>OY282515.1:79547209-80991275 GCA_958296145.1 Hydrotaea cyrtoneurina
AGGGAGACAAAATGGGAAAAAGTATTAAAATTCACAGAAAGGTGGGAGGGAACAGAGATTAGTTCGCCGTAGACGAACAGTGGTATTTGGCTGCCATGTCTAACCGGAGACTCAACTCAGGTACCACGAGTAGTAACGTGCGTCCGGAACATGTTTCGCCTTTCGAAGAGTATCGGGGTAACGTAGAGAGCTTTATGTCGACTATAAATACAATTTTGGCAGAAGTGTACATTTTTCTGAAAACCGAGGTTTCTTAGTGGAATTTCAATCAGAAGTTCAGTAAAACCTTTAGTATATTTTAATTTAATTGAATTGAGTTATCAAAACCAAATGTAAAGTTTGCCACACACCAACTCTTGGCAAATCTCACGTTTTCTGCCATAATTTATGGTCAGGATTCCTCCAAGCCTTGAGTCTTTAGGAAAAACACCTTTCTCAAGAAATGTTTAAAGGAAATCTTTATAAAAAAAAGGGTGCAAAGTAAAGTCGTCCCAACTAAAGCCCATCCCTTTGTGTGTGTCAATGACAATGTTGGAAACCATCAGTTTGATTTTGTGTCACCTTTTGGACTAAAAAGGAAAGTTGAGCTGTTACCGGGGTAAAATGACATTTCGTCTTTTTGTTATTCTGATTTTGTGTGTGTGTGTGTGTCGTTGTGGTTGTTTGGTTAAGCGACATTCAAAGAAATTTCAAAACATGTGTTTACATATCGAGAAGCATATGTTGGCTGTCATTTGCGGTCGTCAAGTAACGGGCTGCGGCAGTGGTGCCACAATGTTGTAATAACAAACCACACACACGTACACACCCTGACGCCATTTCCGTTTCCGCACCAAGCCACACACATACATACACCCTCAGTCATGCACTCAAGCCTTAAACGAAGATAACAGTCGAAACCAACCAAACGAAACCAATAACTATTTTTCTTAAGGTTTTTCTCCCTTTACTGTTCTCAGCAATTTACATTTATTTGATGCCATAAAGTGAATTAAATCTGTAACGGAATATATATTGTGAAGTGTTTGGTGTTGGCGGTGTCTGTGCTCGAAACCAAAAGGCAAACTCAACGTTAACAATCAAACACTGGCTGACATACGCCAGCTCACTGAGTCGTATCTAAAACAAATCCATCCTTCGCATTGCCACCCCCCGATAGTAACAGTAACAACCCGAAATCCTTAAAGAAAAATGTATGAATTTCAAACAATATCATCCATTTTCTTCAAAAATTTAAATTGCCTTCAAATATCTTGACAAGATGCTGCCGTTCGTTGTACGCCCAACATGCCTCACATTAAGACACTCTCGGGCTGTTGAAGTCACTCACTGCCGGCGCCCACAAGAAATAAAACAGGAAAATCCAAAATTAACATAACCTTTGCTCATGTCTTAAAAACACAACAATGCCGACAGTAAAATTATTTACAGCAAACGGAAAAAAGGCAAATCCAGTGGAGTGATGGACTAAAAATAAACACATGTAAAGTTATGATAAGCCTTTAATAGCCATCCAATTTGAATAATGTCCAATAGAAAAAACGAAATAAATGTATTTGACAGTTGTCATTTTATTTGACAGCTGTCATTTTATTTGACAGTTGTCATTTTATTTGACAGCTGTCATTTTATTTGACAGCTGCCATTTTATTTGACAGGTGTCATTTTATTTGACAGCTGTCATTTTATTTGACAGCTGTCATTTTATTTCACAGTTGTCATTTTATTTGACAGATGTCATTTTATTTGTCAGCTGTCATTTTATTTGACAGCAGTCATTTTATTTGACAGTTGTCATTTTATTTGACAGATGTCATTTTATTTGTCAGCTGTCATTTTATTCGACAGCTGTCATTTTATTTGACAGCTGTCATTATATTTGACAGCTGTCATTTTATTTGACAGCTGTCATTATATTTGACAGCTGTCATTTTATTTGACAGCTGTCATTTTATTTGACAGCTGTCTTTTTATTTGACAGCTGACATTTTATTTGACAGCTGTCATTTTATTTGACAGTTGTCATTTTATTTGACAGATGTCATTTTATTTGACAGCTGTCATTTTATTTGACATTTGTCATTTTATTTGACAGCTATCATATTATTTGACAGCTGTCATATTATTTGACAGCTGTCATATTATTTGACAGCTGTCATTATATTTGACAGCTGTCATTTTATTTGACAGCTGTCATTTTATTTCACAGTTGTCATTTTATTTGACAGATGTCATTTTATTTGTCAGCTGTCATTTTATTTGACAGCTGTCATTTTATTCGACAGCTGTCATTTTATTCGACAGCTGTCATTTTATTTGACAGCTGTCATTATATTTGACAGCTGTCATTTTATTTGACAGCTGTCATTATATTTGACAGCTGTCATTTTATTTGACAGCTGTCATTTTATTTGACAGCTGTCATTATATTTGACAGCTGTCATTTTATTTGACAGCCGTCATTTTATTTGACAGCTGTCATTTTATTTGACAGCTGTCATTTTTTTTGACAGCTGTCATTTTATTTGACAGCTGTCATTTTATTTGACAGCTGTCATTTTATTTGACAGCTGTCATTTTATTTGACAGCTGTCATTTTATTTGACAGCTGTCATTTTATTTGACACCTGTCATTTTATTTGACAGCTGTCATTTTATTTGACAGCTGTCATTTTATTTGACAGCTGTCATTATATTTGACAGCTGTAATTTTATTTGACAGCTGTTATTTTATTTGACAGCTGTTATTTTATTTGACAGCTGTCATTTTATTTGACAGCTGTCATTTTATTTGACAGCTGTAATTTTATTTGACAGCTGTCATTTTATTTGACAGCTGTCATTTTATTTGAGAGCTGTCATTTTATTTGACATTTGTTTTATTTGACATTTGTTTTATTTGACATTTATTTTACTTAACAGCTGTCATTTTATTTGACAGCTGTCATTTTATTTGACAGCTCATTTTTACTTTGTACCATTTCCAAAATGCACACCCTTTGATCAAAGTATTACCCGAATACGCATAGAAAAAAACCGTTCCCTTATTCAAAACGAATATCCAAAAACTCACTTTAAAGAAGAAGATACCACACACACGCGCACACAATACCTGAGTCTTTCGGGGACATTCCCTGGGGATGACTGTTGTTGGTGGAAGACATTTTACACAGTTGTTCGCAAAATCTTCCTAAATACGACCATGGGCGAAATGCAAAACATTACTAAGTACGATGTACTTCAGAACATATGGAGACACATATACACAGCAGTTCAAGGAATCCTTCCAAATAAAATCCCAATTTTATGTACGTGACATTGGTTGAAAAGTATCAATTGAGCACCTTTTTGTGTGCGGGAGAAAGACAATTCAGAGATTGCCCAAAAAACAAAAACGAAAACAATATCGACAATTAAGGTCAGGTGAAAAGTAATATGTGACCATGTGTGGGTGTCGGCTGGCTAGCCTTTGTACATGATCCCCTCTTGCTCTTCATGACAAATTCGGACGATCCCCTTCCAAAGTCAGTCATCCTCTGGCGGACAATTTGAAACAAATTTTAGATTTCAATCCATGAGGTCTATTTTTTTCTCCTTTCGCAGTCTCCTGTAATCGGCTTTTAAATTGGACTCTCCGGTTTTATACCCGAATTTATTCTAATAAATACAACTTTTATCCGTTTATGTGCTCTGGCAACGATGCCTCCAATCCATCTTTGCATATGGAACACAAACTTCAATTTACCTTTGTTGCAATTTCGAAAATATTCATTTCCCTTTAATTGATTGATAACAATCTGGAAAGTAAACATCCAATCAATTGATTTTGCCCGCATTCCATTTAACAGTTTATACGTTCTGCTCGCCATCAACCACAGCCCCCTTAAGGGTTAAAGCGAATTCAAAGAGGTTTTTCTCTAGCTGCTGCGTTTACAAATGACTGGAGTGAAAACTTTAAGCCATCATTGTGTGGGTTGTGGGTCTGTCTCAACGATTGGGATTTAATTAAAAAAAGAAAGTTTCTTTGCATTCAAATGAAACCGCGCATTTGTCTTCTATTAATCCCGGAGATAATTACGTTCGTTTCAATGCGATGCGATGTTGCTGACGTTAATGTTGTTGTGTGTAAACAGCATCGATGTTTGTAATGTTCTATTGACGTAGCAGACACAGGTCTGCAAAAAAAACTAACTTTTTCAATAATTTAGGAGGAATACCAAAATATCATTTGATATATATAATATCATTTGTTATTTTATTTGACAGCTGTCATTTTATTTGACAGCCATTTTATTTGACAGCTGTCATTTTATTTTACAGCTGTAATTTTATTTGACAGCTGTCATTTTATTTGACAGCTGTCACTTTATTTGACAGCTGTCATTTTATGTGACAGCTGTCATTTTATTAGACAGCTGTCATTTTATTTGACAGCTGTCATTTTATTTGACAGCTGTCATTTTATTTGACAGGTGTCATTTTATTTGACAGCTGTCATTTTATTTGCCAGCTGTCATTTTATTTGCCAGCTGTCATTTTATTTGACAGCTGTCATTTTATTTGACAGCTGTCATTTTATTTGACAGGTGTCATTTTATTTGACAGCTGTCATTTTATTTGACAGCTGTCATTTTATTTGACAGCTGTCATTTTATTTGACAGCTGTCATTTTATTTGACAGCTGTCATTTTATTTGACAGCTGTCATTTTATTTGACAGCTGTCACTTTATTTGACAGCTGTCATTTTATTAGACAGCTGTCACTTTATTTGACAGCTGTCATTTTATTAGACAGCTGTCATTTTATTTGACAGCTGTCATTTTATTTGACAGCTGTCATTTTATTTGACAGCTGTCATTTTATTTGACAGCTGTCATTTTATTTGACAGCTGTCATTTTATTTGACAGCTGTCATTTTATTTGACTGTTGTCATTTTGTTTGACAGTTGTCATTTTATTTGACAGCTGTCATTTTATTTGACAGCAGTCATTTCATTTGACAGCTGTCATTTTATTTGACAGCTGTCATTTTATTTGACAGCTGTCATTTTATTTGACAGCTGTCATTTTATTTGACAGCTGTCATTTTATTTGACAGCTGTCATTTTATTTGACAGCTGTCATTTTTTTTGACAGCTGTCATTTTTTTTTGACAGCTGTCATTTTTTTTGACAGCTGTCATTTTATTTGACAGCTGTCCTTTTATTTGACAGCTGTGATTTTATTAACTCTTAGAACTCAAAATTTTATTTAGTCATAGTCAACATCTTTGCAGACCTGTGTTAATTATTAGTTCTGTTAAATTAGTGAAGCAAACAAATTTCAAAAAGTTTTCTGTGTATTAAAGTATAAAAGTTCGTGGACGAATGGTTAAATTTAGAATAAACCGCAGGGAATCGAACATTTTTGGAGTGTTTCAGTAAATATTTCATGTATGGGCTCTTACAGAAATGTTTTATCGCCAGCTGTCATTTTATTAAAGTCGACTAGAGACAACTTGTTGTCTTTTCTGTACGAAGACAAGTTGTACTTATCTTTTCTACGGAGAATTTTTTTTTATCTCGTCAACTCTTTTAGGGAGGAAATGTATCGGCCTTAACAACTATTATAGGAAAAATATGTTTCTCTTTTCCACGCGGAAAAAGTGTCTCCCTCGCCAACTATTCAACACAGAAAGTTTGGTTATGTTCTCTCATCAATAGGGACTTTCCTCCTCAGAGCCCTCTGACAAGAAAAAGTGTTCTTCCTTAACTTTTTAAAAATATTCAAATAATTGAACATTTCTTTTTAAATCCGATTTTTTCCTTCCCACTTTATTCGCCATTCGTTCAAAAGTTTTCTCAGAAACTATAATTCCCAAGGTAATCCCCCTTTGTCAGTGCCTGCTCAATATTATCAAATCTTGGTGAGAAGAAAACAGAATGGAATGCATTGTTCATGGAAATCTTTCTAAGAGGATTGCATTTGATTTTTAATTTTATGGAATAAAAGATTATCGAATATTTCACTTGAACGGTTTTTGTCTCATTGATGGACAAAACCACATTGCAGGAACTGATGGAAATGATAAAGCCAAGGAAGCGTATGATTAATAATAATTGTCAATAATTGGTGGTTTAATAAATATTACACCATCCTGGATTTCTAAATTGCCCTCTTGATTCCTATCCATTGTTTTTCCAATCATTGGTAGCAGACGCTGTATTTGTTGAAATGTCTACAAAAGTCTGAGGGCTTTCAACCATGACGTATTCAAAGAATCTGTCGTACGTATGAGTAATATTAAATGTCACCACAAAGTTCAATAAATGTCACATAAGGTGACCATTAATTAATCCGTTCATTGCTCCCATTTAGCGATCATTTACCCCGGGTTTCATTTTGTTCTTTTTTTAGATTTCGGCATTGGCATCGTCTTCAATGAAATTCCTTTTGGTTTTTTTTTTTTTTTTGATTACATTTCGTTACGTTCCCTATAATCCACCCTCCGATAAGATTTGTGGCCATTCCTTATGACTTATGTTGGTGTTGGCGTGTTCTGTCGCATCGCTGCCGCCGTTGAAGGGTGTCCTTATTACATTTGAAAAACAATTTTATTATCCCATAAAACAGACATTTAAGACGATAGTGAAATATATCTTATTTCTCGGATAAAAGTGTTTGGTTTCGTTGTGCTGTCCAATGTTCAATGGCCAAGACATCCCATTGGAAATGGCCAAAGGGAAGGAAGGACATTTTAGTACAACTGTATAACCACAAATTATCGCCCGATAACAAAGTGAAAGATAAAAACCAAGTCTTGTGGAATAGTTTAATGGGCTTAAGATGAAAAAATAAACCAAAAGACAAAACTCAGGAGTGAAATATCCAAATAATGGGTGACACAAATAATGTGACTGGGGCACACGCATATTAAGGGAATCAATGGAAGGAGCAAATAATTGAGAGAGAGGAACAAATCGAACAATCTTAAATTAAATATATTTCTCGGTGGGCGAGAAAATATTTTTTAAAATTGCTGACAGAAAACTTGTTAAAACTGGTGAGAGGCGACTTTTTAAAGTTGGCGAGAGACAACTTGTGCAGTTGACGAGAGAACATTTCGTACATTTGGAGAGAGACAACATTATGAACTTGGTGAGAGACAACTTTCATAAGTTAAACAGATACAGATAGTTAACTTGGCGAAAGAAATTTTTTCAAATTAGCGAGGCAATGCTTTTTTCGAAAAACATTGTTATAAAATAGGCGTTACGTAATTTTTTTTAAATTGGCGAAAGGCAAATTTTTTGAAATTGGCGAAAGGCAAATTTTTTGAAATTGGTGAGAGACAATTTTTTAAGTTGACAAATTTTTTTTAATTTGGTGAGAGAGGATCTTTTAAAGTTGGCGAAATACATTTTTTTAAAACTGTCGAAATGTATTTTTTTTAAAATTGGAAAGAGAAAAATTTTTAAAATTGCCGGAAATTTTTTTTTTTGTAATTAGCAGAACAATACTTTTTGTCGGAAACAATTTTAATAAAATTGGCATTACACAATTTTTTTAAATTTTCAAAAGGCATTTTGTTTTTTAAATTGGCTAGAGAACACTTCGTAAAGTTGGCGAGAGACAACATTGTTAAATTGGTGAGAGACTACTTTTCCAAGTGAAAGAGACGCAACGTTGCAAAATTGCCGAATGATGTTTTTTTTTTAAATTTTGGAGACAATTTTTTAAAGTTACAGAGAACAAAATTTAAAAATTGGCGAGAGACAACAAAGAGAAGCACCGTTGTAAAATTGCCGAATGATGTTTCTTTTTAAATTGGGGAGACAATTTTTTAAAATTGCAGAGAACAACATTTAAGAATTGGCCAGAGACAGCTTTTTAAAATTGTATCTTACCAACTTTTTAAAACTAACGAAATAAAAAAAATTTGTTTAAAGAGACATTTTTTATATTGACGAGAGACAAAATTTCTACTTAAAGAGCGATAACATTGTGAGACAACTGTTAATAGGAGAAATTTGTTTCAAATAGAAAATAAGTTTCAATTCAGTGACAATTTTTTAATGTTGGCGAGAGACATTTTTTTAAAACTGTCGAAATATTTTTTTGTTTAAAATTGGCAAGAGAAATTTTTTTAGAATTGCCGGAAGATTTTTTTTTGTAATTGGCGAGGCAATTCTTTTTGTCGGAAAAAATTTTAATAAAATTGGCATAATTTTTTTTTTTAAATTGTCGAGAGACAAGATTATAAAATTGGCGAGAGACAATTTTTTAAAATTGACTAGAGACAATTTTTTCAAATGGGCGAAGGACAATTTTATCATATTGCCTATAATTTTTTTTTTCAAAAATTGGTGGGAGACAATTTTTTAAAATTCATGATAGAAAACTTTGTAAAGGTGGCGAGAGGAAACTTTGTAAACTCACTGAGCGAAAACTTGTTTATGTTGGCAAGACGCTAGTTTGTAAAGAAAGCAAGAGAACATTTTTTTAACATTGGTGACAAGCATTTTTTTCTTTAGGCTAGAGACTATTTTTCAATCTTGGAGAGAGAGCTCACGTTTCCTTGGTAAAGTTGGCTAGAGGCAAGTTTGTAAAGAAGGCCAGAGAACATTTTTTTAACATTGGTGAGAAGCCACTTTTTTCTTTAGGCAAGAGACTATTTTTCAATCTTGGAGAGAGAGCTCACGTTTCCTTGGTAAAGTTGGCTAGAGGCAAGTTTGTAAAGAAGGCAAGAGAACATTTTTTTTAACATTGGTGACAAGCAATTTTTTTCTTTAGGCAAGAGACTATTGGTCAAACAACTTTGTCAAGTGGCCGAGCGACATTTCGTTTATTAGGCGATTGACAGCTTTTTAAAGTTGGCAAGTGACATCGTTGCAATGGTCTCTCATCAATTATTCCGCCCACAATCTCAATCCATCTTACAAGTGTATGAACTTCTTTGGGAGATTATATGAAAAATAATCATAAATCCCACAATCATATCTTTGATCGTTTTCTTCTTCTTCTATCGGTTCTGGAATAAATTTCATTGAAAGCAAAACACAAAACCAAATCCTTTCAAATTTATGCATGCATATAAATAAACTCTTATCTGTTTGTCTGTCTCTCTCCCTCTCTCTCTCTCTCTCTCTCTCTCTCCGCAAATGTAGATATTCCATTCTTTGTTTATGCCCCCACGTCATTCAATCCGGCTTCTATGGAATTTTTTTGTTTGTTGCAAAAATAACAAAGAGTAGATGTAAATTCGAATAGCTCATGCCAACAACACCTGAGGCCGTATCAATGATTTATCATGCATGGAAATGATGTGAGGAGGACGGAATGACAAATCCAATCGTTGCTCCTTCCCTCACAACATACGAAATGGTCAATCCATGTGATGAGTATTTCAATGGGCCACAGGTGAATACGAAAATCATGACGTCTGATGAGATTTAATTGCAGAGCAGAGCAGAAATTGTACAAATCTCACGTGTTTGTTGGGGCAAATAGAAATTCTAGATAAATTCTAGAGTGTCATATTATTTAATTTTCCTAAAAATTTAGGGTTTTCCATGTGTTGCTCGTTAGCACCGACAAGTGCCAGGTGACAAAGGAGCAGAAGAATTTCAATAAAAGGTGTTAGATAAGGTCTGCTGGGAAAGCCCATGCATTTGGGGACCATCGGGCTCCAATTAAAATAATTCTTCTTATAAATTCTATTAAAAGTGGCTGGGTCTGATCACACCATTATGATATTTGCCAGTTCTTTTGTTCGGTTTCCTTAGAAAACAAGATTAGACATTTTAAATTTTATCCTTTTCTTCGGAAATCTGTCCTTTCACGAATCCTGTTAAAAGTCTGCTAAAAAAAAACTGTACTAACAAGATTTCTCAGGCCATTGTTACGGACGAATGGGTTTATTTAAGTGAGCCTGAAAAAAAAACTGACCTAATAGAGATTAACAAAAGAAACGTAAAAGTCTCATATTCCACCCCCTCCTAACTGATATGATCTGATATCGGGCGCGCTGGATATTACCAAACAAAGAGACTAAGAGAAAAAATACACTTAAAAGCTTTTTTCCGGTCATCATACCGCTCTACGGCTCATTTCATCCATTCCATCAGAAACCATTTAAAGTCATTTCTGGTCTCCCCCCAAAAAAAGGGAGAAAACAAACCGGTTGTCATCGATTTTAATTGATATCATTTCCACATCAATTAAAATTCAGCGAGAGTTGCCAAAAAAAAAAAAGCCGCCTGGATGGAGGATATGGCCATTGAGTTTTTGTTTTGGTTTGCAGTCAGTTTGTATGGAATCGCTTTTGTGTCCTTTTATTTTCTTTTTTGACCTAAAACAACAACAAGACAAAAGATATTTTTCTATAATTAAAAATACAAAAGAATTCTGTTGTTTTTTCTTTTGTGGGAGGGTTTTGTCTTTCGTCAATGTGAAGCATATTAAGGGCGGTCTGCCACTCCCTCCCTCTGCCTTCCGGCGGAGACTCTTACGTGTCAGTGGCCTTGTCATGTGAAATATGCTGAGTGGCAAGGTCATCTCTTGACGGAAATCAAACAAAAGACCTTTTTAATTCTAATGAATGTGAAAGCGATCCGGAAAGTTTTCTTTTGTGCCAGTGACACTCAAATAGTACGTGTCGTATTTTGATTTATGAAAATGTTTCGGGTTTTTTCTTCGTGGCGGGAGAAAAAAATGGAAAAGTACGAGAGACATCGGACAGTTTTCAGACCTCAAAACGAAGAAAGACCTGAACGTTGTCCTAGGTCGATGATTCTTCGGGGGAGATGAACAAAAGCCGCATACAAAAGTCAAGAGGTTCCTTGGTTTTTGAAGTCAAATTATCACATCTCCAATGATCCCACATCCAATGATCTCACATCTCATACATTCAGTGAATAAACAGCTGTCAAATAAAATGACAGCTGTCAAATAAAATGACAGCTGTCAAATAAAATATGGCAGCTGTCAAATAAAATATGACACCTGTCAAATAAAATGACAGCTGTCAAATAAAATGACAGCTGTCAAATAAAATGACAGCTGTCAAATAAAATGACAGCTGCCAAATAAAATGACAGCTGTCAATTAAATTCCCAAAATTGGGAAGTTGTTTAATCCCCAAAATTGGGGTGTTGTTAAATTTTGTATGGCATTGTTTCATTTCAATGGGACTTTATTTCGTTTTGTGAAATTGTGCCTCCATACTTGGGTCTTTATTTTATTTTCATAGAGCCCAGAATTCACTGTTCCCATTTCGTTGACTTTGAAACAGGAATTTCACATTTCATCCTTAAGCATCTGCACTCTCATACGAACTAATGTCGTCATTTGACTATCTCCTAATTAATACATAGTTCTGTTACACTTAACATTTCCAGTCGCTCTCATGGATTCTATGTTTTTTTTTACTTCTCTCTCTTTTTATCTCTCTCCATTTATTGCTTTTGGTTTTTGCAACTCCTCTCTTATATTTTCAATTTACTCTCTCATATTAAGGGAATTCTGGTGAATTCGCCCAACACCTGTTGTTGTTTTTGCTTTTCGATTTTATTATTTTTTTTGCTGTCTCTTCACTGTTTGTTTATTATTTTCTTAATTTTTTTGTTAGGATTTTGTTGTCTTTTTGTAAATATAATTATAAAACATAAACAATGAGAATATTTTGTGAACACACACACCTAGTTTATAGTTCAGCAAAGTCACTACGACTAATAGTGGAGGTCGGGGGAAGAGACACAGTTATTGACAGTTCATCTATTGCTATTGCTTTTAATATATTGACACTATATCCTCCTTGTGTTATGTTGTGTCAGCTATCAGATATATGACTTCAAGGGGTTAACGGGCATTCAGGCAATTCTTTAAGTGATCAAGTAAATACTCACATGCGAACAATGTATATGTATTTAGGAATTAATAAGAGGGATAGTGAAGGCACTTCCTATCCACTCTCATAGCCATACAAATTTTAAATGAAGGAACTGACAGGAAATTCTCTCGAATCCGTGAGTTGTGCATAACAGCTGCTAATTTATTTGACAAGCGCCACTTTATTTGCTGTCAAATAAAATGACAGCTGTCAAAAAAAATGACAGCTGTCAAAAAAAAATGACTGCTGTCAAAAAAAATGACAGCTGTCACAAAAATGACAGCTGTCAAATAAAATGACAGCTGTCAAATAAAATGACAGCTGTCAAATAAAATGATAGCTGTCAAATAAAATGACAGCTGTCAAATAAAATGACAGCTGTCAAATAAAATGACAGCTGTCAAATAAAATGACAGCTGTCAAATAAAATGACAGCTGTCAAATAAAATGACAGCTGTCAAATAAAATGACAGCTGTCAAATAAAATGGCAGCTGTCAAATAAAATATGGCAGCTGTCAAACAAAATACGACAGCTGTCAAATAAAATGACAGCTGTTAATAAAATGACAGCTGTCAAACAAAATGACAGCTGTCAAATAAAATGACAGCTGTCAAATAAAATGACAGCTGTCAAATAAATTGACAGCTGTCAAATAAAATGACAGCTGTCAAATAAAATGACAGCTGTCAAATCAAATATGGCAGCTGTCAAAAAAAGTGAAAGCTGTCAAAAAAAATGACAGCTGTCAAAAAAAATGACAGCTGTCGAAAAAAATGACAGCTGTCAAATAAAATGACAGCTGTCAAATAAAATGACAGCTGTCAAATAAAATGACAGCTGTCAAATAAAATGACAGCTGTCAAATCAAATGGCAGCTGTCAAATCAAATATGGCAGCTGTCAAAAAAAAGTGAAAGCTGTCAAAAAAAATGACAGCTGTCAAAAAAATGACAGCTGTCAAAAAAATGACAGCTGTCAAAAAAAATGACAGCTGTCGAAAAAAATGACAGCTGTCAAATGAAATGTCTTACATTTGCCTGATTTGTTCTTCTTTTTTTTTGGAAATACCTGTGATTAAATTGTACAAAACTATTGTCTTGATATTACTGTCGCCTTTAAGAACTCTTTAGATTTTTTTCTGACTGATTTAATTCTCTGTCTTTAAATCTGCTATTTTTACTCCAAAACTTTCGATGAAGACCTAAGAAACCGAAACTAATAAAAAGAAAATAGTCGTCTAAACTTTCGGGCTTACCAGCGAAAAACTTGTAAATTATTTTTGACAACCAAACCTAACAGATGCTTGTTAAAGCCACAGCTCGATGGAGGTGGGTGTGGGGAAAATCACGGACCACCCCCACCCCCCTGAACCACAAAAGTTAAACAGCCTAAAACTACGGGTATTATTAAGAAAACTGAAAACTTTATTTACGTTTTGGTTCTTTTTAGATTTCAATTCGGTTCTGCTTCCATTGCCCAGCAATCATCTCACAAAAGTGTTTCAAATTTCTCCTTTTCTCTTTATGGTGCCACAAGTCGCCAGTCCATCAAACTGAAACACAAAAGAGAACAAAATGTTTTCCCCTCGACAAGTTTGTTTTCTTCGTATGTTCGTAAGATGGAGAAAAGTGAGGCGGAAAATAACAAAAGTTTTCCATAAATGCACTAACAAATGGAAAACTTTTATATTTTTAGACTGAGTTTGTTATGTTTTCTTGTCTGTCGTAAATAAAAAAACGAAAGGATACGAAAATTACTCTTGCAATAAAAGGACCCACCGTTTTTTTTTTTTTATAGACACAATCATTCCAAAAAGAGCCACTATACTAACATTAAAATAGGTTATTTTTTTGGTGGGGGAGGGGGGTGATGGGGAAAATTCTTTATGTTCTTGTTGTTGCTGATGTCAGAAGAATTTCCTTTGCCCTTTCCATTGATTACGAAATTTACGGCAACAACAAATTGTAAATCATCCGTACAGCTGATGCTCGCTCGTTTTAGTTCCGTTTTGAGTTACGCCAACAAAACGTAAAAGTGAAAGTTACTCAATTAAAGTACATGACCGACCGTTCCACAGCGGACCTTTGCAAGAGGGCGCCAGATGGTGAATTGATCATTTTTACTGAACTAGACCCAATTGCACTCTCAGAGGTTATGGAAAGCATCTCGGTCTTAAGGTCTTCTGACTGATCGACAATATGACTTCCGTAGAAACCGATCTGCTGATTCGATGGCCGAACGTTCGAGTCGAGCCATTCGACGACTGGGTGAAAGCAAGGTCGTGAATCTGAAATGTTGTCAGACTTCTCAAAGGGTCTGTCAGGAAATACTCGTGTCGCAATATTAAAGACACCAAAATGTCCACAGATTTAGTTTTCAATGGTCTGTCTCTTCCTCCAAAAACGGCACACATCTCCCGATTTATATTCTGGTTTATATTCCATCACACCAATTAAAGGCGCTCCTTTAAGCTTGTTCTTTTTAATAGATGAAATTTGAAAATATTTGTTTTTATGAAAGTTTAATTAACAATATTAACTTTATGTTATCTTTTTTTTGCATTCTTGTACTTCGTTCTGGGCATTCTGCTGCCAATAATTGTTACAAACAAAAGGACAGGCTGTGAAAATGATGTAAGTCGAGACTATCATTTGTACTTGAATATCAAAAGAATTGAAAAATTCAGATGATATTCTCTCTAAAATTTCCATTTCTCTATTGAAATCCTCGTATTGTGAAAGTTGCACTCATGCAATTGAAGTCGACGACATGACAAGAAAAACAACTGCAGCTGCAGTGTTCTTGGAAAGTTTTTGTTATGCCAACCACGTCTATGTGTTGTCCTATTTTAATTATGCCCAATCGGCCGGAAACTATTGATAACTTTTTCAAACTATCACCGATGACGGCGTGACTGAGGCGAGTCTGGAAGAAATTAATTAAATATGAATCAAAGTTTGTCACTTGCACAGCCCATACAAAACACAGACCGCTAGAGAGATAGAGAAAGACAAAGAGGTGTTAGTGTCACTGGTTTCATTAAATAAACGATTAGCATTTTTTGCTGGCCAAGCTTCTATGGTTAATTAAATTTTAAAAAAGAGAATAGAATAGAAATTGAATGGAATTTTAAGAGAGGGGCCGTCTTATTATTTTTTCTCCATATTAGGTTTCTTGTCTCCCGCTCTCACACAAATTATCTCATCTGCATTTGTTTACTAGATATTTGGATTACTAGGTAATGAGAGCTCATTACCCTGAGTATGAATTATTGAAACAATTTGTTTTTTGCTTTTTTAATTATTAATTGTTTCTTTGCTGTTTCTCTCTCGCCCACTCTCCCTCACCATATCTCAATATCTCCCGATCTCTCTCTCTCTATCCCTCTCACCTTGTCGCTCTCACTCCATCTATCCTTGCCTATAGTTTTCCATTTCTCCCTCTCACCTTGTCACTCCTTCTCCTCGTTTCTCTTTCTCCTTGTTTCTCTTTCTTCTTCTCACCTTTTCTCTTTTCCTTGTCTCTCTCTATTGTTTCTTTACTGTTTCTCTCTCGCCCACTCTCCCTCACCGTATCTCAATATCTCCCGATCTCTCTCTCTTCTCCTCTCACCTTGTCGCTCTCACTCCATCTATCCTTGTCTATCTTTTTCCCTCTCACCTTGTCTCTCTCACTCCTTCTCACCTTGCCTCCCTTTCTCATTGTTTCTCTTTCTCCTTGTTTCTCTTTCTCCTTGGTTCTCTTTCTTCTTCTCACCTTCCCTCTCTCAATCGATATATTTGTTTTCTGATTTACTGAATAATATTTGTTTCTCCACTATATTCTCTCTCTGCCCATTTCTTTCTCTGTCCCTATCTCTCCTATAATGGAAATATTTGTTTCTCTCTTTCCATCTCCATCTCTCTCTATCTCATCCCCTGAAATGGAAATATTTGTTTTTGATTTTTCTAAATATTATTTGTTTCTCCAGTATCTTCTCTAATTTTCTCCATCTCCCTCTATATCTCTCTATCTAACTCACCACATACATATATGGAAATATTTGTTTTTGACTATTTTTACACTCAGATCTCATCTGAATTTAAATTACCAGGTAATGCCGGCTCATTTCAGCTTATAATAAAAGCTAATTGTTTATCGTTTTCTAATTATTATTTGTTTCGCCAGTATCTTCTCTCTCTATATATATATCTCTCTCTATTTCTCTTTCTCTCTCAATCTCATCACCTATACTGGAAATATTTCTTTTTGTGTTTCTGAATATTTTTATAATTTATTCTCCATAATTTATTTCTCTTGTCTCTCACTCTCATCACATCTGCATTTGGATTACCTGGTAATGACAGCTCATTGTTTATCAGTTTCTACATATAACTTGTTTCTCTCGCATCTCCTGTCTCTCACTATATCTCTCCCTATCCCAGTTACTGTCCCTATCTCTGTCACTGTCTCTCCCTTTCTCTATCTCACCACCAATAATGGAAATATATGCTTTTGATTTTCTAAATATTTTTTGTTTCCCCAGTCTCTCCTGTCTCTCTCTCTCTCTCTCTCTCTCTCTCTCTCTCTATCTCATCGCCTATAATGGAAATATTTCTTTTTGGGTTTCTGAATATTTTTATAATTTGTTCTGCATAATTTGTTTCTCACTTTAAATCTCATCTCATCTGCATTTGGATTACCTGGTAATGACAGCTCATTGTTTATCATTTTCTACATATAAATTGTTTCTCTCTATATCTCTCCCTATCTCTGTCTCTGTCTCTCCCTCTCTCTCTCTCACCAATAATAATAGAAATATTTGATTTTGATTTTCTGAATATTTTTTTGTTTCTCCAGTATCTTCAATCTCCCACTCTCTCTTTTCTCACTCTCTCTCTCTATTTTCTCTGTCTTTTTCTTCTCTCCCTCTCTTATCAATGAACTGAGAACACTTGCCCTTTCCAGCCTTATTTGTTATTGAGAAAACTATTTTTAATTTAAATCATCGACAGCTTCGATCAAAATAAAAAAACTGTCCTTTTCCCAGAAAAACCCCATTCGGCCTGGCAACGCGGCGCACTCCAACACAATCCATTAATTATGTTTTCCATTAATTCGAACTATTTGAATGCCACATACTTACATCGCACATATTTGTATTCTGCAATTATGGATATTATTAAATATTTAAATTAACACAAAAGAAAACAGAAAATAATCGCAATGTTAACAAATTAATTTTTCATAATGCGGGGGAAAAAATGCATTCACAATTTCAGCATAAAATACTGTACACCCTACCATGCCGTGGCCATGTGGTATTTACATGTGAAATTTTTATCATATCAAGTGAAAATTACCAACATAATTGAAATATTGATTACATGGACTGGTAGCATATGCATGCAGCGACCGAAGGACATGCTTCCAAAGGGGAACAGTGAAACATTTTGCTCATTCGATTGACGATGGTGGTGGCATTCAGGGGCGTTCTGGAAATTATGGATAATAACCATCATCGATCGGTTTGTGTGTGTGTTAGCGAAATCCTTTTAATTTACAATTAATTACATACGAATGAGTGATATGTACACACGTTTATATATGTATATAAGCTCAGGTATTTATTTTACATTTATGTTATTTCAGCAAATACCTTTGAAATGTGAATAATATTTAATTTCCAGTAATATAAACTAATTGTCCGTTAATGCGCACTATTTTAGTACTCAAATAATATTATGTCTGTGTAAAATGGAACAAACAAAACGATGTAGATTATTTGAAATTATGCTAATTTCCACTGCAAGACGGAGCGTTTTTTGAAAATTTTTAAAAAAAATCCCGATATAGAATGAAGTTTCCAGTTTGGTCAAATCTTAAAAAAAATACTGAAATTCCTGCCCCTGAAGGCACCATACAACACCAATAACAATCAACGAAAAAATACCTCAAAGTAATTTTTAATGTCTGGAAGAAGGAGCCAGGAATTCAGTCTCGACTGAGGATCTTCATCTAAATCGATGTTCAACCAATCTGTCCCCCTCCTCTGTATGCATAGCTGAGCGTTCACAAGCTAGCTCATAGTCAGCCTCAATATCTTTCAATATCGCCGTGGTCTGGCGCCCAACGCACAGCAGTCCAGAATCTAATTCCATCGACCAAACCGGTGCAACTTTCCATCTAGTAACTATTTTTCAGTTCTGTAAAAACTTTATAATTCGATCAATCGAAAATATTTCAGCAATATTTTCAAAGTCGACTATTTTCCCTTTAAAATTGAAAAATACGATAAATTGTTAATTTTGGAAATATTTTTGAAATATATGTAATTGTTTGATTTTTACAGTTAGTACATTAAAATAATCGCCCACTCCTTGCCTACAAACAATTTTTCAGAGAACTGAAAAATAGTTCCTACATCAAAAGTTACATAGTTTTGGTCGATGGAAGTTGATTCTTTACTACTCTGCGTTGGGCGCCAGACCACGGCGATATTGAAAGAAATTTTATTTTGCTCGATTTTTAAAGTCAATACATAATCACTCACTGGACAGTAGCAGTCCCTAATCTTCTCTAGACTGAAAGATAAATCAACGATTTATTGTTCATCGTCTGGAAGACATTACTAAGGGTGTCCGGGGGTAAAAAACATATTAGAAGAAGCCCAGTATCATTATGAACATTATCACCATTCCCGACTGTATTTAGTCTCAGCGAAATGCCTAATCAGCCTTTAAAAGTTCAACACATTGATGTACGATATCAAACCGTCGCCTACGCCAGCCTCAAGCCTTTTTCCGTGCTTGTTGATATCGCATTAATGAAAACAGATTTCAAAATTTATAAAGGAAATCATCCGGCCAAAGGGAAATTTCACAGCTACGGAAGCTGATTACAAGGGATGACAACAGTTGACGGACAACATGGGAGGAGGACAGCAGGAAAAATAAAGTAAAATCTCAATGATGATTGACTACGCTACAATTCTGACAGTCAATGATTGGCATGTGAAACAGTTTAAAGGATTTCCTTCTTTTTTTTTTCGTTGTTGTTCACGATAATTATTTAAAGGATTTGCAGCAATTTTATGATTCTTTTTAAAACCAAATTTAAATACAAACACCATTAAATTTAATTAAAATGTACAACATCTCTGAAAACTTAAACCGATGCATATGTCTGCAGATTGTTCGGTACACTTGAACAGATACGTTGGCCATAAGTGGCAGGTTTTGCGTTGCAGGGTTTGTTGATTTGAGAGCAAAAAAGGAAAACAATAACAATAGCAATGAAAATAACAATAGCAACAACAGCTCTAACAACAAAAGTTCTGTTTTTTTTTTTAATTGTTATTTGCTTTTATTGTCACCGGAGTATCTCAACATACGACGATATACTGTGTGGACTGTCTGTCCTTGCCTCTGGTCGGTCTGTCCTGCCAGTCCTATTCTGTGTGTGACTGTCTGTGCGTCTGTTTAAATATTCCTCGACACAGTGTGTATGTGGCTCGGTGTGGTTAGACGAGTATAATATTTTTTGGCTTCTATGTGGTGCTGGCTTGTTGTTAAACTATTATCTACAGTGCGGCCTCGCTATAGGGAACACTTTCATTAAGAGGATTATTTTAGCAAATAATAAACTACATTTTAAGTGAGCAGAGAAATCTAAATAATATGTAAACCAAGAAATTAAACGAATATTTAATAGAATAACTGGCGCCCAACGTAGTGTAGTTGTGGATGAAATGTATAAAACAATTTTACTACCACGTTTCACTCCAAGTGAGCACAAAATATAAAAACAAAATGTCACCAAAGGAATTATACAGACATTTTAAAGAACACCTAGCGCCCAACGCGACATGCCGCTGTAAAAAAGTTCCACCATAAGTGATCTCAAATATTACAAAAAATTAAACATATTGAGAAAATAGAACATCTGGCGACCAACGTATACAGACTGTGTAAGAAATTTTTAAAACTATGTTAGCAAAAATAAATGCATTTCAGTTTCACCGAAAAGTTCAAAAAATAAATTGAAAATATTTCCATGTAGAATGAGTTAAAATGTCAATAGACACCCAATGGAAACCGCCTGTGGAAGAAATTTATAAAACAATTTTAGCCGAAAAAAAAACAAATCCATTTTAAGTAAGCACTGAAATTTAAAACTTGTCAACAAGCAAATTCAAGAGAAATTTAATAGAATAACTAGCGCCCAACGTAGAAAGCATGTGGCTGGAATGTAGAAAACTGTGGATTACATTCATTAAAAATTTTGGCAAAACGTTCTCAGAATTAAAAAAAATCATTAAACTAATTAAAAAATGGAATAACCAACGTAGAATGGCTGTGGCTGGAATTCGTAAACTATTTTAGCAAAACGTTCCAGTTTAAGTGATCTCAAAATTAAAAAAAAAATCATTAATCAAATTAAAAAAAATAGAAGAACTGGCGCCCAACGTAGAATGGATGTGGCTGAAATATATGGACAGAATTAAAAAAAATCATTAAACAATTTAAAAAAATAGAAGAACTGACGCCCAACGTAGAATGGATGTGGCTGGAATATATGAAACTATGAATGGAGGTTTTAAACAAAACGATCCATTTTAAGTGATCTCAGAATTAAAAAAAAATCATTAAACAAATTAAAAAAAATATATGAACTGGCGCCCAACGTAGAATTTCTGTGGCTAGAATATATCAAATTTGGATTCATAAACTTATTTTAGCAAAACGTTCTATTTTATGTGAACTCAATTATTTAAAAAAAATGGGAAACAAATAACTGGCGCCAAACGAAATTAAAAAAAAATAAAAAACAACTATATCTCATACATATTAAAATGTTTATGAATACAGAAAAAATAAAATTTGTTCCCAGAATATTTTTGAACCTCCCGTTTAGCGCCCAAGTAAGTTACTAGTATTGTAGCAGCCCTCTGTGGTTCGGTTCCACTGTGTTCTCCTCCTTGTTTGGTGGCAAATTTGTTTCGGCTTGTTTTCCTTGCTGTTGGTTAAATTGTAAATATTTGTTTAAATGTTAAAGACTGGCCAAATGATGACAATGATTCTACTCTGTATTTTTTTTAGAGAATGAAAATTCTTTAACATGCATGTGATGGGACCACCAGTCGAACCAGAGCCGTTTACAGCAAGTTGGTATATTAAGTTTTCTAAATAAAATTGTCTATCAAGGAGAGAGTTGAAGAGTTGATTCGGATGTGATTGCAAAAGGAAGTGATAAATTTGCATATTTTCTATGAATTTACGGCTTTATTTTGGGCCATTGACAACAAACCAATGGGAAGTTCCAGCCTAGCGACAAATTGAAATCCTAATTTAAACTGAAGTAGATTTCACATATAGATGGCGCCTCTGAAAACTCTCTGACAAAGTCTTATATCTCTTATATCAAACACAGCATGTGAAAACTTATGTAGATACCCAAAACCTAATAAATTGATTTCCCCTCAACGGGTTTTCATTCCGAATATTTCCTCCTTAAACTGTAATATTTATTTTAAAAAATGTAAACGACAACGTTCGCATGCTTTTTTTATAGACAAACAGCTGATTTCAAAGCCACCAAACAGCTGTTTGTCTCCAAAAAAAAGCATGCGAACGTTGTCGTTCCATTGTCGTTCGACATCGTGGCTAAGGCTGTTAATGTATTGTAGCGGACAAAAATTCGCTTTAAGGAACCAAAGAAATAATGACAAACCAATTTATCTGAAAATTCTGAAAAATCCAATTGTAGAAATTGTTCGAATTTTACAGCCTGTTTTCATAAAATGTATACGTCTGAGACGAACAGAAACGTCTGTAGCCGAAACGAAACTGAATTGTGTTTCTATAACTCCAACGAATCCAATTAGAAAATACACACAAAAACACATTAGAAAAAATGCCAATTAGAATTTTAACAGTGACTTTCGTGTTACAAAAACCCCAACTGACGAAACAGAATTTCTGTTCGTTATTTTAACGAAACGAAAGACCCATTCGTTTTATAAAAACAGTCTGTTAGGTTAGGTTCATATAAAAATGTATCCAAAAATTAAATATTATAAAAGATACCCAATTTTTTTGAGGTATTTTTCATAATTGAAAAAATTAAGATTTTAGCAAAAAATCAGGCCAACATGAAAATGTCCCTAGAAATCACACCAATTAATTTCTGAAAAAATTCGCCAATGAAAAATCGAGACGTCCGGAAACCGGTACAAAACACATGTGAACACTGACCCAAATACTTTTTTTTTTTACAAAATCTATTTTTTTTTTGGACCAATTAGTTTATTCAAAAAACAAAAAACCCCCAGTATTTATTTATTAAAAAAAAACGAAAACCAGCCTTGGCTGGCTTCGCAGTAGCTCATTATCTTATCTAAATTTCCCAAGTCCTGGGCAACAATTTCAGAAAACCAAATAACCCAATTATGAGAAAAAAGTAACAGGCAATTTCAATAAATGAAAACCAAAATTAATTCCATACAAATTGGTTAAAAATTAGAAATAAATAATGAAAACTCAATAAAATTACTTACCTCAGTTTGAGAGATTGTCCTTTTGCCATGTTTAAATCTCATGTAATAATCAGTTATAATTAATCTCTTTCACTTAATTCATAGATTAGTTCAACAAACTCTGTACTCTCTCTCGCTCTCCTGAATTTTAAAAACAAAATTCATATTCATAACATTTCACAGTTTCTTCTCATTCAACTACGCCCACACCAACCAAATCATAGCGAACAGCGCTGCCGGCAGAGCTGCCTACGACACCACAACCGATATGAACAGAATTGAATTTATTTGGCAATTTTGCTTAAGCATTGGCATTTATGTTAACAGTAAATGGTTGCTGTTACTGAGAATACTTTGATTTTATTAACAATCTCTTCAAAGAAATCACTTGAGTTTCTCCAAATGCCACAACACAATACAACACTTGTAGAGGAGACATGCGAACAGAGAGAAAACATTCACACTCTTTCCTTTGATGGCCATGCATTTCAATTTTATGTATTCCTTTTCACATTCTTATTGGCAAACTACTTTACGTGTGCCTCTCCTTCTATTTTGTGTATACACTCACACACAATTTGGCAAAGAGATCGTGTGTAAGGGTTGTTGATGTTTAGCACAAATCTAACTGCTCTGCCGGCAGAGCTTTCGATGTAACAGCAAACAAATGTACTTTTTATCACGCTGCGAAATAAAACAATTTCAAACACAACCCGTTATTGTTTTTTTTTTATTTATTACGATTTCGGTAACTTTTCACTTTTTCACTGTTTACGCAACGACGTCTTTGGCAAAACTGAACAGATTGACAAATCTTTGTAGGCCATTAAGGAATGCCGGAGAAAAATAGAGTAGATAAATGGCGGGAAAATAAACATTGTTGCTGTTGTTGTTAAGAAGAGTGTGGTGTACTCTCTAACTACGTTCGACACCTTCTTCTTACTTGTGTTTGTTGTTGTTTTAAACACTCACACGATGGATAGGCTTGTTATTTGTTGTTGGCCGCAGCAATGACAAACGGTAAAGGGAGAATATGAAAAATGTGCACTATAATCCCAACTAGAATTCTGCCACAGATTAGTTGATTAGTGTTATTGTCATTTGAGCAATTGATTTTATTTATGTTAAATTCGACTGACGATTCCTTGTGTTTATAAACTAATTAATGCAATTTCCTGATATTTATTAGAAATACGTTTGTTGTTGTTTATACTTTTCACTGTTTACGCGATGTCTACTCACAGACAACTAACATTTTGCAGTTAGTTGACATGCCTGAAGAGAGAGTGAGAGATGGAAGAATGTATGGCGAGGATCAGGGTTACCGTTGAGAAATTTCAAAAAAGTCGGAGAAAAAGGGTATTTAAAAAGACAATAAAGGGGGTCACAAAAAGGGGATTATTTAAAACTAGTAAGTTGTAATGCGCCTATGGCGCCCGTTAATTTGCTTGAGAAAGTATTTGTTACTTAATTTGTTAATAAGAAAACTATTTTGTAAAAATAAAATTGGAAAAAAAAAATTTGTGAAAAAAAAAATTTTTGAAAACAAATTTTTGTTGAAAAAAAAAAATTGTGAAAAAAAAATTTTGTTGAAAAAAAAATTTTTTGTGGAAAAAAAAATTTTGTTGAAAAAAACATTTTTGTGGAAAAAAAAAATTTTGTTGAAAAAAAAAATTTGTTGAAAAAAAAAAATTTTTGTAAAAAAAAAAAAATTGAAAAAAAAAAAATTTTGGGAAAAAAAAATTTTGGTAAAAAAATTGTTGTTGAAAAAAAAAATTGTTTGCTAAAAAAAAATTTTTGTTGAAAAAAAAAATGTTGAAAAAAAAATTTTTGTGTAAAACAAAAATTGTGTTGAAAAAAAAAATTTGTTGAAAAAAAAAAATTTGGAAAAAAAAATTGAAAAAAAAAATTTTGGTAAAAAAAAAATTCGGGGAAAACACAATTTCTGTACAAAAAAAAATATTATTTTTTTTATTATTATTATTTATAGAATTATTATAGAATGCCTATTTAAATTCCTACGTACTGCGTGACAGAGTCAGTGAATCAGGGAATCAGTGAATCAGTGTCGAGGGTAAATATATATTAAGATAAAAAAAAGGTGTTACAAAAAAGTATTTTTTTTTAAAAATTCGCTCATTAATTAATTTTTATTAAAACAAAACATTGAAATTAAAAACAAAATATTGAACCTAAAAACAAAATACAGTGAAAGCTCTCCTTGCGCACAGCTCTTATAGCCGGACAGCTCTCTTAAGCGGACAAATTTCTCGGTCCCATGCGGTATTTTTGGAGCAAATTAACCTCCGCTTGGCGGACATCTCCCGTTGACAGACAAAATCGCTGCGACCGTCAGTGTCCGCTTAAGAGAACAGTTAATTAATTTTGACTTTGAAAACGTAAACGTTAATAAAACACATAAAATATTTTTTTTTCATGATATTTCTTCTTTTATTATAAAGTTTAAACGTTTGACATTATGTGTGAAACACTACATCATTTAAATGACCACCACGCGAAATGTTGCAAGCATAGATTCTTCTGAGGTCATTTTGGACCACTTTTTGGCACATATTGGGCGGTATCTCAGCCATAACTTGACGAATGTTCGTTCTTAAGTGCTCCAGAGTTAAAAAACACTAAGGTGCTCTGAATTGAAACAACTCGTCCCATCCAAGACACAGAGCCAATCTGCGAATATCGATCACCGATAACGATATCCTGTGCCCCACTAGCAGCATGGCCTTTCTGAACCATCTCCACCACCCACCTCCTCCCCCACACTTACGTGGATGTGTATGCCTTCTTGTTTGGTGCATATGTGGGCGAATGTTTTCGTTATCTCAGGAAGCAATTCGCCGAATGTCCTGTATGCTCTTTCGACTTTATGTTACTTTTAATCTTTTGTTAACTTGAAATCCTTAAAGGCTATAAATACAAATAAATAAATCCCCCTCTTTTGTGTGGCCATGTATTACGAGCAATATCAACGGCGCATTCTGATGATGATGTTGGCATGTTGAGCGGTTGGATTCTTAGTTAGTCCGTGTTGGCCAAAGGGGGCTTAACTCGCCTCTGTATGGGGTTAATCTGAAATGTCAACTGAGATTTCTAATTGTGTGCGTGTGTGTGTGTGCGACAGGGAAATGAGTTGCGATTAGGGGGGGGGTAATTACAAGGATTTTACAACTTTGACAGGATATTGGGTGAACCGCCGAAAATTTCAAACCGAATACGATATCAGTGCCTGGATTAGAGAGATTGCCCGATTGGTGGCCTGACATATGCCAGAGTTATGCATGAATTCCTTTGATAAGAAATGTTGGTTGGCACTTTGTTCTACAGAAATTAGTGAAATATTGTACTTTCATTCCATTTAACCTCAAAAACCTACCATTTCCTTTCGGCTTTATTAAATCTCTCCCATATCACAAACTAAAAGGAAACTCAGCTCTTCCCTTGTCTTTGAAAAAAAAAAAAAATAATAATTCATTGTTGTAATATTTAATAGCATTTCCTTTGTTTCGTTATTCTGTGCAACTTTTTTAATAAGTTCATCGAAAAGCATTTCAGCGAAGCAACAGAACCGAACGATTTCATTTCTTTGTGCATCATTATCGTTCGTCATCATCATCAAAAGTCATTTCGTTAAGAAACGGAAACGGAAACATTCTTCCTTCTCAACTCAACTACACACCGGTTACGTTCGATCACGCAGCGGTTGGGGGACGCTGCCGGGCGAGGTGGCAAACAACAGGGAACACTTCAAATGCGAAAATGTTACACAAGTGTGGTTAGCATTTCTTTATACGCACGATTTCATTCGTTTCAAAAAAAGAAAGAAAAACAAAAACCAAGAAAACTAACGTCGCAGTGTAGTAAGCACGAAATAACGCAACGGAAGTCAAAAGAGTTTTCCGACGACTGCTTGATTGAATTAAAATGAAAATGGCAACAAAACAGCAAAATCAATAACTTGACATATGCCAAACTTTTTTCGTTGGCCACTCCACGATGAGGGGGAATGAGGGCGGTGCCAATGATTATTGAGTTGGTGCCGATTTCAGGGAATTCACTTCGCAGAGATTCAATTCCAGACAAGAATATCAATAGAGCCTAGACGATTACCCTTAAACGAAGGCATGAGTTGGCAGGCATTACTCTGTCTAAAGCTAATTGGTTTAAAGTGTTGTTGAGTGCGAACGATTCAAGCTCGATGAACGGACGGGGTCTTGTCAGTGTGCCATGAGGCTGAATAAAGCAACCATCGAACAGATCTTCACACATGTTAAAACTATTGACCAGCATTTAGGGAATATTTCAAAACCGGGTTTTGGAGTTAAAAACCCCGACATAAAAATCCGCGTCGTTAAATTGTTTAAATTAAAAACGGTTCATTATTTTAATTCTAGTTCGAAGCAAACAATACTGAAAGTGATAAAAAAAAAATAATGAGTCGTCAAAATGTTGAACCGGTTTTCTTAGTTGAAAAACCGAGTTACAATTCCGTGTCGTTAAATTGTTCAAATTCTATTAAATATTAACTTTTATTATAGTAATTTGGAACCGGTTTATTTTTAAAAAACCGGGTTTAAAAAAACCGGTTCATTATTTAAATTATACTTCGAAGCAAACAATACTTGAATTGATAAAAAAAATAACGAGTTGGTAAAACCGATTTTTTGTGTCGAAACCGGTTTTTTTAGTTGAAAAAACCGAGTTAAAATTTCGTGTCGTTAAATTGTTTAAATTCTAAATAATTTTAAACCGATTTGTTTTGAAAAACAAAAACGATTTTAGAAAAAACCTTTTCAATATTACACGGTGCGACAAAAAAAAATGTATTGAATAACAACTGTACAATTTTGATGTATTTTAAAATTGTCACAACTCAAGAACGACTTGTCCGATTTTGTTGAAATAAATTTTTAAAAATTAAATACCTAATTTGGTTTAATATTTGTCTTTGGTGCCTTTTAATAAGTGCGGCAGTTTAAAATTCATAAGCAAAATTAAGTCTAAAACAATTTTTTGTAATGAATAACAACTGTACTGTATTTTTATGTAATTTAAATGTGTCATAACTCGAGAATGACTTGTCCGATTTAGTTGAAATACATTTTTAAAAATTAAATACCTAATTTGGTTTAATATTTGTCTTTGGTGCCTTTTAATAAGTGCGGCAGTTTAAAATTTATAAGCAAAATTAAGTCTAAAACAATTTTTTTTAGTGAATAACAACTGTACTGTATTTTTATGTAATTTAAATGTGTCATAACTCGAGAATGACTTGTCCGATTTAGTTGAAATAAATTTTTAAAAATTAAATACCTAATTTGGTTTAATATTTGTCTTTGGTGCCTTTTAATAAGTGCGGCAGTTTAAAATTTATAAGCAAAATTAAGTCTAAAACAATTTTTTTTAGTGAATAACAACTGTACTATATTTTTTATGTAATTTAAATGTGTCATAACTCGAGAATGACTTGTCCGATTTAGTTGAAATAAATTTTTAAAAATTAAATACCTAATTTGGTTTAATATTTGTCTTTGGTGCCTTTTAATAAGTGCGGCAGTTTAAAATTCATAAGCAAAATTAAGTCTAAAACAATTTTTTGTAATGAATAACAACTGTACAATTTTGATGTAATTTAAATGTGTCATAACTCGAGAACGACTTGTCCGATTTTGTGGAAATAAATTTTTAAAAATTAAACACTCAATTATTTGTAATCTTTTGCTTTCTAATCATTGTGGCAGTTTCAGAGTTATAACGAAATTTAAGTGGAACAGAATTTTTTTGTAATGAATAACAACTGTACAATTTGGATGTAATTTAAATGTGTCATAACTCGAAAACGACTTGTCCGATTTTGTTGAAATAAATTTTTAAAAATTAAACACTCAATTATTTGTAATCTTTTGCTTTTGTGCTTTCTAATCATTGTGGCAGTATCAGAGTTATAAAGAAATTTAAGTGGAACAGAATTTTTTTGTAATGAATAACAACTGTACAAATTTGATGCAATTTCAAGTTGTCACAACTCA
Source organism: Hydrotaea cyrtoneurina (assembly GCA_958296145.1). Classification (NCBI taxonomy): domain Eukaryota; kingdom Metazoa; phylum Arthropoda; class Insecta; order Diptera; family Muscidae; genus Hydrotaea; species Hydrotaea cyrtoneurina. Next base: position 79,575,644 of record OY282515.1, read on the forward strand.
AGAACGACTTGTCCGATGTTGTCGAAATAAATTTTTAAAAATTAAACACTTAATTTGGTTTTAATATTTGCTTTGGTGCATTTTAATAAGTGCGGCAGTTTCAAATTTATAAGCAAAATTAAGCCTAAAATAATTTTTTGTAATGAATAACAACAGTACAATTTTGATGTAATTTAAATGTGTCATAACTCGAGAATGACTTGTCCGATTTTGCTGAAATAAATTTTAAAAATTTAAACACTTAATGAGCTTTAATATTTGTCTTTGGTGCGTTTTAATAAGTGCGGCAGTTTGAAACTTATAAGAAAAAATTAAGTCTAAAACAATTTTTTGTAATGAATAACAACTGTACAATATTGATGTAATTTAAATGTGTCATAACTCGAAAACGACTTGTCCGATTTTGCTGAACTAAATTTTTAAAAATTAAACACTCAATTATTTGTAATCTTTTGCTTTAGTGCTTTCTAATCAGTGTGGCAGTTTCATAGTTATAAAGAAATTTAAGTGGAACACACATTTTTTGTAATGAATAACAACTGTACAATTTTGATGTAATTTGAAGTTGTCACAACTCAAGAACGACTTGTCCGATTTTGTTGAAATAAATTTTTAAAAATTAAATACCTAATTTGGTTTAATATTTGTCTTTGGTGCCTTTTAATAAGTGCGGCAGTTTAAAATTCATAAGCAAAATTAAGTCTAAAACAATTTTTTGTAATGAATAACAACTGTACAATTTTGATGTAATTTAAATGTGTCATAACTCGAAAACGACTTGTCCGATGTTGTTGAAATAAATTTTTAAAAATTAACTACTAATTTAATAGTAATATTTGTCTTTGGTGCCTTTTAATACGTGAGGCAGTTTCAGAGCCATAAAGAACTTTAAGTACATATTGTTTTTGTTTAGGTTTCCATCCGTAATTTGGATTTTTTAAAGTTTTGGCGAAAAAATTGCTTAATGCCCAGAATTTACTAATCTTCAGCTTATGCATTTGCTTAAAAGCTTCAAAACTTACAGTTTAAACCATAGTTCGTGACTCATGTATATTCCGGAATGAAATACCAGACAGAGAGACTCCCCACAAACGTCACACATCACGACATCTTTACAGACCTGCTCTGTTCGCTGGATATCAGCGTGTGAAAAAACTCTGCCCGCGAACAACATAGATTATCTCATATACAGGGGCGTCAACATGGTGGCCTACGAAGTAAAATAGTCTTTGGTAAACGCCCCCAAAATCGACTTGTACACCAACAGCACAGCGGTGAGCTCAGTTCTAAGCCGAGAGCTGAAGTGAAAAGTTGTAAAAATAAAACAAACAAAAAAAAATAGTTGTGACTGAAAAAGTATAAATTCAACAGCAATGAAATAATTGTAGACCAAAAGGTTTTCGAACAAAGGATAACGTGTTTAAAAAATATCCTTTGTGGATCATTCGATTACATTCCAAAATCCCCTCAGTATGGGGTTTCGCCATAAAGTGTTCGCACTGTTCCTATTGTGGTGCCTTACGCCCCCTTCAAGTGCTTTAGTTAATTCGTAAGTTTTCCTTTTCGGGTTATCTTTTTTATTTTCTTCTTTGTGCGGAAAATCCCATAAAATAGTTTGTGTGTGTTTTTCGTGTCTAGGCCCAAAATCATTTCCAGTGATGGCCATCTCATATTCGAATCCGGCTTTGATCGCAATATAACATTTTTGCTCAAAGGCAAATCTCGCCTGAATATCAACGATGAATTCGATGTTATCGATTTGTTGCTGCAGTCCAAAAAGGGGCGTATGTCCTCTGCCGGCTCTCAATTCGCCTGGACGGAAGAAGAAGAGGCGGTTATCAATAAACTCATGTCCGATATTGTATCACTGAAAACGCACATTTATCCGCCCACTGGTTTGGAATCAAACTTTTATCAGCTAGAGAATCGTACGCGTACGGCCACACAATTGTTGCGTCGCAACAAGAATCGCATGCAACGTGTGGAGACGCGGGTGCAGACGTTGTATGATCGTTTGGAGACGGATTATTGTCGCAGTGGTCCGTGTCAGAATGGTGGCACATGTTGGAATATGTACGGAGGATTTGTGTGCAAGTGTGACAAGAATTTTGAGGTAAGTGGGGGGGAAAATTGGGAATGATATGAGAGAGAGGCTGGCTCATAAATGGTTTAATACGATTATTATAAACTTATTCAAAAAAGATCCTTTCGGAAATTTCATGAACATTACAAAATAAAATAAACATCCAATTCATTGGAGTAACGCGACAATATTTGAAAAATCTCCATGGGAATTTGTAATAGAAATTTATGTGAAATGCTTGTCAGTCTTGAGAATTTCATCGATTAATCGACAATCACGTCTAACAAAGAAGATCCTTTCTGGAACGCAAAAATATTTGAAAAAATCTCCATGAGAATTTTTAATAGAAAATTATTATTACTTGGATATTTCATATTACCCAGCCATTAGACAGGGCAGTAATTGTTCGAAAAACTTTTACCAATACACACACATTTTTGCTACTGTCCGGCCGACTGGCAACGAAAATTCAATGGCAGTAAAATTTTGGCACATGCAGCAGAAACGAATGTTAGAGTTCCCCCAACATATTTTTTTTGTCAATTTATGGGATAATTTTATTGTGTAATTGTGTTTTGACCGTTTTGTCGTAATAAAAACAGTTCAATTTTGTGAATTGTTATCAATGAAGTATTTTTCAGACTTGTTTGAAGCACAAAAAACAAAATTTAGACGTATTTATGAAAACAAATTTGCTTGTCCATACTTTTCCCCAAATGCTTTGACAATTTGTGGTGTGGGGTAACATTGTGTTTTTGTTTGCTGCTGCGGACGGTAACAACAACAAGAGAAGTTACTCTTGTGACGACGTTTTTGAAATGATTTTTCAGATGATTTTCGATATTTGGTTTCTGTTTCGAAGAGTATATGTGTGCTCAACTGGCAACAAATTAGATGTAGGTGTAATGGCAGGGTTAAAAAGAAAAAATGTTATCTGTTTTTCTGTTGGCTTAGCAACACAAAAATAATACTCCCTTTTTTTTGAAGAAAGAACACAATTTCCTCTGGCAGTATTTTTTAAATTTTCATTTTTTAAAAGGCACTTTTTTTGGTTCCAAAAAAAATAATAAAAAAAAATAAAATACAATTTTTCTAAATATTAGTTTTATTCTATTTTCGAAAAGCTAGCAATCCATATTCGAAGAAAATCTATAGACAAAAATGGAAGTTTTGGCCATTTTCGTTGAAGTCCCACAATTTCCGTGATAAATTCAAGAATGAATTTTTAAATTAAATGACATTTAAATTGCTTTGTAGTGAAAATTATAGTCAAAAAAATAATAAAGATATGTCCGACGAAAATAGAAATTTTGAAAACAATTAAAAAAACATCCAAAAAATTTGTTTTTAAAAAAAAATTAAACATAAAATTTTTTCATAAAATTTTTTATAAAAAAATGTTTATACAAATTTTTTTTAAAAAAAAAAATATATGCATATAATTTTTTTAAAAAAATTTTACACAAAATTTTTTTTAAGGAATTAAATATAAAATTTTGTTATAGAAATAAAATTACACATATTTGTTTTTTTAAAAAAAAATTCTACATACAATTTTTTAAATTATCCATAAAAATTTTTTAAAAAAAAAAAATTCTACATAAATTTTTTTTTAAAAAAAAAATTATACTGTAGAATCTCACAAATTAGAACCACTTTGTTCCACCGGTGGTTCTAATTTGTGAAATGTTCTAATTTCTGGACGTTTTTTTTTGCAGAAATTTAAAGGAAAAGAACCAAACCTTAAAAACAAATCTTTATGTTAAGTCAAAAAAATGTTTATTTATTAATACATATTTAATAATTTTTAACAAAAAATAAAAAATTAAAAATAATTCATGCACAACAAAAGAAGAACTCAAACTTAAAAATCTTTTTACTTTTTAAAAACTATTCAATCCTTTTTTAACATATAATCTGTAATGCTTGTTTGTTTTTTTGGTTTATTTAAATTGGAAACAACAATGTCATTACGTATGCTCAAAAGATTAGACATGTGTTTACTGGAAAAAATATCGCTGCTGTTGCACCATTTTATGACATTATTGACACTTTCAAGAACATTAGAATAAGGGATAACGGGCATGAGATCGATTACATCCGGTTGACTGCTATCTGAGGTTCCATCATCTTTCCACGTGTTGATTACAACTGACTCAAATATGTATCAAATTTCGCACACATACACGAAAATATGTATGCCCATACAAATACATGCAGCCGAATTAAATACACCACATTTAATTCGGTAATTCCCCATTTTATATACATGTATCAATGAGCCAAAATTATTCACAAAATTAGCAAACAAACAAACGTCCAGAAATTAGAACCATAGGTTCTAATTTCAGAGAGTCCATTACATTGAAATGACAGGTTCTAATTTCTGGACAGTTCGAATTTGTGAGAGTTCTAATTTGTGAGATTCTACTGTATATAAAATTTTTATAAAAAAAAATTATACATAAATTTTTTTTAAAAAATGTTTTGTTAAAGAGAAATTATACACAATTTTTTTTGTAAAAAAAAATGCTACATATTTTTTTTAAATTATCCATAACATTTTTTAAAAAAAAATTACACATAAAATTCGACGAAAATAGAAATTTTGAAAACAATTTAAAAAAAACAACCATAAATTTTTTTTTTATAAACAGTAACACATACAACTTTTTTAAAAAAAAAATTTTTATAGAAAACTGTTTAAAAAAATTTTATCCACAATATTAAAAAAAAATTATACATACAATTTTTTAAAAAAATTATAAGTAAAATATTTTTTTAAAAAAAAATTATACATAAAATTTTAAAAAAAATATATACATACGTTTTTTTCAAAAAAAATTAGACATAAAATTTTTAAAAAAAAATTATACATAAATTTTTTTAAAAAATAATTATACATTATTTTTTTTTTGTTTTAAAAAAGTTTATACATAATATTGTTCTAAAAAAGTTTAAACATAAAATTTTTTTGAAAAAAATTATACATGAAATTTTTTAAAAAAAATATGTACCATAATATTGTTTAAAGACAATTTTTTAAAAAAAAATTATAAATAATTTTTTTTTAAAAAATAATTATACATTATTTTTTTTTAAAAAAGTTTATAAATAATATTTTTTTTAAAAAAAAAATTTTTAAATAAATTTATTTTAAAAAAAATTATACATGAAATTTTTTAAAAAAATCAATTATACATAAATTTTGTAAAAAAAATATGTATCCATAATATTTCTTAAAGAAATTTTTTTAAAAAATAAATTGGGAAGAACTTTTTTTAAAAAAAATTGGCGGAAAAAATTTTAAAAAAAAATTGGCAAGACATTTGTTCAAAGAAAAGATGACAAAAATATACATAAAATTTAAAAAAAAAAAATTATACATAATATTTTAAAAAAAATAATAATACATAAAATTTAAAAAAAAAACCAATAATACATATTTTTTTAAAAAAAAAAGCAATAATACATAATTTTTTTAAAAAAAAAATTATACATACAATTTTTTTGAAAAACTAATTATACATAAAGTTTTTTTTAACGAAATCTATAAAATTCTTTTTAAAAAAAAATTATCTAAAAAAAATGTTTAAAACAAAATTATCCATAAAATTCAGTCCAAAAAAAATGATAAATAATTAATAAATTGAAATTTTTTAAAAAAAAATAGCTGAACATTTAAAAAAAAAACAATACCCATTATTCATAATTTTTTTGTGTTGATTTCACAAAAAATTCTCCTTAAAAATTCTTTGGGCTGATTTTAGAAAACCTAAAGACATATGAAGAGAAAATAAATATTTAACGAAAATGTGTGAGATAAAAAATTATTAAAAAATTTAAAAAAAAAATTATCCAAAAAACTTAAAAAACAAAATTATCCATACAATTTTTTAGAAGTAGAAATATAAAAAAAAATATCCAGAAATTTAAAAAAAAAAATTTATTAAATTTTATAAAAAAAATAATCTATAACATATTTTTAAAAAAAAAATAACCATAACAATTTTTTGAAACAACTGCAGTAGCTTAGACGTTGCTCAAATTTACACCAGTGTTTGAAGTTCTTATTCTGCGACGAAAACAAAATATTTGTTGTCGAAATGCCATAGCTCCCATGTTGCGGCCTTCCAAAGCTTTGTTGTTTATCATCCAAACTGAACAAAATGGGTGATAAACATCGAGATATATCCGATTATATGTCCAAGCTTTGGATGGCCATAACTATGGGAACTATGGCATAGAGACAGCGGAGACAACACTCTGAATTTAGGGGCGTCTATCGCAGTGCAGCCATATTAGATGAGAAGAGATTACACTCTTAGTCGTAAAGAACATGTTTTTCATTCCGAGGATATGAACCTGATTTTGTCGTGAAATAGCCACCCAAATTAAATTACCCAAAACTAAAGAATGGAAAAAAATCTCTTCCCGCCCCACAGGGTACCACCTGCGAAAAAGACGTCAACGAATGCGCTCTCTATGCCGGCACCGATCTCGGCTGTCAAAACGGTGCCCAGTGTGTGAATCAGTTCGGTTCGTTCAGTTGCATTTGTCCACCCGGCTGGTTTGGCATACACTGCACCCAACGCAAGGGCGACTGTTTACAGTCGTCAGCCTGGGAGCTGTGTGGCCACGGCATCTGCATCAGCAGCAACGATACCTTCGGCTATAAATGTATTTGCGATCAGGGTTGGAAGACGAGCGGTTTCTCGCCCGCCTGTACCGTTGATGTGGACGAGTGTGCCGAGAGTCATACGTCGTGCATGACGAAGTGTATAAATCTGCCGGGGTCATTTACGTGTGCACCGTGTGCGGCCGGTATGACGGGCAATGGTGTGCAGTGTCGTGATATCGATGAGTGTGCCCATGAGAATGGCGGCTGTAGCCGGAGTCCCAAGGTGCACTGCATTAATTCCTATGTAAGTTGGAGGGAGAGAGAGAGAAAGAGAGAGAAATACTTACCAATTCAATTGTTTTTGATATTTTTCAGGGTTCTTATCATTGTGGGGAATGTCCTTTGGGTTGGTCCGGCGATGGTCGCAGCTGTGTACGCTCTTCAACGCCGACAAATGCCGACTCCGCCATTGGTTCGGTGACCTCTTGCTCCGCCGGCAATATATGTCATCCGCAGGCCCGTTGCCATGAAATTTCCAATACCGTGGTGTGCAGCTGCCCGGTGGGCATGGTGGGCAGCGGCATAGGCGCCAATGGTTGTGTTGTGGGCACGACGAGGAATTGTCTCAATCAACCGTGTTTGGTAAGTGTGGCCAGTTAGAGGGCGATGCCAACAGATAACCGATTTTTTGTTGTTGTTGTATAGAACGGCGGCACTTGTGTGGACGCTGGCAACAGCTTCAATTGCATTTGCCCGTTGGGCTACACGGGCAGCACCTGCACCCCGGCCCCCAGTCTCTGCAGTCCGAATCCGTGTCGCAACAATGGACGCTGCCGCCAGTTGGTCACAGCCACAAATCGTTCGTACACCTGCCAGTGTACGCCGGGCTATATGGGTGAGAAGTGCGACAAGGAGGCCAATGACTGCGGCGGTGTGCTACACGATGTGACGGGACGTCTCACCTATCCGGCGGGCTCCCTCTACGAGCACAATTCGCAGTGTGCCTGGATTTTGCGCACCAACGAATCGTTGGTGCTGAACGTGACATTCCATCGTTTCGATTTGGAAGACGGCAGCGAGTGTCGCTTCGATTGGCTGCAAATCAATGATGGCCGCTCGTCGGCCGCCCAGATTATTGGACGCTTCTGTGGCAGCCACAAACCGTTGGGCGGCACCATTATCTCGTCGACGAACAATTTGTATTTGTGGTTTCGATCGGACAACAGTTCGGCCAAGGAGGGCTTTGAATTGGAATGGAATTCCATAGAGCCGCAGTGTGGCGGCCTCATCAATGTGTCGACGCATGGCACCATCTCCAGTCCCGGCTCACCGGGCAACTACCCAAAGAATCGTGACTGTCGTTGGGTGTTAAAAGCGCCGAATGACAAACGCCTGAAGTTGACGTTCTTCAGTTTGCAAATCGAGAATCACGACAGTTGTAACTATGATTTCCTAGAGGTAAGATCGACTACAAATTAGAAAAACCCACAAAAGGTCTTACTTTAGAGAGAGCTTACAGATAACGGACGCCATTTCCGGTGACAGCCTGGAGAAGTACTGCAACTCTACGCATCCTCAGCCGCTGCTGTTGCCCACCAATGAGGTCCATATCAATTTCCACTCCGACAACATTGGCTCCGATACGGGTTTCCAAATATTCTATACGACCGAGCAGCGTATACCGGACTGTGGCGGTACCTATACCACGCCCGAGGGCACCATACAATCGCCGCACATCAGCCAGGATTCGATGTCGTGCGAATATGACATTCGCATGTCCAGCAGTGAGTCCATACACCTGGAATTTCAGACATTCAAAATGGCCTCAGGCGATTGCGTAGAGGTGAGTGAAATGCCCCCCCACTAAGATAGTAGACGTGTCCTAGCTGTGCCTCTGAATTTCAGATCTATGACGTGAATACGGCCAACGGTGCAAACATGCTGCAGGCCAAATACTGCGGCGACTATGAGATTATGCCACCCGTTATCCACTCACTGTTCAATCGGGTAATGGTGAAATTCTATGGCAAACCGGGTGCCGAATTCAAATTGAAATATATTGCAGGTGGGTGTGGGTGGGGGTTTTTTCTTCTTTTTTTTTGGAAATATCTTAAAATGTAAAAATTACTCTTCTCCTGCCTTCCAGACTGCTCGTATAGTTTTGAATCCGCCCAGGGCGTGGTCACATCGCCCGGCTTTCCCACGCTCTTAAACAAAGATCGCTATTGCACCTATAAAATTATAACCGAACCGAATACCGTGATATCGGTACATTTCGATGACTTCGACATGAAGGACTCCAGCCTGGCGGCGAACACTGATTGTGCCTACACCTCTCTAAGGGTACATACCGCATTTCTACTTCCATCGGAGTTTCTCTTACTGTCTACTTTCTCTGTTGCCACCCTTAGATTAACGACGGCCTGGACAAACAACTGCTGGGCCCCTATTGTGATCAGGCCACGCCGACTGTGGATTTTGTGTCCAAAACGAATTACCTCATACTGCACATCAAAACCGGTTTGACCTCATCGGGTCGTGGTTTCAAGTTCACCTACACAGCCGTGCCCATTGGCAATGCCGACTGCGGCGGTGTCTATACCAAGCCCGGCTACAGCATACGCCTGCCCACCGACTCGGAGGGTCTCTATCTGCACGACATGGAGTGCTACTGGATTATAATGGCGCCCAGGGACAAATTCATCCTCTTGAATTGGAAATCCTTCAGTTTGGAAGAATCGGCCGACTGCAGCTATGATTATGTGGAGATCTATGACAATCTGGCGAATGTGGAGAACTCACCGGCCCTGGGCAGGTACTGGCATATTGTTTGGTATAATTTGATTGGGTGTGTCTTGATGTGTGTTTGCTTTCCGCCAGATACTGTGATGCCCACAAACCGGAATCGTTCCTTAGCCATGCCCGCCTGTTGACGGTGAAGTTTGTTAGCGATTCCAGTGACTCGATGGATGGCTTTGAATTCAGCTACGAATTTGTGGACGGCAAGAGTCAGTGCAATGGTCACATTCATTCGTCGACCGGTAAATTGAATACACCCAACTGGCCGGCAAATTACACGGAGGACCTCGACTGTACGTGGGTGGTGAACACGCCGCCGGGCACCCAACTGGAACTGCAGGTGGAGATCTTCGATGTGGAGTCGGACATAAATTGTGCCAGCGATTGGCTGGAGATAAGGTTGGTCCCTGGGTCGTTGTTGTTATCTCTCCTCTCTGTCTCTTCACCACGTTTTTTTTCTAACTATTTCCCTTCATCTATGTTTCTCTCTCCCCCCTCTCTTTATATCTTTCCATCTCTCTCACTCTCTTTTTCTCCACCTCTTTCTTCCTAACTCTCTCCACCTCTCCCTATACATATTTCCCGTTCTATTTATCTCCCCCCTCCTCTCTCCCCGTCTCACATTATTTTTTGTCTCTCTTCCTCTTTATCTATCTCTGTCCCTTTCTCTCTCTATTTATCTACCTCTCTCTGTCTTTATCCAATCTCTCTTCCAGTATCTTTATTTCCTCTTTATCTTCCATTCTCTTTCTACCTTCCGCTCTCTTTAACTGCCGCTATCTCCTTCTATCCCAAACTCTATTTTTCTCTCCACCGCTTCTTTTATCTCATTCCATTTTTCTCTATTTATCCCCATCTTTCTCTCCACATCCCTCTCCCTTTTTCTCTCTCCCTCATTCTCCATATTTCTCTCCATTTTTCTCTTCTCTCTCCCTCTATCTATCTCACTAACTCTCTCTCTCCCTATTTCTCTCTATCTACCTATCATTCTTTCTCTATTCCTCTTTATCCATCTCTCTCCCTGTTTCTATTTCTCTCTCTCCCCCTCTCTATATATCTTTCGCTCTCTCTCTCTCTATCTCTCTCACTCTGTTTTTCTACACCTCTCTCTTCCTAACTCTCTCCACCTCTCCCTTTCTATATATCTCCCCCTCTCTCTGTCCACGTCACTAATTATTTTCTCTCTCTCTCCCTCTATCTATTCAACAATCTCTCTCTGTCTTTATCCAATCTCTCTTCCCCTATCTTTATTTCCTCTCTATCTTCCACTCTCTTTGTACCTTCCGTTCTCTTTAAGTACCGCTTTCTCCTTCTATCCCAAACTCTATCTTTCTCTCCACCGCTTCTTTTATCTCATTCCCTTTTTCTCTATTTTCCCCCCTCTTTCTCTCCACATCCCTCTCCCTTTTTCTCTCTTAACCTCATTCTCCATATTTCTCTCCTTCTTTCTCTCTCCCTCTATCTAAATATCTCTCTCCCCATTTATCTCTATCTATCTATCATTCTTTCTCTATTCCTCTTTATCTATCTCTCTCCCCCTCTCTCACTATTTATCTATCTCTTTCTGTCTTTATCCAATCTCTTTTCCAGTATCGCTATTTCCTCTCTATCTTCCATTCTAATTACCGCTATCTCCTTCTATCCCAAACTCTATTTTTCTCTCCACAGCTTCTTTTATCTCATTCCCTTTTTCTCTATTTTTCCCCCTCTTTCTCTCCACATCCCTCTCCCTTTTTCTCTCATTACCCCATTACCCCATTCTCCATATTTCTCTCTCCCTCTATCTAAATATATCTCTCTATTTCTCTCTATCTATCTATAATTCTTTCTCTATTTCTCTTTATCTCTCTCTCTCTCCATCTTTCTATTTCTCTCTCTATATATTTCGCTCTCTCTCTCTCACTGTAACTACCGCTCTCTATATCTCTCATTCGATATTTCTCCACCACTTCTTATTTGTCTCTCATATTCCAGGAATGGCGGCTCAAATATGTCCACCTTGCTGGGACGCTTCTGCGGCAACTCGTCCAACATACCGCATGCCATACCCTCCTTCACCAATCAAATGTATTTGAGATTCCACTCGAACAGCTTTGTCAGCCGCCGAGGTTTTCAAATACGCTGGTTTGTCTTCGCCAATGGCTGTGGTGGCAATTTGGAGTCGGATCGCGCCATCATAACCTCGCCCTACTACCCGAACCCCTATGCGAACAATGCCCAGTGTGAGTGGCGCATTCATGTTCATCCCGGCTCAGTTATACACATCACGGTCGACGATATATCGATGGAGGCTCATGGCAGTTGCCGTTATGACAAATTGCAGTTCTTCGAAGGTACAACCGAATCGAAATCACACGTGACCTCCCTCTGCCATTTGCCTGAGGAAGAGCTGGGCAAAGAGTATATTATCGAGAGCAATGAGGCCCTGGTGGTATTTGAATCGGACGAATCGAATCGTGCTAAAGGCTTTTCCATATCCTATCGTGCCAATTGCACGGTAACCTTGACCAAGAGTTATGGTGTCATTGAGAGTCCCAACTTTGGGCAATCGCCCAGCGACTATGCCGAGGAGGTAAACTGCAGTTGGACTCTGAAGGCGCCCAAGGGCAATCACATCCAGCTGCAGTTCATGTACTACGAAACAGCGGACAAGAAAACCAAATTGGATGTCAAGGATGGCAACCAGACCATCCAAGTGCAAGACAATGGCCAGACCATTACGTCCGCGGGCGATACTGTGGTCATACGGCAAACTTCCAATTTGCTGAACTTCCAGCTGGAATATGCCATGGTGGGTTGTGTAGGCAAAATGCGTGCGGCTAAGGGTAGCTTTAAATCGCCCCAGTATCCCAAAGCCTATCCGAATGATATGGAATGCCTGTGGGAGATTGTAACACAGCCGGGCCAGGGCATCGAGTTGACCATTGATAATCTGGATTTGGAGGATTCCGTAAATTGTACCAAGGATGCTTTGGTCATATCCTCGCAGCAGCATTCCAATAATCCCAAAGAGCGCCACTGCGGCAAGAGGAGTACGATGGTGATAACCAGTTCAGCGCATAAACTCTACGTTCGATTCTACAGCGACGGCCGGGGTAATGGCCAAGGCTTTCTGGCCTCCTACACTACCCAGACATCGAGTAAGTTTCCCCTTAATATAGGTCTCTCTCTCCCTCTCTCAGTCAGTTGTGAGTGTTTTGCTTCAATTATTTCAGAGTGTGGTGGCATTTTGACGGCGAAGAACGGTGTCATCACCTCACCCAATTACCCGAACAACTATCCCGAGAGTGCCGATTGCGAGTGGACAATAACGGTGGCCGATCATCATGCGATTATCTTCACCATGGAGGAACTGGAATTGGAGGATTTCTATGAGTGTGAAATGGATTATGTAGAGGCTATAGAATATTCGGCTACAGAGGACACGGACACGGATCCGGAGCCATTGTTTAAGAAATGTGGTGAACTGGACTCCAAGGATACGACCACATGGCGAAGTAACTCCAATGTGGTTACGGTGCACTTCCATTCGGATGATTCGGTGCCGGCACGTGGCTTCAAGCTGAGTTACATCGAAGTAAGTGATTTTTTTCCACCCCTCGCTACGATTTTGTTACCTTGCTTGTTTTAGGACTGCGGCGAACGGTTGGAATTGGACGAAAGCGGTTACCTGGATTTGGATATTGTAAGTCATGCGCACACCAACAAAACCTGCGAGTGGCAGCTGTTCTCCAAAGATCCCAGCAAGCATGTGATCCTCTCCTTTTCGCATATACAACTGAATCCCTCTCTGGCATATAATTATCGCCTTGAGTCCGATTGCCTCGATAAAGGAGCGGTCGTCTACGACGGTCTCACCGATCAATCGGCGGAACGGGCACGCTTCTGCAAAACCCATCCGCCCGATATCGTGTCCAATGGTCATGCGCTGACGCTAACCGTACCCATGGGCATGATCTCCGAAATATCCGCCATGGCCTATCAGATGGACAACTATTGTGGCGGCTCGTACGTGTCGCTGGCGGGCAAATTCTCCACACCCTACTATCCGTCATCGTATCCGGTGGACATGCAGTGCATATGGACGATAATGGTGAGCGAGGGCTGTAGCGTGCAATTGACATTTGAGTCCATGGACTTGGAAGATTCCGATGACTGTAACAATGACTATGTGGAGGTGCGCCATGTCAATGAAATGGGTGAGTTGTTGGCATTGACATGCGGCAACAGGCTGCCGGCCACCATAACCGGTGAGCATATTTTGATGGTGCGCTTCCAGAGCAGTAATGATATTGTGGGCGAGGGCTTTTTGGCTTCCTACAGTTACGGTAAGTTCGGAGGGGGGGGGGGGGGGGTAGCAGCTCGGTATCGGTAAATGTTTGCTTTGACCCTTTTGGCTGTGTTGTTTCTTGCAGTGTTGCACAACGAACTGAATGGCACCGAGGGCCTAATTAAATCGCCCGCCTATCCGGCAAAATTCTTCAGCCATGAGAAGTACAGTTGGCGTATAACCGTCCACAAGGACTATGTGGTACTATTGACCATCAAACATATTCTGGACACCGATATGCATGACATTAAGGTAACTACTCCATAATTGAACGAAAGATTTAACTCAACATCGAAACTTCCACGTCTCTCTTCTCTGGCAGTTCTATGACGGTTATTCGGATATTGGCGCCCGCATTGACTACTCCACCAGCCATGTGGTGCAATCGAACACAAACATTCTCTACTTCACCTCGCAGCGGGGACCCTTCCACTTTGACTGGCGCCAACTGTCCAAGGAGGCGGTGCGCAACAATCGCACAGCCGAGCGCATTGCCGAACAGTGTGGTGAACAAACGATTCGTGTCAATAACTCGCTGTTCTTCAATTCGCCCGGCTATCCGAATGGCTATGCGTCGAACCTGAAATGTGCCTGGACCATTATGCCCTACGATGCGGCCATGCATGCTGTCATCACATTCCTGAAAATCGATCTGGAGGAGTTTGACGACTGTTTTGCCGACTATGTGAAGATTTCCGCCAGCAAGGATTTGGAGAACTGGCAACCGCTGGACAAGATGTGCAAGAAGGCCACCGATAAGGTGTACAAATACCATGGCACGCCCTATCTGAAGTTGGAGTTTGTCAGCGATTCGGGTGAGAACAAGACGGGCTTTACCTCGTTGCTGACCGCCAAATGCGGCTCGGAACTAACCGCTTCCCGGGGTTTTGTCAATATAACCGAGGCCAAGTACTATGTGGTGTCCTATGCCAATGAGTGTGTGTGGACGATTAGGGTGCGCCAGGGCCGACGTATACGTCTGACGTTCCCCGATTCGCTGCTGCATGGTCCGAGTGGCGAGGGCGCTTGCAAAACCTACTTCTTGGTGCGCAATGGCATGGATGAGGATTCGCCCTTCCTGGGCAAAGGAAAGTACTGTGAAAATGATATAAGAGACATTCTGGAAACCTCCTCGAATCGAGCGTACATCAAATTCTCGCGCACCGGCTTTCCCGCGTATCGTGCCTCCTTCCACTATGAGGAAATCACCCAGGAATGTTCCAAGGAGGTGGTGCTCAATGAGAACTCTAAATTCGATCGCATACAAACGATACAATCGCCCAATTACCCCAATATTCCCAATCCGCACTCGGAGTGTATTTGGCGGATTAGGGCGCCGCTGCACAAAACCATTACATTGGACTTCTTTGGGGACTTTGATCTGGTGCCCGGCTCGGCGGATGAGAAGTCGTGCGATTTGGAGTACATACAAATCAACGATGGCTCCACAGACATGGCCCCCCTATTGGGCAAGTATTGCGGCAAAAAGAAACCGAACTCTATACGGTCCACAGGCAACACGCTGCGACTGCTGTACTTTACCGATGCCTCCGAACCGCACGAAGGCTTCCAGGCGAACCTGAGCATCAGCCGCTGCGGTGGTTTCTACTATGAAGCCGATGGTTACATCAAGGCACCCGATGACCTGAATCTCAAACCCCAAGAAAAGGAACTGGAGTGTGTGTACACCATTGAAGCGGAACTGGGCACCACCATTGAGATCACCATCGACCGGCTGAATATGGAGGACTCCGGCGAGGTGGAGCACTGTACAGACGGCACCCATTTGGAAATCCAAGAGATCGATGCCTTCACATCGGGCTTTGACAATATAACCGATACGCTGGTGCTGTGCACCGAAACCGGCAATCGCTATATTGTGGAGACGAATAAGCTGGTGGTGCGCTATAAGATACGCGGAGGCCATCACAGCCCGGATGCCTTCAAGATAACTTATGCGGCTGTGGGCTCCCGTTGCGGCGAGACCATTGAGGCCTCGCAGGGTATTTTGCAGACTCCCAACTATCCGGTGGGCAGTAATTTGCCCACGCAGTGCTCGTGGCATCTCAAGGCTCCCAAGGGCCGACGCATCAAGGCGGAATTCCTCGATTTCGACATGAATACGGAACCGGTAATGGGTACGGTGTACCGGCGTATTTTGTTTAGCAATGACTTTAAGATGACCTCGGTTATTACACGCATTTCGGACACACCGCCCGCGGTCATTTACTCCACCGACAATACCATGAGCATCGATGCCTTGCTCTTGTCCTTCGATAAGAAACGTGGCTTCAAGTTGAAATTCTCTTCCGATGAACCGTCCCTGCATTGTCGCAGTTCGCTGTGGTTCAACAGGGAATCCGTGCCGGAGACATTGCTCTTCAGTCGCGATAACGAGACGGCCGTTTACTGTGCCTATGACCTCCAGCCGGCCTTCAATCAGACCATATCCGTTCGGGTCATCAAGGAGGATAAGTATCCGAAACAGGACTGGATGCCGTACGGTTGTCAGTACTTTACGCCGCTGCAGCTGTATGCGGCCGAAGAACGTTTGCTGCCATCGTTCTTGTGTCGCAATGAGACGCAGCCCTCCGTCCGGGTGCCGTTCGCCACCAAAATGGTGCTGAACGGCAACGTGCGCAACTCCCTCAAGAACATGGAACTGCAGTACACGCTGTACGAATGTGGCGGCGTGTGGTCCGTTTTCTATTACGATGAATTTGTTATAAAGCAGCCGCAGATGAAGAATTTCACCGGCCATTTGGAGTGTGCCTGGTCGGTGTGGGGCGGTTCACCGTCGACCGAACCGCCCACCATTGACAGTCTCATTGAGGACATGCAGGTGGACATAAGCCTTACCACGGACTTCAAGGGCAAATGCGAGGACGAATACCTGATTGTCTACAATGGGCCCAATCAAAATGCTCCGCATCTGGGGCGCTACTGCTCACAGTCATCGCTTAAGAATATTGTCGTGACCGGCGGTGCGTTCGTAGAGTTTGTCACCCGCAACTACAACAACCAATCCACCTTCAATTTGACCGTGCAGGCGGGCAGCGGCTGCGGTGGCATCCTCACCTATCCCTATCGCCAGATTATCGTTGACTATCAGTACAAAAACAATGTGGAGTGTGTCTGGGAGTTGGCCACCGATCCGGGATTCCATTTGGCCGCCATTTTCACAAGTCGCTTCTTCATCGAATCCAGCCCGAATTGCACCAAGGACTATCTGAAGATCCAGCAGAAGAGCGACCAAGGCGAATGGGAAGATCTACAGAAATTGTGCGGACGAACGCCGCCGCCCATGGTCAATACGACCGGCACGCAAATGCGTTTAATCTTCCGTTCCGACGCTGAGGTGATCGGTGATGGCTTTACGGTCAGCTTTGAGCGCAATTGCGGCGGTATCCTGTATGCGACGAACACAATGCAGGAGATTGCCTCGCCCGGTTATCCCAACGAATACTCGCATGGCCTGGTGTGCAACTATACCGTTGTACCAGCACGGGATGTCAACGAAACGGAATCCGACAGTCTGTACATACGCTTCAAGGAGTTCAATGTGGAAGATGCTCCCACTGCCCGTTGTATGTTCGACAATGTCACCATTACAACCAAGGACAATGCGGGCGCATTGGTGCACACGATTCTGTGCGGCCGGAAACCCAATTATGAGGTACGTTCCAAAGAGAGCATTTCCATTGTTCTACGCACCGATGACAGCTATGCGGCCAATGGTTTTCTCATGGAGTACGGTCACAACAAATGCGGCGCCATAGTCACCAACTCGTCCATCATCGAGTCGCCCAGGGAGTCGACCAGCAAAATGTATCCGCATTCGAGCAAATGTTCGTGGCAACTGCAGGCGCCGCCCAACCATAAGATACTCATTAAATTCGAAGAGTTCGATTTCGAAAGTCAGGGCATGTGTGTGTACGATGGCGTGGAAGTCTACAAGGGACTGAATGTGGTGGCCGACCAACAGCTGGACAAATTCTGTGGCAATCTGACGGGCAAAATTCCCCTCATAACAATATCGCAGAATACCGCTCTGATCTACAGCTACTCGGATGACCGCGACCCCTCAAGAGGTTTTCGGGCTCTGGTCCGTTTCATTCCGAACTGTGACCAGACGGTGTATTTGACTGCCTCCAATACGACCTATGAGTTCAATCGTTTCTCCGGCCAGTATGCCAACAATCTGGACTGTTCGTTCGTCTTCAACACCACGCCGGATCGACAATTGAAAATCGAATTTAGCACATTCCATGTGGAGAATGCCACAAATTGTTCGGATGACTATTTGGAGGTGCGCGATGGTCCCGGCCTGTACTCGGACGGCATGGGCATATTCTGTGGACACAATGTGCCCAGTCCGATGGTGTCATCGAGGCACTCGGTATTGATGCGTTTTGTCACGGATGCCAAGGAGACGAGCAGTGGCTTCACGGCCAAAATACAATCGGTGCCGAAGATGTGCGGCCAGCATGAGATTGATTTGTCCAATCAAAAGGTAAGTTTTCGAAAAAGTCTAAAATTGCAGTTGAATGAATTCAGCGGGGGCAAATGTATATTATTATTAAGTCTTCGGACTCTTTTAGTAGATTTTTTTATAGATTAACATCGAAACCTATTTGCTGAATTTAAAAAAAAATCAGCTGAATTGAATTTTTATTCGTTTTTAGTATTCAGCAATATTTAAAACTTATTCAGCTATTGCATTTACTGATTTGCACACATTTTTCTCAGCTGAATTCAATTTCGCTATCCTATATAAAGTCATCGGACTATTTTTGTAGATTATTTTATAGATTAGCATCCAAACCTATTTGCTGAATTAAAAAAAATCAGCTGAATTGCATATTTATTCGTTTTTAGTATTCAGCAACATTTAACACTTATACAGCTATTGCATTTACTGATTTGCACACATTTTTCTCAGCTGAATTCAATTTCGCTATCCTATATAAAGTCATCGGACTCTTTTCGTATATTTTTTTATAGATTAGCATCGAAACGCATTTGCTGAATTAAAAAAAAATTCAGCTGAATTGCATATTTATTCTTTTTTAGTATTCAGCAACATTATATACTTATTCAGCTATTGCATTTATTGATTTGCACACATTTTTCTCAGCTGAATTAAATTTCGCTATCCTATATTAAGTCATCGGACTCTTTTTGTAGATTATTTTATACATTAGCATCGAAACCTATTTGCTGAATTTAAAAAAAATTCAGCTGAATTGAATTTTTAGTATTCAGCAACATTTAACACTTATTCAGCTTTTGCATTTACTGATTTGCACACATTTTTCTCAGCTGAATTCAATTTCGCTATCCTATATAAAGTCATCGGACTCTTTTCCTAAATTTTTTATACATTAGCATCGAAACCTATTTGCTGAATTAAAAAAAATTCACCTGAATTGCCTATTTATTCTTTTTTTTAGTATTCAGCAACATTTAACACATATTCAGCTATTGCATTTACTGATTTGCACACATTTTTCTCAGCTGAATTCAAATTCAAACCCTCTCAAGAGGGATTTTTATACAATTGCTATTGAAAGTATTTGCCCAATTGAATAATTCAGCTGAATTGTAATTGTATTCCTTTTTGGTAGTCAACAACATTAAACACTTATTCAGCTGGTGATTTGCATACAATTTCCTCAGCTGAATTTAAACATTTAAGTCTTTATACACTATTAGGGGACTTTCTATACAACTGTACCGAATTTGGCTGAATTCAAGAATTTTTTCGCTGAATTGACCTTTTATTCTACCTGAATTGAGTCACTGTACTCAAACTTAAATCTGATATAACTGAAACATTGTCTGTATAAATCTGACCCAAATTTTTGTTGCTGAATTTGTTAAATACGCAGCTGAATTCGAGTAAAAATGTATAGCAGTATAAATAGGAGCTAAAGTAGGAAAATACTGGTTGCTGAATTAGAAAAAACGGGCTGAATTCAGTCACTGTACTCAAAATTAAATATTGAAAAATCTGTGTGTACAAATATATTAAAATCTAGCGGAATTCGCAGAAACCGTTGAAATAGTGGCTGAATTAGTATAATACTGGTTGCTGAATTCAAAGAAATCTTGCAAATTGCGTTATTTAACTTAATTTTAATATTTTGTTAAAAAAAATATTGTCTTCATAAATTTTAACCGAAATACTTCCAGCTGAATTTGTTAAAGATACTGCTGAATTTAATATGAATGCAGCCGAATTCAGAGAAACAACAATGCAGCTGGATATATCGGTCGAATAAGTCAAAAACTCCTTGCTGAATTCGAAACAACATTGCTGAATTTAGAAATTCAAATTTTCAAATTCTGAAATCACATATTTATTTCCGAATTCGAAGATACGTTAGCCGAGATATGTTTATTGGTTGAATTATTAAAATACTCTTGGCTGAATTCGAAAAAAATTGCTGAATTGACTTACTGATCGCAATTTCAAATCGGATATGTGTAATATCTGGCAACAAAATTGTCTACATAAATGTGAACCCAAATATTTGTTGCTGAATTTGAGATAGTGTGGCTGAATGGGCCCTAAATGTTTGGGAACTCAGTCGTAGCTGAATAGGCATAGTTTCCCATACATTTCAATAAGACATAGAAAATCTCCTGGCTTCTTGAGATCATGTACTAGGAATTGAGTAAATGGCCTATGCTTTAAATACTGGAATAAATTTAAAATATATCTTTATATCTTAATATATATTTACCCTCGACACTGATTCACTGATACACTGATTCACTGATACACTGATTCACTGACTCTGTCACGCAGTACGTAGGAATTTAAATAGGCATTCTATAATTTTCTATAAATAATAATAATAAATAATAAAAAAAATAATATTTTTTTTTGTACAAATTTTTTTTTTACAAAATTTTTTTTTCCAAAATTTTTTTTTTACAAAATTTTTTTTCCAAATTTTTTTTTTAAACAAAAATTTTTTTTTTCCACAAAATTTTTTTTTAACAAAATTTTTTTTTTTACAAAATTTTTGTTTAACAAAATTTTTTTTTTCAACAAAATTTTTTTTTTCCACCAAAAAATTTTTTTTTCAACAAAATTTTTTTTTTTCAAGAACAATTTTTTTTTAAACAAAAATTTTTTTTTTCCACAAAATTTTTTTTTAACAAAATTTTTTTTTTTACAAAATTTTTGTTTAACAAAATTTTTTTTTTCAACAAAATTTTTTTTCCACAAAAAAATTTTTTTTTCAACAAAATTTTTTTTTTTTCAAGAACAATTTTTTTTTCAACAAAATTTTTTTTTTTCCACAAAAATTTTTTTTTTTTAACAAAATTTTTTTTCCATATTTCAACGGGCGCCATAGGCGCATTACAACTTACTAGTTTGAAATAACTTCACAACTAATTACACATGTCCTTTGCTGAATTAAGCAACTTTTCGGTGAATTAACATTTTCCTGCCATTTCAGACAACCACACTGACGTCACCCGACGATGGCACCGGCAAATATCCCAATAACATTAACTGTCTGTGGAAAATTAAGAGTGACAACAACATCCATCTACAATTTGAAAAACTCGATCTCGAAGGAGACGTCACAAACAGTTCCTGTTCAGAGGATTATGTGAAAATTATCAATAGCGATGTAAGTGGCGGAAAACCCCGACACAAAATGTTTTTATTAACGTCGTATTTTTGATTGTTGTGCAGGACGGCGGTGGAATCGACAAAGTCATGGGCACGAAATTGACCTACAGAGGTCAGCAGGATGCCAACACTGAGCACATCTACTGTGGCGGTAAAATACCAGACGATTACTTCTCCACAACCAAGACCGTGTTTGTGAAATTCAAGACCAACGGAGCTGTGGCAAAGACGGGCTTCAAACTAAAAGCCACCTCGGCCGAGGGTGAGTGGCGTGCAAACAAATGCTAGTCTGCTGTTCTCTGACGTTCGCAATGTTCTCTATTTCAGGTTGTTTCCGCAATTTCACTGGCAGCCAGGGTCGTATTCGCATCTCCGAATCTGCGGATAATTGCAGCCTCTTCATACGTTCTCCCCCCAACACCATGCTCAGTCTGTATTACAACGATCTGATGTTCTCCGAGTACGACTGCAATCGTGAGTATCTGGAGGTGTTTGATGGCCACACCAATGCGTCCCTGCAGAAGTTGTGCGAGTTCATAGACACCGGAAAGGCACTGTTCAGCCACACCAATGAATTGCGTTTGAGTCTGAAGCTTAGCGGTTACTACACCCATCTGGATATAACCTATTTGGCCAGCACGATTAGTCCCGGTTGTGGCGGTGATCTGTTCAACACAGCTGGCGTACTCACCAATCCATTTTATCCGAACAATGAGCGCAACCATTCCGATTGTCGCTGGAACATTCAGGTGCCGGTCAATATGAAACTTCTGCTAAGATTTAACGTTTTCAATATGGGCGCCAAGAGTACCTGCCACACGGATTATGTACAATTTATTGAATATGATGACAATGATAGGCGGCCCGCGGGCGACGACAAGGGCAAGGTGGTGCGACAATTTTGCGGCGAAGTAAGTGGGACAATACTGTAATGTTGGGCTGTATTCGAATTTCTCCTTTCTTTTTGCATTTAGGATGAACCTGTCATTTATCGCAGTGAGCGTAACGCTGTTACCGTACGTTTCCACAAGACGGTCAACTACGATGGCACCGGTTGGGTTCTGCAATTTAGTGCCGTACATCCGGACACATCATTAACGAATTTATATTTTTAAAAATGTTCTGCGGAACAACCAAAATCGACGATAACAAATAAATTAATACATTTTTACAATAGTAAATGATTTTGTTTTCATTTCAGAATAGTGTGGAAGAGGTCAAAGAGAAGAACATGTGAATTCCGCCTTAGCTTATATAAGTCGGCTAAGAAAAATGTTGGCCTTTTAAATGCCAAATAAAATGACAGCTGTCAAATAGAATGACAGCTGTCAAATAGAATGACAGCTGTCAAATAGAATGACAGCTGTCAAATAGAATGACAGCTGTCAAATAGAATGACAGCTGTCAAATAGAATGACAGCTGTCAAATAAAATGACAGCTGTCAAATAAAATGACAGCTGTCAAATAAAATGACAGCTGTCAAATAAAATGACAGCTGTCAAATAAAATGACAGCTGTCAAATACAATGACAGCTGTCAAATAAAATGACAGCTGTCAAATAGAATGACAGCTGTCAAATAAAATGACAGCTGTCAAATAAAATGACAGCTGTCAAATAAAATGACAGCTGTCAAATAAAATGACAGCTGTCAACTAAAATGACAGCAGTCAAATAAAATGACAGCTGTCAAATAAAATGACAGCTGTCAAATAAAATGACAGCTGTCAAATAAAATGACAGCTGTCAAATAAAATGACAGCTGTCAAATAAAATGACAGCCTTCGAATAAAATTATAGCTGTCAAATAAAATGACAGCTGTCAAATAGAATGGAAGCTGTCAAATAAAATGACAGCTGTCAAATAAAATGACAGCTGTCAAATAAAATGACAGCTGTCAAATACAATGACAGCTGTCAAATAAAATGACAGCTGTCAAATAAAATGACAGCTGTCAAATAAAATGACAGCTGTCAAATACAATGACAGCTGTCAAATAAAATGACAGCTGTCAAATAAAATGACAGCTGTCAACTAAAATGACAGCAGTCAAATAAAATGACAGCTGTCAAATAATATGACAGCTGTCAAATAATATGACAGCTGTCAAATAATATGACAGCTGTCAAATAATATGACAGCTGTCAAATAAAATGACAGCTATCAAATAAAATGACAGCTGTCAAATAAAATGACAGCTGTCAAATAAAATGACAGCTGTCAAATAAAATGACAGCTGTCAAATAAAATGACAGCTGTCAAATAAAATGACAGCTGTCAAATAAAATGACAGCTGTCAAATAAAACGGCAGCTGTCAAATAAAATGACAGCTTTCAAATAAAATGACAGCTGTCAAATAAAATGACAGCTGTCAAATAAAATGACAGCTGTCAAATAAAATGACAGCTGTCAACTAAAATGACAGCAGTCAAATAAAATGACAGCTGTCAAATAAAATGACAGCTGTCAAATAGAATGGAAGCTGTCAAATAAAATGACAGCTGTCAAATAAAATGACAGCTGTCAAATACAATGACAGCTGTCAACTAAAATGACAGCTGTCAAATAAGATTACAGCTATCAAATAAAATGACAGCTGTCAAATAAAATGACATCTGTCAAATAAAATGACAGCTATCAAATAAAATGACAGCTGTCAAATAAAATGACAGCTGTCAAATTAAATGAATGCTGTCAAATAAAATGACAGCTGTCAACTAAAATGACAGCAGTCAAATAAAATGACAGCTGTCAAATAAAATAACAGCTGTCAAATAAAATGACAGCTGTCAAATAAAATGACAAATGAAAAACACTTCTGCTCAGTTGTGCTCAATTCAATACCTATAGTTTTTTTTTTTTACAAAATCTATTCAACCGAAAGTGGAAGCCCAATTCCATATTTCTTGCTTTTCTATTTAAAAATCAATTTATCAAATTTCTTCAGTTGAAAACTCAAATGAGAAAGGATAATAACTCAGATGTGCTTTGTTATGCTCAATTTAATACAGTTTCATTTTGTTAAAAATCAATTCAGCAATCACTTAAGCTGGGAAGTCAAGTCAGGCCAGAGAGTAACTCTGTTCTGTTCTGAAGAGCTTCATACAGATAGTTTTTTCTTTAAAATCTCAGACTTATTCATCTGGAACTTTAAGTGAGTTAGAAAGTTCACTTAATACTGATCTGATGAGGATTTTTCAATACTAAACGTTTTGTATTAAAATATATTCAGCAGATTTATTTCGATGGCAACTCCAGTAAGGCAAGAAAATCACAGAGTTGTGCTTTGTTAAACTCAACACAACATTCAATTCAAAATGTAAACCTCTTTCTTTTCCTCCACGAAATACTAATGTGATACAAATTATTTAAAAATAATTTAAAAAAATTAGAAATTCAGCTGATAAACAAATAAATTTAAAAGATTCAGATTCACTATATTCTGATGTAAATCAGTTTAAATCTCTTCAGTCTGAATAAATCCCAATTCATCTGGTTAAAAGTCACTCATTGGAAGTAGTTCCAAACAATTCAGCCCAAATAATATGATTCCAAATGCAATTCAGCAAGAAATTTGTATATAAATCCAATATACAGCAAGGATTTATGTTGTAAATCCCTCCAAGGCTTTTGCTAAATTCCACACAACTGTGGAACACCCTGGAAAATATAATTCATTCAAAGTTATCACAGCCAAACTTAAGCACATTTGTATTCAGCAATAAAGTAAAATGTCAAAACCACTCGAGATATTAAATGTATGACAAGAATAAAATGAAACGGATTTAATCGAATGTGGGAATGATTGAGATTTTGAAAGGTTCTAAAATATGTATTGGTTTTGTAATTAAAGCCAACTTAAAACCGAATAAATTTAGAAGGTTTTTGCTGTGACTGACTTCTCCTAGAAATCCTCCGAATAACCCTCTGCAGTATCAATCGTTTGGTGAATGCAGCATTGGGCAAAGACAATTTTTGACCCAATTTTTGTCACCACCAGCATTATGGAAAACTGTCATAAACTGTCAGCGTCAATGTCAATTGCACTAAATGAATTATGCATGTCTTTCGTTTGTGTGTCATCAGCAGGCGAATCCAATAATTTCAAGTCTTTTTTTTATATTTTTTCCCGGTCCTCCCCCCATTTTTCCTGCCTGTGTCTCATTGTGGCTTTTTGGATTGGTGAATTGTTAAATTATAGAAATTCGTATACGATTCATTCACATGTAAAATTTATGCATGAAACATTAAAAGCGTCGATTCTATTGAGTTTAATTTTCGAACACGTACAAAAGATACAAAAGTAAAAGATTTGATGGGAGATAAAAAAATTAAACATTCTTTCGAATTTGTTCGAGGAAATAAATCACAGCAATCGGAGATATGTTTTATGTATTAGCAGGGATTTATTAAAAAGAAAAGGAATCGAAGAAAATCAGCAAATTACAAGGGGTTTACTCAAAAAAAGGGAATGGAAGAAAATCCCATAGAAAAATCCCCAAATTCTGCATCTGATCCAAGAAAACCAACAATGATGTTCTTTGTCAGTTTAACATACGACTCATACGAAAATAGTAACCAAATCTGAACGGAGTTGCCACCCACATGATGAGCTGTGTCAGTTTCTATTGTAGCCTATTGGAGTAGACGACGAGTACCTCTTGTGGCAGACAACAGCTCATTGACAAATAACCGGTTATGTTTTAATCATATGCTCGTTCATCACATGCCACATTACCACCGTAATTAGATCTCCAGCAAGCAGTTTACCTTAGCCACCTAACTCCAACCTCCCCGCCCCCACATGGTACCCACCGCAAACACGGTGCACAGTGGATTCAAATTCAATGGCAAAAATTTATGTCTGTTACAATCATGAAATGACCACAACTTCAACGATGTCTTATGAGTCTGGCATCATGATAAGGATTTTCATAAATTATTTGTCAACCATTTGTGGGAATTCTTCCTTTGGGGCATTCATTTCTCATTGTTTTTGGGTCGTTTTTCATATAGACAACTGACAGTCCATCTGAATTAAAATATTTGATTGAGGACTTGATACTGGTTCCATTTGACAGCCGTCATTTTATTTGACAGCTGTCATTTTATTTGAACAGCTGTCATTTTATTTGAACAGCTGTCATTTTATTTGAACAGCTGTCATTTTATTTGAACAGCTGTCATTTTATTTGAACAGCTGTCATTTTATTTGACAGCTGCCATTTTATTTGACAGCTGTCATTTTATTTGACAGCTGCCATTTTATTTGACAGCTGTCATTTTATTTGACAGCTGTCATTTTATTTGACAGCTGCCATTTTATTTGACAGCTGTCATTTTATTTGACAGCTGCCATTTTATTTGACAGCTGTCATTTTATTTGACAGCTGTCATTTTATTTCACAGCTGTCATTTTATTTGACAGCTGTCATTTTATTTGACAGCTGTCAGTTAATTTGACAGCTGTCATTTTATTTGACAGCTGTCAGTTTATTTGACAGCTGTCAGTTTATTTGACAGCTGTCATTTTTTTTGACAGCTGTCATTTTATTTGTCATTTTATTTGACATCTGTCATTTTATTTGACAGCTGTCATTTCATTTGACAACTGTCATTTTATTTGACGGCTGCCATTTTATTTGACAGCTGTCATTTTATTTGACAGCTGTCATTTTATTTGACAGCTGTCATTTTATTTGACAGCTGTCATTTTATTTGACAGCTGTCATTTTATTTGACAGCTGTCATTTTATTTGACAGCTGTCATTTTATTTGACAGCTGTCATTTTATTTGACAGCTGTCATTTTATTTGACAGCTGTCATTTTATTTGACAGCTATCATTTTATTTGACAGCTGTCATTTTATTCGGCAGCTGTCATTTTATTTAACAGCTGTCATTTTATTTGACAGCTGTCATTTTATTTGACAGCTATTATTTCATTTGACAGCTGTCATTTTATTTAACAGCTGTCATTTTAATTGACAGCTGTCATTTTATTTGACAGCTGTCATTTTATTTGCAGCTATTATTTCATTTGACAGCTGTAATTTTATTTGACAGCTGTCATTTTATTTGACAGCTGTCATTTTATTTGACAGCTGTTTTAAAGCTTAAAGTAAAATATTTCTTCTTTTCAGAAGCTCTCACTTGATTTCCCCAAAAAAATGAGACTCTGAAAGTTGCCTGAGTAAGATATTTTCCATGTGAGAAATTTCACTCTAACTTGAACTCAAAACACAGTTTTTCACAGCATTTCTATTCTGCCACCACTGTGCAACAAAACGAGTTCATATAACATTCAGACAACGTGACGCATGAGTTATATTCCATAACAGCACTCATACGCCACCAGGTAAGGTAATCAGTGTTCCTCGTTGTTTCGCTCGTATGTTGCTCGATGCCGCAATATCCCCCTAGAGACTCGTACAACCACCCTCCCCTCCACTCCCACAAACGAATAGAGCAGTATAACAACATTAAAATCGAATATACTGCACAACGTACCACTCCCCCCTTCCCACTATGAAACAACATAGAAATTGTCAAATCAAATGCACGTTCTCCGCTTAACAACATTCGAACGAGTCGAGACGACAACGAGTAATAAGCATTGATTACATTTACATAAACGACGGCAGACAGCGGTACCTACACACATTAACATAAACATCACCAAGAACTCATAAGGATGTTCACATAAGGACGAATGTAAATCTCTAAATATCCCAGAAACTCCAGCAACACGTGATATCTGATTTAGCAAATCACGAATCACTGCCGTCGCCGTTAGGACTTCCTTGCGCCGACTTCATCCCCGGCAACATTAAATCTTTAGCGTCGATTTACGATTTTGAATATTTACTTTACCCGACAACAGCATCATGATGCAATTAATTACCTTGCCCCGTTCTCAAGAGCGAAATGCCACACATCCGCATACCACGAACGACATTAACATGCCGCCCGTTCCACCAGCCACGACGTCTAAGTAAAAAAAGAAGGGGACCACTAACATACAGGTAAGCCATGCAATGGTTGTCTAATTCCGTTACAGGGGTGGTTGTATAAGACCCGAGCCAGAGCTAATGACGGTTGCAGAAATGTATGTTCGGTTAACTTTGTCTGGATAATTTGCTAATTTCATGAAGGCAATTAAGTGGATTAATATTATCAAAAGTTAACTTTCAACAAGCTTAATAACTTGAAATCCTTGGATATTCCAAAAAGGCAACGGGAACAAGAATTTTGGGGGGGAGATTTCAATGGAAAACAGTCGGTATAGTGGTTACATTTTCTGGAGGGGAAAAGTTATACTCTCAGTTGATGTACGATTCGATGGTTGCGGATTAAATTCGTGAGGGACGTGAAGAGCTTTCTGGTACTTGATTCGCAGAAGAGGACCAACTGGGTGGTAATGGTTGGACTGTTGCGGATTTTTGGGGTCTGCACTTTAATGACTGCTGTTGGATTTAATGGGGCATATAGCACCGTGTTACACACATTCTGTCCTATGAACCAAATTTAATTTTTCGAAAAGGGGATACAAAATAAAAATCCACGTGTATCGGCGATTTTCATGTACACGTCAGAATTTTTTTTTTAAGTTTGAAGTATGAATCTTGTTTTGGCCTGTGTGAAAGCCTTTGGACCGATTTTTAACCCTTTTTCAGTGATCCAATCGAGCTGATTTTTTGCGGGCAGACTCGTGGAAATGTCTGTATCACGTCAAATTTTTTAAAAAATAGATTTTTATCAATTCTCAGATTTTCCTAAATAATTTTTTTTTTTTTAAATGGTTATCGTTTTTTTTTTAATGTTTCAGTCAAAAAACATTTTTTTTTTCGTAACGCTTAAGTAGTTTACAAATTTGGAGTCTCTTCAAGTTATGCTAAGAAAAGTGAAAAAAATATTTTTTTTTCCAAAAATAATAAAAATTGGGGAAAATCTGAGAATTGTTAAAAATTGTTGTTAAAAAATTTGACGTCATACAGACATTTCCACGAGACTGCCTGGGTTAAAATCGGTCGAAAGGCTTTCACACAGGCCACCACGAGCTTCATACTTCAAACTTCAAAAAAAAAAAATTCTGACGTGTACATGAAAATCGCCGTTTATCTCAAAAACAAGATAAGAATGTGAAATGTATTTCTGGTAAAATAATTAAAAACCAAAGCAGGAGTACAATTTTAAACCAAAGTCCTGATGTATATCGAGATTTCTCAGAGACCTGATGCTTGTATGTTGACCGCACGATCGGCAACCACCACTGGGGAATTTTGCAACTATTTTTGGGAATTCATCAATTGGGGCATTTTTTCATGGGGTAATTTTTAATTTATTATTTTGTGAGTTTTCAAAATTTTTAAAAAAATAGTTTTGTTGGCCTTTTTGGGGAATTTTGCAAATATTTTTGGGAATTCATCAATTGGGGCATTTTTTGGGGGGATCAATTTCATGGGGTAATTTTGTGAGTTTTCCAAATTTTTCCAAAAATTGTCATGTTGGCTTTTTTGGGGAACTTTGCAACTATTTTTGGGAATTCATCAATTGGGGCATTTCTTAGGGGGATCAATTTCATGGGGTAATTTTTAATTTATAATTTTGTGAGTTTTCCAAATTTTTGCAGATATTGTCATGTTGACCTTTTTGGGGAACTTTGCAACTATTTTTTGGGAATTCCTCAATTGGGACATTTTTTTTTTGGGGGATCAATTTCGTGGTGTAATTTTTAATTTATAATTTTGTGAGTTTCACTGCGTGGTCATCGTGCGGACCAAACTTAAAATCATGGAAGATGTGGTCGCTGATCCTCAGTTCAAATAACCTCGATCCTCGCAAAGAATATAATCCAATTCCAGTGTCTAAATAACTCTGTAAGTTTTTATCAAATGAACATTCTGTATAAAATTGATTAAAGACAGGCAGTGAGCGATTATTTTAAGTGCTTAACATTTAAAATTGGGTAATTCTATCCATTTTGGAAATATCTCCAAAGTTGGCTAGTTTTTTGTATTTTATTTGATTTTCGGCGGGAAAATTTTCTACAGAACTCAAAAATCTTGACCAGATTGAAAGTTAAAGACTTTTGGGCGACATAGTTTTTTTTTTTGTCTTTGACATAGCTGTACTTCCTCCAAGAGAAATATAAAATTTTGTATTTACTTATTTATTATTAATTGCAATACAAAGTAAATTTGTATTCTAATTTTTGAGTCCAAGGCTAAACCGGGTGACTTAGACCATTAGAGTAGATTTAAAAAAAAATGTATGCTAATGGTTTTTTCTTGTTTTTGTTTCAAATAAAATCTATTTTAATTAATTTGTCCATTCATCAGCAAAGGCAAATGCTGAGCTGGTGGGCTCTTTGGCCAACTATTTGAATTTGTTTTCCAATTAATTGTCGTCGTTGTACTTCTTCTTTTGAAATACAAAACCTTTAGAAGTGCGGCGAATGCTTTGTCGTCCTCCTAATCAACATTCCAATCTGTTAACAAACGGATATCATTAAATCAATTGTTAAGGGGGAGGAGAGAGATCAAAAAATATGTCCCACATTACATCACTTAGTCAGCCCCACGAATGCCCGACAAAGTAAACACATTTAAAAGGTTCTCATTTCTCTACACCCCCCTCCCCCCACCATGCCCCTTCTACGAAGCACTTTATCAAATCTTCAAACAACGAAACGACAAGAAAAAAAAGTTTTCTTAATAAAACCAACTTTTCTTATTGGAAAATTTGTAAACAAATTTTACGAGGTCTTCAATGTTGCCTACACCTTATGCGGGGACACTGCCCCCCACCATCGCCACCACCTATTGGTCTGTCTGGGAAAAACCCAAAAAGAACGAACGAACTAGAAAAGTTGTCAACAATTTATATGTCATTTGTAGTACAAATGGAAAACATTACCATTGGATTTCTCTATCACTCTTCCTGAAGCTGTTAGATGGCAATAAATGTTACTTATTGTTTTTTTTCTTCCACTACCTCGAAGGTCCATGAAATGTATCTTGCTTTACGGCTAGTCCTTCTGCTCCTCCACCCCGCCACATCCAAAATCCTTAAAGATGTGCAACTTTTTGTTTGGATCTGTCTTGTCTATTGTGTCGCAGGGAAATGTGTCTATCTCTGAAGGGGGAAGGGAGGGGGGTGTCGTTGGGTGTGCCAGTTAAAAGTTAAACAATCATTCTCAAATAATGTCTTTATGTTCGACGGTAATGGCACACCACCAAAAGAAAACAAGAAAAATTGGGTCAAACCCAGTTTTCTTTTCTCAAAAAAAAAAACAAAAAAAAACTCTAAGAACATAAACAACGTTAAATTTTTGCTATTTAACATTTTGATTATTTATGTTGTGTGGTGATGTATGACGTACATACATTCACACATCTTGATCCGCAAACAACGTGGGAATGCCAAGAAGAAAATGTGGGAACATTTTTCAGACTCCAAAAAATTAAAAAATACACCATTTCTTATTAGAAAAATGGGCAACAGAAAATCGGCCCAAGAGTCTCTTCTAATCCCTCCAAACAGGGAACCCTTCCACCTTTTCAAATTGCTATTGCAAGATTTTTTTCTCGAAATTGTAATTTCTTAAAATACCTGCTGCAACCAAACTATATTTGCCACAAATAAAATTATGACAAAAAAAATCGGAAAAAAGTAAAAAAAAATTAATATGAAAAAAAGGAAATTTTTTATGAGCAAATTTAAAAAATTAATTAAATTGTTAATATGAAAAACAGCTGTAGCTTTAGCTTTAGCTTTAGCATTAGCTTTAGCTTTAGCTTTAGCTTTAGCTTTAGCTTTAGCTTTAGCTTTAGCTTTAGCTTTAGCTTTAGCTTTAGCTTTAGCTTTAGCTTTAGCTTTAGCTTTAGCTTTAGCTTTAGCTTTAGCTTTAGCTTTAGCTTTAGCTTTAGCTTTAGCTTTAGCTTTAGCTTTAGCTTTAGCTTTAGCTTTAGCTTTAGCTTTAGCTTTAGCTTTAGCTTTAGCTTTAGCTTTAGCTTTAGCTTTAGCTTTAGCTTTAGCTTTAGCTTTAGCTTTAGCTTTAGCTTTAGCTTTAGCTTTAGCTTTAGCTTTAGCTTTAGCTTTAGCTTTAGCTTTAGCTTTAGCTTTAGCTTTAGCTTTAGCTTTAGCTTTAGCTTTAGCTTTAGCTTTAGCTTTAGCTTTAGCTTTAGCTTTAGCTTTAGCTTTAGCTTTAGCTTTAGCTTTAGCTTTAGCTTTAGCTTTAATTTTTAATTTTTATGAATATTCAACCCCATATTCATAAAAATTTGTTTAAAAACCATAAAGTTAGAATTCTAATTCTTTTCGTTTAGGAAACAAATCTGCAGTTTGTTTAGAATTCCACACAGATGACACATTTTCTGAAACCGCAACTCCAATCTAACGAAAATTAAAAAGAAAATGTGGAAATGCAATGAAAAAGAATCCCCGAATTCCTAATACAAATGGACCGAATTTTTCTCAGAACCTTAGTTTCCAACTTCGGACACCTTAAGATCAACTCTGGTTGGACCCACTGGGTTCCACTTTCTAGACTTAAGCTCAAACAAACTTCAGCTGGGTCTGTGTGAAATTGCAATCAATTCTAACAAGACACTTGCAAACGGCAAATATTTATTTATTTATTTATTATTAATTACAATACAAAGTAAATTTATATTCTAATTTTGGGTCCAAGGGTAAACCGGGTGACACAGACCATATGTTTAGATTTTTGCAGCGACAGACCAAAGCCTCTGGTGGGAATCGAACCCACAACCCCCACGCTGATAGGCAAGCACGCTACCAACTCGCCTACCGGGGCGCTTAAACGGCAAATATATTTCCAAAAAAAGTGTTGTGACCTCTACAATATGTCATACTAAGCGTATGAGTAATATTAATTATGAGGTTGCAATGGGAAAGCCTTTATAACTTTTAAACGAAAGCACATATGGACTTCGCACAAACTTTGATAGAAGGTAGAGACCCTGAGCTCGTATATGGTGAAAGGACATTCAGTTGGGAAATCTCATACGTTGTCGTACTACGTCTATGATTTATGGCAATTAGATGGTTTTAGAGAAAAATCCTTGGTAACTTTCAAATTAAAGAAAGATATGGAATGAATGTAAAGCAAAAAAAAAGAGAATAGTATTCAAATTGAAAATTTTGCAAGATCGTCTGTGTCTTTTACAAATATGGAAATAGTCTGCAGGTCGAAAATTCTTTGTAACTTCCATATTAAAGAAATCCCACAGATGTAGAGCAAATGCAATGCAATACAAAGAGGACAGAGTCAATTTCTATAACCTCCACTTTTCAGTGGCTTAACAGAGCGGTGTAAGTATGATTTGCCCACCGATTGTCCCACTGTTAGGTGGCACACATATCTCCATGATCTAAACCTGCAGACAGAATCATCACAGTACCACATTAAAAGTTTCCCAATTCAGGACAACTAACACACACACACGCATTATTTTTTCTTTTCATATACTCTTATATTTATTGCCAGAAAGTTCTTAAACATCCGTTTCCTTCATAAATCCTTGCAGACTTGGAGTCTAAGTTTACCCACGAAAAAAAAACAGAAGAAGATAAATACTAATACCCATTATCATGGCATACAGCAAAGCGAAGACCCGGGCTGGAACACCTACAAATGCTAATAGATTTACAGCTGATCATTAAATGTTATCTGCCAAGGACACCCCCCAGTTGGTTGAGCAAATTTGGAACAAATCTATTTAAAGGCTGGCGGTGCTGTCTCAGTGTCGTTTATTATCGAAAATTGAAGAAATATGTTAATTTTATGTTTCATATCCGTTGTCTTTTTTTTTTGTAAGGGAAAATGCTCACAAAAAAAAGGAAAACTTCCATTGAATTCATTAGATTAAGTCAGTTGAATGCCAGGGGCCGACAGGAAGGGAGGGAGGAATGGTCTTCTTGTTAAACTACCTTATCTCTTGAATCCAATGGAAATCGAAAAGTTGCCGGTTTGTCTTGTGTTTCACACCTTCGCCGTGGTGACTCGCTTGTTTGTCGATTTTTACTAATTTCACTCTCATGCCCGAATGAGTTGAACAAAATGCCTGCATAGAAATTAAGTTTCTTCGTTAGTGTGATTTTTGTCTTTTTTGCCAAGCAACCATTGTCACCTCTACGAATTATTCGACAAATTTTAATTAGACAGACAACATCATTTGCTGGAACTTATTTGTTTATAGACTTGTCCAAACTTAGCCGCCCACATCTCTCTCGGCGAATATTTTCCATTCGTAGCCATAAAATCGATAAAACGCAGAAGAACTTAACTTTGTGCCAAGATCTAATTAAGATTAAATTTCGGTTTCTATGTTAAGGTCATAATTGAATGTGTTGTTAAGTGAATTAGAAAATTGATGATTATCACGAAGTTAATTCAAAGTATGGAAAATAACAGTTGGACTTAAATTTAGAGAACTCATGGTGAACTAGAGAACATATACTTTTTGTCGTTCCACATCTGTAGACTTTCTTTAATTTGAAAGTTACCAAGGATTTTCCTCTAATCCCATCTAATTGCCATAAATCATAGGCTTAGTATGACAATGTAGGAGATTTCCCAACCGAATGTCCTTTGACTATAGAATAGCTCACGGTCTCTGCTTTCCATCTAAGTTTCTACAAAGTCCGTATGTATTGTACTTTTGATATTATAAAACATTTCCCTTTGGAAACTCATAATCAATATTGCTCATACGCTTAGTAAGACCTAGTTGAAATTATTTGTAAAAAAAAATCGGTCATTTGCAATTGGTTTGTCAGATTTGATTGAAATTTCGCACAGACGTAGCTGAAGAGTGTTTAGGCTTATGTCTGGAAGGTGAATCCGGTGGGTCTAACTAGAGAGGAGTGGTAGGTGGCCAAACTGGGAAACCTCGGTTTAAATTTCTGTTAAATTGTCGTTACTGTTAGAAAAAACAAATTGTCTTTCTTTTTTTATCTGTCAATCTCAATTTAAATAATAATAAAATACAATGGCTAGATAGGGTTATGTTAATTTGGAGTGATGTTAATTAACTGGGAAGATTTTCTAGAATTCCAATACATTTTCATTCAAAATCTGTATTTGATTTACATTTGAAAAAGACTTTTTGCGTGATTTTAAAATCATGATTTTCAAGTTTGTAGATGAACCGCGTAGAGATGATTGCGAGGTAGAAAAGATTAAGAAATCACAAATTTAAGGTTTTTATGAATTTCTTTTTGAAAATCATGATTTCCAATTGTAGAGATGATTGCGAGGTAGAAAAGAGTACGAAATCACAAATTTAAGTTTTTTTTTAAGTTAGTTTTAAGTAGAAAAAAGTCACAAATCACAAATTTTAGGTTTATTATTAATTTTTATTTTTTTGACTTCACACATTTTGTGTTTTTTTTTCAAATTCCTTTTTGATTTCACACATCTAAGTGGCAGAAAGTCAACGTATAAATTCATATGACTCCTGGAAGAAAATCCCAAAGAGAATTTAGAAAAAAAGTCAAGCCAAAAAGTCATCCTATAAATGGGGACAAAGAAACTCGAACTTGAATCCCATTTCTTTGGTTTCGCATAACTTTTGATTTTCTCTTGTACTGTTGATCCCTCTCATAAAGAAGAGAGGGTACAATTTGCCCAAATTCCATTTGAGACTACGTTTGTTGTCTTTAGGGCAGAAAACCATTTACGCTGCTGGCACGGTACATTACTCAGTAGGTCAATAGTTCGATAAATACCGAGTTCTAATCAGTATTTAATATCGTTTTTAATTTTCTGTCTGACTTCTGTCAATTGTTGTAGCCTTTCTGCCCTCTGCACTGACTCTACATCTACTGACTCCTTTCGATTATGACGTAGTTTAAGAACGACATTCATATCCTTCCATATCTCAGTAAAATATTTATTTACCGGTAATCAATAACACCCCCCCAACGAAATACTCCTTCTTCTCCTTCTTCTTTCAAATGATCTCACACCGACGCTTTTAGATTATTTTGCAGAATTCATTTGTTATTCACATGACATCGCCTCGAGTCATTGTAAAATATTGACATGCAAATGTCAATACACATGACATTTTTCTCTCTCTCTCTCCCTCTCTTTCATGGCAATCAATTGAGGGCATTGTTAAAGGACAACAAAGGATGTGCACTCCGCCTTGCCTGCATTCAATTCGTATAAAAATTAATAAAATCTTTTCTCGATTAAATAGAAAAACAAAATACCCGTTTACTAGACACATTCCACCGATGCATGTATGGCCGTAACGATGCATGGCATCCATACACTGAAAAAAAAATGATGGAAAAATAAACGAAACTAAAATTCCGGATAATTGTAACAATGGACTCTGCTCAATACGAATGATTGTCTGACTATCTACAGCTGGTGATGTATTGGTGCTGCATTACATCCAACTCATACATATTTATTCAGTCACATGCTACGGATGTAGACAGGAGTGTGTGTGTGAGTGTGCGTGCGCGCGCTTAGATGAAGCAAAAGCAATCGCCATGGCAATATCAACAGCTAACAATAAATATTGTTCTAACAAAGACAACATAAACTAAATTGAAAAGTGAAATTAAACAGAATGAAAAAAAAAGAAATATTGAATGACAAATATTTCAAATTCCATTTTTGTTTTTGTGTTTTGTTTTCTACACCCGCTGTAGAATAACATGACAATATAACCGAACAACAGTTTGTACACTTCATGGTACATGCATTGTGCATGAATGTACATTAGGTTGGGTAACACACATAATCGTAATTGTTGTCGGTTGCCTAAAACAATTCTCTGTTCTGTTCAGAAGGCCTAGTTGTTAACCAGCAGACTTTAAATTAAACTTAGGCACACAAATCGGATTTGAGGAAAAATTACATACGATTTCCACTTGGAAGTAGCTTAGGTTAGGTTAGGCAGATTTGGACAAATTGGAAAAATATTTTCAAGGAAATTTCGAAAAAACACATTTTCTGAAGCCAATTTCTCCCGGAGAACTTGTTCAATCTAAAAAATTAAGGCATCATTGTGCTCAGATGCTCCGCTACGCATGACCAAAGAAATCGAAGAAATCTATTTTTTTGAAAAAAAATCCAAAATTTTTATTTATAAAAATAAAAATATAAAAATATAAAAATATAAAAATATAAAAATATAAAAATATAAAAATATAAAAATATAAAAATATAAAAATATAAAAATATAAAAATATAAAAATATAAAAATATAAAAATATAAAAATATAAAAATTTAAAAATATAAAAATATAAAAATATAAAAATATAAAAATATAAAAATATAAAAATATAAAAATATAAAAATATAAAAATATAAAAATATAAAAATATAAAAATATAAAAATATAAAAATATAAAAATATAAAAATATAAAAATATAAAAATATAAAAATATAAAAATATAAAAATATAAAAATATAAAAATATAAAAATATAAAAATATAAAAATATAAAAATATAAAAATATAAAAATATAAAAATATAAAAATATAAAAATATAAAAATATAAAAATATAAAAATATAAAAATATAAAAATATAAAAATATAAAAATATAAAAATATAAAAATATAAAAATATAAAAATATAAAAATATAAAAATATAAAAATATAAAAATATAAAAATATAAAAATATAAAAATATAAAAATATAAAAATATAAAAATATAAAAATATAAAAATATAAAAATATAAAAATATAAAAATATAAAAATATAAAAATATAAAAATATAAAAATATAAAAATATAAAAATATAAAAATATAAAAATATAAAAATATCTTAATATATATTTACCCTCGACACTGATTCACTGATACACTGATTCCCTGATTCACTGACTCTGTCACGCAGTACGTAGGAATTTAAATAGGCATTCTATAATAATTCTATAAATAATAATAATAAAAAAAATAATATTTTTTTTGTACAGAAATTGTGTTTTCCCCAAATTTTTTTTTTACCAAATTTTTTTCTTTTCCAAAATTTTTTTTTCTTACAAATTTTTTTTTTACAAAAATTGTTTTTTTCCAAATTTTTTTTTCAAGAAATTTTTTTTTCAAGAAATTTTTTTTTTCCAAATTTTTTTTTTCCACAAAATTTTTTTTTTCAACAAAATTTTTTTTTCAACAAATTTTTTTTTTTCCACAAAAATTTTTTTTCAGCAAAAATTTTGTTTTCAACAAAAATTTTTTTTTTTCCACAAAAATTTTTTTTTTCAACAAATTTTTTTTTTTTCAACAAAAATTTTTTTTTTCAACAGAAAATTTTTTTTTCAGCAAAAATTTTTTTTCCACAAATTTTATTTTTTTTCGAAATTTTTTTTTACAAAATAGTTTTCTCAAAATATTTTTTACAAAATTTTTAAAATTAAGTAACAAATACTTTCTCAAGCAAATTAACGGGCGCCATAGGCGCATTACAACTTACTAGTAAAAATATAAAAATATAAAAATATAAAAATATAAAAATTTAAAAATATAAAAATATAAAAATATAAAAATATAAAAATATAAAAATATAAAAATATAAAAATATAAAAATATAAAAATATAAAAATATAAAAATATAAAAATATAAAAATATAAAAATATAAAAATATAAAAATATAAAAATATAAAAATATAAAAATATAAAAATATAAAAATATAAAAATATAAAAATATAAAAATATAAAAATATAAAAATATAAAAATATAAAAATATAAAAATATAAAAATATAAAAATATAAAAATATAAAAATATAAAAATATAAAAATATAAAAATATAAAAATATAAAAATATAAAAATATAAAAATATAAAAATATAAAAATATAAAAATATAAAAATATAAAAATATAAAAATATAAAAATATAAAAATATAAAAATATAAAAATATAAAAATATAAAAATATAAAAATATAAAAATATAAAAATATAAAAATATAAAAATATAAAAATATAAAAATATAAAAATATAAAAATATAAAAATATAAAAATGAAAATAAAAATAAAGCGCCCCGGTATTCGAGTTGGTAGCGTGCTTGCCTATCAGCGTGGGGGTTGTGGGTTCGATTCCCACCAGAGGCTTTGGTCCGTCGATGCAAAAATCTAAAACATATGGTCTGTGTCACCCGGATTACCCTTGGACCCAAAATTAGAATATAAATTTACTTTGTATTGTAATTAATAATAAATAAATAAAATAATAAAATAAAAATAAAAATAAAAATAAAAATAAAAATAAAAATAAAAATAAAAATAAAAATAAAAATAAAAATAAAAATAAAAATAAAAATAAAAATAAAAATAAAAATAAAAATAAAAATAAAAATAAAAATAAAAATAAAAATAAAAATAAAAATAAAAATAAAAATAAAAATAAAAATAAAAATAAAAATAAAAATAAAAATAAAAATAAAAATAAAAATAAAAATAAAAATAAAAATAAAAATAAAAATAAAAATAAAAATAAAAATAAAAATAAAAATAAAAAGAAAAAGAAAAATAAAAATAAAAAGAAATATAAAAAGAAAAATAAAAAGAAAAATAAAAATAAAAATAAAAATAAAAATAAAAATAAAAATAAAAATAAAAATAAAAATAAAAATAAAAATAAAAATAAAAATAAAAATAAAAATAAAAATAAAAATAAAAATAAAAATAAAAATAAAAATAAAAAATATTTCCTCATTCTAACTACACCAGTCCGAAGTATCATATTTTTCTGTCATTCGTCCATTCATTATTTCCCCCAATTTATCGTTTTTCTTTTGGTAAAAATGTGGTCAGTCCTCGTGCAACAATATCGGTAGTCTCCTGCAAAAGGTCCCCCTATCGTTAGTAGTCTCCTGCCAAAGGCATCACTATCAATAGAAGTCTGTCCCTATGTCACCTACCTTGGGCCTCGTCCATTAATATTGGTAGTCTCCTGCTAAACGTCCCTCAGTCGTTCGTAGTCTCCTGCCATAGGCCCCTCCATCGATATTAGTCTGCTGTTATATGTCCCTATGTCGTTGGAAGTCTCCAGTCGAAGGCCCTCTTCTAAGAAACATATAGTCTCCTGTCGAAGACGCTGGCCTACTTTGCATGTCTGCAATAGCCGTTGATTCCGCAGACCATAGATGAAGTGTTTTATATGGGAAAGTGTGAGCGCCAGGCGATAATGACTGATCAGCTCAGTAGACAAGTATGAAAGTTTCGTTCGATTTTTGATTTGTTCTGACACTGTGCATTGGATTTGTAAAGCATCGATTCAGGTTCGGCAGAAGTTTCTATGCATTCCATGAAGCAACTAACTACTTTGCTAAAGACTTTTCCAAACAAGTTTTAACGGCGAAAAGAAAAATGTTTTTATGTGTTCTTGCCAGAAGATGACCCAGGTCTGAAGTCTGTCACGGTATGATTAACATATTCGCAGGCTGCCTAACCTAATTTAATACAAATAATACTTTAAGTTCAAAGTCAAGGATTACAGTTTCTTTTCTCCAATAACATCATCCCACTCTAATATATCTGCAGTCGAATATGAGTGTGTAAAACTTTGTTGGCATAGTTTGCGATCTATTGCTAGCATAGGGCGAATTCAATCCAGAAATATATAGAAGTTTGTCCAGAGATATGACTTCAACGAATCTGTGAAGTCGTTTATACGACAGGACAACAATTGGACAAATCGGATCGACCAAGACTGTGAAATACCAACTAATGAAATCTAAAAAAGAATATACCATTAAAAGGGAGTCTTTCATCGCCCTCAGTACGGTAGGGGATCTCCTACAGTCATACTCACCCGCCGCTATGGCTAAACATGTAGCAAACCTTAGGATAATCCAGGATTATCCACCAATTCGATGCAGATACACTGCCACTGGAAAACATCGTCATATGGAACTATGCAGGGATTTTGTAAATTCTTCGAACCGCTTTCTACAGTATTCGTGTATTGTATCGCTGGTGGTGGCCATGGCGACAGCGACTGCACCAATTGTTCGAATGCCGAGACACATGAACATGGAACATGTTGAACGGGGACAATAGGAAAACACAAACAGCAGATACGTGACAATGGCATTAATGAAAACATAAAATAGATTCAATTTGCAATAAATTATTTTGCAATTAGAAAATAAATGTTTCGGTAAAGTGTCATAAGAAAGGGCAGCACAAGGCCAATGTACGACATAAGAGAATATTTAAATAAAATTAAATCTTATGTAATCGAACAAGACATTTTCGTCTTTAGTTCCTTAAAAGAGTTCAAGGTGATAATTGAAAAATTATAAATATTTTCACAGACTATTTAAGTAACTTGCTACCAACCTCCTTTGTACTTGGCTGGCCACTCATAAATATTTCAAATGTAACAAACACTTGTTGGCTTTCAATTAGAACACACTTTCCATGAGTTAAACGTACACTGAAAGAAACCCTGTTCATTAAATTATTGTAATTATAACCTAGTTAACCCTGGAAGTTATTCGGAGGGTTTAGAATTGGCTGACAACTTCTCGCAATATTCACCGAGTCAATGACAACTATCAATGGAAAAACAATATAATAATCTCTTGTATCCTTTAACACACCCAGATTTTTCATCAAATTTATTTATTTAGTCCATCCATACGATAAAGGATTCTCTTTCTCAGTACTCTATAGTTTGTTCGAAACCCAGCATTCCAAGTGTCTGGTGTATAATTTCATTTGCTTGACTTTCTGCTCATTTTGCATTCATAGTCCTGTCCCGTCCCGTCCATTCGAAAGTCAGAGTTACACACCATTTTGTTTCACTTAAATGTTTAATGTTAAATCTCGGTATCCTTTAATAGACTCAAACGTTTGCCTGCTTATTTACTCACTCAAGAGAGTGGAGAGTGGTTTGCCATCTTCAACTCGTTGTTGAGTTGGAAATGGGGCAAAGTGTCCATTAAAAAGTTGACATTTCTTGAGATTCTTGTTGCACAAATTGCATAAATTTAAAACGAACATAAATAAACGTGGTCCGCATTGTTTAACAACACAATTGCGTTTATTTAAATGAAGACATTTGGAGGAAAGAAACTAATTATTTCAAACTTCTATTTGTCCCTAAAACTCTTTAGCATTGATATTAGGTTTTAGAAGAAAACCGTGTAAGAGTGTTGACCTTGTAAAAAAATCACTCCTTACTTTAACAAGTTAGTATTATGACGGTTCCTTTAGAATCGATGAGGGAAACTAATCATGACGTTTTTTTTTAAAGTTGTTAAAAAAAACCAGGAATGAAAATCATTTTGAATCATTTTCAAATAAAATGACAGCTGTGAATAAAATAACAGCTGCCGATAGAATGCCAGGTGTCAAAATCATTTTATTTGACAGCTGTCATTTTATTTGACAGCTGCCATTTATTTGACAACTGTCAATTATTTGACAGCTGTCATGTTATTTGACAGCTGTCATTTTGTTTGACAGCTGTCATTTATTTTATAGCTGTCATTTATTTTACAGCTATCATATTATTTGACAGCTGTCATTTTGTTTGAAAGCGGTCATTTTGTTTGACAGCTGTCATTTTGTTTGACAGCCGTCATTTCATTTGACAGCTGTCATTTATTTGACAGCTGTTATCTATTTGTCATCATTTTATTTGACCGCTGGCATTTATTTGACAGCTGTCATTTATTTGACAGCTGTCATTTATGTGATAGCTGTCATTTTGTTTGACAGCTGTCATTTTGTTTGACAGATGTCATTTTATTAAGCTGTCATTTTATTCGACAGCTGTCATTTATTTTATAGCTGTTATTTTATTTGACAGCTGTCATTTTTCAATTTTTTGTGGCATTTTATTTGACAGCTGTCATTTTGTTTGACAGCTGTCATTTATTTGACTGCTGTCATTTTGTTTGACAGCTGTCATTTTATTTCACAGCTGTCATTTTATTTGACAGCTGTCATTTTATTTGACAGCTGTCATGTATTTGACAGCTGTCATGTATTTGACAGCTGTCATGTATTTGACAGCTGTAATTTATTTGACAGCTGTCATTTATTTGACAGCTGTCATTTTGTTTGACAGCTGTCATTTTGTTCGACAGCTGTCATATAATTTGACAGCTGTCATATAATTTGACAGCTGTCATATAATTTGACAGCTGTCATTTACTTGACAGCTGTTATTTTATTTGACAGCTCTCATTTTATTTGACAACTCTCATTTTATTTGACAGCTGTCATTTATTTGACAACTGTCATTTATTTGACAGCTGTCATTTATTTGACAGCTGTCACTTTATTGTAATTTGTTTTTGGCA
This sequence comes from Hydrotaea cyrtoneurina, assembly GCA_958296145.1. Classification (NCBI taxonomy): domain Eukaryota; kingdom Metazoa; phylum Arthropoda; class Insecta; order Diptera; family Muscidae; genus Hydrotaea; species Hydrotaea cyrtoneurina. The sequence goes on from OY282515.1 coordinate 79,619,454, forward strand.
TTTTATCTGACAGCTGTCATTTTATCTGACATTATTGGGATATAAAAAACAGGTTTCTTTAGTTTGATTCATTTGTCAATAACTTTTCCACATAAACTTATTAGAAAACACATCCTTGATATATTCGTCCTGTGTCCTTTGGCTTCCAACTAAAAGCCAACATGTTCCATATTGAGTACAAAATGAACTCACCACCATAGCGTGAAAATACCAATTTTATGTTATTAAAACTTATTGAAAATATGGCACAATCACTCGTTTCTTCCCCCAGAGCAGGTAACGAAAGTAATATTACAATGCTTTTAGGTGCAAATGCAAAATGACTTATTTCACAAAAAAAAAATATTTATTTTTTGTAGAACTGACCATCTGTTGTTCATAACATCCTGGTCCTCTGTTCTAAAAAAGTGTTTTTACAACAAAGTGTCCGGATTGCGGATATTTTCCAAGCGAGGGCAGTTATACAATTTTCTACAAACGAGACACGAATTTCCTGTGAGAGACGTTGTGACATCTACTTTTTCCATACGAACCACTGCTTGTGAAAATCAACTTAGGTCGTCTGACCTCAAGATTGTCTTTGCTTTACAATATTGTGATCAAGGACAATGGGGCAGACGACTTTCGTCTATTTGTAGAAGTATTAGTACCGCTGCAAACTCTAGATGTCACTAATTCATTTATAGGAAATCGGGAACGTATAACTGTTCATAGAAAACAAAAAACTAAAGCTGCCTTTTGTTGAAAAAATCACATCCCACTTACAGCAACTACCCTCTCGATTGGCTTTGATTTACAGCGTTCCACCCAACAGCTGAGCCATTAGTCACCATATCCATAAAAATTTACAAAACCTTTGTTAAGAAATATGTGTGAACATGGTTTTTGTATTTTAATACATGAATTTTTTGTGAATACGGGGGTTAATATTTCATTAATAAAAATTCAAATCTTTAAAAGTTATCTGCTTTTCCCTTTGAAATAGCCAAAACAAAAATGTGTAGTTATACGGTTTATCCTTTTAGCTTAGGCAATAGTTTATGTGCCAAACACGTGTGGTACGTGAGTATTAGATATGAATTCTCCCTGCAAATCTGAGTATTGAACACATTGGAACCATTGGAGCTTGGAAGCTCTCCACTGTGGATACGGCCTTGCGTACCAGCAGCACAGCTTGAGTAGAGAAATGGCAACGCATGTAAGTATGTACGTTGGGTAGAGTTACACTTGGATTTGATTTGATTTAATTTGATTAGAATGAAATGGAATTGTCTAGAAATGTTGATTGGTAAACTATTTTGCATAAAATTAAAGCTTCAATGCTCTGGGGTAGCATTCGAAGTCCTTGCTGTTCATACTCTGACTCTGTCCCACTCCTTCTGCATCTCTCTCTCTCTCTCTCCCTTGTCAAAGGTATTAATGATGATTTCATTAACTCTGAAAGTTAACTTTATTGTGAAGTCATTGACTCAAATGATTTGTTGTTGTTGTTTGTGTCTGTCCTTTAATCCTTTTCAAGAAGTTATTCTTCTCGGTTCCAACTGAAAAGTAAAGTTTTCTGCCTTGATGTTGTTCTGTGAGCAAAGTCTCTAGGGTAGCAGCACGGGTAGTTTTTGTTGTTGCCTTCGTTTGTTTGGCTTCCGCAACAAAGTTGCGAGTAGGAAACTTCAGGTAATGCTTAATAATATATTTAGAAGTAATTCATTAACGAATGAGGCATAGTGCCTGGAAATCGAGCTCAATGAGTAAAGAAATGTTGAGGTAGTTGCAAAAGGAAAATGTCAACCACAGGTTGTGTCAAATGTGTGAATCTTTTTCACCACAAAAGTCGACTTTCACTGTCATTTACAGTTTACCACAAACCTTAAATTTCCCAAAGAACGCAATTGTGTTCCCACAGAATTGTATGCCTTAATCGTATTAAATTAACGACGCACCGCCGAGCAAATCGCCACCAAATTCAAAAATGCTTTCCGTTCTTTGTTCCTTCAAGCCAAATAAAATTCATAATTCCCCTGGAGAGTGCTAAAACCATTTAGACATTTTCAATTATTGATTTTGGAACGGGTCCCACATTCAAATAGAGTTTGCGACTGCGACACCAGGAGACCAATTAGCAAGTGTTTTTGAAAATGTTTTCGCATTAAAACTGATGTAGTCTAACGAGAATTATTGAGAGAATGAATCGTTTTGGCTGCAAAAAGTAGCAAAGTTTTTTCGATTGGCGTTGTTTTTTTTCTATTCTCAACCATGAACTGGCGAAAACTTTAAACTTTCGTTAGCAATATGTCAAATGTTTGTTAAACATTTTCTAATGATAACCAAACACACTTAACGAAATGATGATGATGCTGTTTAACGTAGAAAATGGAAGTAAAAGTTTTCGACATCGAAAACAACAAATAAAAAACTGAGTTGGGTGGGGGGCGCCAAAGTTGTGTAACTGTTCACATTAAATATTCAAGTGATGTAGACTGAGAAAAAGTCTCCTAGAATATTAAAAAAAACCGCAAAGTATGTTTACTGGTGCGCAATATACACATGAGGCGGTTGTAATTGTTGCGCCAAACATAACAAACATAATTTGTTATGAGGAAAATTATATTGATTTTTGATCCACAAAAGTTAAGGAAGACAAGAAATATTGCCCTCCGCTGAAGAGCATGGTTTCATAATTGAAGAAATAAAGGAAAATTTGCCAAAAAAAATGTTATTCTTGTATAAAAATTCACGCCAGTTGATTTTTCTTATCGAAAAATTTACGCCAGTTGATTTTTCTTATAGAAAAATTGACGCCAGTTGATTTTTCTCATATAAAAATTGACGCCAGTTGATTTTTCTTATAGAAAAATTTACGTCAGTTGATTTTTCTTCTAGAAAAATTGACGCCCGTGGATTTTTCTTATAGAAAAATTGACGCCAGTTTATTTTTCTTATAGAAAAATTTACGCCCGTGGATTTTTCTTATAGAAAAATGGACGCCAGTTGATTTTTCTTATAGAAAAATTGACGCCAGTTGATTTTTCTTATAGAAAAATTGACGCCAGTTGATTTTTCTTATAGAAAAATTGACGCCAGTTGATTTTTCTTATAGAAAAATTGACGCCAGTTGATTTTTCTTATAGAAAAATTGACGCCAGTTGATTTTTCTTATAGAAAAATTGACGCCAGTTGATTTTTCTTATAGAAAAATTGACGCCAGTTGATTTTTCTTATAGAAAAATTGACGCCAGTTGATTTTTCTTATAGAAAAATTGACGCCAGTTGATTTTTCTTATAGAAAAATTTACGCCAGTTGATTTTTCTTATAGAAAAATTGACGCCACGTCATTTTATTTGACAGCTGTTATTATATTTGACAGCTGTCATTTTATTTGACTACTGTCATTTTATTTGACAGCTGTCATTTTATTTGACAGCTGTCATTTTATTTGACAGCTGTCATTTTTTTTGACAGCTGTCATTTTTTTTGACAGCTATCATTTTTTTTGACAGTTGTCATTTTATTTGGCAGCTGTCATTTTATTTGACAGCTGTTATTATATTTGACAGCTGTTATTATATTTGACAGCTGTCATTTTATTTGACTACTGTCATTTTATTTGACAGCTGTCATTTTATTTGACAGCTGTCATTTTATTTGACAGCTGTCATTTTATTTGACAGCTGTCATTTTATTTGACAGCTGTCATTTTTTTTGACAGCTTTAATTTTTTTGGCAGCTGTCATTTTTTTTGACAGCTATCATTTTATTTGACAGCTGTCATTTTATTTGACAGCTGTCATTTTATTTGACAGCTGTCATTTTATTTGACAGCTATCATTTTATTTGACAGCTGTCATTTTATTTGACAGCTGTCATTTTATTTGACAGCTGTCATTTTATTTGACAGCTGTCATTTTATTTGACAGCTGTCATTTTATTTGACAGCTGTCATTTTATTTGACAGCTGTCATTTTATTTGACAGCTGTCATTTTATTTGACAGCTGTCATTTTATTTGACAGCTGTCATTTTATTTGACAGCTGTCATTTTATTTGACAGCTGTCATTTTATTTGACAGCTGTCATTTTATTTGACAGCTGTCATTTTATTTGACAGCTGTCATTTTATTTGACAGCTGTCATTTTATTTGACAGCTGTCATTTTATTTGACAGCTGTCATTTTATTTGACAGCTGTCATTTTCTATAGTTTTATTTTAAGTCTTTCCGTTAACTTTTCTATAAAAAATATGGCCTGACGCCTGCTTTTCTATTAGAAATCATTCCTTGCTTCAACTGTTCTTTAAGAAATTTTACCTTAAGTGAACATCATTTGGTTTCACATCTTTCTTCCCCATCGAGACATATTTTTTCAATCACTTTCAATCTGTTTACATAATAAGGACATTATAATAATTCCACGGTCTGCGTCTTCCCAAATACACAAGTACCGGGGAGAATACACACGGACACACACAAAGAAAAAAGTCAAAACCAGAGCCACCGCCAGCAACGAAAGAAAAAGTGTTGAGTGAATAAACAAAAACAATTCTATCAGTCCATTCCGGGCAGAGAGATAGCAGACAGCCAGCCAGCACCCATCATACATCGGTTAACCCGGAACATTAACCTTCAAATGAAGATAAACAAAACATGAACAGCGAAGGGATCTCACCAAACCACACGCAGAATGGAAATAGCGAAATATTGGTTTGTTGAACCTTTTGTTATGAAATAATTTATCATATTTTACGGTTGTCAGTTATGTTCTTTGTTTTGCCAACAAAAAAAAAGTGTTATACGGGCCCTTATGGGCTCATTCGTATGATGAGTTCGGTTAGCAAAAGGTTCACACGTCGATAGTGGTGGGCAAAGCAAAAAAAAAATTCCTTTACAATTTTCCCCAAGCAAAAACTCGAAAATTCGCTGTAGCAAAAAAAAAAGATAATTTATGGATGTTTTCCTTCCGCTTTATACCTTTGCCAAACAGAATTGAAATAATTTTATACAATATTTGCGTAAATCTGTTGGTCTGCCCCCAGCCTGTGTCCTTTTGTCCTGGATGTGTGTTTTTAAAGCAAACATTGGTTTTTGTGCAAATCTCTTGAATTTGTGTGTTGCTAAGAAAACATAAATTATTGCATTATCGTAGTGCGAAAAAGTGTTAAGGTCATTTCAGCCACCTCCATCCATCGCAACCAAAAAAAAAAAAAGGTTTTCTACGAGTGTCCTTGAACTGAATAAATAGACTATCGGCAAAAAGGAAAAAATATATGTAAATATACACATACAAATGGGACAATTTCAAGGGAAACTCAGCAATTACAAAAGACGAACATCTAGACAAAGCAGAGAAGGAAGACTTAGTTTCGGAAGGTGGGAACGAAATACCAGACACAAGGTTGAGACCGACATTCAAGGCAATGGACGAATATGAAATGTTATAAATAAAAATCAAAGGACAGAAGTCACAAAGGCAGATACTGTGCGAAAGTTCAACTTAAGGACGAATTTGGTGGATTGACATGAAGACAAAACTTCGGAAAGAATGAAGGACCGCGTAAAGCATAAATAATTCTTATAGAAAAATTAAATAAGGAATCGGTTATGTTTAAGACAAGAAGGGCACAGCAGTCATGGAACAGACGAACTACAATGATATGAAAGATAGGGGAAACCCCTTATTTAAAAAGTCCATTTTTCTTATAGAAAACTTGACGCCAGTCCAGTTTTCTTATAGAAAACTTGACGCCAGTCCAGTTTTCTTATAGAAAACTTGACGCCAGTCCAGTTTTCTTATAGAAAACTTGACGCCAGTCCAGTTTTCTAATAGAAAACTTGACGCCAGTCCAGTTTTCTTATAGAAAACTTGACGCCAGTCCAGTTTTCTTATAGAAAACTTGACGCCAGTCCAGTTTTCTTATAGAAAACTTGACGCCAGTCCAGTTTTCTTATAGAAAACTTGACGCCAGTCCAGTTTTCTTATAGAAAACTTGACGCCAGTCCAGTTTTCTTGTAGAAAACTTGACGCCAGTCCAGTTTTCTTATAGAAAACTTGACGCCAGTCCAGTTTTCTTATAGAAAACTTGACGCCAGTCCAGTTTTCTTATTGAAAACTTGACGCCAGTCCATTTTTCTTATAGAAAAATTGACGCCAGTCCAGTTTTCTTATAGAAAAATTGACGCCAGTCCTCTTTTATTTTTCTCTTTTCTTTGCTTCTTTCGGTTTCTCTTGTCATTGGCATTCATTGCCGTATGTTTTGAATTTTTCTGTTTTTTTTTGTTGATATTATAAATTCAAACTCATGTCTCGCGTTACAATAAATCCTTCAAACGCTGCTCGTTATACCAACAAAGCCCATTAAACCCTTCTTTACATCCCGAGTATATTAGGCCATACAACTTTTTGCTAACTACCCACAGAGTGTCTTTTTTGGCAAAACCGCGAAACTGACAACATTATTTAAATGTGCAAACATATGTTTAAAGTTACTGCCACCCAAAGTTTTTGTTTTTCTTTTTTAAAATGTTGCCGGTGCAGGATTTGCTTCTGCCACCGACAGTTGTATGTTTTATGTCCACCCACTGGGAATCATTAAAAAAAAACGCGAATAGTGTCAAATAAATGTAAATTTTAACCAGCTGCTTTCCTCACCTCCCCCCCCACTCCATGATCCTGTTGGGTTTGGATTAGTTCTCCAATACGGTGAGTGTTTGTGACACATCAAAACCGCAACAGAAATTATTTCACTGTTGACACCTTTGAAATGCGTTCAGACACAAAACAAACGCTCATAGGCAGTCGTCCCACTCTTCATTCCCGCATCGTCCTTCCGAATGCCATAAAATTCCCAAATACATTATACAATATTTTATGGTTGTATGTAAAGTTTTTTTGTTGCTGGCGTCGCTGTAGTGCAAATGCTGGCGTGTCGTCGTAAACTTCGACGGCGTGTGCTGAAATGTTGCATGCATTAATAAATTGTAAACGATGGCGACGGACGCAGTGTGACGCCGGAGGAGTGCGCAAGAGTAGTACTACACAATAATAATAAAAGACCAAAAAAAGGACAGCCAGAAATGATTTAAATGCAAATAACAGCAAATCTTCTGATTTTGGCACCATCAAAGTCAACACCAACCAGAACTGGCAATGTCATCGTGCATGGCGAAGGCGAACAGTGGAACGCAAAGAAAATATGAGAAAAAAAATGTAGGCATATGAAAAACAAGACACCAAAGAAAAATCGAAAGGCAAGAAGGTTGTCAATAAAAACACAGTTGTCAAATAAAATGACAGCAGTCAAATAAAATGGCAGTTGTCAAATAAAATGTCAACTGTCAAATAAAATGACAGCTGTCAAATAAAATGACAGCTGTCAAAGAAAATGACAGCTGTCAAATAAAATGACAGCTGTCAAATAAAATGACAGCTGTCAAATAAAATAACAGCTGTCAAATAAAATGACAGCTGTCAAATAAAATGACAGCTGTCAAATAAAATGACAGCTGTCAAATAAAATAACAGCTGTCAAATAAAATGACAGCAGTCAAATAGAATGACAGCAGTCAAATAGAATGACAGCTGTCAAATAGAATGACAGCAGTCAAATAGAATGACAGCTGTCAAATAAAATGACAGCAGTCAAATAGAATGACAGCTGTCAAATAAAATGACAGCAGTCAAATAAAATGACAGCAGTCAAATAAAATGACAGCTGTCAACTAAAATGACAGCAGTCAAATAAAATGACAGCTGTCAAATAAAATGACAGCTGTCAAATAAAATGACAGCTGTCAAATAAAATGACGGCTGTCAAATAAAATGACATTTGTCAAATAAAATGACATTTGTCAAATAAAATGACAGCTGTCAAATAAAATGACAGCTGTCAAATAAAATGACAGTTGTCAAATAAAATGACAGCTTTCAAATAAAATGACTTTTATTTTACAGAAAAGTTCTTGATCCGCAAACTTTTATTTTACAGAAAATTTCTCGGCCCCCGGAACTTTTTCTTTTTTAGATTGCTGCGTCACACTGTGCGAAATTTTATGACCTATTTCTTTTTGCACTTTTTTAGTTTAATACCTCCGCTTTTTTACTTCATCCCATCTGTTTGCTATTCGCTCGCCTTTCACAGTTCAACGCATCTTACTGTCAGTTCAGTTTCCAGGGCTTTATTATGATTTATATTTTATTAAAAAAAGTGTAGAGGCCAGAGAAGAAGTAGCCGATGATAGGCGATGATATTGTTGTTCTAAACAACTTTTTTCAGGTATCTTCCTTTTGAGGATTTATGCTGGTATTTTTGTGTTGTGTTCTCCAGAACATTTTGCAAGTTAATGCTTTATTTCTTAACATGTTCCTATTTGGCTGGTAGTAGTTTTGGTTTCGTTTATTCATTGCAAGTAGAAAGAAGTTACTGAGAAGAGAATCAGGTAAACAATTACAAGTTTTGTTTAAGAGTAGTGCAAGTTTTATTTATTTGAGAGGAGGCACATATTTCGTTGAAGTCAAGACTTTAAAAGCATTTAAAACAAATTTGTGAAAGGATTTTATCCCACGTACAACAGAACATATTATAAACATCTCTGGGAGAAAATCTTTCCTGCATGGTTTAAAGTAAAATGTCAGCATCCTGTAACATTGCACAAGCGCCTTCACCTTCTCGGACACCACATCATTGTCTAGTCGAATATGTGTGTGTGCCATCATGACCTTTGAACCGCAATTACTTGTTTTCCTAGTGTTCCTCTGGCTCATTCTGATAACGTCGTTTTGTTCTTTTTGCCAACCGATGTCATTGTTTTTGATAGTTTCCATCATTTGTCTTTAATTTCTTTGTTGCAAGCATTGTCAGTTGTTGTTGCCATTGTTTTCTTGGCATTATCTTTTGCTTTTGTGGGTTACAGAGATTTCCTATTGTCTGTCATCCGTTCGTTCGAAGACAAGCCATTCGGCTGACATTGTTGAGCTCCATTAGATCGTCTCAATTTCCTTTGACACCGGGTGCAAAGACAACCACCAGCATACACGGTAACCAAAAGGCGGGTAATGAACCTGGAATAACATGACGGTCACAGCATTAACATCACGTGCCCAGGAGGTAGGAGCAGCAAATGCAATGCATATCGGGATGACTGACAGCCTGAAACTGTTTTAATAGAATTAGCAGTGAAGCCTATTAGAAATAATGGAAAGCACATGCGCCCACATGCTCGAATTGGAAAATTGAAAAATATTTTCTTAAACAAGTCCTCATATAGAACGTTTACATTTCTGCATTTTGTGTTATATTAATGAAAAAAAGTAAATTTGTTTAAATGAAAAAGTACATTTTTTAAATAAAAAAAAAACAGATTTTTTTTTTTAAAGAAAGAAATGAAAAAATCTAAATTTATTTAAATGGAAAAAAGGAAAATTTTTTAAATGAAAAAAAATTAAATTTTTTTAAATGAAAAAAATGCAATTTTATTTATTTGTATTTAATTACAATAAAAAGTAAATTTATATTCTAAATAAGGGTCCAAGGCTAAACTGGGTGACACAGATCGTTTGGCTAGATTTTTGCTGCGACAGACGAAAGCCTCTGTTGGGGCATCGAACACACAACTGCCACGCTGATAGGCAAGCACGCTACCAACTCGATTACCGGGCCGCTTCGAAAAATATGTTTTTAAATAAAAAAAGGAAATTTTTTAAATAAAAAAAATTAAATTTTTAAAATGGAAAAAATAATTTTTTTTAAATAGAAAAATTAAAACAATTTTTTTTTTTTTTAAATAAAAAAAATTAAATTTTCAAAATGGAAAAAATATATTTTTTTTTATATAGAAAAATTAAAACAATTTTTTTTTAAAAATAATTTTTTTTTATTTTTAAATAAAAAAAAATTAAATTTTTAAAATGGAAAAAGTTATTTTTTTTAAATAGAAAAATTAAAACCATTTTTTTTTAAATGAAAAAAAAATATATTTTTTTAAATATAAAAAATTAAATTTTTAAAATGGAAAAAATATTTTTTTTTATAGAAAAATTAAAACAATTTTGTTTAAAAGAATTTTTTTTTTAAATAAAAAAAATTATATTTTTAAAATGGAAAAAATATTTTTTTTTAAGTAGAAAAATTAAAAGATTTTTTTTTTAAATAAAAAAAAATTAAATTTTTAAAATGGAAAAAAATAAAATTGTTTAAATAGAAAAATTAAAAAAAAAATTTTTTTTTAAAGAATTTTTTTTATATGAAAAAAAATACATTTTTTTAAATAAAAAAAATTAAATTTTTAAAATGGAGTACATTTTTTAAATAAAAAAAACAGAATTTTTTTTTAAAGAAAGAAAAGAAAAAAAAGGAAAAAAAATTAAATTTTTTTAAATGAAAAACAGGAAATTTTATTTATTTGTATTTAATTACAATAAAAAGTAAATTTATATTATAAATATGGGTAAATATGGATGATAGCCAAGCACGCTACCAACTCGATTACCGGGGCGCTTCGAAAGAAATGTTTTTAAATAAAAAAAAGTAAATTTTTTAAATGAAAAAAAATTATTTTATTAAAAAAAAAAATTAAATTTTTTAAATGGAAAAAATTATTTTTTTTAAATAGAAAAATTAAAACAATTTTTTTTTTTTAAAAGAATTTTTTTTTTTTTTAAATAAAAAAAATTAAATTTTTAAAATGGAAAAAAAAAATTTTTTGAAATAGAAAAATTAAAAAAAAAAACATTTTTTTTAAATGAAAATAAAATATATTTTTTTAAATAAAAAAAATTAAATTTTTAAAATGGAAAAAATATTTTTTTTTATAGAAAAATTAAAACAATTTTTTTTTTAAAAGAATTTTTTTTTTAAATAAAAAAAATTATATTTTTAAAAAGGAAAAAATATTTTTTTTAAGTAGAAAAATTAAAAGATTTTTTTTTTAAATAAAAAAAATATATTTTTAAAATGGAAAAAATTTTTTTTTTAAGGTAGAAAAATTAAAAGAATTTTTTTTTGTTTAAATAAAAAAAAATTTAATTTTTTAAATGGAAAAAAATAAAATTGTTTAAATAGAAAAATTAAAAAAAAAAATTTTTTTAAACAATTTTTTTTTAAATGAAAAAAAATACATTTTTTTAAATAAAAAAAATTAAATTTTTAAAATGGAAAAAATAATTTTTTTTTAAATAGAAAAATTAAAACAATTTGTTTTTTATAAAAGAATTTTTTTTTTTAAATAAAAAAACTTAAATTTTCTTACGCCCCTGTTATGTCTTTCGCTTTTGAGTGAAAGTGAAAATCTTTCACGCCATAGGTGTGACAACTTTCAGTTTCGCCGAAATTTTGGAGAATGTGTTTCACCTGAATGAGCTTAATATGTCTTCGCCGACGAAACATCTGTGCTGTGTAAACACAAACCAAAGCAAATAAGGAAGCGGCCAAAATATTTGTCAAACGAAAATGTAAGTACATACTTTTGTAATATTACAATGTAATTTTAATAAATAATCGGTTATTTTAGAGGAAAACATAAAAATGCTGCGCTGGATGAGATGAGGTACTCGTACATGGAGGCACATCCAGACATGGCTAACCTCAAAGGCCCCCTTGAAGGAAATGAAATGAATAAGGAGACAATAAGGAGAGGGTATTATTTCTGTAGAAATAATATTTCTATTTTGCGTGGTGGCGTATGAGTAATTCGAACTACTTACACTTTTCAAAAAAGTCTCCCCAATTCTCCTTCATTCCATATACTTTCGGTGGTATGTGATTTTTGTTTACGAATTACATCAAAGATCATTGCACAAAATCCACCGAAAGCCATTGATCCCTAACGAGAACAACCGAAATAACACGGTTGATATTTAATACGCATAAAAGTCAAACCCTTAATGAACCCATAAATCCAATGACTCCGTGTAACGCGGGCCCCATACACACATTTGCATTTACATTCGAGTACAAAGTTTTTGTTTAACACTCACTCCACCATCTCCTTGAAATCTGTGGTCCCCCCACTCCAACTCCTTCAAATCCTCCAACCACTATTAACACGTCACAACAGCCATACAATAAATTATGATAACTGGGGGGGTGGAGGCGGCACGAAGTAAACGAAAAATCACAATGAATAAAACGCTGAGGTCAACGCTACACAGGCACAGATGACGGGAGAAACCAAAAAACGTCACACAGTGGTTGTGAAAGCGTTGTCAGCCACCAAAATTGAATGTTCTTCTGTTTGTCATTTTTGGGTTTGGGTTTAGACATCTAAAGGGCAGCACCGACCATATGCTTTGGTGCATATAAGTGTCCGGACCAAGAGCTGCCCACCGCCATCTGTCAGTGTATGTTTCTCACAGTTGGAGGGACTGGTATATTTTTTGTCTTCACATGAGAAAAGGTCCATTGCTCCTCGGTTAGCAACAAATCCTATAGGGTGTGGCCTCATATTGAGCCAAGCACCCGATGGTAGCCAATCCTGTAAAAAACCCCTCAGGTTCAGGTTTTCTAGAGAAGTAGAAGGCGGTCGTTATAGCTCTCTTGATAGTCGTATGGGAACATGCTGGTCTCAAGGTCACATCAGACTAATTTCGTATGCAGACAGGCATTCAACGCCGGGTCCTTTGGGGGCAATTTGGAAGGGCGCACGTAGCCATAGCTCTATCCGTGTGTTATTCCAAATACTTATACGCCACCACGGCTGGTTGTTATATAGAAACTAGTAAGTTGTAATGCGCCTATGGCGACCGTTGAGATATGGAAAAAAAATTTTGTTGAAAAAAAAAAATTTGTGGAAAAAAAAAATTTTGTAGAAAAAAAAATTTTATTGAAAAAAAAAAATTTGTAAAAAAAAAATTTTTGTAAAAAAAAAAATTTGTTAGAAAAATTTTGGAAAAAAAAAATTGGGGAAAACACAATTTCTGTAAAAAAAAAAAATATTTTTTTTTATTATTATTATTTATAGAATTATAGACTGCCTATTTAAATTCCTACGTACTGCGTGACAGAGTCAGTGAATCAGTGTATCAGTGAATCAGTGTCGAGGGTAAATATATATTAAGATTTAAGTCGCAAGTCATTAAAAACTTAAAACTTATGTTGGTTCAAAATCAAACTTTCGATTTTAAATATTAATTTGCAAAAAAAAATCACTCAGCTCTTCCTTGCCACATAGAGAAGTCACAATTGTTTATTAAGCCCAATGTTATTGAATTCTGACCCATGAAAATGCATTCTGAACCACTGTGCGTCCCAAGATCAATAAACTCCCCTCCCACAACAAGTTCAATTTTCAAGAAACTTCGTTGCCGAGCGTATTAATAACTCAACTAGCACTTCCAATGAATGGAATCGTAAACAAAATTGTTGTTTTTTTCCCTCTTGTCGGGGAAAAAGCATGAGCTTACTTTGAGTTTGAAAAACTCACAGCATTAATCTTAACAATGACATTTGAGAAGGGAGGATGCTGTTTGTTGGGCACTCGGGGGGGAGATGTGGGACATACATATGCCATGAATGAAGCATGAGAAAGGGAACTGGGATGGTGGCGGGAGGTTGGTACTGGGAAACTGCCCGAGAGTAAGAGGTGTTTATGTTTGTTGTAAGGTGTGTCTCGGCAGGAAATGCAGACACCAATAACTACAGATTGTCCTGCAAGAAGTTTAGAATATTATGGCTGATTTTGGATATATAGGTGATATGTTGAAATAGGCCCATGAAAAAAGTAGGACAGTTTTGTTTGCGGGTCACTGAAAATCGTCTAATAACATTCTTTCAAATGTCAATTGTCAAGCATGCTGTTTAGAAAATGAAAAGGACTTCTTGGACGGACATGTGTCGCACCAACTTAATGTAATAGAATCGAATATAAATGAAAATACAAACCTGTGGTCTGGTTGCCCTTGTTCTATTCTTATGATTATGATTTTTGAACAGTAAATCAATAATAAATTAATAGTATATCCTTTCGAGCCGTAGTCCTCATTGCCAGTGCGACCTCATTAGATTGTATTGTATTAATTTATTTAAATATATTTTTTTACAATTAAATAAAATATTCTTTATGTTGGTTGTGTATCGCTCACCGGTTAATTGAACCAAATATTACATTTTTTTTATTTTTTGAAAATAATTTTAATTAAACGACTTTTTTTATTAGGCTAAATTTCAAATAAGTCAATTTGAACTTTTATACTTTTCACAAAACTTAGAACTTTTCTACGTTTCACTCTGTTTTTATGAAAATTCTGTCTAATTGAAAAAACCCATAATTGAAATTATTCAAAATAACTCATCTTTCAACTCTGCTTAATTGAAAACATTTAGTTATTGAAAAAACACCGTTGCTATAGGACACGTTACGATTGTACGTAGTGACTAATCTCACATTAAAACCAGCCGTAATTGTGACGTCTCCGAAGATTGGGTTAGTGCCGGCTCCATTCTCTGTCTGTGAACAAACGAACTTCGGTGACATGAAACATATTTCAATTATCCGTGAAATGCGGATAATCAAAATCCGATTTGGTTGAATAAATTTTGAAAAATTCAGTTTTAGATTATATTTACTCTTTTCTTAAAGAATCTTTTATGATAATTGACAGTTTCCGAGTTATAAAACAATTTTAGACAAAAAATTTTTTAAACTTCATGAAAATAACCAAAAACAAATTGTCATAACTCGTAAATGACTAGTCCGATTTGGTTAAAATAAATTTTGAAAAATTTAATTTTAGATTGTCTTAACTCTTTACTTTAAGTATCTTATAATTTGATTCTCAATTTCAGAGTCATAAATAAAACAATTTAGAAAAAAAAATATTTTTTTCAGTCTCATAAAAAAATCGTAAACGATAAAAATATAGTTGATCATAACTCGAAAATGACGCGTCCGATATGGTTAAAATAAATTTTTAAAAATTAAATTTTATATTGTCTTTACACTTTACTTTAAGTATCTTATAATTTGATTGACAATTTCAGAGTCATAAATAGAAAAATATTAGACAAAAGAAATTTTTTTCAACCTCATGAAAAATCGTAAACGACAAAAAAATATAATTTATCATAACTCCATAATTACTTGTCCGATTTTTAAAAAATTGAGTTTAAGACTTTTTTTTGCCTTTATAATATGAAGCTTTTAATATGATAGACAGTTTGAGAGTTATAAAAAAAATTGTATGGCAAACAAATTATTTTTTTTAAACTATATAAAAAAATCTGTAAATATGATTTGTGCTAACTCGAAAATGACTAATGCGATTTTGTAGAAATAAATGTTGGAAAATTGAATTTCATATTGTCTTTACTCTTTACTTTAAGTATCTTTTTGATGAAGAGTTTCAGAGTTATACAAACAAATTTTAGACAAAAAAAAATGTTTTTTCAACCTCATGAAAAATCGTAAACGACAAAAAAAATATAATTTATCATAACTCCATAAGTACTTGTCCGATTTGGTTGATATAAATTTTGGAAAATTGAGTTTTCGATTATCTTTAGCCTTTATATTAAGAGCCTTTTTATCTGGTGGACAGTTTGAGAGTTATAAAACAATTTTAGAGAAAAAAAAATTTAATTTTTTTCTAAACTTCATGAAAATAACAGCAAAAATAATTGGTCATATGGCGTAAATGATTGGTTGAAATAAATTTTGAAAAATTCAGTTTTAGATTGTCTTTACCCCTTACCTTAAGTATCTTTTAATTAGATTGACAGTTTCGGAGTTAAAAAAAATTTAGGCGAAAAAATAAAATTAAGGCAACAAACTTTTTTTTGTTTTTAAACTACATAAAAAAGTCTGTAAATGTGATTTGTCCTAACTCGAATATGGTTGAAATAAATTTTGAAAAATTCAGTTTTAGATTATCTCTAGCCTTTACATTAAGTATATTTTACCCCTATTGACAGTTTCAGAGTTATAAAACAATTTGGGACAAACAAATAAAATTAAGGCAAAAAAATATTTTTTTTTAACTACATGAAAACAACTTTAAATATGATTTGTCCTAACGGGAAAATGACTTGTCGGATTTGTTTGAAATAAATTTTGAAAAATTAAATTTTAGATTGTCTTTAAACATTATTAAAGGCGCCCTTCCCATCTGGATAAGAATTTGAGAGTTACAAAACAATTTTAGACAAAAAATAATTTTTTCTCAGCCTCATGAAAAATTAACAAATACAAAAAATTCAAGTTATCATAATTTAAAAACTACTCGTACGATTTGGTTGCAATACATTTTGAAAAATTTAGTATTCGCTTGTCTTAATTATTTTTTCTAAGTATTTTTAAATACGAATGTCAGTTTCGGACCTATAAACAAATTTAAGGCGAAACCAAAATTTATAATGTATTTTTTTTTAAATCTCATAAAAAATCGATAGTCCATCATGAAGCCACGTAGGAAATTTAGGCATGCATTTTGAAAATCGTTGGAAGATTTTCGCTTTTATTCACCATTATATTCACCTTCAATTTATCAAGAATTATCAAGTTTTGTTTTTTTTTTTGGTATTTTTACCCCACCAACACATCCGATTTCTAGTTTCTTTCGAAATCAGACACACTCATACGACACTTTGTAAAAAATCGTCATGTTTCAAAACTGAACTCATCGTTACTCATACGCCACAACATCAGCGTGTTATTCTGCAGGTTCTACAAACGATAGATTGCCCAACCACATCCGAATGATAGTTTCATTTGAAAGCAGACGGTCTCATTCGCACAACCAGAAATCTCCATATATTAAAATTCAAATAGCTCATACGCCACCGAATGTGTGGGGTTTTCAACAATACGCCACCATAGTTTACAATTCTCATACGCCAACTCATCCACCTGTTATTCTAAATACTCATACGCCACCATCGCTTTAAATTCTACCATCAATGGGCCGTTGACAATGACATGTGCTCTCGCCACCTACCCCATTCTTCATTCCCCCTGACAGTGGCCAAATCTTCTGCACACAGAGCAAAAGTCCAACGTTTGTGTGTGTTTCAAAATTGGAATCATTAAATAATTTTATGACGATTTTCCACTCATTAAATTAATTACAAAAATTAAACAAATGATCACATTAAGACAAATACGCATACGCTGTCACTGCGACGGGCAAACAATTCCAAAAAATTAATTGAACCATTTCGTAGAATTCAAAACAACAACAACACCATCAGCCAATAACAATTACAACAGCAACAGCAATCGCCAGTAAAATAAACGTGTATGTGTACATCAAATCAACGTGAGCTCATTTCAAATGTACAGCAACAATTAGAAGCCCAAAAGACGTTACGATAAATGGCAAAAGGAAGTAAAAAAGAAAATTTGTAAAATTACTTTCTAAGAAAACTGTGCTGAAAGTAATTTCTCTGTAACAAAATGAAATGTTTTGAAATAATTCTAATTAAGTCAGTCCACATTTTATCTAAGGTTATGCTTAGGGATGTGTGTTTGGTAGTCATGTGTACGTGTGAGTTATCGAATGGAAGCAAACCAAAATCCAGACCCACCCACGCATACACCAGAGAAAGTACTTGGTTGACCACGTATTTGTGGAGGAGGAAGGGGGTGTGGCTTCGAGGTGTCTTATTGTACGTGTCTGGCCTAGACAAAGTCAGACACGAAGCATTGGTGATAACATTTATGGCTTAGAAAAAGGTAATTGCCTTTCCCAACAACTTTGACTAGAGTTTCAAAATTCTTTAAAAATCGCTGCTATTTATTTAGCCTCTGCTATACATGTAGTACAGCGTAGTCACAAATCAAGGTCTCCCTATTGAATTAATGCAATTGAATTAATGGATTCGAAATCAAAACTAAGGACAAAATACCTTTGGCACGAAAACAATCAAGAAACAGACAACACAAACACAACGACAACCAGAAGATCGAACAACTGAATGTATTTCGATAACAAATAACAGGAATGGAGCTTTAGCTTTAGCTTTAGCTTTAGCTTTAGCTTTAGCTTTAGCTTTAGCTTTAGCTTTAGCTTTAGCTTTAGCTTTAGCTTTAGCTTTAGCTTTAGCTTTAGCTTTAGCTTTAGCTTTAGCTTTAGCTTTAGCTTTAGCTTTAGCTTTAGCTTTAGCTTTAGCTTTAGCTTTAGCTTTAGCTTTAGCTTTAGCTTTAGCTTTAGCTTTAGCTTTAGCTTTAGCTTTAGCTTTAGCTTTAGCTTTAGCTTTAGCTTTAGCTTTAGCTTTAGCTTTAGCTTTAGCTTTAGCTTTAGCTTTAGCTTTAGCTTTAGCTTTAGCTTTAGCTTTAGCTTTAGCTTTAGCTTTAGCTTTAGCTTTAGCTTTAGCTTTAGCTTTAGCTTTAGCTTTAGCTTTAGCTTTAGCTTTAGCTTTAGCTTTAGCTTTAGCTTTAGCTTTAGCTTTAGCTTTAGCTTTAGCTTTAGCTTTAGCTTTAGCTTTAGCTTTAGCTTTAGCTTTAGCTTTAGCTTTAGCTTTAGCTTTAGCTTTAGCTTTAGCTTTAGCTTTAGCTTTAGCTTTAGCTTTAGCTTTAGCTTTAGCTTTAGCTTTAGCTTTAGCTTTAGCTTTAGCTTTAGCTTTAGCTTTAGCTTTAGCTTTAGCTTTAGCTTTAGCTTTAGCTTTAGCTTTAGCTTTAGCTTTAGCTTTAGCTTTAGCTTTAGCTTTAGCTTTAGCTTTAGCTTTAGCTTTAGCTTTAGCTTTAGCTTTAGCTTTAGCTTTAGCTTTAGCTTTAGCTTTAGCTTTAGCTTTAGCTTTAGCTTTAGCTTTAGCTTTAGCTTTAGCTTTAGCTTTAGCTTTATCTTTAGCTTTAGCTTTAGCTTTAGCTTTAGCTTTAGCTTTAGCTTTAGCTTTAGCTTTAGCTTTAGCTTTAGCTTTAGCTTTAGCTTTAGCTTTAGCTTTAGCTTTAGCTTTAGCTTTAGCTTTAGCTTTAGCTTTAGCTTTAGCTTTAGCTTTAGCTTTAGCTTTAGCTTTAGCTTTAGCTTTAGCTTTAGCTTTAGCTTTAGCTTTAGCTTTAGCTTTAGCTTTAGCTTTAGCTTTAGCTTTAGCTTTAGTTTTGAGTCATAACTTCATTTTTAGATTTAGCTTTAGTTTTACAGGATTAGGACTCTCTTAAAATTTATTTTTCGACTATTATTCTGTAACGGCTAATGTTATATAAACTTTAGTTCGTTATAATTACATAATTTCGAAGGCACAATACATCCAAGAGCAAAATAATTGGAAATTCGAAAATAATTTTTTTGACCCAAAAAAAAAGGTAAGGGGTTAGCCCATCCAAATTTTTGATTTTTTTGAAAAAATTGATTTCGCTGATATTGTGCTTAGCCTACCATAATCTAAACAAGATGGTGGTTTCATTTTTTAGATTGAACACATAGTTTCGGAGAAATTGCTTTCAAAAAATGGATTTTCTCAAAATTTGAGATTCGAAAGTCAATTGAAATTATTTATGATCGATTTTTCAGCAACGGCTTAAGGGTTTGGAATGGGTGTGGCATCATATTACATTCTCGGCTTTTGGGATATTATTAATCTATTGAAAGTTGTTTCATTGTTTAGATGAAACAAATAGTTTCTGAGAAATTGGGAATAGAAAATTGTGATTTTTAAAAATTGGAGAATCGAAAGTCACTTGAAACTATTTGACAATTTTTCTGCAACGGAATAAGGAATGGAAACTAGTGTGGTGTCAATTTAAAGCCAGACTTTTGGACAAGAATTAACCCTCTGAGAATTGTATGCTACAATCTTGTTCACTGGATTTATTGTGTATCCAATGAGGCACTCTGAAAATTAATTTTTTTTACTATTACTCTGTAATGGCTAATGTTATATAAACTTTATTTCGTAATAATTACATAATTTCGAAGGAAGAATACATCCAGGAGGAAAAGAATTGGAAATTCGAAAATAATTTTTTTGACCAAAAAAAAGGGTAAGGGGTTAGCCCATCCAAATTTTCGATTTTTTTGAAAAAATCGATTTAGCAGAAATTGTCCAAATGCTTAGCGGACCTTAATCTGAATAAGACGGTGTCTCCATTTTTTAGATTGAACAAATAGTTTGGGAGAAATTACTTTCAGAAAATGGGGTTTTCTCAAAATTAGAGATTTTGCTAAAATGTTGCCCATGTCTAGCGGTATTTCATTTAAACAAGAGAATGTATCCATTTTTTACAATGCACACACAGTTTGGAATAAAATGGTTTCAGAATATTGTTTTCTTCAAAATTATAGCTTCGAAAGTTTCTCGAAACTACTTGGTCAATTGTTAATTTTATTGACAGCTGTCGTTTTATTGAAAATAATTATTTTATTTAAGTCAGTCCATATTCACAGCTGTCATTTTATTTGACAGCTGTCCTTTTATTGACAGCTGTCATTTTATTTGACAGCTGTCATTTTATTGACAGCTGTCATTTTATTTGACAGCTGTCATTTTATTTGGCAGCTGTCATTTTATTGACAGCTGTCATTTTATTTGACAGCTGTCATTTTATTGACAGCTGTCATTTTATTGACAGCCGACATTTTATTTGACAGCTGTCAATTTGTTTCAAAGCTGTAATTTTATTTGACAGCTGTCATATTATTAACAGCTTTCATTTTATTGACAGCTGTCAGCATTTTAGTGACAGTTGTTATTTTATTATCAGCCATTTTAGTGACAGCTGTCATTTTATCGAAAGCTCTCATTTCATAATCATCCATTTTTCGGCTGTCACTGTTAGCAGTATTCCATCTGAGTCATATCCTTCTTAAGATTTCTTTTTCTCTAAACGCAACATTTTGACAACTACAAATCCTGTTAACATTCGTTTGCATTAGAGCCTTTAAAGAAACATTTTAATGGCTCCCCTTGATTATGCAAAAGAAAAACATTGAAAAAGCGAACAAATATTTCACGCATTTGCACTTCATTAAAATTCTTTAGCTGGCCTTTTTTTTTTTTTTTGGAACTGCCATCTACCACCAAAGCTGTTACAATCTAATGTCCGTCCGGCTTCAACTCTGAGATGCATGTCAAAATTTATTAAAAGTCTCCGCCCTGCCCATTCCCCTCGACCGCGGTTAACGCTCTGTGTGTTATGGTTTTATTTTTTTTTTATTTTTGTTTGTTGGACGTTGGAATGAAATTATCATAATTTGTTGAAGAGCATTTTTCTGATAACAACATTATGAATTTTCCATAGAGTCCAGAAATAAAGCGGGGGGAAGAAAACTTAACTTAACTTTCATTTTCAGTTCATTGTTCGTTCTTTTCGGCATTTTGACAAAAACAAGAAGAACAAAAACTGATGATTTTCATTAAACGACCACTTTAAATGCTAATTTTCGGTTTTTTTTTTTTTTGTTTTCTATGTGTGTGTTATCATCTCGTTGGTGTTAATCGGTGTAAATGGCTGTGAAGGTAAGACTTTTCAGGGGGGGGCGGGGTAAGATATGAGAATATAATAAGGCTTAATGGAAAACAATGGAGGGAGGGGGTGTAAAAACATTGGTTTTTATATTGCCTGGAAATTATTTAAACATGTCTATTTATTCCTCCTTACATGGTTCCGTGCCCCCTCCACTCTATTCGTTTGAAATGTTATTTTCCTTCGCCTCCTGCTCATCTGAGGTTTGATCCTCTTATGCGTGTGTACAAAGCGGTTTACAAAAGTAATTAAGAGGCCATATTTTTAATACTAATGTGATAATACCCTAATTGTATACAAGTTTACATTTTTGTTTCGGCTCTTTTTTTCCGTTTGATGTCATAAATGAAACAATTTCGTTCACTTTCGCCAGCTCTGCCTTTTTGTTAAATGACCTTTATTAGCCTTTATTTTAATTGTGCCGCAGAGTATGTGTATGTATATGTTGGTAATTGTTTTTTTTTTTTGTATTTACTTATTGTTGTATTACACTTGGTAAGCTTTGTAATGAGATTACTACGGAGATGAAGGACAGACAAATTATACATGAAACGCTACACCCGGCATGAATGAGATTTAGGTCTAAGGACAATAATTGTCGTTTTGAACAAATTTTAAATTCCTCAAAGTAACCCCCAATAATATCTAAAATTTTGCAATAGGAAAGATTTCCTTAGAGCAGACATTCAATTAACATTAATCATACGCCACATGTAAAAAGTTTTGTATTTTATAAAAAGTGGGGGTCCTGACATTTTTAAATGGAATGAAGTTTTGTTGTGGATTTATTCGAGAAAATGTTTTTCAGTGGCTGTTTTCACCTAGAAAAATGCTGGAAACATTACGAGTAAGAGAATATTCTCTAAGCCACGTAAACACGTCTCTTGCAAAAGTTGCTAACCATTCGTAGCAGTCTGGAAACAAAAGGTCCCAGGGAAGTGGTTAGACAAATTTAATGGTGCACCGTTCACTGATTCGGCAGAAGTCCGCCATCTGTTGTTTCATGGAATGTTAGGGGAAATGTGATTCTTTCTATGGTTGATTAAGACCCTTTAAGCCTCTCGGGACTATTGGGAGAATACCTCCCATTTTTTATCTTAATATATATTTACCCTCGACACTGATTCACTGATACACTGATTCACTGACTCTGTCACGCAGTACGTAGGAATTTAAATAGGCATTCTATAATTTTCTATAAATAATAATAATAAAAACAATAATTTTTTTTTTTTTGTACAGAAATTGTGTTTTCCCCAAATTTTTTTTTCGAAAATTTTTTTTTTACAAAATTTTTTTTTCAACAAAAATTTTTTTTAAAAATTTTTTTTTTCCTATTTTTTTTTTTTCAACAAAAACTTTTTTTTTGAACAAAAAATTTTTTTGTTCAAGAAAATTTTTTTTTTTCAACAAAATTTTTTTTTCTACAAAATTTTTTTTTTCCACAAAAATTTTTTTTTTTCAACAAATTTTTTTTTCCATATTTCAACGGGCGCCATAGGCGCATTACAACTTACTAGTTATAAATAAAACTCCGTACCGAAAGAGTTAAAGGCAATTGTTCCTCAATCTTTCTATGATTGATTTCGTCCCTCTAACCCTTTCGGGACTAAAACTCCGTACCAAAACGGTTAAAGGCAATTATTTCTCATTTACATCAAAACGTTGCATTTTCAATACTACATGATCTGCAACACTGAGAGATTTTCATTTAGAAACTATACAAGTTCCTTTGACTTTTTTTTTTCTCAATAACCTGGCGGTCACCACACTTATAGGGTGTAACTATTTCTGTTTTGACACATTTAAAGACCACTTCTTTTGCTTCATTGTACAATTTACGAACGAGCACAACGCGCAGCGATGGTATGGCTTTTTCACTTTAGCTTTGTAAATAAGAAAATAATTAAACTGAAAATCGTCATTGTGGCGCTTGTGTGTTTTTTTTTTCTGAAAACTCAAATTTGCATTAAAAATAACACTTGCATGAATTTTGATAAATGAGAATTTGTTGTGTGTGTGTTGCTGTAGTTCCTGGTAATGATTTTGTTGATCCTTTCTACGGCTTCCAACACCCCCAAAAAAAAAATCAATTACAGTCCCAACTAGATAAGAAAGACCTCAATGCAGCCACTTTTCACTGTAGTGAAGTAGTTTCCTTTATGGTCAAATATATTCTCTTTATCCCGGTTCCACTGTAAGCTTAGACTTCACAACCACCGGCAAAAAAAACCTATGCAAATACTTACTGTCATCCACTTATTCCTCAAAGTTCAAGGTTGGAAAATATTTATGGCCGCATATGATTTCCAATGATTTTGGCTAAGCTTGTGGTTGTCGTCATGGTTGAACTGTGATCCACAAGACAGTAAGTGTAGCGTTAAATAAGGTCATATTAATTTCATAAGGCAATCGAAAGGTCACATAGAGCTTAGGTAAGACCAATAAACTGGTCATTCATTCAAGCTGATGTGCGAGGTCACACAGAAATAGACAATTTAATAACTAAAACTAATGGTGAATGGGGAAGTAAAAACTTTTGAAACAGTAACATCCAAACAAAAGAAGACTTTTTTTTTGGTTATGCGAGAAATCCATTAAGGATACCGGTGCTTAAGGCGAATATCAGGCAAGGCATTCCTAAACGACACCGAGTTCTTGGAAAATTGGGTTGGCAGGCGGCTTCGAAGTAGCGAATTCAGGCAGCCACATGAAAAAATGTTTGCTTTGATTGCAGGCAAGATATACGGATCCGTTTCCTTCTTTTTATATTTTACATTTTAATAGCAAATTTCTGAAGTGATTGACAACCATTCATTAATCGTTTCTGTAGTAA
Organism: Hydrotaea cyrtoneurina; assembly: GCA_958296145.1. Lineage (NCBI taxonomy): Eukaryota > Metazoa > Arthropoda > Insecta > Diptera > Muscidae > Hydrotaea > Hydrotaea cyrtoneurina. The sequence goes on from OY282515.1 coordinate 79,643,667, forward strand.
ACAATCACCCACAAGACATAGAGATTATTCCAGTGAAACATGTAATTCTCGGTAATATTCTACTGGGATTAAATTCTCTGTATGCCTTTTTCGTACGAAGATGTGTAGTTCATAGTGGAAAATTGGTTAACTAAACATATGAATAAAGCGCAGCTAGCTGTAAGCATTTAACATAGCTAATATTTAAACCAGAACAACAAAAAGCTTACATGAAACTTTTCTGGTTGTAAGCATTAACAAGTTTGTAATGTCATAAAGCTTTAAGGATGTGTCCACAATACCCTTAACGCTTTATGACATCGAGTGAGGGTAAAAGCTTTTAAGAACACACTACCTCATAAACAGTACATGCAAAAGCTCTACAGAGGGCAGACTGACGGAATCGGATGCTGAATATTTCCAAGAAATGCCGTATGAGTGATTTTCTACGAAACAACCAGTATTTTGTACTAATAAAATGACAGTTGTCAAATAAAATGACAGCTGTCAAATAAAATGACAGCTGTCAAATAAAATGACAGCTGTCAAATAAAATGACAGCTGTCAAATAAAATGACAGCTGTCAAATAAAATGACAGCTGTCAAATAAAATGACAGCTGTCAAATAAAATGACAGCTGTCAAATAAAATGACAGCTGTCAAATAAAATGACAGCTGTCAAATAAAATGAGAACTGTCAAATAAAATGACAGCTGTCAAATAAAATGACAGCTGTCAAATAAAATTACAGCTGTCAAATAAAATTACAGCTGTCAAATAAAATGACAGCTGTCAAATAAAATTACAGCTGTCAAATAAAATTACAGCTGTCAAATAAAATGACAGCTGTCAAATAAAATAACGGCCGTCAAATTTAATGACAGCTGTCAAATAAAATGAGAGCTGTCAAATAAAATATTGAAATGACAGCTGTCAAATAAAATGACAGCTGTCAAATAAAATATTGAAATGACAGCTGTCAAATAAAATGACAGCTGTCAAATAAAATGACAGCTGTCAAATAAAATGACAGCTGTCAAATAAAATGACAGCTGTCAAATAAAATGACAGCTGTCAAATAAAATGACAGCTGTCAAATAAAATGACAGCTGTCAAATAAAATGACAGCTGTCAAATAAAATGACAGCTGTCAAATAAAATGACAGCTGTCAAATAAAATGACAGCTGTCAAATAAAATGACAGCTGTCAAATAAAATGACAGCTGTCAAATAAAATGACAGCTGTCAAATAAAATGACAGCTGTCAAATAAAATGACAGCTGTCAAATAAAATGACAGCTGTCAAATAAAATGAGAACTGTCAAATAAAATGACAGCTGTCAAATAAAATGACAGCTGTCAAATAAAATTACAGCTGTCAAATAAAATTACAGCTGTCAAATAAAATAACGGCTGTCAAATTTAATGACAGCTGTCAAATAAAATGAGAGCTGTCAAATAAAATATTGAAATGACAGCTGTCAAATAAAATGACAGCTGTCAAATAAAATATTGAAATGACAGCTGTCAAATAAAATGACAGCTGTCAAATAAAATGACAGCTGTCAAATAAAATGACAGCTGTCAAATAAAATGACAGCTGTCAAATAAAATATTGAAATGACAGCTGTCAAATAAAATGACAGCTGTCAAATAAAATGACAGCTGTCAAATAAAATGACAGCTGTCAAATAAAATGACAGCTGTCAAATAAAATGACAGCTGTCAAATAAAATGACAGCTGTCAAATAAAATGACAGCTGTCAAATAAAATGACAGCTGTCAAATAAAATGACAGCTGTCAAATAAAATGACAGCTGTCAAATAAAATGACAGCTGTCAAATAAAATGACAGCTGTCAAATAAAATGACAGCTGTCAAATAAAATGACAGCTGTCAAATAAAATGACAGCTGTCAAAATAAAAGGCAGCTGTCAAATAAAATGACAGCTGTCAAATAAAATGATAGCTGTCAAATAAAATGACAGCTGTCAAATAAATTGACAGCTGTCAAATAAAATGACAGCTGTCAAATAAAATGACTGCTGTCAAATAAAATGACAGCTGTCAAATAAAATGACAGCTGTCAAATAAAATGACAGCTGTCAATTAAAATGTCAGCTGTCAAATAAAATGACAGCTGTCAATTAAAATGTCAGCTGTCAAATAAAATGACAGCTGTCAAATAAAATGACAGCTGTCAAATAAAATGACAGCTGTCAAATAAAATTACAGCTGTCAAATAAAATGACTGCTGTCACATAAAATGACATCCGACAAATAAAATGACATCTTCCAAATAAAATGACATCTGTCAAATAAAACGACAGACCCCTTCTGCCATTGTTCATTCAAACAACTGTTACCAAAGGTAAATAACCCAAGGCAAATCCAAAACCCTCATTTATTATTAAATAAAACACTGGAGCGTAATTAACATGTTTTTCTGCGTAATATATGTATGTATTTGTTTATTTATATGTATTCATAAATATAGGTATGTCTATGTGAGTGTGTGTATGTACTTAATCTGTTCCTTTTTTTTTGGATGAAATAATACATATTTTCTGTTCGTATGATTCTTCTAAATATTTATATATATTTATATGTGGTTGTGTAGGTATGTCTGTACGTAGTTATATAAGAATTCTTTGTATGTATATGTATGTTAGTATATATATATATATATCTATATAAGTATGTATAATACAATATTACAACGGATTATTACAAGTACATAATTACTTAATTACTTACTTATTCAAGTACTGTTAGCAACTATATTAGATTATTACACCGCCATACATGTGTATGTATGTGTGTATGTAGCATTATTAAGTACATTATATGCCAGGAGATATATACAGAAATATTGCCTATACATTTACGGGTTAGCTGAGTATGTGTGTAATGTAATGTCTGTACATATGTTGGGGGAATTTGTTACTTCACTTTGTCTAGGGCTGGCTAATATTAGTAGTATTATTGCATAAATTAAGTCTCATTTATCTAGTTCATATATATCTGTAGGTCTATATGTATATATCGCATTATGTGTGTGTCTGTGTGTGTGTATGTATTTATAGATGCATATTTATATTATGTTTTACATTAGATGTCGTTTATTTAACATAATACTGAATTAACATAAATCGGTATAGAAGTTATGCTAATCTCTGTGTGGGTGTACATAAATGTGTGTATGTGTGTGTGTAGATGTCTATATAAATATTTATTGTTTTACCGAAATTATACATTATGTAAACATATCTAGAGTAAATACATAAGAAACAATCGTTTATATTTGTTGAATGTTGGGTAATTTAACTTTCTGTTCACTTAATATTTAAAGTATGGTAATATTGCTAAACGTTTCAAAGTTATTGAGGCCGAGAAAAATACTGGTGACTCTTTTTACTTTTTTGCCAGTTAATAGAAGGGCTGTCCTGATTTGTTCATATTTTTTCACTAACAACTAAATCGGCGACAAAAAAAAACAAATGAAAAATAAAATAAAAATAATAAAAAAAATAAAATAAAAATAAAAAACAAAGTCACGAAAGAGAAAAATAATCTCAGGGAATAAATTGTTCCCTCCAGGGAGCGTATGAGTAATATTTATTGTTTCTTTTTTACTCCTAGGATAGAAGAGAGAACTTAAACTAGACCTAACGAATTTCTGGGGTCTATGAAGAATATGAGTTAAAAAAAACCAGTTCGAATTGTTCGATCCATGGAGCGTATGAGTAATATTTATTGTTTTTTTTACTCCTAGGATAGAAGAGAGAACTTAAACTAGACCTAAAGAATTTCTGGGGTCTATGAAAAATATGAGTTAAAAAAGACCAGTTGGTAAATTGTTCGATCCATGGAGCGTATGAGTAATATTTATTGTTTTTTTTTATCCTAGGATAGGAGAGAGAACTTAAGCTAGACCTAAAGAATTTCTGGGGTCTATGAAGAATATGAGTGAAAAAAGACCAGTTGATAAATTGTTCGATCCATGGAGCGTATGTGTAATATTGATTTGATTTTATTCAGTGAACGTATGAGTAATATTGATTTGATTTTTATTCAGGGAACGTATGAGTAATAAAGATTTAATATTATCCAGTGAGCGTATGAGTAATATTGATTTGATTTCATCCACGAAGCCTATGAGTAATATTGATTCCAGTCATCTACGATGTGTAAGAATAGTACTACGCTTTTTTTTGTTTACTACCCGTGTAGGAGTCGAATTTTAATACTTCAGCACTGTAAACTATAATAACATAATGATAATCAAACTTTTATAATTAGAAAATCGTACAAATAACTTTTTGGAAATACCAAGGAGAATATACAGATGGTTTGGGATGATTACACTACACAGCAAAACCAAATCTATAAAATTTTGAGGCAATGCGGCCTTTGAGTAGGAAAATTGCCGCAATTTGTTTTCTATTTCCAGCTAGAAGCCAATCCATTTAAGATAAGACTACTGAGTCACAGTTTAAATGATCATGTGCCTCTACTTCTTCTTCTTGTGTACCAGAAATGATCACAGCAATGATTTACCAGTCGCTGGGCTAATCACTCCTTACAGAAGATACAGAACATCTTTCGCACAGAAAATCTTTCTTGCGTATGGGACTAGTTCCGTTTAGAATTTTACATCCACTCGCTCCTCAGCCACTGGACATTTTTAAACCGCAGACGTTTGAACTAAGGTCTGAAATGCCGCATCCATTAGGGAAACTACGGGGAACTTTTATTAAAAATGAATGAAATATCTTTTAGTTTACAAAATTTATATAAAAATTCGGCCAGACCGAGTTTAAAAATATTTCAACTAATGAATTCCCCTTTGGTTTGTAAAATAATTTGAACTCACTCACAACCACATACAGCCTATGCTAGCAATAACCTACAGATACCCACTCCATGGGGTGTCGGTCAGACCGAACTTAATAATTTTTTTTTTCAGATGAATTATCAACTGGTTTTTCTCATAACTTTTCTCTGCAACTGACTTCAGGGCCGAGGATATAATAGATTCATTCAGAAATATTTCTAACCCAGTCTCAATTGTATCCAGCCTATGTTGGCAATGCTCTATAAGAACTCACTCCATGGCAATTCGTTCGGATCTGACTGGCCGAAGGCTGACGAATTTTGGTTCCAGACCGACGTATTTTCCACTGATTTTCAACCCAGTCACAATTAGATCCTGGTTATGTCGGCAATACTCTATGGAACGTCCCTCCATGGTAATTCGGTAGGACCTGACTGGCCGAAGACTGACGAATTTTGGGTCCAGACTGACGAATCTTCCACTTATTTTTAAAATGTCGGTAATGCTCTATTGGCACTAATTCCAAGTTGAAAATAGAAAATTCGGTCAGACCTGACCGACCGAATATTGCCGAATTTTCCACTGGTTTTTCAAATAATCCGAATCCACTCACAACCACACATGTTGGCAATGCCCTATGACAACTCTCTCCATGCCTGAGGGGGAATAGAAAAATTCGGCCAGACCGAACTAAACTTCATAATTCTACTGAGAAATTATCCGCTGGTTTTTTCTATGGAATAGTTTGGTTTTTGTCAAAGAAAATATTTGGAAATAAATCAAAAAAAAAATTAAAATTTTTAAAAAATCAATTAAGGGATATTTTTGTTTTGGTAAAAGAAAATATTTGGAAATAAATCAAAAAAAAAATTAAAATTTCTATAGAAAAGAACATTTTCAAAAAATCAATTAAGGGATATTTTGGTTTTGGTCAAAGAAAATATTTGGAAATAAATCAAAAAAATTAAAATTTCTATAGAAAAGAAGAATTTTTAAAAAATCAATTACGAAATCATTTACACATAATCAATGACCTGCTGTGGATTTGAAATATTTACACTGATTTTCTACACATTTGATGACAAACGATTTTGGCTTAGCTTTTGCAAAGTCCCATTTAAGATTTTACTTTTTTTAATTTTAAAACAAAAGAAAGAAAAAAGTAAAACGAAGCCAAAGCTTTGTTGTCGATAATTTTCTTGGGTTTCTTGATATCTTCCTCGGATCATTTGAAATTCGCTAGAGTTGTTACTAAATTGATTCATTTTCAGACCAATAATTTGCTGATTAATTGGTTATGGTTGTTGTTGGTTGTATACTAGTATAAAAAAAAACAGTTTCAGTAAAAATTTGTCGTTTTCCTTTTTTTTCTTTTGGTTTTCTAGTCAAAGATTTGTATAAATTGTCTTAAGAAAAAAACCAAACAAGACCAAAGAAGTTTCTACAGGTTAAGCTTAAGCTAAGTTTGGAGGGTAAAACCAAAGTAAACTCTTAACTGTTCAAGCGATATGTTCAATTTGGTAAATTGAAAATAAAAGAAACTCAATGGAAACAAAAAATTCTTCAATTTGGAGAAGTTTTTTAATTTTTCAACATTTTTTTTTTTTTGAGTTTCCAAAATTAGGTTCCCTTTTCAAAATTTCGTAAATTTCATAAATTTTGTAATTTTTTCCTTTTTCTCCGTTTTTTTTTGAGTTCTCTAAAAATTGTTTTTTTTTTTTTTGTATTTCTTGTTAAACTACAGAATTTCGTTATAATTTGGAAATCGTCTTTTTCTTTCCGTTTTTATTTTTCTGTTGGTTGTTTAAATTTAGTTTTGGTTTAAAATCAAACTTTGATTTCTAGCGGCCTTTGAAGGGCTTTTGGTTTTGTAATGACTACTACATTGTACAATTTGGATTTGGTTTTTTCCGTTTTCCTTTTTTTTTTTGGTATTTATTTTTTATTTTCAAAATTTTCTTAATTAAGGGTTATTTTTTTTATAAATATTGGTTTTCTAATTAAAGCTTTAATTTTTTAGGTTTTATGTTTTCTTTTTCTTGTTAAAAATTATTAATTGTTTTGCTTGGGGGGGCGGGGGTTCTTTTTACTACGATTGTTGTCTATACACTTGTCTGTCATAATTAGTTTGTTTGATTTGTTTTTTAAATATTTGAATATATTTTGAACTCAATTGAACTGAATTTTATTGTATTTACAAGAATTCAACTAACTAAAAAGGAACTGAAATTAATGGATGTACTCAGTTCACTGAACTCTACTCTTTGTTCACTGAATTATACTCTCAGCTCACTGAGCTCTACTCTCAGTTCACTGAACTCTACTCTCAGTTCAATGAGCTCTACTCTCAGTTCACTCAACTCTACTCTCTTCTCACTGAACACTACTCTCAGTTCATTGAACTCTACTCGCAGTTCACTGAACTCCACTCTCAGTTCACAGAACTCTACTCTCTTCTCACTGAACACTACTCTCAGTTCACTCAACTCCACTCTCAGTTCACTAATCTTTACACTCAGTTCATTGAACTCTACTCTCAGTTCATTGAACTCTACTCTCAGTTCATTGAACTCTACTCTCACTTCACTGACCTCTACTCTCAGTTCACTGAACTCTACTCTCAGTTCACTGAACTCTACTCTCAGTTCACTGAACTCCACTCTCAGTTCACAGAACCCTACTCTCAGTTCACTCAACTCTACTCTCAGTTCACTGAACTCTACTCTCAGTTAATTGAACTCTACTCTCAGTTCATTGAACTCTACTCTCAGTTCATTGAACTCTACTCTCAGTTCACTCAACTCTACTCTCAATTCACAGAGTTCTACACACAGTTCACTGACCTCTACTCTCAGTTCACTGAACTCTACTCTCAGTTCACTGAACTCCACTCTCAGTTCACTGAGCTCTACTCTCAGTTCACTGAACTGTACTCTCTTCTCACTGAACTCTACTCTCAGTTCATTCAAAAAAACACCATTTCCATGTTCTTCTTCTCAGAATAAAAGAGAATGAACTTCAGTTTTTCTAGGTCTTCCCGGCATACACGAGCTTAGACAAGGTTGTTGTTGATGATCACTTAGACTCTGTAAAGAACCTAGCCCTAGTAACCTCTCTCTATCTCCCTCTTCAGCTGAGCCATCCACAGTTGATCCTTTAGGTTTTTTCTCACTTTCTGTTTGTTGCAAGAAAACTCCTGAACCCGAACTCTTCCTCTTCTCTCCCAATTGCAAGAAAACTCTAAATTGCAAGAAATCTCTGTACTAGATCTCTTTCTCTTCTCTCTTCTCTCCCCTTCTGAACTATCTTCAGTTGATCTTTTGCGTTTTCTCATTTTGTTTCTTTCCTTCTTTGTAAATTGCAAGAAACTCCTGGCCCTCTTTTCTCCCCATCTAAAACATCCTCAGCTGATCCTTTAGGTTTTCTCATGTTGTTGTTTCTTTTTTGGCTTCCTTCTCTGTAAATTGCAAGAAAACTCCTGAACCCGAGCTCCTCCTCTGCCAGCACATAAATTCCGTAATATCAAAGACTACAACTACGACTAAAATGATACAAAAAACACTTTCTTAACTTATGCACTTAATTAAATAATTAATTAATTCAATAATCCAACAAATACTAACAGTTCCTATTTACACGCAACACTACGCTAATTAAATTAAATCACATAATTGTCAACATGTTTTTTGGTTTTTCCTCTTTGTTTTTTGTTTCTCTCGCTTTGCCTAAATAAATCATAGCTATAATTAAAAAAATGTTTAATTACATATAATAATATTAATAATAATCATAAAAAAAAAATTGGAAAAATTGTCAGTATGTTTTTGTTAATAGGCCGAGTATTAGTTAATTAATTATTTGTCATTTGATAACGCGTTAAATCTAATAAATGTTCGTACAGAAAGTCTTCATGGGGCGTCAGACCGATCATGATCCAGCCGCAAATGGCGCCAATGCTGCGCGTCACCGACAAACTGCTCCAAATGGAAATGATGCTGTTGGTAAACTAAGTGCAATAGAAAGGGAAAGAAATTAAATTAAATCACACAACAGGTGGACTGGAACTATAAAGCGCCCTCTACACGGTCACAATGCATTAACAGTTGGAAAAAAAAAACTGAAAAAAAAAATCAAAATATTTTGATTTTGTTTCAGGCATTTTGAAGGTGTAAAGGACCCTTTAGCTTCAGCCACTTATATTCTGTAGCCTTAGTTTTCCTGTTGGCCTTTCGGTGGCCGCCACTCACCATTTCCTCTTGCGTTAAGGTTACATTCAGATTTCGCGAGAAGTACAGCTTCTCATCAATGTTATCCGAACAGATACTCAGGATTATTGTCGCTATGTAGATCATGGCGATAATTAGCCAGCGAAACGATATCAGCTCCGAGGCATTCGATAAATTCCAACGGCAAATGTCCATTCTGCAAAGGGCAAACAAAAAAAAACACACACAATTTAATTTAATTAATTTTTGAAATTATAAAATGTTTCGTTGCGACTGAGTTAATTGTCAATAGTTATGAAATATTGATTTCATAAATGGCGCCTCAATAACATCAAATGGTGTCTGACATTTGCAAAGGACATCATTTGACATTTACTCACTTGGCCGCTGACCCCCGCTTCGCCCACATTAATACGGCACGAATGGGAAATTATTTGCAATTGGAAATGTCATTTAGGAAATTACATTACATACATACATATTAATAAAAAAAAAAAAGAAAAAAACTCTAAAAGGCTAAAGGTTAAATGTGAAAAAGCAAGAGTTGACACAGAGCTGATGCAATTTGTGTAGTCACCATAAAAGTGTCCCCCTTCCCCGGGTTCATTTCTCTTTAGCCGTTAACTGCAAGAATTTTCACATCTCATAAAATCGAGCTCTGTCAATTTGTCAAAGAAACTGAATGGAAATTCTTAACTCATCTATGAAGAATACCTCCCAACTAACGGGAGGCTAACTAGAACCTTCTGAATGATCGACCAGAAACTGCTTCAAGTGGAGATCTGCTGCCTTTCCTTTTGGAAAAGATTAGTCGGCTTATTCACCATCTAGGCGAAAGCAAGTTCGTTGCTCCGAATATTTCCCAGGCGTTTGAGATATTTCTGAGAGGATCATTCTCTAGTAAAACGCAAACAAACTGCCAGTTCTTCCATATGAAAAAGCATAGAAAAACCTAAGTTTCCCAGATCTTTCTGGTAGGCAGCACATGAACTTCAGATGCAGTGGTCTGAGCAGAAGAAAAGTAACCTCATGTTTTGATAAACACCGAAGAAAACGCTGGATCTTCCATTTGTTTTGAAGCGAGGAAACCTTTTTTAATGCAAACCTTGCAAAGTTGCTGAGCTCTTTCTTCAATGCCCCACATGATCTTCGGTTTCAGAGGTCTGACTGTAGATACGTAGTGGCCGCAGCTCTTAGCCAGGCGAAGGACTTCCAAATCAGCCCCCCCCTTACGACACCTTGAGATACAGGAGACAATTGTTACAGTTCCAACATTTGAAACAACTTTTCCCTTGTACACGTTGAGTAGGTCTACACTCAGATTTATTAAAGCTATCACATAATTCATTCAATTATTATTAAAGCCAGCTGGCTTAATTAAAAAAAAAAAAAAAACAAATTCTAAATCTCTCAAGTATACTTTGAGGTACGAATGTCAGCGAACAACATTTGCCAACGCCATACAAATCATTTCGAACCCTTCAAACAACAAAAAGCAGAGAAACAACACGAATGACATTGAAATGCTTATTTGCCCAAAGTACTATCACAAAATCAACAAGGCGTTCATATGAAAATAAACACACATACAGCCATACATATGTACAATCTCGGTAGACAAAACCATACAACAACAAGAAAAATGTGAAGCATACTTTTAGTATAATTAAAATTAGATAAATGTTAGCACACCTACGCGCATTTTTGCATTCTTGTGCAAAACATTCGTATTTTTGTATTTTTTGTATATACGAAAAATTTTCGATACGAAAAATATTCTATACGAAAAATTTTCGATACGAAAAATATTCTATACGAAAAATGTTTCTATACGAAAAATGTTTCTATACGAAAAATGTTTCTATACGAAAAATGTTTCTATACGAAAAATGTTTCTATACGAAAAATGTTTCTATACGAAAAATGTTTCTATACGAAAAATTTTCTATACGAAAAATTTTCTATACGAAAAATTTTCTATACGAAAAATTTTCTATACGAAAAATTTTCTATACGAAAAATTTTCTATACGAAAAATTTTCTATACGAAAAATGTTTCTATACGAAAAATGTTTCTATACGAAAAATGTTTCTATACGAAAAATGTTTCTATACGAAAAATGTTTCTATACGAAAAATGTTTCTATACGAAAAATGTTTCTATACGAAAAATTTTCTATACGAAAAATTTTCTAAACGAAAAATTTTCTATACGAAAAATTTTCGAAACGAAAAATTTTCTATACGAAAAATTTTCTATACGAAAAATTTTCTAAACGAAAAATGTTTCTATACGAAAAATGTTTCTATACGAAAAATGTTTCTATACGAAAAATTTTTCTATACGAAAAATGTTTCTATACGAAAAATTTTTCTATACGAAAAATGTTTCTATACGAAAAATGTTTCTATACGAAAAATGTTTCTATACGAAAAATGTTTCTAGACGAAAAATGTTTCTATACGAAAAATGTTTCTATACGAAAAATGTTTCTATACGAAAAATGTTTCTATACGAAAAATTCTATACGAAAAATTTTCTATACGAAAAATTCTATACGAAAAATTTTCTAAACGAAAAATTTTCTATACGAAAAATTTTCTAAACGAAAAATTTTCTATACGAAAAATTTTCTATATATATGTTCAAATCACACTTTTGCACTTCCGTCTTTAACATCCGCGATTATCGCAGATTTCATTAAAGTGAATGCATATGACATTTTCGTGTAGTGATGCAAGTTTTCCTAGTATTTTTTTGACATCATTCACATTTGTTTGCAACAAAAAAACAAAAAGGATGATTGCCATAAAACGAGCACAGCAAATCCATATAAAACAGAAACGTTTTGTTTCCCTCTGCGTCGACCATGTCTGGCGTACAATTTCGCTTACTGTAAATGGCAAACAAGCAACGGCCAAAACCAAATGCCGCACATTTCGCATTTTATATTAAAGGCCTTTAAGCGATAAATAACTACAAAGAAAATGAAAACAACAAACCCAATTGTTTTCAACTTTGGATTTGAAGAAGCTGCCACAGTCAGGGAGGCGAACGCCACTGACTACAGTACCGTGTGTGTGTGTGTGTGTTTGTGAGTCCTCCTCGCACATAAAATAAAGTTGAAAATGTCAAATGTTATCCGTAAGACATTTCAGATGCTAACAATATAATAGAGAAAACCCAGAACTGAGCAGCAGCAGCATCATCGTCATCACAGAACAAAAAAAAAAGATAAATTGCTAAAGAACACAACAGGCGAAAAATGCTGGAGAAGGGTTTCACAATGGAGTGGCAATGACGTATACTGTGCCAGCCTGGTGGTTCCATGCGGGGAAGGGTACTCTGACGACCCACGCTCAATTTTTGTTAATAACTTGAGCAAATATCGTAAATATAGAGACGTCAAGGCCACCCACGCACATGTGCCACATTCGAGTGTGCCAAAGTATTTGAATCGCACAAAATTCGCAATAATTTTGAGGGAAACGGAAATACGTACGACGAATAATAAAAATAATGCAAGCTCTGATTAGTATTTAGCGATACAAAATACGGTACAAAATAAAAATACCCAAGAATCTGTGATTTCATTGCTTTAGAAGAAATGAAACGTAGATCAGTAAATGGGAAAATTTGGCATTTCCCCACAAAAGGAAGGATGCCCACTAGAAACCTTAGAATACGAGGATATGTTCGTTTCTCATAGAAATAGGAAATTTCCTAAAATCGCAGAAAATTTTTCGTATAGAAAATATTTCGTATAGAAAATTTTTCGTATAGAAAATTTTTCGTTTAGAAAATTTTTCGTATAGAAAATTTTTCGTTTAGAAAATTTTTCGTATAGAAAATTTTTCGTTTAGAAAATTTTTCGTATAGAAAATTTTTCGTTTAGAAAATTTTTCGTATAGAAAATTTTTCGTTTAGAAAATTTTTCGTATAGAAAATTTTTCGTTTAGAAAATTTTTCGCATAGAAAATTTTTCGTATAGAAAATTTTTCGTATAGAAAATTTTTCGCATAGAAAATTTTTCGTATAGAAAATTTTTCGCATAGAAAATTTTTCGTATAGAAAATTTTTCGCATAGAAAATTTTTCGTATAGAAAATTTTTCGCATAGAAAATTTTTCGTATAGAAAATTTTTCGCATAGAAAATTTTTCGTATAGAAAATTTTTCGCATAGAAAATTTTTCGTATAGAAAATTTTTCGCATAGAAAATTTTTCGTATAGAAAATTTTTCGCATAGAAAATTTTTCGTATAGAAAATTTTTCGCATAGAAAATTTTTCGTATAGAAAATTTTTCGCATAGAAAATTTTTCGTATAGAAAATTTTTCGCATAGAAAATTTTTCGTATAGAAAATTTTTCGCATAGAAAATTTTTCGTATAGAAAATTTTTCGCATAGAAAATTTTTCGTATAGAAAATTGTTCGCATAGAAAATTTTTCGTATAGAAAATTGTTCGCATAGAAAATTTTTCGTATAGAAAATTTTTCGTATAGAAACATTTTTCGTATAGAAAATTTTTCGTATAGAAACATTTTTCGTATAGAAAATTTTTCGTATAGAAAATTTTTCGTATAGAAAATTTTTCGCATAGAAAATTTTTCGTATAGAAAATTTTTCGCATAGAAAATTTTTCGCATAGACAATTTTTCGCATGGAATTTTCGTATAGAAAATTTTTCGCATGGAAAAATTTTCGTATAGAAAGTTTTTCGCATAGACATTTTTTTAGAAAATTTATTTAGAAATTTTTTTTTACTGGAAACACTCCCCATTTGGAACACCATCCAGCGGAAACTACACATTCCAAGCATTATTTGATTTCTCTTGACGTCAGACTTAGTGCGTTGCGACTTGATATGTTTATACTAACAAATTCTATATTAAAATATTCAGCCTATAATAATTCATGTTTCTCTTCCCCAGTTTTTGATGGCTTTATTTTGGTTATCACGAACAATTCTAATTGCAGTTCTTGTCATACATCACAAGGTGAGTGTGTTGCCACAACTCCTGCCCAGAATATGGAGAATACCTTGGAGGGCTCTTGTTCATTTTCTTGTATTTTAGTGAAATTAAAGCCAAGCAGGCTACACTAACTTCTACTTCAACAGAATATAAAGCTGAATATAATTTAAAACATATTTTTAGGCTGACATTGCTTAAAACCTTAGTGTCGACTACTTTAAGGTGTAGGTGTAGGTGTGCGTGTTTCATTCATTGCTTCCGATTTCCATTTAGTTGTTCTACTACTTCTTCTTCCTATTCTCTGTTTTAGTCGAAAAGTATTTATCCAAATCACGTGAATATTTGTTCGGCTATACCACGTATTTATCATTATCGACTGACTGTGCGAGTGGGAATATTTACCAGGCAACCAATTGTTTGAGGTCAATGTGTTATTAAGTCGAGAGCAACCTTAGACAGTGTATGGAGTGTCGACAACAGATAACATACGAGATATGTGCTCACAGAACACGCTAAGGTCAGGCACGGGGACATGGCGTGAACACCACCGAAGGCAGACCAAACGTTATGACCTTAATTGGAGCCACAAGTAACAACAACTTATTTGCAATTTAAGTTCCTACTTACCGATCCAACACGGACACCATACACACTATGGCCAGACAGTAGAAGGTGTTTATGTAGAAATTCGCAAAGGAAGCATATTCCGCCCGGACCAGATTCAGAGGCGGCGGCAGCGGCAACGTCGTCCCCGTAACATAATCCATTGAGGCAGCCGTTGTTGCTGATTCTGTGGTGGCGGCACTTTGGACTTCCGGTGCAAAGGAGGATGGGGTCTCGCCAGCAAGACTTAGAACCTTTGACCACTCCAGGGGATGAGTGCTGAGGACAAAGAGTAGATGGGCCAAAGCTAGACCAGCTAGCAGACCGTGGCATATATTCGTAATCAGTAACCAAATTCTTTGAGTCAAGCAGGCCAATTGAATGTTGCTAGTAATTTCATGGCTGTAAAGGAAATTAAAAAAAAAAACGAATATTAAACTCACAATAAAAACCCAATTTCGTCAACAAAGCATGTTCTCTGGCCATTCATCCAACCGCTTTCCTTTATGCGTCCTTTGCAATATCCCTCTTTATATTAACCGTCTAAAAATAGCTCAACGTTTCTGTCTGCAAACATTTTTTCGTCTTCTGTGTCTCGCCTCCCTTCTTTCCTGGGAAAACTCGCCTATTCATTAATAACTAACGGCTAAAAATAACTTGACTTTTATGGCTTTTTGTTATTTGCCAAAAAAAGAAAAAAAAAACACTGTTGGAATTAACTTCAACGCATCACTAAGGCTGGCACATTTTTCTTCTTGCCCATACCGACTCCTCACGTCGTCCTTCACCACACGTCCTTAACGTCATTTGGGATTAGGCTATGGCAGCTTTTTTCGCATATGCTTCGCATATTTGTTGCCTCCAACGCAAAGCAATGTGACGAGGGTTTCGATGTTGTTGCCAGGGGCTAAGAGAAACGCCAGCAAACCAGTTTAGAGACTTCGTTATGAAGACAATTCTCTGTGACAGTAATGACTCGCAGATGAAGTGCAAACGGCTGTCTTTTTGCAAGAAATACTTAAGAAAATTGAGGCCAGAAGGGATCAACAAAAACTAAACACAACCTAATAAAGTCCGCAGAGATATTTTTCGAATTTAATTAAAAGAAAAGTTGTTTCCTTTAGACAAATTCCAACGCCACATGTTTTATAGAAAATCCTAGGCCATGCCAATTTTCCTATAGCAAATTTTATGCCAGGCCAATTTTCTTATAGAAAATTTAATGCCAGGCTAATTTTCTTATAAAAAATTTAACGCCATGCCAATTTTCCTATATAAAATTTAATGCCAGGCCAATTTTCTTATAGAAAATGTAATGCCAGGCCAATTTTCTTATAGAAAAGTTGACGCCAGGCCAATTTTCTTATAGAAAATGTAATGCCAGGCAAATTTTCTTATAGAAAATTTGACGCCAGGCCAATTTTCTTATAGAAAATTTGACGCCAGGCCAATTTTCTTATAGAAAATTTGACGCCAGGCCAATTTTCTTATAGAAAATTTGACGCCAGGCCAATTTTCTTATAGAAAATTTAATGCCATGCCAATTTTCTTACAGAAAATTTGACGCCAGGCCAATTTTCTTATAGAAAATTTGTCGCCAGGCAAGTTTTCTTATAGAAAATTTGACGCCAGGCCAATTTTCTTATAGAAAATTTGACGCCAGGCCAATTTTCTGACAGAAAATTTAATGCCAGGCCAATTTTCTTATAGAAAAGTTAATGCCAAGCCAATTTTCCTATAGAAAATTTGATGCCAGGCCAATTGTCTTATAGAAAATTTGACGCCAGGCCAATTTTCCTATAAAAAATTTGATGCCAGGCCAATTTTCTTATAGAAAAATTGACGCCAGGCCAATTTTCCTATAGAAAATTTGACGCCACGCCAATTTTATTATAGAAAATTTGATGCCAGGCCAATTTTCTTATAGACAATTTGACAAAGTCACAAGTTATTTAAATATGTACCACAAAATTGGCCTTGCGTCAACAACTTTCAACGGAATCTCTTCCCACACAGTAGTTTGTGTTTTTGCACCTGAGCTGAACCTGAAATCTGCGTCATTCGCTTGAATTGCCATCCCACGCACACATGTTTCCACAATCTGACAACTTTTATAACTTTCCATTTTTACATGTACTTCTCAGAACAACAACAGAAACAGAATATTAAGCCGTTCCTAACCATCCATACCTTTGTAAATATTAGTTTTTGTCCCACATTCTCACAGTACATGCAACATTATACATTTTCTGGAACGAATAAAAAAAAAAATACAAAATATTGCAATTCATAAACAGAAGAGGGTTGGGGAGTAGGGACTGCAGAGAAATCACGCTAGCATTGCCCCTTAGCAATAAGGATCTGCAAGCTGAATAAAACAAAATCGTAAGGAAATCAACCAGAATGCAGGCAAACATACTTAATAACAACAGGGGTAGATAGCTTTTCAAACAAACTACATCTTATTTACAACCCACACGCAGATTGCAGATAGCACAGGCATGAGTGATACAATAGCAGCGATGTGAAATATTTCTGGTCGGAAATAGGAAATTTGTCGCCTGGCAAGTTTTCTTATAGGAAATTTCCTTATAGAAAATTTGTCGCCAGACAAGTTGCCCCTTCTTATAGAAACGTTGTCGCCCGGCAAGTTTTCTTATAGAAAATTTGTCGCCCGGCAAGTTTTCTTATAGAAAATTTGTCGCCCGGCAAGTTTTCTTATAGAAAATTTGTCGCCCGGCAAGTTTTCTTATAGAAAATTTGTCGCCCGGCAAGTTTTCTTATAGAAAATTTGTCGCCCGGCAAGTTTTCTTATAGAAAATTTGTCGCCCGGCAAGTTTTCTTATAGAAAATTTGTCGCCCGGCAAGTTTTCTTATAGAAAATTTGTCGCCCGGCAAGTTTTCTTATAGAAAATTTGTCGCCCGGCAAGTTTTCTTATAGAAAATTTGTCGCCCGGCAAGTTTTCTTATAGAAAATTTGTCGCCCGGCAAGTTTTCTTATAGAAAATTTGTCGCCCGGCAAGTTTTCTTATAGAAAATTTGTCGCCCGGCAAGTTTTCTTATAGAAAATTTGTCGCCCGGCAAGTTTTCTCATAGAAAATTTGTCGCCCGGCAAGTTTTCTCATAGAAAATTTGTCGCCAGGCAAGTTTTCTCATAGAAAATTTGTCGCCAGGCAAGTTTTCTCATAGAAAATTTGTCGCCAGGCAAGTTTTCTCATAGAAAATTTGTCGCCAGGCAAGTTTTCTCATAGAAAATTTGTCGCCAGGCAAGTTTTCTCATAGAAAATTTGTCGCCAGGCAAGTTTTCTCATAGAAAATTTGTCGCCAGGCAAGTTTTCTCATAGAAAATTTGTCGCCAGGCAAGTTTTCTTATAGAAAATTTGTCGCCAGGCAAGTTTTCTTATAGAAAATTTGTCGCCAGGCAAGTTTTCTTATAGAAAATTTGTCGCCAGGCAAGTTTTCTTATAGAAAATTTGTCGCCAGGCAAGTTTTCTTATAGAAAATTTGTCGCCAGGCAAGTTTTCTTATAGAAAATTTGTCGCCAGGCAAGTTTTCTTATAGAAAATTTGTCGCCCGGCAAGTTTTCTTATAGAAAATTTGTCGCCAGGCAAGTTTTCTCATAGAAAATTTGTCGCCAGGCAAGTTTTCTCATAGAAAATTTGTCGCCAGGCAAGTTTTCTCATAGAAAATTTGTCGCCAGGCAAGTTTTCTCATAGAAAATTTGTCGCCAGGCAAGTTTTCTCATAGAAAATTTGGCGCCAGGCAAGTTTTCTCATAGAAAATTTGTCGCCAGGCAAGTTTTCTCATAGAAAATTTGTCGCCAGGCAAGTTTTCTCATAGAAAATTTGTCGCCAGGCAAGTTTTCTCATAGAAAATTTGTCGCCAGGCAAGTTTTCTCATAGAAAATTTGTCGCCAGGCAAGTTTTCTCATAGAAAATTTGTCGCCAGGCAAGTTTTCTCATAGAAAATTTGTCGCCAGGCAAGTTTTCTCATAGAAAATTTGTCGCCAGGCAAGTTTTCTCATAGAAAATTTGTCGCCAGGCAAGTTTTCTCATAGAAAATTTGTCGCCAGGCAAGTTTTCTCATAGAAAATTTGTCGCCAGGCAAGTTTTCTCATAGAAAATTTGTCGCCAGGCAAGTTTTCTCATAGAAAATTTGTCGCCAGGCAAGTTTTCTCATAGAAAATTTGTCGCCCGGCAAGTTTTCTCATAGAAAATTTGTCGCCCGGCAAGTTTTCTCATAGAAAATTTGTCGCCCGGCAAGTTTTCTCATAGAAAATTTGTCGCCCGGCAAGTTTTCTCATAGAAAATTTGTCGCCCGGCAAGTTTTCTCATAGAAAATTTGTCGCCAGGCAAGTTTTCTCATAGAAAATTTGTCGCCAGGCAAGTTTTCTCATAGGAAAATTGTCGCCAGGCAAGTTTTCTTCTAGAAAATTTGTCGCCAGGCAAGTTTTCTCATAGAAAATTTGTCGCCAGGCAAGTTTTCTCATAGAAAATTGTGGACGGCCGTTCTGATTTTAGTTCCTCGACTCCAATGCTTTTACAACGACCACCGCTGCCTCATAACTATTCCAAGAACTTCACAAGATACTCAAAGGAAAAACAAGTTGGAACATTCCCAGGGAATAATAGTGGCAAGTGCGCCAAGCAGCCACCAACGACAAAGACAACAAAAAACGCTGAATGTCATGACATTTAAATGGGGAACCATTTAAAGGACACCTAACCCAACTTTTAACTCGGACTACAAATTCGAAATGCAAAGCAAAGATGGCAAAACCAAACAACAAAAAATGTTGAACCCACACACAGGAAGACGGTTGAAACAACAACACCAACTAACTTAACACCAGCGCATAATAAAGACGGCGGGGAAAAAGAGGGTGAGTGCAGGGTTTTGTGTGATGGAAAAGTGAAGGGATTACCTTGCCCCCTTTTAACATGCCCTCGACCACTATTCCAACATCCTTACTTTCTCCTGTCGTGTGCGTGTCCCTGCCACTTATCCACCTCTTGGCGGAGCACCATCTACAACTACACATGTACTCACCCGTAATATTCACCGTCGAGCAGACAACGAGTATCACCATAACTACCACTTGTGCGCAGAGTAAAGCCGGCATGGCCACCAGAGCCACCACAGCCATCGCCGCCACCATTGCTGGCGATGCCGCCGCCGCCACTGCCACAGCCGCCGCCATTGTGGATATCAACGCCAGCACCACTGCCAGCAGTGGTGCCAATGCGTCCACTCATGCCACCGGAGCGCATAAACGAGTGCTTGTAGTAGCAGTGCTCCACTGGTCGATATCCCGATGACGTCTGCATGAACATTTTGTCGATATGCGCGGGCGTATCATCTGTGGGCGAGACGACCGGTGTGAATGGATTGTAAATCTCTTCTCCATCGGCGGGCACAATGTCATCCGAAAGCTCTTTCAGCAGCGACGTTAAACCACTCGCTGCATAAAATTTACCTGAAATGAATGAATTTGAAATGAAAAACGTTAGCAGACTTCAAAACATACAAAAAAATAATTGTTTTAGCTAAGCAGCAGAAGGCATTTGGGGTGTAAAACAGACAAGAATAATTGTTTTAGCTAAGCAGCAGAAGGCATTTGGGGTGTCGCAGAGAGCTAAAGGAGCTGGCTGACGGAGGACAACATCGTAACCATATCTGATTCTGGCAAATTGTGTTAGCTGAATTTGAAACAGTTTAATGTATGTCTCAACATGTTCTTCGGCAAAAACAACAACAAAAAAGAGCTTGGGCTATAATTTTTGGCCTAAATATACACCAACACATAAGGTTCTCGCATCCGCCAGCATCGCCTCCACTTAACACGACCACCTGCCACTTTCCATCGTTCCCGATGTAGCAAAGAAATAAAGCTAAACTTAATTTCTAAAAATAGATTTTTGCTTATATACCAATATACACACACACACACACGCACACATGTTTCGCAGGGTCTTGGCTACGAATGTCTTTCGATTTGAAAAGAAGGCATTTATTTGTGTGCGTGTGCTTTTCAGGAGTTCTTAAAATATTCACATTTATCGTGGGTCTAAGCCGTTTAAGGCCATTACCATGGAATTCGTTGCTACAAATTGCCAAACGTTTTCCTTTCTTTTTTTTTTTTTTGTTCGTTTGTTTGTGTTTGCGGGGGAAATTACTTTAATGAATATTCATTAGTGTTGGCTGAAGTAAACTGCCAAGAGAAATCCGCACAGGGTTTTTTTTCGCCCAAGTTCATGTCTCTCTGGAACCGACATGAATTGTTTTCAATAAAAACCCTTTAATGGTCCGTTATTCATTTAATCAATTATAAAATTATACAATTACTTGGATATTGAACTATTTATGTATTCAATAATTGATCAACTACTTAATTAGTTAGTTACAGCAATTGTCCAACTTTTTTCCCTTTTGAAGTCATTTATTGAGCTAATGCATTGTGGCCATGTTCTGATTGGTTAAGTGTCAGACAACAGAATACTGCTTTAAAAAAAAAAACTTCTTACTTTTAAAGTCTGAACACCTCTAATTTCTATGCAACGGCTTTCCAACTTAAAGCAGACGACTTTAGGGTGTAAAAAGACTCCCAAAGTCTTAGGCATTGCCTTTAGTAAGGATACACTGTGGTACAGACCAGTGATCCCTGCTCGAGATGGGATTGAAAAATATTTTTTACAGTCCACCAGAGGTTAATGGAAAATGCCCCCATATATAGAAGAAGATTGTCCCACATAAACAATTTCCAAGAAAAAAAAGATAAAACGAAAATTTGCCCAAACATTTTACAAAAATCCTCCCAAATAATTTATGAAAGACCGGTCGTGACCTGTCATTTTATTAATAGTCATTTTATTGACAACTGTCATTTTATTAACAACTGTCATTTTAATGACAACTGTCATTTTATTGACAACTGTCATTTTATTGACAATTGTCATTTTTTTGACAACTGTCATTTTATTGACAACAGTCATTTTAATGACAACAGTCATTTTAATGACAACTGTCATTTTATTGACAACTGTCATTTTATTGACAACTGTCATTTTATTGACAACTGTCATTTTAATGACAACTGTCATTTTAATGACAACTGTCATTTTAATGACAACTGTCATTTTAATGACAACTGTCATTTTAATGACAACTGTCATTTTAATGACAACTGTCATTTTAATGACAACTGTCATTTTAATGACAACTGTCATTTTATTGACAACTGTCATTTTATTGACAACTGTCATTTTAATGACAACTGTCATTTTAATGACAACTGTCATTTTAATGACAACTGTCATTTTAATGACAACTGTCATTTTAATGACAGCTGTCATTTTATTGACAACTGTCATTTTAATGACAACTGTCATTTTAATGACAACTGTCATTTTAATGACAACTGTCATTTTACTGACAACTGTCATTTTATTGACAGGTTTTCCAATGTCCAACAAAATTGTTTTGACGTTATTGTCCTAGTTCCCTGTCACTCCCACACCTACTCTCTCTTTCACACCCTCTCTTTATCTTTCTTTGGGGATTTATGTGATGTCCCCTAATTGCATTGATTGTCCACAGATAATCGTATTATTACCGCATAACCTCATTACCCAAAACCAACTGCCTCTTCACCCCTTGTATGCGTTTTGATGATGTTGCCGTGCCCCGGCATTCATTGATCTTCTTCTTCTTTTTCGATGATATAGTACTGAGTCTTACTTAAATGATGTAGCATCATCATCATCAATTTTTTGTTTTTCGCTTTTCATTTTCTTTTTTTATTTGGTAAAAGAAAATGGAGAAGAACAAAACGAAAATGCTATTCGAAGGCATTATAATAAAATATAATTTGCCCTAATTTAAAATGCCAACCAAAACAACCAACCAACGCGAGCATGAAACGTTAAAGGTCAAGTGTAAAGAGATTGTTGTTGTAAAAACAACACCAACAACAGTCAGAACACAAATGGCTCGGAAAACTACAAACCTCAGCATTGCTGGAAAGCAAAGGAACATGTTCCTCATGTATGTATGTGTATGCAGTACGTACGTGTGTATGAGTGAATGTACAAAACACTTGCTGATGAAGATGACGACTGCAATGATAATGATGAGATGAGATGAGATGGGCTGAGGTGCAGAGGAGCTGCGATGCATATCTTCAAAAGTGTGTGAGTATATTGTTTTTATTCAGCGAGTGAGTGAATGAGTCTTGACATTTGTGAACATTTCCATAGAGCTACGTTCGCATTGCCCATTTTGTACTCCCCGCGTCCCCGGCTTTGGTATGCTAATATTAGTTTAGGTGGAGAATGTTAATGTACGTTTCATTACATTTCCTCCCCCCACCCCCTTAATGGAGTGTAATGAAATTTGATATTAGTTCCTGGCAGAATTAATGACTACAACAAAGAACCAGGAGATGGGTTGGAACTATAAATTTTAGTAGCGCGTGTAAACACAAAATAATATAACCGAATAGGACAGTTTGCCAGGATTTAGACAGGATAAAGGCGAATAAAGGCGAGTCAAAGAAAAAATTATTAGCGAAAAAATTACTTTCATTAAACATCTAAATTTAATGTGGACGCATTTCTATTATTAACTGAACCTGGGCGTAAACATAAAGCATATTTAGACGGCCGTAGTGTTAGAGGTAGTCTGTATCTAAATCACACATCTAACCCAGTTTCGCATCCCACAGTTTCAGCGTCTGTTTCCACCTTATAACTGCCGACGACTTTACGACTAAGAGAGTACTCTCTAAGCCCCGTAAAACTAGTCTAGTCTAGGAAAATTACACTAGTCAACAGTCAACTACGACTAAGAGAGTATTCTCTAAGCCCCGTAAAACTAGTCTAGTCTAGGAAAATTACACTAGTCAACAGTCAAATTTATTCACATTTCATATACTTTTGTCACCCAACAAATTTTAATTTTTTTTGTAATAAAAAAGAAAAAACCTTACCATAGACAAAGTTGTGCATATGTCGAGCAAATTTTTGAAATTCATACCTTTACTCAATTGCGAATAAAAGCGAAACGCGTGCATCGATTTTCATGATCTTTGTCTCATTTTGCTCATAGGTTATGTGACTTTACGTAAAAGTAATAAGATTTGACATTTTTTTTCATTTTGGATTTTTTATGGATTTTTTTTTATGGATTGTTTAAAAAAAAAATTTAAATCTTTAGGCAAAAAATACGTTTTTTCCTTTATATATTCATTTTTAACTTGGAAACTGTTGCTTGTATAGGAAAACAATATATGAACAGATTAAGGGAATTGTAATTTTAAATTTTTTAAAATTTAATTCAATTAAATCGGGCTAGTGGTTCCCGAGTTATGCCGGACGAAACAAATTAACCAAAAAATTTTTTTTAAAATTTAAAAAAAAAAAATAATACAAAAACAAAAACCAAACGAAAAAAAAATTTTTTATTGCGTTTTTCGAGCTCATGTCAAGGTTATCTACACAGAAAAAATTATCGCATCCGGAGTACATGAAATTTTTTTCATTTTGTTGAGTAGTGTTATCCGCCATTAGGAGCTGGATTTATACAGTTGATTATACAAATTGTATGGTGCACTGCACATTGATTCCAGAGAAGCTTCGTTTTCAATATACCGGGTCTGGGTTCAAGTTCAAGTTCTTTTTTCTTTTTCATAAGTATTCAATTTCTTCGAACATATATTTGTTTTTTCTTTTGGCCATTAAGTAGAAAGTGTACAACTTATTAAAATCTATTCAGTTTCTCTACAAAGCCCTACAGAAGTAGGTAAAATCTACTAGGCAATGGGTGGTTATGTGAAAATCAAATTTTTCAATATTTTGAATATTTGTGGTGGTCACAATCCAATCCAACAGACATTAGCATAAGAGTAGCAAAATTGTGTCGTATTATGTGGAATTATAGAAATTTAATTTATTTTCATATTCAAAAATTTTTCTTTGGCCAATGGGCGTATACGTAATATGTTGCTTATACGTAACTTGTGAATGATTTGGCTCTTAAGGCCAGGCGATCATCAGCAAAATATTGCCAGATAGCCAAGGAAACAATGAATTTATTGCAAACCAAACTTCCCGAGAAGAATATTCCCCACTTAGGCGTCAGGATTGCGAGTTTTGATATCTTGGCATCATTTTCTGTAGAGTCATCTCAAAGATAGAATTTATGGAAATAAATCAGAAGCTGAACTGAATCTGGCCTTGAAAAAGCCAAGAAGAACCAAAATGTAAGAACCGAAAAGTGCTGTAATGTCGTCAATAGGGTTTTATCCAAAGAGGTGGAGATGGGGGAGATTTTTAAAGACTTCATTTATGATCCTTAAATTGTAGACCCTCTACTACATATACAATGTACATATACATTTATTATACTTGATTTTTTAAATATATAATTGTTTTCATTCCAAAAATTTATAATATAGGAAGGAAAATGGGTTTTTCACACAACAGGTTCTATCTTCGCTCTAAGGGGTACCTTGTCACGTTTTTAGGGATATTGGCTTTATTATCTCGAACTCAGTACTACTTCTGTTTATCTTCTAATGCAGATATTCTATATTACAGTATCGCCTTCAATTCGATGTATGACACGGGCAAATATATTAAACCGTTCTAGAGATATGGGTGGCAAACTGCCAAAAAGAATAATCGAGATTTTCATCTTTCAATTGTGCTCAAACTTTGGCAATCCTAAAATCTAACCGAAAGAAACATTTAAGGAGGGTGACCCCCAAAAAAATTGCAGACATTTTTTGTTTACCCTATGCGATAAAACCATCCTTATATACAGATTAATAAATTGATGAGATGTTTTCAATTCCATTTTTTTTTTTGTAATTTATATTTAAAACCCTCTTTACTTTTCCCATAGAATCGGTGAGTTCTTGATATCATGTAAGCGTCTACGTGAAGGATAAATATCAGTTAATCTGCAAGATTTCATTTATCATGCCAAAATTCTAGATCCTCTACTGCATATATTAATAAATGGTTGATAAATTTCCTATACAAAATGTGTATTTATTTTTGTATTTGAAAAAGAAACTCGAACTTGAAATACTCTGTATTTTGGGCGATAGGAGTTTAGAGAGGTTTTTTTTTTTTTTGAAAAAAAAACGCTGTATTTTACATAGCCTTTATTGGCCTAGCCGGTCGATAGCAGTTTCCATTCATACTTTAATCGCCATGTCCTTTCTATTTCCCAGGACGCTTCCTACGGCGATAAAAGCCAGAGGAGTGGTGACAAAAAGCACTGTATTCTCTATGCCTTTCTAACCGGTCTACCCGGTCGATAGCAGTGGAACCTGAGTTCAGAGTGGTGACAAAAAGCACCGGATTCTCCATGCCCTTCATTGGCCAACCCGGCCGACAGCAGTGGAGCCTGAGTTAAAATTTATATTCATACTTTAATCGTCATGTCCTTTCTATTTCCCTGGACGCTTCCGACGCCGATAAGAGCCAGAGGAGTGGTGGTAAAAAGCACTGTATTCTCTATGCCTTTCTACCCGGTCTATCCCGGTCGATAGTAGTGGAACCTGAGTTCAGGTTGGTGACAAAAATCACCGTATTCTCCATGCCTTCATTGAGGCTGAGTTCAAATTCCATTCATACTTTAATCGCCATGTCCTTTCTTATTACCTTCATGAATACCCTGCGAGAAATTATGGACGATTCCGACGCCGAGGAGTGTTTAAAAAAAGCACTGTATTCTCCACGCCTTTCTACCCGGTCTACCTCGGTCGATAACAGTGGAGCCTGAGTTCCAAAAATTTTTTTTACAATTTTTTTTTTACAAAATTTTTTTTTTCAAAATTTTTTTTTTTTCAACAAAATTTTTTTTTTTCGACAAAATTTTTTTTTTCCACAAAATTTTTTTTTTGAACAAAATTTTTTTTTTTCAACAAAATTTTTTTTTTTCAACAAATTTTTTTTTTTCACAAAAAATTTTTTTTTTTCGAAAAAATTTTGTTTCCATATTTCAACGGGCGCCATAGGCGCATTACAACTTACTAGTAAATAATAATAATAAAAAAAATTATATTTTTTTTTTGTACAGAAATTGTGTTTTCCCCAAATTTTTTTTTACCAAAATTTTTTTTTTTCCAAAATTTTTTTTTACAAATTTTATTTTTTTTCACAAAATTTTTTTTTTCCAAAATTTTTTTTTTTCAACAAAAATTTTTTTTTTCAACTAAATTTTTTTTTCAACAAAATTTTTTTTTTCACACAAAATTTTTTTTTTCCACAAAAAATTGTTTTTTCAACAAAATTTTTTTTTCAACAAAATTTTTTTTTTCACACAAAATTTTTTTTTTCAACATTTTTTTTTTTTCCACAAAAAATTGTTTTTCCAACAAAATTTTTTTTTTCACAAAATTTTTTTTTTCAACATTATTTTTTTTTTCCACAAAAATTTTTTTTTTTCAACAAATTTTTTTTTCCATATTTCAACGGGCGCCATTGGCGCATTACAACTTACTAGTACTTATATATTACTCATATATTTCCTTTATAAATGACCTGTGATTGGAGAGCCCGAGGAGTAGTTCCAAAAAGCTCTCTATTTCCTTCATTGTCCTATTTGGTACTTAGGCAGCGAAAACTAAGTTCAATTTCCAATCACACTATAATCATAATCTCCTTGAGTGTTCCCCCGTTGAATAGCCTGTGGGAAATTAAGGACGTTTTCAAAAAAACTTAGTGACGGTGGTGGAACAGGAAGAAAAAGCACTGGCCCAAAAAAGCACTGGCAACATTTTCTAAAGTGTGCTTTGTTAGTAGACAGTGGAAGGAAACGACCTCTGTAACATATTGTCTCAAACGTAACATATATATGTTTTCAGGTAACATATATATGTTTGGAGCAGGTTCAAAAATAATTACGATTGCATATAATCATTTATTAAGAATAAAAAATAAAATAATTCCCCAGATACTCACTTATTATGTGCCCCCTTTTGTTGCGCTGCGATTTCGTTTTCCTATGCACGCGCCGCTCCTCCAGACTCTGATCGATTTCCAGCTCGCCGGACAGCGAAGCATCATTCATCTCCGAGCATTGCTTCAGGTAACGCATCAGCGTTTCATTCGCCTGTCTCACCTCCATTTCGCCGGCCGCTATCAGCTTGCGTTCGCGCCGCCTGCGTGACTCCGATTTACTGCGCTTACGTCGCGGACTTTTCTCAATGCTGCTGCGCGATCGCACCGAACGTTGGGCCGGACTAGCCGTCGGATCGGACAGGGATTGATGTTTTCGGCCTGCTCCTCCGCTGCCCGCACTCAGGGCCGAGGGCGTCGGCGATGATTGTTTCAGTTCACGATCCATGAAACCCAAGATGCCACGATGAAATGAAGCGTCGGCGGCCGTTTCATGGACTCGGCGTGAGGGCGAATGTGGCGAGAGGGTGCGCCTATGCCGGTGCGTTGTCAGGGTGGGAGGTAATTGTTGTAGCGTTTCGCGTAAACTCATGGCATCGCCGGAGGAATTGCGACTGCTGCTGGGGCCGTCGGGCGGGCCGGTACACAACTCGCTGGCATCGGCTTCTGAGGGTTTGTTGTTGAGATCGTTGTTTTCGTTGCTTTTAATGGGCGACTCGGCATGGTCCTCCGCCGCATGCTCATGGGGGGCATGTCCATTCACCAGCACCACCGTCTGTTGGGAAGTTTGACTGGAGCTTTGGCCAGCGCCGCCGCCGCCACCACCGCTGCCGCTGGCTACCGTTTCGGTTTCTGTGGACGTTTGACGTTCGTGTTCCTGCAGTAGGCGGGTGGCCACGGCCGCGATAAGCGCATCCGATGTCGAAACCGCACAAACACCCGCCTCGGCACTTAGGATATCATCAGAGGGTCGTGCTGGTGATTTGCTGTCGGATGTACTGCTGGTGGTGGTGTTGGTTTGACGTTCCGAGCGTCTATGACGTGACTCGGTGCGTCGTTGACGATGACGATGTACCTTCGGTGTAGCCTCCATTATTGCCAAAACCAAAAAAAGTTCGTGACAAAACAAACGACCAACACGAACCAGTAGAAGGTGGAGGTGGAGGTGGAGTAGGAGGAGGACGAAGCGATGTGGTCGTCGCTTTTGTATGGATTTTCTTTAGGATTCGTTTGTATGGTGGTGGTGGTTGTTGTTGTTCTTCTTCTTCTTTAGTTTTTGTTTGTGCTTTCCGGATTTTCTCTTTGTGTGTCTTGGCAAAGAATTGCACCTGCTGCACACGTACTTGTATTGGTCGTGACACGAAACGTACGCCACGAAACTTTACGAAATTCGTTGTGCTCTTGAGAGCCAACAAATAACAAAGGAAACAAAAAACGAAACACAGACACACACACGCACTCAAAACAGAAAAGCTTCTCGCGAAACAGCTGTTTTAAAGGTTAAACATTTATGCCAGTACGTAGTCGTATGCAATTACTAGAACTTTTTGTTGTTGTTTGTTTATAGTTGTTGTACGTTGTTGTTGTGGTGGATTTACATGACACGTAATCGATTGGATCTGCAGTTCTTGCTGCTGCTGCAATTGTTGTCCCGGGCCCTTTGCATTTTGTCTTATTTTTTTCGTTTCGTTTCGTTTTTTTTTTTGTTTTGTTTTTCTTTTATTTCACTGTGTTGGCCATTTTCATGTCGTTTATTCTT
The DNA here is from genome assembly GCA_958296145.1 of Hydrotaea cyrtoneurina. Taxonomy (NCBI): domain Eukaryota; kingdom Metazoa; phylum Arthropoda; class Insecta; order Diptera; family Muscidae; genus Hydrotaea; species Hydrotaea cyrtoneurina. The sequence continues at coordinate 79,672,954 of OY282515.1, forward strand.
CGATTGTTTTTCCTGTTTCGTCGTGTTGGCCTTTTTATTGCTTTTGTAATTATTTATTGATTTGTTCAGATTGTTTTCGATTTGTAGTATGTGTTCTCTTCGATTGCCTTTCTATTTATAGCCATCGCCTGTAAAAGGAATCGCACCGATGAGTTGCTATTTCAAGTTTAAATCTTGAAATGACTTGTTCAGAGTGTGTTTAGTTTAGTTCTTCTTCTATGTAGAACCTCGTATAATGAAGATTAACATCTTCTAGAGATCTCTCGCTGTCAAGGTCTTGTCGTAAAAAACCCCTATTTCCCATTTTAGATACCAAGCTAATTCTTTAATTTTTGGGTAAAAACTAATAACGCTGAAAAAATATCTGAAATAGAGTCGGCCAAAATATTGTGTCCTTAAGCTTTTAGACTACAAAGACGCCAAACAAATATTCTTATTGCTCAACTTCTTCTTTTCATACAGAAGGCCTTCTCTAACAATTACACGGAGGCGCCTTCCGGTTAACCGGTCGACCTCTGGGACCTCCTCTCCAAATGTGCCGATCTATGAAGTCCTGCTGTCTCTAACGGTCGACCTCAGAGGTCCTCCTAAATAATTGTTTTAAGAACATTTTTTCAGGGCAAACAATTTTCAATAAGAAAAAAAATTGTCTATAAGAAAAAATTGTCAGATCAACAAATTTTCTATAAAAAAAAGGTCATGATTTTCCTACAACAAATATACTTTACAAAAAATTGTCAGGGCAAGACAATTTTCTATAAAAAAAAAATGGTCATGATTTTACTATAAAAACAAATTGTCAGGGCACCAAAATTTTCTATAAGAAAAAAATGGTCAGGACAACAAATATTTTATAAAAAAAATTGTCAGGGCAAAAAATTTTCTGTAAAAAAAAATTGTAAGGCCAGCAAATTTCCTATAAGAAAAAATGGTAAATTTTCTATAAGAAAAAAAATTGTCAGGGCAAAAAAGTGTCTATAACAAAAATTTGTCAGATCAACAAATTTTCTATAAAAAAAGGTCATGATTTCCCTATAAAAAAAGTTAAGCGCAAAAAAAATATACTTTAAAAAAAATTGTCAGAGCAAGAACATTTTCTATAAAAAATGGTAAGGAAAACAAATTTCCAAAAACATATATTTTATATAAAAAAAAAATTTACAGGGCAAGAAATATATTATAAAAATTCTATACATTTTCTTTATGAAAAAATTATCAGATCAAAAAATTTTCTACAAAAAAAAAATGGTCATGATTTTACTATAAAAAAAACTATCAGGGCAAAAAATTTTCTAAAAAAAAAATTTGTCAGGGACAGAAATTTTCTGTAAGAAAAAATTTTCTATTAGAAAAAATGTTCTATAAATAAAATTTTATGTAAAAAAAAATTGTTGCCCCGAAAATTTTTTTTATAAAAAAATTTTTTTTGTAGAACATTTCTACCCCTGACCATTTTTTTCGTATAGACAATTTCTTGCTCTGACAGATTTGTTTATAGAACAGTAGGTGTGACAATTTTTTTCTAATAGAATAGGAAATTTGATGGTCTTGACAAATTTTTCTTACAGAAATTTTGTTGCCCTGGCAAATTTTTCTTATGGAAAATTTTTGGTAGGGGCAATTTTTTTTATAGAAAATTTTTGGTAGGGGCAATTTTTTTTATAGAAAATATTGTGTGAACAATTTTTCCTTATAGAAAATTTGTTGTGACGAAATTGTTCTTATACCCAATTTATTGCACTGAACATCTTATGGAACATTTTTTGTGGGTGCAATTTTTTTTATAGAAAATTTGTTGCACTGACAATTTTTTTTTTATAGAAAATATTGTGTGAAAAATTTTTCCTTATAGAAAATTTGTTGTGACAAAATTGTTCTTATAGACAATTTATTGCACTGACAAAGTTTTCGCATAGAAATTATTTTGACCTGACAAATTTTTTATATAAAATTTTTTTTTTTGTAGAAAAATTTCTGTGAATTGTAATAAATTCAACACATTTTCTATAACAACAATTTTGTCACAACAAATTTTCTGTAAGAAAAAAATTGTCACACAATATTTTCTATAAAAAGATTTTGTCACGACAACAAATTTTCTTTATAGAACAACAAATTTGGTATAAAAAAAATTTTTCAGTGCAACAAATTCTCTAAAAAAAAATTGTCGCAACAACAAATTTCCTATTAAGAAAATTTTCTTTATAGACAATTTGTTATCGTGACAAAAAAAAAATGTCTATAAGAAAATATTGTCAGGCCAAGAAGATTTGAATAGGAAAAATTTGACAGGACAACAAATTTAACTTAAAAAAAAAAAAAATTCTATATGAAAAATTTTTCAAGACAACAAATTTTCTATAAAGACAATTTGTCACAACAACAAATTTTCTATAAAGAAAATTTTCTTTATAGAAAATTTGTCACGATCACAAATTTTGTATAAAAAAAAATGTTTCTATAAGAAAAGATTTCAATAGGAAAAATTTCTTAGGACCACAAATTTCACATAACAAAAAATTTTCTATATGAAAAATTAGTCAAAGCAAGAAATTTTTTATAAGAAAAAAGTTTTCTGTTAGAAAAATATACCAGAGTAACGAAAACAAAAGTTGGTCTTGAAGAAAAATCTTTTTTTATTGCTTTTAGAGAACTGCAAAACCTTCCTGTTCTCCTCGTGACGCAATTTCTTCTTGAAGGCATAGACTTAAAACATAACAAAGTCTTAATAAACCGTCCTCCTTCCCTTCTCTTCGTATAGAATGCCTTACCGAAGGCCTTCTTTATAAATAACACGGATGCACTAAACATGTCAGGTCATCTGTTTTTCATTTGTTCGAAACGTGCACTGTCGTTTCTAAGGGAATGCCTTTCTTCACTTACGCTATCAATTATAAGGATTCAATGAAGAGTCCTGTTTTTTTCTCTGCCTGTCCAGCTCTTTAACTACAGACTCCCTAAGCTATTTCTGTTTGTCTGACAGATTTCCTATACCCTCTGGTGTTGCTTCCATGGTCTTCAATAATGCCTTCTCACTCTAAATCACAGTTAGTATAAAGGAGAAATGACCTAAGTCTATTTACAGAAGTAGTGATACGTCTGTAAAATCTAGGTGTTTCTCTCTCTCATTCATTCACTCTCCATCTATCTCTCTAGACTACTCCCTATTGGCAATGTCTCTCTCTTATTCATTATATCACTCATTCTCTCACCATCTATCTCTCTAGACTACTCCCTATTGGCAATATTCACAGGTGACTCTGGTCGTCTGCACTGACGGGTGTCTTTATTATCCATTACAGAATGTCCAAAAAATCTGCCAGCTGCTCTTCTATTCGAAAATGTATTGGAAAATCGTATTATTATGAATTACACAGATCCTTTTGAGATGTCTTCCTCCTTGTACAATAATCCATTGGACAGAACCACTAGACATGCCTAGGGCAATGGCTTCGGCAGAGCTTCTATACTCGCCTTGGGTCGTTTCAATTATGTAGCATGTCCTGACACCAGGACATATCTTACATGAATCTACAATACTTCGCACTTGTGGATCACCAATTGATAAAAGGACTTCATCGATTAGAAAAAGATGGCAATGACACCAGGTAAGTCTTGAGAGTTTTTGTCTCCCCGTTTTAGGATTGGATGAAGGCCTCTCATCAACTTGTGGAATATCGTATCATTATAAATTAGACATTTATTTTAGTCATGTCATTGAAGGACTAGTGGATTATGTCAAACAGAGCTCCGATTGTCCCCATTGAAGGACTAGTGGATTATGTCAAACAGAGCTCCGATTGTCCCCATTGAAGGACTAGAAACGGCTAATAATAATATAATAAATATATTAATTTAATAAATATATTTTTAAGGACAGAGTCCTATGTCCTATGGTGGATTATGTCAAACAGAGCTTCGATAGGTTTTCAATTTCCATTGAAATTTTCTTTTTCTAAATTGTAATAATGTAATTTTTAGAATGGCACAAATTTCGCATTTCCATATTGAATTATGGACCTTAACCGGTAATGCCGTAGGTAGGCTGGCCGCAAGGGTTGGTGAGTACACATAAAATACACTGTGAGGAAATTAAAGGCAAATATCCCAGCAGATAGTTTATCGCTGGGTATCAGAGAGACAGTTCACTCCACAGCTCGTAGTTACTGCTGATTATCGGAGAGACACTTCTTATTTCCGATAATTCCAACTCTGATTGTTTCAATTTGAAATCGTTAAAGCGATATTTGTAAATATTTTGACAATTTGAGCTCCCTCTCTTTTGCATCGACGAATCTCTCGACTCCACTGGCGTCTCAGCGGAAGGGACAAATCCACTCTACAGCCTAACCAATAATCCTTTCTACGATTTGAAATCGATAAAGCTATAGTGTCAATATTGTGAACATTTGAGAATCTAGTGGATCTTGCAATCAATTTGCTTCGCCTGCATTCTTTTGCATCAACGAATCTCTTGACACCACTGGTGTCTTGTCGGAAGTGACAAATCCACTCTACCCTCTCGACTCCACTGGCGTCTCAGCGAAAGGGACAAATCTACTTCTACGATTCTACGATTTGTGAAAATTTCAGCCGCTAGTTGATCTCCCTTTCTTCCTTTCGAATAAATTTGCTTCGCTAGCATTTCTTCTGGATCACCAAATCCCTCGACTCCACTGGTGTCTCAGCGAAAGGGACAAATCTACTCTACACCTTAACCAATAATCCCTTCTACGATTTGTGAAAATTTGAGCCGCTAGTTGATCTCCATTTCTTCCTTTCGAATAAATTAGCTTCAACTCCACTGGTGTTTCGCTGAAGGGACCACGGGCGACTCTCACACACATGAATTTACACACACAAATAAATACATTCAGTGTCGTTTGAGCATTTTGCCAGAAACAAAAAGACAAATGGGAATTTGTCTCAGTTTATTAATTAGAAGTATTTTTCCCCTTTTTCCACAGGCCAAATGTGATCGATGACTCTTAGCCAAAGTCAATGAAGATACAGGCAAACTTTCCACCGACAAAATATGAAGAATATCTCGGAGCCAACTGTAAAATACCTGAAAGAACTTTCCGCAACATTCGATCGTTTAAATCGTTGCCTTATAATATACATATCGCTCATTTACTGGAATAGTGGCATAACTCAAAATAGGATTTTTTCCGGAGAGCCGTTTAAAATAGTCAATTTCGTCGTACTTTCCAAATATAGAAAAAGAACTGCAGGCTATTTCAATAATATGGAGACCTGTCATATGAATCCATAATACTCAGTAGAACAAAAGCCAATTTAAATTAGAGATTTACAGCTTTTCCAAGACCAAAAATATATAAAGTGAATTTTGAATTATGCCACTATTCAAGTAAATGAGCGATATGTTAGCCTGACATTAACTCAACCAAATCAGCAATAAGAAATATAGATTTTTTTTTAAAAAATAAAACTTCTCATAGCGTCCTCTTCCTCTTCTGGCTTTTTGCTAAAAATACTAAAAATACATGCTATTTTCTGCATGAGCTCGAGAAGAAGTCAAATACATGCGATTTTCTGAACAATATCCTCAGATGTCTTCCAATGTCCTAGGAAATCGCCAAACGTATCCTGGGTATGTGGCGGAAATTAGAAATTCAATATATCGATCTAGTTGGTTTTTTTAGTTTGTTGTTGTTGTTTGTTCATTTGTTATTTCCCCCCCCTCGAATGTTGTTGTTTCTTTGTGTTTATGCCTGTGCCTGTGCATGTGTGTGTGTGTGTGCTTTTCCTTGAATTTCGTTCCACTTTTAACTTTTCTACTACACTTTTTTTCTTCATTATCCTTGCTCATTATAAATATAACACAATTTCTTTTTAATTTCATGTCATGACAGCTCGAGAAGCAGAAATCCATGAAATAACAAAACGATTGACACTTTTAGCACTTGGCTGCAGCATTTCTGTTGCTTTGGTGTTTTATTTCTCCATTTGCGTTTTTTTTTTCAATATTTTCTTGTAATGATTCTGACCTAAATTTAATTTTACTGGGTTATACCACCCCAACCCCCACCGCTCGAGAACAAAACACAACACAAGAACTCACTGAATTTTAAGCTTTTCTTTTTCAATTTGTTTATTTGCAATTACCCCGATATCTGGCAATATCACGACAAGTTGTGGTTATATTTTAAGATTTTAGTTTTTTTCTTTTTTTACGAAATCGTAGAAAATTGTTGTTAAAAAATCAATTTCAAACGGTTTTTTTGGTTGGTTGGGCTTTAGAAAAAAAAAATCCTGTAGTATTTTTAGCTTTGGTTACGTTTCGTATGTGTGCGTTGTAAGCGCTGTTTTGGTTATAGACACGTTCACGGCTGCCGAGCAACTGAAATGTTAGTTGGGTTTCCTTTGCCAGCTCAACCAAACGATGGCTGGTTTCTAAACATGTGTACGGGTGTGAGGGGGTGTATGTGTGTGTTGGCCAAAAGCTTTTTTAGTGACGTCAGCCACGATTGTAAGTCTAACATGTCGTACAAACATTATTGCCGTTGTTGTTACAATTCCAACGCACACACACACACACACACCTACCCACACACATGTACACTGGCAGTTGTATATTTTTGCAGTTGTATGTATGTTGAAGAACTCCAACATGTTGTTATTGTTGTAAGGCTAAACATTATCATCAAGCCGCGAGGATATCAGCAGCTACACACACACACAGATCGAGAGAGCGAGAGCCCATGACAGACGTTTGCGGTGTTCCTTGGTTTGAGAGCCCCCAATTCCTTCATTTTTGTACATTCTCTGCTTTCCTATGTTCCTCTTCGTATGGTGTTGGTGTTCGTATGTGTACGTGCTTTTTCGTCATATTGACAGTTCTATTTTTGGATTGTTTTCATTACAAAAGTTATTAACATTCCTTTCGTCCGTCCATTTTCCACACACAGACACACAAAGAAAACCTCAATTGTTGACTGCCCATAAAACCAGCATTACGGTATTACTACGTCGAACGGAGTGCGTAGGTAGGCTGGCCGTAAGCGGTGGTGGGGTACACCTAAAATACACCGTGCGGAAATTAAAGGAACATTTCACAGCAGACAATTTATCGCTGACTATCAGAGAGCTCGTTAAGCAGTGAATTGACTGCTGTTTATCAGAGAAAAGTGTGGGCGAGTAAGAGAGTAAGATCTAAGCCATGTAAAACTTCTCTAAAAAATCCCAAAATTCAGCTTCATTGTTGTTTTCTTCCTCTCTGTGTTGACATCTGAACAGGCTGTTTTTATAAAACGAATGGGTTTTTCGTTTCGTTAAAATAACGAAAAGAAATTCTGTTTCGTCAGTTTGGGGTTTTTTGTAACACGAAAGTCTCACTTACATTCTAATTGACATTTTGTTCTTTTGTATTTTTGTGTGTATTGTCTAATTGGATTCGTTGGAGTTATAGAAACACAAATACAGACGTTTCTGTTCGTCTCAGACGTATACGTTTTGAGACAAAAACAGGCTGTTAGCCACCTAAGACTAAACCATCTCTCAGTGTTTACATCTACATCCACTCCCACTCATATGGAAAGAGCGTGCCCACCCAACACTCACTCTGTCAGTGGCAAAATACCAAAAATACACTCTCTGGTCGAAGAGGAAAAGCCAAACCGAAGCTTTGCTTCAAACATTTCCAATTTGTTGGAAGACAGAAAATTGCAAACACATGAAATGCGCAAACTCATGACAACAACTACAACAGCCAGTGGACTCCTTTCCAGGATGACGTCAATCGAAAAAGCTTTGACATTTTTTTTTTGCGTTCTTCTTCTTCACATTATAAACACAACCAAAAGGCGTAACAACAACAACAACGCGGTCATAATAACCACAACAACAATGACAGCAGCACACACTCGTTTGTAGGGATAACACGAGTACGACGACGACCATCATCGGCATCAGCCTTTCGACAACAACACGAAAAGAAGCGTTTACTATAAACAAATGTCAATAACAAAAAAAAAAAAAAACACACAAAAAAAGAAGAAGAGAAATCAAAGGAAAATATAGAAATGCCGGCAAAATACACTTACACACACACACACACACACATAACGAAAGCATTCGCGCACACACACTCAGGCTGGCATACAGCGTCACTTTCACCAACATCGTGGGTGGGATAATACCGTGATGGAGAAAGAACACTTATGCAAATAGAAGGAGTGATGAGAGAGAGATGTGGCAACAAAGCGGTCGGTTGCTAAAAACAAAACCAATGACGGCAAGTATGTGTAGCCCCTTTGTCAACACAAACTGCTGCGAATTCCCAGAAATATGAGGTGAAGCAAAAAATAACAACGTTTATTTTGGTTATTTAATCAGTCTGAAATTGAGATGCACAAATGTGATAAGCGAAAGCCGGAAATGGACAGTCTATAGTGTGAATGGGTGACCATAGTAATTAAGGACCAGCAGACAGGGGGAGGTTGGGTCCAGTTAACTGGGATGTCATTATCCCCTTATCCATGAAGATGGAAACCTATTTGGAACCTTTGTCAATTCTCCGATAAGTTTCTGCTTTAACATTTAATTCTATATGGCGACAAACATATATTTGTTTGTGTACAAACATAGTGTGTTTAGACACAAACATATTTATTATTAAAAATAGAAAAGTAAATCTTCGATCTTTTAAAAAATGTTAAAAAAAAATTGAAAAACTTTGATTCTTCTTGTGGATTATTTTTATTTGGTCTTTTAATTTTTTTTTACATCAAGTCGAGAATATGATGTCATGTAAATCTATAAATAATTATCTTCCTATAATTATAGGAATTATTAATTACTAGTAAGTTGTAATGCGCCTATGGCGCCCGTTAATTTGCTTGAGAAAGTATTTGTTACTTAATTTTAAAAATTTTGTAAAAAATATTTTGAGAAAACTATTTTGTAAAAAAAATTTCGGAAAAAAATAAAATTGGAAAAAAAAAATTGTGGAAAAAAAATTGTTGCTGAAAAAAAATTTTTAGTTGAAAAAAAAAAATCTTGTTGCAAAAACAATTTTTGTGGAAAAAAAAATATTTTGTTGAAAAAAAAAATATTTGTAGAAAAAAAAATTTTTGTTGAAAAAAAAAATGTTTGCTGAAAAAAAAAAATTTTTGTGGAAAAAAAAAATTCGTTGAAAAAAAAAATTTTGTGGAAAAAAAAAATTTTGTAAAAAAAAAAATTGTAAAAAAAAAATTTTGGAAAAAAAAATTTTGGTAAAAAAAAAAATATTATTTTTTTTATTATTATTATTTATAGAATTATTATAGAATGCCTATTTAAATTCCTACGTACTGCGTGACAGAGTCAGTGTATCAGTGTATCAGTGAATCAGTGTCGAGGGTAAATATATATTAAGATAGGAAAAGATAGGAAATTATACGTCTGTATCACGTCAAATTTTTTTAAAAACAATTTTTATCAATTCTCAGATTTTCCCCAATTTTTATTATTTTTGAAAAAAAATATTTTTTTCACTTTTCTTAGCATAACTTGGAGAGACTCCAAATTTTTAAACTACTTAAGCGTTACGAAAAAAAAATTTTTTTTGAACTGAAACCTTAAAAAAAGCGATAACCATTTAAAAAAAAAAAAATTTAGGAAAATCTGAAAATTGATAAAAATCTATTTTTTAAAAAAAATTGACGTGATAGAGACATTTCCACGAAAAAGGGTTAAAAATCAGTCCAAAGGCTTTCACGAGCTAATACTTCAAACTTAAAAAAATTCTGACGTGTACATGAAAATCGCCGATACACGTGTATTTTTATTTTTTCCCCTCTTTCCGAATATGTGCATTTGGTTCATAGGACAGAAAAAAATCGATTTTTTGTAACACGGTGTAATTACAGATGGAATTACAGTCGTGTTTGTGGCGAAGAGCACCGAATCGGAACTCTATCGTCGGTTTACTAATTATTTACCCTGCGATCGATCTGGGATTTCAATATAATCCGAAGTATCCATTAGAGGACCTGCGAACCATTTATTGCCTAGGGGCTTTCTTCTTACCTAGGGGCTTTTCTTTTCTCAATTCGGAGAATATGCTCCGTGGATGGGCCTTGGCAACATCAACGGTGAAGCCACTTCCACCCGTTCGCATAAAAATAACTTGAGTCTGTGGCTCAATTCGGAAAATATGTTCCGTGGATGGGCCTTGGCGTGATAGGTACTTAGTGTGTGCGACTATCACACCACAAACCCTCGTTCGTTTCCTGGTGAAGTCTAACAAACACATTTTTACGCCAAAGAATCCAATCTCAAAACTTTCCCGCCAACAGCATTAGTCTTTCGGAGATGGCTTTTGAAAGAGCAGCTCTCGATCGGTCAGTATGCAAATCGGTTTAAGACAAATTCCCTTTCTGCTTCTTCATGGAATGCTTGGAGAAATAAGTAGGATGGAAAACAATTCGTGTAATATGTCCTGCAAGTCCTTACATTCTCTTTGATTTCCATGATTTGTCTACATTTTCACACGATTGAGCTCAAATTCAAATATTTTATATATCAGAAGAATTCCGATTGTAATAAAATTCCAAAACGTTTTTACAAAAAACTTACATCAATTCAATTTAATAAATCACCTTAACGCTTGAGTGCTCAGGCTTTCAAATTAATAGTACTCATACGCTCCAAACATTGGCCAATTCCATGCTGGAAAACAAATGTGAATTCATGCACATTTAAGAATCATTCCTAGAAAGTTCATATATTCTAGAAAGTTGTTTATTGCGATCTTGGGTACATTCTTGTGGTTGCTGGTTTCCATGAATTCTGAACCGGTTGCTACTTATGGACCTGAAGAGGGGAAAAACGGTTTAAAAAAATCGAATTTTTTTAAAGATTTTTACGATGTTGACCTTGAAGATGGAGTTTTTTGGATTGCATGTGTTTATAATTTTTCTGTTTTATGAGAAGAGCTACAACTTTGCCTCAGAGAGTAGATGGAAATTCCAAAAAGTGTTGAAGATAAGAGCCTAAGAAAATGATAATTTTTTTTTAAAAAAAAAATAATACGGAGCCATTGGGGGCTATTGGTCTTTTATCACGTCGTGGTGTCCTGAGGAGTGGAAAAAAAAGGATTAATAAAATCGAATTGTTTACGATTTTGACCTTGAGGTTATTTTTTTTTAATTTAATTTTTTTTTTGAGCTAAAACTCTGCCTCAGAGAGTACATCGAAATTCTGCAAAATATACAAGACATGAGTCTGAGAAAAAGGTCAGTTTTTTGCAAAAATTACACCGAGGCCCCAAAAATCTTTGGGGGCCTATTGGTCTTTTATCACGTAGTGGTGTTCTGAGGAGTGGAAAAAAGGTTTAATAAAATCGAATTGTTTACGATTTTGACCATGAGGATATTTTTTTTAATTTTATATTTTTTTTTACTTCGAAATTCTAAAGGATTTGCAAGACATGAGTCTGAGAAAAAGGTCAGTTTTTTGCCAAAATTACACCGAGGCCCCATAAATCTTTGGGCCTATAAAAAAATTGCATGACTTTGGGCCAAACTGAGAGACACGTTTTTTTTTTTTTTTTTTGGTCTTTGATCACGTAGTGGTGTCTGTATATGGTTTTATTTTCCAGCACATCTTTAGGATGTCTAAGAGGTGACTAAAATGTCTTTGACCTTTCAATGCGGCTGCGATTACTCCGGATCCCTCTAGCCACCATTTCACAACGATTGTTGTAGAAATAATGTTGAAGATTGCATTTTAGTGATCTTGGTGACCGATATAGATCGATATAGTTCAATGAACTAAGGCCGCTAGATCAATAAGTCTATAAGTCTTCTAAATCTATTGAGGATTGTTTCAAAAACCGCTTCGTCTTGCCCAATTTCATCCATCACAATCTTACGTAAAATTATTCTATTTCCGAAATTGTTTGCATTCAAATTTCCACACAACCCCGCCAAAAGTCCACATGTGTGTCTGTGTTGCTGTTAATACATTTTCCTCTCCCGAAAATGTGGGAAGTTGTGGAATAAAATTTACTGACGTCAATAATGCCGTGTCGGGCAACTGCTCGCAACACAGAGTTGTCATTCCTAGGCTATGATTGTATTGTTGTTCCTTCATGGCTTTGTGATTTTATTATGGGGATTGTATTACAACTACCAATGCGAAAAGTAATGGCCGCCCAGTAACTGTACTTTGACTTTGGCATGCAGTGTTTGCCCACATGAGCCCACATAAATTTCATTCACAAAATCCCTAAAAACTGTGTAGGGTTTCGAACGGCGCAAAATCCACGAAAGGACACAACCACACAAAGTCACATACACACACACACAGGAATACTTACTTACACAGTAACGTACCCACATACATATTTAGAGCGGCTGGTCCATTCATTAATCAACGACCTAGGATGGATTAAATTCTAGTGACTTGCTGCTTCACCTCACTGCCGCCAATAACCCCGGGCCAAAATTGGGCAACAGAGAATTTCGTCATTGCAATAAGCCGAAACTGAAACTGCCCACGTGCAGCAGCCAGAAGTTTGGCTGGCAAAAGGCTCAAATGTCAAACTGGTGTGTGTTTTCTTTATTATATAAAGAAAAAAAATCACAAACACACACACAGAAGAATTCATATCCTCGTTCTCCTCTGCACAGACACACACACACACACTGCTACGCGCATAACTTTGTGGGTGAGAGGGAGAGGGGCAAAACCATAGAGTAGTTGTGTGGTGCCAACACATGATGACGTTCATGACGTCATCAAATTTGCTGACGTCTTTAAAACTCCTAATGAAATATAAGCAAATAAATACCCACACACACACGTACCGAGAGACATTTACAGCGAAAACATTCAACTCGCACAACTAACTCAACGGTGCATTTCACTGCTGTTCGTCTCTACCTCTCTCACTCTGTCTCTCTCCCCTATCTCTCCCTCCTCTCACTCTCTCTGTCTCTCTCCCCTATCTCTCCTTCCTATGTCTCTCTCTCTGTGCCACAGGCAGTCAGCCTGTCTGTGTTCGGCGAATATGAGCCTGTGTGTGTGTGTGTGTGTGTGGGTCTTCATTGTTCTGGGTTCGTTTGCGAGACAAGCGAGTGTTGGGGTTATAACAAAATGTCAAATGATGCTGAATCATTAAATTCCCATAAATGTTATTGAAACAACAAAGTTTACCCCCGAAAAAAAAATAACTCGTAATCAGGGGTGCGCTGCAATCAAATGGCTCTGACGATGCAACGGTGTACGGAGGAAAGAGGTCTAGGGTTAGCGAGTTGAGGTAGTGTTGACCGGCAGATTTTGATATTCTTAATTGCCCTTTCGTTGAAAGAAGTCAGCTGGCTAGACTTGTCCATGATCGTTGGGGTATTTGTGAATGGCATAGCCTAGGAAACTATGACCTTCTTTTTTTTTTTTTACTGACAGTCTCAGTTAACCTTCACTCTGAGAAGTCCTTTAGTGGGGGCACATTTGAAAAAACGGCCGCAATAAAAAAGTTTCCCAAAAACAACCTAAGTTGATTTGGCGATCACATCACTTTCCATCACATTCGAATGGCAGCAAACCCCTGAACACCACATACACACAAGCAACGAATGCTCTTATGAATTTCTGCACGTGTGTATTGTGTTGTCTTCGTCGGTTTATTTGGTTGCGTTGGTGTGCTCTGTTTGGTCGGTCACATCAGTGATGCAGCGCCGTTATGTCTCGTGGCTCGTTAAAGGTACCAGCTTTTTGGAACAGATCCAACAACAATGGCAGCATCATCGCCAGCAGCCCCATCATTGTTATCAACGTAATCATCGTTAGCGCCATCATAATTCAATAAAGTTCTCTGGCTAAATACCGCATGATTCAATGTTTGTCATTACGGTGTACGGGATGTTATGTACGCACGCACGCACGCACATACATATATGTAGGTTTGTAGACTCCTACAGACATGTATGTAAATATGGAAAGCCATCTCTAGCTTAAAGAGTTGTTAAGCTTATCGTCAGGCAACGGGAAAAGGATGCCGCCCAAATCATTTTTGATTAGATTTTGTACTTGACCAACGGGCAAGAATTATCGGAAACGGAAATTGTAATATCAGAGCATAATGAAGAGGACTGGAAGGCAACAGCTGATGTAGGCAAATAAAACCCAATAAAGGAAATCAATTCAGGAGTTTATTTTCTTCTAAGAAACTAATTAAATTTTTTACAGAAAAAGTTATTTTTGAAGTCCTGAGGAGAACTCTCCCTATAGAAGTTTCCCTCAGATGATCTAAGGATAACTTTTCCTATAGAAAAGTTTCCCTTTAGATGATCTGAGGAGAACCTGGCCTATGGAAAAGTTTCCCTCAGATAATCTGAGCAGAATTTTTCCATTAGAAAAGTTTCCCAACTTTGCCTATAGAAAAGTTTCCCTCAGATGATCTGAATAGAACTTTTCCTATAGAAAAGTTTCCCTCAGATAATCTGAGGAGAACTTTTCCTATAGAAAAGTTTCCCACAGATGATCTGCGGAGAACTTTTCCTATAGAAAAGATTCCCTCAATTGATCTGAGGAGAACTTTGTCTGTAGAAACATTTCCCTCAGATGATCTGAGGGGAAGTTTGCCTATAGAAAAGTTTCCCTCAGATGATCTGAGGAGAACCTGGCCTATGGAAAAGTTTCCCTCAGATGATCTGAGGGGAAGTTTGCCTATAGAAAAGTTTCCCTCAGATAATCTGAGCAGAATTTTTCCATTAGAAAAGTTTCCCAACTTTAGAAAAGTTTCCCTCAGATAATCTGAGGAGAACTTTTCCTATAGAAAAGTTTCCCACAGATGATCTGCGGAGAACTTTTCCTATAGAAAAGTTTCCCTCAGATGATCTGAGGAGAACTTTGCCTATAGAAAAGATTCCCTCAATTGATCTGAGGAGAACTTTGTCTGTAGAAACATTTCCCTCAGATGATCTGAGGAGAACTTTTCCTATAGAAAAGTTTCCCTCAGTTGGTCTGAGCAGAAATTTTTCTATAAAAAAGTTTCCCTCAGATGATCTGATCTGAGGAGAACTTTGCCTAAAGAAAAGTTTCCCTCAGACGATCTGAAGAGAACTTTTCCTATAGAAAAGATTCCCACAGATGATCTGCGGAGAACTTTTCCTATAGAAAAGTTTCCCTCAGATGATCTGTGTAGAATTTTTCTAAAAAAAACTTATTTCGTATGGGAAAAAAATATGAAATTCTTTATTTAGCCGTAGCTTGTGTGGGTGACAAATCCAAACTGCCAGCCGATGAAACCGAAGACGAAGGACGTGATGAGCTACTGGAAGCAGCGCTGGAATAACTCGAACTATCCGAGGAGGCCCAGGCATTCACAAGATGACGTTTATGGCGCTGTCTTTGACGAGCCAAGGCCAAGACCGAACCCATGACGGGCGAACCAGATGACAATGAACTGGAACGGGAGGCCATAGACACTGGATGAATAAAAAAAAAAAAATAACCATTATCATTATTATTTTCCACCACCGCACACAATACTCACCCGAGTTCGGTCTAGGTATGACAATCGCCGCACTAGCTAGTTGATCACAGTTAACGGCCGACCCCGAAGCCGTGACCGGCCGAAACGTCTTCGGCGAGGTCAGGGGCAAAGAATTCGAGGCACTTGACAGCGAAGATACATCGTCACTGTCCAGCGAACTCATGGGATTGCCACTAACAGGCGCAGCGGAATCGACCGGCGTGCCATCCAACACCTGCAGCGTTGGTATGCTGCGTTGCAGGGTCTGGCGATAGAATGGCTGATGACAGACGGGATTCCCCTGCAAATCCACTTCCAACAAGTTGGCACACATACCCAGAAACGTCAAAATGCTCAATTCACTGATGCGATTGTGACGCACACTCAGGTGGCGCAGCAATGGCAGCTCGGCCAGCGAGCCAGGGCGCTGTATCATATTGTCATCCGCCACCAGGATACGCAGCGCGGGAAACCCGCTGGTCCCATCAAAACTGTTCAGGCCACAATTGCTGACATTCAGATGGGTCAAATGGATCAAGCCGAAACCCAGGTCACGCAGAGTGCACAGCACTGAACCGCCCAGATCCAGCTGCTGAAGGCGCGGCAAAAACAAAGCCAAATGCGATAAGCTCAGGCTGTAGGAAATGACACGCAGTCTCACCGTTTCCACATTCTGTAAATCGTTGCGAGAGGTCACACGTCTCTGTGAAGAGAATTGCAATGGAATAAAATAAATCGAATTACATTTTTGTGGCCAAATTGCTTACCAACAGCTCATCCAAAGTGGGCTCCGGTGCCTGGGCGGGCAAAACCACCGGCAACATGTGCACATAGGCGGGAAAGTGATTTTCTTCTTCGATTTCTATGACATCCGCATCAAAGTTTCCCAGCCGGGGCAAGTTTCGTTGCAGGTTTCGATTGTTCTGCAACAAAACCACTGGATCGACTCGATAACGCGGCTCTGGCGTTGGCAAACGTATCTGGGCTGCGGCCACCGGTGCTATGGGCAATGGCAGATGGCCTTGCCCAGCGGGGACCTCCTGGTTTAGGGAAATCTCCGGTGAGGATTCACTTAAGTCCGTTGGTGCCTCCAAATGGGGCATTTTTTCTCTGCGGAGTTCTTTAACGGGACTGTTTTGTTTGTTTCCCTAACAAACACAGTGTTATCGATAAATCATTTCGTAACGAAAAATCGTCATGGCAACAAATAATTGCCGGAGGCGTAGTTTGTTTAGTCATCGAATAGCAAAAATGCAAACACAGCGCATGGAATTGTATGTACAACCTGTTGGTTAAGGAGTGGGCAAGGGAAACCCTGAAGGATGCCAGCATTGCATTTTCAATACGAAGTCTAGGCGTACAGGGAAAAATGACTTAACCGCTTTTGGGAGGATAGTGAGTGAAGGGAAATATGATAAATTTGATTTGATCTGTCTTTTCAGGTTTGCTAAGTTCGCAACAAACCGGGGTTCATATCCTGTTAAGCACATCAAATAATAAAAACTGAGATATGTTCAAATTTGATTGGTTTGCTGCATTTTAATAAACCACATACTTTTAACTCTGTTGACTGGGATTGGGACCTAAACAAACCTGATGATTAGCCAGCTGGTGAACAGCTCACATAGAGCTGTCCATGCGAGGAATATGTATTTTAAAAGTCAATGTCAAATTCCAATCCTCGAAGCACTTTCAATAATCATTTTTTGTGATCTTGTTCAGCTCCTCCTTCGATGTCCTTTCATGGGCCTTTTCAGTTTGGTGTGGCCGACCTGGTCAGCATAAGTAAGGGACATGAGTACCAACATAACGCTAAACATCAAATACTCAAATAGCCCGCGGAAATTAAAAATTCGCAATATTTTTTTAACATACCTCGTATATTTTTCTATAAAAAAAAAGTCGTCACAATTTTTCTATAAAAAAAATGTCGTCACAATTTTTCTATAAAAAAAAAGTCGTCACAATTTTTCTATAAAAAAAAAGTCGTCACAATTTTTCTATAAAAAAAAAGTCGTCACAATTTTTCTATAAAAAAAAAGTCGTCACAATTTTTCTATAAAAAAAAAGTCGTCACAATTTTTCTATAAAAAAAAAGTCGTCACAATTTTTCTATAAAAAAAAAGTCGTCACAATTTTTCTATAAAAAAAAAGTCGTCACAATTTTTCTATAAAAAAAAGTCGTCACAATTTTTCTATAAAAAAAATGTCGTCACAATTTTTCTATAAAAAAAATGTCGTCACAATTTTTCTATAAAAAAAATGTCGTCACAATTTTTCTATAAAAAAAAATGTCGTCACAAGGGACATCAATTCTATGCTTGGTCTTTAGCTCGAGCTTTGGCCGCTAGTAAGTTAATAGGAAATTGCCCAGCAGAAACTCAATCAGGCCGATTATGGAAATGTCGTCACAATTTTTCTATAAAAAAAAAGTCGTCACAATTTGTCTATAAAAAAAAAGTCGTCACAATTTTTCTATAAAAAAAAATGTCGTCACAATTTTTCTATAAAAAAAAATGTCGTCACAATTTTTCTATAAAAAAAAATGTCGTCACAATTTTTCTATAAAAAAAATGTCGTCACAATTTTTCTATAAAAAAAAATGTCGTCACAAGGGACATCAATTCTATGCTTGGTCTTTAGCTCGAGCTTTGGCCGCTAGTAAGTTAATAGGAAATTGCCCAGCAGAAACTCAATCAGGCCGATTATGGAATCGCCCGGGGAGATAATTCCCGTTTTTTAGATGAAAATCCTTCAATTCTAAACAGACCGGGAGTCAAACAAAAAAGCTGACTCCGAATAATCGCAAATCGAAAAATTCCCCAGAAATTATCTCCCTGGGAGTTTTCATAATCGGGCTTAGGTTGAGAGACCTCTGGTCAGTACCGAGCTGGAGACATATATCTCAAGACTAAAATTGTACTCTCCCGCATCTAAACTGAACAGGTTTGTGGTATCACTTTATTTTGCTTTCCTTTCAAACACGCTTTCCGAACACTGTGCCTGTCAAACGGATCCCAACTTATTATAATGTTAGAAATATCCGACATAAATGTGACAATGACATTTTATCATGCAGTTTCTTCAAAAACCTACAATCAATCACACACACACACGCAGTCCCCGTCAACGGCATATTTCCATGTGCTGTCCTCCATTGCGGGCGGATAACAAACAACGAACATGTTGAAGACATGAAAAACAAAAGGACACCATGTCCGTGCTAATTACCGAACATGTACCTACCGTTCCGAATACAATTACTATTCATAAATGGTCAGACAATGGATGTGTAGGAGGGGTGGATGGCTTCTGGCGTCACACACATACGCCCCATTATTTAATTACTCAAAGCGACCAAAAACCCAATCAAAGGCACAAACCACCCACCAGTCAATCAATCCATTCAATGGAACAACCATAATTGTGGGAGAGAATAAAAAACTGACCGACATTAATTAGTTGGCTTTTTTGTAAGACTTAAACATCAACTCCTACTTGCCGACACTTGGAATAGGTGACAGTTTGCAGGGGCGACGGGAGTATGGAAGCTCTTACTACTAAGGCCCCTGTGACGTGTGGAGATATATTAATTTGTTGTCTGACTTGGCATTTTGGATAATGGAGATGTGAACGGTTATGATAAGTGAAGCGAGGAAGTGTGGGATATGTGGAAGGGCACTCATGTCCGTAGGTAACGTTATTGATTGGCTGAACTAAATGGTCGCATGATAAAATCAGCTACCCTGGGAACTAGGACAACATATTGATGTTTTGGAGGTGCATAAGAAACATTTTGAGGTGCTTTCCCAATCACTTAAAAAGAAAATTATTATTTAATGAGAACTCTATCATTATTTAGCTTGAACCAAGCTGAATTTGAAGCTGAAAATTATTTTTTAAATTAAAATTTCGTCACAATGGTTCTATAAAAAAAATGTCGCCACCATTTTACGTTAAAAAAAAATTTCGTCACAATTTTTCTATAAATAAAATGGCGACAATTTTCCATAAAAAAAATGTGGTCACAATTTTTCTATAAAAAAAATTTCGTCACAATTTTTCTATAAAAAAAAATCGTCACATTTTGTCTAGAAAAAAATGTCGTCACAATTTTTCTATACAAAAAAATGTTGTCACAATTTATCTATACAAAAAAAATGTCGTCACAATTTTTCTATAAAAAAAATGTCGTCACAATTTTTCTTTAAAAAAAATATCGCCACAATTTTTCTATAAAAAAATGTTGTCACCAATTTTCTATAAAAAAAATCTCGTCACAATTTGTCTATAAAAAAAATGTCGTCACAATTTTTCTATAAAAAAAACGTCGTTACAATTTTTCTATAAAAAAAATGTCGTCACAATTTTTCTATAAAAAAAAATGTCGTCACAATTTTTCTATAAAAAAAAAAAAGTCGTCACAAAATGTCGTTTTTATAGAAAAAATCCCGTCACCAATTTTCTATAAAAAAAATGTCGTCACAATTTTTCTATAAAAAAAATGTCGTCACAATTTTTCTACAAAAAAAAATGTCGTCACAATTTTTCTACAAAAAAAAATGTCACAATTTTTCTATAAAAAAATGTCGTCAAAATTTATCTATAAAAAAAATGTCGTCACAATTTTTCTATACAAAAAATGTCGTCACAATTTTTCTATAAAAAAAATGTCAAAATTTTTCTATAAAAAAAATTTCGTCACAATTTTTCTATAAAAAAATCGTCGTCAAAATTTGTCTATAAAAAAAATGTCGTCACAATTTTTCTATAAAAAAATGTAGTCACAATTTTTCTATAAAAAAAAGTCGTCACAAAATGTCGTTTTTTTAGAAAAAACTCGTCACCAATTTTCTATAAAAAAAAAATGTCGTCACCAATTTTCTATAAAAAAAAAAATGTCGTCACAATTGGTCTATAAAAAAATTTCGTCACAATTTTTCTATAAAAAAAATGTCGTCACTATTTTTTATAGAAAAAAATCTCGTCACCAATTTTCTATAAAAAAAAAAGTCGTCACATTTTTCTATAAGGACATTTTTTCTATAAAAAAAATATCGTAATATTTCTCTATAAAAAATTCGTTAAAATTTCTCTATAAAAAAATGTCGTCACATTTTTTCCATAAACTCTGCCTATTTTCAGAACACAACATTCAAATACTCTCCCCAGAACTTTATAACACAAACTACACTTTATTAATCCAAAGAAAATTCGACAAAAATGGCTTAAATCTAAAAACACCTATAAGACAACGAAAGAAATGAAAAACAGAACCAATCTTCTCCAAACTCTCTCATTCCGTGTACGTGTATTGAAATAATGCTGCTGATGGCACCCGCACCGGTACCAATTGATTTCGACCATCCGGCGTACGATAGACCATATATTCGCGACCATTGATGAACTTCCTTAAACCGGTTGTTTCCAAACCGCCGGGATTTGAACCGCCACCAGAGCTGCCCGCTTCCGTGCCGGAATAACCGCCAGCGGCCACAGGCCTTAGAGCCCCAAATCCACCGATTCCGTTTGCTCCGAAATTAGCCGCATGATGCCATCTACGCATGCTGGTATTCTGCGAGCGTCCTTTGCTATTGAAAATACTCTGATACGGTGGTGGCGGGGTGATGTTGTTCGAATGTGAACTGGAGGCCAGCAATTGTTTAGCACTGTCCGAATTGCCTTTGCGCCAAAACCATTTGGACGGATTAAATTGGCCACCATTCGGTGTCCGACCGACACCGTGCGTGGCCCACTGGTTGGCCTCGTGGCGATGATTGAGATAACGAAACAGCATTTCGGTGGAAAATACCACTATGGAGGTGACAAAGCCGGCAAACATTATGTAATAGGTCATCATAAGATCGCCATTGCGCAACTGGCGCTCGGTGCCACCCAGATTCTGAGGGCATATTTCGGCATTGGGCAAGTCCTTGGCAGAGAGATGTTTAATAATGCCGGATTCCACAAGATTCAGAAGCCTGCACAAAGTTAAAAATACAAATTCTTAGCAATAATCTGGATGGAAATATTTTACTATTCTCAATTTTTCCATACAAAAATGATGGTCACAATTTTTCTATGGAAATAACAACTGTAATCACAATTTTTCTATACAGAAACATTTTTAAAATTTTTTTTTTGGAAAATTTTCTGTAAAATTTTTTTTGGAAAATTTTCTGTAAAATTTTTTTTGGAAAATTTTCTGTAAAATTTTTTTTTGAAAATTTTCTGTAGAAAACCCGTTATGGACAATTTTCTGTAAAATTTTTTTTCGAAAATTTTCTGTAGAAAAACTTTTATGGAAAATTTTCTGTAGAAATTTTTTTTGGATATTTTTCTATAGAACCATTTTTAATTGGAAAATTTTCTTTAAAAACCATTTTTTGGAAAATTTTCTATAGAAACCTATTTTTTGGGAACATTTTCTATAGAAACATTTTTTTGGAAAATTTTCTATAGAAACATTTTTTCGGAATTATTCTATAGAAATATTTTTTTGGGAGTTTTTTTGGAAAATTTTCTGTAGAAACATTTTTTTGGAATATTTTCTCTAGAAACATTTTTTTGGAAAATTTTCTGAAGAAACCGTTTTTTTGGAAAATTTTCTGTAGAAACATTTTTTTGGAAATTTTTCTGTAGAAATATTTTTTTGAATATTTTTCTATAGCAACTTGTTTTTTTTGGAAAATTTTCTATAGAAACATTTTTTTTTGGAAAATTTTCCATAGACAATTTTTTTTTATAGAAACATTTTGTAGACAATTTTATATAGCAACATTTTTTAGAATATCTTCTTCATATAATTTTCTATAGAATTTTCTATAGAAAATTTTCTTCAGATAATTTTCAATAGCAACATTTTTTAGAAAATTTTCTATAGAAACATTTTTTAGAAAAAAACTTTCTATATAGAAACATTTTTTAGAAAAGAGCTTTCCATAGAAACATTTTTTTGATATTTTTCTATAGAAACCTTTTTTTTTTTGGAAATTTTTAGAAAATTTTCAATAGAAAATTTTTTTAGAAAATTTTCTATATAAACATTTTTTAGAAAATTTTCTATATAAACATTTTTTAGAAAATTTTCTATAGCAACATTTTTTTGGGTTATTTTTCTGTAGAAAACTTTTTTTTTTGGAATTTTTTTTGAAAAATGTTTCTATAGATACAGTTTTTTAGAAAATTGTGTATAGAAAGATTTTTTTGCAATATTTTCTATAGAAACATCCTAAAAAAAATTCTACGAAAATTTTCTATAAGAAAAATTCTACGAATAATTTCTACAAAAAAAATTCTACGAATAATTTCTATAAATAATAATTTCTACGAATAATAATTCTACGAATATTTTCTATAAGAAAAATTCTACGAATATTTTCTATAAGAAAAATTCTACGAATATTTTCTATAAGAAAAATTCTACGAATATTTTCTGTAAGAAAAATTCTACGAATATTTTCTATAAGAAAAATTCTACGAATATTTTCTATAAGAAAAATTCTACGAATATTTTCTATAAGAAAAATTCTACGAATATTTTCTATAAGAAAAATTCTACGAATATTTTCTATAAGAAAAATTCTACGAATATTTTCTATAAGAAAAATTCTACGAATATTTTCTATAAGAAAAATTCTACGAATATTTTCTATAAGAAAAATTCTACGAATACTTTGTATAAGAAAACTTCTACGAACATTTTCTATAAGAAAAATTCTACGAATATTTTCTAGAAGAAAAATGTACGAAAAATGTCTTCCCACTTCCTGAAGTTGACTTTTCATACTTACTCTCTGTCAAATAATTCACTCAAATTACTGTTCTTCGGATAGGCAAACGACCGCTTCTTCTTCAAGAACGGCTCCTTGGCCTTGGCAAACGGACAATGGATCTTCTCATTGTCGAAACTTATCGTTTTACGATACAGATAATCCTCATACAGGACATGGGTGATGGCAGGACGATCGCGAACAAACACATAACCACTTTTCTCCACATAATTACGCAAATTCAAGGTGTCGTTGGTGTTGTCGGTGAAAACGGCATAATTCCGTTGAGCCATTCCACTCAGCATCGATAAACTTTCGTTGGTCTAAGAAAACAACAAAAATGAAAGCGGTGGGTAGTGAATAAAGAAAGCTCAATTCACATCTGTGTCACGCACATACACAGACACACTTACCAATTTGATGGCATATTCAATGCCACCGCCACGTTGGGAAACGAATAGTTTATTTTTGGCCAGTATATCGTTGACCGTGTTAAATGGCAACGTAAACTGGGATAGCGTGAGGAAAGCGGTTAAATTGGCCGTATAGAATGATGTTAATATGGTTATAAATATCCACCAGGTAGCAAACAATAAACGTGTCGAATCTGCAAAATGGACAGCAATAGAATGAATGACAATAAAAAAATACATGTCGACATATGTCAATAGTTCGTATAAATGTACACATGACATTGGTTCGTATATGCGTTTGTCATATAACAGCGATGATTGCTGTCCTGTCCTGCCCCGTGTGTTCGTTCATCGTTATACAAATTTGTATTTATTTAAAATTTATCGATTTTATTTCAACCGCAAATATTTGCACTTTTAATCAAACTAATGTCCATTTGATGACATTACGATACTGTAATAATAGTTTTGGCAAACATGTAATTGAACCCGGTCAGATGAAGGTGGGCAATTAGTGACGGGGCATATGAGGGGGCGACTTTGCTATGAAATATTGTGTTATGAAATAACACGTATCATAAACTTGTAGAGACTATTTGACATGTTCACAGGGTGTTTTGCAAATGTATTAGGAAAAGTTCTATCAGGCGGGGGGTGGAAAAACTGATTATTTTATTAATCAAACAGTTTAGATTTTTATGGGATTTTTCACATTGCTTATGAGTGGACCCATTAATCTTCTTTCAGATCAATGATCCAAATTTGTTGTTGATCTATTGTATGATATGGCTGCGACATTGCTAAGATAACAAAGTGGGATTCTACAGATTAATAAAAGACACCAATCACAATGTGAACTGAATTGGTGCAATTTGAAGAGGATGTTTTCATGGTGTAGTCTAAACCTATTTGATTAAAGATTTTAGGTTAAAAATCCTGTAAACCTCGACAGACTACTAACAACTGCCAGTTTGCTTAACGTTTCCGTCCATCAATACTTTTGACGGTTTTTCATAGACAAATTTACAAAAATATTCTATAAGAAAAATTCTAAGAAAATTTTCTATAAGAAAAATTTAGAAAATTTTCTATAAGAAAAATTTAGAAAATTTTCTATAAGAAAAATTTAGAAAATGTTCTATAAGAAAAATTTAGAAAATGTTCTATAAGAAAAATTTACGAAAATTTTCTATCAGAAAAATCTACGAACATTTTCTATAAGAAAAATTCTACGAAAATTTTCTGTAAGAAAAATTCTACGAAAGTTTTCTTTAGAAAAAAAAAAATTGTCTACAAGAAAAATTTAGAAAATTTTCTATAAGAAAAATTTAGAAAATTTTCTATAAGAAAAATTTAGAAAATTTTCTATAAGAAAAATTTAGAAAATGTTCTATAAGAAAAATTTACGAAAATTTTCTATCACAAAAATCTACGAACATTTTCTATAAGAAAAATTCTACGAAAATTTTCCACAAGAAAAATTCTATGAAAATTTTCTATAAGAAAAATTCTGCGAAAATTTTCTATAAGAAAAATTATACGAAAATGTTCTATATCAAAATTCTAGGAAATTTTTCTTTAAGAAAAATATACTGTAAGAAAAATTTACAAAAATTGTCTATAAGAAAAATTTAGAAAATTTTCTATAAGAAAAATTTAGAAAATGTTCTATAAGAAAAATTTACGAAAATTTTCTATCAGAAAAATCTACGAACATTTTCTATAAGAACAATTCTACGAAAATTTTCCACAAGAAAAATTCTATGAAAATTTTCTGTAAGAAAAATTCTACGAAAATTTTCTATAAGAAAAATTATACGAAAATGTTCTATATCAAAATTCTAGGAAATTTTTCTTTAAGAAAAATATACTGTAAGAAAAATTTACAAAAATTGTCTATAAGAAAAATTTAGAAAATTTTCTATAAGAAAAATTTAGAAACTGTTCTATAAGAAAAATTTACGAAAATTTTCTATCAGAAAAATCTACGAACATTTTCTATAAGAACAATTCTACGAAAATTTTCCACAAGAAAAATTCTATGAAAATTTTCTATAAGAAAAATTCTGCGAAAATTTTCTATAAGAAAAATTATACGAAAATGTTCTATATCAAAATTCTAGGAAATTTTTCTTTAAGAAAAATATACTGTAAGAAAAATTTACAAAAATTGTCTATAAGAAAAATTTAGAAAATTTTCTATAAGAAAAATTTAGAAAATGTTCTATAAGAAAAATTTACGAAAATTTTCTATCAGAAAAATCTACAAACATTTTCTATAAGAAAAATTCTACGAAAATTGTCCACAAGAAAAATTCTATGAAAATTTTCTATAAGAAAAATTCTACGAAAATTTTCTATAAGAAAAATTATACGAACATTTTCTATATTAAAATTCTAGGAAAATTTTCTATAAGAAAAATATACTGTAAGAAAAATTTACAAAAATTGTCTATAAGAAAAATTTAGAAAATTTTCGATAAGAAAAATGTAGAAAATTTTCTATAAGAAAAATTTAGAAAATTTTCTATAAGAAGAATTTAGAAAATGTTCTATAAGAAAAATTTACGAAAATTTTCTATCAGAAAAATCTACAAACATCTGTAAGAAAAATTCTACGAAAATTTTCCGCAAGAAAAATTCTAGGAAAATTTTCCACAAGAAAAATTCTATGAAAATTTTCTATCAGAAAAATCTACGAAAATTTTCTATAAGAAAAATTTATGAAAATTTTCTATAAGAAAAATTTATGAAAATTTTCTATCAGAAAAATTTAGAAAATTTTCTATAAGAAAAATTTAGAAAATTTTCTATAAGAAAAATTTTGAAAATGTTCTATAAGAAAAATTTACGAAAATTTTCTATCAGAAAAATCTACAAACATTTTCTATAAGAAAATTTACGAAAATTTTCCATAAGAGAAAATTTCTACAAAAATTTTCCATAAGAAAAATTCTACGAAAATTGTCCATAAGTAAAATTCTACGAAAATTGTCCATAAGAAAATTTCTACGAAAATTTCTACGAAAATTTTCTATAAGAAAGTCTGCCGTCCATTCATACGTAGTTGACCATATACGCATACTGTCATCATTTCGTAGAAAATACGCATACATCATCATTTTTAGGCCGATACATTTGTCCTTCCGTCTGTATTCACCTTTGTCTACCATCCATCTGTCCTCCTATCCTTAAGTCTGTTCTTCCCTCGTTAGTCTATCCTTTCGTTCATATAGTCGTCGGTCATCATGTTCATCCGTCCGTCTGTATACACTTCTGTCTATCGGACATCTGTGCAGCCAGCCTGTGGTCTTTTAGTTCATCATTCAAACTATCGGTGCGACCTTATATTTGTCCGTCTTCTGTCCATCCATTCATGCTCCAGTCCGTGCGCCCTTACATCTGTGAATTCATCTAATAACTTTTTGATTGAAATCACCGAAGAACAAGCAAGAAAATGTCCACTTTCCATACCACTTACCTGCAATCGGTGACAAAATACTGCCCTGTTTCATTAAAGCGCCATACACAAACCAGGCACAGTGGCCCAACGAATATGGCTTTTGCACCGCATCACCGGTAAGTTTGTTGCGCAAAATAATCAAGAAATAAATGATGGGGCCCACGGTCAGCAATGACACGAATATCAAGATCCAAACCCAAAAGTCAAATGGTGCCAAAAGACCGGAACCGGAGGCCGATTCACGTGGACGCTGCATCACCATAATCCATTCACCCTCGTCCAAGGTGGTGGTCGAATAGAATATATACGAACGTTGCTCGGATAGCAAGGGTAAAAAGGCGGCGGCCAAATCGACTTCCTGGTAAAAATTAAATGGCGGCAATTTTTAAAAGTTCAAACATGTAAAACCTCATTCCACCGCCTACCGTTGCATTTAGCATTTCTATCAAACTATCGGCATAATCCGATTTGGATCCGATGATATTGGCCTTCGGCACCACAACCTCATAGGTGAAATTGAATTTGTCCTTTAAGAAATCCAACAGAATAAACGATACACCCCGGCCTCGTTTCGTGCCATCTGGCATCTTTTCCGTGTAGCTCAGCGGATAGTCCTCCAGTGTGGCAACGCGCAAATGACGACCATTCATCCATTGCCGTAGCTTTCGCAATTTTTCCGCCTTCTCCAAAATGGTGGCCAACGTTTCGGCCGGAGCATCGTCCAGCGACTTATCGACTTTGTCCAGTATGGGCATTTCGGTGGCCACTTCGTAATTGTCATCCAGCAGCAGCAAACCCTCCGGGTAGTTGATCGTATCGTTGGCGCATGAAAGGCACAGAGCGGTGGCCAACAGCAATTCAAGGCCAGTTGCCATTTTCTCTACGTTCTCGTCTCCTTGGTCCTTCGACTTGTTCGTGTGTCCTGTCGTCTCCTTTTAGCTGTTTTCGGTTTGTTTGTTGAGTTGTGTGAGTGTTCGTTTATGGTGTGGTGATGAGAAAATGTGCAAATTTGCGTGCAGAATATTGCAATTCGCTGGTAATCCTCTGTTGCAGCTCTTTCTTTTTAGGCTTTCGCTTCTGCATAATGTTGTTTTTGTTTAGCATGCAACGTGTGGCATGCAAACTCCGCTGGCGAACGTGTAGTAACTGAAAATATATCCATGAGATGGCATATGAACATTAATGTGGATCATGGAAGTTCACTGTACCGAAATGAAGCAATGAAGTCAATAATCAAAACAAAACATTAGAAAAAATGGAGATAATTTCAATATTACTGGTTTTTTACGGATATCTAGTCCATGCTTTCATCTGTCTGTAGTCCATTGGACTTTCAATCTGCCCACCCATCTGCCCATCATTTCTTTTATTTGCCTATTTATTCTTCGATTCAGCTGTTCTGCATTGCCTTAGTTCATCATTTTAATATCAGTTCTCCATCCCTCAATCAGTCCGTCAGAACATTGTCGGGTACATCCATCTTTTTTCGATTCGTGTGGATTTTCTTCCATTCATATTTTGGGTCCATGGGTAAACCTGGTGACACAGACCATCCACGCTGATAGGCAAGCATGCCACCAGCTCTCCTAGTGGGTCGGTTTATTTCTTCCCTTCATATTTCTCCCATTCATACTTCTTCCATTCATATTCCTTCTATTCATATTTCTCCCATTCATATTCCTTGCATTTCATATTTCTCCCGATGACCATTTTTCTTCATGTATTCCTGAGTTATCAATCAGAAATGTATTTAATAGTAAAGTATTTGCGATGCTCACACAACAAAGCCAGGTTCGTATCCTGGTAACAATAATACCAAATCATATTTCAGTTTTTTTTTACCCTTCTCCAGAATGAGGTGACTCTAGGAGTTCGAGAAGGTATCGCTTACACATATAAAACTTCTTTAGAAATAACATTCAAAAAAAGAGTTGTTCATTCTCATTGTGACCCACTCTAATACACACATATAGTTCATGATGTTATTTAAATAGTTTTTTCTGTCTTAATGGATTTTTTTTTTCGAAATGTTAATTAAATCGTTTAAATGATTTTTACAATTATTGAAATAGAATTGTCACACGACTCTAAAGAAGAAGAGGGCTTTCTAATGGAAATGTTGTGGAATCTTTTAGAATTGTCCACCTGTAAGGAATGAGAAAAAGAAAACTGGGGATCCGGAAAACATTACCACAGTGGCTCCACATTAGCCTTAGTCTTGGATCTCCAGAAGCTACTCTCGTGGATCGCTAGAAGTTACTTTGTTAAGCACGGCATCCTAGGAAAATTCTGACGGAATAAGGTATAAAAAACCTTAAGATTATCACAAAAGGAAAAAATTAATCAAAACTACAATCGAGGATCTTTAGGAGCTGAGAAGGACATATCCTCCATAGAAGCGACAATGGGGGATATTTAAGAGCTACAATAGAGGATTTTTAGGAGCCACAATCCGGGGTTCTTTAGGAACTACAATCATTGACATCTGTCGGTAATGTTGTGGCTCCACACTTTTGAATCTCCAGTAGCCTCAGTCTAGGATCTCCAGAAGCTACTATCGTGGATCGCTAGGAGTTACTTTGTTATCCCAGGAAAATTAATGAAATAATCCTCTTCTAACCGAATGAAGAATAAGATTATCACAAATAAATTAAACAATCAAATTGTTAAGACTCAAAAACATTAAAAATTAACAAACGTTCCGTAATAAATTTTCCCAAAAATCGAAAAAAAAAAAAAGTCACACAAAATCTTTTGTTTATGGATGACAAACAAACAATAACAACTTCCTTTTCCTATTAACAACATAGTGAAATTACTTTTTTCCAATCACTGACTTTCGATTTGTTTCCAATCTTCCGTTTAATCCGATTTTATTCATTTAAAACTCGAAATCGTTCAATCCCGAGCGCTGGCAAGTGGTTGTCGGATGTTCCGTTAAGCGTGTTTCTTTTCCAGTAAACCGTTTCCGTTTAAAGCTATGAGACAACTAATCAAATGTTGATTTAAATTACTGTGAATAAAGTCAATTTTGTTTCTGTCCTTATAATACCATGTACCCACTGCACGGGGCTGCCCCCCAGGGTATTTGCGAACAGCGACAACGACGACGACAACGACTTGGGCTGGAGTTACAAGGCACAGGAGTCATGTCATACAAACAATGACAGAATATTATACACTGCATATGGCCGGACCGAACATGTCCCACTCATGTCCACACAGTGGCGATGAAATAAATAGCAGAGTTTGAAAGGTCATCGGAGTTGATGATTGGCTATGAATTTCAGCTTGACGGACAGAAACCACCAGATCCGGTATAGAATCAGCGAAGCAACAATCGAAATTATTTTAGCTTCAGGACACATGCGAAGATCACTTACTCGTAGAGTTTCATTAGAAGCTCTTTTGAAACCTTTCGAGGATCATAATCCTGTAAGTTTTGGGGCTCAAAATTCTGAAACTTTTCGTGGATATTTTACCGACACAAACCTGCAGCTTTTGGAAGCAGAATCGTGGGCCTTTTAGAGTCACAATCGTCGATGGTTTAAAGTCACAGTCGTACGTTTTTCATAGCTGTGGAAGCTACAATTAAAGGCTTTTCGGATCTACAATCGTAGATCTTTAGAAACTTTTGGAGCTCCAGACGTGAATCTTTGCGAACTACAAAAATCATGGTTTCGGATCTACTGTAGTAGTTTCTCAAACACCTGTCCTCCATGGGAGCTACAATGGAAGACCTACAAACGTAGATCTGTATTAACTGTGAGAGATATGTCCCATAGGTTACATAAACTTTAGGATCTACAGTCGTAGATCTGTAGGAACTTGGAAAAGCAGCGGAAGACATGTCCCCAATAGGCAGCTACAATCGGTGTAGGTGAATACCTTTCACACGCTGCTATTTAATAGTTCATAGCTGTTCCTTTCCGACATGACAAATGTAAATATTGTTAATAACTGCATAAAACTAACTAATAATGAAGTTAATAATGGTGACCACACAATACACATAAACAAATTGTCTCATGTGTATGTATGTCCGTGTGTACAGACACTAGTGAAACTGTATTGTTCACAATTGCCCTACTACTTAAGCCAAATACAAAGGACACACTGGTATGTAATTCTCCGTGTCAGAGTGTGTGTCGGCAGTTTGTGATTGTAGGGGCACGTATGTGTTAGTGTGTTGTAAAACTATTAATTTGTTTGCATTTTATTAATAAGCATTTTATTAATAAGCATGGGAGAAAGAAAGTTGTGTGTAGTACTCTACAGTAGTAGTAGTAGTACTCATTCATTCGTTAATTTATTTATTCATTCATTCATTAATTCATTCAATTCATTCAATTCATTCAATTCATTCAATTCATTCAATTCATTCAATTCATTCAATTCATTCAATTCATTCAATTCATTCAATTCATTCAATTCATTCAATTCATTCAATTCATTCAATTCATTCAATTCATTCAATTCATTCAATTCATTCAATTCATTCAATTCATTCAATTCATTCAATTCATTCAATTCATTCAATTCATTCAATTCATTCAATTCATTCAATTCATTCAATTCATTCAATTCATTCAATTCATTCAATTCATTCAATTCATTCAATTCATTCAATTCATTCAATTCATTCAATTCATTCAATTCAATTCAATTCATTCAATTCATTCAATTCATTCAATTCATTCAATTCATTCAATTCATTCAATTCATTCAATTCATTCAATTCATTCAATTCATTCAATTCATTCAATTCATTCAATTCATTCAATTCATTCAATTCATTCAATTCATTCAATTCATTCAATTCATTCAATTCATTCAATTCATTCAATTCATTCAATTCATTCAATTCATTCAATTCATTCAATTCATTCAATTCATTCAATTCATTCAATTCATGCAATTCATTCAATTCATTCAATTCATTCAATTCATTCAATTCATTCAATTCATTCAATTCATTCAATTCATTCAATTCATTCAATTCATTCAATTCATTCAATTCATTCAATTCATTCAATTCATTCAATTCATTCAATTCATTCAATTCATTCAATTCATTCAATTCATTCAATTCATTCAATTCATTCAATTCATTCAATTCATTCAATTCATTCAATTCATTCAATTCATTCAATTCATTCAATTCATTCAATTCATTCAATTCATTCAATTCATTCAATTCATTCAATTCATTCAATTCATTCAATTCATTCAATTCATTCAATTCATTCAATTCATTCAATTCATTCAATTCATTCAATTCATTCAATTCATTCAATTCATTCAATTCATTCAATTCATTCAATTCATTCAATTCATTCAATTCATTCAATTCATTCAATTCATTCAATTCATTCAATTCATTCAATTCATTCAATTCATTCAATTCATTCAATTCATTCAATTCATTCAATTCATTCAATTCATTCAATTCATTCAATTCATTCAATTCATTCAATTCATTCAATTCATTCAATTCATTCAATTCATTCAATTCATTCAATTCATTCAATTCATTCAATTCATTCAATTCATTCAATTCATTCAATTCATTCAATTCATTCAATTCATTCAATTCATTCAATTCATTCAATTCATTCAATTCATTCAATTCATTCAATTCATTCAATTCATTCAATTCATTCAATTCATTCAATTCATTCAATTCATTCAATTCATTCAATTCATTCAATTCATTCAATTCATTCAATTCATTCAATTCATTCAATTCATTCAATTCATTCAATTCATTCAATTCATTCAATTCATTCAATTCATTCAATTCATTCAATTCATTCAATTCATTCAATTCATTCAATTCATTCAATTCATTCAATTCATTCAATTCATTCAATTCATTCAATTCATTCAATTCATTCAATTCATTCAATTCATTCAATTCATTCAATTCATTCAATTCATTCAATTCATTCAATTCATTCAATTCATTCAATTCATTCAATTCATTCAATTCATTCAATTCATTCAATTCATTCAATTCATTCAATTCATTCAATTCATTCAATTCATTCAATTCATTCAATTCATTCAATTCATTCAATTCATTCAATTCATTCAATTCATTCAATTCATTCAATTCATTCAATTCATTCAATTCATTCAATTCATTCAATTCATTCAATTCATTCAATTCATTCAATTCATTCAATTCATTCAATTCATTCAATTCATTCAATTCATTCAATTCATTCAATTCATTCAATTCATTCAATTCATTCAATTCATTCAATTCATTCAATTCATTCAATTCACTCAATTCATTCAATTCATTCATTCATTCTTTAGTTAGATAGTTAGTTAGTTAGTTACTTCCTTAGTTAGATAGTTATTTAGTTACTTACTTAGTTAGATAGTTAGGTGGTTAGTTAGTTAGTTGGTTAGGTGGGTAGTTAGTTAGTTAGTTGGTTACTTAGTTAATTACTTTGTTAGTTGTTAGTTAGTTACTCAGTTAGTTTGTCAGTCAGTTAGTTAGTTAATTAGTTAGTTAGTTAAGCCTATGTGCCCTGTAAGGATACCCATGATTTTACTAGTTTCTGTTTTGCTCAGTTTCAGCAAGATTTTGGTTTGGTTCACCCCACACGATTCTTGTTATTTAGTTAGTTAGTTATTTATTTATTGAGGTTGTGGAACCATTTTCCCATCTCGGCTTCACTGACATGGCCCTTCATTCCCTTATCATTTCTAATAGCGCGGCAATATAGCGAAATACTAGATTTGCACCGTTGTAGTAGTGTCTCGGCTCCTCCCTTATAGGGTTACACATTAGTCGACCACTAGCATTGTCCTTGACAAAGAATCCTTTATCAAGACTAATAGTGCGGCTAACATTTTACATCTCCTTCGCCCTCAGTCATTTGGATTACAAATGATTTTGTTAATGTCATTCGAATTCGTTGTGAATTGTTTTATAACCTGTTCTATTGTACACGTCAGCCTTAATGAATATTTTACGATTTACCAATTTAATATAATGAGTGAATTAAAAAGTCTGTACAATTTATCCTCATATTTGGTTATAAATTATATTTGTTTGGTTCCTTGTGGCAATTTTAATTCGTTTGCCCAGCCCGTTTTGGCATTTTAGTACAATCATCGTAACAAATAAATAAATACTTACGTAAATATGACGACAGTTTCATAAATGTCTTGCAATTACCCTTGGACGACATCGACGGCTGTGACAGAGTGGAAAGAACGTCTGCCTTGCTTTTGCGAGGATGAAAATAAAATATAAGACCACATTAATTTCTGTCATGCAAATACAGTGTGCAATTGTATACATCAGACTAACTAAGAATTGTAAGGTCCACTCTATGAGTTATCAAATGGAATGACCTTCGTTACTAGGGGCCACTTGGATGTCAGACAAGGGCAATACTGGGAAGATTCCAAAAATGATTCGAAGTCTAATAATAACAGTGGATTTCAAAATTAGGTTAACACCTTCATTGCCAGGTGAACCACCGGTGGGTCACAGCAAAAAAGAAAACACCTTTACCACACTGATAACTCTTTTTGAATGTATGGCGGCAGCCAACGTGTTAAATTCTGGTGTTATGGGATTGTCCTAATATAACTTCGATGGGGTTAATGGCTCCAGCAGATAAGGAATCCTATTTGAATATATTTTTCTTCCATTCAGAGTGTGCTGGACTCGATCTGGAAGTGGTTAAGCTCTGCCGTCTCATCGGAGTCTGTAATCTGGTACGTTTCCGAGACTGCTGACAACACAATTACCGAACTTGATGACCAACAACATCGACTGTGTCGTGGGTTGTGTGCCATTCTGCTGAAATCCCAAGATCGTCCAAATCCCTGTATTCAATCTGCAGCCTCAAAAAGTCTTTAATCATGCCTCTGTATTAC
Source organism: Hydrotaea cyrtoneurina (assembly GCA_958296145.1). Taxonomy (NCBI): domain Eukaryota; kingdom Metazoa; phylum Arthropoda; class Insecta; order Diptera; family Muscidae; genus Hydrotaea; species Hydrotaea cyrtoneurina. The sequence goes on from OY282515.1 coordinate 79,707,991, forward strand.
CAAGTGTTGAGTGTTGATTTTCTATGGTTCCCTAGGTATGAAAATGAAAATGAAATTTTAATTTCTACGAACAGGGTTTTCTTAAGACATTCATTTTTTTAATTTTTATTTTATTTAAAGTAAATTTTGAAAAGTTGAGATTTTCATGGTCTTTAAACAAAACAGTCGCGTAGCCCCACAGAAAAAAGTCTAATGGTGTGAAATCGCATGATCTTGGTGGCCAGTTGATGTCACTCGAAAACGACTTGTCCGACTGGTTTGACATACATTTTAAAAAAATTACTAAATTTATTTAACATATTTGCCCTCGGTACATTTAAATCTAAAAGACAGTTTCAGAGTTATAAACAAATTTAAGTCAACAAAAATATTTCCAAATTTTTTTCTAGAACAATTAAAATGTGTCAGTAACAAGTGTCCAATTTCAACATTTTATCATAAAGCCCCACCTCTTACAATTAAAATGAGGTAAAGACCATTGAAACTGATGGAGGATTTTCGCGATTATTCACAGTTTTTCAAAGAAATAAAAATTTGTATTCACAATTTAGTGAAGGGCTCCCACACAAATGTTTCGCTAGTTATGATTTATAAATATTAAGCGGAATGACACTTCTGTATGGGGGGGGGTCCCAGTAGCCCACACTCATTCCAGGAATATTTTATCGTTGACTCCTTTTCCAATAATCTCCTGGCGTAGTTACACATCATTTTCAAACATGACCCTGACAACATTTGTCACCAATTCATTATTATTTCATTTTTTTTGTCTTCAGCCAAACCAGTCCGCCCACTTATCATGTTTTTGTGTCACAAAGATTTGGGTGTTCGATTTTAGCACCACCTTTCAAAGTGTCACCTACCATGCATTTGTATTCCACCTTAATTGCCATAGACTGTCTGCAACATGGCCTGGCCCCTATTGTTCGTTTTTTTTTTGTTTTTGTTGCCATAACCTATATAATAGCCATTAGTTAATTTAACCAATTGTTGATGTGTTACCACCAGCTAATGTATATTTAAGGCGGACATATGAATAGTTTCCATCGCATATGATTTTCCCGCGGGGGGTGTGTGTTCTCGTTGCCACCAGTCGGTGTTGGTGTTGGGGGACAAATTAAGTAGTGCGCACAGATTGAAAATTCTCCCCTGTAAAAAAGTGGAGAAATTGTTCATATAAGTAATTACAAAACAAATATTAATCAAAGCCCAAAGGACTTGAACAGAATAGCAAGTCATATATTTTAGTTAAAATGTCCTTTTGACAGAGCAGGCACACGTATGAACATTTGTGGATTCAGGTATAATAAATATCTTTATATACTGATTGCACAGTGCAACAGCAGGACGGAATTGACTGAAAGTACATTGTCTGTGACATACATTTAAGCATTGCAAATGCTTTAGTACAGCGGTGAAGCGTTAAGTTTCGTTTATTTAATGCATTTGTCGTTGATAGATTAAAATGTGTTTTATTTGATTTTGAAAGTAGAGAAAAATTAAAAAGATCGTGCATTTCATATCAAATTATATATAATAATAAATTTTTTCATTTAGGGAAAATCGAAATTTGCCTAATGTACATTTTTTTTGAACCAACAATTTCCAAAATCGTATCACGAGTCCGGAAATTGTATTCCAAATATGAAGCAATACAAATCTCCAAGTAGCCCACAGGCAACGCAACTTTTTCTCAACCGTGTTCAATGTGGAGTACAATCTTCTTCAATACAATTCTGCTGACATCTGCTGAGATCCCTACAGTTGCTTCCTTAGAACCTTACTAAGTAATTTCAGAAGATTGCCATTAATTAGAATAGATTGTAGTGATTGGTAAGCAAATCTGTTTCTACCGTCTCCTAGCAAATGACACACCGACTGGCGGCAATTAGGATATTCCATGCACAACTACGTTTGATTCGTTGGTGATATTGACTAAGAAATCGAGTATTTGAAAAGGAAGCTATTTCAAAATTCACACATTATTTCGAATTTTATTTCCTTTGAGTTCTGTGTTTTTTTTCTTTTTGGTTGTTTACAATTTAGTTTGATTAATTCACATCCATATTATCCTGCGATTATTATTCGATTTCAATTCAAATTACATAAATATTTTCCTTTGCTCGTTTTGAAAACAAAAAAAGACAACACACACACATACAAATTTGAAACTAAAGGCTAATCAGTGCTTTGTGCATACAAACAATCAAAAAAAAAGAAAACGTTATGTAGAGGAATGGAAAGAAAACGTTTACGTTTAAGAAAATCCTTTGAAAGCATTATAAAGATCCGTAACTAAGAGATATTATTTAAATGTATATATAGCTTAGTTTATATATATCTATGTTAGATTTGTATATCATCAATATCTTTATACAGCTAATATGTTTCACTAGCTGCAGCTGCGGACGACACCTTGTCGAGCTTCAATATCAAAGCGGTTATTACACAAGCGCCCGCCTCCTTGGTAAACCATGTCTGATCTTTGATGACCGGGGCGGATGAGAGCGATGTCGAGGGACCCGCATAGGTGTCGTTGCCCGCATGACTGCCAGCCCCCGTCGCTGCGGAGGATGTGGAACCGGCCAAATCGACATCGGACGTGGATGATCGTCGTTCTTCGTGGAATTTGGTTGCCTCATTGGCAGCCGATTTCGAGGAGGCACATATACTCTGACGCCTTACGTACACCTCAAAGGCCGTATTGATCTTATACGACTGGCCATTAAAGTGATATTTATGCTGTTGATTTATGGGTATTATGGCCGTGGAATTTGGTGTAAAGTGCAGTTCCAACCGTGTGCCCGGTTCATCCTTTTGATTGCTGGTCGAGTGCGATTGGGTCTCGCCATTCGTGTCCATGGGCAAGGGTTGGCCATGATCTAAAATCGCCCGAATTTTATCAACACGTGTCATGTAGAACAGCGGCAGCCAGTCGCCGTGTAGATCGGCGTCCAGTACATGTTGCGTAAATGAGTTGGAGTTCACCGTCTGCTGATTCAGTTTGAAATAAACCCAGCCATGCAATTTCTCCGAAGCCTGGGCATTGCAATGGGCACAAAAACATATGGGCTCTATGGAAGTTTGAAAGAAACTTTCGGGCAACACCAACGAGGTGCGGAATTGTTGTACCATCTTCAGGTATTCACAATCTTTACGTTCTATTGAGGCTATGGACTGCATGCTGTCGAATTGTGTGGAAGATGAAGACGAGTTGTTGTCTAAATTCAAATGCTGCTGCACGCGCTGTTGTTCCTGGCGGCGCTGCAAATGCAGTTGGCGCAGCAACAGCAAGCGATCATTGAACACATCGACCACATAGTCTTCCTCGGCAGTACCAGACAGTGAGCCACCATTGAATTCATTATTCTCCACCAATTCGGCTGCTCCAATGAGGGCAGGCGAGTCAAACTGATTGCTGGCATTGTTCTCAGCACTCGTGGTATTATTCTCCTGTCCGGTCTGTTCACTTTCCTGTCGCTGCTGCTGTTGCAATGCCAAGTTGGCCTCTTCATTGAGCTCGTGCAAATTCTCTTTCGACGCGCATCGAACATTATCGCTTTGCGGTTCCGTCTCACGTGGCGACAAGCCACCCACCGCACCAATTATTTCTTCAGATTGCTGCTCAATTTCCTTGTTGGTATCATAATTTTGCAGATTGACTGGCCCCAGTGCCGAAGGTCCTGTAACGCTGCCAGTATTTGTACTGGCAGCCGCCGAGGTGGAAGGTCCAGCAAAGTTTTCCGTTGGCGGTGCTGTAGCATAAGCGATCAGAGCATTATAGAAACGCTGCGTACTCTGGCTTCGCTGTATATTAAGGTTTGTGGTGTGCTGTAGCTGCAGTGATTCACGAAGGCAGCTGGAAGAGAAGAGTGATTTAGGAATTGGTACATAAATGTTTATCTTGTCGGGAAATGTATGGAAATGCTGTAATTTTGTGTTGGATTTTCAAATAGACAGAACGGAAAAAAAAGCAGGACAACAAAAAGTGTTGGGAAGGCTGTTAATGGGATCCTAATGGTTATATCTTGTCTGTGAAATTTGTAACACAGTGCAGTTGGAAATTCAAAGAACAAAAATTTTGGTTGGGAATGATTTAAAAGAATTTGTTTTCATGATAGCGAATGAAATAAGTTTAAGAATGTACAGGGCGGTATTATAAAAGTGTTTGTGGATAAATCGTTTAAATAATTTCTGGAAAAATATGGGGACATCATTAAAAAGTTACAATAAAGGGTGATCCACGATCGTGGGCCGCAATTGAAAATGTTCAGCGAATAATGCAAGGTCTTTGTGCAAAATTCGCAATTCGCTGGTGCTTGACGAGTCGATGTTCCTGGACTGAGTCGCCCACTCTCCGCTAAGGCAGTCACATTCTAGCAACAGACGCGATCGCTGCAGCAATAAACTCACTGTTTGGGGCTTCACAGAATCGACTTGGGAAATTACTCACTGTTTGGGGGCTTCACAGCATGGTCTTTGGAAATAAGACAGCATGATTTTCCAACGTTGTTCAATGTTTTATTGTTTTTTTTTAAGTCGAATGGCAAAAAGACCTACTCATAAATCGAAACATTTCCTAAAAATCATTTGGTTTGATATGGAATAACTGATATGGCCCTGATTTGGAAATTTGAATGTGAGGAGGAATAATTGCAAATGGTTTAATCACTCCAATGTAGTATGGACCCACTTTTATTTTTTGTTTCTCACATTATGATCACAACTCAACATTAAAGGTACCCGAAGCATCGTGGAATCGTATGCCAATAGTGAAGTGAAATGATCTGAACAAATGAGTCTACAAAATACCCGGAAATCGTCACTAAGAAGGGATTCAAGTTTCAGTAGATGGGTGCTTTGGGTAGTCTAGGGTGCGCCACAACACCAAATTTTGTGTATGGAAATCTATAGAAACAGGAGTTGACTAGTTCTCAACGTAGGTTTTCCAGAGTCAGTCAGTCGTTCCGGCTGCTCACAATGTCCATCTTATGCATGCTTGACGTATGTTTTTGTAGCAACTTCAACAAAAAATCTGTTCCCTTCATGTGTATTTGTGTTGGAAAAACTTGTGTGTCACCTAATGTCCCATGTGTGTGTGTGTGTTTGTGCTTCAAGGTCTCTCATCTGTTATTATTGTTTCACCTAACCTTACCTAGGCGCATAGATCAATTCTTACCATGATGAGGTTGAACTACTGGGATCTGCACGATTCTGTTCTAATGTTCGATTTTTAATGGACATATTGAGGAGTAAATTCTCAGAAACGCTCTCCAAAACAGAACGATTCCTGGAGGGTAAAAGCAAAAATTAAGTTAAAGTTATTACACATCCTTTTCAGCGGCCAGAAATAAAACGTATCTTACATTGCACTAGACGTAGTGGGATTTGTATTCAAACTTAACGATTGTTCCGTTTCTTTTTCATGCACCTCCAGGTCGGCCTTTTCGCACTGCGGTATGCTGGAATCCTGATCTATGGAATCAATTTCCAGCGCTGTCGATTCCTCCACAATGGGGGTGCCATTGCGGGCCACATCACTGCCGGTGATGATGGTAATGCGCTCACACTTTCCATACAAATCGAAGACTGGGTAAACATGATTGGAGAGGCCGGCCGCCAGATCTTCCAAGTTCACCGAACCCACCATAATAACTAGAAAATATGGAGAAGAAAATAAACCTGGGAGAACCTTTAATTTTTCACAGCACTTACTTAACATGCCCGCATGCGTTAAAGTCATGGTTATAACCGTGCCCGGTTGTATATGCTCTAAGGTTTCGCCATATTTCGAGGCTATTTTCTGGCCATTAATGTTGATGTAATCATGAGTGGCCACCCAGCAAGGACGTTTACACTGGATAATGGACGGTGGCAGGGCAGAACCACTAGACATCTGCGGACATTGACCCACCACACCCAAACCGATGGTACCCTTCCATTTGGTATTGATGGAATCAATTTTAATCTATTACAAAAGGAAAGCAATGAAATAGAGCTCGGCTCCTCTTTGTGGAAATCGTCCTTAACTTACACTTATACTGTCACCTTTGCACAAGGGCTTGGTCACAAAAATCAAACCATTATTATACGATTGTGTACGCATAGCCGAGCGATGTTCTTCTAACAGCCTAATGTTTTTGCCGTAAATGTCGGAGAATTCATAAACCAAAGCCTCCGATTCTATGGACTCTAGCATTGAGTCCTGTTTGTTCAATGGATCCACGCCGAACTCCAGAGAATCCTGCAAACGCAAACTAAACGGTCGCAGAGGTGAGGTGGGTCCTTGAGACGAAATCACCTGGACCGCCATGGTGGAACCTTGCAGCTCCACCACCACATACACATCCTGGAAATGAAAAAATTACAACAACAAAATCCAGATTGTTTTAGGGAAACCACTTACATTGGGTACATTTTGGAATTGTATATTCATATCCTCGGAGTTCAGCAATATTCTCAGTGTACGTGCTGGTGTCAATTCCAATGCAATGCGATCTCCAACTCTTAACCATTCCAATGACGTCATCGACCTCTGCAGTAAGGTGGAATTATAACGCACCTCATTGCCGGAGGCATACCAGACATTGGCCGGTATACGTTTTATGCTTAAGGGGATATTTTTGCGCACATTGTCATCCGACAGGTTGAGATCGGTTATACCAATACTTAGGCAGCCTGCAATGCAAAGAAAATCACAACATCTTTAAATCCTTGCCATGCTTCAGCCACTCACCTGCAAACAATGGATTGTGTGATAACAGTTTAATCTCAAATGGCGAGCCGACGCTCAACGGATGCTCCGAAAATACCACACACCGAGACAAGGCAGCCGAGGCCCCCGTCAAACGTGATGCCACCGTCCAGTTCTGCGTCAACGTTACATAGCCCGATATACAAGTCCAACGATGTTTCGTCTCCAATGTCGTGGGTTGAATGACTGAAGTTGCCTGACAACTTTGTGAATTCTCACTGGTTGCATAAGGCGCACGCATATCTGCGGTCTGGATTTGATTCAGAGACACCTGGGCGCACTGACCATACAAATCGATGACCGCCCAGACATTGGGCGATCGACATTCGCAGGCCGGCCCCTGATCAATGCCGTCTATATAGAAATGTATAAAGTCTCCATTGCGCATGACACCCACACGAGCACCGGTGCCCAAGGTGTCCAGATCGACCAAGACATTGGAGCGCAGCTTTTTACGATTGTGGAAAATCATGGGGCCACACAGGATGATGGTGTCGGTGGCATCCATTTCAGTAGCATTGGCTGCCAGCTGAATATCTTCGGGACGGGAACCCGTCACACCAATCTCAATATTACCCGACCAATGTCGCACCACCTCCTCGAGCGATACCTCGAAAAGTTCTCGCTGTCTCAGTGGCCGATTACTGAACACAATGGCATCATTGAATTCCGCCAAGGAATTGGGACGGGATGCTGTCAAACCAGAATTGGAAATGCTAGCATTTTTACCATGAATGGTATGGAATCTCAAGGGTGTTTCACTGTACAACGTGGTATTGGATATGGTGGAATTTCCCGTATCTGGGCTATTGCATTCCGAGGTGTCCACTATGGAAGCCTGGGCCGCTTGACCGTATAAATCGATGACGCCATACACCCGCTCTGGGACATTGGAGGCTGCCGGTCCCTGATCAACGCTATTGACAAAGAAATGTAGGGTGCCATCATCTTTGCGCACAACACCCACACGATCTCCAACCTGCAAGCGATCGAGATTTTGTCCATATTGTTCGATCACTGTAATGCCATTGTGCATAACGCCATTTCCGGTCATCATCCAAGTGCCGGATCTAAGAAAAAAATGTAAAGAAATAAAAAAAATGTAATTGCCCCATCTGGTGCAAAAGTTGACAGCTTACCGGACATTTGTCATGGTAAAGGGGAAATCCAGCTCTTCGGCACTGTGTGTGGTCACACCCATTTCTACGGAGCCCGCCCATTTTGTAACCACACGCTCTAGGCGAACTTGGAATAGTTCATTGGGTCTCAGCGGACGTCGTGTAAGAACTACGCCATTGTTGAAGTCATCGGAGGCGCTGTATGTTAAGAAAATATATATAAATGTTAGTGAAAGGATTAATTTTTTAATAATCCAAATTAAAAAAGGTGTTGCCTCAAGCCCAAACTAACTGCTCAGACTCTATGGACAACAATTTTTCTGTACAGAGAAAAAAAAATTTGCTTTTGCAGTTTTTTCAAAATTTCAAAACGCGTATACAGTGTTCTATAACCAGAGGTGTTATTTTAAATTAACCGATATTTCGCAAGCTATCACTTTTAAAGCTTTTATTCTTTACATTTGCAAATAGAAACTTCGCCATTACTATTGAAATTACTAAAATTCACTACAAAAATGGTGAAATCTTGCAGTCACAGTTCACAGTGTTGAAGAAAACCCAGGTTTGTCCAATCCTCGTCCTTCTTTGGAATTGGGTATTCCACAAACGTCATTACACCGTATTTTGCATAGACTTGGGTCTTAAGGCTTATACATTTCAGTTAATACAAAGCTCAAGCCGTCGATCATCAACAACGTCGTGTCTTTGCTGATTGGATCCTTGATATGCATGAAAATGATTAGGAATGAAATCGAAAAATCATCTTGACTGATGAGGCCCATTTCCAACTGGGTGGCTATGTCAACTAGCAAAATTGTCGCACCAAGAGTTATTATTGAGAAGCCTCTCCATCCTCAACGTGTGACTGTTTGGTGCGGTTTATGGTACGGCGGGGTCATTGGAACTTACTTTTTCGAAAATGAGGTTGGCTCAACAGTTACGATGAATGGATTGCGCTATCGATAGATAATTTGTTTATGGTCGCAATTGGATGATATTGATCTGGACAACGTTTACTTTCAACAAGACGAAGAGGTCGAAGAGGTGATCACAATTGGCCATCGAGATCTTGTGATTTAACACCTTGCGACTTCTTCCATTGCTGACACGTAAAAGACAAGGTCTACGCCAACAGCCCAGCGTCGATTCAAGACCTCAAAGATAGAATTCGTGAGGCTATCGAGGACATCGAGAGCAGCCACTTTGCGATTTGGTCGTGGTGGCCATTTGGCATACCTTACCCTTTATTATGAAATAAACATCCGATCATTTATCTCAAAAAATTTAATTTTTCTTTGAATACCAAAATAACACGTCTTGTTTCTTGAAGTTTTGCAAAAAGTTTCCCCTGAGCCAAAACAGCCCATTCCCAAAACTAAGAGGTCAACTAGTCCAAAACCTCCAGAAAATATTTCCAGCATATTGGAGATGGTAAGCTCTAAAATTTGACGCTTCGAAAAATGCCTAACCTGAGCTATTGCTCTACTCTCAGTTGTCCGCCTAAAAGTATTCTTCACCTTCCAAAAAACTTAATACTATTCACACTCACTTGGGCCTTAATGCCGTCCTTCCTGAATGTGTAACATTCGCATGCGATCCACACATTGGATGAAATGTCAAACGATCATCGTTCCTCGACATATTGCCCGCCGGAACAGTCAGAGTCGAATCAGCCATGGCAGCCACCTCACTCTCTGGACTCAGCAAACTTAAGACCGGTGTAGGAGCTGCCGAATTTGACATGCCACTACCGGCAACATTTTGTAATCCCCCAATCGACGTAGATGCATTCGACGATATGAGATTATTACGCCTAGTTACGAGATTCTGCTGCTCGCGTTCATCACGATCCACAATGGTCACCTTAATGGTCATGCCGTACAAATCGATAACACCCCACAATGTGGAAGCCACTCGTGTGGCGGCCACGCCCTGATCCTGGCCATTGATGTAGTAATGGAGATTGCCATTTGATTTGCGCATCATGCCCACACGATCGCCTTCTCTTAATTCATCCAAATTGAATTCTCCATATTGGCGCCTTGTGCCTTTCCCATTGGTCAGTATACCACAGCCGGACATCATAATGGTACCCGATCGCATATTGGTCATGGTTGCAGGGAAATGCAACACCGTGGGATTGTGCGTAGTCACGCCGACTTCAATGGAACCCGACCATTTATCAACCAGTTTATCAATGCGTATCTCGAACAGTTCATTGTCCTTCAAGGGACGATGAGTCATAACAACGCCATTATTGAATTCGTCCAGGGGACGTCTTCTTTCAGCCGACCGGCAGTTGGGTGAAAGTTTCACCAGCGAACCGCAACGTGTATGAAATCTCAGCCTATCGTTCATATCATAATAATCACCCACCGAGGAAGTTATGGACGTGGAAGTTGTACCGGCATTGCCCAGAGAAAGGCCACATAAACCCGAAGTCAATGCAGCAGAGGTGGCCAACGAAGTGGCGGCATCTGCATGGACATGGCCAGTTGAACCATTGGGTGTATACGAACTGGTCACAGTGACATCAACACACATAGGCACGTCTATGTTCTGGACAATCTGTTGAGAGTGCTGGGACAAAGCATCCGAAAAGTCCTGCAAAGACGAGTTATATTCCCACAAATTCCAATTGTTATAGCTTCTTACCCCACAACCGCCCGTACCATCCGTGGGACAAATGGACACTTGCACACATCGTCCATATAAATCCACTAAAGCCCACAAAGTTTTGGGCATATTGACCGCAGCCACACCCTGAGACTCGCCATTGATGTAGAACACCAATTCGTTGTTGGATGTTCGCATTACGCCCACCCGATCATTTACATTAAGCGTCTCCAAATCAATGCCATAAAACTCAGTCAAACAAAGGCCATCCTTGCGCACGTCTATGCCGGACATGACCCACGTACCGTTACGCATTACCGTGGCACAAGAGGGCAACTCCAACTTCTCCGGCGACTCCGAGGTGACACCAATCTCAATGCTACCGCCCCACGAGTGATTCTAAACACAAACAAACAAAGAACATGTAATTCATAAGATTGCTTTGTTTATAATCCTCCAACTCATACCTTCATTTCGATGACCACCTCAAAAAGGACATCATCCACTAAAGGTTCTGAACTAAATACCAAGGCGTGGCTGAAGTCTCGCAGAGATCGAGTAGCCCGACGATTGTCATTCGTTAAGGTTATGCGGCGGCCACAACGTTGATGAAAAGTCTGCAGATTTCCATTGAGGCCTGTTGACGATGATACACCCCCAATATTTACAGTTCCGCCAGCCATAGCCATCGATATAAACGAAACTCTGTTTTCCGTTGTTTAAAAATTCGTTCAGCTTTTTCTTTAATCTTCAAGGAATTGACTTTTTAGTTCGCCCCAAATTCGTTCCCTAAATCTGAACTCTGAATTATTCCTTCATCCTATCCTTGTCAGGTGAAATTTTTCAATTGACGTTCGTTTTGTAATTTTTCCTCGGAAGGGGGGGGGGGGGTGAGGAATTTTCCATCTGTGCTGTAAAGTACTGCAAAATGTCAAGTGTTGGTAAATGCCAATTCGGGTTTGTTTAGAATGCATTTTCAAAACAGAATTGAAGAAGAAAAAACAGCGAAATGGAGAAAATGGAGAATCGAAAAAAAGTGTTGCCAAATTTTGTTGGTGTTTAGTTATATGTAAAGGCTGAATGCTATGAAAACTTTAGAATAAAATCAATTCTTGCGGATTTTGCTCAAAAATTGCCTATACTAAATCAGTTTGTTGTGTTATACTGGTTATTTGATCTGTAGAAACCGTTTTTCAGTTTCTTTGCCAAACAGCGGGCGAAAAAATGAGTTATTATGCGACATACTTCTAAAGGCGTTGTCAATCAGTGCCAAACAAGATTTAAATAATACTTTTTTGTCAGTTTAAAATTTGTTCTTTTGACTTCATATTCGGACGATACTTACTGCATGACATTTCATTTACCGTTATGAGAAAATTTCACAATACACGACAATCTCGTACAATCATAAATTTATCATACTCTTTTTGATATATGTAGCACTATCAACTGGCACACCGCAAGCCCATACACGGTCAGTCGGCTGGCACAAACACATGATTGCGCCAGTTTCTTTTTGGCATGGTGTATTACTTACTTATTTAAGTTGGCTCTACAACCTTGGCCTGCTTAATAAATGATTTCCGGTCTTCAGCTTTTCTTCTCCAGTTCGTGATACCAAGGATTTTTTGTGTCTTCTTCCATATCATCAAGGGATCACCGGAGTCTCGGTCTTCCCCGTCTGCGCCTTTCGTGGCAGTTGTCGTCCAACGCATTTCTGGCTGGAGCATTTATATTCATTTAAGCGACATGACCAAGTCAGCGAAATCGCTGTATTTTGATGCGCTTAACACCGTTCATCTCGGGATATAGCTCATGCAGTTCACGATTCGTTCGACGTCTATTACACCTCGTTGACACAGATCGGGTCATACATTTTTCGAAGGATTTTTTTTCTCAAATACACCCATGATGTTTGGTCATTTTGGACTTCAGTTGACGATATACTTTTAACAAATATTTTGTTTACTAAAAAGCAATTGGTTGCGATTTTCATATGTGTTTGTGTGCCGTCATATAATAAGTAAATGAGTTGGTGTAAACGGATAACTGTTTACGATGAAACAACGAAAATCGATACAAAAATATATCGATGTTGATGGAATGCCATTTCTTGTAAAATCGATTAACTAAAATTTTCAATTAATCGAAATCGAATTTACTCTATTCACCATCGCCAATGACTATTTCTTTTCTGGTTTGACTTTTGACAAAAGCAGTCATGGCGTAAGTGAAGTTCCCCTAGATATTCCTGAAATATTTAAAACATCTTTAGTGTTAATATTAATTTAATAGTGAATTTTAAAAGTTTGTTCAATATTGTAATGTATTCTAATGGTATTTTTTAAAGAATGGCAATTATAAACCAGCTTTATGGAACTGTTAATGTCCACCTTAAGTTTGGAAATAACTGCTAGAGGAAATTGTAATGCTTATGTCGAATTATTAACCAATTATTGAGGTTATCAATTTAAAACATAACTTTCAACATTATCAAATTTACAATACAATTTTCTGTAATATCCAGCATGGCGAGACTATATTAATAAATCTTTTTGTGTTTTATTTGCAGTTCAAAAGTTTCCCGTGATACCTTGTACGAGAGCGTCAATGGAATTTTGGAATTCTCCACCAAAAAGAAGCGTGGCTTCTTGGAGACTGTGGAATTACAAATCGGTTTGAAGAACTACGATCCCCAAAAGGACAAGCGTTTCTCCGGCACTGTCAAGTATGTTGAAGATGATTTGATACCTGTGTGACCGTCTCACGGATACTTTGAAAAGTCTGTGTTGATTTTGGTCTACAGGAAGTCAAGTGTAGTGTGAGAACCTTCACTCGCTTGGCGGACCTCTACTCAGGGTCTTAAAATCAAACTGAGTAGGTTCTGTCGGTTTTTAGAAACCGGTCAAACCGCCCCCCACTTTTCTTGTAAATTCCATTCTCGATTGATTGTTTAATTGAAAACTTCGCCACCTTTTCTATACCATGGAGGGGTTGAGTGTAAGTTCTCTTCGTTTGTTTTTGACATTAGTAATCAAAACATGATTTAAATGTTGTTTGTATCTAGACATCTTACCAAGATTTGGTGTTTGTCTAAATAAAAACTCTCTTCAACTCTGCCCTTTTCGTTTAGAATATCAAGTTTTGTTAGATATCTAATTTTTTGTTTTGTTATTCTTTTCATCAGATTGAAGCACATTCCTCGTCCAAAAATGAAGGTCTGCGTCTTGGGTGATCAACAGCATTGCGACGAAGCCAAGGCCAACAATGTCGAGTGCATGGATGCCGAAGCTTTGAAGAAATTGAACAAGAACAAGAAAGCTGTTAAGAAGTTGGCCAAGTCTTACGATGCCTTCTTGGCTTCCGAATCCTTGATCAAGCAAATTCCCCGTCTCTTGGGTCCCGGTTTGAATAAGGCCGGTAAGTTCCCTGGTCTCTTGTCTCACCAAGAATCCATGATGGGCAAGATCGAAGAAGTCAAATCGACCATCAAGTTCCAAATGAAGAAGGTCTTGTGCTTGTCCGTTGCCGTCGGCCACGTTGACATGGAACCCGATGAGTTGGTCCAGAACATCCATTTGTCCATTAACTTCTTGGTTTCGTTGTTGAAGAAGAACTGGCAAAACGTCCGCTCTTTGCACATCAAATCATCCATGGGTCCAGCCCAACGTTTGTACTAGAACTTTTGAATTGTGTATAATTTGACTTTTACATTAAAAGACAAGAAAAATGTAAAATAAAACAAAGATAAATTTTAGAACAAATTGTTGTTTTTGGTGTATTTATTTATTTTCATATAAATCGGATAAGTATTCACAAATTACAAGTCCTGTATGTAAGGTAAGAGGAATTTGCATTCAAACCAACAGTTGGTGCATCCTCTCGGTGATTCAAAAGGATCCGTTCAGAGGGTCATTCTATAAGTTAAAAAAAAACGCTGCTCATACCAAGACAGGCCGTTCCAAAGCCTGACCTCTAGTAAAACTACTCCAGAATATATGCTGCTAGATATCATTGCCGTCTTCATTTAGATGGGCGTATACACATATCTGTTTCCATCATATTCACACACAGCCTATGAAATTCAACATAATCAGAGTATATTTACTTATTTCCCATAACATTCCATGAAGGAACAAACGGGGAACTTCTCTCGAATCAGTGAGCTGTGTACGATATAATTTGTATACTCACTGACCGGGACCTACTGTTTGAAGCCGGCTCCGAACGGCTAATGCTTTTCTAGAGAAGTTTTACATGGCTTAGAGATTACTCGTAAAGTCGCCAACATTTACGACGTGGAAACAGCCGCCGAAAAATGTTTGATGGTCTTACCCAGTTTCGAACTCGGGTTCTTCTGTGTGATAGTCGCACACACTACCTACCACACCACGGCCTTCCACTAATCAGAGTATAATTTTTTTTTTAAATATTCTGTTGGATAACACCAAGGTATAAAATCTGTACTGATTATATAAAAATATAATTTTATAAAATTTTTCAAAGGATATTTATATTCTAATTTGCCTTAAGAAAACTAATTTCCAAGAAGCTGAAGATATTCTCCCGTATTCATAAAATTGTAAAACAGCTTTACAAATCGTTGTTAAGAAAAATGTGTGAAATATGTATTTATATGTTCATACATTTCACTTAACAACGGTTTATAAAGCATTTATGAATACAGGGGGTTTGAATTCTGTTACCAAAAAAAAAACCAAATTGAGTTTGATACATAATTTTTGATCAACAAACATAACAATCCAATTTCAATTTGTAAACCTTAAACCTTGTATTGTTTAAAAGAAGTCTAAAGAAAGAAAAAATTATAATTTTAAATTCATTATTTCAAAACTCGCAATGGAAATTTATAAATTTGGCTCCAACACATTTCAAATCTATTTTTTTTTTTAATAAGCTTGTGTCTAAAGTGTTGTCGTAGTGAACTTCTCAAAGAACTCCTATCATCACTTTATCATTTTAGTCATTTTGGATCTTCTGCTAATGCGCCAATTTATCATTTCCCTCCAGTACGTTTTCATATTCCTTAAGGGGCTTCCGTTCATTTCGCTGTCTTCCAATTGCAGCTCACGATCCTTATTCACGTTATACTGTTTCTATTGTTTATCGTTGAGATCGAATTTCGGACATTGCTGTTTATTCTTCAAACGGCAGCGATAATAGTTGATATAACTTTCTCAAGCTTAAGCTCCCCATCGGTTTGCTGTTAATAGTGCTGTTTCTTCTTTTCGACAATTACTCATTTCACGTGAGTATCCGCACACCTTATTTATTTTTTTATTATTTCTTGGCTGAAGTGAAAAAAATACACGGTGACAACCGGCACACACCCGATTGTCATGTCCATTTACAAACAAATCGAAAGGTTTCTGGGTCTTTGTTTAAATTCCCTGCAGAATCTTTCTAATAATAAAACTATTTGCGTTTTTTTTAAATTTATTTCTATTTATAATAACTTTAACTACTCTATTAATTCATCCCTCCTCTTTGGATGTCTGTATCATGCGAGCTATAATCTGTCGCTTTTCTTGTGCGTTCCTTGAATCGTTATAGCACTTTGTCAACGACTGTTCAAATTTGTATTCATACTTATTGAGATCCGTATTTTCACTCCAATCCTCGCAATACACTTCTCCAGATTCCTCCAGAATGTTGTGCAAAATACAGCAGGCCTTGGCTATTAGACTCTTCGATTCCGGCTCAATGAATTCCGATGAAGAGAGAATTTGCCAGCGGCCGAATAGTCGCTGCAACGCCAACTCTCGAAAGATGTTCAAATGACCTAAAGCCGCATTAAAGTCGTGTTCGCATTGTTCTGTGGGTTGTATGAATTTCTGCATAAGCCAGCTACGCAACGGATATTGAGGAGGGGCAGCTACAAAGTTCGTCAATGTCGAACCGGCAATATTCTGATCTGGCATATGCGTAATAACATTCGGACTCCGGAGAAGCATGGTCGGTTTCTGGTGGGCCACTTCGACTTTACGAAACAACAAATGGTCATCTATTAACGTTTGCACTATAACGCGATCCATGCCATACGCTTTGAAACCGGGTCGTGTGTAGACAAATGTGGGCAGTTCAAATACGCTCAGAACACCCACACAGCAAGGTGGCATGTGAGAAGCTCTGGAGAAGCCACTACAGACATTTGCAATAGAATCTCGCGTTTGGGGCATGCACAAAAATTCGCTTTCAAAAGAACGCAGAAATACCTGAACGAATTTATATAGAGCAGAGCGTACGTACGTCTGAGGTTTGTTAAATAGCATGCCCACTGAGCGGAAACTGTTTCCAGTGGCCAAGGCATAAATACACATCGCTATCAAAGACTCCAAAGACATGGACGCCGAAGACAACATGCCCTGCAAGGGAGAGCATATTAAGTTAAACACTGTCTTTGTCATGTGAAACGTATCCAACCATTGCTCCTCGGTGAATCCAGATACAATATCTTCAAAGAATCCAAAAGTATTCACCGCTGCAACGTTTTTATTCTCTGTAGTTTCCCACACTCGGAGCCTTTCGTCGGTTTGATCTTTTGTTATACTCAGAAAAGCTGAGGGCTCCATACAAAAAGGTAACATTTCTAGAAATTCTATCTGGACGTCTTCCATCATTTGTGTAAATAAGTTTCTCAGTTCCATTTGTCTCTTCCGCCGACGTTGCTGGGCTCTTCTCCTGCGCGTTATAGCAATCCGCTGATAGCTTTGCGTATGTAGCTTTAATAATGCCACTGCGCTCTGAAGTTTATCACGAAACTCGCCATTATAATGTGAGGATATATTTTGCCATTCATTTAGTTGATTTTGCACACTTTGAAGGCGGTTACCGAGTTCGCTTTTTGGGCATTCTTCATCCAAATGTTCTTCGACCATATCATCTGAAATGATTTTTATATATTAGTGGCATTTAGAAGGTGCATGCTTATATACTATATGGCGGACATACCTTCCAGAATACATTAACAAATTGAAAGGAAAATTCTATTAAAAGGACGCATCTGAATTATTGCGAGATTTTAGAAGAAGATTAGACCTGCTGTATTTCCCAAAAGTTCAATCAAACTTAAGACTCACTTTGATGATTGTATTTCAACGACATTTTCAGCAGACTGATCCCCAATACTTTTTGTTCCCAATCATCTATGTGGAACATTTAACAGAAAAATTAGCCCTTGTCAGGAAGTATATTACAATTTCTCAATTTCAATCGAAAATTACAGACGAAATCACGTTAATGTAAATTTTGATGCATATCCTCCAACCGATTACTGTTTAACTAGATGACAAAATTCGGAACTGGATTCTTTTGGGAAAAGTACTGGAGACCTGTTTCAGCTGATTTATTCGATGACCCTTATATTTTTCAAAGTTTCAATTATTTTGTTAGTTTCATTTGTGTCGGAATTGTCCTCCATATAGTGGAATTTTGCCAGAGTTTGTTAATTTACCGTATGCGTCCATTTTTATCTGGGATTTGATTATTTTTGAAATATTTTATTTATTTTTGTTTACTTGTGAGTGTTGGTATTTTGAATACTTTAATTTTGACACATTAATTGTGCCCAAATAGGGTCAAATTGTATGAAATCCCAGCAAAACTTACAATGACCCGATTTACACAATGACTGTCCATCCAGGCAAGACTTTCGACAAATGTTAGAGAAGCAAGATGGGTGGCACAACAGTCACGTAGTGGAATTTGGGGGAAAGCTTTACTTTTTATTGAAAAGAGTTTATAGAAGTACAGGTTTCTCCAAGAAGAGGTCTTATTTTGAATCACCTGGTATTTTGGTAGCTGTCACTTTTGAAGCTTTTACTCTTTGACATTTGACCATTACTACGCGATTACTAAAAATGGAACGATACACGCCTCAACAGCGCATTGAAATTATTAAAATTCACTACAAAAACGGTGAAAATCTTGCAGCCACAGTTCGCAAAACTAAAAAGTCTCCCGACCGTGTTATCTCTCGAGGAGGTGATGACAATTAGCCACCGAGATCTTGTGATTGAACACATTGCGACTTCTTCCTTTGGGGCTAAGTGAAAGATAAGGTCTACGTCCACAGCCCAGCGTCGATTCAAGACCTCAAAGATAGAATTCGTGAGGCTATCGAGGACATAGGGCATGGTTATGGTCCTGTAAGCGTAACCATTGTAATGCATGTCTATGACCGCCTGTGTAATTGCCGCTTAAAGGTAGGTACAGCATGTCGATCTTGACAGCTTAGAATCAATCCATTTTATGGGCAGGACGGCAGAGATATAGAGGACCATAGTGGCGGCTCATCTTCATCATTCAGGGTGAAATTCTATAGGGGGAAGGTGTAAAAGCGCGGACGCTTGGATTTAGAACTTACTGGAACTTCCATCCATTCCTTGCTATTGGTAGGTACTTATTGCGGTCTCAAGGTACCCGCAGACCAATAAAGTCCATCCATCTTCCAGTGTAACTTCCAGCAGTGCTTTGACTTAAAATACACGTCAACTGATAAAACGCTAATATTTTTTTTTACCGACAAAAATATGATATGAATTATAATAATTGTGGAAGTGTCAAAATAGATTTAAGTGTGCAACGGGCCCCTTAAACAATTGATTGTTCCAACAATTGTACAACATGCTACGATTTACCATCACTGGTGTGTCGTCTATTTCTTCAATTACTACAGGGTTGTTATAAAATCAATGCTGCCATAGTTTGTGTCTGTGGAGTAATCCACTAACTACAAAATCTGTACGAGATGGAGGAAAATGACTCCAGGGATCCAAAAGTCCCAAAATCGGAAAATGTTAGAATATTGTGTGGAAGCGAGACTCCCAGGACCTCATTTGTATCTTGCATACCTCGTTCCCATAACATTATGGATAAGGATGCAAAATATGAAAATAAAAATTGAGGGTATGGTGGCTCCCCGCCGCGTCTTTTACTTGAATTTGAAACAACATAACAAAAATGAAAGTTCAATTATTTTTGTCTTATTTGACTCGGCTGAGTACCATGCAATGCATTAAGCTTGAGGTGTAGTCTGTTGAAATATATTTACAAAAAGGAAGAACGTATGAAGAAAACATACAATGCCTGTTTTGGCCTTAATTCTCTAACATTTAATTGTTCGCATGAAGTTGGCAACCCAGTGTCGTTTTGATTGTTACTGTGTACGCTGTTTTTTTTGTCACGGAATTTGTTTGAATAAGAAATTAAATAATATCTTGATATTCAGGATTTTTATATTTATTAGATCATTTGTGTACCAAAGAAAGCAAGACATATTTTGTGAATTAGTAACTATTTTCACCAAAAGCCGGTTATATTTTCTAATCAGAAAACACAACAACAGTAAGTGCAATTCTATTTGCTATTGTTTGCATTTTTGATATCAGTTTATTAATATGCTGTGACGCAGATTTCAGTTTTATTAACTATTGTTTTTGCATGATCTAATAACATTTAACATTCGTGAGAGATAGATAGAGAGTGATGCAACAGGGATGCAAAATGAGATTTTAATTTTGTACCACATTATGTACTTGTACAAATGAAAACCTAAACCTAAAGATAATGGGGTGGAAAAACAAAGAAATTGTTATGGACATCGGACTTAGGACATGTGCTTCGGAGCTAAAAGCATTTTCCAACAGATGGCGTATGTGAATACAGCAAAACTTGCTGTAAATAAGCGAAAAATTTAATTAAGCGTGGAGGCCAGGTGGTGCCCTCCAAGATAGTGTTGTCCGAGTGGATGTTACCTATTCGTACGTTCAACATGGTTTACGCTCGAGTTCGTGATGTTTCATCATTTCATAGTAGGGTTGCCAGACGGGCTGGAATGGACTGGATTTTCCAGATATTTAAAGTCAAGTCCAGTTACAAGCTATTGCAACATTTTTTCCATGAAATCAAAATTGTCAAATTCCCAATTGTTACTTGAAGTGACTTATATGCTTTGTGGGCACCTCTGACCAGACTAAAGTTAAGACATCGTGGGTGGTCCAAGGTCAACTAATATATTTTCTGTTCTTTTGATATTTTGTCCTAGTCTTTTGGAAATTCAGGTGTCATTTCGCAAGTAAAACCTCTTTCTATAACATAAATTGTAGTACATCACTTTAGCTATAATTTAGTAATTATAGTACTTTGATATCATGGCTGGTTTCCGAAATATGACCAATGAAATACCTTTTTTATTTATTAAAACTTTTCTCCTATTCCAGATATAATTCAGTTTGTATCTGGCAAGCCTATTTCATAGCCATGTTCCTTAAAGATTTTGCGATGCTTAAATCTGGTATAAGTTATAAACATGTTTCTTGAGATGGCCAAAACCAAAAGATACTATTCCTTCTGACGGCAACAAAAAATTAGCATATGTGACGACAGTGAACATTCTCATTTCGTTATCGGAGATGCCATCATGAACCCTAAACTTACAGAGTTTAATCTAATGACGTGACCTTTTTGTTCTATTTAATCAGCCCGATTCTGAATACTCCCGGGGAGATAATTCCCGGGGAATTTACATTTTCCTGAGTATAAAATCCTCCTATTGTAAACAGACCGGGAAACAAACAAATCATCTGGCTCCAAATAATCGAAATTGTATGCCCCTTATTATTATTCCCTCGGTTTATTTAGAATAGGAGGAGTTTATACTCAGAAAAATGTAAATTCCCCGGGAATTATCTCCCCGGGAGTATTCAGAATCGGGCTGAATATATCTTAGAGATATCGGTCAGTTGGGTTTCTAAGCAGCGCTAGTTCATTACAAGTACATATCTGTAATTTGCGTTTCGGTAAAATAAATAGTTATATCCGCAGTGGGACAAAGAACATTGGTTGAAAATGGCACTGGACTTGTTATCTACTACTCCGCCAACAATCAGTTCGTACGCCTGTTCGTTTTCGAATATTTTTTTTAATTTCTGCTTTTATGTGTATTTAAACATCTATGTTTTTGAGACAAAGTTTATTGTCCCCAAAGAACTAGTAGTAGAACGGAAAAAAAAAATTACAAAAACAGCAACTTAAATTACATATTAAACTGATTTTGGGCTGAGTAGTATAATAGAGAATTTCGGCATTTCTAGTCTAAAGTATTCTGAAAACTCTATAGATTACACTTTTAATTACACCATTTAAAAATACATAAATTAATTTGTTTGTTAAGTTTATATAATTAGAGAAACACACTTTCTTTCTATCCACACATCTATCAGGCATAATCATAAAACCTCTCAAAGAAGAATTCAAATAGAAATTTATGTTTATTACTTAATATGTTATTTTAAAATTTATACGTACGAGCTATTTTAAAAATATCCAACATCATATAATATTTTGGTGGTCAGAGCTGGGATGTGCTAGACATTTTTCAATTACTATATAAAGGGTCCGCCAAAAAACTTTTTTTTTTTTTTGAAAATTCTATAAAAAGAAACTACTGGATATTTTCTCAAATTTCTTTTTTTATTTGAAAGTACAATCCGGTTAATAATGGAAAATAATTTCTGTCAAATGGCTGCCTCGGCTGGCCATGCAGTAGCCTAACGACATCAGCTCTGCGGCTGATAATGCAATCTTCAAAAACAGGGCGCAAAACATCGAGTGTAGCTTCAGATGTGTGGCACGTAGCACCGTCCTTTGAAATCAAATGTTGTCAATATCCTCCTCTTCAATTTTTGTAAACAAAAATTCCTTCAACCTCTTGTTCTCGGTGAAATTGGGTAATTTTTCATAAATTATTTGGGGTATATTTCACAATTGTTTGGGAAAGATTCATGTTGGGCTGTTTGGGGTTTTCATTTATTTTTAAGAGTTCTTCTTTTGGGGCATTCTTTATTTTTTTTATGGGCATTTTGCATTTTGGGTAATTTTCATGGAACTCATCGTTAACGATGTGTGATGTCTTCAACGTATCCATCAATTTTATTTATTTAATTGTTCAACATCAATACAAAGAAAGCCTATAAGGCCAATTATACATGTATTGTGAGATAATTCTCTATGTAAAGTAATAGTACAATATGTAAGTTAAATTAAGAAAAATAAAAAATATAGCCAATATGAGATTTTTCGTATTTTTCTTTCTATCCCTCCAGGGATGTTTTGATGTGAAAACTCATTTATAATTAAATTTCATTGAAACGACAATATAATGTTGGACTTAAGTTAAGGAAAATCTTTTGTTTTTTTTCTGTTTCTTGGCATGAACTTTCACTGAACTTCAGTAAAAGGTCTATACTTTTCCTTTCATTTATTATAGTAATATAAAAAACCAATATGGCCAATAAGCTTACTTTAGTAGCCGTCTGAACTTTAATTAAAACACTTTAAAGGTTTTTAAACACAGGACCTTATTATTCTATACTGATGGATTTATTGAAATCCCTTTGTTTTAAAGAACTTGTTTGTTTTTAATAAATAATAGCAATATCGGATATCCAACCTTGAGGGCCAGCACATCTATACATTCCATTGGATGATATACCAAAAAAAAAAGTACTCTCACTAATAGTACCTTCGTCTCACCATTTCAGCTGACATAACCTCCCACCAGCAAACACCGGCCCAACAACCCAGTAAATATATTTACTGCTTCAGTGGCAATTCTCATTTGAAAATTGTGCGGTGGGTAAGTGCAAAAACAAACAAATGTTAAAAAGAAATTATTTTCAACACTACCATCACCATGCTCTCTTCCATAGAAACATTCTTTTCGTCGACAACAACTAGTATATAATTTTCTTCTCTACGTCATCCGCCAGTCGGCTCGGTTCTACGACCAATCGTCGGCCAAGGGAAAATCGAGACATTCCAAGCAAGAGTATACACATCTGGTGGTTGTTATTTGAGAAAAGAGAAAAAAAACCAACCAACGAAAGAATTTGTGGGCCAACAGACAACGCAAAGCATAGAGCAGCAGTCATAGCGGGTATTGTGTGTAGAAAAGACATACTTTCTTTCACTATACCAAAGTGAAGAAGGATTGATTTGGGCACACAGAACATCAGTGCTTACGTTTTGCCAAAAAAAATAGAAAAATTCCTGCTCGACAAGTGAACGATTTTATTTTGTCCAAGAAGAACATTGAACTCAGTACCAAAGTTAATGAATGTGCCTTGATATTGAAACCAAAAAAAAATAGAAGAAAAGATAGCTGAAGAAAAGAGGAACGAATACATTTGCATAGAAACCGAGATAACCTTCCTGAAATAGGAGTCATCAGCCACTGTACGGTGAACAAAACATTCAACTAAACAACTGCCTTTATCGGGAATTACATAATAATTCCATCTAGTTTTTGATTTTAACAAACGAGTCTTTTTGTATACATACCAACATACATATGTACGTGAGTGCATAAGTACGTCGTGAATATCCGTTTTCATTTACATATTTCGATTTGGTGTGCTGTTGCAAATTTTCTACTCAACGTCAGTAGTCGTCGTCGTCGTCGTCGTCGTCGTCGTGTCTACATCTTGTCTGTTTTCTGGTTTTTCTTTTGGAAAAGAAATATTCGTGTTTTCATAACAACCATAACCTTACACAATGGCTCGTCCAATTCATGATAATGTAAGTAGTAAAGATATTCTGAATTAACAAATAACAATTAGCTCATATTCATACTCAAACAGAAATTGCAGACCCGATATTAAAGCCATTAGATCTCTTATCTTTATGCGGTTTTATTAATGATGAACAACTTTGGTATTCTAAGATCAATTTGGATTTGGAATGTTTTCATTTGGAATCTCATAGTATTTACTTTCGAATGATTACAAGCGGTGTAGTTCATATTTGTTATGGATAAAATCGGTATGGAAAGACTAAAGCAGGTATTGGTCGACCATATGATACCCAACATCAATACCTGACGCAACGTTTATTTTTCACTTAACCACACAAGTCAACCAAATGAAAAAAAAAGTTTTAGGTTCCCGTTTGGAAAATATTTGACAAAAAATGTCATATTTGCTCCTCGCAAATACTTTTTGAGGAGCAACCAAGAAATCAGCTGATTGTTGCCTCTCTTAGGGCCAAATATTAATTTGTTCTGACAAAACATTTGCAAGAGCAATTATTTTAAAATAAAAGCTGGCACAACAAATTAACTATTTCTATTTTACAAATTTCAGTTGGTCTAGCCATTTTCGTCTGATTGACTGTGGAAAGAGAAAACTTTTAGGGAACTTTGGATAGTTTTTGTTTATTTATTATCACAATCAACATCGATCGTCATGAAGTTTGTACTGAAGGTTAGGTTTGAATAGGAAATGATCCCTAGAGGCGTCCTTTTGGTATTCAAAGAAAAATTGAATTTTTTGAGATAAATGATCGGATGTTTATTTCATAATAAAGAGGAAGGTATGAAAAAAATCATCAGCCAAAGGGCCACCACGATCACGCTTACAGGACCTTATCCTTTTCATGAAATTTTCCATAACCAAATCGAAAAGTGGTTATCCTATGTCCTAGAGATAACACGGCCCGGAAACTTTACCCGTAAAAGAGAAATGGTTTCGTTGCTTGTGTGGCACGTAAGGCAAGATTTTCAACATTTTTGTAGTGAATTTTAATAATTTCGCGTTTATCGTTCCATTTTTAGCAGCTTCTTCGCAATAGCGCATCCTTTCAATCTATTCTGGCTTGTAACTATTTCTGGCTTGCTCAATGTTTGCCTTTACGCACTGAAACGTTCGTGGATTGCATAACACCAGTGCTTTACCGTTTCCGACAAAAAGGTGGATAACATGAAGGCGGATAACACGTTCATCGGCTTTGTGGAATACTGATGAAACCATAGATCGTGTAAGAACATACCTACAATTTTCGCCAATAAAAAAATAGTTTATCGTGCTTTTGTAGCGCTTTTCGTCAAAAATCCACACCAAACTTTCAGTCTGAGGATGCAATGGCTTCTTATTTCCGAACGTATTCGTTTCGTTACACAGCGATATTATACGCACTTTCTGTTAAGATTGTGCGCGGGAAAATTACTGTCAGTGACAAAATAACATGATACATATCGCATTCTTTATAGATTTCTTTTTCTCATGTTGTTATTTTTCCCTTGTGTGGAGAAAATCCTATGAATGTCAGAAATACATGTGTCCGACATGTGGCATTTTTTGTAATAACGCCGCATTCTGTTTTGTTTATATGACGGCGTCTGACCCATATCCACATCTCTGGCTGCAATAGACTCTCCTAATACTATCGTAGATTATTCTTTTCCCATATGTGACACTTTTGCGGGTTCCAGTAATTTGAATCACGAAATGTTCTTCATCAATGAAGAACACGAGTTTATGAATCATTTAGCGCTCCATGGTAAAACGGAGACTTTAGCAGAATACCAAAGTCAGTGTGGCCGGTAAAATTCGGACATCGCTATTGAAAACCGCCTTTCGTTGAAGAGCACATAGGGTAAGACCTTACATTTTCTTTTGTTTTCATAAGATGATTCAGTTTTTTTTTCATTGCATGGTTTTTCTTTTTTTTTTTCGTTTAGCAAAATAATTTCACACATTTTTATTGCCAACCACCGCATTATTCTAAAATAGATTCATGAAGTCATCGTTCTTTTTTATGCATTTACAATACGTTTTAGGTTTTTTTCCTTCTTTTTGGTACACTAGGGTTCTATAAGTCGACTTTCGACTAATCGATTAATCGACTTTTGGGTACAAAAAAGTCAAAGTCGGTAAGTCGACTTTTTGTTTTTAAAAAAGTCTAAAAGTCGACTTTTTTATGTCGACTTTTTCGACTTTTCGACTTTTTATTTTATCTTCAAATATAACCATATATTGCAAAAGTTGCGAAAAAAAACGTTGTCAATCGTTGCCACTTCTGTCCCGTGTGAGAGATTATTTTCGCATGCAGGACTTATTGCTACCCAAATTCGGAGCCAAATTTCCCCAAAAAATTTAAATATGATTATCTTTTTGAGATCAATAGATGCGGACATGTGGTTCCAGGAATATTGATCAACTATTTTAAATAACACTTTTTTTAAAAGTTTTTAAAAACTTGAATATATATAATTTAAAAACTAAATGAATTACCTGATGTTATTACCTTTATAAACACTTTTTTTTTACAGTCGAGTACGGTTATAACGTACACCGGTTACAACGAACTAGCGTCTATAACGAACATTTTTTTAAGTCCCAAGAGTTTTGCTTCTACCCTATTTTACCCTGGATATAACGAATTTCGCTTATAACGAACCAATTTGTCGAGTCCCCAGGAGTTCGTTATAACCGGACTCGACTGTATATAAAAGTTTTTAATACAAAGAAAACTTGTTTTTATTCCAAAATATTGCATTTTTTTTATCTAAAGAAAAAATTCGAAAAGTCGACTTTAATCGACTTTTTTATACTAAGAAGTCGAAAAGTCTAAAAGTCGACTTTTGATTTTATTGTAATAGTAGAAAAGTCGACTTTTGGTCTTAACTATATAACCCTATGGTACACTGCACTGCCAAGCATTTCAAATATCGTTAATGGGTGCAGTTCAGTTTTTTCTGCGTTCAAAATAATTAGATGTATGAATTTAAAAGCTGGCAGGTGGTGGTGTTCTTTGAATACAATGCATTTCATTATCATATTTGTGTGATGGGTGGCGAAGAAATGTTCGGTATCGCTGGCATGCATGGGGGTGACATAATCAAATCTGAATGCAATTCCTAATTAGTTGTCTCTTGTTATGATTTATGATAGTTAGCCTGGTCATAACAAAAAAATGTGGCTAAATTTGAGGTTGGGCAATAAAATTTCATCATGTGGTGAAATGTATGGAAATCATTGTGTTTATCACGAACAGCATGTTAACAATTGAGCTGTGAATGGACACTGACTTTGGGTAGGTAGATAATCATGATCTTAAAAAAACAAAAAATTTATTCATTTAAATACATATAGCTGAAACATTTTAAATGTATGCACAGAAAGTATTTACAGACTACAACAATCTAGGAAAGTCTTGTTACATATTAACTGCCTGTTTCCATAAAACGAATTTGTTCGTTCGTTACAAATTTTAAAAGTTGAAGGCGCAATAAAATGTTTTTTTTTTATCAGTAGTGGGAGCTTATTCGTTTGGGATTGTGTTCCGTATGTCTATATCTAATATAAATCTGAAAACCAGAATTAAGTAATGTCTGAAAACCATTTAAAAACGCTTCCAATATTGACGATTTGTTACATGTTTTATTTCTGTTACATAAAGAGTACTAAACTTCACAATAGACACAAAAATACATAAGAAAAAATTTCAATTACTGTTTGTTTCCATAAAACGAATTTGTTCGTTCGCTACAAATCGTTATAAAAGGGGTTTCAGGCATTATTCAATTCTGGTTTTGAGATATATGTCAGATATCGTCATATGGAACACAATCCCAAAAGAAGAAGACCTCATTACTGATAGAAATCCATTTTATAGCGTTTTTAATTTTGAAAATTTGTAACGAACGAACAAATTCGTTTTATGGAAACATGCAGTTAGAATTTTACTGAGACTTTCCTGTTACAAAAACCCAAACTGACGAAACAGAATTTCTATTCGTTATTTTAACGAAACGAAAAACCTTTTCGTTTTATAAAAACAGGCCGTTATTGTTTAGTATTTCATTTTGGTCGACTTATACCCACTCTTTTTAAACAGCTGTTTGTTCATTTGCCAAACTGGAATGTCATGTGTCAGAGCACAGCTGAGAAACGCCAAGTAATTTCGTCTTAACCTTGAAAATGTTCGTTACTTAATCTCTCTCTTGAAATTGTTCTCATCGATTTTTAAGGGAATCTATCTCCTCGGATCTCTTTCGCCACTTTTTAACTGATGACGACGTTTAAAATCACAGAAATGTGTATATAGTTATATTATACATCTTATTTATATACAGTGTATGTATGTATATTACAAGTTAATGAAAGTGTATAGAGCAGTGCTGTGCAAATGGAAAAATGTAGTTGTGTTAGTGAAGAGATGAAACTGCCAACTTTACAGCCAAATCATAATGTCAGTAAGACCCAACATACCAAATGACTTGAGAATAATATTATAATAAGCAACCATTTCAAGCCTCAAGCTTGAAAAAGAGTTGAGAATTTATTGTAAAAGGCTTGGATTTACTATTTTTATAATATTGTTCTCAAGTTTTGTGCGCGAACTTGAAAAACTATTGTGAATTTACTATTTTTATAATATTCTTCTCAATTTTTGTGCGCGAACTTGAGAAACTATTGTGGATTTAGTATTATTATAATATTGTTCTCAAGTTGTATTGAGATTTTATTCATATTTGGTATGTTGGGGAGGTTGAAAAACAATAATTATATGTATTCATATAACTAAATTTTTTTGAGTGTGACCTGACTGAAGCAAGAGCGTAAGAATACATGTGAATTGAGCGACAACAATTGTTCAATGAAATGAACAGCACTGGTATAGAGTAGTACTGCGTGTGACTGTTATACAGAGATGGAAAATGGAAATTAATGTATTGCCAGTGTTTCAAGTAATGCGCACGTTGTATTGGAAGTTGGATTTATTTTAGAATCATGTTTTTCTTCCATATTTCATTTTCTAGGTAGCATAAAAATGCAATTCAATTCAGATTTATTGAGTCTTTTTTGGGAATACATATGTATATGATTTTATCGACATAATTCGGAAATACTTAAAACTATGGTGTATTAGTTTAATATATGTAGGTAAACAAAAAATACAGCATCTTGCTTGGCATCATTGTGTAGAATATTAAGATATTGGCTATACACATGTGGAAATAACAAGAATAAATTTATAAGAAAAAAAAAGAGAAACCAATCGATAAAACATCTGGTTTGTTGTGCGCTTGCTTTTTTGTACATATGCAGTAAACATGTGAGCGGCAGACAATTATTGAGAGGAATGTATATAACGGGAACGGAACGAATGTCATTATTATTGTCCTTTTTGCAACAATTAATTCAATAAAAGCATTAACTGAGCTTCTCCAGAAAGGCGGCAATTAAAAGACAACAATGCTGCAAGTTCTCAAGGACTTTTCATGAAGACAAATGACACTTAATTTTACACACAAATTTAATAAACGATTTTTTAATCCAAGGATTTATTTTGAATCACCCGGTATTTCGGTAGCTCTCACTTTTGAAGCTTTTGACAAGTAAAACTGCGACATTACTAAAAAATGCAACAATACACGTTTCAACAACGCATTGAAATTATTAAAATTCACTACATAAATGGTGAAAATCTTCCAGTCACAGTTCGCAAAACTAAAGCATTTTTGGGTGGACGTGAAACACCTTGTCGGACCTCCATACAGAAATTGGGACAAGTTAGTGATGTAAATAATAAAACCCGTGCACGTCGCTCAAGAACAACTGAAAATGTTGCTGCTGTAGCCCAAAGTATTGAAGAAAACACAGGTTGGCCCATTCCTCGTAGTTCTTTGGAATTAGGCATTCCACAAACGTCATTACATCGTATTTTGCATAAAGACTTGGGTCTTAAGGCTTATAAAGTTCAGTTAACACAAGAACTCAAGCCGGCCGAATTCTTTGCTGATTGGATACTTGAAATGCATGGAAATAATCCGGAGTTTCATCGAAAAATCAGCTTGACTGATGAGGACTATTTCTCCCTGGGTGGCTACGTCAGCAGGCAAAAGTGTTGCATCTGGGACTCGGAAAATCCAAGAGTTATTGTTGAGAATCCACTCCATCCTCAACGTGTGACTGTTTGGTGCGGTTTATGGCGGCGGGGTCATTGTACCTTACTTTTTCGAAAATAAAGTTGGACCAACAGTTACTGTGAATGGATTGCGCTATCGAGAAATGATTAATGATTTTTTATGGTCGGAGTTGGATGATATTGATCTGGACAACGTTTACTTTGAAAACCTATCAAATATTGTCATGCCAATTAGTGACATCTGGATTGTGCTTCCGAACTAAAGCATCAGAAAACCACTTGCGATGTCTGCCCTCTGTATGGTCTTTGGTACAACGACAATATATCATATTACATATACTCTTACACCCATATTCATAAAAATTTAAAAAAAAAAACCTTTGTTAAGAAATATGTGTGAAAATTGTTTTTGTATTTTCATAAATTTTTCTTGGAGACACGTTACTCGGAAATTGTTTTGTTTACTTTTTCGTAAATTTTAAATAATTTACGCATGCCTTGTCTGCCTCATTTTCTTCATATCATCGAATTTAATTATGACAGCTAATCTCTACTCCCATACGTTGATATGGCTTAAATAAGATTAAAATATTCCATCTCTGCAGTACGATGATTTCATTTTCTCTTAATTTTCGGTTAAATTATAAACAAACAATTCGGCACTCTTCTCACATACATGTATATTATTTACTCTCTAATATACATACTACACTCTCATTTGGGGAGAGATGATGTTTTACTTATCATCAGCAGTTCAGTAAGCGGTTTTAGTTGTTGCTTTTTTGTATGGCATTTAATCTCCTGAGGTCTGATTACGTTATGGTTTTTGTTGTATTTATTGGAATATGAGGCGGCACAATCTCCACCAACAGAAAAGTGTGTGCGAACTGAAAAAAGCCGCACAGTCAGCAACGGCAGTAGCAAGTGATTAGTATTTTTTTTTTTTGTTTAAAGACGAGGGAAACCGAAATTGTTTCTTTTTATAATAAAATAAATAATTTTATTTGTAAATTGACTAATCGCCTGAAATTAGCACAGTTTAAGTGCTAACAAATTTTGTGGTTTTTCTTTTCCATTAAAACTTGTACAAACAAAAAATGGCACCTAAATCCGATGAACTCGATGTAAGTTTTACTATTTTTACATAATTAATTGTTTCCACCTTTAAACAGTGTGCGAATGATTTGCAAAAACCAATGTGAAATTTTCGATATTCGTCTATGAAAAGTGATTTCACGCGTTTTGTTGTGATTTTTCAATTTGGCAAAATTAATAAAGGTCACGGTCAGGTCGTAAACAGCCAGCACGTAGTCGTCGTTCTCCAGTAACAACATAGCCAGTCAACGTGAAGAAATTACATTTAATATATTAAATTGATACGTTATCAACTCTGAGTGAAAACGCAGATAAATAATTGCTAGTTGATTAGAATAGAAAAAAAAAGAAATATAAAATAAAATTTACAATATCGTACGAGAGACATCCGGACACCCTCTTGTGTAACCCATCCACAACCACTTACGTTAGTGTTTCGCCAATGTATGTATGTTAAACGGTGGCTGGAAATTTTAAAAATAACAAAATTGCATAAATTATTGAACATATTTTGTTATACATACATTGGGGTGGCCCCAAAAATATAACACAAAATACATGGTTCTCCAACAAGTGGTGTTATTTTGGTATTCAAAGAAAAATCACATTTTTTGAGATAATAAAGTGGAAGGTATGCCGTTAATAATGAAAAACAACATCAGCCAAATGGCCAACACGACCACGCTTACAGGATCATAACCAAATCGCAAAGTGGCTGCCCTATGGCCTCGATAGCCTCACGAATATCGCTGGGCTGCTGGCGTAGACCTTATCTTTCACGTGGCCCCAAAGGAAGAAGTTGCAAGGTGTTAAATCACAAGATCTCGGTGGCCAATTGTGATCACCTCTTCGAGAGATAACACGGTCGGGAGACTTTTCCCGAAAACAGCAATGGTTTCGTTGCTTGTGTGACACGTAGCGCTGTCTTGTTGAAAGTAATCGTTGTCCAGACCAATATCATTCAACTCCGACCATAAAAAATCATTAATCATCTCTCGATAGCGCAATCCATTCACCGTAACTGTTGATCCAATCTCATTTGTCGAATAAGTAAGGTCCAAAGACCCCGCCGGACCATAAACCGCACCAAACAGTCACACGTTGAGGACGGAGAGGCTTCACAACAATAAATCTTGGGTTTTCCGAGCCCCAGACGTGACAGTTTTGCTTGTTGACCGAGGTGGAAATGGGCCTCATCAATCAAGCTGATTTCGGTGGCATTCCGAATCATTTTCATGTATTTCAAGGACCCAATCAGCTGATGATCGGCCCAACAACGACCAAAAATGCTTTAGTTTTGTGAACTGTGCGTTGTTGAATCCTGTATCGTTTTATTTTTAGTAATGGCGTAGTTTCTATTTATCAAATGTCAAAGAATAAAATCTTCAAAAGTGACAGCTACCGAAATATCGGGTAATTCAAAATAACACCTCTTGTTGGAGAATCCTGTGCAAGCCTCACTCAAGTCGTTAACATCCTCAGTGTCAATGCGTCCTCATAGAGTGACAGTTTGATGGGAAGGACTATAAATTGGGGGACATATTGTAGTGTCTTGATTGAATTAAGCGTGGCACTAGAACCACTTGCTCCATTTCTTATCCCCTAACAAAGTAAGTTATCAAGTTCAAATTCGTTTCGGCACACCATGGATAACATGCAAGTAGTTTTAATTAACTCTGTTAACAAACCATCAATACCATTATTAGTATAGCTTGTTATATTTCATGTAGTTTCCCAATCTACCTATTTATATTCACTTGAGATTGTATAGAAATAATTCAAATATGTACACAAATATTTCGTGTATTTATGTGTTACAATTATACTTTGATCCGAATATTGAACTGTTTGTTGTGTCCCCTAATCATTCGTCACATTCATACGTATTATCTTTGTATGAAATTGGTTTAACTGATATGAAATACACATAGAATTTAACGATGCTATCTCTGTTTTGTTGTTTCACAAAGTGACGAAGCGTTTTTGTTGATTTAACGTTTTTTGCATCGAATTTTGTAGGAGGATTCAGTTGTAAATATTGTTCGAGATGTTTTGCGTGTCATTGTTTGTTTGGAACGTCTGTGAAATCGGAAATCTCAGAATATGTTATTGGCTTAAAACCACGACATTGTCCGGGAGATTGTGTATTAGCCACCATATGACAATGTGTATAATGAGATTATCATTATTATAAAGCATACATTACAGATATTCGTACAATTACAGATGATTCCGAAATC
The DNA here is from genome assembly GCA_958296145.1 of Hydrotaea cyrtoneurina. Lineage (NCBI taxonomy): Eukaryota > Metazoa > Arthropoda > Insecta > Diptera > Muscidae > Hydrotaea > Hydrotaea cyrtoneurina. Next base: position 79,741,545 of record OY282515.1, read on the forward strand.
TCTGTATGTCTGTGGACACTGTCTAGAAACGAAAATATCAAAGTTGGAGAGCTGAACTGAAAATGAGACAAATCGGTTTGAAGGAAAATGTAAATGACCATGAATTTTGCCACATTTATTTGAAAAAATGTCTGAAAACTTTCTCGTAAATGTCAAGGTGCAGTAAGTTTCAGAATTTTCACCCATTTGCTATCACTCCAATTGTTCAACAGTTATACAAACCTTACTGTTTTCCTAATTAAAACTTATCGTCTAGTGTACACCTAATTTGTATAAATCCTATCTTTGCTTTTCCATTAATTGCATATACCTTTATTGCCTTTGCAGATAATCCCCATTGCCGTGGGCATCGTGGCTGTCGTAACCGGTGCCGTTATCATCCACTATCTTATCAATAAGAAGTCCACAAAGAAAGCCCGCCCAGAGCCCAATCGATCGGCCCGCTTACGAACGCTGGTTGATGCCAATGACAAATATCAACTGCCTTTGATCGAAAAGGAAGTACTCAGTCATGATACGCGTCGTTTCCGTTTCGGTTTGCCATCACACCAGCACATTTTGGGTCTGCCTGTGGGTCAACATATCCACTTGATTGCCACCATTGAAAATGAATTGGTGATACGTCCCTATACGCCCATATCCTCGGATGACGATGTCGGCTATGTCGATTTGGTGGTGAAAGTATATTTCAAAGATGTCCATCCCAAATTCCCGGCTGGTGGTAAAATGTCTCAGTATTTGGAACAAATGACAATTGGCGATAAGATTGCCTTCCGTGGTCCATCGGGTCGTTTGCAATATTTGGGCAATGGCAACTTCTCCATTAAGAAATTGCGCAAAGATCCGCCCAAGACGGTGACGGCCAAGCGGGTCAACATGATTGCCGGCGGCACTGGCATTACACCCATGTTGCAATTGGTCCGTGATGTTCTGAAGCGCAATGACAAGGATAAAACTGAATTGGCCATGCTGTTTGCCAATCAAGTGAGAAAGCTATAGTGTATATGTATATGTGAACTATTGACTAACATTTGATGTTTTCTTTCAGAGCGAAAAAGATATTTTACTGCGTAAGGAATTGGATGAATTGGCCGCCAAGTATCCGGATCAATTCAAAGTTTGGTACACCGTTGATAAAGCTGCAGAAGGTGAGTTTAATAATGGGAGTGATTATAAAGTATTTATAGATCTTACACATTATTTCGTTTATTATTTATTTGAGTAATTGTGTTGTTCGTTCAGTGCACATCTTTACTTAAGATAATTCCAGCGTTCTTTTGTTGTCTGTCTGTTGGGCCAAGAGTGGCATTTTTTGTTATTTATTTTGTAGAATTTATAACGATTAATCAAAGTCTCATTGTATTTTTTGTTTTTGTTGGTTTAGCATTTAATTGTTTTCCTTTCACGGTTGAGCTGTTTGTATTTCAATATGACGTAGTTGTTTTTCGGTCGAAATCTAAATACAATTTTCTTCCGCCCCCGCGACCTTTATTACTCGTACGTGCGTAATTTCTAAGACTAATAAAACTTAAATAGCTAAAGCGACTGCGGAAAAATGTTTGATGTCCTCACCCGGTTTTGTTATGTGAAAGTCATACAGCACAATATTGAAAAAGTTTTCAAAACCCAAAATACAGTCTTTTTAAGATAACTCTGTTTAACATCGACAAGTCCTGCTAGTGACTGACAGGCCGATGACACCTCATGGCATTTCAACTATTCGTCACTGTGCCAAATATGCCTAAATATGGGAATATGAGAAAGTATTTGTAGGATACACCCATTGTATACTTCAGAATTCTGAACTACTTTCTGCAAATCTGTGTCGATAACGGTGTATCCTTGTAGTCAAAGTTAACCACAATTGTTTTTTATTTAATTTGTAATGCAATTAGACTCACAGGTCTATGATATGTGTTAATATTAATATATGTGCAGATTATTATATGTGCAAACAGCACTTGCAATATTAAATCAAATTACACTTAAATTTCACTTAACTTTATGACACCCATCATTCAGTCTACGTTATCAGAAGACATACTACGAAATCCTAAAAACATGTTGCGCAATTGGCAAAGCATTTCAAGTAGGCGAGTCACACAGACTACATTTCAGAGTCAGGGAGTCAGAATTGAGTAAAATTTGTTTCTTCGTCGAACAATCAAATATAAATTTACTGCCTGCTTCCATAAAACGAATTTGTTCGTTCGTTACAAATTATCAAAATTGAATATAATGGATATTTGTCAGTAGTGAGAGCTCATTCTTTTGAGATTCTGTTCCAGATGTCCATATCTAACATATATCTGAAAACCAGAATTGAATAAAGTCTGAAGCCCATTTGATAACGCTTCCAATATTGGCGATTTGTAACGAACGAACAAAATAGTTTTATGGAAACAGGCAGTTAAATTTGAAAATTGAAAACTTTACGTAGTTTTTTATTTTTAATTTAATTATATTTTACATCGAAAATATAAATTCCACGCGTTGGTGACTCCCGCACTTAGGCCTTGACACTTCAGAGCAATTCTAGACACACAGACTACATTTTTCATACCGAGAACGAAGCCTTCAATGAAAGGCAAATTGCAGGAGTCACAATTGAGTAAAATTTGTGTCTTTGACGAACAATCAAATCTAAATTTACATTGAAATTTTAGTGGTTTTTAATTTTTAATTTAATTTAATTTTACATCGAAAATATAAATTTCTTTCATTGGCGACTGCCGCAATTGAGCCTTGACACTTCAGAGCAATTTAGCAACACAGACTACATTTTTCATACCGAGAACGAAGCCTTCAATGAAGGGCAAATTGCAGGAGTCACAATTGAGTAAAATTTGTGTCTTTGACGAACAATCAAATCTAAATTTAAATTTGAAAACTTTTAGTGGTTTTTAATTTAATTTTATTTTACATCGCAAATATACGTTTCAAGCATTGGTGAGGTGACATACATACTTAGACCTTGACACTTCAGATCCATTTTGAGCGCCTAGTTTAATAAAAAAAAAGACTTAGAGTTACAAGCATTGAGATTTGTGGGTGTTTTTAAAACCTGAGTAAAGACTGTAAGATAGTAACCGATTCGAACCTAAGAACAGAGAGACAACAATTTTGGTAGACTCTTATTTTCCGACGGCATTGGCAAGAATATCCACTTCATTAGAATATGTCCTCTAGACCACAATTTTTGATTTCTAATATTTTTTTAAATTACATTTTCTTTTAGTTTTTTTCTAAAACTTTCGGTTTTTTTCCCATTTTTTTTTTGTGATTTGATCTCATCATTGCACATTGTTTCCAATAACAAAAGGGAAATAAAAAATATCCTTCAAATTTTCTCTAATTCTTTTAATACATTTTCCAAAATGCTGCCCAACAAATGCGGACGCCACGACTTAAACGCACAGGCTGGTCCTACAACATTGGCTACGTCAACGATGACATGATGAAGGAGCATCTTTTTCCACCCGGTGCCGAGACATTGTGCTTGCTGTGTGGACCACCACCCATGGTGAACTACACATGTATACCGGGTCTGGAGAGGCTGGGCCATCACAGCGATAATCGTTTCAGTTACTAAAGGAGGAACGACAAACAAAACAAAAAAAAGAATGAAAGCAACTGTAGGAATTTAGATGGAAACAACTAGAATTGCCAATGTGTAGAAAATGTTTACTTGTGTTGTGTTGAGTGATTTCGTTGTTGATTATTTATATTTAATTTAAAAAGAAAAATGCTGCATACATAAATGATAATAGGCCAAAGGTATTTGAAAGGTATATTAAAATAGATACAAAAAATAGACCCACGTATTTATAAAAATTTGAAACAACTTGGTTAAGAGAAATTTATGAAAATACACAAACAATTTTCACACATTTCATTCTTAACAAAGCTGTTTCAAATTTTTATAATTACGGTGGAGAGAATATAAGAACTATTTGTACAGGTCAACAATTCATATTCAATCTATGGCAAAGTACGATTTTATAGGTTTTGGGCTATGGCTTCAAACCGAACACTTACACTTGGTTATAATTGAACAGTTTTCGGTTTTTCTAATCCTTATACAAAAAACACTATCAATTGAATATTCCGCATGAACAAATGGCAGTGATTGCACTGGCTGGGCCATATCGGTCGAATGAATCCAAAAGCTCTAGCTGGAAGGGCTGAAGACGACAACGCGATTGCGCTGGCTGGGACATATCGGTCGAATGAATCCAAAGGCTCCAGCCAGAAATGCTTAAGACGGCAACTACTATGGATAAGATCGGAACACCAGCAGAATGATTGTTCAACAAACAATATTCCTCAATGAGAAAATGTCAGTGATTGCGCTGGCTGGGCCATATCGGTCGAATGAATCAAAAGGCTCCAGCCAGAAATGCTTAAGACGGCAACTACTATGGAGAAGATAGGAACTCCAGTAGAATGACTGTTCAACAAACAATATTCCTCAATGAGAAAATGCCCTGAGTGTTAGTCAAAATTAAAAATGTATTTATTTTTTCATTCATGTGAAATTTGTATGCATTTGTACTCTCTCATTGCGGACACCTCTCACCAATCCGCTTCAGTCCTCTTGTGTACTTCTCTCATAAGGAGACAAAATGCTCAGTCCCTTAGGTGTCCGCTTATGAGAGAGTACGCTGTATTGTCTTGCGAATTTTCCAAATTAGTAGTAGCTTTAATAAGTTTATTTTCAGAGCGCTCAGATCAATGCGTCCCTTCGATTTTTTTTCCGAACTTTGTGAAATTTGCAATTTCAACTGGCATTGAATATGAATTGTTGTTTACCTTTTGGGGTCTAAATGCCGGAATTGTTTTACAACTATATTTTGTCTTAATTTGTACTGACTAATTGCCTTTCCATTTTCCTTTCTTCACTTGCAGGCTGGGCCTACGGCGTTGGCTTCATCAATGAGAACATGGTTAAGGTGCATCTGTTCCCGGCCGGCGACTCCACCATTACCTTGATGTGCGGCCCACCGCCCATGATTAATTTCGCTTGTAATCCAGCTCTCGATGCATTGGGCTATCATCCCGATAATCGTTTCGCTTACTAAACTCCATACACGATGTGTGTCGTAGCAACAGTGAAATACCACCTACATTGGAAGTGGATCATCGACGTTGTCTCCTATGTTTCAACATTAAATTTTAGTTAAGATATTTTGTGGGTTTTCTCCCCGCACGCACCTCGTCAGAGAATATTTTTTATATATAAAATTGAACAAAAAGAAGAAGAAAAAAATGAACAAAAAAGAAATGCATTTGTTGTCTGTGTGAATTATGAATTTGAATATGATTTTTTGTCTTTTTTTTATAGAAATCAAATACATAATTATGTTTGTTTGTTTTGACTACAAACAAAACGAAATTTGTTGAAAATTTAAATTTTTGAATGTTTGTCTTAAAGGGCACTTTGGAGAACAACACACAGTGGGGAATTCAAACTGTTTTTTTTTTTGGAAATGAGTCTGCCATTTGAAATTGGTTTTGAGTGACATTTCACACTGACCTAGCTGAAGTGTGTTCAAGCTTAAGTCTGGCAGATTGGCCGAGTGTTTCTAGCCAGAGATGAGCTATAACAGCCCAAATTTGAAAACCTCGTTTGAAACTTTCGCAAAATTTTTATTTATAGTCTCTCAAATCTCAAATTCTTACCAACGTATTCATAAAAAAATTTAAAAAAATACTAGGTTAAGAAAAATGTTTAAAAAAAATTCACACATTTTTCTTAACAAAGACTTTTTGGATAACCCTTTATTTCATTAATTAGTAAAACTTGTCTGTGTTTTCTTAAATTTTCAAAAATCAAACGCTTTATTAGAGTGCAGCAAGGATTGTCATTTTAATCTATTAACAGCATCCACTTTAATCTCATTTATCTGTGACTAGAGAATATGCCTGCACTTGCCTTAAGTTCATTTTAATTAATTACTCATATTTTACTTCTTTCATTTATAAATATTTGCCACAGTACTCTGTCTTCTTGAAACAAAACAAAACAATTCCACTTTTAATTACGTTAACCATGCAATTTGAATTCGTGTGCCACAACGAATATTTAAAAGCGCCGAGACCTGTTGTCACCGTCGCTTGTAGTTGATTTTATGCGTTGTTGGTGTTGAGTTGAACATTTGTCGCTGTTTTCCCGGTGAGTGCTCAATGAAATGGTTTGTTTGTACGACATTATTGTGCGGCAGAATTCCAGAATACATTTGCATTCTCATAAATATTAAAATTGCTATTATTTGGTTTTATTGGCACACTTTGGCTTTTGATTTGCGAACAGAAATGGTTTTAATGGGGAACTACAACTAATTGGAAGTATACACTTACACACACACACACATATGTATGTTTGTATTGAGATGACATGTCCATTGATAGAGTATGAACTCATACAGAACAGGTTAGTTGCTACAAGCCAATTGTTTTCCAGGAAGTAGGCTGCTGACGGAAGTTCGGTGACAAGACAACGAAGTGTTTCCCACAGAGTTTCCAAAATAAGCCCGGAGGAAACCAAGTAACGAAGGGGGTTTGAAATGATTTATTTTAGTAAACAACTTTTGTAATCACCAAATGATTTGAAATGATTTATTTTAGTAAACAACTTTTGAAATCACCAAATTTCTAGTGAACTATCAGTAATTCCTGCATGGACCAAGCAAAGGCGGAAAGCAAACAATCCCTTCTTAAAGGAGAAATGTTTTGAAGCGAGAAACGGGTAGAAATACAAAACATTGTAAAGTGTGTTGTCCCCTAGCTCATTAGTCCGTTGGGTATCCGCATCTGCTGTCGTTTAGCCGTCTTATGTCCCTTATGAAGCTTATTACCATGTCCATGTTCTACTGTCTGCAACTCATTCTCGCATATCCCTGATTGAACAGTGGCCTGTGATAACTCCTGTTACAAGCCGCAGACTTCTTCTATCCAGTTTAAGCAGTAACTATATGATGTCCCCTAGTTCTGTAAAGGAATCTGTCCCACTTTGTCCGTGGCATTGCACACTTCGACAATGTTCTACAATGTCTGCAACTCATTGTGATAGCGAAATTTAGATTGAAGATAATCCTTTTTGTGGTCTGAAAACGAACTGGGGCACCCTTCACCTTTCCGGTAGACTACAGCTGCTGTATGTCAGTATCAGATCTATAATCGTCTCTAACATCGTTCTTGATTATAAAATCTATTACTGACTCACTTTTTCTGTTGGCTTTCGTCTTTCGCATCTGCCGTCACAATCCTGTAGTACAAACTCCAAATTCCATATCTCTCAGCACATTGGGGCCAGCTGGATTGGCTGCCTCGTACGGTATGAAAACTGAGGTAATCAGTAGCTTACGAACGAGACGTCACCAGAGCTAAAATTGTGAGACATGATTAGATTAAGCTCAGTTTTAGCTACAATGGAGATTCCAACCTTGTCGTTCCCGGGATATAACCCTTGACTATAAGTCCACAAACCTTTTACTTGCTGATGCAAGGTTACTGGATTAGTGCCACTTCCGTTTGAGATTGGATGGGGGATAGGCCGAGGCTGCTTCACAATGGTATAGATTCATTTGCATCACTTGAAGCCTCGTAGGTCCTTTTAGGTTTTGGGAGACTGAAGTTCTCAACAATCAGATCGGCAGCGAATCTTAAATCTCTACCCGTGTATTCTCCTTACAGTCATTGAAGTGGTCAATCTGCTTAGAGATTTCCGATTCACAGTGAATCTGAAATCTCTACCCGTGTATTCTCCTTACAACCCATTGACTTATGAGTAGCGGGGCTCGAGTCGAAAAATTTCCTCGACTCCGGGTTTTGTTTACCTGCATTTTCCATAAAATAAACTAAAAACAATTTAATCAGTTAATATTTTTTTAAATATCTTCAATTACCTGCTGGCCTGCGGAAATGTTTAAAATCAAGTCAACAAAGAATTCGAGTATATGATGCAGAGTTCAGAATTAGTCTTTCATCAGGCCCATTAAAGTTGCAAATGATGGACAACAACCAGTGCCTGTAATGAAAAGAAGTGAGGCCACCACTCCATTGTTGTACGCAAGTTTGTGTAAACAGTTGGTGACACAACACTCACGATCCTCGTCATCGTGCAGTGGGTGCTCACTGACGAGTATGTGGAGTATGACGTGATCCAGAGCCAATTCAAACATTTTCTTGAACTTTGTTAATGGCTCGAGTTCCCTTTAATAATCACTGAGATATTCGTCTTTATTTTTCTTTACAAAGTACCAGGCAGTTGTTTCGCAGGCTCACTTCAATTACCAGAGCGTGATCCAGAGCTGATTCAAACATTCTTACAAATATTTTGTTAAAGAATCGAGCCTACCTTTAATAATCTCGGAGATATTCTTTAAACTCCGTAAAATATTTATTTTTCTTAACAGAGTATCAATCAGTTGTTTCGCTCGCACACTTCAATTGCCAGAGCGTGATCCAGAGCCAATTCACACATTTTATTGAACTTTGTTAAAGGCTCGAGCCTCCATTTTATAATCTCGGAGACATTCTTTAAACCCCCACAATAATTTTTTTTTACTTTACAAAGTACCAGGCAGTTGTTTCGCAGGCACTCTTCAATTACCAGAGCTAGTTCAAACATTCTTACAAATATTTTCTTGAACTTTGTTAAAGAATCGAGCCTGCCTTTAATAATCTCGGAGATATTTTTTAAACTCCGTAAAATATTTATTTTTCTTAACAGAGTATCAATCAGTTGTTTCGCTCGCACACTTCAATTGCCAGAGCGTGATCCAGAGCCAATTCACACATTTTATTGAACTTTGTTAAAGGCTCGAGCCTCCATTTTATAATCTCGGAGACATTCTTTAAACCCCCACAATAATTTTTTTTTACTTTACAAAGTACCAGGCAGTTGTTTCGCAGGCACTCTTCAATTACCATAGCCAATTCAAACATTTTCTTAAACTTCGACTCGAGATATTCCTTATACCCCTAAAATATTTACTTTCTCTACATTCAGTTACCGATTGCTTTTGTTTGTTCATACTTTATTTAATTTCAATGTCTTTTTTTTCTTATTTAGCTTATTGGTTATCATTAAATATAAAACTAAAAACTTGTTCTTCTTTGTTGTGGTTAGTAAGCCCTCTTTCCTTGTCAAAACAAAACCCCTTAATCTATTAAATATATTTTCTATTATCAGGTTGTTGCTGGTCTTGTTTTTCGTTTGTTACAAAGATTGTTTGTGATTGATTGAATATTTTGAGTTTTCTTTTTATCATCCTTTATATTTTGTTTGTTTGTTTGTTTTCAAAATTTGTTCACAGAACTTAAGACGAAAAAACAAAACGACAGATACATGGTATAAATAATGTGACTTCGCCACCGTGGGCAAAGAAGTCAGTCATGACATTCAATTTTCTTACATAAAATCAAAATATATATTTATAAATTGTTGGTGTTATAATTATTAATGTATAATTGTAGTAGTTGGTTTAAAATAATGGAGAGAGAGAGTTAATTAAAAAAAGAGATGACTTAACTTAAATAAAAATATAGTTTTTATGAAAAGAAAAAATATATTGTTTTGTGGTTTTATGGCAAATAAATACAGCCTGAGATTTTGGTTTTTTTTTAATAATAAATTTGGGTTTGTTTGTTTAGAGGCTTGCTTTGTTGTTGTTGTGTAAATTTAATGAGAATGAATCTTTTCAAAATGGCAAAACATTTGAATTTTGTCTAAAAAAAAAGATGTGTGTTAAAATTGATTAAGAACAAATTTTCTTTAAGAAAATTGCGTTAAAAGTTTGAAAAACCAAGATAATAATTTGTTCAAGGCATGTGATTTTATTTGCCAGTAGTAGTTTTGTTTTTCTCAAGATTTTCTTTTGTATAACTTTTTGTATAGATATGAAATAAATATTTTTAAATTACATTTAAAAAGACAGGGTGTTTTCTATATAAAAAAAATGATCTACATATATGTGCGAAAGAATCTTGGGGTTTCATACGTTTATCTTGTTCTTTCTTATTCTCTCTTTGTTTGTGTGCAAATGATCATTGTGTTACAAATAATTATTAATTTAATTACATTTTGTTAAAAACAAACCTATACGTAATATGTTTTTGTTAATTTTTTTTTTTATAATTAAAAACGAAAAAAAAAATACATAAAACAAACAGAAAAAGAAAAATGGTTGAATAATTTCTGTTCAAAATCATCAAAACTTAAAAAACAAATTGACTTTGGATGATGGCGTTGACGCTGCGGCGTCACTTTCTGTCGCTGCTGCTGCGTTTTGTTCTTTGCTCTGCTTGACGGCCAATGCATTGTATTGGTTTACCATCTCAATGAATAGGTCTTCGTCGATTGTGGCCGTTGGAATAGTGGAGACGGCACGGAATCTGAAACGACACGAATACAAAAAACGATAAATTAACAACTATTTTTTTTTTCCATTTTCTTCTTTTTTTTTGTATGTCCTAAAGTATGCCTCAGTATTTGAAATTAATGGTGGGGGTAAATGATGTCAGACCGGGCTGGTTTCTTTCGTAATGACGGTAGTCCGTCCAGTCCAGGTGTGAGTTATAGACGAGCAGACAGAAAAGTGGGCAACGACAAAAATATTTCTAAATTTGCTTTGTTTTATGAACGTTTCTGGGCGGATTTGATGCTTCCAAAATTGACAAAGATGTATCAGAATCTTCAACGAGCATAAATCACCTTCGGCACTTGTTGTTGAACAAGCTATTATATCGATGGCTTCATTGCAGAGAATGTTAGAGGAAAAACGCAAACATTTTTGTGCATTCTGATAAAAAAAAACACTTTTAAATTAAACAAATTCTACGCGAATTCTGATATAAATACCAAAAAAAAATGTCATTTGAAAAATTAAAAATAAACTTTGAATGTGTCTCCTGTAAAGTTGACTTTCTAGACTTAGCATACTATGGAATGAAGCCATCGATATGTTGTGTGTTCAACCGTCATCGCATCGTCTCTTCGAGGTCCCCACCAAAGTGTCTGGCAACCTCCACTGGGTGGATCCATAATGACCTGACCGCTAGATACGTGGAAACGGTGCAGCGTATCTTGTGAACCCCCACCACACGCTTTCCCACACAATTCATCTTGTAGTGTGTGGTTATGTAAATAAATAAATAAACTAAATTCGAGGCCCAATAGGAATTGAGACGGCCACCAGCACCATCACGATCTCAACGGTGTCAGCATGACCTCTGGATTTTCTAGGCAGGCTGGCTTTGCTTCATGTCGCTCAAATCTGCGGTAAGGTCTCGCAGTATTTCATTCGAACGGTGCGAGTTTTTGACTGCTTGCACATGTGCCTGGTAGTATTGTTCTATCTCTCAGGCTCTTATAATGTTGGACTTTCCTTTCCCGATCTGACATGACATGGAGGAGGGTGCAACTCTGTCAGTTGGAAATTAGGATGTTCCCTCCCACAGCATCAACTGTTTGGACAACATCGAACTGAGAGAATCTGTGTCTCCTCATGTGGGTGATGTTTTTGGTGAGTCATGATGAGACAGCCCTAAGCTGGTGATAGCTTTGCAACTTCTTGCACTGCGATCACACTGGTCGACCACCGACCGGCCTACGTTCTTGTATGTAGCGAACAAGGTTTCCCCCAAGAATCGTCTGCCATCTTGAAAGCATACGGAGCCACTGTGGCCTTTTCACGCTGTCTAGGATAATGTTGAGCTAGAAATGGAGTGCGGCGCAATGAGATAGGTTTCATGGACAAGGACATTCTTTGGTACTTGTTCCCTTTTTTTTTTGGCAACAAGAGCTACTGTGGCCCTCTTTGGATTGAGATCTGATATTCAATCTAAAGATTGAACGAGAACTACTGTGCACATCTTTGGATTGAGATCTGATATACAATCTAAAGATTGAACGAGAAATACTGTGGCCATCTTTGGATTGAGATCTGATCCGCTTCTATGAGGCTCAGATCTCCATACTCGTACAATAAAATGTATTCTATACTCTTCAACAAATGTCTTAGAACGCAGGTCTTCGTACATAAACTTTTGTAATTAAATTGTTTTCCAAGTCATCCGCAATCAATAGAAGTGAAGTTACTTCTTTTTTGACGGGTTATTTGATCATTTGATTAAAATGATTTTTCCCTGTCCTTTTGAATTGCGCACTTACTTTTCGGATTTGTATTTCTCCTGTATGGCCTGTTGTGGCAAACTGGCAGCAGCATTGTGTGTTTTGCCCAGAAACAAGAAAACTTCTCTCAAGTCCTCCAAATGATATGTGGTGATTTCCTCCAGTTCGGCAGACCACACGGGCAGATCACACAGGTAACGAGCCAATGCCAATGATGCGGCCGAAATAATCGAGGGATGGAAACGTAGATAAGGATCAGCTTCCAGCAAAGATAACTCCGAAATGTACTAAAATAAAATCAGACAAGGAATAGAAATATTAAAATCGTATATTGTACAAATAGAGAAACCAGTTGTTTTCGAAACTTACCAAAGTGAGGAATTTCACTTTATCGGGTATATCGGTCAGAACCGAGTAGGTGTTGATGAATACATAAGCCGTAGGTGTGCATAGGTCAAAAGCTAAAATTTTCAAAATAATCTGTTCCATGCGTAGAACCTGAGCCTTATTGTACGTGTCATCGGTGATGAAGACAAATTCAGCAACATCTGGTGGATTGATTTCTTCGTATTTACTGTAAAAAAAAAAAAAAAAAAACAACAAAAACATTAAATGATTTTATTCACTAAATTTAAAGAGTTTCTATCACAAGTAGAAAACGAATGGCAAATGGTGGGCAAATAAATTGGAAACTCATTTCTCAAACATGTTGATCAATAATGCAACAACATGCTGTGCTACAGCAATAACACACACAGCATTGCAGAGTAGCAACAGCAATGCAGCAAAGCTTCAACAACCCTTGCAACAGCAACCTGCTCAAGGAGTTGCTCGTGTGTTCCCAGTAAACAAACAAGGAAGAACAAAGAAAGGATGGTGGTGGTACGTGCAACCAATACATTGTTATCCTGAAACTATCATCACCATCAACAGCATCGTCGTCGTCGTCGTGGTCGTTACACAACCAACAATAGCAAATCAGTGATGCACAAAAATCGACCCACAGATTTTCCACTCCCCGACAAAGGTAAATGGTTTTGGCAATGTGTTCATTCCCGATTTCCTGTGTGTTCCATCTGCGATTGAATAGAACGAACGTACTCGAAACAACGTAAAGAAAGAAACGTCACGTCACTTCGACGATTTAATAAGGATTAAATCAGATCGAAAACAATATTCCTCTTAGTTAAAGTGAAAAATAGAATGGATTGATTGTGGCGATAGTAAATACGATTGAGTAGTAGCTGACATTAAAACCGGGAGCAATGTCAGGAGATGGTGTGGAGAATGGAAAATCAATATAAGAATGTTGAACGTTTAAGTGAAAGTGAATGAAATCAGGAAGGGAAAGTAGGGTATACTATAGGTTTACTATACGCCATGGAAGTCATGGTAATCTGGACAGTCCATATTCGAGAGGAGGTGTACGTGAAGAAAGGCATGCTTTCTAGGGTTAAGAAAACGTTAAGAAGTGACAATTCCATAACTAACAACTTTGGTTTTGGCCAAAAACTGAAACTTCAGTTCCAAAACGGACTGGGACAATGGAGAGGTTGAAACAATACCCAACGAAAGAATTAATCAAAGTCTGCCAAGGAATAGTTGAATTTTAGATTCTAAACCGACTGAGAAAATGGTGAGATAGAAAGTGAAATTTCAGATTCTAAACAGACTGAGAAAAATGGTGAGATAGAAAGTGAAAGTTCAGATTCTAAACAGACTGAGAAAAATGGTGAGTTAGAAATGATACCCAATTAAAGAATTACTCAAAGTCGGCAAAGGAAAAGGGAAGTTTTAGATTCTAAAGCGACTGAGAGAAAATGGTGAGTTAGAAATTACAGATTCTAAAACTACTGAGAAAATTGCAAGATAGAAACGATAATTCAAAATCTGCAAAGGATGGTGACCCGACATACAAGGGAGAAAAAGTCTTTGAAAGATTTTTTTATTTTATTTTATTTAATTACAATACAAAGTAAATTTATATTCTAATTTTGGGTCCAAGGATAAACCGAGTGACAAAGACTATTTGGCTTGATTTTTTGCGGCGACAGACCAAAGCCTCTGGTGGGAATCGAACCCACAAACCCCACGCTGATAGGCAAGCACGCTACCAACTCGCCTACCGGGGCGCTTAAGTCTTTGAAAGAAATTAGTCAGGGTTCTAGAAAAAGAGATGTTATTTTGAATCACCCGGTATTTCGGTAGCTCTCACTTTTGAAGCGTTTATTCTTTGACATTTGACAAGTAGCAACTACGCAATTACTAAAAAATGTAACGATACACGATTCAAACAAGGCATTGAAATTATTAAAAAATCACTACAAAAACGGTCACAGTTCGCAAAACTAAAAAGATCCCGATCGATGAGGTGATCACAATCTCGATCTTGTGATTTAACACCTTGCGACTTCTTCCTTTGGGGCCACGTGAAAGATAAGGTCTACGCCAACAGCCTAGCGTCGATTTTTCTTTGAATACCAAAATAACACCTCCTGTTGGAGAACCCTGTACCATGTTATCTGGAGATCAAATAGCGTCTTTTTTGGGTTTCAATGATAACTGGAATACGGAATTATTTCCAACATCTTTTATAGCCTCTTATAGCCTTTTCCGTAAAACGAATTCGTTCGTTCCCAATGGGCAAAATTTAAGTTGCAATAAAACCAGAATTGATTGAAGTCTGAAACACACTTTATAGCGTTAAATTAAGTGTAACACTTTTCCTCCAACTATTTGCCTTCGGATGCCAAAACATTCAGCCACGTTTGTGCATTCCTGGTTAATGTAAACTTTATATCAATAGAGCAGGAGGGAGGGTAGGAAACCTTAGGATAGATAAACAGGCGAACTCTCGCTGCCATGCAACAGTAACCACAACAAATTGTAGTCAATTTTTTGTTCCCGCAGAACAAAAAGGCGCATTGTAAACAGTCAAATGAAGTAGTAGTGCTGCGCTGAAGCAAAATTAAGTGAAAAGAAAGGATGAAACAGCGAAAGCCAAGACTGTAAAGCTTCTTGTTGCAATCACGACGACAATGACAAGGCAGCAGCCATCAGCAAACAAAAGAAGACACGGAGCAAACGATGGCACATTGTATCTTGAGTGGAGTTGGCCAAAAAAAAAAAAAGAAAAGAAAAAAACATTTATTTTAGACAAACAGGGAATGTCCTAGGAGAGAAACCTTCGAGCAGTTTCCCGCAACTTGCTAAATTTAAACATGAAGAATAGGACAACTGCAAAAAACTGACAATTTGGATAAATAATGACAAATAGTTAGTTGAAACAATAGCAAGCAGAAGACACAACAAGACCATGGAGATGAAGAATACGAAATATTACATTTCAAGTAGTTTTCGCTGTTGTTGTGAACGAAAATTGTGGAGACTAATATTGAATTTGGTTTATAATACTTACGATGCAATGTACATGGCGGCCGTTCCCACCAACTGCAATTTATTGCGTACCACCGACATGTGACTAAGGAAGCGATCGATATACGATACCGACAAGTACAACGTTTCGGTGTCCATACTATATTCTTCCGAGACCTCAACGAGCCAATCCACCAGTATGGTGCGCATTGAATAGTTAATATCGGTCTGGCGACGCATATAGTGGGGCTTGGGACGATGTTTCTTCTGTAATGGGGAGAAAACATAAGTTAATGAAAATGTAAAAAAATGTATATACAAAAAAAATGAAAATGTAAATAACACAATTGCAGTTCTGGCATCCGTTAACGACCGTAAACTTCACATTTTGGATCACGGCCTTCGTTTTCGACAAATTAGTTTAGAGAAGAAAAATATCGATCGGAAGCCGTGATCTGAAGAAGCGTCTACAATTATGTCGACACGAAAATGTTGTCAATAACGGACGCCGCGATTACGCGCCTGATCGGTCAGAAAGCTTTTAAGGAGATGAATGATTCCAAGTTGTTTATATAAGTAGCACTTTTCTTCTTGCTCGAGAGACCTAGGAAACACAGAGAATCCTTTTTGAAACATCAAGAGATTCCAACTGAAAGATAACTGATTAAATAGCACTTTTCTTCTTGCTCGAGAGACCTAGGAAACACAGAAAATCCTTTCAAGAGATTCCATGGAAATCCTGAAAGATAACTGATTAAATAGCACATTTCTTCTTGCTCGAGAGACCTAGGAAACACAGAGAATCCTATCCTTTTTGAAACATCAAGAGATTCCATGGAAATCCACCAACTGAAAGATAACTGATTAAATAGCACTTTTCTTCTTGCTAGAGAGACCTAGGAAACACAGAAAATCCTTTCAAGAGATTCCATGGAAATCCTGAATGATAACTGATTAAATAGCACTTTTCTTCTTGCTCGAGAGACCTAGGAAACACCCCAAAAAGAAAACCTTTTTGAAACATCAAGAGATGTCATGGAAATCCACCAACTGAAAGATAACTGATTAAATAGCATTTTTCTTCTTGCTCGAGAGACCTAGGAAACACAGAAAATCCTTTCAAGAGATTCCATGGAAATCCTGAATGATAACTGATTAAATAGCACATTTCTTCTTGCTCGAGAGACCTAGGAAACACCCCAAAAAGAAAACCTTTTTGAAACATCAAGAGATGCCATGGAAATCCACCTACTGAAAGACAACTTTTGTTTTTATATTGAGATATTCTGATAAACTTATTCTTACGATTAAATGAATTA
The DNA here is from genome assembly GCA_958296145.1 of Hydrotaea cyrtoneurina. Lineage (NCBI taxonomy): Eukaryota > Metazoa > Arthropoda > Insecta > Diptera > Muscidae > Hydrotaea > Hydrotaea cyrtoneurina. Next base: position 79,758,375 of record OY282515.1, read on the forward strand.
TAATCACATTAAGATTTTCTTCATTACAAAATAAATATTTAATGTTTTCTACACAAATCCAATGGGTAGTCGATGTCCACGATGTCCCATCCTCCCTCCCGACCTTTTTCTTATCTACCTAATCTTAGGGAAATCAACAGAGGTCCCTCCTAATGTTTTAAAATCCGACTTCATTTTCCCTTTCACATACATAGATCAGTTTTTGGGATTAAATTATACAGATGGTGTTACACTTAAATGTGACAGAAGCCATAAACAGCGGCAGCCCCAGCAGCTGGGGCTCATTAAAAAATAGGAACACGATTGATTTTTTTTCTTGAAAAAGAAAAAAAAACACATAAAGGCCAAAAAAACACACATAATTTAAAAAAAAAAAAAAAAACAAACAACAATATGGATATGCATATTACCGTCGTCGTTAAATGTTGGTCTTGAGTTCAGACAATTAGGTTTAGGTGAGAAATATGTTAAAGACAAAAGCAGCCAGCTTGCTTGCTTTTCAAAACAAAGCCATCTGAAACAGATGGCTGGCTGACTGGCTCAACAAAACATCAAATATGAGATACCGATGCTAGGAGTGAGACAAGCGAACGAACCAACGGACAGACACCGGCATCTTATTTGCTCAGCCATCATACACAACAGTGACTCTGACAAATCTCTACTCAAACGAAATATGGATTCATCACATACAAGATATGGATATGGATATGATGATGACGATGTTATGTTCATCAAGTACTAAGTACAAGCCACAAATGAGATGAGAGATTCCGATATGGATAAGCATCGGAGGAGCCTCAACTCAACAAATACCAGCCGTACAACGGTAAAGGCGGCCGAAGACCAGAAGAAACGAGTTTGGTTTTAATGAGAATAGATTTAAATTAAAGCGCCCATATTACATATTATGAATGAACGGTCGCTGTTTGTGTACCGCCAGCCAACATATCTTTGACTCCAACGGACCGTCACACGCACACACACACACACATCTCATCTTGGTAAATAAAAACCCCGTAGAAAAGGGTGGGGGTGGTGTCGTGTCGTCGTTAATAAATATTTCAAATAATTTTAAGAAATTATGAATATCGTTATATCGAGGGTATCGTTCGGGTTGTGCGACTTCAACCACCAGAGGAATATGTGTGAAATTTTTTTATTTACTATTCCATGAGTGGTATTTGATGGTTATCCCTCCACGACAACTGATTGACGTGTATTGGATTTCCTATCGTTCCTTTCGTTTCGTTTGACTGGCAATTGTTAAGCAACGGCAGTGGCAACAGACACATATACACGACCGACCGACCATGCATGTCTAAATTTATTTTAACACTTTTATTAAAGTCCGTGTTTGGGATGATAAAATCAATACTCAGTACTTCTTTTCAATTTGGTTAGATTCATCGATTGGCTTTGTCCCTGCCCCCCCCCCCCCCCCCCCCACTTTTGATGTGACAACCAAACGTTAGGAAAGCGCCTAATTTCAAAAGTAATTGAATAAGGCACAGTGTTGCGAAGGCGCCCGGGTGATTTGGCCTGTCTTTTTTAGTTTGGTTAGAGTCGTTGATTGGCTTTTGATCGGTCCATTCATTATGTGACAAAACTTCATTCAGTGTTTGGTGAGAAAAAGTGGAATTTGTTTAAAGCCACGATGTCGAACGATAAAGTTTGCATGTTTTTCTAGCGACAAAAACAGCTGATTTGTGGCTTTGAAATCAGTTCGATTAGGAAATCGTGACTTAGGCTGTAAATGATTTACTGCCGGTTTCCATACAACGAATTCGTTCGTTCGTTACAAATCGCTTATATCGGAAGCGCTATAAAATAATTTACAGCCTTTATACAATTCTGGATTTCAGATATATTCTAGATATCGACATATGCCACACAAATGGAGGGGAATGACTTCTCATTTCTAGGACCAAATTCATTCTATTGTAACATTTGTAACGAACGAACGAATTCGCTTTACGGAAACCGGTCGTTAAAGTGTTTTACTGTCCGTTTTCATAAAACGAAAAAAATTGGAAGCGATATAACATGTCTTTGAAACTTTTATCAATCCTGAATTTTAGATTTGTGTTAGAGAATAACATATGGAACGCTTGTCCCAAAAGACTCGGGTTTCCTTACTAAGAAATATTCGTTTTATGGCGCCTTCAATGTTAACGATTCATAACGAACGATCAAATTCGTGTATTTTGACCACCTTAGGAGATAATTTGCTCATATTTTTAACCAACACATTCCCCTAATATTGTTGCGGGAGTTTTTTCTGTTAGCCCTAATTTTCAAGAGTTAACAATAAGAAAAAAAACACCGGCAAATGAATATTAGCGGCTTACATTATTTTTAAGCGTTAATAATAAGTATAAAGTAGTTTATTTGCCTTTTGGGAGTACAAATGTTGTCGTTATGCCTAAATTAAATCCTATCTTCTTCCAAGCGGGCAATTTCGGCCGTAGAAAAGTTATTCCAACAAAAAAAGGGCAACCCCTCTCCAAATTGCTATGGCATTCTTTAAATCCTTTCGAATCGAAAAACTTCTAGTTTTAATGTTTTGTAAGAGAGTGAAATTGAAAATATTGCAAGATCAACAATTCCCCAAAGAATTGACAAGAAAAAAAGCGTATTTCACCATATAAAACGCCAAGTTGACGCCACTGTCATCAGCTGTAGCAAGAAGAAAATAAATGCAAACATACAAAATTTGATTAAAATTCCCACACATTTTTCTGAAAAACGTTACAAAAGGTTTTACATTTTTACGAATACTTATCACCCGGGAATCATAAAAATTTAAAACAGCTTTGTTAAGAAAAATGTGTGAAAATGGTTTTTGTATTTTCATACATTTTTCTTAACAAATATGTTTTACATTTTTTATGATGTATTTCTTGATTTTAAATCTGGAGGAGACTGATGTTCAAGATCCCCGAAGGGTATATGTGCTTGAGAGACAGGAAGCAAAACGGTGGGTAATGAATGATGTGTCCTTTAAGGAGACATAAGGGAGACATGTTTGGACTCAATGGGATTTCCGGCTGTACTATGATATCGATGACTTCATAGCAAAGTATGCAAAGTCGACTTAGAGTGTTTTTTTAGGGAGATTGATGTTTTGAATTCGGACAACTTAAATCCAACAATCCTATCAAAAGTAAGGCTTAAAATTCTACTTAGCATATGACTGAAGTTTAAAAAAAACACCCATTCCAAAACGAACTAAGAAGCACTTAGCATTCTTTAGAAGAGACATTTATATTTTTGAGTGTCGCATGGTGTACTTAACATGTTATTCCCCTATTGGCCATTTGAATTTGAATTTTTGAATTAATTTCCATTTTGTAATTTAAAGCCTGACGGCCAATTAGAACAAATTACAATATGCAACAAATTAAATAGAACTACCAACATATTTTTAAAGAAGAATAAATTGTTATAAATATAAAAAAAAGTATAAAAAAAAACATTCTTTCCCTAAAGGTTTTTTTTTTTTTAGATTTCGTCTCACTGTTCACAATGGTATATGCAATTATGTACATGTATAGCCTCTTCAATTACCACCACACCACCCATATAACATGTAAATATTTACTTTAAATGGCCATTTAATAGCATGTTTACACATCGCCATCAATTCCTTTAAATGACCATTAAAAAATATGTTTGTTTCTTTTGAATTCAAAGCGATTTGAACGGACACCCCCACACAAGCCAGCAATTGGTATGTTATATATTTAACGTTTTTGTTTTTGGTTTTTGGGACAATAGCCACACACTTTAATAAGAAAAGTAGACAGACAATCGCGTTCATACAGTTCGTCCGTCCCTCTGACCGTGGTGGCTATAATGAAAAGAAATGTCCACCGAAATTTTTCAAACAAAGAAAACGCTGAGAAAAAGTCGCAGGCAGGCAAGCAACCAAAAACCGACAGGAAAAAAAACTAATAGAAATTCATAACACATAGCAAACATGAGCTGATTATTGAACGTGTCTATTAACCATTCCAAAAAAAAAATACTACTCTGGCAGTCGGTCGAGGAGTATTTAAAATGCATGCCTTGTAATATCGAAGAACAAAACAAAAAAAGATGATGATGAAAAAATATAATGTTGTGAAAAAAAAAAAACTTGAAATGCTGCCGAAAATCAAAAGGCGTTGGGCCTTCTTGTTTTTTTGGTTTACCAAAACTTTAAGTTTTGGTTTTTGTGTTGAACTTTCTGTTGAACAAACTTACAAACGCTTAACATTTTACAATATCTGTTCGTTGGCTATGGGAATGATTGTATCATTTCATATGAATATTTGTTTGGGTTTTGATAATAATTTGAATTCAAGGAAAACTTTGTTTATTGGAGGTTTTTTTTTTGAACCAGCAGATATTATACATTTTATTAATTTCTATGGAACAAAAAAAAAAAAAAACGAATGGATTTGAATCGGTATATTTGTTAGTCCAATACATGTTTGCAAATTATTGTTACATCTACTTACCTATGTCCCTTAACATTCTATTAAAGAACAGACAAATGGGAAACCTCTTTTGAATCAGGGAACTATGGACAGTATAATGAGTATACTCACTGACCGGGGACCTACTTTTTAAGGCGATGATTTTCCAGAAAAGTTCTACATGGCTTAAGGCAACGTAAACGTAATCGGAACGTTGATGACCGCGAAGTACCATGAGTTGCATGTAAAAAACATAATACAAACATTTGTAAAGGGACAATTTCTCAGCAGAATGTACAAAAACATAAAAAAGTACGCATTTTTATATTTTCAGTTTCGTTTTCCTAGCTTGAATCAAATCAGATTTTTGTTAAAAGTCACTTGATGGATATAGAAATCTATTTGCTACAGGTTCGTCCGTTCCGTTACGTTACGACTACGGCCAATTAACCATTTCTACTTGTTTCCCATAATGAGAACGTAACAGCTGACACGGCACGATTAAAATTACGTTATTAAACAAGTCTCAATAAAAAATAAATTTAATTAATTAAAATTACGTTCAAGGAATTCCACCTTTAGAGATTCATGTCTTACTCGTAAAGTCGCCAGAACTTGGGCTCTACTAAGTGATAGTCACCCACACTAACTACCACAACACGGCCGTCAGATGTTATTTTTGAAGGTGACAGCTCTTTACTGCCTAACATCTTGACTGAAAAGACATTTATCCGTGGAAGGAAATGAATTACTTTACATTTCAAAAGCGGTGCTTTGCGTAAATGCATCACTGCGAAATTGCAACATATGGTAGCACTGCAAGAATCAATGTTCTAAAAGTCAACAAGAAAACAGATGATGCTCAACAATGGCTGATGGAAGAAGAAAATATGAAAATATTAAATATGTTTTTAATATACAAAGAAAACAAATTCAGAATTACCCACTAACTACGAAAAAAAGAAGGGAAAATGGTATGAGCCCCTACGGAACCAACAAAAGTGTCTCAACAGTCATAAAAAATGTAGAACATTCAGTGGTACTAAAACTGTAGGATTTAGTAAATGGGGGGAATCATAGAATCTCTTACATATTTTGAGCCGGTAAACAGAATTTTTGCCATTTCCAATTCGCATATCAAATTCTCAGTTATTAGCAACAAACAAGCATCAGCTGATCGACATCACCAGAGTTGCCAATCCCATGCAGTGCAGTGATGCACAACAAATGAAGGATCTGTCTGGCTAAAATAAATAAAATAAAAAAACTGCCACCATTCAAATATTTCATTTCATTTCTCACAATAGCCCGACACCTTCTTTGGGCATAACTATCTCTGGAACACAAAGTATTCATATTCTTTGAAGAGGAAATAATCTACAATATGTGTGTACCGGTTTTTCTGTGGTCCTGGATCAATATTCCTCATAGTTTGCACTCTAAACTCATTTAGTTCCAGCAACATCCAAAATAGCATTCAATTTACATAGGTAAACAATGACAAAAAAAGAAAACCAAATAGTAAATCAATAGTGTTGGTGGATGGGCTTGTTTGCCGGGGGCAAATATTGAATAGTAGAATTGAGTGTATTTTCCTAGGATATTCGAGCGATGGCTACAAATATACAAGTAGCCTTGGTAGAGGACTGTCACAACATGCGAATACTATTCGTCCTACAGTGATGCAAACTATTTTGTGGGCCACTTGTTGTTTGAATGGGGAAGAGAATGGTATCAATTGTAACAAAACACCACATGTTTTAGTTGTCTAACGACCAGGAAAATTGGTTGGGTTGACTACCACCACACGGGGGAAATCTTTTTTTTTTTTTTTGTATTTTATGACTAGCAACGACATCCCTTGCGAAATCTTCGTCTCCATATTGGTAGTAAATGTAAAACGAGCGAATTGTTGTCTGTTTATGCCAAAAGTTAGGAAATGAATTAAAGGTTTCGTTTCGTTCGTTCGTTCGTTTATTGTATTGAGTTGAGTTCTCTGTTTTTTTTTTTTACAACACACCAATAAAACTGAAATCAACGGCAACAATCTGTTTTATGAAGTTCTTCCGTCACACAGAGGATATTTATTCGAACATAAAAGAAATGGAAATAGAAATCTCTCGAGAAATTTCGAAAAGAAACATGTACAAAGTTCGCTAGGCCATTTGATTTGGGTGGAGATGTTTGGGCAGGAATGTGAACATGAATTTGGTTTCTTTGTGGTAAAATGGGTTTACAAAGGATACAGCTAAGTCTGAGAGATATTTGTGCTCGTGCTTCCAAATCCTAGGAAAGCTCTGTGAAAAAGGCAACAAATGCAAAATCGCGCCCTTAGAACAACAACATTCTAACCGACAATTTTCTGTTAATTTACCTGTATATCAAATCTTACCATAATTTGTAATATCTTTCGATTACTGGTAAAACTGAAAATGTTAAACTGTTTAAATTGAAACAAATAAATTGATAATGGTTGGCAAAATGAATTTTATCATCGCAGTATACTCTATGGAGGAGACTGAAGTTGCCCGGAGGCGGTTATGGGTAATGAAAATGTGTCCTCTACATTAAATTATCAGCCCTGAGAATTGAATTTGCCGCATTTGACTTGACGATAGTTTGTAAGGTTGGACTGGCACATCTAGAATTCGAAGAGTCTGGAAAACCGAGAATAACAAGAGTGAATTTGACCTTTTCTTATTGAAAAGATTTTTTGAAAAAAAAAAAAAAAAAAAAAAACCGGCAGGAAAAATAATACTGGGTCCAGATTGTGTTTTGAAATGCTTTCCGTTTCTTTCGTTCGATGACTTATCGTTCTCATGCTTGTTAGTGGTACGCAATCATCAGCTGTTTGACGAGTGAAAGGAATGCGAAGGTTAACAGGATTTTAAAATTAGTTTTCCTTTGTCCGTAGACAATTTTCTTGGCAGTGTAAATCTCAAAAAAACTTTTGAGGGCCTCAGAAACTCGAAATATAATTTTTTTCTCACTTTCACTGGATTTATTGACACCTCAGCTCAGTGTCGAAACATTCTTATTAGTTTTTCGCATGCAGAATTTCAACGATTCCACATTTTTCGCCATTCTTGCTTTTACAGATTTAATTTCAGACAATTTTTGGTCAATAATTTTGTTTATGTTTTATCGATCTATATTCTTCATTCAGTTTTGTTTCTGTTAGTCGTGTTCGAGATCATTTATTACTTCTATTTCTTTGCAAAATAGAAATGTTTAAAAAGTTTCAGAATTCGTATTGTAAGTAGAAATCTCTAAGCCATGTAAAAACTTCTATGGAAAAATCATAAGCTGTTCCCAGTCGGCTTTAAGCGAAAGACTCATTGATTTGAGAGAAGTTGTTCGTCTGTTCCTTAATCGAAGGGAAAGTATGTTCAGAATCTCAGTTTTTCATAGTTTTTCCCCAGCATTGGCTTTCCAGTGTTGCCTGCTCAACGATAAAGTTGTTAGCGGCTTTTTCATATTCGGCATTCCCTTCTTCATCTGCGATTGAAAATATGTTTTAAAATTCATAATTTTGTTAACCAAGGATCAGGATTTCCATATTTAATTAATTGTTTCAATTCCTTATTCTGCATTGCATTCCTTTGTTTGATAACAAACATCCAAGGATCCGAGTGTTCCCAAACTCGTCATCGTCTACGAATTTCCTTTTCATATTTTGTGTGAGTCTTGAATACATCTTGGCTGGGTTTGAAATTGTTTCTGTGATTAATGTTTGATTTGTGGTTTCTGTGAATTATGTGAGTCTTGAAAACAAATTGGAAACTTTTTGTTATTTTCTTAGGGGTTCTCCCCCCCTTCGCACTTAACAACCAACAAATAAACAATAAGCCATCAACATCATCATATGTAGTGTAGTTATGGTAAGTTAACATGGCAATCAAGCATACTCCTCCCTCCCTCCCAACCGACAAACAAACAAACACACACACACAACCAAGACAAAATAAACAAATACAGAGGTGAAGGCGGCAGAGGCACACAGCAAAAGACCACTTTAAAAATCATTCAGAGAAAAAAAAAACATTAGAAAATAAACATATCGAAAATTTAGCTGCATGTCAACAACAACAAAACAAACGAAACCGAAATACAAATACTTAAATTTGGAATAACATGGAATAAAGAAAGACGGACAGGCAAATGGATGGACGCACAAAGAAGTAAACTTGACCAAAAAAACAAAAAAATCCAAAAAGTTTTTCAACAAATAATCGTTGTAAAACAATTTCAAAAATACCTCTGTGCTCAAACAATAAAACAAAAGAATTTTGAAAATAAAAGCCAACAACAACTCGGAGGTGAGTGTCAATCTAGCTTTTTTCGAAATGATGTTGTCAATTCAATTGTGTTTATTTTTTAAAAGCTCTTTACTTACTTCTCTTTGTTCTTAGTTTCCTTTCGAAATAGTCTCACGTTAGACGAATTTTTCTTGAAATGGCCCACAATTTTATGACCCCAGCCGACCTAAATGAGTCATCCAAATTACAGAAACGCCAACAATTTGAAGAGGAGCGCAAAAAACGCATCTTCAATGCCAAACAACGTTTGTATGGGGTAAGGTTCGCAGAAAGTGTAGACGACTTGTATAAATGCCCCTTTCTATTTCCCTCTCCCTCTCCGTCCCTGTTTAGCTCGATTTGGATGCCCTGGAACGACAAATTGCCGAAAAGAATAAACAGCGCCACCTGGAAGCTGAACAAGACCGCCGCTATGAACAGCAAACCGATATGATGCAAAAGGTCATCCATGCCAAAGAGCTGGAGATGGAGAAACGCAAACGTGTCGAGCAGAGCAATCTCAACTTTTATCGCTGCCGTTTTCAGAACAAACAGCAAGGTCGTGAATTCGATCTCAACGATCCAAATGCGATAAAGAAATCGCAGCCGGCCCGCATGGCCGATGATGATCTGGCGCTGGGCATCTCCAGTGCCCAGATATTTATGGGCGAAGATTTGGGCCAACGTGAACGCCAGCGTAGACAACGCGAACAACAGAGAGCCTGGCTGGATCAGCAGATAAAAGAACGCCAGCAGGCGGAAACTGCTCGCCACCAGGCCGACCGTGCCCAACAGGAATCCATGCAGTCTCGCGACCAGTGTCTTGCGGATATGGCCAAGTCGGAGCGCAAGGTGCGCAATCAGATGGTTGACTCCATACGCCAGTACAACTGCAATATGGCCCGGCAGAAACGCGAAGAACGTTTGCGCAAGCAAAAGGAAAAAACCGAAGATGACATGGCCGAAATCTATAATATGCTCACCAGTGACATGTTAACCGAAAATCCCGATGTGGCTCAGTCGCGCACCAATCCCAATAAAAAGATTGCCTTCATGTATCGCGGCATGTCACCGGAAGAGTTGACAAATTTCCGTCGCGCACAGCATCAGCAAATGATCGATCGGCGAAAACAGGAAACGGAAAAGCAGATCAACGACAAACAATGGGAACAGTATGCCTTGAATATGGATCGTGAGCTACAATTGAAAGATCGAGAAATGGAACGCCAACGCCTGAGGGAATATGAGAAGGTACTGGAGGAAAATGATAAACTGACACAGGAGCAGAAACACCAAAAGCACTACAATGACAAAGTGATGCATGTGAATCGGGTGATGCCGGAGTTCTTTGAGAAGTTCAATACGACAACGCGTTAGAAGAAAGAACCAATTGTGGATTTGAAACGTGTTAAAGTAAATTTATACAGTTTTGGGTTTCAACAATTGATAAAAGAGCTCTTGATATTTGCGAAATAACAAATAATAATAAATTGTATTTAGAATTATAATTTTTTCTTAAGAAAACTTATAAATTTTTGGGTTTAAACAATTGATAAAAGAGCTCTTGATATTTGCGAAATAACAAATAATAATAAATTGTATTTAGAATTATAATTTTTTCTTAAGAAAACTTATTAAGTACATTTATAAATTTTTGGGTTTAAACAATTGATAAAAGAGCTCTTGATATTTGCGAAATAACAAATAATAATAAATTGTATTTAGAATTATAATTTTTTCTTAAGAAAACTTATTAAGTACATTTATAAATTTTTGGGTTTCAACAATTGATAAAAGAGCTCTTGATATTTGCGAAATAATAAATTGTATTAAAATTAAAATTTTTTCTTAAGAAAACTTATTTTAAAATATAAAAATTGTACAGTCGAGTTCGGTTATAACGTACACCGGTTATAACGAACTTTCGTCTATAATGAACACTTTTTTAAGTCCCAAGAGTTTTGCTTCCACCCTATTTTACCCTTTATAACGAACTTCGCTTATAACGAACCAATTTGTCGATTCCTAGGAGTTCGTTATAACCGGACTCGACGGTAGTTACTTTTGTTGACAGAACTGATATATTCAATTCTATTCAAACTAGATGAAACACCCGGTATACTATTAGATTTTAGGTTAATCAGTACTGCTTTTACTCCTTGAAGTTACCCAACCAAATATTTTAAAAAAAAACCATACGGCAACTCCGTAGAATAAGACGCAAACAATTCTAAGATTTCATTGTTTTAATTATCGATAAGTTCGTCATTTTTGTAATCGAAAAATATCAGTCTCAGTCTCAATAAAAACCAACACTTTCTTACTTACTTGCATTTGATCTACTATCTTTTTGCAAACAATCTCCTAATACAAGCGCCCCGGTAGGCGAGTTGGTAGCGTGCTTGCCTATCAGCGTGGGGGTTGTGGGTTCGATTCCCACCAGAGGCTTTGGTCTGTCGCTGCAAAAATCAAGCCAAATGGTCTTTGTCACCCGGTTTACCCTTGGACCCAAAATTATAATATAAATTTACTTTGTATTGTAATAAATAAATAAATAAATAAATCTCCTAATAATGACAAAGAAAATGATAGATACCAAAATAAATGTATTTGCCCAGCACAGTCAGCAATTATTTGAACAATTCTCCTCTTAATATCCGTCTCATAACTTCTGATCAATATTAACCATCCCTTGGATAAAGGCTGCATAGTATAGAGACCCCGAGGCGGGCCTTAGTTTTCTCATATATCACAAATCTTTGACATATCAAGAACTTGAATAAACTACCACTACTAGACTAGTACGTGATAAATGGAAAAAGGAAACATGTCGTCATTTTCTTTCTTTCTGGTAAACAATTAAAAATTCAACATGTCGCACACGATGTAAGGATCAAACGGGGATAAGGATAAGTAGTAGTCACAAACTATGTTATGCATCGGTATACAGTCATGGCATGGTAAAGAAACCTGAAGAAGGGACAAGGCAGCTGCTGCAGTACAACATTGCACCATTTTACTTGGAAACAGGATACAAATTGGGAGAGATAATAAGAAGTCTCACAAAAAAAAAAAGAAAACAACAAGACGGAAAATACAAAACACTCTCGAAAAAGATAAGAAATGAATGCAGCAACATAAATTTAAAAAAAGAAAACGCAAGCAAAGACGAAAACAACCCTCCCCGAAGAAAATACAAAAAAAAAAATGTGGAAAGGACTATACAGGAGAAATATCTAAATGAAATATTTAAGTTAAGAAAATAATGTGGTGGTAAAAGTTGTGAAAGAAAACTATTCAACTTTGAAAGGCATAAATACGATGAGTTGTGGTCCGATTCACTTTTTCACGTCATGGTTTTGAAATTAAAATTAAAATTACAGCTGACTTCAAATGAAAACACTCTCGCACACAGAAGTGTTGAAGAGTTGGACTTTTGTATAGGAAATATATCAGTCTCGTACACAGAAGTCTTGAAGCGATGGACTTTTGTGTTTTTTTTTTTACAGCTGTCTTCAAATGTAACCACTCTCGTAGTGTTGACGTGTTGAAGAGTTGGACTTTTGTATAGGAAATATATCAGTCTCGTACACAGAAGTCTTGAAGCGATGGACTTTTGTATAGGAAGTATATCAAAACAGGGATCGTTATGGTCGAATTTAACCAGAGCTAGTTACTGATCAATCATAATGTATCAATCATTAGATTGCAGAACAACTGGATCTATACTCGGAAGGCCGCTTTATGAACACAAGGACCAATATTATTCAATTTCCCCAGTGGTAACTGTCGTCCATTAATATTGTACTAATATTAATATACGGCTTCCATGGCAGGCCCTCTAATGACTTCATTAGAACGAATTGAGAATAAAAATACATTCTCCTTTTTATAAAGTTTTCTTTCCATGTGTTTGTTTTGATTGCAGTCAAGGTAATATACGGATCCGTTTTGTAATCGTTTATCGATATTTTTCACTTCGCTCTAGTACATCATATGTATTTTCCTCTTATTTAAACTCAACAAAGTACAATCCCACCAAAGATGTGTCAGTGTGTAAAAATAAAGAAGCACAATCTATTTAAAACACAAAATTCTGGTTATTATTTTTCACTTTCATTTTTAATTTTTTTCCAGCAGTCTTTGATCCTTGAAATGTTCATGATTATATTCAACATTAAATTGTTGTGCTTTTTTATTTTATTTTTCTTGTTTATGGTGTTCGTGCGAGTGATTTACTTTTCTCTCTTTCTCACACGCTCTCTGTTGTTGGTTCCTTATTAATTTCTGTCGTTTTAGCCTGCTCAGACACGACATATTGTCATTTTTCTGCTGCTGTTGTTTGTGTGCGTGCGTGTGAATATGGGGCGGTGGGTGGGGGTGAGCCGGTTGGTTTTCTTTTTCTTTGTCATTATACCCCGTCTCATAATGCAATTTGATCATTTAATATGTTATCATGATGCCGCCGCCTCTCTTCTTCTCCTTAACTTTTACTCGCTACAGCCATCCTTTCTTTCTTTTGTGTGTTTGTGTATGTGTCTACATGTATGCGTGTATGCCACGACTGTCTACGTGAGCTGGGCTGTTGAATGCACGCACAGTACAGTGTTGCCTTTTAAGCCTTTTTAATTGCTTAAGGATGTTTGTGTGGTATACATCAGGGCTGGTAAAACGTGGACAAATGTACCATTTGTTGTTACGGGCATCAGAGTGTTATTGTGCTGAGAATCTAGAGAAGAGTGAATTACGCCGAACATTTTTAAAGCAACTTCTCACACACAGTGGAGTACTGGGTAAAGGGAAACTGTCTGAACCGAGAGAGAGATTATGTTATTTTTGAATGAGTGTGAAAGGCTGTCTTTGAATACCCTTTCGAGTAATGTAATACTCGGTGATAGATAACATTTGTTACAATTTATGAAATCTCATCACTGACAAAGCGATACGTGTAGTCTTACTGTGTGTGTTGCCAAGTGTGATGAGATGTTTGGTGACATAATAACAGATTCTTTATAATGTGGAGATTTGAATGTGTGTGTGTGTGAGCGTTTTTCTTATTTTTCCCACCCCTTGCATTTTCATAATTTCGTACATTATGATATTTATGGCAAACATTTGCACATACACTAACACTTACTTTCTGATATAACCATCCGACCAGACCAGACAGTTAGTCCCTACGCATTTCTCCTCCCTACCTCCCTGCCAGTCCCTATCATATTAATTTCTGTTGTTGTTTACTTTAATATTCTGTCTGTTATTTTGTTGTTCTCTTTTATAACCTTTACCAGACGTTTGCGGGGGCGATATGTCAAGTTTGTCGTTTTGTTTGTAATGCGACAAAGGTTCTGCGTATGCTTCACACACATTACAAAATGATCACATTCATATTGATCAATGTAGCGTTTTTTTTTTAAAAGTCGCCAAAAAAAATATCAATTTATCGTTGATATAAAGTTGTCGTCACAAAAAATAACTCTAACTGTGATGTTGTATTTTATATTGCGAAAATACAAGCAACAAATGCGATTACATTAAACACATAATAACAAATCCATTTCCATGTTAAAAGAAAATGTCCCAGCGTTGAAACAAAAGTAGTCAACGTTTCTCTTCTGTTGTCCTAATAACAGGAATTTTTGTGGGATGTTTTTGTCGTTTTTTTTTTTACCGAAGAGTGGCAGCACTGGTAATTAATTGACAGAGCCGATGAGAGATAAGAAACACCTTGAGTTTTTAGGTGTCCCATTGATGTCTATGGATAAGGGTGCATGGATCATATGCAAACCATAATGTAGGGTATTTCACATTCGATCCCAACAAACTAGGTGTTCATATTTTCCTTTTTTTTTTGTTGTTGTTGCACACCACAACACATGGCTGATATTTTTCCTTTTATACAAATAAACCAACAAAAAAAAAAAGGGAAAAACGGTTTTCCATTTATAAAGCAAACGACGACGACGAAGCAGATGGTTTTTCTCATTGTGCTGTAAACGCAGGAAAATAACACCACACACTCAAAAAGGAAGACCTTCAAAGGCATGACAGCACATGTGTATGTGTTGCTGCATCCACTGTTTTGTAATTTCTAGTTTTCCTTAATTATCCTGGACTATTAAAAAAAAAACAAAAAGAAAACCCAGAGCCATCTAACCAAAACAGTTTGTGTAACTGGTATATTTTTGTTGTTGCTTGGCTCATATTATTCGAGGTGATAAGATCGTTTTTCATGGTTTTTTTGTATGCCCTACAATATACACATAGTGTGAGTTAATAAGGATATATATGTAAGTATGTACATAAACAATAGCATAAATTACATATATATTTTATGTATGTACGAGTATATATGTACGTTTATCTGTTTGTGCTAGTGTTGAGTCGCAGCAGACTGTTCTATGCAGACCTGATATTTATATCTCACAAATTTTTTATTTTTTTTTGTCCTATTCTGTCATTTCACGAAACAGAACAAACAATGTCCTTGACATTTTCTCCTTAAACAATTGGAACAGAATACTGAACGGGACACACATGATAAGGATATAAAAGGTGTATGTTTATTATCAAAAAAGTAAACACCTTAATTTATATTCGTTGTTACTTTCCTATATCTAATAGAATATGTGATGTCATCAGTATAAAAAAAAAGTAATACCAATTATGGGGGTTTGCTCTTTAGAGATCTCTTAAAAAATGTCATGTCATCTCAAGACAAAGAAAACGAAAAATTTTGTGAACAAATATTCAGCCAAAACCTTTAGGTATCTTAGGCTTGAGTTAAACAATTATTTGAGACCTAGGTGGGATTATTTCCCCCCTCCACATCCTCTTTCGCCAGTGACTGATCGTTTGCCATGCTTTACGTGTCGTTACAAATCAAAAATATAAAAAGCAACTGCCAATTTGCGAAAAGAAAATGTTTATGAGTAAAGTTAAATCGCCAAAACTGTATTTGAACTACAAAAGAAAATGTTTATGCGAGAAGTTAAATCGCCAAAATTCTATTTGAATGAGCAAAAGCAACGAAAACTCCAAACACACAACGATTTATTAAAGCGCAACTCTTTTTCATGTAATCATTCATAAATTACAACAAAATCTACATTGTATACAACTCTGTTTGTATAAAAAAGAAGAAGAAACCTACGTTGCGAACTGTCGCCGCCAATGTGTACCAGCAATGTATACGAAGGAGATCTTCCACTTGATCTCTCACTTGCTGAGCATTATTTGTGTATTTCGTGCCAAGTGCTGTGTTTTTCTTTCTGAGAGTGTTTACAAAAACAAATCACTGGTGTAGGGCATGTGATATTCCGTTGTCAGCTGTGTCAAATTCTTTACTTAACACATACATTTTTTTTTGTTTTATATTATTTTTAATTTAATTTATTATACCGTTAATTACTATTGGAATTCTTGGAGCAATTTTTATTGTAATTTATAAAAATTGGCCGTGAGACTTTACATTCCAAAATCTGTGGAAATAAATGAAAAAAAAAACGTGAATTTTCAACATTTCTCTTAAAGACAATCCAACCAAATGAAAATCTCAAAAATATAAGAGGAATTAGTTTATCAATATCCCAACATCTACATTTAAAAGGAATTAAGAAACACTAAAATCCTACCTTGCGAGTGGATAATAATGGATATTCACACCTCATCTGAAACTTTGTAAAGTTAAAAAAAAAAAAACAATTCATTTATTTCAACTTCAACAACAAACCCAAGATGTTTAAAATAATTTCTCTTGGTAGCCATTAACAATTTAAAATGTCTTGCAAAATGGCCATTAATTCAGAACATCCTAAAGTGGTGTATGTTCTGTAAATTAACACACCGGTAGTGGGAGCAGCAAAGCCATCATTCGTCGCCCACTCCTCCACCACCTGATGGATAAAAGGTGTTTAAAAAACAATGTGGCTACATACCACAACATATAATAAATACATTTTAAGAAAATAGCTAACCAACCAGACACCTGCATTTTGTTGTTGGATGTTCCTGAATATAAAACCCCACCTGTGCCAGCAGAATAAAAAACCTTCAATTGGTTTATTAACGCTAAACACAACACAGAGAAATTACAATTAGGGTATTCATGCCCAGTGGCTCAATAAACAATGGCATTGAAAAAACTTTAATACAGCATTTCCACCTCTACTGAATGTCCTAACTAAATGGGGGTTAAAAACTGTTGCTGTTTAAATTAGGTCAACACTCGTACGAAGATGAAGACGCGGTCGAACCACCCTCGTCCTGGCTTACTTTAACAAGATGTTAGCCGTACGACGATGCTGACTTTGTTTCGTTTATACCTGTGAACATTTGAAAATTGCCATAAGTACCTGCAATGGGGCCTGGGCACATAAATAAATTATAAACACCTAGACAAAGAAATGAAAAGAGCACAACCACCGAAAGGTCAATGGCTAAATATCCCGTTTGTTGGGAGAACAAAAATGGATTTGGAAAGTAACGACGACTTTTTTTTTTTTTTTTTTTTTTTTTTATAGAAAATTCTCATATTGTTTGATAACATATTTTGTTAATTAATTTCAGTTTGTGTTTTGGTTGCATGAAAAAAAGAAAACAAACCCTCTCCAAAAAAAGGTCTTGTCCGTACTCCATTTGCCTAGTAATTTTATGGGACCGAGTTTTGTTTGTCCTTCTTCGTCTTCATCTTTTTCTGATTATATTATTTTGAGTCCTTTGCCTTTGCCTAGAATGTGGATAAGTATTTAGTTAGTCCATTGGTTTGTAACGTCTGCCCGTACTCATAAACTAGGGATTTTTCTCTTGTTGATCGCACTTCGTAGGAATTACACAAACAATGTTGTCCATACCCAAGTGCAAAGCAATACCGGGTGCCACTTCTGCAGAAGCTGTGGAAATGAAAAGAAGGCCTCCAAAAAATACCATCACTGCGCGCATAAACAATGGGTTCTAACTTCTTTAGGGACCTGGCGATCTGGCCGACTTTGCCCGTTTAACCGGGCAAAACATCGATACGATTTTAACGAGTTTCCGTGGTATCACAAATGGACTTCAAAATCTCATTGACATTCTTCCTGAAGAATACTACTATACTTTCTTCCTGAAGCAAAATATTATACTTTCTTCCTGAAGAAGAATACTATACATTCTTTCTGAAGAGGAACACTATAATTTTAGCTGAAGGTGAATACTTTCGCCTGAGGTTGCAGCCATTCATAAATTGAATTTAGGTAAATGATTAAACACATATCTCCAAAATTAGAATCAGACATTCGAAGCAATCTTTAAACTAAACTAAACTTACTTCAAGTTATATGGTTTACACCACACTAATTTATGAAAAGTTCACTATAGGTTTTTAATGAAACACTGATTCTTTAGTTTTCTTTTTTAAATCATCTGTCGACATGTTTCTGATCAGCTAGGGAATGCAAATCAAACGGCCTCCTTGTTACTAGTATGAGTTAGGGCATCATCGACCTACTCGATCCAAAGCAACTTCGGCTTTGGAAAAGGGAATCTTAAATTTACTCCGGCTTTGAAAAGGGAATCTGAAATTTACTCCGGCTTTCGAAAAGGGAATCTTAAATTTACTCCGCCTTTGAAAAAGAGATTCTTAAATTTACTTCGGCTTTGAAAAAGGGAATCTCAAATATAATCCGACTTTGAAAAATGGGATTCCTTTTCGTTCGCCTTTACTTAAACACATTTCATTTGATTTCATCAAATTCTTCAGCTAATCTAGCCTCTTAGGCTATGAATCAAAGCTGCTTTCTCATCCACAACGCATAACACGTTCTTCTAACAATGAAGGGTCTTTATTTTTGTTTCTTCCGGGTTTTACTTAATCTCTACTGTTGTTTTAGTGTCTTTCGTTTTGTTTGAATAGTTACGTATGCTCAAGTCCTTGCACTGCGTATTGTGTAATATTAAATGCTAAGTAATTTAGCTTAGAGTGACCGTGTATAAAAACACTCCATCCGTTCGTCGGTCATTCTATTCATTTAGCTTTGGCCTAAAACGCTGTTGCTTTGCCGCCCATGCCTTTGAAGCGAAGGAATATGAATTCCAACAAAATTTTATCCTTTAGGATATTTTTGTTTAGTTGTTGTTATTTGTTTAGTACGTTTTTTTTCTCTCGCTCCCCAAGTTGATGTTTACATTTGTTGCTTTTTTGTAATGTGCGTGGTGCTTGGCAATTCTGCTAGAATTTTTCTTTTGTTTTCGTAAGGTTTTTCATGATAAACAAATAAATAGAAAACAAAACTCGGTAAATTGTTTTTCTAGGTATAACAACAAAAGCAACATTAAAGTAACACAACAAAAATGAGAATGCAAAAGATGAAAAAAAAAACAACCAACAAAAGAAAAACTGTACTGAGTAATATTAATTGTAGGCCGCCGACATGCCCCCACCACCAACAGCAAGAAACATTACCAGTCTCGGCCTCATCACTAGTCTCCTTCTTATCAGCCCTATTTATCTAGGAATTATTACTCTGTCATATCCTTATCATGAGCACCATCATCATCATCATATCATTTCCATGTAGCAAGAAACCATCCAAGTTTTATTTTTCATCCTTAGAGGAGCTACTCTTTATGTATATTTTTGAATAACAAAAGGATGCAATTTAAAATTTAATGATTTATGTGTTTTTTCTTCTTCTTCTTGTGGTTTTCCTTTTCTTGATAACATTTGCAAAAACAAAAGATGAGGAGAGGACTGTGAAATTAAATTAGTAATAAAATATTATTACAAATACGTATTTCTACAGAAAACAATTACTCTTGTAAAATTTAGTTGAACTAACAAAGGAAAATCGTATTTGCTTTCAATTTACTTTTAGGAAAATTACTAAATGCTCACAGTAAATGTAAATAAATAGAAATACAAATCCCAGAGGACAACACACAGTCAAAGTCTGAACTCATTCCAGGGAAATTGTAGGGTTTTCCATAGTTCGTTGGCCAAGAGATAGCTAGGCCAAGTTTTACAATGGTAAAAGGGAATCTTTAAAAGAAAATTGCCACAAAAAAAAACATATTATTCTAGTTAGAGAAAAAAAAATATAAGGACCCTATGGTCTAAACTTTAATGAAAAACAATGAAATCCCTCCTGGAATTTCCTAGGGGAAATTTGTGACATAAGAGTTCTCTTATTACTTTCTTGCCTAATAAAGAAATATATGAATATTAGGGATTTTTTCAGAATGCGATTGAAACTGTAGAGAAACATCTAAGAGTTTCTTCAAGGAATTGTCTTTCCTGCAAGTCAGTTTTTTTTTTCCTAAAACTTACAGAAAGAAAAAGTGTCTTGTGGCTTGTCTTGTATAGTATAATATCCGTTTCGAATATATTCACTAATACTGCATAGATTATGGTGAGGGGGGAGCCATAATCTATTGAGTTTTTTTTATGCAATATTAGTGAATATATTTTCTTCCACAGATACATATTTCTTCCCCCCCTCACCATAATCTATTGAGTTTTTATGCAATATAATTTAAAAAAAAACACCTTAAATACTATTTGTTTGTTTTTCCCGATTTTACACAACCTTTTTCTTTTTAATATCTCCCATTTTTCTCTTGATTGTTTTGTACCTACCTCACTTTCACGGAAATATTCCAAGATGTTGCGCTGATATTCCACCACTTCAAAGAAACGCTGACGATCATTGCGCGGCACTAAATGTTTATCATCATCATTATGTTCGGCAATTCCTTTGGAATTGCTATCGTCGAATAGTTGTGAGCCGGTGGCTGAACGATCCACGGACATGGGCGATAGAACATCCGAAACGGACATGGGTGTGGTGTCCAAAATGTATTCATGATCGTCATATTTATGGATATCACTGGAAAAGAACAAAAAAAAAAACAGTATTAATCCCGAATTTAAAAGAATTTATTTTAAAAAAGTGAAGAAATTTACCGGAATTCATGCCTGAGATCTTCTTAGGCACATACCAGGAGATTTACATCTTCCCATCAACTCAGGAAATCGGCGATACACATTCCTAACTCTTTTCTCAAAAGCCACAAAGTAAAAGGCAAATAATCTGGCGGTTCATTACGAAATCAGTATTGTGTCAGCAACAACTCGCCCCATGAAGCCAGTCTACGATCATTAACCCTTTACCAACTGAAATCAAACCCTTTAACCATTAGAAATGGCTGTTAGCGATGACCTTCTATAGAAGGTCTTAGTGGTTACAGGGTTAGGTTAGGTCATGTACCAAGACCGTCTCATCTCGTTGACATACACTAGCAACTCGGCCTGTTGTGCGCTCCTGGTTTCTTCTACAAACTCCCTTCCCCCGTTTTTTTACGTTAAGAATTCAGTGCCCTCTATAAAGTTCCTTAAATTCCTTATGTCCATTGCTTTGACGACCGACAGGTCATCTAAGGTGTCCCCTCCTAATTGGACTTTCCTTATCTGCGAGAAAGCGGGGCATTGGCACAGGAAGTGTTCCGCCGTTTCGGCGTCCTCTCCGTATGCCCTACATTCGTCGTTCCGGGAACATCCTATCAGTCTCTAAGCGGGTAAATTATGGATGTTATATCCGAGCTATTTAAGCAAGAATTGCTCATTTCTCTCTGGTTAAAAAAGTCTACTATGGGTCTTGAGCCTGGACAATATCGGAATTCTGCTTGCAATCGCAGTTAATCTCCGTTTTCTTTTTTTGCAAAAAGTGCTCTTCTAGTTTAGAATTAAAATGGCCCAGGATCAACAGCGAATCTCTGACAAAATGACTACAAAATTTAAATACCAACACTCGCCACTCACCTTCTTTCTGTTAGTATATGATGGTGTTGTTGTTGCTGCTGCAGCAAACGATGCTGTTGCTGTTTATGATAGACATTTTCTTTGTCCACAACATCCTGACTAGTTGTTTCATTATTTTGTTTGTTGTTTGTAGCACTCGCAGCCGCCAGTTGTTCATCATTCTCATTGTGATCCTCATAGACGGAAAACGTTTTGAACTGTTCCTCCGGCACAATGGTGGATTTGGTTTTACCACCAGCCGTCGCCACCGCCGACAATGTTGTTTGGTCGTCTTTGATATTTTTAACATTGCCCACCTCACGGAATGCCTGTAAGCAAAAAAGCAGAAAACAACATGAGTTACAAAGTATAGTTGATAACAGGAAAAAAAAGGGACAGAGCAAAGGGGACCAGAAAAAAAGGACACTAGTAGACAAATGTTTTGCATCATGTTCTACTGCTTGTTGTCGGATAATCTGAGAATGTAGCATAACAGAGGACGACAAGAAAAACAGAGAACAGTTGAGATAACTTAAATTAGTCTGATGCATTACAGTTTGTTACAGTGTGGGACTACACAGTTTAGGTTCGAACGACAAAAAAAAACAACATCAGATTTCTTCTTTTTGACCTGTTAGTCTAAGAATAATCACAGGATTGTTGGAAATATTCATTTACACAAGTGGGTACAGAATTTGGTACAGAATATTAGTTTTTTTTAAATAATCAATACAAAAAAAAATCCATTTCGGAAGTTTATTCACACAATTGTTGGAACACGAATTCATGTCTCGGTTTCCAAATCTTCTGAGACCTTGGATAGGTCGAGGTTCGCCTTAAGAGCCTGAATAGTTAATGGGGTATTTTGCATAACATCGGACCTTTACAATACCCCGCAAAAAAAGTCAAATCCCATTTCCAAAATGGAAGCCGAGACAAAAATGCTCTTCCTCAAAAAAAAAAAAAAAAAAAAATAGATTTATCGAGCACCATTGGTTGTGCATTTTAAGCTGAGAAGCCTTAAAAAAAGCGGATGCTCCTGAGCCTTCTATGGTTGAGTCAAAATTCCCCTCAGGCTGGTGCGTGAAATGTTGAGATCGTTGGCGACTGAAATCCTAAATGATCAAACGTTATAAAACCTAAATACCCTTCTGGTTACTTCATTTGAAATTCGCCTACAAAATTGTAAATTTTGGATATTGAAGTGAACATTTTGCAATCAAAAACTGAATTTTTGGGTTTTTTGATGGTTATCGGGGTGACGATATACAGGGTTGGCCAAAAGACTTTTTTATTTTCATAAATTTAGTAATTTTCAGTTTTTTTCAGATTAAATTTAACTTATTACATTTGTAGACACCACGGTGACTTTTGGCACACCCTACATCCGTGATATTCGTATTATTTTTTTTACCATATTTTATCGTTGTTGTCCCCTTATTCCAATATTTTTTTTTCTTTTGTGAAACATGGATTTTTGTTATGCTTTGGAGGTAATCTTAGCATGAATTCGCAGAGTTTTACTTTTAAGTGACAATTTTTCCCGCTTCGTTTCTTTTAAGTGTTTCTGTTTTTTTTATTTTTCACCATGTTCACTCTTCCATATCTTCTTCGTTCCACAAACAAGATGACGTCCCTATACTGATAATGATAATACAACTGCATAGCATTGTTTAGTTCTCTACTGCTTCTCTGTTCGAAAGGTATCAGTTTTCCTTTTAGTCTTTTGAGTATCTCCACGCTAATTCTACTGGCTGTCCCTTTCGCCGACCGTCTGACTGGTTTATGGTGCAAAGTTCGCAAGTATGTGACTATGTTTTAGTTGTTTCCAATTAAAGTACTTTTTATAATTTCAGCAGGGTATTTTAGTACACATATCAATGTTTTTATAAGCACAAAATGTAGGTTTACATTCAGTCAAATGAAAGGGAAGAAGGCGACACCAAAAAAAAAAAACTGAACATAAAACAACAACATAACATTACGTATATTACTGTGAGTTTGTACGAATGTGTGTGCCATACGAATCCCTCATCATAGTCACACATTGCATAGTGTTGTTGCAATGTGCTGAATGTGCTGTATGTGCTTATGGGAAAAATCCTGTTACACACCAATAGCTACGGTGAGAGGCACAACAGACTACATATGTCAGTGATAATGTTGCTCTGCTCTTTGTAACATGTCCGTCTCTCTAAATTTGTACCCTGAGAGTGTGCTAAGGTTGTTGTTGACTTTGTCGTTGATAGTAAGTACAGCTGTCTGCTGTTGTTGTAGTTGTAATAGCTATGCGCTGCCGACGATTGTAGTTTGTTCGTTCGTTTTCATTTAAATGTTAGCGCTGCGCACATCTAAATAGAAAAATTCGCCAGAGCTGTGTATGTTTTTCTATTTTTCTCTATGCCGGCCGTTCGGCTGCATTTGTTTTGAATTGTAACTGACAAAAAGGCGGGAAACTGAAAACAGAAGTGTGTAAATAACAAACACACAACAAAGACGTTGCCTCACTAATATGCACAAACAAAGGTAACTCACATTGAAGGAAGAAAAAAAAAAGGAAATTTTGTATGTAATCCCATATAATAGACAAAGGGGAATTAGAAAAAAAAATAAGATGTAAATAGTTGTTTGAAGATTATGGGATGATATGTGCGCTAACTTGAAGAAATACCTATAGATTGATGGAAATGGACCCAGGTTTTCTTGTATAAAATATACAGGGTGGACCAAAAGTCACCATGGGGTCTGGTCTACAAATTAAATAACTATAATTTAGTCTGAAAAAACTAAAAATGACTAAATTTAGGCAAATTAAAAAAAGTCTCCCTATTGTGACTTTTTGTCCACCCTGTATATTTCATAGAAGAAAACCTCAGTCCACTTCCTTTACAACGAGACTTTTCAAAGGTCTCTCATGAAATGAAACCCGAATCCATCCTGGTTTAGGGGATATTACATTTTCATCAAAATTTTAACTGCATACATGTGTGTGAACAAGTAGTCCGGTTAAATTGTCACTTTAAATGGCATCACCCTCACTGATTTATAAAATGTTTGCCGAGGGAATTTTATTTTACAAATAAATTTTTCATTAAGGACATTTTATTTTACAATTTTCTTTGAAATTGCCAAATTTAGTGGGCAGACCAGACAAAATTAGCAAAAGGAGAAATTCCGGGCTAGATCTTATTACTGCCTCATATTTATAAATGGGATTGCAACACATAATAGAATATGTTTTAAGAATTTCCCTAACATATGAGCGAGCATAGAGTTGCCGAGTTTTCGTTTTCAATGTGTACTCATACAGTAAGTGACACAGGGTATGCAACACTTCAGGATTATTGGTTTATTTACTTAAACTCAGTTGGTAAATGAGCCATATACATTTTTAATTACTTTATTTCTCACATTATTATTAAATTAATTAAATTTATCATTTTAAAAGGAAAATAGAAACGTGTTGGTTTAAAAAAAAAACAATTTTTGTATAAATAATGGTGAAGTTTAAAACGAATTTGTTCGATAGAATTTCTTTCAAAACTGAAGGCCCAATAAAATTGATTTTTTATCAATAATGAGAACTTATTCGTTTGGGATTGTGTTCTATATGTTGATATCTAACATTTATCTGTATACAGTCAACTCGCGGAAACGTCGACATTCTAAAACATGAACGAAACAGAAACATGAACAGCATCTTTTCTAGACACAGGTCTCTAATAAGAGATAACTGTGGTCTATATGTTGATATCTAACATTTATCTGTATACAGTCAACTCGCGGAAACGTGGACATTCTAAAACATGAACGAACCAGAAACAGCATCTTTTCTAGACACTGGTCTCTAATAAGATATAACTGCCTTTTTAAATTATACACGTATTTAATTTGCAACATTTCCGTCATTCTTTACACTCTTTTAGTTACATTCTTTTTAGTTATTCTTTACACAAAATGATTTTTTTTATTTAGAAGTTCATTTTAGTGATGGTATTGTTTCATAATTATAGGATTCGAAAACGTGAACGAAATCGTAACCGTGAATACTCTCAACAATAATTAGTTCACGTTTCCGCGAGTTGACTGTATAAGAATTAATAATGTCCATTTTATAACGATTCCAATATTTTATGGAAACAGGCAGTACGTTTTATTTGTGAAAAATATTTGAAAATACAAAACATATTTCGCATGTCTGCTGTCCATTGCCAGGTAATATTGGACAAGTAATGACATTTATTTCAAATGGGTATATATGAAATCAGATCGGTTGTGGAGGAAATTGATACAAAACCGATTACAAGACTACACATCGCAGGCCAACGACTCGAAATCGGTGTATCGACTAACCTTAAGTGGTAGATTTTGCAAACGATGATTGAGATTCTATACAAATGTTGAAAAGATTTCAATGCTTTGAAATTACAAAGTCCTTTTTGTAATTTATCTACTATCTCAACTTCATTTACTTCAGTGATCATCGGAAAATCGTGGTAAAATCGTTTTGTTTAATATAATCCCGATAATTCAGATTCAATTCAGACTTTTCAAAACATTTGAGTGTCCAATTGTCTGACAAATCTTACCGACAATTTTCAATTAACAACGTTATAATTGATTTCGATACAAAAAAAAAAAAAAAAAATGCCATTTAAACGAAAATACTGACATAAAAGTGTCAAACTAATTTAAACGTTATCGTTAATATTCAAATTGAGCTTCTTTCATA
The DNA here is from genome assembly GCA_958296145.1 of Hydrotaea cyrtoneurina. NCBI lineage: Eukaryota > Metazoa > Arthropoda > Insecta > Diptera > Muscidae > Hydrotaea > Hydrotaea cyrtoneurina. The sequence continues at coordinate 79,784,643 of OY282515.1, forward strand.
TCATGATGTCACAATAAATATAAACAAATCATAAAATTCCACACAACAACAAAATACAGAAATAAAGAAATACCAACAACCATAGAATTCATTGTAGTCTTCTTCCTCAGTGCTCTTGCAGCACCTCATAGCAATGTTGGTTATTTGGTCTCTGATAAGAAATTACACTGTCGGAGATGGTGCTTTCAATACAGCGAACCATCGACAGACCAGCCAACTAAGTTTTAACAAAATAGCGACCACATGCGGGTCTGACTTTCAACAAAAGTCGCGTGCTACGTTTACGCATACACTCCAAAGCGAAGGGGGCACACAACTCATGGCAGCTGGCAGAAATAACAACAACAAAAGCACCAATTGTAAATAATAATAATAAAGAAAAGAAAAATTATAAACAATTACTCTGACATCGAAGAAAAAATATGGTGGTGGGGGCAGGGAAGAGTTGGTGTAGGACGGACCGGCGCTCGATAAAAACGAAAAGTACACTGTGTAGAACGAACGTACACACAAAATGTGATTAAAACCACCAGACGATAATTTTGACGAAAGAAACAAAAACGAGAAGAACATGGGGGACACCAAGGCAAACACAAAGATGAAATGCATAAGAAAATTTGGATATTTAGATGAAATACGATGAACAAGTGTTGCAAATGAATGAAAAATTTGAATACATTTTAAGATTTTAGGTGACATTGACAATTTTAGTTCGGGATTTAAAAACTGGGAACTTAAATGAAAGACAATCAACGTCTCTGAAGGAATCCAAATGAAATCAATCATAAAAGTCAGTGTCTTCTTCAAAGAAAAGGCTAAAATAAACAAGATTATTGCATTTAAAGAGTATATACAGGGTTCTCCAACAAGAGGTGTTATTTTGAATTACCCGGTATTTCGGTAGCTGTCACTTTTGAAGCTTTTATTCTTAGACATTTGACAAGTAGAAAATAGGCCATTACTAAAAATGGAACGATGCATGCATTAACATTATTAAAATTCACTACAAAAATGGTGATAATCTTGCAGTCACAGTTCGCAAAACTAAAAAGATTCCGGACCGCGTTATCTCTCGAAGATGTCAACACAATTGGCCACCGAAATCTTGTGATTTAACACCTTGCGACTTCTTCCTTTGTGGTCATGTGAAAGATAAGATCTACGCCAATAGCCCAGCGTCGGTACAAAACCTCATAGATAGAATTCGTGAGGCTATCGAGGACATAGGGCAGCCACTTGGCGATTTGGCAATGGCAAATTTCATGAAAAGAATATGGTCCTGTAAGCGTGGTTGTGATGACCACTTTGGCTGATGTTGTTTTTCAGGCATACCTTCCTCTTTATCATGAAACAAAGATCCGATCATTTATCACAAAAAATTGAATTTTTCTTTGAATACCAAAATAACACCTCTTGTTGTAGAACCCTGTATATAAAAGTGTGTTCACTAATTCTAAAAAAACCCATATTTATTGAGACTATGACATATCCCACAATTTTCAGACAAAATCTGAAAATTTTATAGTTCGTCCACACAGGATTATGTATTTATGCCACAATCAAAATATGCTGGAAAATCCACATTGACCGGAATTTCATCTCAATTTCCCCACAAAATCTAAAAAATGTGAATTTTGTGTGCATTGGCGATTTAGATGACTTCCTTAAATCAAAGGTTGTAAAGAAAACCTACACAGAAATGCTCATATAAACACACGGCAACCCTTATCTCTTAAGGAAAGAGGAGAAGAAAAGCAACCATGCAAATATGGCACCTTTCAAATTCGCGCTCAGTCACAGACTTACACACACACACACACTCTCTCTCTCTCTCACTCAACACACAAACTAAACATGTGTTATGAGATAAAAGAAACAACAGAAACAAAAAAGAAAAAAATACAAATAAAACTATTTAACTTTTCAAAAGATTAAAAAAATCTATTGAGTCTCTTTGAATTGATCTTCCTTTTATTGAGCTTTTGCTAAAAAATTATTCTTACAGAAAATTCGTGATTTTTTAAATAATGGGATCGGGATTTCACAATTCCAAATGGCTGATGACTTGCATCTAGTGTAGCAAACTGAATAAAGTTAATAAATCAAGTTTCCAGGATTGAACAAAACGAAACGTGCCATAAACTTAGGCCCTTTAAAGGCGATCTTCGGCACTGGAGGGTTTTTGATTTTATAATCAATACAGAAAATCAAGCAAGTCACAAAGTTCCACCACTTAAAATACAAGAGATTCTCTTTTATGAATTGTTTTATTTTTTTCTTATTTCCAACAAAACTACTCAAGTCTGTTGGATTTTTGTAAAATTCCGCAAAATATTAGCGTATTTTCCAATGAGAGCAGCTCATAATAAAAGTATCTCTCTCTTTCTCTCGGGTTTCACATGATCTCAAACTCTCCCGTGTGTGTGTTCCCCTAAACAACAAAATAAAGGGAAACTGAGGACATCGAAATGACGTCAGATGTTGAAGAAAAAAACAATATGTAAAAAAAACCCGTAGTGAGAAATTTCAGAGAATGGCCAAAGGGAGAAACGTAAAACAATATCAACCACCTTTTGGGCAAATATTTTCTGATCTATTGCGATGTTCAATTGTTTGGTGCAAACTTACCATTTTATTGTTGCCTGCTCCTCCTGCAGCAATATTGTTGTTGTTATTGGTATTGTGGTGAACGGCAGCCGTTCGTACATTGGCATTTGAATTGAGAACAGCAAAATTGGCGCGTCCTTGTTTCTGAGGGATGCCAGTCACGACACCCAGCGGCTTCAATATATTCGATTTCCCCAACATTTTCTCCTTCAACGGGTTATTGCGGGGATTTTCCTTTTCGGCGTCTTTAATTTGGAAATTGTTGTTGGCAGTGGTTGTGGCGGCCATTGTTTCTTCAAATGTATTTGTTTTTGGATTTTACAAGTTTATTTCTTTTCTGTTTTCGACAAACACTGAGACACGCACTCACATACAGCACAAGGAATACAGGCACCAGTACAAAGAGGAGATGTACAACATGAAATATTGAGACACAAATCACAATACCGAGTGAAGGGCTGGTGTAAATTGCAGTAGATAGACACAGAGAGAGAGAGAGCGAGGTAGGGAAGTTTTTGTTTTATTGGAATTTCTACAAAATGGAAAAGAATTGAAATTTGTTAAATTTGTATTTTGTTTTAATTTGAAATTAAAATCAGGGGGATTTTAGTTAAAAATTTTACACAATTTAATGTTCACAAGCGCTTTCAATACTTTTTGTTTGTTTTTTTTTTTTGAAGATATTCTTGTTTTTAGAAAATGGTGATTTTTTGCTGTTTCACTTCTTTTTCTTTTTATGGCATTTTTTTGTTGTTTACTTTATTTAAATTCCCGTTTCTTTTTTTAATTTGCTTTCAAAATTGCAAATTTGGCCGTGTGTCTTTTCGTTTTTCTTTTATCCTCGTTTTGATGCTTGCACACTCACACAAATTCACACGTAACAACACACACACAGCCACTATTGTTGCTCGGTCGTTTTAGCACATAAACATTAAACAAATTACGCACATTTGTTTTGTTTCTTTTTTATTAAGCATAAACATTTGACGCTTTTTAATTGATTTACTTTAATTTTTCTTTAAACAATTTACAACATTTTTTGCAGGCTTTTCACCGAACTTTTTTCTTTCTTCAACTTCTGTTGTTGCGTTGCTCTCTCGTTGCCGTCATAAATTGTATTGAAGACTTGACGTTCTAAGATCGCGATGCTTCGATTTTTGAATTTGTGCGCCCCTAACAAGAGTTGCCACACATACGCAGTGTGGCCTAGCATAGAATTTCCCCTTCGTGATGGTGAATTGCGGCGTTAGTGTGGTGAGTGACCGTCATAAGCCTACAGGGTTGTATTTTGTTGAGTGGAGGAATGTATAGTACGTTTACCATGTGAGACGATTTTGATTTGGTTTTACGTAATAACGCTTTTAATGTCAAGTTTGACAAAAATATTAATATTTTGCCGATTTTCTGCACACAATCCACACTGCATGAAGATATATTAATGCCATTGTGATCACTAAAACGGGTAATAGCATTTTTGCTATTGACAATTTTTTAAAATCGTTTAGAAGGGAAAAAAAAATAAATTGAATCAGAGTTGACAGGAAAATGAAGTAATTTCGATTGTAATCGATTTCCATACAAGAAACTTAATTAGTAATTATTTGTATGTATTTCCCTCAGCATTCTATGAAAGACAAGACATCATCATTCAGTGGCCTACGAACTTACTAATCGGGACGTTGGTCCCATTGTATAAAGACGGCAACGAACGATAAATGATTTTTCCAAAAAATAAAAATGCTGCGATTTGTTTTAAAACCATTTTTCATCTTTTGTTGCTTAGGGAAAGCGTCGCATGCCAAAAACTTTTCGAAAAGGAATCGATCCAGAAAGTTAATTATTATTATTATTATTTGTTTTAAAAAAGTAGGTATTTCTTTAAAAAAAAACATTATTTGCTTTGAAAACCCTTTAAATATTGCCATGCCCATTACTGACATCGAGAGTGTGTAGCCGAACTAATGCGTCTAAAAACGACTTACGACGTCTGCCCTCTGTCTGGTCTTTGATATGTGGTAGACTTCCGAACAAAATCATCAGAAAGTGACGTTATGAAGCACATGCGAACACCGCTTGTAGCCTTCGGACACAGAGGCAATATTCTCATTCCGTTTGTCAACTCCATACAACTTGTAATAGATTGACAGAAACTAATTTTTCATTAAATCTCGTGGGCCAGTTTACATATTGTCCCCTTGATGTAAAAAAAAAATTAAAAGACCAAATAAAAATAATCCACAAGAAGAATCAAAGTTTTTCTTTTTTTTTTTAATTACAGCCAAAAAAACATCGGAAGTTTACTTTTGCGCCACCGGTTATTTATCATTTGTAAAAGATTTCCGTCGTATCGGCATATGCGAACATGGCTTAAAGTGATGGCAATGCGCAATCTTCGCCTACACCTACAAATGTCACACCCACGATCAAAACACAGGAAACTTGTAATAGATCGAACAACAACCAAATACCGCGTTTTCCAACCTCAGTGGAATGTCACAAAACTTGTGTATGTGGGTGTGTGTGTGTGTGTGTTGTCTGTCTGAGCGGAAAACAAACATCTGTCCGGCACCAAACATGACGGAACAAATCTCTGTGGCAAAAGAAAATCCAATTGTTCAATGGTGAGTTTCCAACAATAATTAACTTTTTTTACTGAGCTGCTTTTGTGTGTTTTGAAAAACACACACACACAGAAAATCCACCGGATTTCTGGTCAATGAGCGAAACTCATGCAACACCTTGCCGAGAATAATGACCACAAAGAAGGATGCGTAAGGATTGGATTTGAATGCAACATTAAACACAGCAACAAATGAGTTGCTTACCAGGAGTATTGCTTAGCAAGCGGTCCAAGACTAATTCTACCTCGACAACCAGCCATTTGTCCTGTTACCTGATCTACTTGAAATGCTTTGTGTCCAAGAGATAGAGAGACGGACAGAAGAGGAACTAGCGAAAACCCTAAATAGACGTTTTGTTTGTTGTGTGGATTAAATGAAAAAAAAACATTGCCGTTGCTTTTAACATCATCTTCGTTTCTTCCGTGTCCGTTCTGTGTGTCCACATGCCAGAACATCTGCGCCAATGTTAAAGAGAACAACAACAAAATCCGTGTGTCCCTGTAGTCCATGCAACAGTTAACAATGACAGCGCCGCCACTCAACGCAATACTTGCGTTGTGATTTCCTTGCCATCGTTAACACACCAACGGCTGCTGCTATTGTCAACATTTCGGCCTTGTGTGCAGGATATTAAGAAACGAATTTTACATTTTGCCATGGCAGGAGCCGGAGCAGAGTGGTGGCGGAGAGAGAGAGAGAGAGGTGGAACTAAATACACATACATAGCATGACAGCAGCTAAAGAAAAACTGGAGTAAACACATGCTATGAAATGAACTGCCGGATTCTTATCGTGTGACATGTGCTACCAGCCAATGTTGGTTTATTAAACGGATCTAAATATTTTTTTCGTGTGCTCCAAAGTTCAACAAAGCAAAAATTGGACTATCAACGAAGGGGTGGTTGTAGAATTTTGGATATTTTGATTGACTTCCACCACCTGAGGGCAAAGACAGGAGTCCGTAGGAAATACCTTTCAAGAGGTGACTTATTGATTCAGAAACAATTCTGTTATTCATTCGTAAGACTTTGAATTATATATTTTGCAATGCCCTAGATCAGGACGGGATGGTTTCTTTATCGAGGATATCCAGAACCGAGCATGGTCAGAGTTAACCCAACATTATAAGAGCAGTCCCTGGGAATACCAAAGACAGCTTTGATAATCAGCTGGGACCTTTTTAATACGTGTTGTTTGTCCAGGCATCCTGTTGATCTGAAATCCCTATGTGAGAGAACAACAATGACATCTTTGATAATCATCTAGGATCTTTTAGATACGTGTTATCCAACAAAGCATCCTGTCGATCAGCAATCCCCATTTGAGAGAAGAACAACGACATCTTTGATAATCAGCTGGGACCTTTTTAATACGTGTTGTCTGTCCAGGCATCCTGTTGATCAGAAATCCCCATATCAGAGACTATGGACAGTGCTTTCAGATCGCCCTTGTGACATCTCTCAAGCATTGTGAATGGAGGCGCCGATCATAACCCCTTCTCTAGGGAGGCCAGTGTTACCGCCATTCACTGTGGACCTTTTGGATACCGACGGGTCATCTGGTGACTTGGAAATTTCCAGCCTACTTTGAAATTGTATCAGACAAGACATCCTGCTGTTCAGAGATGGCCCGTACTCATTTCAGAGACTCGCTTTGCTTCCAGTATAGTGATTTCACATCGGCCTTGCTAATTCTCTCAAGGTGCAGGTCATGATACCGTTTTTTTTTTCTTCGAAGGCCTGGTGCTTTGGCCTTTCCACGCTGAGGAATTAGGCAATGTAAAAGCCGTGGAAGAACAAGTTCAAAGGCCTCGTGCTTTGGCCTTTCCAGACAGAGGAATCAGGCAATGTAATAGCCGTGGAAGAACAGGTTCAAAGGCCTCGTGCTTTGGCCTTTCCAGACAGAGGAATCAGGCAATGTAATAGCCGTGGAAGAACAAGTTCAAAGGCCTCGTGCTTTGGCCTTTGCAGACAGAGGAATCAGGCAAAGCAATAGCCTTGATTGAACAACTCGTAGCGTATCCGATCTGCGCTAACCGGTAGATGCCTATCGTTAAATTAGTTGCATCCCTCCCGAGGGGATGAGGAAATTAATTGGTTTGTCTCTTTGGTGAAGCCCTAGAATCTTGACAAAACCGAGAACTCTTAGAGAAAGCTTGCGTTTTGACAAATGTCGCTGTATAATAGGCAAACTCTTTGCCCCCAGGTCCATCAAGGGAGACGTGTGAATGTAAGTTCTGCTGTGGCTGTAAATATCGCCCTAAGAAATCTGTTCTACCAACTACTCTCTTTGACTATGACTCGGTGGAGATTTGACACCTTTCCCCGTTTATGTTGGTCATGTACAGCAGTTTTTAGGCTGAGCCGAATCCCCTTAACACATGCCATCAGGCCTTGGTCGCCCTACACAGCCTTATTTTTCACTTTTAACCTTAGTTAGTGAGCTGTTCATTTGGATTCTTTTTGTTGTTGTTGTTTTTTCTGCAACATTTCCCAGTCTTTTCACTTTGTCATATGTTAAGAATTTCTTATCAGCTAGCAGACAACATGAACATCAAATGTACAAGGCCAAAGGAAGGAAAGTCCACAAAAAAAAAAAAAAAAAAATGTCATCATTTTTTAAAATGTTCACCCTAACAAAGGTTATGACAATTTTGCATCTTTTGTACTTTTGTAAGGGGGAGGGGACCAAAAGTGCAAGAAAAAAAATTGTTTAAATTGCGAAGCAGGGAACGTGTATGTTCTTTATAAACGAAATGTTAACCGAACTATACAAATGCGAATATGAGAGGTAACCCAGAGACATTTTTCCGCAGCATTGTAGGAAAATATTTATTTCAAAAGCAAATCCTTCCCGTAAAAACTCCATTCTGAATTTAAATCTAAAAAAAATATAAAAAAAAATCTGGGCGCCAATTTATTGTAATATCTCCCCCTGAAACTAATCACAGCACGTTGGGCGCCAAACTGCGTTGGGTTATTCAGACAATGTCAACTGTGTACACAAAAAAAAATATAAAAAAAAAATCTGGTCGCCAATTTATTGTAATATCTCCCCCTGAAACTAATCACAACACGTTGGGCGCCAAACTGCGTTGGGTTATTCAGCCAATGTCAACTGTGTACACATGACATTGCTCAGCGAGATAAACCAGAAGCTGGAGAGACGGAGAGAGAGAGAGATAAAAACGCCCAGCCTGACATGACATTGCTTTGCCTGCCGACACTGTCAACAAATACAAACAAAAAAAATCAGAAACGGAAACAACGAATGGCCTTTGTCAACGTGTATATCAAAGGAAATGGTACTGTGATTTTTTTTTTCTTTTCTTTTCTTTTTTTTTGTTACATTCTTTCTTTTCCTGCTTTCAGTGTATTCTATGTTTGGCAGTTGTCTAATGAAAGTGATGAACACATTTTCGCCAAACCGGAGTACAAAAGGACCCGAGTATATTCAGTAGGAACACACACACATCAACGTCACCTCGACTGACATAGCAGCTCTTTTGTATTCACATGATCATCGCCGAGTACTCACAGTCGTTGTGTTGTATTCAAATGTGATTGTATGTACACACACACACACACAGTTGAGGAAGCTTTTGTTCTCACGGTTAGTGTTGCGAAATCAATAGACAGAAAGATCTAAAGATGGCCTTAACCCGAAAGTTCAAGATACCATTGAAAATGCTCCGTTATGCTTGAAACGAGCAGGGAGATTAAGATTGCTAGTTGTCTGGAAAATATTGTGGAAGGAAACTGGAATGGCAAGACTGCAGGACCCGAAATGGAATACGAGCAAGGCCATACGCCATAATAAATCTACTGTGGGGACTATCGTTCAAAAGGAAAGCAAATTAGTTAGCTGGAAAAGTGTCGATCGAATCGGCACCATGAATGAGTTAGACAGTGCCAAGGATCCCGTGTTCGGCTGGATTTGTGCTAATGAATTTGGATTAGAGTTTATATACAGTCGCTCTTTTCTGTAAGGTTGCAGCTGGTGGCCTGTTAATTCCTACTTCGTTATGTGGAGACCAGCAAAACGATGGTTTTTATTTTTTATCTCAGTGGAAAAAAAATAACCCCTATTCCTATGCCAATGCTCAGGAGGGATGCAAGTAATTCAACGATAGGCATCTACCGGGTAGCGCACATCCGACCTGTTCTTCCACGGCTATTACATTGCGTGATTCCGCAGTCTGGAAAGGCCAAAGGACCAGGCCTTCGAAGAAAAGGTATCATGACCTGCGCCTCTCTCGGTCTCTCTCTCAAAATCGTTGCCTGATGCCTCTGTCGGGAAAGGCCAAAGCACCAGGCCTTCGAACCTTTTCCGTACTGTTCTTCCAAAGAACCAGACCTTCGATGAAAAGGTATCATGACCTGCGCCTCTCTCTCGGAATCGGTTCTTTATTATCGTCCGTTCCGGCTGCCAACACAGTTGACGTGCCTGAGGGGATTTTTTTTACAAATTTTTTTTTTTTCAACAAAATTTTTTTTTTCAACAAAATTTTTTTTTCAACAAAATTTTTTTTTTCAACAAAAATTTTTTTTTTCCAAAAAAATTTTTTTTTTCAACAAAAAATTTTTTTTTTCAACAAAAAATTTTTTTTTTCAACAAACATTTTTTTTTGAACGAAAATTTTTTTTTTCAAGAAAAAATTTTTTTTTCAACAAAATTTTTTTTTTCAACAAAAATTTTTTTTTTCCACAAGAATTTTTTTTTTGTACAAAATTTTTTTTCCATACTTCAACGGGCGCCATAGGCGCATTACAACCATGGTACAATAAACAAGGTAAGGTCATTAGCCTAACAACAAATAATCAGATACAACTCTGGTACTCTATATTGTCAAAGTTGTATATGTCAAGAATATAAAATAAAGTTACTGACAGTTAATTTTTGTTATTGTTGTAAATATTTGATACAAAATATCATGGTACAATAATAATTTCAATAATTTGAATAAACGTTTTTTGAAATTTCAACAGTTGCCTGAATGTAAACAAAAACATCGAATGTCAACTTTGACAATTTAGAGTGCTGCGAGAAAAAATTGTAAATCAGCTGATTGCTTGGCCTTACCTTGTTTATTGTACCATGATTACAACTTACTAGTTTAATATATTTAACATTTTCGACTGCAGGCTCATTTTCTCCGAGTTCAGTAATCCGGGCCATCGGAAGCGGTTCTTTATTTATTGCCCGTCCCGAGGGAAACGCATGTAAGTATATCGTTAATTATAATCCTGTACATTTAATATATTTCAAAATTTGTCACCTCTAGGTAAATTTTAAATGACACAGATGCATAACAAGTGGTTGAATCTGTCATAGACATGCCTAGCCAAACTTCTCCGGATCCTTAAGGTTTCAAAAATCTTCACAGATTATCTCCTTCGTTTTCCGGATCACTCTTATCTGGTCGTTGGGAATAATTGGTTCATTATTTATCGCCCATGCCGAGGGAAACGCATGTAAGTATATCGTTAATTATAATCCTGTACATTTAATATATTTCAAAATTTGTCATCTCTTGCCCCATTTTAAATGACCTAGATGCATAACAAGCGGTTGAATCTGTCATAGACATGCCTAGCCAAACTTCTCCGGATCCTTAAGGTTTCAAAAATCTTCACAGATTATCTCCTTTCATTGTTGCGTTTCCGGATCACTCTTATCTGGTCGTTGGGAATAATCGGTTCATTATTTATCGTCCGTCCCTGAGAGAACCGCATGTGAGTATAACGATAATTACAATCCTGTACATTTAATATATTTCAAAATTGTCATCTCTTGGCCCATTTTGCGACAACTGATTGAATCTTTCATAGACATGCCTACCCAAAACTTCTCCGGATCCTTAAGGTTTCAAAAATCTTCACAGATTATCTCCTTCCATTGTTGCATTTCCGGATCACTCTTATCTGGTCGTTGGGAATAATCGCTTCATTATTTATCATCCGTTCCTGAGGGAACCGCATGTGAGTATATCGTTAATTATAATCCTGTACCTTTAATATATTTCAAAATTTTCATCTCTTGCCCCATTTTAAATCACCCAGATTCTTGACAACTGATTGAATTTCTCATAGGCATGCCTACCCAAAACTTCTCCGGCTTCTTAACGTTTCAAAAATCTTCAGCAAATCTTCTCATCTGCAATTGCCATCGTCTCCATGTCCATGCCTTACGAATGTATGCAACTTAATTTGGCGCAAATCCTTAATTAATCAAGCGTCATATTGTTGCAACAGCGCGTATTAAATTGAAATTTATTTGCAACATCGCTCTTCTCCTCGGCCAGCACAAGATGGGAATGGAAAATGGCAACGATAAAATATGAGTTTTCTTGTTTGGGCTCGCTCCACCGTCTGTCCATCTGGTGCGTCCGACTGCCTGTAGGTTGACTTGAGTTGAGTGTGTGTGTGCCGCTAAGGAGATTACGATGATGTCAGGGCTACTTGACTTTTCGCGTTTTCCTTTTCCTTAAGAAATCTTCATATCCATGCTTTATTCAATTTCCCTTTTTACCGTTTTTTTTTTTGGGATTATTTGATTTAATTGCGTTAGTTTGAGACCAGCGAGCCAGTAAACACAAGAATGGTAATAAATATGACCTCAAGGCAGTAGCGGCGCCGGTAGATGGGTGGTGGGGGTGGAGTTCTTTTCATAATTAATATTCAACGCCCATCAGCCTTGACTGTCATCATGTTTATTTTTCGCTTCCCTTGGCCTTACATCCGTATCCGTTTCTATTACCAACGTGTTTTTTTTTTTGGGGGGGGGGGGGGGGGTTTGTTTCACTTGTCTTAGCTTGAAGTTTTCAGACATTTTGTAAAATGTTTAAATTTCATGTTGGGCTTTAAGCTGACAGGGTTTTCTGCACTTCCTCTACCACTGCCTGCATGTTTTCGTCATAAATTTTCATCAGCATCTTCATATTGTTGTTTTTTTTCACTCCCTTTGACTGGTGTCAGTTCATTTCCTTCTTGGTTTTTTCTTTGTCTGAGAATTCATTGCGTCTTGTTTTTTTTTTCATGCATCTTTCTCGTCCTGTTCTCCTTTCTCGCCACATAAGGAACTAAAGTTATTCCTTACAGTTTTTTTTTGCTGCTGTTACTTTTGAGCTGCTGGAAATTTGCCGCAGTAGGCAAAGGATGAAGTTTTCGTCAGTGTTTTTTTAAGGAAATAAATTTGAAGTGAAGCTAAGGGGAATAAGGCTAGATTCTTCTCATTTAGATTCCCCTCAATCACCGGTAGGGGAACGTAGAGAAATCTTCATACCCGTGGGAGCGATCTCAATAGCGCTCAGGCTAGAGGGAAAGTCCAGCTCATGTCCCTCAGTTCTATCTCTCTCCCGTTTCCCTCCTATCTCCTATCTCCTGGCTCCTTTCCATCCTCCATCTGCTTTTTTAATCTAGGCGGCAGTTCATGAATTCCGACTGATCCTTCATACGAGATGAGGGCGATCAGCCCAGAGAGAAAGACTAACTCATGTTCCTCAGGCCGGTCTATCCAACTCTCTCTCCTATTTTCCTAATTACAGTCTCCTCTCTCTCTCACTCTCATATGTACAGCATCCCCTCTCTATCTGCTTTTTTAAGTCTCCTCTCTCCTATATGTATAGTCTCCCCCCACTCTCTCTCCTATTTATAGGCTCCCTTCTCTCCTATTTAGAGTCTCCCCCTCAACCAAACCCAATGTGGAGATCTAACCCTGGGTTGTTCCCTCATCAGGCTTGAGAATCACTTATGCTCCTCCTTCCCATAACTTCTTTAACTCTGCTTTTTTCCTGGTCCATCAGCTTTACATTTTTCTTCTTTTAAGGACGAGAAGACACATCGTGGGTCTACATGTGGCGAACTCGGGCAAAATAGTCAATCGAGCCCATTCCACTGAACCGTTTCAAGGTTCGACGTTTTCACGGTCGATGGTTCGCGTCCATCCACTTGTCCTTATGACATTCGTCTTCGGGCCAATCATTTCGGTGTGTGAGTGAAAACTCTTTGCTAAGTTTTTAGACTTCTCCATTGTTTGTCGTTTCCATAAATCCGATGTGAAGATTTCTCCCTGCCTTCGCCTGTCATTAATTTATTTTAATCAGCTATCTATTAGAAAGTCACTGAGAGAGTTCTTTTACTCAACACACGCTATGACTTCCGTCTTTGTGGTCTTATAAGTCCGCGGATTATTTATCGGGATCATAAAGAACATTTGCCAGCATACATTCAAAACCAGGTAGTTTGGCTTTTAAATATATGTTCCAACCTTCTTTTGATAAAGTCCATAGCAGTTGGCAGTTTCCTACTACCCATACATCGCCTATAGGATACGCAAAATTGCCGCAATATTTGTTTGATTTAGGGGATCATAAAGTCTTGAAACGAAAGGCTTAACAAAAGAAACTTCCCTGCCGCCGACAACAACCACAACAACCGAAACATGTTCCCAAACATAAGCAGGTTGTCTGTCTCCCACACACACACACCCTTAACACACTCCATTTGCATTTCGGCAAAGGAAACGGAAATGGTGTGGCGGCCCCCTAACTCCGCCAAGCCAACCGGATCCCACAACAAACCAACCAACGAACTTCAATCAATAATCCAATATTTGGTTTGGCATAACACAGTGGCAAAATGACCATTATTTATGGCTTCCATGATGGCACAACCGTCATTATCCTGGGAGTTTCAAACAAGTCTCTCTCTCTCTCCCTCTCGCTACCAGCCAAAAATGAAAATGTCGCCAAACTTTTTATTTTCTGCCAAACACCAGCCGCAAAGTTTTCTTTTGCATTTGATATGAGCACGATTTCCATATCCAGCAGTTGGCCGAAAGTTTCGATGTTTGTGTTCAACTTCCGGTTAAAGGAACTCGTTGTCATAGGGACGTAGTTTAGGGTAGAACAATAAATTGATAAAGTAAAGGAACGAGTGCATTCAAATCACTGTTGTTAGTCATATTTTCTGTTTCGTTTTGGCCAGGTTGTGGTGTGGTTTTGGTGGAGAGACAAGGTGAGCTGAAGAGAGAAGCGAGAGCAGTATTATTTTGACATGTTCTTTTGCATAATTTTTGAAAAGGTTTATTCGAAAAGGCTGAGAAAGAAATTCAGGGCTTTTCCCACAGCAAACATGGAAGAACTTCCAGAGGCTGCGCGAAGCGTTTTACATGGGAAATGTGACAACGTTGCCATAGGAAACATGACAATGTTGCCATAGGAAATGTGACAACGTTGCCATAGGAAACATGACAATGTTGCCCTAAGAAATGAGGCGTGTGACAACGTTGCCATAGGAAATGTGACAACGTTGCCATAGGAAATGTGACAATGTTGCCCTAAGAAATAAGACGTCATTTCTATAGGAAATGTGACAATATTTCCCTAAGAAATGAGACATAATTTCCATATGAAATGTGACAATGTTGTCCTAAGAAATAAGACGTCATTTTCATATGAAATGTGACAACGTTGCCATAGGAAATGTGACAATATTTCCCTAAGAAATGAGACATCATTTGCATATGAAATGTGACAACGTGGCCATAGGAAATGTGACAATATTTCCCTAAGAAATGAGACATAATTTTCATATGAAATGTGACAATGTTGTCCTAAGAAATAAGACGTCATTTTCATATGAAATGTGACATCATTTCCATAGGAAATGTGACAAATATTAATTTCTTTTTTACAAACTGGAAATAGTAGAGGATCGTATTCGATCTACATGAAAATTTGGCCAACCAAGTGCATAACAACAAAAATTAGTGGACCTCGCTCACAATCACATTCCCCCCATGCGGCAAATGTCCTATTGCCATTTAGTCCCTAGACGAGATTCAAGACTCACGACAAACATCACAACATTACTACTGGCAACTAAAATATGAGTCCAATTTTACTTTCATTCGCCAGAACATCCATTTCAGTTTATTTTCCTAAAATTTCTCTCAGAAACTCTAGGCTCGTGCTAACATCCCTTCCCTTTTGTCATTAGTTGGCAATTTATTTTGTGACCACTATTTTCACACCTGACCAGTAATTTTCATGGTCTGCCCAGTATTCGGTCTGACAGCTGATAACCATCTTAAGAAATTGCAGCACAAACAATGGACAATGGGCCAGAACAAAAGGCCAAGAAAATAAAAAACCAGCACACGCTCACACACATGAAAGATTTATGCAATCTTTCTCAGACACATTTTGTTTTTGTTTTTTTTCATTTGGTCAACACAACACAACAAATGCGATTAGTGTCAAACCAAAAGGATGCCTGCAAAGGAGGCTGCTCGATTTAAGATCCTTTGGTGATTTGTTACCAATGTAAAGTGACAAAAGATTAAGTAGAGCCGGAGAACAAAGACGAGGGGCAGAACTGTTGTGAGTAGAGAGGAAAATACAAAACTTTTTTGTGGGACTAAACTTTGAACTAAAAAGTTGTGGAAATATTTCGGGCATTTTTCAAGGAGTATTATCATTTGCAGGAAATATACCTACAAGTCTAGCCGAAGTGTTTCTCAGCTTAGGTCTGAACGATGATTCTTTTGAGTTCAAGGAGAGCCAAGCTGTGAGCTTACAAAAGCGTGAACTATGGGTCTTTCTAATGGTCAAAAGTAACCAAGGCCAGAACTAATTTTTTTTTATTTTTATTTAATTACAATACAAAGTAAATTTATATTCTAATTTTTGGGTCCCAGGGTAAACCGGTTGGGTGACAGAGACCACATGGCTGGATTTGTGCAGCGACCGACCAAAGCCTCTGGTGGGAGGCACTACCCCCAAGCTGATAGACAAGCGCGCTATCCAAACGGATCCACACATTAATGAAGAAAAAAAGTAATTCTGAATACTGAGGTAGTTTGGAAAATATTTTTTTTTAGAGCTTATTTTCCAAATGCCAATGAAACCCATATTTTGAATGGGAAATTTTCATTTGTTTATGAATTTATGTAGTAGAAGATCTTTCATTTATGAATCATAAAAAATATCTTCTAAAATATCCCCTGTGAGCATGATTAAGTGTGTCGATTCTTTTGTTCAAACTTTGGATGACATTTTGACATAATTGTGGTTCCATTTTGTCACTGCGATTACTGTCTCTCAAGGTCTCAGTTGTTTCTGGTTTATTGGAATAAATCTAACGATCCCGCCGGCCAAATTACTTTAGAACATTGCGAAATTATTATTCTTGAAGAATTCATGTTTGTGTGGCCATGTGTCGCAACATATTACGATATCGTAATCCATTGGCGGTGAGCGTAATCCATTGTCAGCTGAATTTTCCAAAAAAAAAAAGTTGGTCCAATGACACCACTAATATACACTAAAATGTAACAAGAGAGGAACATAAACGTCTTGCAACATATTGCTAATGTTGAGAAACATATTGGCAATGTTGTGAAACCTAAGGGCAATGTGCACTAAAATCTAACAAGAAAGCAATGTAAATGTTCGGCAACATATTGACAATGTTGCGATGAAAGGCATATTGGCAATGTTGAGAAACACTTTGACAATGTTGATAAGCATATGGGCAGTGATGTGAAGGCAATCGAGCAAGCAATCGAGCACAATATTTTCGATTGTGTGAGAATGAGATTGTGAACGACATTTCCTACAAAAAAAAAAACGTATAGAAAAATATTATCACAGTTATTATTATAATAACTAGTAAGTTGTAATGCGCCTATGGCGCCCGTTGAAATATGGGAAAAAAATTGTGTTGAAAAAAAAAAATTTTGAGGAAAAAAAAAATTTTTTGTTGGAAAAAAAAAATTTTGCTGAAAAAAAAATGTCTTCTTGAAAAAAAAAATTTTTGAATGTTGAAAAAAATGTTGTTGTTGTTGTTGGAAAAAAAATTTTGTTGAAAAAAAAATTTTTGTTGGAAAAAAAAAATTTGGAAAAAAAAATTTTTGTTGGAAAAAAAAATTTGTAAAAAAAAAAAATTTTTGTAAAAAAAAAAATTTTTGTTGAAAAAAAAAATTGTAAAAACAAAAATTAGAAAAAAAAAATTGTGGAAAAAAAAATTTTTGGTAAAAATATACCCTCGACACTGATTCACTGACTCTGTCACGCAGTACGTAGGAATTTAAATAGGCATTCTATAATTCTATAAATAATAATAATAAAAAAATAATATTTTTTTTTTTGTACAGAAATTGTGTTTCTCCCAAATTTTTTTTTTTACAAAATTTTTTTTTTAACAAAAAATTTTTTTTTTACAAAATTTTTTTTTTTTTTTACAAAAATTTTTTTCCGAATTTTTTTTTTCACAATTTATTTTTTCACAGTTTTTTTTCATGAAAAATTTTTTTTTCAACAAAATTTTTTTTTCAACAGAAAATTGTTTTTGAACAAAAATGTTTTTTTTGAACAAAAATTTTTTTTTCAAGAAATTTTTTTTTTTCAAGAATTTTTTTTTTTTTTTCAACAAAATTTTTTTTTTTCCACAAAAATTTTTTTTTTAACAAAATTTGTTTTCCATATTTCAACGGGCGCCATAGGCGCATTACAACTTACTAGTAATATATAACACATATATCTTTATTTTATTGGAAAAAATAAATGAATTTGTATTTAAAAAACACACACTGACCACGGATGTTTTTGGATCACCAAGTGGATTTCTAGCAAGTCAATATATGGGTAGGGAGGACCACTAGGCGATGTGCTACAAAAAAACGGTTGAAAAGGAGAGAAGTTCATATTTGTTTTTCCTGTGTGGTTGCAAACAAGTCTAGGCCCGATTATTTCCTAAGTTTAACAGGCAACCTTACTCTAATTGATGAAGTAGTTTCACGTCTTCAAACTCTAGATGCCACTAAACCTTTTTACAGCAAATCAGTGCCTCGTTCGTAGAAAACCCAATAGATGCCCACTGTCGTATAAATCCCCATGCGACTCTGGTTGTCTGACCACTCGCTGGCCTCTTTGGTGTTTGCGTTGGAATCAAATCAAAATTTCCCGAAATAATCATTCATAACGTTTGAGAACTCCTTGCCATTTTCCCTTGGCAACAAACAATATAGAGGATGTTTCTCAGCTTAATCCCCATTCTTAATTGTATTTGGATGGCACACCTTTAGGGTCTGCCCAGATTGTCTATTAATCTATGAGATTTTCAATCAAATCTAACAATGGCAGTGATCTAATTTGAAATTACTTTACCAATCCCATAACCAAATATGCTGCTACCTAGGACGCCAAACAAAATTGTAAAGAAAATAACGTGACTTACCTTTTTCGTCTGTTGTCCTTTCAAGCGAAAAACATCTGCGGTAAGTGTATCCTAAGATAGAAAACAAAAAGCATATGACAGCAGGCCATTCATGATTGTGTCGGTGATTTGATTTGATTTGCTTGTGTTTGCCCTTGCCTGGACTGCCTTCCATTGTGTGTGTGTGTGTTGTAACATTTCGTCCTTTGACAAAGGCTGTAACTACCTGGACATCACAGCACGCGATACCATTTAGAAAATATGCCTCATAATTCAAATATGCTTTATTTCGCAATAATTGTTTCTTTAAGAATTTGCTAAGGGATCATATGTATGTAATACAAGGACAAGGGCACTAGAATAAGGTTTTTAAATGTACTAGAATAAGGTTTTCTGGAGGATTTTGAAAAAGTAGATTTAGATTTAATAACAGTTTAAATCGGCAATGGAATGCGCCCAATTGCGCCCACTTACCACACCAATGACCCCCCATTACTTGTAAGCCACCTTTAGTTATGAGAAATCCTACCGCACAATTGAATGTCTCTAGATTGACTTTAAATTTTGGCACATCAAAATTAAAATATTCAATTTTTAATTTACTGGCCAATAGCCGCCAGTTCGTCTTCGTTAATTTGCCTTTTGCCGTAATACACAATATACTTGTTTTATTGCATTGCTACCTACTCAGAACATGAAGCCAATTTTCAAATTTTTCCCGGTAGATATTAATTTGAACTATTTGTTCACACTTTTTGAATTAACCCCATTTTGGACAGATTTTCTACTTTTAGCCACCGCTGTTGTCTCAGACCTTTTTTTTTTTTTTTTTTTTTTTTTTTTTCGTATTTTCCGTATCGCCGAACTGTTAGCTCATTTTATTAAAGTTGTTGGTTTCCCCCCAACTTTTGTCCCTTTTTATACCGTTTTGGTACGCTTTGGACTTTTTTGGCACTTACTATAATTTTTTATATTTTACCTGTCTTGGCTACTTCTTCGTCCCGTTGTCCCTTTATCCCTTTATTTCCAATTTTTAATTGTTGCACCTTTTTTTTATTTTTTTCCCTATTTTTATACCGTCCCTTCTCTAAATATTATTCACATATTGTTGCCAAAACAATTTGTTTCAAAATTGTTTACCTTTGTCCCTTTTTTATCCCGTTTTGGCCCCTTTTCGTCCCTTCTCTAAATATTATTCACATGTTGTTGAAAAAAAATTTTTCCTTTGTCCCTTTTTTCATCCCGTTTTGGCCCCTTTTCCCTTCTCTAAATATTATTCACATGTTGTTGCCAAAACAATTTGTTTCAAAATGTTTTCCCTTTGTCCCTTTTTATCCCGTTTTAGCCCCTTTTTCGTCCCTTCTCTAAATATTATTCACATGTTGTTGCCAACAAATTTGTTTCACAATTTTTTCCCTTTGTCCCTTTTTTCGCCCCTCTTCAACCCATTTTCACCAGTTATTGGAATCATTTTTTTTATTTTTCCCTTTCCCTATTCTGTCCCCTTTTGGTACTATTTTCTAGTTGTAGTTGCCAAAAATTGGTTTCACCCTTTTCTAATTTCCCCATTTTTTTTTATTCCGTTTTGGTACATTTTGGCCTCTTTTTCGTCCCTTCTCCAAATATTATTCACATTTTATTGCCAAAACAATTTGTTTCACAATTTTTTACCTTTGTCCCTTTTTTATCCCGTTTGGCCCCTTTTTCGCCCCTTCTCTAAATATTATTCACATGTTGTTGCCAAACAATTTGTTTCAAAATTTATGCAAATATTTTATTTTATTTTTCCCTTTCCCTTTTTTATCCCCTTTTGGTACTATTGTCCAGTTGTAGTTGCCAACAATTTGTTTCACCCTTTTCTTATTTCCCCCTTTTTTTATTCCGTTTTGGTACATTTTGGCCACTTTTTCGTCCCTTCTCCAAATATTATTCACATTTTATTGCCAAAACAATTTGTTTCACAATTTTTACCTTTGTCCCTTTTTTATCCCGTTTTGGCCCCTTTTTCGTCGCTTCTCTAAATATTATTCACAGATGTTGCCAAAACAATTTGTTTCAAAATGTTTCCATTTGTCCCTTTTTTATCCCGTTTTGGCCCCTTTTTCGTCCCATCTCCAACCCATTTTCACCAGTTAGTGCAAACATTTTTTTTATTTTTCCCTTTTTTATCCCCTTTTTATCCCTGTCCAGTTGTAGTTGCCAAAAATTAGTTTCACTCTTTTCTTATTTCCCCATTTTTTTATTCCGTTTTGGTACATTTTGGCCTCTTTTTCGTCCCTGATCTTAATATTATTCACATGTTGTTGCCAAAACAATTTGTTTCGCAATTTTTTACCTTTGTCCCTTTTTTTATCCCGTTGGCCGCTTTTTCGTACCTTCTCTAAATATTGTCCCATTTTTTTTCCACTTTTTTTTTATATTTCACCGTTTTTGTCCTTTCATTTCAAATTTAACAAATTCAGTTTCGAATTCAAAAATGGAATTTGATTTCAGGCCAGTCAGCGAACATAGTCAGCTATATGACAGCCGTCATTTTGTTGACAGCTTCGATAGGTCTCCTCAGTGATATCACTGAGATCTCTCTAAAGACGTGACTGCAGACTGTCCTGCCAATCTTTTGTGGTTTGAAACGGATAATATTTGCATAAAAAACAGCCACTTCCTTCCATTCCACTACTTCCCCCTTTCCTTTCTCAATTACATTTGGGGATTTCCCCGAAATCTCCAATAAATAACTGTGTGTTGTCTTATTGCTAGAAATAAACTTAGAAGTCCATAAAGTGTATTGTCGTTATTTGTGTTAAATAGAATCCTTTTCAAATCCTTTAAATTGTATTTGCCGGAAGAAGTTTATTTTGTAAACTTTCAACTACAGCCTCTTTAATCCCTAAAACTACTTAGGTTTGTGGTTATTGTATTGAAAATAAAAATATGTCCTCTCCTCTCCTCTCCTCATCCTCATACCGAACATCAACATCCTTAATTCAGTCCATCCATCCAAAGGAGCAAACGTGTATTGAGTCTTGAGTCTTAAACTCTGTGTAGTCTTTTACAACTCATTCAACGCAAAATATTTGTTTAGTAAATTATGGTTGAATGTTTTTTTTTTTTTTTTGTAAGTTTTATGTTCAATTTACTCAAGTTTCTCTACTAGTAGTTACTCCCCGTTTTCCGTTCTCATTCTCCGTGATTACATTTTAAATAGAAGTTATTGGCACACTCGGAGAAAAAAAATGCACGGAAACATGGCGAGAACGATGATTTCTTTTGTGTCGCTCATGGTTTGGAAATAAATGTTGATTGTCAGTATTTCGAGATATTTTGGTCCTTCGAGCCAATATTGGATTTGGAATTTTATAAGGCAAGCTCTCTGATTTGATAAAGCGTTAGAGGATCTTCCAATTGTCCTTAAGGATCTACAATTTCGATTTTTTTTAAATGAATGAAGGTTTTT
Organism: Hydrotaea cyrtoneurina; assembly: GCA_958296145.1. Lineage (NCBI taxonomy): Eukaryota > Metazoa > Arthropoda > Insecta > Diptera > Muscidae > Hydrotaea > Hydrotaea cyrtoneurina. The sequence goes on from OY282515.1 coordinate 79,806,545, forward strand.
CAAGAAAGCGTTGGTCCTTCAAACAAATATTGGTCCTTCGAGCAATTCGTTTCGGAATTTTATAAGTCAAAGCCTCTGATTTAAAAGTTCGTCAGAAGAAAACACAATTCTCGCCATGGGTCTCAAATTTCCCACTCTTCTTTATTACAATGACAATTTTTTCCCTTCGTGTATATTTTTAGTTTATCCTTGCACTCCGGCAACATCCACTTGCCTTAAAAGACTCAAATGTCATTATTTCTTGTTACAGAACATATTTTTTGTTTGTTTGTTCATTCGAATCCTTTGACGTCTTTGTTTGGCTGTGTATGTGAGTCTGGCTGTTTGTGTGTGTGTGTGTGTCTATTTGTGTTCTCTAACCTGTATGTTTACACAGTGTTCGTAAGCGGCACACACACATACACTGCCATTGATGTTTTTCTTCGTGAGGAATTAAGAAAAGCCGGAAGGAGCGGAGCGTACCGGAAAGCAAAAGCAACTTGTAAAGTGTGCAAATATTTTGTTTTCCCTCAAGTTTCTGGAATTTTTCTTCATCTCTGTTGTTGAAGAAATTTAATTAAGACCATAAAGGGAATTTGAAAGGACACTTAATCGATACGATTATTTGAAAGAACACAGAGAGTAAACAAAGAAAAAAAAACAGAAACTATTTCAACCGGAAGATAATTTAGAAGGCTGGGTTGGATGATTGGTGTATTTTTTCTTTAAGACTTTAAGACGACTTTCTTGACGGCGACCACCTCTTGTCCTAGTTTCTAAATTCTTTGCCATCCCCCTTCTGCAATACGATATGCTTCATATAATTTCGCCAAAAGTCCTCTGATCTCATTGTGTTTCACCTCCTTCGTAATTAATTAATTGTCCTGTTGGTTTTCAGCGGAACTTTGTAATAACAAAACTGTCGTGTAATCAACAATTAAAATTAAATTCGATATTGTAATTACGGAAATGAAAATGTGTGTGTGTGTGTGTGTGTGCGTGCTATTTGATTGCCAGCTTGCCTTGCTTGACCGGTGTCTCGAAAGGACAGGGCAAAGGACTCACATTAAAAAGTAACTTCATTTGTTGACGATAATGTTTTGTTGTGGCAAACAACATGATTAATTGATGTATTGTCTTGAAGGGGTTACATTGTTTGCGTGCATTAATTAATCACAATAACAGCAACAGACAACAAAAGACAAACAAATAACAAAAACACACAGAAGAGAGAGAGAGCGAGAGTGCTGATGAGACGGTTGCAAAATACCGGCTTGGCCAAAGATAGCAGTCAACACAGACAGACGCAGCAGGATAACATGGAGTGAAACTTAATCAGAACAAGGCCACAACGACAAGTGTAACATATTAAGAGCTGGGTAAACACAATCATGGCGTTGGCGTTTAAATCACAAATGGCTTTAATTTGTTCGTTTTTAATGGCACAGAGCATGGCCGACAAGTCAGTCGTTGGCGTAGCTATCGCAAAGTCAGACACGGGCAGATAGTTCATTTTATTTGACAGCTGTAATTAGATTTGACAGCTGTCATTTTATTTGACAGCTGTCATTTTATTTGACAGCTGTCATTTTATTTGACAGCTGTCATTTTATTTGACAGCTGTCATTTTATTTGACAGCTGTCATTTTATTTGACAGCTGTCATTTTATTTGACAGCTGTAATTTTATTTGATAGCTGTCATTTTATTTGACAGCTGTCATTTTATTTAACAGCTGTCATTTTATTTGTCAGCTGTCATTTTATTTGACAGCTGTCATTTTAATTGACAGCTGTCATTTTAATTGACAGCTGTCATTTTATTTGACATTTGTCATTTTATTTGACAGCTGTCATTTTATTTGACAGATGTCATTTTATTTGACAGCTGTCATTTTATCATTTTTGTTGACAGCTGTCATTTTATTTGACAGCTGTCATTTTATCAGTTTTGTTGACAGCTGTCATTTTATTTGACATTTGTCATTTTATTTGATAGCTGTCGTTTTATTTGACAGCTGTAATTTTATCATTTTATTTGACAGCTGTCATTTCAGTGATAGCTGTCATTGTAATTTCACAGCTGTCATTTTATTTGACAACTGTCATTTTATTTGACAGCTGTCATTTTATTAGACATTTGTCATTTTATTTGACAGCTGTCATTTTATCATTTTATTTGACATCTTTCATTTTACCATATTATTTGACAGCTGTTTTTTTATTTGACAGCTGTCATTTTATTTGACAACTGTCATTTTATTTGACAACTGTCATTTTATTTGACAGCTCTCATTTTATCATTTTATTCGACGGCTCTCATTTTTTTATAATTACTCTTCTAAATCGAATCCCTTTACTCAGAGATTCATGGCATCATTTACTTCATTACATCGACTTAATTTTTGTTGGACAAGTTTTCGAAAATCTTCATCATCATAATCTCTACCCACTCCTTGTGGTGGAGACATTCAGGGCCCCGTTGGCCTCCATCAAACCCCCTTCTCTGTTATATAAACAGCAACATAATGATGTGATTAAAAAGTTAAAATCCTTCTTCGGTTCTTGTATTGTCCCAAAAGTACGTTTAGTGTTGTTTCTTAAAGTTGTAAAACTCTAAGCTTTTCCCCTCCCCCTTGTTTCTGGAAAAGAAGTTGCTTATACATGCAACGAGAGGCGGGATGGGGGCACAAAGGGTTGTTGAATTTTGTTAAGTCAAATACATGACGTTGACCTTTTTGGGGACACCTTTCGGGGAACTTGAAGAAAAGTCATTGTGAGCTGGGCCGACAAGACATACTTGACATCCGCTACCCAGGAATGGGAATACTCTCTGCTCCACTGTACACTCTGTAGGCCAATTTCAATATTAAAGTGAAACCGGTTGGTATGCTCTATTACTTTATTTGATCCTGCGGCCAGAGTCCTTTGGCGTATTTGCATGCAACACTGTCTCATCCATCCAAATGTTTTGTTTCTCTTAAATTCCAGTGCCTTTCCGCAAAAACAATTTAAAATAATTAAAATGAAACCAGGCTAAATGAAGCATATGCCAGTACATGTGGAGTACAAGGATATTTCCAAAGAAGAGAATGACGAAGAAGAAACAAAAACAGCCACCTGAAAACTTTTCTCAAAACCAATTTGACAATACACTGGTCAAAGTGTTTGGGGCGGTGAAACTATACATGCAGTCGCTTCGAGTTATAGGCAGCCCAAGCAACTCGTCTAGGTTTCCCTTGTCTGGGCTTCTGTTGTGTTTCATGGCGTCACAACTTCAAAGGGCAACAGAAACAAGCGAAAGATGGGATACAAGGTAAGCGCAGTGGAAATATAAAACTCCATCATCTACGACAAAGGATGGAATTGTTGGAGAAAAAGAGTAAAACGAAACAAAAAGAAAAAAAAACAAAAAACTAAAGCAAACTTTGTCCTGCAGCAAAGTTGTCATAAGTTAAGTCAGTTTGGAAAATGTGTAACCGAGTAAATGGAAGGCAGTGGACAGGGCGTAAGACAGTCAAAGCACTCTACATTGGATTTATTAACCTTTTCAGGCATCTAAATTAGCCTTTTTTGAATTTAATTTCGAATCGAATCTTCATTCGAAATCCATCAAAGAAACTCCTTTCTTTACCCTTTTTTCTATTAAATAAAACCTTCGGGATTTGAATATCTGAAGATTGTAATTTGGAAAGCACCCTGATCCTAATAGTTAATGGGCTACAAGTACTCATTCTGCTCAGTAAAGCCTCAGATTCCATTCGAACAAATGGCTCGTTCAACCGAACATACCGCCTTCCTTGATCTACCGCAGCCATATAACATTAAGTAGGTGATCAGGTGTAAAACTTGGGAACATCATAGAAAAAAAGAATACATGCCGGCAAAAAATTGAAATAGTTTTGTTCATGGAGAGAAACTATTAAAAAAAACTTAAACAAAGTGTTAAATATCTGCCCCTCCTGAGTATGACCTCCTCTCGCCCCCTGGTGGCCTGCACTCATTGAATGGCATACGTTTCACATTGAACTATTCTCTATTTTCCAAGAATTTCTCGTATATTTTCTGTTACGGTTCAATGTTAAAGTCACTGACTGCCATTGCAATTGTTGTTGCTGCTTTAGTTTAGTTGGATTTAAAAGCATTTCGATGTTATTGCCAAGTTAATGGGACAAACATGAAATAGTTTTGAGGGCATTTTCATTTCAAAATCAAAAACTACTTAAACCGCATTCGAATGGCTCATTTAACATTGACTTAATTAATGTCAGGCTGAACTTAAATTTTAAAATCATGTAGTTCAAAATCCTCATCACATCAACTTTGACATTTTTGGAATAGTAAACAACGAATTCTCCTAATTGTCAGCTTATTCGCTAAATAACTAATGTCAAAGTCATGCCTGATGCATGTCCCTGTTTTTTTCATCACATATTCCATTTTTATATTTACACCAGTTTGCGTAATGATTATAAAAACGGGTAATTACAACATTTAAATCTTTTAAAATATTATAAATGTGTTTGTGTGTGTGTGTTGTTGTTATGTTTCCCATATAAGTAATGATGTCCTCTCACCTTGATGAACGCGGAAACGTAGTACGTTGGCGGGGTAGGGAACCACATATCCTTGACATTACCATCCAAATAACTAGTTGCCGCGAAGCCATGGCAAACATCAACAGGGATGCAAACAACAGGTGTTAACATTTCCCCGGATTTTGAAGATAAATACACAAAATCTCCAATGGGAAACTATAGAGAATTACTTTTTTTGTATACAAAATTTGTTGGCTCAAATTTTTTTTATACAAAATTTATACATTTTTTTTTGTATAAAGCATTTGTTGCCGCAATTTTTTGTTTTTGGGAAATTTGTTTCACGAATTTTTTTGTTTAGAAAATTTGTTGGTGCGATTTTTTTTTTTTTGAAAATTTCTTGTTTGAGGAAAATTTGTTACGCGAATATTTTTTGTAGAAAATTTGTTAGCCCCGAATATGTTGCTGCGAATTGTTTATAAAAAAAGTCTTTGCCGCGATTTTTTTATGTTTCTTCGAATTTTTTTTAAAGAAAACTATTTGCTATTTTGCTGCTATTTTTTTTAAAAATAATTTGTTGCCTCGATTTCTGTTACAGAACATTTGTTTGTTAGACGAATTTTTTTCAACCTTTTTTTTTGCCGGGAATTTTTTTATAGAGAATTTGGAAGCGCGAATTTTTTGTATCATTTTTTTTATAGGAAATTTGTTTGCCCGATTTTTTTTTAACTGTAAATTCGTTTGCTCATATTTCTTTAAAAGAACATTTGTTGCCCTTTATTTTTTTTTTTACAAAATTTGTTCGCCGATTTTGTTTTAGAAAATTTGTTAGCCCCAAAATGTTTTGGCTAGATTTTATTTTAAGACAATTTGTTGCCCTCATTTTTTTGAAGAAAATTTATTTGATACGAATTTTTTTATATAGAAAAATTTGTTTGGCAAACATTTTTTTTATAAAAAATTTGTTTGGCAGAATTTTTTTGCAGAAAATTTGTTGCACCGATTTTTTTTTAGAAAATTTGTTGGTGTGTTTTTTTTTATATGGAAAATAATTTTTTTGTTTGAAAAAATTATTTAATTTTTTTTTAGAAAATAGAAATAGAAAAATTTTTTTGGCTGTAATTTTTTGCCCTGATTTTTTTATTGAAAATTTTTTTGCCGAGAATTTTTTTTATAAAAAATTTGTTTGCCAGAATTTTTTATAGAAAATTTGGTAGCTCGATTTTTTTTACAGAAAATTTGTTGCACCGATTTTTTTTTAGAAAATTGGTTGCTGCGTTTTTTTTTATATGAAAATATTTTTTTTTTTAAAATTGTCTTAGGTTTTTTTTTACAAAATAGAAATAGAAAATTTGTTTGCGTTAATTTTTTTAATAAAAAATTTGTTAGCCCAAATTTTTTTAATAAAAAATTTGTTTGCCCTTTATTTTTTTAATAGAAAATTTGTTGACGCGATTTTTTTTTAGAAAATTTGTTAGCCCCAATTTTTTTTATAGAAACAGTTTTGGCTAGATATTTTTTTTAAGAAAATTTGTTGCCCTCATTGTTTTGAAGAAAATGAAATTGATGCGAATTCTATTATCGAAAATTTGTGAGCGAGAATTTTTTTATAGAAAATTTGTTGCAGCCACTTTTTGCACAATTTTTTGCAAAATTTGTTGCAGCGTTTTTTTTTTTACAGAAAATTAGTTGTCTCGATTTTGTTTTTGTAAAATATATTTTTTTTAAATAAAATTTGTTCATCAAATTTGTTGTCTCCAATATTTTTAAAGGAAATTTTTTATAGAAAATTTGTTTACCCTGATTTTTTTATAGAAAATTTATTCTCTCGAATTTATTTTATAGAAAATTTATTTGATGCGAATTTCTAATTTTTATTTTATAGAAAATTTGTTGGCCTGATTTTTTTTTGTAAAAAATTTGTGTCGCAATTTTTTTTAAACGATTTTTTGCTGTCATTTTTTTTATAGAAAATTTGTTACTGCGAATTTTTTTTACAGAAAATTTTGTACCGCAATTTTTTTAAGAAGTTTTTTTGCCTTGAATTTTTTTTTATAGAAAATTTGTTGCTGCGATTTTTTTTTATAATTTCGAACAAATTAAAAAATTCTTATGGAAAATTTCGTTCAGCAGCAAATTTTCTTATAGAAAATTTTTGTTCAGCAGCTAATTTTGATATCGAAAATTTCGTTTAGAAGCAAATTTTCTTATAGAAAATTTCCGCCCAGCACCATTTTTCCTTATAGGGAATTTTCTTACAGAAAATTTCGTTCAACATAAAAATTTCTTATCGTAAATGTTTGTCCATCAAATTCTGTTAATTTGCTACACCTCAAATTTTATTTATAGAAATTTTCGTCCAGCGCATAGAAAGAGTTGTGGTCTTAATTAACAAATTTCCCACAACAATTTCCCTATTTTCGTCAAGGGAAACCTTTCCGGGTATTTCTTATCCCCATTACGAATGTGGCATCCCTGAAAAGGATTTACCGTTTCCAGCTCAGTTAATGTTACTCTTTTGTTATTGTCGTCGTCGTCGTTGTCGCTGTGCGTTTAAAAATCTCAGTGATATTTTATGATTATTTCATATGTACACACATACATGTGTACTCACACACTCACCCGTACATACTTATACGTACGTATGCATGTATGACTATATGTTGCCGGGATTTCGCAACAATACACAATACTCTCTGAGCTTACATACCTTCTTCATTCCTATGGGACATATAATTGCGAGTGTATGGCGTTCGGTACACGTGCACGTGTTTGTATGAAAATGTCAAGATACATGTGCGTGTGTGAGAGTATACATATGTATTTGAATGTCAAAATGTTAAGGTGAATTAAAGTTAAATAAACATAAATATTTTAAGATATTTGTAATGTCCTTTAAAATATTGTTATGGGAAAATGGCTTTTCCTGTTATTGGCCAAAACGGAAAATCTCTGTTCACCAACTGCTGCGAAGAGCGGGCAACAGCAATAACAGCGGTTAACTGTCCCTGCTAGTATAACAGTATGGTCGTAGCCTTTGCCCTCCTACATTGTATTAATGTTAACAGATTTCCAGTCATCCTCATTGGCTGTAACATTTCTGTGGAGTGCATGTTAGTCAGTTAACATTTACGTGATATGCTAGGTTAACATGCGACTGACGGATTAACATTTTACTGCACTGTTAAGAATGTAAACAGAGAATATGTCTGCTGGCTTACCAGTTGAGCACTACCCGGTCTATAATGGTGGGTTATAACTTTTGCTTTTACCTTGAAAAACATTATCATCGCCATCATCATCATTATCGTCGTAAAGCTTTGCCAGTGTGCTTACCTTGTAAATTTCTCGCACTCCAAGAGCAACCAATAAACTCCACATGTTTCTTTTGCATCCATTCTGGAACACGAAGGGGATAATTTGTTTTATTTGCTCTACACTCCAGTGCGAGTGTAGGGCGAAGGGGATTTTGAAATATTACCTTGTATTGGCTATAAAAATAAATAATTTGTTTACCTTGGCCAGAGTGCCCGATTTAATGATACATGAGGTGTCGAATATGGTTTTTTTGTTTGTTTGTTTGTCAATACCACACGTGAGCATCGTTCTATAGAATACATCACATGTATATGTATAACCGGGTGGTCGAGAAATAGGGGCGGATTAAGGTGCCATGTACTATTCATTAACTATTCGTGTTTTGTATTAATTCTGTATTGCACAGAGAAATTGTAAGAGATCTGGTAACACAGAAGTATTGTAGGGATCAGGTATCCTTTTGTCGAAAGACATGGGTCTAACGGTGAATGGAAAGTGGACATCTGTATCACATTCATTTTATTTTCATTTGACAGCTGTCAGTTTATTTGACAGCTGTCATTTTATTTGACAGCTTTAATTTTATTTGACAGCTGTCATTTTATTTGACAGCTGTCATTTTTGTTTACAGCTGTCATTTTATTTGTCAGCTGTAATTTTATTTGACAGCCGTCATTTTATTTGTCAGCTGTAATTTTATTTGACAGCTGTAATTTTATTTGACAGCTGTCATTTTATTTTTATTTGACAGCTGTCATTTTATTTGACAGGTGTAATTTTCTTTGATAACTAGCATTTTATTTGACAGCTGTCATTTTAATTTCTCAGTTGTCATTTTAATTTCACAGCTTCCATTTTAATTTTAGAGCTGTCATTTTAATTTCACAGCTTTCATTTTCATTTTAGAGCTGTCATTTTATTTGACAGCTGTCATTTTATTTGACAACTGTCATTTTATTTCACAGCTGTCATTTTAGTTGACAGCTGTCATTTTATTTGACAGCTGTCATTTTATTTCACAGCTGTCATTTTATTTGCCAGCTGTCATTTTATTTGACAACTGTAATTTTTTGATTTGTCAATTTATTGTTGTAATTTTATTTGACAGCTGTCATTTTATTTGACAGCTGTGATTTTATTTGACAGCTGTCATTTTATTTGCCAGCTGTCATTTTATTTGCCAGCTGTCATTTTATTTGACAGCTGTAATTTTATTTGCCAGCTGTCATTTTGTTTTTATTTGACAGCTGTCATTTTATTTGACAGGTGTAATTTTCTTTGATAACTGGCATTTTATTTGACAGCTGTCATTTTATTTGCCAGCTGTCATTTTATTTGACAACTGTAATTTTTTGATTTGTCAATTTATTGTTGTAATTTTATTTGACAGCTGTCATTTTATTTGACAGCTGTGATTTTATTTGACAGCTGTCATTTTATTTGCCAGCTGTTATTTTATTTGCCAGCTGTCATTTTATTTGACAGCTGTCATTTTATTTGACAGCTGTAATTTTATTTGACAGCTGTAATTTTATTTGCCAGCTGTCATTTTGTTTTTATTTGACAGCTGTCATTTTATTTGACAGGTGTAATTTTCTTTGATAACTGGCATTTTATTTGACAGCTGTGATTTTTTTCTCTTCCAACATCTATACTTTTTTAGTTCTGTGTGATGGCTTTGTTTTTATTATTATCATTATTGTGCTAAACCACAGATATCGTTAAAAATTCTATTAATAATCATTATCCTCTGCTAATCCCTAGTCCATTCGCGATTCAGTGAGTATAGACTAAGCAAAAGTCATTACAGACACATTAGTGATCAAAGCCATGTCCTTGTTTAATACAAAACTAATTGGCCGGATAAACATGCGTTCATCGTTCGTCCTTCCTTCTACTCTGCAAACTCTCATCACCATCATCAGCGTTCGCATTTGGGAATGCCATCCCATTGCACAGCTTAATTTTCAATTTACTGCAAGGATTCTTGTCATTTACTACAGATTTTTCCCATCTTTCCATTACCCGTTACAGACACACACACACACATACACACTTATATCTCGGCAAACCATCTTCCCATTTCCCTTACGATAACACCCTTTACACTCCTTGGCTTAGTGGGACAAACAAAAAAACGAATCCTCTCAACATTCGGTGGAAAATGAAAAAAATTCCATTTCAAACATTTGAACATTTTTAGTATAATTACTTGGGTGCAAAACCAACAACAACAACAGCAGCAGCAGTAGTTTCGAGTTTACAACTCCCGGTGACGGGAGTGGCAGTATCAGTATCTGTGGCGCTTCTACCAGAACGTAAACATTAAATTCTAATTAGAATTAAAGCAACAAGTAACCGAAGGCAAACAAACAAAAAATATTATAATGATAATAGTGCATAAAAAAAGGGTTGCCATGGGATTATGTAGGGGGACTTGTGATATGATAACGGGAAGAGAAGCTAGGAGAGAAGAAGATGACGCCTTCTCTGAAGATGATTATCTTTTGTCAGATTGGTTTCCGCTAGAAGATAGGCAATGGGAGGGAGGAGATAAGAAGTAGAAGATAGGAGGTAGGAGATAGGAGATAGGAAATAGAAGATACAGTATAGAATATATAAGGTAGGAGACAATAGTTAAGAGACAGGAAGCAGATGACAGATGATACAAGATAGAGATGATATAGATTTGAGACAGGACAGAGGTGATACAAGATAGATGGTGGGACACAGGTGATATACGATATATGTGAGTAGAAGGAGAAAGGATGTAGAAAATGTAAGACAATAAAAAGAGGACAAGAGATATGGGACAAAAGATAGAAGACAAAGGAAAAAATACAAGAGATCAAACACAAAAGATAAAATTTGTCATTCTCTGGAACAATAACAATTCCCTATCAAGTGGCAACCCCTTCCATATCCCACAACCAGGACCATCACCATTAGCGTTATTTGCAATTTAGCACCGTCATAAAACGCACATGTGCTGTGCATTTCTGAAATCATTGGACTCGAACACAACTTCCACACAGCGAACTCCACCACCAAAAGTTCTCTTTTTTTTTTTCGCAACTTCATATAACAACAGACATTTTTTTTGTGTCTGTAAAGACATACGAATCCATAACGCACAGGAAGTGCAATCGGTTAAAAGCATGCATGCACCACCAGGTGCACCAACACCGGCATGCAGAAATGCGAGTGGGCTGCAACAAAGTCACCCACAAAGTTGTACCTTTAATTCAGCTTCCGGCTGCTTTCCATCCAGCATTCACTTCCATGCCAATCTTTCGCAGAACAGAGCTCAATTTCACGTCCTTCCTCCTGGCAGCCCAATTAACTGAAGAGTTCTCCGTCGCTATACCTCAACCGTTTCAGCAAACATTAAAATTGCATTTAATTTGTAACATCGTCAAAGTAACAGCAACAACTGCTTCTTCTGCTGCTGACGACAACAGCAACAACGAACAACAGCTACGGCATCAGCCAAACGGTTCCGAAATGAACGAAGGCTGGCCAGACAGGGAGGCCACCAACAGTTTGCCGTTAACTGACACTGACACCATGTTTGTTTTAGGAAAACAGACACTGTTTTGGATTTGTTTTTGATTGTTTTGCATTCCATTCTCTTTCACTTTCCCCGAAAAAAACGAAAACGAAACGTGCCCGGCCTCTTGCTGCATGTTTCGTTGGTGTCCCCCCAGTGAGAGAACAAGTCAAGTGCCATTCAGTGTCAACTTCAACTATTTTCGTGTTCTCATGTCTCTCTGTATGTGTGTGTGTGAGTGTGTACACAAATGCATACATCACTGCGGACATGTTTCTCCTCCCACTCCACCCGTTCGTATGGGGGAAAAGTTGAAGATCTTTATAAAGGCAATAACATGTTTGGAGATCTGTTGATATTTCTAATTGTATCAAAACGATTGCGGCTTTGGAGGGGAGCGGGGGTGCTATTGTACTCTGCAAGAGGTAGATGACAGATAGAGATAGGAGATACAAGATCAACGAATGACAAATGATAAATTATAAATGATAAATAATAAACAATAGATGATAAATAACAAATGAGAAATGGGAAATTATCATAAATCATAAATGGTGAATCATAGATCATACATCATAAATCATACATAATAAATCATAAATCATACATAATAAATCATACATCATACATAATAAATCATAAGTCATACATTATAAATCATACATCATAAATCATTAATCATAAATGATAAATCATTAATCATAAATTATAAATGGTGAATCATAAATCATACATCATACATAATAAATCATACATCATAAATTATAAATCATACATCATACATAATAAATCATAAATCATACATACTGAATCATAAATCACAAATCACAAATCATACATCATAAATCATAAATCATTAATCATAAATCATACATCATACATCATAAATCACAATTCAGAAATCATACATCAAAAATCATAAATTATAAATCATAAATCATTAATCATTAATCATACATAATAAATCACAAAGCAGAAATCATAAATCATACATCATAAATTATAAATCATAAACCATAAATTATACATCATAAATCACAAATCAGAAATCATACATCATAAATCATACATTATACATAACAAATCATACATCATAAATCATACATCATACATCATACATAATAAATCATACATACTGAATCATAAATCATACATACTGAATCATAAATCATTAATCATAAATCATAAATTATAAATTATAGATGATAAATGATAAATGATAAATCATACATCATAAATCACAAATCATACATCATAAATTATAAATGATAAATCATTAATCATTAATCATAAATCATAAATCATAAATCATAAATCATAAATCATAAATCATAAATCATAAATCAAAAATCATAAATCATAAATCATACATCATAAATCAAAAATCATAAATCATAAATCAAAAATCATAAATCATAAATTATAAATTATAAATCATTAATCATAAATCATACATCATAAATCACAAAGCAGAAATCATAAATCATACATCATAAATCATTAATCATAAACCATAAATTATACATCATAAATCACAAATCATAAATCATAATTCATACATCATAAATTATAAATGATGAAGCATAAAAGATAAATGGGAAATAACAAATAATCCATTTTTTGTGGAAAAATACGTCACGATCTCCTGTGATATTCAACATCAGATGGATGGATTAGCACTAAAATGGTTGACAATCTAACTATACTCCCTTTTGTCGTTTTAATTATAGTTATGGATTCTTTTGTAAATGAGCCAAATCTGACAAAAGGAGGAAATGTTCAAGCCCACGAAGATGTACACTTTTTTTCACTATTCATGCGAGTTTATAATTTAGAAAAATCTGGCTTATAAAACTTTTTCAAATTCCTGTTTAAAAATCCATAGAATCCCTTGGAATTGACATGAATTATCTCTTACTCACTTTATTGGAAAATTCTTCCATCGAGACTTATATAAGAGTCGACCTTTACGAACGTATTTAATATTCCATGAAGAAACATAAGAGACGTTTACCCGTTCCTACTTTAAAGTTTCCCTGAAACCTCCCTCACTTGCTATTGCCTCACTCATTCGCATGGAAACACAAGTCAATGACCAACTTTATTCCACCAGTCTACATCTGACTCTGCCTGATTGCCCTGTTGCCTGTCGTATTCTGGCTATACCCGGTTGCATTTTTTCGCCATCTTTCAATGAATTCACGTCCGCATTTGTTGAAAACCCCGCAGACATTCATACACGCACACACACACACACGAACACAAAATAACTCAAAACGATTTCTAACAATAGAAAATGAAATTTATCGAATGCATTCACATACAGTTCTATAATATTTGTGGCACAATGTCGATGACGGCCTGACCCACTATGGGAGAACGAATTGGGATATCTCTGTTCATGTATTTGGCTATTGACATGACCCAGGACATTTATTCCTGTTTATATGTGTGTATGTGGCTGTGTGTATTATTATGGACGTGTCCAAATGTTTGGTCATGAAAATCACGTTTTTACACTTTTTAATAGGTTTTTTTTTTGTCGTTTTCGAAAATTTGAAATGGTTATGGTGAATATTTTTCACTTTCAATAGATGGTGGGGCGGCGAGGAACAAATATTTTCATATATATTGGCGGCAGAGGGTGTGACAGCAGGGAGGTAGAAACGGAGTTGTTGGAGGGGAATTTTGAGAACAAAAACGAAAGGCAATTTCGGCGGATGACTGAAAAAAAACTGAAAAAAAAAGGGAAAGGTAAGCAGGAAATGTGTGAGACAAGAAAGATAAGAAAAGGCGGATGGTATAGCGGTCGGAGAAAAAGACGAAACAGTCAGAAGGTAGAATCATTGGTGACAAAAATGTCGGATACATACATATGTCAATGGTCAGAAGCTGAAGAAATATTAGAAATATAAATGTGGAGGCTACACAAACATGTCTTGCCTTCTCCCACGTACTTCCTTAAATAATCAAAAAAAAAAAATGGCAGTTGTCAAAAAAATGACAGTTGTCATAAAAATGGTAGTTGTCAAAAAAATAAGGGATGTCAAAAAAATTACACATGTCAAAAAAATACATGCTGTCAAAAAAATTACAGCTGTCAAAAAATTACAGCTGTCAAAAAATTACAGTTGTCAAAAAAATTACAGCCGTCAAAAAAATGACGGATGTTAAAAAAAATTACATATATCAAAAAAATTTCAGATGTCCAAAAATTACACATGTCAAAAAAATTAAAGCTGACAAAAAAATTACAGTTGTCAAAAAATGACTGTTGTCAAAAAAATGACGGATGTTAAAAAAATGACATATCAACAAAATTAAAGTTGTCAAAAAAATTACAGCTGTCCAAAAATAACAGCTGTTAAAAAACGACAGTTGCCAAAAAAGTACAACTATCAAAAAAACGGCAGTTTAAAAAAAAACAGCTGTCAAAATAACTGCAGATGTCAAAAAATAACAGCGTCAATAAAATGACAGCTGTCAAAAAATTACAGTTGTCAAATAAAATGACAGCTTTCAGAAAAAAAAATGACAGCTGTCAATCACGGTCTCCTTTTGGTCTTCTTGCCCTTTCTATTAACCCGAACTTCCACGGTCCTGCCTATTACAGCCCTGCCAACTTTTCCATTCTATTTTTTGTGGCCAGCGTACATTGTACTATTATTGTGTGCCGTGTGTCCGGGTCCGAGGTCAGCCGCCTTGTATAGCAACCAAACAACCGAACGGGGCTCCCTCACTGGCTTTTGGTAGTGTCTGTGGTTCACAATGTGTCAAAATTTACTGTCACTGGATAATGAAGTAATGAAGTTTACTCTTTGGTACTGTTGCCATTGTCGGTAGTGATGTTGGTGCTGAGTGTGATGTTGATGGTGGCCATGGTGAGTATGTTGGTGGTCACTGGGTTTTGCTGTTGATTTTTTTTGTCCAATGAAAATATATTCTGTTCACAAATCACATTCACATTGTGCTCATGGGATGGGAGCTTAGCAAAGAGATTGTCTGTCTTTACGGTGGAGAGTGATACCCTACGGCTATAGGTGGTAGACAGAATATTGGTGAGTGATAAGATCCTGCGACAGTAGAATAACATTTTAAATTAAAGATTATTTGTGATTTGGTAATCCGTAAAGAATTCACCTGAATTAATCCATCCCAAGCCTAAGCTACTCATAGAGGATCAATTTTCTAATTAAAATCCAGAAACCTTGTAAAGGCTTTTCCTGAATTATGTAGACTATATCCTTCCAAACTTCCACACATTCCTCCAAGTTTGTTCCTACGAATGTATTGCTGGTTTTAGGGTGGCACACCACCTGAATCACGTCCATTTGTTTCCGTGCCGCAATAAAACATATTTGCAATTCTGTCTGATGCGGCACACTGCAACAAAAACCATGATATCAAAGTGGTTTGTTTGGGTGGATAATGTGGATGGATGCGGTCTATGCCCGTACACTAGGGTGGAGTGAAATTCAAAAAAAAAAAGTTAACCTCGGAAAGAGATGTAGTCTGGGGTCCTAATGAGGGGAAAAATAAAGAAAAAAATTTTAAAAAATTTTTAGGGGTCGCGCCACTCCCTCGAAATTTGGAAATTATCGCTATTTTGGCGTTTATTTTAGAAAAATCCAAAAAAGTTTTATGTCAATAAATGTTTGCAATAGCGTAAACAATGAAATAAGGGCATGAAAAAATTTAAAAAAAATTTTCTCATTGTTCAAAAATTTCAAAAAGTAAAATAAGTCAAATCGTCCCTTCTTCAGAAAATTGACTGAACAATGAAATCGCCACCAAAGCTACAAATATTAGTCGATTATCCTCATATTTGCCTCAAATACTTTTGTTTGGGCACTGAACAAGCTCAAACTTTTAAATTTCGAATAAGTTAAGTTGTTAATTTTTAGGATTTTTCTAAAATCAACGCCAAAATAGCGATAATTTCCAAATTTCGAGGGAGTGGCGCGACCCCTAAAAATTTTTTAAAATTTTTTTCTTTATTTTTCCCCTCATTAGGACCCCAGACTACATCTCTTTCCGAGGTTAACTTTTTCAAATTAAGAAAAAAGCATGTTTTCACTCCACCCTACCGTACACTCATCTGTAGTCTGTGGCAGTGCTCTGCCTGGATTTTGATTGAGGACTGCATTTGGTTTTGGTAGAATCGTTCCGGCCGTGTTTGAACACAAGTGTTGAGCCAACGGAATACTATGTGGAACTCCATGCGGAAAATATGAAGCGGTGATAAACAAATTTAAACATCATTTGCAATAGAGTTTTATACGGGAAGTGACTAAATCAATGGGGAGATGATTTTCATGAACCGAGACAGAAAGTTTATTTGGCACCGATAAAGTGTAAGCAGAGCTAAATAGTTGGACGGTGACGGCACACTAGTTAAGTGGTTTAGAAACGAGTGGACTGCGGTGGAAAGGATGAATCCATAGACGCTTAAAGAATCAGGTTTGACATGACATTTTCCAAGAGTAAAAAAATTATAAAAAGGAAAAACTATCCGGAAGTTATGTGGTTTTATTGATCATTTTAGCGATGACTGTAGTTTTATTGACAGCTGCCATTTTAGTGACCGCTGTTATTTTAGTGACCGCTGTCATTTTAATGAAAACTGTCATTTTAATGACAACTGTCATTTTAATAACAACTGTCATTTTAATGACAACTGTAATTTTAATGACAACTGTCATTTTAATGACAACTGTCATTGTAATGACAACTGTCATTTTAATGACAACTGTCATTTCAATGACAACTGTCATTTTAATGACAACTGTCATTTCAATGACAACTGTCATTTTAATGACAACTGTCATTGTAATGACAACTGTCATTTTAGTGACAACTATCATTTTAGTGACAACTGTCATTTTAATTCAACTGCCATTTTAATGACGATTGTCATTTTAATGACAACTGTCATTTTAATGACAACTGTAATTTGGGTGACAGCTGTCATTTTAGTGATAGCTTTCATTCTAAATCATTAATTTCAGTGACATCTGTCATTTTAATGACAACTGTCATTTTAATGACAACTGTCGTTTTAATGACAACTGTCATTTTAATGACAACTGTCATTTTAATGACAACTGTCATTTTAATGACAACTGTCATTTTAATGACAACTGTCATTTTAATGACAACTGTCATTTTAATGACAACTGTCATTTTAATGACAACTGTCATTTTAATGACAACTATCATTTTAATGACAACTGTCATTTTAATGACAACTGTCATTTTAATGACAACTGTCATTTTAATGACAACTGTCATTTTAATGACAACAGCCTTTTAATGTCAACTGTCATTTTAATGACAACTGTCATTTTAACGACAACTGTCATTTTAATGACAACTGTCATTTTAATGACAACTGTCATTTTAATGACAACTGTCATTTTAATGACAACTGTCATTTTAATGACAACTGTCATTTTAATGACAACTGTCGTTTTAATGACAACTGTCATTTTATTGACAACTGTCATTTTAATGACAACTGTCATTTTAATGACAACTGTCATTTTAATGACAACTGTCATTTTAACGACAACTGTCATTTTAATGACAACTGTCATTTTGTGAGAGCTATCATTTAGTGACAATATATGGATTACCCTGTATATTTGCTATTTCACATTAACATTTCTGTTTTCAATTCCAACCACATTGTTGCCGACTTGACCATTTCAAAATATGTACCTCAATCCAAATACGAGTACTCTCCTTATACCTTCATTAAGTTACGAAAAAGTACTTAAACAAATTGTTCCTAATTACGGCGCATCATTAAGTTCAATTGTTTATGGACTTTACACACCAGAGTGACTTACTCCAAATTCCATTCAAATGAAGGACACAGTAATGAGTGTAAAGTTTTTTTTTTGATTGGTTTTCTCAAATGAAAATTTAATTTTGGCATGTGCAAGCTTAGGTAACGAATGGGTCGACACCCTAAACCGCTGTTGGTATCCAGGACTAAACGTTCTCCTGGATGTCATCGGTGGACACGATGGACTTTACACTGTAATTAATGGACAATCATTTTCTAATGATTGCAAATCCTTGTGATATTCACAGATATTCCTTCAGGGCGTGGTAGAAGATCCTTCAACCCACCGTCTAGTACAATTCCTAGTCCAATACCTGTCCAATAACACACAAAATGGAATTCTTTTATTGCATTCCATTCCAAATCCATTTCAATGTCGTCCATTAAAATGTTTCGAATATTTATAGACTTTTGTAGATTCCCTGTGATTTAACTCCTCCTGTAATTTTTTTCGCCCAAAACATAAGCACTCACCGTATTTGGTCTCCGGATATCATTAGGCAGCCGTGTAAGAGAAACATTTTTCTGTTGAAAGGCATTAAATTACAAATGAAAGCAAAACAAAACAGACAAAAAGAAAAGAACGCAAAAAATTCGTAGCTGCTCTGATTAAAATCAATGCAAATTAAATTGTGTTTTTCTGGAGTGACTACAACATATCGCTGGTGCTGCTGTTGCTGTTGTTGTGCTTGGGAATGGAAGGGGATGTCGTTCCCACATAAATACTTGGATTATGCAGAAATGCGGGGATAATGTAAGATTTTTTTGTAGGATGTAGAGATTTCTTTCAGTTAATAACTAATAACTTGTCTAAGATGATTAGGCGAATTGTCATGCAATGAGAATGGTGATGATATCATTGGAATCACTGAAGGATCTATATTGATGGAAGTAGCTGGGACACACGGTACTAATAAACTTTTGATATGACTAATTGTTTTAGAGCAGCTCAGTGTTATGTGTTTCTTGAATAGCAAAACAACACTGGCTTCTATTGAAAAAGTTTGCATGGATTTTTCTCCAAAACAGGAAGACCTCCAAATCGGCCACACTGATCATCGGCTGTATAGGACTGAGCTCTGACACTGAAAAAGGAGATGAATCATACAGCAGTTGCCCCCGGATTTTATGAGGAGAACCCTTTGACAAGTCGTAAGAGGTAAGTCCACAAAGGACAATATGTCCTTTACTTACTTTTCCTTATTGTTGGCACAAACTCCTTCTGTTAGGATTATGATTTTCTTTGGGATTCCTTCTCCTTTCCATTCTTCAGTCAGTCAGTCCTAGTTGTAGCTGTTGGGTGACAAATAAAGGAAACAAATGTTTTCTGGAAAAATTTTTAATATTTCAGACTATTTGGGATTCCTTCTCCTTTCCATTCTTGCCAGTCCTGGTTGTAGCCCTTGGCTTAAATAAGTGTTTTGCCGTTTTTTGTTGCTTTTTGCCAACGGAAGTACTAATTTTTACACTATTTGGTCATTGTCTGGCTTTCGTTTCTGGCCTATCCGCAGGTCGAGTCAGGTCTCTGAAGTACAACCAAGTGTTTGTGGTCCTTTCACCCCTTACCTTTCCCCCCTACCCTCACTTCAACACCTTAACAAATTGCACGTGTATTTGTCTGGCATTTGTGAGAGTCCAAAGAAAACAATTGAAGAGGAACGGCAAAGAAAGAACGGCAAAAAAAAATCAACGCATGTTGCTGGTGTTGTCTATGTCATTATTTCCTAATTTCGTTTTTTTTTTTTGGCGGTGTGGGTGTGCGAGTGTTTCACATTGTCTCCCTGTTTTGATTTCCGGAGTGGCATGGTCCACTCCTCCTCATGCCCATTGAAAAGGAAAGGAAAGTAAAAGAAATGATAAAAAACAAATTGTGGGGAATGGCAACGAATCTGATGTTACTGATGATGTTAAGCTGTTTTTTTGTTTTGGTCTTCTTCAAAAGTTTATAATGAGAGTTTATTTTGTTTCGATAATTCCGGAATCGTGACAAGGATGCGAAGGGGCGCCACGGATATTTCCCCCCCCCTGACGACGTAGTAGAGATGGTGGTAAGGATGCTGCCATGGCCCGGCAATGGTGTGACAATGATGAATGATAATTGTTTGCCGTGCTACCACTTCAGTTTTGTATTCCTTCGCTCTCCCTATTTCCCTAAGTTCGCGCACTGTTATGGTATCGGGAGAATGGCATGGCTTCAAATGACTTTTGTATCTCAGAAGATTTGTATACAAATACGGTAAAAAAAAATGTATTATTGAGTGTTTTGTAAAACAAAAGTTTTTATGATTGAATTATTTTTGATTACACTTAAAGTGACAGTGCACAATATTCAAAAGCTGCTGCTGTTGTGACACGGCCAACGCCGCACAGTGGCTTTGAATTGATTTTCATGTGGCAACATTCAATTAACAAATAAGCATTTGTCGTTTCTGAGTTTCTAGGGATTGACAGGGGATAGTTAGCCGGGAGGTGCTGGTTTACCAGATATTCATCCAATTACCCTCGCAGGCGGTATACAAATTGACCCAATTTTCCTTTTTTTTCTATTTATTCCACGAAGAAAACTAAAATGAGAAATGTATTTATGGCAAAAGACGAACAAGTCAAATTGTAACTAAAGTGGGCTCTATGAAAAATGCCCACCAAAAATTCTAATAGAAAATTGGAGAATTCTTCGCACGCGGACTCGTTGTACGATGGGGGGTATTTGTCATTGAGTAATTTTTCGGAGGAAATGCAGATTTTTTGGAGAAATTTTCATATTGGGCCTTTGGGGGGGATTTTTCAATAATTTTGGGGAATTTTTCATTTGGGACATTCTTTAGTTTTTGTGTGGCATTTTTCATAGAACCACAAAAATCGTGTGATTCCTCCATGAAAATTGGACCCCAGGAAAGTTTACTCTAAAAATGGAATTAGTGTAAAACGAAATTAACCCCAAATTGTGAAAAACAGCCCCACACATGACCATTGGCCTCACAAAACTATTTAGGTCTTACTGCCCGACCAAAAATTTCGGATTCAATTTCACAAGGAAAAATGAACAAAAAAAAAATTGTATTTAAATTTCACAAGGAAAAAGAAAGCAAACAAAAAATTCATTTGATTTTTTTAACGAAACACTGTGCCTTCGCTTTCTTTGCGCCCTTTCTCTCTTTCCCTAGCTGCCTTTCAAGTGGAAAATGATGATGATGGAGGTCCTTGGAGTTGATGAGGTTAAAACTTGGTTGACTTTCTGTGGGGTTAGGGGGTGGTTTAAATTGTTTGGAAAAAGAGGGTTTAAGATGAAATGATACTTCGTAAAATATCATAAAGCGATGGGGGAAAGTATTGGGGGGCAAATAAAGGAAACTAATGTTCTCAAGACAAATTTTTAATATTTTAGACTTAAAAAAAACCGAGAAAATCTCATTAAATTGATCAATATCACAATAAATTAATAAATTAATAAATTAATAAATTAATAAATTAATAAATTAATAAATTAATAAATTAATAAATTAATAAATTAATAAATTAATAAATTAATAAATTAATAAATTAATAAATTAATAAATTAATAAATTAATAAATTAATAAATTAATAAATTAATAAATTAATAAATTAATAAATTAATAAATTAATAAATTAATAAATTAATAAATTAATAAATTAATAAATTAATAAATTAATAAATTAATAAATTAATAAATTAATAAATTAATAAATTAATAAATTAATAAATTAATAAATTAATAAATTAATAAATTAATAAATTAATAAATTAATAAATTAATAAATTAATAAATTAATAAATTAATAAATTAATAAATTAATAAATTAATAAATTAATAAATTAATAAATTAATAAATTAATAAATTAATAAATTAATAAATTAATAAATTAATAAATTAATAAATTAATAAATTAATAAATTAATAAATTAATAAATTAATAAATTAATAAATTAATAAATTAATAAATTAATAAATTAATAAATTAATAAATTAATAAATTAATAAATTAATAAATTAATAAATTAATAAATTAATAAATTAATAAATTAATAAATTAATAAATTAATAAATTAATAAATTAATAAATTAATAAATTAATAAATTAATAAATTAATAAATTAATAAATTAATAAATTAATAAATTAATAAATTAATAAATTAATAAATTAATAAATTAATAAATTAATAAATTAATAAATTAATAAATTAATAAATTAATAAATTAATAAATTAATAAATTAATAAATTAATAAATTAATAAATTAATAAATTAATAAATTAATAAATTAATAAATTAATAAATTAATAAATTAATAAATTAATAAATTAATAAATTAATAAATTAATAAATTAATAAATTAATAAATTAATAAATTAATAAATTAATAAATTAATAAATTAATAAATTAATAAATTAATAAATTAATAAATTAATAAATTAATAAATTAATAAATTAATAAATTAATAAATTAATAAATTAATAAATTAATAAATTAATAAATTAATAAATTAATAAATTAATAAATTAATAAATTAATAAATTAATAAATTAATAAATTAATAAATTAATAAATTAATAAATTAATAAATTAATAAATTAATAAATTAATAAATTAATAAATTAATAAATTAATAAATTAATAAATTAATAAATTAATAAATTAATAAATTAATAAATTAATAAATTAATAAATTAATAAATTAATAAATTAATAAATTAATAAATTAATAAATTAATAAATTAATAAATTAATAAATTAATAAATTAATAAATTAATAAATTAATAAATTAATAAATTAATAAATTAATAAATTAATAAATTAATAAATTAATAAATTAATAAATTAATAAATTAATAAATTAATAAATTAATAAATTAATAAATTAATAAATTAATAAATTAATAAATTAATAAATTAATAAATTAATAAATTAATAAATTAATAAATTAATAAATTAATAAATTAATAAATTAATAAATTAATAAATTAATAAATTAATAAATTAATAAATTAATAAATTAATAAATTAATAAATTAATAAATTAATAAATTAATAAATTAATAAATTAATAAATTAATAAATTAATAAATTAATAAATTAATAAATTAATAAATTAATAAATTAATAAATTAATAAATTAATAAATTAATAAATTAATAAATTAATAAATTAATAAATTAATAAATTAATAAATTAATAAATTAATAAATTAATAAATTAATAAATTCATAAATTAATAAATTAATGTGGGTCTTCTATCCAATTCTTTTTCTGCAAAACAGGACAGTTTACATTGTTGAAATCCTGGTGGGTTTTGTGAGGATTTGTATGCGATTGTGAGAATAGTTTTCACAATGGTCCCCCAATGTATTTTTCTAATGAAATTATAAAATATAATTTAAATATTTCATATTCTTTTATGAGTTTCTCTTCTCTTGACTTTTCCATGTAAACATCTGAATGCAAACTTTACCGACGACCTTTGTGTTTCCCAGAATTTGCTTTATTATGCATGTTGAATAACCATAATGGGATTGCTTTTGCTATTACTTGAAGTATCCATAATCCGCTGACACCAAAGTCATTTAAATTACCTGAACAACAACCCTTTATTGGAAAGAGTCTTTGCTGTAATGGCGTTACTCTTCCAAAAAGGTACGCTTTTCTAAGGATTCGGAGATTTGTTGATAGAGACAGAAAGGACAACTGTGCATAGTTCTTGGAGGACATTATCTTCGGAGTCTCACAAATTGTGATTTCCATATAGAACGATAAAGAAAAAACTCATCGAAGGGATTCTCTTATCAACAACAAGAAGAACAACACCACCACTGGCTGGGATAACAATCCATAAGGATTTGACAGGACTAGACACTGAACTAAGTAAACAATTTCCCAATGAAAAGGTAAAATATCCAACAACAACAACTGCACACCACATTATGGGCAATAGCAACAATAACAGGGACAACAACAGTCAGGACTATGAATATCACCTGAACTACCCACAAAAGGAAATTTATGAATCCTTGTAGAAAATAATGGCACGTGTTTCAAGCATTACTTCACTGCCTAATACATTACATCGTTTGGTGTGAGGGATAAAGCCGCTTCCTCTGCCACTATCATATTCCATTCATCCTGAAAGTTACCTCTTAATGTCGAAGGTGTCCCTGGGCAACGTGTTAAGGTCAGCTCGAGTGTTTGGTTGCCTCACCCTAGTCCTTGCGCGCTCACTTTAGAGCCAAAGGAGGAAGCGGTGCTTAAGCTTTATGTACGTCTGGTTAGGTACTCGGATAATGTGGCTGCTAATACTTGTACTTGTGCTGCCAATGAAACACCTTTTTCTATTTTGAATGGATGCTGTGGATGTCATGGCAACACACTCGACGAAAAGTGCTAGTCAAAGGTCACAGGGGGAGGATTGCGTAAAATACATTGCAAACATTTTAGACATGCTCAGAATGTAAATAATTTCTAGAGCATTTCTTAGAAAGAAATCCCTAGAATTTCCGAAATGTATAAGGATTAGATTATTAGGATCTCTTTCTTCCTCAAGAGGTTCTCCTTAAAGTGTATGTGTTAAATTTGTACTTTTGTGGTTATTTTGCTAAGCTCTAAATCTAAAGGATAGGAAGACATCCGTCTGGAGGATAAACGACAACAGAGCCATTCTTCACTTTAAAGTCTCTTTTTATAGTTGCAAGTGGAACTAAAGTTTTTTTTTTTTTTGAAAAATCTCTCTCTTCTCCAACACACATACTTTCCATGGCGACACTTAAGTACCAACTGTTCTGACATTTTGTTTTCTCTCGAGTGTTCTCCTTCATAATATCGATGGTGGAATCGTTTCCAGTTCGACCAGACGAAAAAAAAAAGTTATTAACAAACTTTATCTGAGAAATGGTATCGTGTTCTGAAGGTGCCAAAGTAAACTTTCCATATTGTGTATGTGTGTGTGTGTGAAAGTCAGAACATGTATGTGTGTGAGTGTGCGTTTGTAAGTTATCTTTCTAACATGTTTTCCTTTGGTTTTGATTATTAATCCTACACACGCGGCAGTGATTTGTAAGAACAGTGGGAAAAATAGCCACCCCAAAGGAAATCGAATGTGTCACAGATCGAACAATTGAAGATCATCCCCATGCTAAGATTTTCCAGTTTGATTTGCCAATGAAGACAGAGAATTACAGGTTGTGATGTTCAAGTGCAGTTCCCGTTTAGGGAATTCAGATGATGGCAATGCCATCACAATAGGACCAACCTTGTTGGCAACGCCATTACTCGCATTGACAAGTGTATACTTACTTTCTTGTCGGTCAGATTTTTCTCAACGTCCATGCGGCCCACTGTTCCAATCATACCGACTCCTAATCATACTGAAAATCATATACCTTCCCCTGACCCCACTAAGGTGCTGTATGACACGCAATTAGATGGGGTTTTTTCCCCCATGGAGGCAAAACAAAAACCTCCTAGCCAGACAAAGAACCCATAACCCATGGAAAAAGAAACCACCCAACCCATGTTCCGGTTCAATGTACGTTTATGAATGGAAATCCTACACACTGAACATATAACAACTCCCACGATACCATGAAGACCATGGGATTCATATTCGTGGAAGTTATACGGACGGCCATTAATGCTGGAGTCGAAAGGTGGAAGCTCGTTTGTGGAAATAGAAAAATAATACTCGTACGTATAAATAAAACAAAAAACAAATATTACATGTACGTTGAAATATTTGTTTTGGAAATACAGCATTGAATTAAACTTTTCAGCTGATGTTGTTTCAGTTGTGGTTTATCAGGGACGTCGACCACTGACAGACGGTGAATGGGGATTTTAGATGGTGAGCCCTTACAAAGGACCGCTGCATGGAGAGGACGGTAACCGAAGGACTGAAGACAGTGAATGGTGACCGAAGGACTGAAGATAGTGGACGGTGACCGAAGGACTGAAGAATGTGGACGGTGACCAAACCTTGGGTGGTACCCGAAGGACTGAAGACAGTGGACGGTGACCGAAA
Organism: Hydrotaea cyrtoneurina; assembly: GCA_958296145.1. Taxonomy (NCBI): domain Eukaryota; kingdom Metazoa; phylum Arthropoda; class Insecta; order Diptera; family Muscidae; genus Hydrotaea; species Hydrotaea cyrtoneurina. The sequence continues at coordinate 79,832,813 of OY282515.1, forward strand.
CAGGGACAGTGACCGAAACAGGACAGTGAGCGAAGGAATGAAGACAGTGGACGGTGACCGAACCACGGACGGTAACCGATGGACTGAAGACAGCGAACGGTGTCCAAATGACCGAACCACGGACGGTGACCGAAGGCCTGAAGAATGTGGACGGTGACCAAACCTTGGGTGGTAGCCGAAGGACTGAAGACAGTGGACGGTGACCGAAACAGGGACAGTGACCGAAGGAATGAAGAATGTGGACGGTGACCGAACAACGGAAGGTAACCGAAGAACAGAAGACAAAGGACGGTGGCCGAATCACGGACAGTAAACGAACAATTGAAGCCAGTGGACGGTGACCGAATTACGGACGGTAATCGAAGGACTGAAGACAGTGGACGGTGACCGAAACAGGACAGTGACCGAAGGAATGAAGATAGTGGACGGTGACCGAACCACGGACGGTAACCCAAAGACTGGAGACAGTGGACGGTGTCCAAATGACCGAACCACGGACGGTGACCAAAGGACTGAAGAATGTGGACGGTGATCAAACCTTGGGTGGTACCCGAAGGACTGAAGACAGTGGACGGTGACCGAAACAGGACAGTGACCCAAGGAATGAAGAATGTGGACGGTGACCAAACCATGGGTCGTACCCGAAGGACTGAAGACAATGGACGGTGGCCGAATCACGGACAGTAAACGAACAATTGAAGCCAGTGGACGTTGACCGAACCAGGGAAGGAAACAGAGGAGGTAATTCGACTACTGAAGATAGTGAATGGTAACCAAACCTCTGAACATAGTGGACGGTAACCTAACCATTGAACGTATTGAACGATAACCGAATCACGGATAATAATCGAAGCGCTGAACCCATTGGAGGTAAATGAATAAATGAAGAGAAGGAATGGTAACCGAACCAAGGAAGTGGACCTAAGCCTTCCACTAAAAGAGATAGAAGTTGGAGGAAGCCTTCCACTCAGTGTGAGGAAGGCATCCACTGCGGAAACCTTTCAATCAGTGATCGGAAGCCTTTTACTCAGTGGGAGGAAGCCTTCCCCTCAAGTGGACAGAAGCCTTCCACTCAGTGGGTGAAGAAACCCTAAGTGTGGGAAACTTTCCAATCAGTGACCGGAAGCCTTTTACTCAGTGGGAGGAAGCCTTCCCCCCAAGTGGACAGAAGCCTTCCACTCAGTGGGTGAAGAAACCCTAAGTGTGGGAAACCTTCCAATCAGTGACCGGAAGCCTTTTACTCAGTGGGAGGAAGCCTTCCACTCAGTGGGTGAAAAAAAAAACCCAAAAACCCTAAGTGTAGGCGTATGCCTTCCACTCAGTGGGAGGAAGCCTTCCCCTAAGTTGACAGAAGACTTTCACTCAGTGGGAGGAAGCCTTCCCACAAGTGAGCGGAAGCCTGCCACTCAGTAGGAGGAAGCCTTCTCCCTAGTAGTCAGAAGCCATCCACTCAGTGGGAGGAAGTTTTCCCCCAAGTAGGCAGAAGCCTTCAACTAGGTTTGCCCTAGCCTTATAATAAATGGGCGGGAGCCTTCTAATAAGTGGATAAACCCCAACCACTGAGTGGGTTCGTTTAAAATCTCCGCTTGTCCCCTCCTAATGTGGCCGGATGCCTTTCACTCAGTGGGAGGAAGCCTTCCCCCCAAGTGGACCGAAGCCATCCACTCAGTGTGAGGAAGTTTTCCACCAAGCGGGCAGAAGCCTTCCACTAGGTTTGCGGGAGCCTTCTAATAAATGGTCGGAACCCTCCTACTAAGTGGACAAAACCCAACCACTAAGTGAGCGGAAGCCTGCCACTCATTGGGAGGAAGCCTTCCCCCCAAGTGGACAGAAGTCATCCACTCGGTGGGAGGAAGTTTTCCCCCAAGTGGGCAGAAGCCTTCCACTAGGTTTGCGGGAGACTTCTAATAAATGGGCGGAACCCTCCAATTAAGTGGACAAAACTCAACCACTAAGTGAGCGGAAGCCTTCCACTGTACGGATCACTATCACTACTTTAAAATCTCCGCTTTTCCCCTCCCTTTTAACCGCTTTGCAGCACGTCCCTGTTATGTCTATCAGCCCGTGGTTATGTTCTTTCGTGTTTAAATTTCAATATAAAATTGTTGTTTAAAACAGGAACAGGTTGAGCAGGAAGTTGAAATTGAGCGTTTTTTGTGTATATTATTTATATATTTTTGTTTCTAATGAAATTTTTGTATGAAATTATGTTGGCAGCAATTATTTTTTAGTTTTTTTTTACCAACTTTTATTTTTTGTAAATTTGGGTTAATGTGGAAAGTTTTGAAAGAATGGGGGAATGCGTGGATGGGTGAACCAACTTGAAGAGAAAATTATGTGCAAATGTGAGGTAAATGAGTTGAATTTTGTCTGAATCTACAGGATTTTCTGGGAAAATCGGAAGCGGTTAGCAGTTGTTGTTTGAAGGCTCTCGTCTATTTATGGGTTTGATATTGGTAGCATGTTGGATTAGGAATATATAGTTTTTGTTACATTAGCATTTCGAAAAAATCCACATTTGTTCCTTTGAAGTCAACCATTCCCTCAGCAAATTTTTCAAATTTACATAAAGTTTCCTTAAGGATCTGACCAAACTATACCGCATCCTATGTTTAAGGGCACAATTATAACCCCACATAAATGCATTCTATGACCTACATTTCGGTTTAATTCATACTCTGTTCCCTTACTCCCATACTCTGCTGCATATTCTTTTTATGAATATTCTATACTTAGAGAACGAGAAAGTTGGTTTCGTCGGCATCGTTGTCGCATTTATCTTTATGTGTGTTTTGAGATGACTCTTTAAAGGATAATTACTTAAGGGAGCCGTACAACGAAGGTAACACCGGCAGCAGCATCAGTAGCACCATCAGCAGCCCTATCATCATTATCAGCTTCAATCCGTTGCCGTTGTCGTGCCACCGTCATCGTCATCGTCACCATCGTCACCATCATCACAGCCAATACAGTTAAAGGCTCAAGTGTGTACTTGTCTGTATCGCTCTCGAGTTGGAAAGGGGCTTTGTATGGATGGAAGACAATGAAGGTGGAAAAAAGGATGCATTTAATTGTTGATCGTTTTCCAGCACACAAAACACACACTGAGGTCTGCAATTATGAATGAACATCTGCCTATGAATGGACAACAACAATGCCAGCATGTGTATGCACATGTACACTGATATAAGTGCATAGGTAGAGATCCACATATGTATGTCTGTGTATGTGACGAGGGTGGTCATTAAAAAGTTATAATTGCATTGTGAGTTTTCCATTACGAAAATGAAATATTTCGAGTAATGTTTTTTTTTTTTTGGGAAAGTTTTATAGAAACCCCTTCAGGATATGCTTTGAAATGTGTTTTTTTTTATTACAGTCCCTAAAAGTATGCAATATTTTTTGTTGTACACTGACATTTATAATTCCTTTAACATTTGAGTGTGCATATTTCTCACTGAACTGAACATTTGAATGTGTGGTAATATTATGGATAGCAGTCCATAAAATGACAGCTGACAATAAAATGACAGATGTCAATAAAATGTCAAATAAAACGACAGCTGTCAAATAAAATGGCAGCTGTCAAATAAAAAGACAGCTGTCAAATAAAATTACAGCTGTGAAATAAAATGACAACTGTCAAATAAAATGACAACTGTCAAATAAAATGACAGCTGTCAAATAAAATGTCAGCTGTCAAATAAAATGACAGATGTCAAATAAAATGACTGGTGTCAAATAATATGACATCTGTCAAATAAACTAACAGCTGTCAAAAAAAATTACAACTGTCAAATAAAATGACTGGTGTCAAATAAAATGACTGGTGTCAAATAAAATTACAGCTGTCAAATAAAATGACAGCTGTCAAATAAAATGACAGCTGTCAAATAAAATAACAGCTGTCAAAAAAAATTACAACTGTCAAATAAAATGACAGCTGTCAAATAAAATGACTGGTGTCAAATAAAATGACAGGTGTCAAATAAGATGACAGCTGTCAAATAAAATGACTGGTGTCAAATAAAATGACTGGTGTCAAATAAAATGACTGGTGTCAAATAAAATGACTGGTGTCAAATAATATGACACCTGTCAAATAAAATGACAGATGTCAATAAAATAACAGCTGTAAAAAAAATGACAACTGTCAAATAAAATGACTGGTGTCAAATACAATTACTGGTGTCAAATAATATGACTGGTATCATATAAAAAGACTGGTGTCAAATACAATGACAACTGTCAAATAAAATGTCAGCTGTTAAATCAAATAACAACTGTCAAATAAAATGACAGCTGTCAAATAAAATGACTGGTGTCAAATAAAATGACAGGTGTCAAATAAGATGACAGCTGTCAAATAAAATGACAGCTCTCAAATAAAATGACAGCTTTAAATAAAATGACAGCTGTCACATAAAATGACTGGTGTCAAATAAAATGACAACTGTCAAATAAAATGACAACTGTCAAATAAAATGACAGCTGTCAAATAAAATGACTGGTGTCAAATAAAATGGCAGCTGTCAAATAAAATGACTGGTGTCAAATAAAATGACTGGTGTCAAATAAAATGACTGGTGTCAAATAAAATGACTGGTGTCAAATAATATGACACCTGTCAAATAAAATGACAGATGTCAATAAAATAACAGCTGTAAAAAAAATGACAACTGTCAAATAAAATGACTGGTGTCAAATAAAATTACTGGTGTCAAATAATATGACTGGTATCATATAAAAAGACTGGTGTCAAATACAATGACAACTGTCAAATAAAATGTCAGCTGTTAAATCAAATAACAACTGTCAAATAAAATGACAGCTGTCAAATAAAATGACTGGTGTCAAATAAAATTACAGGTGTCAAATAAGATGACAGCTGTCAAATAAAATGACAGCTCTCAAATAAAATGACAGCTTTAAATAAAATGACAGCTGTCACATAAAATGACTGGTGTCAAATAAAATGACAGCTGTTAAATCAAATAACAACTGTCAAACAAAATCACTGCCGTCAAATAAAATCATAGCTTTCAAATAAAATGACAGATTTCCTCTGGGTTTTAACAGAAGGGCGATTTTGTAGTTTTGCATGCCAAATAGTCGCCAAAATTCTACTGGAAAATCTAACTTGTCTTCAGGAGATCCAAATGTAAAAGTCCCAAGGGACTGAAAATGTTTCCAAAATGAGTAATGAGTCAGATAATCTACGAGATTATCACCGGTACGTAGTCTCACCATGCTCTCATACTTCATTTACTCTCATAAAATAATTCGTACAACAAAGTGAAACATATTTTCGTACTAAGCCACACCACCTCCCACCCTTTGCATTTCTTTTATGGCTGCCAACCATCGTCTTCTAATTAATTAAATTTTCCATTTCACACAACGAAACTCCACTTGATTTTTCTAAACTGATTTCAGTTTTGCTCTTATTACGGAGGTGTCGCTGGTTGCTATCCTTTATTTAATTTACAACTTTTTAATGCCATTCGTAGTAGTCATGGCGAATGTTATCAACACAGAGAAGCAGCTACACTGTAATACACTTGGGCGATGAAAGGATAGAGGGCGAGATTGAAACGTTATCGGAGTGCTCATCGTTTCATATAATTATGAAAATATGCTCAATGGAATGAATGTATTTTTATATTCTTTAAAACTTATGCACAATCATCAAACGGATAAGGGGAATAGCGTGGTAAAAGCAAGTGCTCATAGCGGTGGCAGGCAAAGGCTAGGGGACATTTGGAACGGGGGGTGCGGGTAATTGATAATCCTACTTGTAAGCCAACTCGTATGGCAGGTGTTATTGCATTATGTTTCATTGTGGTTACATGTGTCGTATGATTGATATATGACTGATGTACATGTGTCGTATGATTGATATTATTTAATCAACATCACTTACACGCACCGTTGGACAGAGATTGACGCGTCACAATTTTGAGTTCTAAGAAGTATTGACTTTTCCTTGGAATTTTTGGAATACTTTACAACTCTTTAAGACTTAAATCACATTACACCACCTTGCACAAAATTACTGGCCTTATTAAGTATTAAAGTTTTTAACTAAATCACTGTGATTACACGGAAATTTTAAATGGCTCTTGTGCAAAAACGCCACAGGATATGACGGCCACAAAGTGCACTCAAACGGTGACCAAAGTTTATTAAATAAAATACGTGTGATTAAAATTGAGTGTTTCTGATTTCTGAGTATATATGTGTGTGTGTGTGTTTGTGTAATGACCAGCGTGTGCATGAATACATTATGCAATAACCATAAATGTAGAAAACCATAATTGCAATAATAAACAACAGTTCATTTGCTAAATACAATACTAAAATACGATTATGATTTCACACATAAAACATGAACTTTATTGAAACGGACAACAGCGTCCCAGTCGTGGCCAACGGGGGAGAAAGTGGCTGGTCGAACATGAAGGACCAGAGCAGAGCTACTGTTGATGGCTAGCGTAAACATATTAAATATAGTGCAGCACAAGGGATGTACTGAGAAATTAAGCAAACAGCTAAACCACATTTACGGTCATTTTATTTTGACAGCTGTCATATTATTCTGTCATTTTATTTGATTGCTCTTATTTCCTTTGATAGCTGTCTTTTGAAGTGACAGCTCTCATTTTATTTGGCCGCTCTCATTTTGTTTGACAGCTGTTATTTTATTTTACAGCTGTCATTTTATTTAAAATTTTTTTGGACAGCTGTCATTTTATTTGACAGCTGATATATTATTTGACAGCTGTCATTTTATTTGACAGCTGTCATTTTATTTGACTGCTGTCATTTTATTTAAAATTTTTTTGGACAGCTGTCATTTTATTTGACAGCTGATATATTATTTGACAGCTGATATATTATTTGACAGCTGTCATTTTATTTGACATTTTTTTTGACAGCTGTAATTTTATTTGACAGCTGTCATTTTATTTGACAGCTGTCATTTTATTTGACAGCAGTCACTTTATTTGACAGCTGTCATTTTATTTGACAGCTGTCATTTTATTTGACAGCTGTAATTTTATTTGACAGCTGATATATTATTTGACAGCTGATATATTATTTGACAGCTGTCATTTTATATGACATTTTTTTTGACAGCTGTCATTTTATTTGACTGCTATAATTTTATTTGACAGCTGTAATTTTATTTGACAGCTGATATATTATTTGACAGCTGTCATTTTATTTGACTGCTGTAATTTTATTTGACAGCTGTAATTTTATTTGACAGCTGATATATTATTTGACAGCTGTCATTTTATTTGACATTTTTTTTGACAGCTGTAATTTTATTTGACAGCTGTCATTTTATTTGACAGCTGTCATTTTATTTCACATTTTTTTGACAGCTGTCATTTTGTTTCACATTTTTTTGACAGCTGTCATTTTGTTTGACAGCTGTCATTTTATGTGACAGCTGTCATTTTATTTGACTGCTGTTATTTTATTTAAAATGTTTTTGGACAGCCGTCATTTTATTTGGCAGCTGTCATTTAATTTTAAATTTTTTTTGACAACTGTAATTTTATTTAACATTTTTTTGACAGCTGTCATTTTATTTGACAGCAGTCATTTTAGTTGACAGCTCTCATTTCATTTGACAGCTGTCATTTCATTTGACAGCTGTCATTTCATTTGACAACTGTCATTTCATTTGACAGCTGTCATTTTATGCGTATGCTTATGGGAAATTGTCTTCCAATCCATATCGTCCCTGGAAGTGCACTTCGCATACTAAGTTTTAAAGCTTTCATTAAGTCACTGAAACAACTAAATAGCTTGACATACACACACACACACATCTGTATGTATGAGTGCCAGTGGAATCTGTTACTAGTCGTATAAACATTGATAGGATTGTTTTTTGCTTTCCAGTGGCACTTGGGCTAATTATATTAAAAGTTGTTCACGAAACTTTGTTAAAACAAACTTGTATCTATTGAAAGCACTTGAAATCTAAACAAGTTGTGAACACTCACACACATACGCATTGATTCAAAGAGAAACCAAACTATTTAATTAATACAGTTTGTCTGCCAACTCAGAGGATGTGGGGGAGTTGATGACATTTTAGATTATTTGAAGAGTATGGGTGGATGGTATTCATTCAAAGGGCGGTTTGCTATGGGCCAATGTTCACATCTACAAGCCAAGACAAGTTTGAGCACAGAATGTGTCCAAAAGAACAGGAAAATGTTAGGCAGAGACTAATATTTCGATTGGCATTCCAATCAGATCGTTAAAATAATACTAAACCTGAACATAAACCTAAACCTGCATCTACATTTTCGACTCCAAACTATGACAACAGCTGCCTACGGAAATCATTTCTTAATTAAATATCAACAGTATTTTTCCCGCCTGTGTGTGGTTACCCCACTTAAGTCATACCCTTTAATCAAGATTCAAACCGTTTCTTTATCACTTCATTGCCATCGAATAATACTCGTACTTACCTCATGTTTATGAATTTGCCATCATCGCCTAACGCGTGTGAACGAGTACGGCATTAATTTAATTAAAAAACAATTACGGGCACATATCCGAAATAAATTAATTTGATAATAGACTCTGTGGAGAGGGGATGCGAAAGGGGAAAGGCAGGTTTTTCGTGGTGGAATGGAGAAAGATGGGATGAGAATTCCTTAAGCAAGGAATGATTTTTCAAAATAACGACTATTTCGAAATACACCTAAAGACATAATGAACCTTTTAACTAATTGAAAAATGTGGTTGAAGTTATTGAAATCCTAGTCGTAGATTCCACAAAGATCCATCGTTTGAGGGGTTGACGGTTTAAATGGGATCAGTGCATTACAAAAATATTCTTTAATAGCTGATTCAGAAATATAAATCGCACTCTACTTAAGAGATCTAATCCTGCCCTTGGGCAGAGTCCTTTCGAAGGGTAATTAAAATGATTGTTCTCAACTGTGTACATGTATCTTTTGCTCTACCCATATCTCTCTCTCTCTCTCTCTATATCCACCTCTCTCACCCAGGCCCCTTTTTGGCAAATGACAAACTGGAAGAATATTATTTATATAAAATATCTGATGTTGCAATTGTTTACTCTTTCGCTTCCACTAACATACGGCAATAATCATTAATTACAGTCTCGAACGGATGGTTGGTGCAGTGCGAGCAACAGAAGGAGCAGCAGGATCCAAGGGATGCGAACAAAGATAATTGCGCGCAATGATTTATAGATTTTAAATGGTGGGAAATATATGAACACATTTATGGGATAATTGTAATTATTACTGGGAAATTATTACAGCCTTCACCGGAGAGCAAATCCTGTGCTCTGCCAACTTAAAGCATTACCACACATAATAAACCTTGTTCGCTAATCTTCGCCAAACTTCAAATCTCCAATACTCGAATCATAACAATTACTGAACAACACCCTACATTCTTATCCTTTAAACTCGCCGCTGTTTGTATCCACCACCTTGTAAACTCCAAAAGCCTCCACTGACACGATACAGACACTTCTGTTGTCTGTCCTCGCTCCCCATTACTGGGGCACCCACAGCACAACCATAACAACCCATTAAAAGGGATACATCCTTGTTTCCATAAAAAAAACGAAGAAGTCCTTGTTAATGGTTGTAACACCATCCTCCACTTTGTAGTTGCTTGTGTTGTTCGCTTTTTTTTTATGAACTTTCACTTGCGCTTTTGGGTTCTCTGTTCCGTTTCTTTTTTTTTATTAGTTCGATAAGAGAAAAATGTTCATTTGAACAATGTTTCGCTGCTGCTGCCGTTGGTGTCAAAAATCTAATAAAAAATTTGCTACTCTTTATCCACCCGCACAACCCCTTCCACCGTTCAGTTGTTGTAGTCGTTTTGTAACGTCACATAAATTTTATGTACTTCAATTTACATGCGAAGTCTTAATGGCTGCTCCTTGGCTTCGAATAATATTCGGAAGTAGGTGCTCCTGGCCAGGGAAACCGTTAAGGAGCTTTAAGACATGCATTTACAAAGTGGCAACCATAATTCGATGGGATAATACGGTTTTGGTGCACGAAGGACATGTGGGCTCCTCGAATGAGTTATTTGCCATTGATGGCTTTTTGCTGGAACACACAGAAGAAATGAGAAAAATGTGAAAGAGATGCGGATGGACGAATGGAGAACAACTATGCAGTCTGTAATAGGTTATTGTGGCTTTAGCTTTAGCTTTAGCTTTAGCTTTAGCTTTAGCTTTAGCTTTAGCTTTAGCTTTAGCTTTAGCTTTAGCTTTAGCTTTAGCTTTAGCTTTAGCTTTAGCTTTAGCTTTAGCTTTAGCTTTAGCTTTAGCTTTAGCTTTAGCTTTAGCTTTAGCTTTAGCTTTAGCTTTAGCTTTAGCTTTAGCTTTAGCTTTAGCTTTAGCTTTAGCTTTAGCTTTAGCTTTAGCTTTAGCTTTAGCTTTAGCTTTAGCTTTAGCTTTAGCTTTAGCTTTAGCTTTAGCTTTAGCTTTAGCTTTAGCTTTAGCTTTAGCTTTGGGTCTCCCAATTTTCTGATCTTTGCCTTTGACCTCGACACTATTTCACACATCAGCTCATTTCATGTCCCCACCATGTTTGTTGTCTTTTTTTCTCCAAATACATTGTTCCAGTTCCGATGCAGTTTCTTTTTGTTTTTGTACAGCCATCAGCAATACATTTCATTCATTTTGGCCTCAAACAATTTTAAAAATTGATTTTTATTATTACAATTCCGTTCCAAGTTTATCTTCCATGTGGCTACATTGGGCAACAGCACCACACAACAATGGCAGCCAACTGCAGCGTAAGAAAAAAGAAACTGTTTCCTTTCATGAACTTTAAAAACAAGTTTGTTGTTTGTTGCTGTTGGTGGTGGTGGTGGTGTTGTTGTTTGGTTTATACGTCTTTGTGTGTGTGTGCAATTGTGGCATGTGGCACTTATGGTAAAAGTCTACTTTACATGCTCTTGGTCTAACCTACATACTTACTTGCCGCAGCCAACATAACAACAACTACAAAGATTGTGCGGCATCAGCAAAAAACAAAATACAAAAAAAATAGAACCGAAGCCAGGGAAACTGTTTCAAGCCTTTAAACGCACTCTGATGCATACAGACGTGTTGTTGGTGGCTTTCTTGTTGCCGTTGTTAGTGGTGTTGCAGTTGCAACAATATTGTTGTGTATCATGGTGTTCATCACCAGCACCAGCACCATCCCCACCGTCGTCATCGTCATCATTATTGTTGTGGTTAACCATGAGGTCGTCGTTTTATTTCTGTGGGGTGTTTAACATTTTACTTTACGAAGCGAACATTCGCACATGATATGCAAAATTGCAGCAACACACGCACGCATACGCACACATACACATACATTGTTTACTGACACATATGCATATAAATATATGTGACCGACAAACATGAATAGCAGACTAGTTAAATATGGGCATCACCATGAAGTGTGTGCCTTGGTTTGGGTTCTATAATTCGGATTCAGCCCAGACCTTATTGTTGAAATTGCAGCTGGACCCTTTGCAGAGTTCGATTTTTGGCATTAGTGTGTATAGCCGTTATGGAAAGCACCATATATTCTATACTCATATTTACAAGTACTTGAAAACAAAACCAAAATAAAAACGAAGAGCAAAGAAAACAAACCATGTCTTGTTATAGAATTTTTAGCTCAAGGCTATTAAAGAACAGTGAAAGTACGGACGGACTTGTGCGACTACAAGAAATGCTAGACTTTGTTTGTGGATATTTTTGTTTTTTTTTTTTATTTTTAATTTGTTCATACGCCAAACATACAATTATTTATAAGTATTGGAACTCAGAGACCCACTCATACAGACAAATGGCAAAAATACATATACAATCATCATGCACATGTATATGTATCGGGCAACAATAACACAATAATTTCGCTGTAGGGCCAACATCGTGCCACATGTGGAGGGAGCACATAACAAAGAGGTTTGGGGGAATCGTATCAGATAGCCCAAGGGACGTTTACTAGAAACAAATTAAAAAAAATCTTCAATACATATAAACGTACATTCCAACCCCCCATTGGAAAAATACATAATGAATTTAGTATGTGGTACTTGTGGCAAGGTTGGAAGTTGGATTTTATGGTTAACTTCACATAATCCGAATCGAGATACAACTCTAATATATTATGAAATATTTTATGATTTTTTATAAGTCACGGTTGTAAAACAGAAAAATCCATTAGTTAGCTGCTTTATATCCCAACAAGCTCATGGGAATACCGAAGGGATTGTGATACAGTGGGACGAAATAAATAAATTAAAGCTAAAGCTAAAGCTAAAGCTAAAGCTAAAGCTAAAGCTAAAGCTAAAGCTAAAGCTAAAGCTAAAGCTAAAGCTAAAGCTAAAGCTAAAGCTAAAGCAAAAGCTAAAGCTAAAGCTAAAGCTAAAGCTAAAGCTAAAGCTAAAGCTAAAGCTAAAGCTAAAGCTAAAGCTAAAGCTAAAGCGAAAGCTAAAGCTAAAGCTAAAGCTAAAGCTAAAGCTAAAGCTAAAGCTAAAGCTAAAGCTAAAGCTAAAGCTAAAGCTAAAGCTAAAGCTAAAGCTAAAGCTAAAGCTAAAGCTAAAGCTAAAGCTAAAGCTAAAGCTAAAGCTAAAGCTAAAGCTAAAGCTAAAGCTAAAGCTAAAGCTAAAGCTAAAGCTAAAGCTAAAGCTAAAGCTAAAGCTAAAGCTAAAGCTAAAGCTAAAGCTAAAGCTAAAGCTAAAGCTAAAGCTAAAGCTAAAGCTAAAGCTAAAGCTAAAGCTAAAGCTAAAGCAAAAGCTAAAGCTAAAGCTAAAGCTAAAGCTAAAGCTAAAGCTAAAGCTAAAGCTAAAGCTAAAGCTAAAGCTAAAGCTAAAGCTAAAGCTAAAGCTAAAGCTAAAGCTAAAGCTAAAGCTAAAGCTAAAGCTAAAGCTAAAGCTAAAGCTAAAGCTAAAGCTAAAGCTAAAGCAAAAGCTAAAGCTAAAGCTAAAGCTAAAGCTAAAGCTAAAGCTAAAGCTAAAGCTAAAGCTAAAGCTAAAGCTAAAGCTAAAGCTAAAGCTAAAGCTAAAGCTAAAGCTAAAGCTAAAGCTAAAGCTAAAGCTAAAGCTAAAGCTAAAGCTAAAGCTAAAGCTAAAGCTAAAGCTAAAGCTAAAGCTAAAGCTAAAGCTAAAGCTAAAGCTAAAGCTAAAGCTAAAGCTAAAGCTAAAGCTAAAGCTAAAGCTAAAGCTAAAGCTAAAGCTAAAGCTAAAGCTAAAGCTAAAGCTAAAGCTGAAGCTGAAGCTGAAGCTGAAGCTAAAGCTAAAGCTAAAAGTAATGCAAATGAGGCCAGATTTCCAAAAATACATGCCCTTGCACACTGTTCACCAATGGCTGCAGTCCTGAAATTCATTTCTTCATTCATTCCCATCATGTTACTCCCCAAAGGGATCATATACCACACATACGCCGAACACATCGATTGGTGTATTTTATTGTTGTACCTTTTATTTCCAATTTGAGGTACCCCTCGCCTCTGGTGTCTGTCTGATTGGAGGACTTTCACCTTTTCTCCCTGCCTCCCTTTTGCACATACTTTGGAAAACCCAATTTATCGATAGTTGAAAGACCCTTAAAATGGGGGGTAGTGTGTGAAAGGCTACAGCTCCAGAAGGATTTTCCAAACATTCATGCATGGCTTTGTTGTTGGGGAACAGTAAAAGTGTAAAATTACTTTATTACAATGTGCGGCAAAGGGAGAGAGTGAACAATGCGGGGATAAAACCGCAAACTTCAGCAAAAATCCTTTTACTTTCACTCAAGGTCCTTGTGGTCACACACAACCACCACATACACACTGACAACATTTGCTTTTCTTTTAAAAAAAAAAAAAAAAAAACACGCAAGACGTTCCTTTGATTCTGTGTCTCTAGGCCAGGGGGCGGGTTTGCTACTTTGCTGTTGACTTTAAAATGGAGGTGGCGGCACAGGAGTAGTTTGCCGGGCATGTTTTGTGGCATTTACAATTTGTACGCTCTCGCATCCCATTAAAATGCCTTTAGTGGTACTAAAAATAAATTGTTTATTTGGAGTGTTGTTCCTTGGGTCGTTCGTCGTTGTTGTAGTTGATGATGTTTGAAAAATTTAATTTAGTTTCCTTTTTTTCCCCTCATTGCAAAATTATATTTGATTTGAACTTGAAGTTGAGCACTTACAAGTTTATTTTGTCGCTTGTAGGGGGCTAGGGCCAAGAATTTAATGAGTACTATCGGTTCATATGTGAATGTGTGAATATCCCAGGGGAGGAGAGGGGTTCTTAAAAGGCCTGTGGACATGCTGACCTAATTTCGAAAATTCCATGGGGTCGGAGAGGATGAAGGGTGGCTGGTGTGTAAATGGTTTGTAAATGAAGGCCTCGGGGATGGACTGACAGCCAGGCTCTTCTAGAAGTAATGAAATGGAGGAACATGTAAAAAGTCTTCCTGAGAAAAAAAATGGCCAAGAAAAAGCCGTTCTTATGCGGATTGTAGATGAGTATGAAAGACTGAACAGAAGAGTAAGACAGACTGAACAAAAGCTCGAACCGATCAAGCATTATGTCTTGGTTCTTTCCACATATCTTTATTTCCATTTTAATGAAAGATATCTATGATATCTATCGACACCAAATTGTTCCCTGCTCGGATATCAGACACTTTTAAAATATAGAAATAACTATTCAGCAATGTGTATGACCAATTAAAACCTTAAACAAAAAATCCCCTATCACATGATCATGTTTGAAGGCCCCTTGAAGAAGGCCTCCTAATTTGTCTCCCGGAATGTCTTAATTGAAGCATTTCTCAATGTCTATGTGTTTGTCTGAGGATTCTCGTATCTGTTTTTGTAGATGACTATATTGTTATGGGAATAACTAGTCACTATTAAGTTGTTTCAAGATTAAAATTGGATTTTCGCCCACTCGTTCTAGGTTGTTGCCGCTCTGTATTTGAGTATCCTGCCACATGTCGTGTTAGTTTTAATAGGGAACAACTTAACAAGGACCGGTAACGGTTCAAGTGGTGGTGGGAGGGTGTCTCTCGCATATTTTCGAATGTTACGCAAGCGACAGCGAGCGACCACACTCAACACACGCATTCAATTGCAATAGCAAAAACCTTAAATTGGATTGGAATTGCAGTGGCGGTTTTTGGTGCAAGTTCTCGAATTAATACGTTTTTTTTTTGTTACACTGCACTACAGTTGCTGGGAAGCCGAAGCCAGGCTACAAAATTTCTATTGAGAAAATTTGTATGGCGGAAAAATGTGAAAAAATTGTCTGTCGAAAAAAATAAGAAAAAATTTGTCTGGCAAAAAAATTTTTCTATAATAAAAAATATGTCTGCCGAAAATTTTTTCTTTTAAAAAAAAATGCATCTATAAGAAAATTTGTCTGGTGGAAAAATTTTTCTATACAAAAAATTTGTCTGTCGAATAAAATTATCTATAAGAAAAATGTATCTGTCAAAAAAAATGTTGTAACAAAAAAATTTGTCTGTCGAAAAAAATTTTATAAAAAAAAGTTTGCATTTTTTGCAACATTTTTTTTTTTAAAAAATAATTTGTCTTCCATCATAATTTTTCTATAAGAAAAAATGCATCAGCCGAAAAAATGTTTCTAGAAGAAAATTTGTCTGGCGAAAATTTTTTTTCATACTAAAATTTGTTATAAGGAAAAATTTACCTACCAAAAAAAATTTTGTACGAAAAAAATTCGTCTCTACAAAAAAAATTTTATAAAAAAAAAATTGTCTGTCGAAAATTATTGTTTTAAAAAATAATTTATCTGCCAAAATAATTTTTCTAAAAGAAAAAATCAGCCGAAAATATTTTTCTATAAGAAAATTTGTCTGGCGGAAAAATTTTTATCTAAGAAAATTTGTTAGCGAAAATTTTTTTTTATTAGAAAAAATTTATAAAAAAAAAAACTTTTCTATAAGAAAAAATT
This sequence comes from Hydrotaea cyrtoneurina, assembly GCA_958296145.1. Lineage (NCBI taxonomy): Eukaryota > Metazoa > Arthropoda > Insecta > Diptera > Muscidae > Hydrotaea > Hydrotaea cyrtoneurina. Next base: position 79,848,799 of record OY282515.1, read on the forward strand.
TATCTGCCAAAAATAAATTTCTATAAAAAAAAAATTTACCTACAAAAAAATTTTCTATAAAAAAAAATTAGTCTTACGAAGAAATTTTTCTATAAAAAAATTTGTCTGGCGAATAAAATTTTCTATAAGAAAAAATTTATCTGCTGAAAATATTTTCTATAAGAAAAAATCTGTCTGCCGAAAAAATGTTTCCATAACAAAAAATTTTGTCAGGCGAAATATTGTTCTATAATACAAAATTTGTCGGCCGAAAATTTTTTTCTATTAAAAAAAAAATTCATCAGCCGATAAAATTTTTCGATGAGAAAATTTGTCTGCCGAAATTTTTTTTCTATAAGAAGATTTGTTGGCTGAAAAATGTTGTCTCCTGACAAAATTTCTTCTAAAAACGTTTTTTTTCGCCAGGCAAAATTTCTAATAGAAAAATTTTTCCGCAAGACAAAGTTTTTTTTAGAAACATTTTGTCGCCAGAGAAATTTTTTAATGAAAAATTTTTGCGGCACATACATTTTTTCTAATAGAAAACTTATTGTAAAAAAAAAAATTTTCGACAGACAAATTTTTTTGTAGAAACATTTTCTCGCCAGACAAATTTTTTATGAAAAATTTTTGCGGCACATACATTTTTTCTTGCAGAATTTTTTTATTTTTAAAAAAAAAAATTTTGACAGAAATATTTTATAGAAAAATGTTGTCTCCAGACAAAATTTCTTATAGAAAAATGTTTTTGCCAGACAAAATTTCTTATAGAAAAATTGTTCCGCAAGTAAAAATTTTTTGTAGAAATATTTTGTCGCCAGACAAATTTTTTAATAAAAAATTTTTGCGGCACATACATTTTTTCTTACAGATTTTTTTTTATATTTAAAAAAAAAAATTTTGATAGACTAATTTTTTTTTAAAAAAAATTTTTTACAGACAAATTTTTAAAAAATGTTTCTTATAGAATTTTGTTTTTTTCCGAAAACATTTTTCTATGAGTAAAAATTTGTCTGCCGAAAAAAGTTGTCTATAAGAAAATTTAACCAAAAATAAAGCAAAAAAATGTTCAAATAATAAAAAATTTGTCAACCAAACAAATCTTTCAAATAATAAAAAATTTGTCTATAAGAAAAAAATTGTATGTTTTTTAAAAAACTTTATAAGAAAATTAGTTTATTCCTAATTTTCTTTGAAATTGTTACTTTCTCCAATAATTGTGGCCCATGTGTTGTCTAAAACTTCGGTTTTAGGCACCCATCGAGCAAATGTCTTCGGGATTCCATAATTATTCATTTGACATTGAAGCTGGCGTTCATCTGACATTGTGCCGCACTATGAAGATACGCAAATGTCATCAACATCAGAACTCTTGCTGCTGATGTTGCAGATTTTGCTGTTAATGCTTTGAGTGTGTCAACTCTAGATTTTTGTTATATTTTGGATTTTAATGCTGTTGAAATGACGGCACACACACACACACACATGCTGAGGTGGCAGGTCTCTGACCATTGCAATGGTCTTACTCCGCGTCTACATATTAATCTTTACATTGATTGTGGGTGGTGGGGTGCTGGTACAGACAAAATGAGTGTAATGTGGTTGTGTGCGAAGATTAGGTTGGCATTTGCTGGCTTCAGTCCCGCCCTGATCAGAGAGCAGACTATTCTTAGTTTTCCCCCCGTAGTTATACAAATTTAAAAAAGATTTGTTATGAAAACTGTGTGAATATTGTTTTTGCATTTTGCTTAACAATGCTATTTTACGTTTTTTACCTTGGGTGTTCTATATCTGCTATAGAAATGCTTTGTTCTCTTGTGGATATATTTTTCTGAAACTTTGTATTTATTTCCTCTAAGAACTAAAAATGAGAAAATTTGAAGAACATCTTGTAATGATGGTTGGTTGAGTTTGCAGAACAAAAAATCAGATCTGAAACTGCAAATAACTCCAATATCTTTACTACATCCTCTAGAAATTTATTAATTCTGAATTTTGTTACACATGCACATCTTGGCATAAATTGCTAAAGATTTCACCCGATTCTCAGCGATTTTGATGAACGTCCCTATCAGCATCAAAGCCACCCTAGTGTAAAGGTATGTGTGTGTGTGTTTGATAGATTCTTGCCATGTGAGTCGGATAGCTGTCTTTCGGGTGCGTGTGTGACGTTTGTAAACTTGACCATTATGTCGGGCAAAATGCTCATTAAACTTTAGACAAATTGCCATAAATGCGTACGTTAAATGCAAAATGATGCAACGACAGATGTCATAAAGCAAAATGGCAGGACATACACTCGGAAAAAAAAAGAAACTGAGTATGACGGATGTGAAAAAAAATTAAAAAAAAAATAAAATGGTTAAAAAATGTTTCCTTGCATGCTGTCATGCCTGTCCTGATTATCTAAGAAAAATTTAAATCTTAATCAGCTCCGTTTCTTGGTCCACGGTGGCGTGTGATTTATGGGTTAATCATACGCTCCAAAGCACAGTGACTCATGGTGGATCTTTCTTACCTTATAAATATTCCAATCTTCTTCAGCTGCATTCCTGAGTTCATTTACAAGTTAATCATAAGTTCGGTGACCAACAAGTTACCTAGAAATTATCTCAGAAATTCAAATTCCAAAACCTTTGAATATATGTATGTATTGATTCAGCGAATTTCTCACAGTGCTGGGCGGCGATGCATAAAATTACTGGTTTATGAGATGCAGGCTGTGGGTAAGGGTCATGGGGACAAATTACCATAGGGGTCATAAATCGAATATACTGCACACTTTTACACGAGCATATTTATAGTTATCGGGTAACTAATGTACACATACATACACACCAGGGCACACATGCATGGAATTATGATATTAAACGCACATGTTGTATTCCGGATTATGGACACTTGTTCTACCTCTCCCCCACCCCCACCACGCTCCTTATTACTAAAGCCTGAAATGAAAATGCCATGAAGGCAACAATTCTGACAATAGGTGGCATGAGAAGGTTTTGAATCGCCATAACAACTGAATTATGTTTTTTCTAATGGCACATTTAAACGTAATCGATTACAATGGAAATGTATAAAAACTTAATAATAATGGCAAACAACTGGATTTAGAAATTGACAGTTGATTCATGTTCCACCAGATAATGAGCACCTAGAGCCGATGGCATTTGTCGAATGGGAAATTGTTATTTTAGTGGAAACTCTATTGAAGGGGAAAATTAGTAGTATTTATTTAAATGAGAAAGAAGTGGAACGAAAAATAAGTGAGGAGCTCTGCGGCTATCGAGGCAGGAGCTTGAAAGAGTATTATGCAGTCTTCGGCAGGAAGCGGATTCCAGAGGTATTTTGTGGCCAGAGAACGGGCCCTCCGCTAAAATTGAAAATTACGAAAACTAGTCAAATTTTGAAAATATTTCCAAAAAATATATATATAAATCCAATTGTGCATGATAATAGCTGAAAATAATCGCGCACTCCCTGTCTACAATCAATTTTTAACAGAACACACAAAAGTTGACTGGATCAAAAGTCACAAACTTTCGGCCGATGGAATTGGTTTCTGGGCCACCTCATCTAAATATACATTTTCGTTACACAGTGGCCTATGAAAGAATATTATGTAGCCTTCAGCAGGAAGTGAATTTTAGAGGTACATGGCACATGGTCTTTGATTGCCAAAAATAACAACCAAAAAAAAGTATAAAATCAACAAATACGAAAACTAGTCAAACTTTGGAAATATTTCTAAAAATATATATATAAATCCAATTGTGCATGATAATAGCTGAAAAATATCGCGCACTCCTTGTCTACAATCAATTTTTAACAGAACTCACTAAAGTTTACTGGATCAAAAGTTACAAACTTTCGGCCGATAGAATTGAATTCTGGGCCACTGTGCGGTCTCAAGTAAAAGAGTTGGAGGACAAATGGTGGATTCAAAAATCAACGAGGTAATCTTAATATATATTTACCCTCGACACTGATTCACTGATACACTGATTCACTGACTCTGTCACGCAGTACGTAGGAATTTAAATAGGCATTCTATAATTTTGTATAAATAATAATAATAAAAAAAATAATATTTTTTTTTTGTACAGAAATTGTGTTTTCCCCAAATTTTTTTTTTACCTAAATATTTTTTTTCCAAAATTTTTTTTTACAATTTTTTTTTTTTACGAAATTTTTTTTTTCAACAAAATTTTTTTTCCACAAAATTTTTTTTTTCAAGAACATTTTTTTTTCCACAAAATTTTTGTTTTTTCAACAAAATTTTTTTTTTCAACAAAAATTATTTTTTTTTAAGAAAATAACAAAATTTCAACAAAATTTTTTTTTTCCACAAAATTTTTTTTTTTCAGCAATATTTTTTTTCCATATTTCAACGGGCGCCATAGGCGCATTAAAACTTACTAGTTTTTAATAGTAGTGGACTAAATAAATTAATTTCATTCGGTTGCATAGCACAGTGCACAGTGGCGTATGATTTATACGTCACCCTTTGCCCCCCCTCCTGATCGAGGGTTTTGCATAGCTAACAAATATCTAAATCTACATTTTCGGCACAGGGTGGCGTATGATTCACGTGTTAATAATACCCTCAGAAACCGATTATTATTTAAGTCTGATTAAGCTGCATTCCTGAGTACACGGTGGCGTATGATTTACTTGTTATTGATTTACTTGTTAATCATACGCTCCCTGGCCACCCTTTGCTCCCAATACACTGGGGTTCATTTTCTAATTTAATAAATATTTAAATCTCATTCAGGAGCAATTCAGGGTACTCGGTCCACGATGGCGTATGATTTACATGTTAACCATACGCTCCGATGTCACAGTCATTCCTTCGCCATTAGTCTTAAAGCTGGTGCTACTCATTCTCTTGCGTAACAAAAAATCACAACCTTTTGAAATTGATTTAATTCAAATTTTGTCAGAATTAATTCAGTTCACATATTTTCTTTAGTTTATTAATTGAATATAATTTGTTTTCATATTCAAAACTCTCACCACACTACAGCAAAAGATTTATTTTAACCATTCGGTATGTTTTGGAAATAAATCTCGCAAGAATTCCTTTTTTGGAAAATTTTTCAAAATAACCACACCTAAACATTTTTGTGGAATATCCTTTGTGACCTTTGAGCTGTTGTTGCTAAACTCTTTGGTTAACACAAAGCTAAAGTTACTTTGGTCATGGATATTTAACGGGGTGTCCTTAATACTTTTTGAACAACAATCAAAATCATTGAGAAGCTTCTTTACACACCGGTTACTCATTGTAATTGTATTAGGGTGCCTTTTTCATTGCCTTTTCACTGACTTAATTCATTTAGTTCTATATCCTTGCTAAATGAAGTGACTCCTGTGGTCTTCTCATGGTTGTAAAAGTCTAGCATTTCCATTTCTTCTTTCACTTGGTCTTCCTTCCCAGTCACGGCTTCCCGTTACAATTATTAATTTCATCTATTTATTTATCGTTCATCTTTACATTTCATACAATTTCTCATTACGGAACACCCTAATATAATCTTGTACGTTTCTGTAGCTGACTGGACATTTGTATGTACTGTGTGTTGTACTTAAATAAATGTATTATTTTGTTGATTGTAACGCCTTTCCTCTGTTCGCTCTGTGCTCTTGCATTTATCATAATTTTGACTTGAAGAGTATTTCCCAACGACTGGTTACGGAAAGAGCCATTTGGGACGTTGTGATGGGGCCAACAGAAAAAAAAACAAAATGTTTTAAAACTAACCAAAAACTAACTATCAGTGGTGCAATGTGAGAGAGACAGAGAGAGAGAGGGGAGACAACAAGAAATTAACTCAGTTTAAGTATGAATAATGTGGAATGTTAAAACAGTTGTGCTCATGAGACTAGCACAGTTTTTAGATTGGACATAAAAAAAATGTCTTGGTAAAAAAAAATAATAAAAAGCTGTCAAATAAAATGACAGCTGTCAAATAAAATGACAGCTGTCAAATAAAATGACAGCTGTCAAATAAAATGACAGCTGTCAAATAAAATGACAGCTGTCAAATAAAATGACAGCTGTCAAATAAAATGACAGCTGTCAAATAAAATGACAGCTGTCAAATAAAATGACAGCTGTCAAATAAAATGACAGCTGTCAAATAAAATGACAGCTGTCAAATAAAATGACAGCTGTCAAACAAAATGACAGCTGTCAAATAAAATGACAGCTGTCAAATAAAATGACAGACGTCAAAGAAAATGCCAGACGTCAAATAAAATGCCAGCTGTCAAATAAAATGCCAGCTGTTAAATAAAATGACAGCTGTCAAATAAAATGACAGACGTCAAAGAAAATGCCAGACGTCAAATAAAATGCCAGCTGTCAAATAAAATGCCAGCTGTCAAATAAAATGACAGCTGTCAAATAAAATGACAGCTGTCAAATAAAATGACAGCTGTCAAATAAAAGGTCAAATGTCAAATCAAAATGACAACTGTCAAATAAAATGACAACTGTCAAATAAAATGACAGCCAGTCAATAAAATGACAGCTGTCAAATAAAATGACAGCTGTCAAATAAAATGACAGCTGTCAAATAAAATGACAGACGTCAAAGAAAATGCCAGACGTCAAATAAAATGCCAGCTGTCAAATAAAATGCCAGCTGTCAAATAAAATGACAGCTGTCAAATAAAATGACAGCTGTCAAATAAAATGACAGCTGTCAAATAAAATGACAGACGTCAAAGAAAATGCCAGACGTCAAATAAAATGCCAGCTGTCAAATAAAATGCCAGCTGTCAAATAAAATGACAGCTGTCAAATAAAATGACAGCTGTCAAATAAAATGATAGCTGTCAAATAAAATGACAGCTGTCAAATAAAATGACAGCTGTCAAATAAAATGACAGCTGTCAAATAAAGTAACAGCTGTCAAATAAAATGACAGCTGTCAAATAAAATGACAGCTGTCAAATAAAGTAACAGCTGTCAAATAAAATGCCAGCTGCTCATAAAATTTTCGTTTTTTGTTGTTGCTATTTTAAGTTTACTCTACTGTCCTCAGAAAGTATACATTTTAATTTGTTTTAATTTACATAAGTCCACACAAATGTGTGAATGTACGAGCATATGCATGCATGGCAGTCAACATTCGCCATGAAAAGAACAAGAAATTTTAACAAACTATTTGGAATTTTTGGAATAGTTGCCCCAAAAGTTGCACTCGAAATACACAATGCACCAGCGACTCATAGCTCCCATACGTATGAACAAATTAATGTTATTGTGTTAGTGCCATAAGCACCAACAAGCACCACTACTCCCACCGAGTAAGGAACAATGGTGTTTTCGCACATATGAATAAACAGAAAACTTCGGTGTATATTTAATGTGAGCCATACAGTGTCCGTCTGTCTGCCTTTGCCTCTTGATCTGCCTTGGTCCTTTTGGGAGTTGTTAAGTTTTTTCTTCTGTATTTTCGCCAGCATTATTTTTGTTTTTAATATGAAATAATTACTTGGGGTTTATTTATTTTAATGAATGTGGTCCAATGTTGATTATAGTCGGAGAAAACAAGTTGCTCGTTTCTGGTCGTTCATATCATCATCAAAGAAAACTTTATTCTCCATTATGCTGTTGCTTTTTTGCAGATGTGTAGAAAAGGTTATTTATTCTTGGCCCCAGCCAGCATACGGATTTTTTCTTTTACATCGCAAAGCGTAAATGTTTTAATTGGCATTTCTAAGAAAAGAGCTCGGCATAAGTGGTGGTGGTATTAAATTATTTGGTAGTTTGCAATCTTAACGAAGTGGGCCAAAGAATCTGACCTAAAATAATTTTTTAAAAGGAAACATTTTTTTTTTGGGGGTTTGAAATAAAAACATTATTTTGTTTGTAAGGGTTGTGTTTAGAGAAGTAGCTAAAATTAGAGTGACAAAGGGACGGATACTATTTCAAGGGATTACAAACGGAGTGTTAAATTTAATATACACATTATCCTATGATAGATGGGGTCTTAGAGACGGACAGAAAAGGGCAGGATGATGTGTAAGCATAGAAAGAAAATATTATATGTCAAATAAAATGACAGCTGTCAAATAAAATGACAGCTGTCAAATAAAATGACAGCTGTCAAATAAAATGACAGCTGTCAAATAAAATGACTGCTGTCAAATAAAATGACAGCTGTTAAATGAAATGACAGCTGTCAAATAAAATGACATCTGTCAAATAAAATGACTGCTGTCAAATGAAATGTCAGCTGTCAAATAAAATGACAGCTGTCAAATAAAATGATAGCTGTCAAATAAAATGACAGCTGTCAAATAAAATGACAGCTGTCAAATAAAATGACAGCTGTCAAATAAAATGATAGCTGTCAAATAAAATGACAGCTGTCAAATAAAATGACAGCTGTCAAATAAAATGACAGCTGTCAAATAAAATGACAGCTGTCAAATAAAATGACAGCTGTTAAATAAAATGACAGCTGTCATATAAAATGACAGCTGTCAAATAAAATGACAGCTGTCAAATAAAATGACTGCTGTCAAATGAAATGTCAGCTGTCAAATAAAATGATTGCTGTCAAATGAAATGTCAGCTGTCAAATAAAATGACAGCTGTCAAATGAAATGTCAGCTGTCAAATAAAATGACAGCTGTCGAATAAAATGACTGCTGTTAAATGAAATGTCAGCTGTCAAATAAAATGACTGCTGTCAAATGAAATGTCAGCTGTCAAATAAAATGGCAGCTGTCAAATAAACTGACAGCTGTCAAATAAAATGACAGCTGTCAAATAAAATTACAGCTGTCAAATAAAGTGACAGTTGTCAAATAAAATGACAGCTGTCAAAAAAAATTACAGCTGTCAAATAAAATGACAGCTGTCAAATAAAATGACAGCTGTCAAATAAAATGATAGCTGTCAAATAAAATGACAGCTGTCAAATAAAATGACAGCTGTCAAATAAAATGACAGCTGTCAAATAAAATGACAGCTGTCAAATAAAATGACAGCTGTTAAATAAAATGACAGCTGTCATATAAAATGACAGCTGTCAAATAAAATGACTGCTGTCAAATGAAATGTCAGCTGTCAAATAAAATGATTGCTGTCAAATGAAATGTCAGCTGTCAAATAAAATGACAGCTGTCAAATGAAATGTCAGCTGTCAAATAAAATGACAGCTGTCAAATAAAATGACAGCTGTCAAATAAAATGGCAGCTGTCAAATAAAATGACAGCTGTCAAATAAAATGACAGCTGTCAAATAAAATGACAGCTGTCAAATAAAATGGCAGCTGTCAAATAAAATGACAGCTGTCAAATAAAATGACAGCTGTCAAATAAAATGACAGCTGTCAAATAAAATGACTGCTGTCAAATAAAATGACAGCTGTTAAATGAAATGACAGCTGTCAAATAAAATGACATCTGTCAAATAAAATGACAGCTGTCAAATAAAATGACAGCTGTCAAATAAAATGATAGCTGTCAAATAAAATGACAGCTGTCAAATAAAATGACAGCTGTCAAATAAAATGACAGCTGTTAAATAAAATGACAGCTGTCATATAAAATGACAGCTGTCAAATAAAATGACAGCTGTCAAATAAAATGACTGCTGTCAAATGAAATGTCAGCTGTCAAATAAAATGATTGCTGTCAAATGAAATGTCAGCTGTCAAATAAAATGACAGCTGTCAAATGAAATGTCAGCTGTCAAATAAAATGACAGCTGTCGAATAAAATGACTGCTGTCAAATGAAATGTCAGCTGTCAAATAAAATGACTGCTGTCAAATGAAATGTCAGCTGTCAAATAAAATGGCAGCTGTCAAATAAACTGACAGCTGTCAAATAAAATGACAGCTGTCAAATAAAATTACAGCTGTCAAATAAAGTGACAGTTGTCAAATAAAATGACAGCTGTCAAAAAAAAATACAGCTGTCAAATAAAATGACAGCTGTCAAATAAAATGACAGCTGTCAAATAAAATGATAGCTGTCAAATAAAATGACAGCTGTCAAATAAAATGACAGCTGTCAAATAAAATGACAGCTGTCAAATAAAATGACAGCTGTTAAATAAAATGACAGCTGTCATATAAAATGACAGCTGTCAAATAAAATGACAGCTGTCAAATAAAATGACTGCTGTCAAATGAAATGTCAGCTGTCAAATAAAATGATTGCTGTCAAATGAAATGTCAGCTGTCAAATAAAATGACAGCTGTCAAATGAAATGTCAGCTGTCAAATAAAATGACAGCTGTCGAATAAAATGACTGCTGTCAAATGAAATGTCAGCTGTCAAATAAAATGACTGCTGTCAAATGAAATGTCAGCTGTCAAATAAAATGGCAGCTGTCAAATAAACTGACAGCTGTCAAATAAAATGACAGCTGTCAAATAAAATTACAGCTGTCAAATAAAGTGACAGTTGTCAAATAAAATGACAGCTGTCAAAAAAAATTACAGCTGTCAAATAAAATGACAGCTGTCAAATAAAATAAGCTAATCCGGCTCAGCTTACAGAGTAGCAGAGGCTGCCATTGAACTGAAATTCAGCCGAACTTCTCCAAGTCCATGGCTCCGTCCCTTTAAAATACGAACGAAACTGTCACTCTCTAAGATGAAACAGTTTTGTGTTTTCGTTGTTTAACTTTTTCAATGTCTAAACAATTTGGGTTCATTTCAAAATCGTATTTTAAATTCATAAAAAATGAAAATGTTCCCTTTGTTGTTGTTGCTAAACTGCTTTCACCGAACCGTGCAGCAAACCATCACAACAAGTGAAACTGAGCGAAAGGCAGAAAAATATCAGCACACTCTCTTTTACTCAAGCGGAAACGGAAGTGAACAACAAGAAATTGCAAACGCGCGTACTGGCAAAGCGACTATTGAAACTGTCACAGGAATTTGGGACAAGGAGCATAAAAACAACAACAAACACCAAGAGAAAAACGCAAATGGTAACAACACAATGAGCAAAACAATTTGAAAAACAACAAAACCCTACAAAGGACCAACAATTTCCAAACACACAAGTACGGTGCGAATACAATTGTTAGCAAAAGCGAAGCATCAGTTTAGCTTTGAGATATTTAATATTTTTTGTGTTGTTGCTATTTCGTTAGCCTACACCAGAGATGGTGGCTTCAGGTGGTCATGGCGTTGGCAACTGATGACCAATGGGGAGATTGTAAATAAGAATACAATGTCCGTAAACGATGGATGATCCTGTTGGCTGGCGGACTGCATGGAAATCGACTTTCGTTGTCTTCTTGAATGCAGGATCATTTAAGGCTCAGTAGGCTATCAGTTGTGACGACAGTTCATTCATTTCATTAAAGGACAACCCAATGGTTTTGCAAAAAAAAAAACAATTTTTCTCAAACGAGTCTCATTTCAATTTGAATTTCAATGTTAAAAACACACACATTGTTAAAGTTTTTGTTATTAAAAAATCCACGTCAAAATGATGAGAAAGCTTTGTCTCTTTCCTCTGGAGCTAGTTAGAGGCTCAATTTCAATCGCTGAAACATGGGAAAGGTTTCGTAGCCCACCCGCCGAATTTCCTTCAAATCCGATTCAACTGTTTGTTTGAAGAAACAATTTCTGTCCTGTCTTCATCATAGGAACCGCTTGACGGTTATGGATCACACACACTCCTTCTCCTGATAGGAATTTAAGATTCGGCTCGACCGAACATTATTTTGTACATTTTGTTTGTGCCACATATTCTGTTGTTTGGCTCGTTGTCATAAACAACATCAATATTTTCGGCATTTGAGTGAACTGTGTATCAACAACTTTTGGGAGATGGAATGGAATGAACGAAATAAATTGTGCCAATTTGACATTTTCAAGTTTTCAAGATTTTTTTTTCTGTATTTTTTTTTAATCAACAAAAATATTCTTAATCACACTCACTGGGGTCACTTTATTCAAGGGAACTGAGAATGGCCAAAGAGAAGAAAATTGTTAACCCTCTAACCGGCCAAACAGAAATCATGGAAAATCCAAATATATTTTTTATATGAAACTACCCACAAATATTGAAGACTACCTCAGGGCGGTCATGCCGGTTGGAGGGTTAAATTTTATAGCACGACGCCATTGAGTAGGAATAATTTGGCGAAAATGATATCGATCAAGATTCAAGCCGGCCTTTGCTTTTGTAATCAAATCCATATTTTTCCATGTTTTTCCCCCTCCCCAAGTAATGTTTAGAGTCCTTGACCAGAATTCCCATATTAAGCCAGGTAGGGCGAGAGAAGGCCAGTCTGAACTTATCTGTTGTTGTATTTGACACCCACACACTTTGAATGTAACCCAGCCCTCCTCGAAACGAATTGTAACTAAATATATGGCCGACAAACGATAGCCCAGCAAACACTTGTACTCAACTATCAGTGGACGAATATTATATGACGAATCATCTGTCCACTGGTCCAGTGGCTCAATCAGCCGGTCACCACTGAATTACGGCCGATTGTCGCCAAACAACTGCCATGTATTTACATGGCCATGTACAACATCGACTCGACTGCAGAATCCGAATCAAAATCTTAATTGCTGCATATTTGTGGCCGTTTGGGGTGTTATTGCGAAATTGTTGAAATAAAATGAATACAACAGGAACAAAAAAAATGAAAAGGATCAACAGCAGCGAACAAAAAAAGAGAAAGGATTTGTGCAATATAATCCACCAGACAGCAATAAAGTAGATATTTGTTACAATTGCTGTTGGTGTTGTATAGACATACATACACACATACATGTGTATATGAAGCCCCATATACTCACACCCATAAATATGTATATTCAAGGATACCCACATATGTGTGTGTGCAGTGATGTGCATGTGCTGTATTGGAAAAAATCCCCCTCACAGACTTCACAGGAAATGCAATAAAATTACACTCACACGCGTGGCAAGGCATCCCGACACATTCATATCTCTTCATTGATATGGGCTCCAGTGTGTGTGCGTGCGGGGACATATTCATGTGTAGGTTTTCCCTGTGCATGTATTGCGTGTACTGCTGTTTGTTATTTACTTGGCTTTCACTGACGGCGTATTCTTGTTGCAGTTGTACCCTTGCAATTGTCAGCTGCAGTCGTCTGCAGTATCGGTGATGTGCAACCTTTCTAGGCCAACTGAAATCCCAGAAACCGATCTAGATAGGAAAGTGAACTTGGGTAAACTTTTTCTGATGTCAGACATATTTTCTTTTAGGAAATTTCAGGGCAGAAACATTTTCTTTATATAAAATTTTAGCAAATTTTTTTCTATAAAGCAACATTTTTTTTTATAGAAAATTTCAGCAAAATTTTCTTTATAGAAAATTTCAGCAAAATTTTCTTTATAGAAAATTTCACAAAATTTTCTTTATAGAAAATTTCACAAAATTTTTTTTCATAGAACATTTCACAAAATTTTCGTTCATAGAAAATTTCACAAAATTTTCGTTCATAGAAAATTTCACAACATTTTCGTTCATAGAAAATTTCACAAAATTTTCGTTCATAGAAAATTTCAAAATTTTCGTTCATAGAAAATTTCAAAATTTTCTTTATAGAAAATTTCAGCAAAATTTTCTTTATAGGAAATTTCAGCAAAATTTTCTTTATAGGAAATTTCAGCAAAATGTTCTTTATAGAAAATTTCAGCAAAATGTTCTTTATACAAAATTTCAGCAAAATGTTCTTCATAGAAAATTGCAAAAAAATTCTTCATAGAAAATTTCACAAAATTTCTTCATAAAAAATTTCACAAAATTTTCTTCATAGAAAATTTCACAAAATTTTCTTCATAAAAAATTTCACAAAATTTTCTTCATAGAAAATTTCACAAAATTTTCTTCATAAAAAATTTCACAAAATTTACTTCATAGAAAATTTCACAAAATTTTCTTATAGGAAATTTCCCAAAAATTTTCTTATAGAAAATTTCACAAAATTTTCTTATAGGAAATTTTCGTTATAGAAAATTTCAAAAAAATTTCTTCATAGAAAATTTCAATAACTTTTCTTCATAGAAAATTTCAAAAAAATTCTTCATAGAAAATTTCACAAAATTTCCTTCATAAAAAATTTCACAAAATTTTCTTCATAGAAAATTTCACAAAATTTTCTTCATAAAAAATTTCACAAAATTTTCTTCATAGAAAATTTCACAAAATTTTCTTCATAAAAAATTTCACAAAATTTACTTCATAGAAAATTTCACAAAATTTTCTTATAGGAAATTTCCCAAAAATTTTCTTATAGAAAATTTCACAAAATTTTCTTATAGGAAATTTTCCAACAATTTTCTTATGGGAAATTTTCCAAAAATTTTCTTATAGGAAATTTTCCAAAAATTTTCTTATAGAAAATTTACCAAAATTTTCTTCATAGGAAAAATTTCACAACATTTTCTCCATAGAAAATTTCACACAATTTTCTCCATAGAAAATTTCACACAATTTTCTCCATAGAAAATTTCACACAATTTTCTCCATAGAAAATTTCATAAAATTTTCTCCATAGAAAATTTCATAAAATTTTCTTCATAGAAAATTTCATAAAATTTTCTTCATAGAAAATTTCATAAAATGTTCTTCATAGAAAATTTCATAAAATTTTCTTCATAGAAAATTTCATAAAATTTTCTTCATAGAACATTTCACAAAATTTTCCAAAATTGTTATTAATTTTTTTATAGAAAATTTCACAAAATTTTCTTATAGGAAATTTCCCAAAAATGTTCTTAAAGGAGATTTCCCAAAAATTTTCTTAAAGGAAATTTCCCAAAAATTTTCTTATAGAAAATTTCACAAAATTTTCTTATAGGAAATTTTTCAACAATTTTCTTATAGGAAATTTTCCAAAAAATTTCTTATAGGAAATTTTCCAAAAATTTTCTTATAGAAAATTTCATAAAATTTTCTTCATAGAACATTTCACAAAATTTTCTTCATAGAAAATTTCATAAAATTTTCTTCATAGAAAATTTCATAAAATTTTCTTCATAGAAAATTTCATAAAATTTTCTTCATAGAAAATATCATAAAATTTTCTTCATAGAAAATTTCATAAAATTTTCTTCATAGAAAATTTCATAAAATTTTCTTCATAGAAAATTTCATAAAATTTTCTTCATAGAAAATTTCATATAATTTTCTTCATAGAACATTTCACAAAATTTTCGTCATAGAACATTTCCTAAAATTTTCTTGATATGAAAATTTCCCAACAATTTTCTTATAGAAAATTTCCCAAATTTCTTATAGAAAATTTCACAAAATTTTCTTTATAGAAAATTTCAATCCCGACAAATTTTCTTATAGAAAATATGTCTCTAGCTTGAAATTTTCTATTAGACAATTTTGTTGGTTATATTTTCCCCAATAAAATTTCATTATCCCATTTTCTTATCCCATGTGCCTTTCATTTGGCCTGCCCAGTGTAAATGGGGAATATTTTCATTTCACGTCTTTTTTACTTTTTCATCTTTAGCATTTTCTCGTGCTTCTTCAAAGTTGTTAAGCTGCCGTTTACGAGTACTTTTGCCCTGATACCATTTTCATGGTCTACTTGTCTATCTGCCACATAATGTTACAGCAGGAATTTATAGTTCCAACATTTACTGGCACCCTCTTAACCAGTTCCTGCTCCCCCCCCCCTCCCCTCTCTCCACCCATAGAGAGAGGGGTGCTGTATATCTTCCATCTTCCGGCATGTTCCGACATTTCTTTGTGACACACATTCAATTCGTGTTTTCCTCTTTGTACTTTGCACTTGTCATAAACATTTAGACGACTTGTGTTGCACTTGTTCTTGTTTGCTTTTTTTTTCTGTTTGTTTGTTACAACTTTTTTCTTTAACATGACATTCTTGCACTTGTTGTTGCTGTAATCCTTCGGTAATTGAATGAATTCATGACATGTAGGTTCAAAATATTACAGCCACTGCAGCAGACGGCCAACAACATTCAGCAGAGACGACATTTAAATGCTGAAAATTCCACAAAATACCCGCTGGGAGGGAGGGTAAGGGTTTGGTAAAAGCAGACAAGAGAATGCATGAGAGGAAAACAACTATTTCCAAAAATATTACAATTCAAATCATTTGATAAGTTTAATATATTCCAAAACACGTATGCTCATAATTATACAATTCTGTTCAAATGTTTAAATGATGCAGCACATGAATGTTACCCTCTCCCCCCACCATATGACCCCTTCTGCATACAGGGTGAGTGCTGTTGACATATGTCGCTCCCACACACACACACACACACTCAGAACCGAGTGAGAATCGTGTGCAACAAATGCTTGTCCGGGATTAGAACAGATAAAGTTTTGTCGCAAATTTGCTGAATAATTTTGTTTCACTTGTGAGCGGCATCGAGTGGAAACAGGGAAGGCGGACTGGAAGCAGCCGTCACAGAAACACCAGCCAAATTGCAAATGAGTATGAATTCCGTGAGATGAATTTAAATTGCCAATGGGGGCAAATTGAAAATGTTTGCTTGCATAACAGACATTCTCCATAGGGCATAATTATCATTCTCATATTTGGCAAATGCAGATCATGACACATGTGGCCAATAATAAATCATTTGCAATTTTAAATTTCTTTAAGAATTTTCTATAAGAAAACTCGGATGGTGTGATATTTTCTATAGGAAAATTAAAAAACGGATTTTACATAGGAAAATTAAAAAAAAAATGTCCATAGGAATGTTAAAAAGAAGAATTTTCCATAGGAAAAGTGAAAACGAATTTTCCATAGGAAAATTAAAAAAATAGAATTTTCCATAGGAAATTAAAAAAAGAATTTTCCATAGAAAAAGTGAAAACGAATTTTCCATCGGAAAAATTTAAAAAGAATTTTCCATCGGAAAAATTGAAAAAGAATTTTCCATAAGAAAATTTAAAAAGAATTTTCCATCGGAAAATTGAAAAAGAATTTTCCATAGGAAAATTGAAAAAGAATTTTCCATAGGAAAATTGAAAAAGAATTTTCCATAGGAAATTTGTTAAGAAAATAAGAAAAAGTTGTCAGCTTTTCAATAAGAAAAATTTATACATTTTTGAATAAGAAAATTTTCTATTAGAAAATTTGTCTGGCGTCCAATTTTCAATAAGAAAAATTTTGTCAATTTTTCAATAAGAAACATTTTGTCAATTTTTCAATAAGAAAAATTTTGTCAATTTTTCAATAAGAAAAATTTTAGTAAAAATTTTGTAAATTTTTCAATAAGAAAAATTTTGTAAATTTTTCAATAAGAAAATTTTTGTAAATTTTTTAATAAGAAAATTTTTGTAAACTTTTCAAAAAGAAAATTTTTTGTAAATTTTTCAATAAGAAAAATTTGTAAATTTTTCAATAAGAAAAATTTGTAAATTTTTCAATAAGAAAAATTTGTAAATTTTTCAATAAGAAAAATTTGTCAATTTTTCAATAAGAAAAATTTGTCAATTTTTCAATAAGAAAAATTTTGTAAATTTTTCAATAAGAAAAATTTTGTAAATTTTTCAATAAGAAAAATTTTGTAAATTTTTCAATAAGAAATTTTTTTTAAATTTTTCAATAAAAAACATTTTTAAAATTTTTCAATAAGAAACATTTATACATTTTTGTATAAGAAAATTTTAGGAAATTTTCTATAAGAAAATTTGTCTGGCATCCAATTTTCTATAAGAAAAATGTTTAAATTTGTCAATAAGAAAAATTTTGTAAATTTTTCAATAAGAAAAATTTTGTAAATTTTTCAATAAGAAAAATTTTGTAAATTTTTCAATAAGAAAAATTTTGTAAATTTTTCAATAAGAAAAATTTTGTAAATTTTTCAATAAGAAAAATTTTGTAAATTTTTCAATAAGAAAAATTTTGTAAATTTTTCAATAAGAAAAATTTTGTAAATTTTTCAATAAGAAAAATTTTGTAAATTTTTCAATTAGAAAAATTTTGTAAATTTTTCAATAAGAAAAATTTTGTAAATTTTTCAATAAGAAAAATTTGTCAATTTTTCAATAAGAAAAATTTGTCAATTTTTCAATAAGAAAAATTTGTCAATTTTTCAATAAGAAAAATTTGTCAATTTTGCAATAAGAAAAATTTTGTCAATTTTTCAATAAGAAAAATTTAGTCAATTTTTCAATAAGAAAAATTTAGTCAATTTTTCAATAAGAAAAATTTGTCTGGCGTCCAATTTTTCAATAAGAAAAATTTGTCTGGCGTCCAATTTTCTATAAGAAAAACTTTTTTGTCTGGCTTCAATTTTCTACAGAAAAATTTGTCTGGCGTCCAATTTTCTACAGGGAAATTTGTCTGGCGTCCAATTTTCTACAGGAAAATTTGTCTGGTGTCCAATTTTCTGTAGAAATATTTGTCTGGAGTCGAATTTTCTATTGGAAAATGTTCTACAAGAAAATTTGTCTGTCATCTTTTCCTATAAAAATTTTTAATATTTTCCGTACCTTCTCTACGAATACACTACAAATTTCCGTCCACGATGATTTTACTAACGACGTATATTGGATGTTTTCTTTTTGGTATCACCGCAAGTTGACTCAACACGTTGCAAGTGCTTTAAAGCCAGCCACACAACTACGAAAGTATATCATGCACTTAGGTACCTCACCATGTGGCACAGTGATAATTACTATCTATGGCAAATTTGTACCACACGTTCCAGCCATACTTCATAATGTCCTCATAAACACTTCAACGGTTATTTGGCCAGAGCCGACTTGGGCTCCGGCAACCACTCTCACCAGCAACTGCTGGTGCTGGTGCAAGGAGCATCGCCAGCCATCGCTAGGTTTCCCGGACACCTTTTATATTAACAGTCATTGCAATGGATTGCCTGTGAGTGTCGTTGGGTTGGGTCTTTCAATTCCACTTGCCACATTCGGTCAGTGTCGTTGTTTGTGTGGGAGGAGTACACGCCAGACTGTGCTCTTCATGGTGTTCCCCTATTGCCACATTAATAATGAGGAGAACATGGTTAATATCTTGTTACCTATTCGCTCTGGAATGGAGGAGTTGTTCGCCGGACTTATGTTGGCCGTATCAGCTATCAACGAAGGAGAATTTAAAGTAGAAATTCATTTCAATACAAATTCAAGCTTAAATGTCTTCGGCCACTCAGATATCGTTCATTACCCAACTGTATAACTTGACATTGACAGAGTGCGCCATCAACTCCATATACCCCCTTCCAATTGCATTGACATTCCTTGAGTCCTTACTTCCTTAATTTAAAGAAACAAGTATAAAAAAAGAATACGCAGCCAGTGATTACACCTTTAATGCAATTATTTTTTTTTATATCCTTTCAAAAAGGAGAAAGTACGAAGAACCTTCCTTAATTAGCTGATGAAGTACCGGCGACACATTCTGCTCATTAAGGACTTACGGAAACTTAAGGCGATTAAAAGCTGAGCAAAGGGAGAGCGAATGGCTGAACAGTGATTACAATTGAAAAGGAGGTCATCGGTGACTTCAAATGGAACAGGCGAGACAGTGAACGGATGACAAAAAAAAAACTCTATAGAAAATTAATTGATGGTCGGGAATAAAAAAACAAGAGTACAATTGAACGAACACCAATCAACTTTTTAGCAGAATATTTTAGAATTTAGAATTTATAGAATTCACTCACAATACGCCAACAAATATCCACACTCATACAGCACAAGTTTTGCAGCGGAAATAAACATTGGAATTCATAGATGGCGTCGTGTGTGTGTGGGCATGAAAGGAAATGCAGTGCAGACGGACGGACCTTTATTCAGTTACTCGCACTAAGAGAACCCACCAGTAACTGAATTGTGTCGATGAGAGTTGCAGGGTAGTTTGCGTAGACTAGGGAACCTATTCACACACACACTCACACGCATACACTGACAATATGCTGCAACATTTTGAACGGAACTGAGTGTTCCCTTTTTTGGTGCATGCATCTCTGAGGGTCTACTTGTGCTTGTCTGTGTTAGTGTGAAAGCAAAAAACGAAAAAAAAACCAAACACACTCACAGCATTTCTGTGCAGACACCATCAAGGTGTCTGTGTATGTGTAGCCGTATGTGTCAGTTGAATATTCATTGATGCGTGAGTCTGTGTTCAATAATAAATGAAGTGAAAATGTTTAAGAATTTAATGCCGAAGAGGTGATCAAGTATGGCAACGCTGCCAACAGCGGAGACTGAACGAAACGTCAGAAGAGTGCGCCCGTCTCATGGAAGTGACGTTGTTCGACTATCTTCGAATGCAATTTCTTTCTTCTATTTTTTTTGGCATTGTTTGCATGTTTGTTCTTGACGGAAATTGAATTTTCCCGGAAGATTTTTCATACATGACATCGGAGCCAGAGTGTGTGTATGTGTATTTTTGTAAGAATTTTAATGTGTTCGCATGAACGCCCCGCACAGTGTTTTAAGGCAAAGCTAAAGCTAAAGCTAAAGCTAAAGCTAAAGCTAAAGCTAAAGCTAAAGCTAAAGCTAAAGCTAAAGCTAAAGCTAAAGCTAAAGCTAAAGCTAAAGCTAAAGCTAAAGCTAAAGCTAAAGCTAAAGCTAAAGCTAAAGCTAAAGCTAAAGCTAAAGCTAAAGCTAAAGCTAAAGCTAAAGCTAAAGCTAAAGCTAAAGCTAAAGCTAAAGCTAAAGCTAAAGCTAAAGCTAAAGCTAAAGCTAAAGCTAAAGCTAAAGCTAAAGCTAAAGCTAAAGCTAAAGCTAAAGCTAAAGCTAAAGCTAAAGCTAAAGCTAAAGCTAAAGCTAAAGCTAAAGCTAAAGCTAAAGCTAAAGCTAAAGCTAAAGCTAAAGCTAAAGCTAAAGCTAAAGCTAAAGCTAAAGCTAAAGCTAAAGCTAAAGCTAAAGCTAAAGCTAAAGCTAAAGCTAAAGCTAAAGCTAAAGCTAAAGCTAAAGCTAAAGCTAAAGCTAAAGCTAAAGCTAAAGCTAAAGCTAAAGCTAAAGCTAAAGCTAAAGCTAAAGCTAAAGCTAAAGCTAAAGCTAAAGCTAAAGCTAAAGCTAAAGCTAAAGCTAAAGCTAAAGCTAAAGCTAAAGCTAAAGCTAAAGCTAAAGCTAAAGCTAAAGCTAAAGATAAAGCTAAAGCTAAAGCTAAAGCTAAAATTTAAATTTTTTTAAAAATTTAAATTTGTTTAAAAATCGAAATTTCTTTAAAAATTTAAATTTCTTTAAAAATAAAATTTTGGTCTTGACTGTAAATTATTTTGGTTCGCACCACTGTGATACACTGTCATTTTAATTTGTTGATTTTCAGGGTGTTTGCGTTCTTTTTTTCCTAAAAAAAATTGGCAAAATAATGAAATGAAATACTGATGAGTTACATAAAAATGAGCAAACTCTTTAAATTCAATAGTTGTTATGATGCAGCGTAGCATTTACATTTTACATGATTTCAAGGATTCAAAACTTCTCCTCAACATAACATATCCTGCCATCATTCTTCTCATCGGCAGTAGATAAACTTACACAATTTCTGTCTGACTGCATTTCATTGTAAAATTTGTCTTAGGCAGGACAAATAAAAAAAAAAAATCTCTTAAAATGCGTCGCCAAACCAAATCCCCCATATCCCGGATGGCATTCATTTCAAAAGTTTAAACTTTTTTCTGTTTTTTTTTATTTTTTGTTTTTTTTGTCGTTTTTTCTTTTCCTTTCTATGCCCCCAGACATTGAACTAAGAACAGAAAAAAACAAATATAAAAAATAGAGAATTTCTGGGGGGGAACAAAACAAAAGAGAAAAATGTTAAATTGCATGTGGAAGGGTCATAAATTTTATTACTCCTGTTGTTCGTTGGCTTCGCCGTTGGTTGACTCGTCACCAGTGCTTTTGGTGTTCCCTTTGTCATTTTTTTTTTTGCGTTTGCAACTTCATCTTGCTGTAGCGAATCGTGCAGCATTGAACTCATAACATTACTTCCGTTTGCTGTGGCAATTTCCGTTTGGTGTAGGAGATTTTTGTTGCCCTCCATTCGGGCAACGGAATCCTGAATGGGGAAAACTCTTTGTTTATGTGGTGGTAGTTGAGTTGGCAAACATTCTAGTAAGGGACGCCAGTGTCCCTATCTTGTGATAGATACTGCGCCCTCTGGTTCAAATTATGAATCTCCGCAATTATGAATCTTGGGCTGAGGATTGACTTTTTTCAAAATACTTTAATGTGTTGTGGAATCTTTTCAAACGAAGCTAAGAAGTAATTCTCATTAGGTTGTTGTGAGATTTTGCTTAAAGACTTCTTTGCAATTTCCAGCAATGACTTCTGACGAGGCAAAGTCCCCCGAAAAGGCAAGGCCTTTCTTTCCATGTGAGAAATGTTGAAGTTCCAGCGATATCTGATCTTCTAACCTATTTATTTGCCAATTTTAAGCCCAACATCCTAGTAAGGGACATTAGTGTCCCTATCTACGATGATCTCCGTGAAACCTGTAGTGAGATATAGATAGATATGCCGGATTAAGAATCATGGGCTTAGGATTGTTTTTTTTTTAGAATATTTTGTTGTTGTGGAGAATATTTGCAAAATAAGCAAAGAAATAATTCTCAGGATTGATTTTTTTTAGAGTATTTTGATGTTGTGGAGAATATTTGCAAAGTAAGCAAAGACATAATTCTCATTAGGTTGGTGCGGAACTTTGCTTAAATAATTCTTGGCAATTAGCCTTATGGCTTAGCTTTTCCATGTGTTAAGGCAGATCTTCTAATATATATAATTCTCGTTCGGTTGGTGTCAGATCTTCTACTAGATCGATACCAGATATAATTCTCGTTCGGTTTGTGTCCAACTTAAATAATTCTTGGCAATTTACAGCAAAGACTTCGTAGGAGGTTAAGTCTCCCCAAATCGCATAGCCTTACCATGTAAGGAGGCAGATCGTTTACTACATATAATTTTCGTTCGGTGGGTGTCAGATCTTCTACTAGATCGATACCAGATATAATTCTCGTTCGATTGGTGTCCGACTTAAATAATTCTTGGCAATTTACAGCAAAGAATGTGCCCTACTTACATGATACATTCTAAAATTTCTTAAGAGATTCTACCATTTGGACCAGTTGGGCGTCTGTTTCCCTCGTCATAGCCCAGTTGCCACCCTATTGGCCAAAGGCCACCAAAAACCGGTCAGCGAAAAAAAAAAGAAAAGTGAAGCCACAGCCATTCATCGCGTGCCATTTTTGAGTTCACAGCGTTTGAGTGCGTGGCAGTTATTTAAAAGCACGCCTGCCTCCAAGTGTTTCTTTTTCCGTATTTTTGTTGTTGTTGTTGTTCCTGGGTTTTCGGTGCTTTTGATGTTCCACTTCCCCCCCCATGCCAGTTGTTATGCGTTCATGTGCGCTCCAGTTGTCATCGATGATGTCCTTTTTGTATTCAATTCATAACATTTGATATGTTTGTTGAAAGCCAAAACGGAGAGATGAGACGACACGAGGGGGCGAAAAAAAAGGAAAATATTGAAGAAAAAAAAAGTGGAAGTGAATTTCCATGGTCATGTTTTATAGCTGCGGCTGCGACTGTGACGGCTGCTATGTTGTTTGTCCTGTTGCTGTGATGTTCGGTTCGGTTCGGAGAATTCCAAAGGAAAGTGTGTGTGCGTGAGGTTCTGCTGTTGGTGGTAGTGCTTTTGATGTTGTTGTTGTTGCTGTTTTCTCTTTAGTCCTGCTGCTGGCCGTAAAAGTTGTTGGCGAGTATTGAATTTAGCAACACGCTTATCGTAAATCATTTATCATGTTTTGGGTGTGTGTGTGTTGGACTGCCATTTGGCGTTTGTCCATGGAGAAGAAGACGGGCGAACGGGAAAGGAGGTTGAGACCTTTTGCCGGTTTGCAACTTGAAGCAGCAACTATTGTTGGCATTGTGAGGCATTGAATGCTATTCTTCTGCCTTAAAATCCCGGTCATCATCAGTTTTATTTAAAAGGCCCACACACACACGCTGCAAGGCTCTCTAAAGGCTACAGCGAGCCGTGTTGTGGGTGGAGGTGTGTCACCGAAATTGATGGCGTTACAAAGCAATCAATTTGTATTTTCTGTGCGATGAGTTGTCCTTTTGTATGTGGCTGTTGTCTGCAAAGGAATAATCGACTGCTTCAGATTTTATTTGACAGTGAACGAGATAGAGACACAGAGAGAGAGAGAGAGAGCGGCACAATAGAGTCTTTCATACACTATTTTTAAGCTGACAAGGTCAATGGTTACGAATATTCACAGTCTTTTGTCAGCGACACTCGCTTTTGTAGCCCCAGCCACCACTCACTGGCAATTTTACCGGGTTTTTTTTTTGACACTTGACAGTTGATATACAAATTGGAGGAGGCGGGGGGAGTGGTGGGCTTTAAAGGATGGCATATCCT
The DNA here is from genome assembly GCA_958296145.1 of Hydrotaea cyrtoneurina. Taxonomy (NCBI): domain Eukaryota; kingdom Metazoa; phylum Arthropoda; class Insecta; order Diptera; family Muscidae; genus Hydrotaea; species Hydrotaea cyrtoneurina. The sequence goes on from OY282515.1 coordinate 79,873,146, forward strand.
GTTGTTGGTGCTATAACAAAATCAAATTTGAAAAGGTTTTCACACATAATGGTTGTCCTTGAATGAAACAACAACAACAAAAAACTACAATTTACACAAAAAAATGCTTAAAACGATGCAGGCATTTTCTTAGCCGGATATTAAAGCAATATGGAATACAATTGGTCAGAGAGGTTCAAAAGACAAAGTGAAGGAAAGGACAAGTTGGGGAAAGGAAAATGGTTGACCTGAAAATTTTATTTTATTTTAGATATTAATTACAACTAGTAAGTTGTAATGCGCCTACGGCGCACTGTGTTGCGGCTAGTGGAAAAGTAACTTTTTTCCGATTATTTTTTTCAGTGTTTTTAATGATGCAATTTTGTCACAGACATTCCAAGTAAACAAAAAACACATAAAGCTTATTTTTATGTTGGCCCGTTGATTTTTAATTGATTTTAGAAGTCAAATATACAAAATTTTCACGAAAAGAGGGGATTTCAGGGCTGTATTCAAAATGATCTCATTTGATTTTGGTGACAGATATTTTGATTCGGAAACAAAATCTGCATTAGGACAAGTATCTTCTGTAAAAAAAAGGAATGTTGTTTGAGACATTTTCATATGCACCTTTTTTAGAACGAAAACCCGACTAAAGGTCCAGTTTTCCTTTAAATTTGGGTTAGGTAAGCAATATCTAAAAAGTCCCAGAGAGTCCCAGTTCCAAACCACTACAGAAATGTTACATAATTTGTTTTCAACGAACTGTGAAAAAATCAGCTGCCCATACCTGCCCTCCTGGGAGTTATAGCGATTTTAGTATATCACTCTCAGTATTTATTCCATAGAAATAGAACGGAAATTCTCGGAATAACTTATTGAATAATTTAATCATATTGGTTTTCGGGTGACAAAAATTAGCATAACTCTCTTAAAACTGAAGCTATTGACTTCAAACCGCTATCAAATTAAAGCTTTGATTGCCACCTTTCAAATAAGAAATGAAATAGATTTTGGTTTTTTATAAAATTTCAGAGTTTTTCAACAAATAATGAAAAATCATGAAAATTTGACGTTTATAATTCTTGTTCGGACCACCCTATAATTTATTTAAAAAACTAATCATAGGGTATTTATCAGAAATAAAAGAAGAATTAAAATAAATTTTTTTTGTAAATTTTTCGAACATTTTTTTTTTTTTTTTTTGACTTTTGTTGAAAATTTGACCCAACAATTTTTTTCGGTGTAAATTTTTTTTTCACTCATTCTGTTTGGGATTTCATTCTGACCAATCTGTAGAAGTTTCTCATCGATACAATTAAAAATACAGTTTAGGCAATATGATTTCCAAAAAATTCCGCTTTCGCAACACTGTGCGGCGCCCGTTAATTTGCTTGAGAAAGTATTTGTTACTTAATTTTAAAAATTTTGTAAAAGAAATAAAATTGGAAAAAAAAAATTTGTGGAAAAAAAATTTTGTTGAAAAAAAAATTTTTGTTGGAAAAAAAAATTTTTGTTGGAAAAAAAAATTTTGCTGAAAAAAAAATTTTTTGTGAAAAAAAAAATTTTTTTGGAAAAAAAAATTTTGTTGAAAAAAAAATTTTGTTCAAAAACAAAAATTCGTGGAAAAAAAAAAATTTGTTGAAAAAAAAAAATTTTTGAAAAAAAAATTTTGTAAAAAAAAATTTTGTAAAAAAAAAATTTGGAAAAAAATAATTTTTGGTAAAAAAAAATTGGGGAATTTGCTCGAATGTGAAACATTTTCCCACATTTGGTGTGCTCCATTCCGAATACCCAAAAAAATATTGGGAATATAATTCGAGCACATATAGCCTTGTGGATCGAAAAAGAAATGAGATTGTACGTGTTTTTCTGAGCACATACAAGTTAAAAAAGAACGCAGAGTTAATATTTAACATGTTTTTACAACATTTAATTAAAAAAGACAGTATTCAGATTAGCCTTTCTAGTAAAATTAAAGAAAATAAAAAGGCTCCTTTTATCAAGAACAACTTTTGACGAAATTTACCCAGAGTGTTCTACTTGTTGAAAAGGTTTCTTCAAATAAACATAAATTTTATACTTTGGTGGACATATTCATTAAAAAATTAACAACACGAATGATGATTACACCAGTTAATCAATCTGGCAACTCGTTTAACACGTTCCAGTATCATTAGTCTTCTTCTAGTAGAAACCAGGGCAATTAACAAGCCAGCAGGCATTTTTTCTTAATTTTGTTGTTAAATTTGCAAATAAAACATACGTTTTTTGTTGATAGTTATTGAACACAGTTCGTAACATATTGAACAAAGCTATTCTTTCGAACCACACTTTCGCTCGGAATTGAGCACACCATTTTGGAAAAAATGGGAATCTAAAAAAGTATGGGAATTCAAAAACTCTCGGAACATGGCACATGGGCGATTATTTTTTTTATTATTATTATTTATAGAATTATAGAATGCCTATTTAAATTCCTACGTAGGTACTGCGTGACAGAGTCAGTGAATCAGTGTATCAGTGTCGAGGGTAAATATATATTAAGAAGAAGAAGATATAAAGTAAATTCTAGCCTCACGAATTCTGTCGTTGAGGTCTTGAATCGATGCAGGGCTGTTGGCCTAGACTTCATGTGGCCCTTCCTTCATGTGGCCCCGAAGGAAGAAGTCGCCCGGTGTTAAATCACAAGATCTCGTTGGCCAATTGTGATCATCTCTTCGAGAGATAACACGGTCCGGAAACTTTTCCCATAAAAGAACAATTGTTTCACAACTTTGGGCTAAAGCAGCAAATATTCTCAGTTGTTCTTGAGCGACGTAAAAGGGTTTTTTTTCTTTTTTACATCACTTACCTGTCCCAACAGCTCGAATTTGTCCACCAATTTCTGTACCGAACCAGACGGGTCCTACAAAGTCAATCCGGATTCACACAAGACAATTTTAATTGCTGCAAATGTTCAATTTGTTGTCAAGAGAAGGGGAAGGCAAGGGGAATGGAAAAGGCAACAACTTGCTCGTACTGGCAATTCCTTCAATTCATTTCAATTTAATTAACCACCTGCCCGTATGAGTGCTAGGCTTTCAAATGAATATTACTCATACGCCCGAAAAATCGGCTAACGCTATTCTGGAAAGCAAATGTGAATTGATACGGTTTTACGGAATCATTACTAGCAAGTTAATATGTTCGGGAATGTTGTTTACTGAGATCTTAGATCTTTCAAATTAATATTACTCATACGCCCGAAAAATTGGCTAATTCTATTCTGGAAAGCAAATGTGAATTGAGACGTTTGTTTACTCAGATCTTGGGTAAATTTTTCTATTTCCTGCTTTCCTTGAATTTTGAACGCTTTGCTAACTATGCGACGTTTACGATCGAATGCCGCGATCGCTCCTTTTACTCCTCGTACACACACTCTTCAGACACATGTACAACTTTTCCAATTGCCCTCTCATCCAAGCGGAGCCCTCCATTCAAACTCCCGCCACTCAATTGCCTTCCCCAAAATGTTCCTTTATTCAACAATACCACAACCGGATACAATAATCTCCTTGGTCGGTGTGCCATTTTTCGTACCATAATCCTGTATGCCATCGAGTATCTTGAGACCTTGGACCACCCGGCCGAAACCCACCCGGTGGCCATTTAGCACACGCAACTTTTTAAAGCTGACCGTATAGTAGAACAGACCCTCCTTGCAGTATTTCTTGTGATGATCCAAGAGGAATGACAAGACTCCCGCATGTCGGCCGTGATCCACACATCGTTTGTCATACTCGATATTTGTAGCCAACTGTGTGGGGTCATGCAGTCGCAGCTGGCCCTCCAGCCATAGTGTGGGAAAGAGGCGTACAAATGTCAGACGTGCCCGGTCCTGTTGAGAACACAAACGCACAAATTGCAAGACCACCTGGGGCGCAGCCTCGGTGACCAGTTGCATGACAATGCGGCCCAATGGGCGGATGCCTTTAACATCCAACTGGAACCATATCTGGGGGCGCAGAAACTTTCGCAGAATAAGGGGATCTCTGGGAATATCAATGTTTTCATATTTCTTCAAGACTTCAAGGGGCACCACCAATTTACTCCTGTCACTCTTTTGGTTCCTCTTATTGTCCGATTTGCCTCCTTTGGGGGGCCTCGTTTGCCAGGTGTCCAATTCCGCTTTGGCACACAGAATCCGCTTACCCAAAATCATATTTTCCTTTTCGATTTTTTCCATTTCCTTAATTTTCATCGGTATCCGGGAACTTTGTATGCAATGGCCGGCATTCTCTTTGGTCCGAAAGGAGTCCGTAATGCCACGCGTACGAAAAATTTCATTCAGATGCACCAGCATTTCGGCATTGGTTTTATTGCGCTCCACAAACGTGTAGACATCCTCTTTGAGTTTGGAGAAACGTGAAAAATTGCCGGCATGCAGTCGCGGCGGTTTATTGTCAATGGTGGCCTTGGCACGAAGTACCCGCTGGCGATGTTGGGCATGGGCGATTTTGTGAAATTCATTGGGTAGCAGCATTTCTGAGACTGATGACTTTTGGAATTTGGTAATTGGCAAGAAATGAAAAGAAATTAATTTTTAACAAAAACGAAAATTGACAAAACGATTGATGGAAATTTCAAATAATTTTCAAATAATTTCAAAATATTATTGATTTACAACAAAATCAAAATATTTTGCATTTATTTTCGTAAAACTGTCCATGCCAAGGCACATTTACAAGGTAGTCTTGACAATCAGCTGATATTTTATTTTTTTCATTTGGTCTGTAAGCGAATGTGTCATTTAGAAATGACGTTTTATTTCTATTTCTGAAAATTCAAATTCATTCGTTATTGGTTTTTTATTTTGAATTGAATTATAAAAATTCAATTTGTGATATTTTGTAAGTTGAAATTTGTGGAAAAATAAAAATAAATACACATGAATATAGAATTTGTTGACATTTTCATAACAACTTCAATCAGATGTCTCTGACAGTTTCGTTGTCTAATCAAAAACAAATTGCATGTTGTTATTGTAGTATTGTATTTGTTGTACCTGATGCGATTACCTTGTAAATGTGCCTTGGTCCATGCGTGTTGACCGTGTAAAGGGGGCTTTGAAATTTGTATTATTTTTGAATGATCTACAAGAAATTCTAGATTAACAAATCATCATCCACAGGAGTGATGGAAAGCTGCCGAACGAACTAGGCCCTTCTCGTCACATTATACGTCACAAGGACGACGCCACCCACTTCTTCCATTTACCCCAACAAGATCGTCGTTTCTTTGTTCAAAGTCACCGCAGTCATAAACGACAGCACTTGCGCCTCGACATTCTTATGATTCAGCGACATCGCTGCCAACGTCTCTAACAACGGCGCCAATGATTTTTCCAACGCCGTCGCAGTCTGCATCACCACTACTCAAGTATACAAAGCCGCCACCATCGTCAACGCCGCCGCTGATTTCTTCAGAGCCAGCGAAGACTTCGACGGCGCAACTGAATGCTTTCAAGACGCCACAGTTTCCAACCCAGTGTCCAGTTTTTATGTCTTTATGACCGAACATCCTGACAAGTACATAGCTCAGTTAAGGTCAGTTTATTAGACACATATGTCGAGGATTCCCTTAACCATTTTTAGACCATTTTCCGGCCACACCATTTTTATTTTCTCTTCTTCTTTGCTCATTTGCTAAACGCCTTCAGTTGTCAAATTTGCTTTAGACCCCACATCCATTAAATATGAATGGATTCCTTTAGCCTTTGATTTTCTTTTTGGAAATTCCAGTAATGCCCATAAATATATTCCCCTTTGTGATAATTAATGCAGAAATAACACCATGTTACACACATTCTGTCCTTTGAACCAAATTTACTTTTGGCCTGTGTGAAAGCCTTTGGACCGATTTTTAACCCTTGTTTCAGTGATCCAATCGAGCTGATTTTTTGCAGGCAGACTCGTGGAAATGTCTGTATCACGTAAATTTTTTTTAAAAAATAGATTTTCCTAATTTTTTTTTAAATAGTTATCGTTTTTTTTAAGGTTTCAGTTCAAAAAACATTTTTTTTTCGTAACGCTTAAGTAGTAAAAATTTGGAGTCTCTTCAAGTTATGCTAAGAAAAGTGAAAAAAATATTTTTTTTTCAAAAATAATAAAAATTGGGGAAAATCTGAGTATTGATTTCTGACGTGTACATGAAAATCGCCGATACACGTGTATTTTTCCCCTCTTTCCGAATATGTGCATTTGGTTCATAGGACAGAAAAAAATATAGTTTTTGTAACACGGTGTAATCAGACAACAATCAGTATTCATAACACACAATGAAATTAAAAATCCAATAAAGACGACGGCATTCATGTGTTTGGCTGTAGCAAATACAGGGTGACATATTGTCATGTAGAACATAAGTGTTACCTCCGGACTATGACATTCATATGTTGCGCAGAACCAAATACAGAGTGATCCATTTTCATATACTCTGTTGAACACAGGGTGGCTGATTTTCATATACGGTATAGAAAACAAGTACCATCTAAGCTTCCTCACTCATGGTGACTTATTTTTATATTCGCTATATGACTAGTGGACCCTAATGGCAAGAAAAATCCAATACAAGGTGACCCTAATACAAAATGACCCTAATGACAAGTTGATTCTAATGACAAGATGACTCTAATGACAAGATGACTCTAATGACAAGGTGGCCCTAATGACAAGGTGACACTAATAACAAGGTGACCCTAAAAACAAGGTGACCCTAAGTACTAGGTGAAGCTAATGACAAGGTGACCCTAAGAACAAGGTAACCCTCCTGACAAGGTGACACTAATAACAAGGTGACCATAATAACAAGGTGACCCTAATGACAAGGTGATCCTAATGAATAGGTGAAACTAATGACAAGGTGACCCTAAGAACAAGGTGATCCTAATGACAAGGTGACTCTAATGACAAGGTGACCCTAAAACAGGGTGACTTTAATGACAGGGTAGCACTAATAACAAGGTGATCCTAATATCAAGGTGATCCTACTGAAACTAACCTGGAGCACAAGCGCACCCATGGTGATTCAGGACAAACGGTGACCGAGAACACAAGGTGACCCAGAATAAAAGTTGACCCAGAACACAAGTATGACTCAAGTATCCGACTAAGCCAAATCTCTCAATTAAGTTCCACAATAAAAGATTTGTGCTCATTCTCAATTATTGCCCATCCCGTTAATGAAAACATTCGTCGAACTGATTAGTCACCCTGTTTGTGAGGCAAATCCCCTACCCTGCTCCCGGTGGAGTAGAGGCAATCTGTTTGTTGATGCTCCAGCTGTCGGTGTAATTATATCATTAACGCCGTCACAAATAAAGTTAAATAACATTCACAGCCACCCACACACAAGCATAACCTACTTATATATGTGCATGTGTGTGTTATGGTGTGTTTGTATGAGTACCGCGTCATTCATGAAATGTTGCGCCAAAAACAAAATAAAACCAAAAAAACGCTGAATGGGAACAAAAATATTTGAAACAACATTTGGAACAATTTTTCGCCGGAAACGTGTGCTCATCATTGACGAGGGGCATAATAACACATACATGGGCATGTATGTGTGAGAGTGTTTGTGTGGGAGTCCGTGAAATACCATACTAGTACGTACACAGTACATGGTACATATTAGAACAACTCATCATGTACAACTCGCATAGAACATTATGAATAATTTTGAAACTCATAAAAACCATATCTCACATTGTAGGTCGTAATAGCCTAGGGGGGGGCCATAGTCGAGAGGATGGGAGTTTTTAATGTCACCCATTTTTGAGGCGGGGCATAGGCATTGAATCTTACTTCAAAAATTAATGGTTCTGAGAATTGATTTGAGACGAAATGTTTCCAAACAGTTGCCTGTGCCACCGAAATGAATGGAAAGTGTAACACATAGGGAATGAGGGATAATGAGCTTTTTTTTTCGGAAAATTAGAACCTTTAGCCGAAATACCCGGCTATCCAGGGAGTCTCATACGTTCATTGTCAAATGGCCGGTTGACCGGACGACACACTATAGAGATAATTCGTTCTTCAGCCGGACTGTTCGTATGTGGAATAATCTTCCGACAAGTGTTTTCCCAGCCTGCAATGACATTATCAAATTCAAGGCCAACGTCAACAAACATTACTCCCTCTTTCCCCCCACCAATAACCTTCCTTCCTATCGCTAACACAGTGCATTTTATTTATGGGGGGGCATGCACTGAGTGTTAGACAAGAAAAAAAAACAGCTGCCACTAAAGTGTCAAAAAAGTGACATCTCAATAAATCATCATTGACAGCGGTCAATAAAGTGACAGCTGTCAATAAAGTGACAGCTGTCAATAAAGTGACAGCTGCCAATAAAGTGACGGCTGCCAATAAAGTGAAAGCTGTCCATAAAGTGACAGCTGTCAATAAAGTGACAGCTGTCAATAAAGTGACAGCTGTGAATAAAGTGACAGCTGTGAATAGAGTGACAGCTGTGAATAAAGTGACAGCTGTGAATAAAGTGACAGCTGTCAATAAAGTGACAGCTGTCAATAAAGTCACATCTGACAATAAAGTGACAGCTGTCAATAAAGTGACAGCTGTCAATAAAGTGACAGCTGTCAATAAAGTGACAGCTGTCAATAAAGTGACAGCTGTCAATAAAGTGACAGCTGTCAATAAAGTGACAGCTGTCAATAAAGTGACAGCTGTCAATAAAGTGACAGCTGTCAATAAAGTGACAGCTGTCAATAAAGTGACAGCTGTCAATAAAGTGACAGCTGTCAATAAAGTGACAGCTGTCAATAAAGTGACAGCTGTCAATAAAGTGACAGCTGTCAATAAAGTGACAGCTGTCAATAAAGTGACAGCTGTCAATAAAGTGACAGCTGTCAATAAAGTGACAGCTGTCAATAAAGTGACAGTTGTCAATAAAGTGACAGCTGTCAATAAAGTGACAGCTGTCAATAAAGTGACAGCTGTCAATAAAGTGACAGCTGTCAATAAAGTGACACCTGTCAATAAAGTGACATCTGTCAATAAAGTGACATCTGTCAATAAAGTGGCATCTGTCAATAAAGTGACAGCTGTCAATAAAGTGACAGCTGTCAATAAAGTGACAGCTATGAATAAAGTGACAGCTGTCAATAAATCATCATTGACAGCTGTCAATAAATCACTAACTGTCACTTTATTGACAGCTGTCACTTTATTGACAGCTATCACTTTATTGACAGCTGTCACTTTACTCACACCTGTCAATAAAGTGACAGTTAGTGCTCCAATATTCCTGTCCATCTTTACTTCAGTTGTGTCTACAACCTGTTTTTGGTCTTGGCCTGCTTAATTTATCATTTCAAACGGTATATCCTGATTATATTTTCCTTTCGTTTATTTTGGTTTCGTTTGGTAAGAAGGATTTGACACAATTGGTTAACCCCTAAAGCTGTAACAAGAATCACACAAATCTGACTAACAACAAGTCCTTTAAATGTTCATCCCACCTTTTGACTCTTTACGATTTTCCCTTCTTTTTCTTTTTTTTTTAATTCGAATACCGTGCGTATTTAAATGTTTTCGAATTGCGAAATTAAACGTGAAAAATCCTCTCTTTTATTCCTTTCCTTTGCGCTGCATTGTTATGTCCTGTCAAAATGACCATAAGGGCACAGTTTCTACGGCGCGGCAGAGTAAGAGTGTTTGATGGTGCTTCGTTAGAATTTAGAGGGCCATAAATCGCCAGGGACACGCCACTTACGTAGTGAGTGGAACGCAGGAAACACATAAAAGACGAAGCGCCTAAAACCGTAGTTACAAGGAATGTATTTAGTCCTTGGAGTTGTTTAGAAGTGGTGTGTCATACCTTAGACTGTTAAGGAAATAATAATAAAGAGGGAATTTCTAGATGTTGTGGCAATGTAAGAGCAGTGGCAAGGGTGGGGGTGTTGGTGAAATGGAAAAAAGTAATTTGAGGAAAGATTAACTGCCTGTTTTCATTAAACGAATTTGGTCGTTCGTATCAAATCTTCAATATTGGAATCGTAATAAACATGGGTTTCCGACATTATTCAATTCTTATTTTGACAGATATCGACATATAGAACATAATCCCACACGTATAAGATCTCATTATTGATAAAAAAAAATCCATTTTATTACGCCATGCATTTTGACAATTTGTAACGTACGAACAAATTCGTATTATGGAAACAGGCGGTAAGAAAAACTGGAAATTTAAAAAAATCAAAAACAAGAAATATTTTAAAAACCAACATAAGTCTGAAATTCAAAGAAAATATGCCGAAAATATAAATACTAAAAGAATTCCAAGCGCAGCGGTAGGCGATCAGCGTATCAGCGTGTGGATTGTAGAGCTGGCAAACTATCGATGGTACTATCGATAGTATCGATAGTTTGGTTTTCACTAGACTATCGATGGTTTTTTTTCGATAGCGATACTATCGTTGAAAAAATGGATTGCCGTATTTATTCAGTTAGTGGCGGCAACTTCTATCTGGCAAACACATCTAAGCGGCAGCTGTTAATTAATCGACTAAGATTTCTTCTGGATACACGGCGTTGTTAATTAATCAACTTTGATTTGTGATATATATATGTATTAATAGCGCAATCGTTTTGATTAAAAATGTATACAGATATTTCTAACTGCATCTCCATAGTAGAAACCAGCAATAAAAATTACGGCCAGGAAGCCAGCGAAAACAGCGAGGTTGGTGGGGAAACTAATCAGTCGAAAAAAGCACGCCACGGGTTTTCAGAGGTTTGGAACTATTTCCAAAAAACAACAGATAACAGAAATGCTAAGTGTCTGTTGTGTGGAAAAGTATACAAAACGTTTTTTAATAAAACAACTCTGAACTTAACTTTAGATCGTTTAATATATTTGAGTCCTTCATTAAAAATACGTGTAAGTACATATCGCTCTTTTGCACGTATAACATCATAACTAAAAAATAAATTTATGGAGATAATAATTCAGAATACTTCGTCATGTCGTCTTTCATCTTATGTACCTTTCTTTTGTGCTTATTCCGTTTTTGTGTTGATGTTGAGATTAAATGGTTATTACATGTGTGATGTGTTTGGTTAATGTTGTGTTATTTGTATTTTTATTAAAATTCACAAATGTTTACAACATAAATTTACAACAAGAATAACACATAAATACTCATAACACACAAATCAATATCATAGAACAATGTCAAAGAAGTTGCACGTATCGTTGAAAAATTAAATTTCACATTCCTAAATTATTCGATACTATCGATAGTTTTCCAACAAACTATCGAAAATATCGAATGGCGTGACTATCGATAGTTTGCCAGCTCTAGTGGATTGTGTGTTCTAGCCATATGTTCCGGTTTATGCTCTGGCTCACACTGGTGAATAACTGGATTCCCCATTTAGAGACATTGACACACAATCTACGAGGCCAAATCCATGAAGAAGACTCATGATATTTAATTATCTCTAAAAAAAAGGAAAAAATTTCGAAATTGCTTCAATACGTTTTCAGTCTGTATTATTGACCACCACTGTACACAGACAATAATGTGCCGTTTATTTGTCTGAATGTGTCTGAGTCACGCTTCCGCTTCCGTTAATGTTACTTTATTAACGTTTATTCCTACCATGAATAGAAGATGTTTTTGTACTGCAAACAACATAAGTACACATCATAACATGCCAGATATACAACATATACATACATATAGAAACATCAGATACAGATACAGATACCGATAGATATATTGCCTTGTATCGATATCGATGGAATGTGTTTATAATAAGCCAATTACCATTAAAATAAAACCGTTACCGACACAAAGCAAAAAACATAACTGAAAGACGAAATAAACATAAACCTAATTGTATTAAATTATACCCCAGGGGATATTTCCAGCTCCATACACACTTGGCTGAATGGAGAAACATCACAAGAAACACTAACAAGATTGCCAGAGACCAACGCAGCCAGCCATACATTTGCTATCCATACGGACAAGGAAGTTAAGGGGGGAAAATGTAACGGCATTGTTAGGTGAAACCGATTTATACACATGATAATTCATAACGGTGCTGTAGACAGTGACAGCGTGATATTATGAAGTGGCAAAAGGTAAAAGGGATACGCCGCTATTATGAGTAGGCTTAATTTGATGAAGGGTGCTGGCAATAAAAGATCAATAATATCCATGTGCGGGCGAATGTTCATGTCTGGTGAGGGGAGGGGGGGATGGGGAAAGGCCACATGTTAATTTTGACATTTATGGGAATTGACGTGGATATGGAGCATGACGGTATAACTTATAACAGACAGTGATGTGAGAAAATTAAAACCTTTGTACGTTGCTCAAGAACAACTGAGAATATATGTCCGAAAAAGTACAAGCGCCGAACGAAGCTATGAGCTGTATGAGCTGCAGCCCGACATGAAGCTAGCTAAGCGTATGGATCTAACGAATACAAAGGCTCGAACCAGAAAGGCGTTGGACAACAACTATTACCGAGAAGGAAGATGCAGACAAATAACAACGAGACTTAGGCGGAGGGACCAAGTGGAAGAAATCATGCAAATCCTTGGCATCACAAACCGGAGGAGTTAAACATTAACCCTTTCGGTGGATTTGTCAAATATATTTGACAATTAATGTACTCTACTTCTATAGACTTTTGCAATATATTAATTTACAGTTATTATTTTTTTTTTTTAAATGAAATGCCGATACTTATGCTATTTATAAATGTTATCGTAATAGGTCTTCGCTTTGTTTTGTTATTTTTAAACGAATTGTTAAGAAGTTGACACTTTGTTTGTAAAAACAGCCAAATTTTGATATTTTTACAAACACAAAAAATAATATATTGAGTCATCGAACGATATCGACCAGTATTAATAGCATTGATAGAGGTATAAAAAATGTTTTCTAAATAAAAAATTAAAAAAACATAAAGCGGGACCTTTTGGTGGTTGTTTTCGGTTCTCCTCTAAAAGCCGCTGTGACCACCAAAAACAAAAATTATTATTTTTCCCAGCATCAGCGTCATCATATTACACTAAATTCAAATTTTCGCATTGTTAGCTCGACTAAAATTTTTTTTGACACGGAAAGGGTTAAACTAAAGTACAGTGCTGTCTGGGTAGAGTGAACACCCGATGCAATGAACACCGCGTTAGAGTGAACACCAGAATTTTTACATTGACTACTCTGTAGAGTGAACAGTCATGGACCTGAATAGAGTGAACATACTTTATAGTAAGTTTTTAGGTTTGCCGAAAGAGAGAAATAATAAAAAAGAGTACAAAAATTAAAGATAACATAAAATAACGGTAAAATAACGATTTGCTCGCACAAATACAGTATACCCTCGATCAATACAACTGATAGAAATCAAGAAAGTTGCAGAAACCGTGGAGCTGCAGTAACTAAGAAAAAATATCTTGAGTGGTGTTATGGCATTAATTCGATCAATGCACATATTAAAATGTCGTATTTTTGGAAAAATTGCGTCGATAGTGTGCCATGTAAATAATTTGGCTATTTTAATAATATAGGAGTTGCGCTCATTGAGGTTTGTGTTGGTAGAGAATGATGAGGACAATGGCGAAACATCAGAATACAGAAATCGGATATCAGCTGATGAAGCCATTAAGGTTTTTGATAAGGGTATCGAATGGGCTGAGGCTAATACTACAAATTTCGCGAATATACAAGCTCTACATTGCCTTCGCGATCAAGCAGTGCAAATATCGTTAAACAAACCGAAGAAACAAACAACTATTACACATTTTTTTTTAGTCTTAAATTTAAACATCAGTATTTTATCGAAATAAATACAATGTATAATATATAAATGCCTTTAAAATAAATAAAAAAATCGTTTTAAATACAAAAAAATCAACCTTGATTTAGTGAACAACCTGGGTATTATGAAATCGCCCGGCAAAAATTAGTTCACTCTACCCAGACAGCACTGTACTTGGAAATCATTTATTGAGCAGGTCAAGGCCAGCAACCGGTAGTAGAAGCAGCCTAAGTAAATAACATCATTTTGTTTGTTTGCCTTTTTGATTGAATTTTCATTTCTGACAACATTTCCATTATTTTATTGTGGCAATAACACCGTGTTACAAAAAATAGATTTTTTTCTGTCCTATGAACCAAATGCACATATTCGGAAAGAGGGGAAAAAATAAAAATACACGTGTATCGGCGATTTTCATGTACACGTCAGAATTTGAAGTATAAAGCTCATAGTGGCCTTTGTGAAAGCCTCACGTCAAATTTTTTAAAAACAATTTTTATCAATTCTCAGATTTTCCCCAATTTTTATTATTTTTAAAAAAAAAATAATATTTTTTTCACTTTTCTTAGCATAACTTGAAGAGACTCCAGATTTTTAAACTACTTAAGCGTTACGAAAAAAAAAAATGTTTTTTGAACTGAAACATTAAAAAAAACGATAACCATTTAAAAAAAAATTTAGAAAAATCTGAGAATTGATACAAATCTATTTTTTTTAAAAATTTGACGTGATACAGACATTTCCACGAGTCTGCCTGCCAAAAATCAGCTCGATTGGATCACTGAAAAAGGGTTAAAAATCGGTCCAAAGGCTTTCACACAGGCCACTACGAGCTTCATACTTCAAAATTAAAAAAAAAAAATTCTGACGTGTACATGAAAATCGCCGCTACACGTGTATTTTTATTTTGTATCCCCTTTCCGAAAAAGTAAATTTGGTTCATAGGACAGAATGTGTGTAACACGGTGTTATTGATGTCGCTCTCTGTACACAGAAAAAAAAGTGCCGTTTATTTGTATGAATGTGTCTGGGTCATGCTTCCGCTTCCGTTAATGTTACTTTATTAACGTTAATTTCTTCTCTCTTTCCGCAGTAACTCTCAAGCAGACGTATTTGCTATTTATTAACTCAAGTCTTGGCTAATTATTTCTTGGCATCTGAAATTGTTAAAACCTTTGCCTTGAATTAGCGTTTTGTTTTTATTTCCATACTTTTTTTTTGTACACCTTGTTCAAGTTTGTTCAAGTTCCCCCGTTAAGAATTCCCCAATGTTGCGCAAAATAAAATTAAATTCTAATTGCAATTTATGTTGCCCATTCACAAATGTTGGATTAGGCAAATTCTTGCCTTTCCTTATGGTAGTGGAAATGGCAAAAAATAACTCAAAAAATTAGAATTGTTTGGGCAGTGGTTTGGGGGGGGGGACTAAGGCGGTGCCAGCTGGCTAATGCAATAAACCGAATGCTGTTGTTCTTTTCTAACTACAGACGATTTATGCAATACGCATTTTGCAAATATTTATGAAATCGTAAATTTTCTAAAACACACTATACAAAGATTTATTGGCGTTTATTTAAATCGTACATAATTCATATTTATGTGCGTTGGTCGTTTACGTGATGCTGCTGCCGGCCGAATGAATTCAAGTCCAAGTTTTTCTAAATACAAAAGTGTTGCATCTTTTGTTTGGAATTTGGAAGATGGAACCAGTGAGCATTAAGTGGAACGCAAGTTTTCCTTAAAAAATCCTTTATTTTCCAATGATCAAACATTTTCATCGTTTTTCATTCTCTCTTTGACTAGTATGTGTTTTGGTTTTGGCTTTTAGTCAAACCCTTTTGAAAGTGTTATGGTGCGTATGAGTAATAGTCTCGCATAGTTAATATATCGTATACGCCACAGTGAGGGGCTGGGCAGTAAGAGCGACAAATGCCCAAATCAAAAAATTTAAAAATTATTTAAATTAAGAATTTTCGAAAATAGATGAAAACTTCCCCAAAAATTCCGAATGCCCTATATTAAGAATTCCCATAAATTAGATGCAAGATTCCCCAAATTTCGGAATGCCCTAAATTAAGAGTTCCCAAAAATAGATTAAAAATTCCCCAAAACGTCTGAATGACCTAAATTAAAAATTCCCAAAAAATTGATAAAAAATTCCCTAGAAATTCTGAATGCCCTAAATTCAAAATTCTCAAAAGTAGAGAAAAAATTCCACAAAAGTTGTAAATGCCCTATTCAAAATTCCTTAAATTAGAGGAATTCCCCTGAAGTTTTGAGTGCCCGAAATTAAGAATTCCCAAAAATAGATGAAAATTCCCCAAAAATTCTGAATGACCTAAATTAAATTTATGGAATTTTGAATAGTGCATTTTACTATTCAAAATTCCATAAATTAGAGGAAAAATTCCCCTGAAGTTTTGAGTGCCCGAAATTAAGAATTCTCAAAAATAGATGAAAAATTCCCCAGAAATTTTGAGTGCCCTAAATTAAGAATTCCAAAAAATTAATAAGAAATCCCAAAAATAGATGAAAATTCCCCAAAAATTCTGAATGACCTAAATTAATAATTCATAAAAATAGATTAAAAATTCCCCAAAAATTCTGAATGACCTAAATTACGAATTCATAAAAATAGATTAAAAATTAAATTAAGAATTTCCAAAAATTTGATGAAAAATTCCCTAGAAATTCTGAATGCCCTAAATTCAAAATTCTCATAAATAGAGAAAAAATTCCACAAAAGTTTTAAATGCTCTATTCAAAATTCCATAAATTAGAGGAAAAATTCCTTCTGAAATTCTGAGTGCCCGAAATTAAGAATTCCCAAAAATTGATGAAAAATTCCCCAGAAATTTAGAGTGCCTTAAATTAAGAATTCCAAAAAATGTATAAGAAATCCCAAAAATTAGATGCAAAATTCCCCTGAAATTCGGAATGACTTAAATTAAGAATTCCCAAAAAAAATTCCCCCAAAATGTCTGAATGCCCTAAATTAAGAATAACCAAAAATAGATTAAAAATTCCCCAAAAATTCTGAATGACATAAATAAAGAATTCTCAAAAATAGGTGACAAATTCCTCAAAAATTCTGAGTGCCCTAAATTATGATTTCCAAAAATAGATGAAAATTCCCCAAAAATTCTGACTGCCCTAAATTAGGAATTCCCAAAAACTAGATGAAATTCTTTTCAAATATTTTGAATGTTCTAAATTAATAATTCCTAGAAAGAGTTAAACAATTCCCCAAAAACGTTGAATGCCCTAAATTAAGTATTCCAAAAAATAGATGAAAATTCCCCAAAAATTCTGAATGTCCTAAATTTAGAATTCCCACAAATAGATGAAAAATTCCCCAGAAATTTTACATGCCCTAAATTTAGAATTCCCACAAATGGATGAAAAAAATCCCCAGAAATTCTACATGCCCTAAATTAGGAATTCCCAAAAATAGGCATCCCCATGTAATTTATGAAAAAAATTCCCCAAGTAACTTCCAAAAAAAAAAATATCTTAATGAAAAATCCGTCTATCCCATGACGGTGAATGTGTCCCGTTGTATGCAACCTCGTGGTCTTGTATCAAACTGGATTTAGGCCTGGTAAATCTAAAACCAACCAGATCGACACATTCAGCCAAATGCTGGAAAGGACTCACAAGCGAAAAAAACCTAACTCTTCATTGATTTTAGCTGCAGTCCTTATCTGGGTTCCTTGCTGGACATGGGACTCTTATACAGGCTGGTTGCAGTTCTTCTGCCACTGTCTATTCTACCTGGACGCCAAGTGGCTAAATGTATCAGGCGGTGCTCTCCACTGAAGATTTTTACGTTCCTGTGGAAAACTCTAACAAAATTGTATTTGCCTTCCCATTGCCTTAACCATAACAGAACAACATAAATTTCCCTGTGTATGTGCGTTCTGATTTTTATGTATTCTTTAGCGTGTGTTGTCTACACTTCGCGTTTTTTTATGTTGTTTTATTGTGATCACTTTTAAGTGTTAGTGTGTACGTATTAATTCGCCTCATAAATAAAAACTCCACTTTGCCGTCAAAACTGACTGCTGACTACGCCACCCTCCCCCAGCACTACTACTGCGGCACAATGGCAGTAAGACAAAGTCTGCTGGGCTCTTGTGTGTGTGTGTCTGTGAGTATTACACATGTACACAATAAGAACACACATGTGAACATTGGCTGGTGTTATTCGTTAATTCAGACATTGTGAGATGTGTGCGTGTGCCAGCGTTTGTGCACAAGGATATCCTGGCTTATAACAAGAGCTGATGTTACCAACTCACACACACACACACACCCACAGATATAGTGACACACATTCTTCGACTCAAACATTTGTTGAACACACACGAAAATAAAGTCAGGATTTTTATACGTTTTTCTATTTGTCCGTCCGGCCCTGCATGTGTGGGTAAGCCCGAGTGTTATTTACACTCGCAAATGAAAGTTTATATGTCGGCCTGTGTATGTTTGTGAGGGGGGGGGGGGGGGGGGGGGGGGTATACCCTGGCACACATTACCCTGGTTGGCCACTTTTAGTTTTTCATTTCACTTCTTTCATTTCCCTTTGTCTACATTTCGCTTTTTGTTATGACAGCTGACTGGTGGCTGTGCCACTGATTCCCTCTTCATGTTAACCAGTTTTGGCGGTGGCGATGGCTGCTGTTTCATTGCCTCTCTCCTTTCGTTTCTCTTAAAACTGCTGTGCTTTATTATTTCGTCATCTTAACCGCTTACATTGCTTGGGCGATGGTGTGGCTTACACTCTTTTGGCCCACTTTATTTTACAATTCCAGCTAACTGTTCAACTGTTCAAATATCGTAAATCAACTTAAGTTACCATAGAGGAGGGTAATACATATGTATGTGTATATGTTGTATGTGTTGATAATCAGATTTGTTTTTAAACACACACTTACACATGGTCTTGCCTTCGGAAAATATTCGTCTTGTCGACTTTATGCTGGACATTTTGTTTTATGTCCTCCAAAGTTGTTATTCGCAAATGCTGCTACTGCTGATGAAGGGGGATTCTTGGCGATTATTGTACCCTACGGCAGAGGATGTATTTCGGGCCAAATGTCTGGAAGAGTTTACTAAAGCTAAAGCTAAAGCTAAAGCTAAAGCTAAAGCTAAAGCTAAAGCTAAAGCTAAAGCTAAAGCTAAAGCTAAAGCTAAAGCTAAAGCTAAAGCTAAAGCTAAAGCTAAAGCTAAAGCTAAAGCTAAAGCTAAAGCTAAAGCTAAAGCTAAAGCTAAAGCTAAAGCTAAAGCTAAAGCTAAAGCTAAAGCTAAAGCTAAAGCTAAAGCTAAAGCTAAAGCTAAAGCTAAAGCTAAAGCTAAAGCTAAAGCTAAAGCTAAAGCTAAAGCTAAAGCTAAAGCTAAAGCTAAAGCTAAAGCTAAAGCTAAAGCTAAAGCTAAAGCTAAAGCTAAAGCTAAAGCTAAAGCTAAAGCTAAAGCTAAAGCTAAAGCTAAAGCTAAAGCTAAAGCTAAAGCTAAAGCTAAAGCTAAAGCTAAAGCTAAAGCTAAAGCTAAAGCTAAAGCTAAAGCTAAAGCTAAAGCTAAAGCTAAAGCTAAAGCTAAAGCTAAAGCTAAAGCTAAAGCTAAAGCTAAAGCTAAAGCTAAAGCTAAAGCTAAAGCTAAAGCTAAAGCTAAAGCTAAAGCTAAAGCTAAAGCAAAAAAGCTATTTTTTAAATCTCCCTGGAAGAAAGTAATGACCACATTCGTACGCTACATTCACAACTGGCTTCCGCCGTCTCTCTATACCTAAAAGTAATCCTGTACGAACCATGGGAAGCCCCTCGAAACCCTGTCCGTTAGGGTGGAGTGAAAACATGCTTTTTTTTTAATTTGAAAAAGTTAACCTCGGAAAGAGATGTAGTCTGGGGTCCTAATGAGGGGAAAAATAAAGAAAAAAATTTTAAAAAATTTTTAGGGGTCGCGCCACTCCCTCGAAATTTGGAAATTATCGCTATTTTGGCGTTGATTTTAGAAAAATCCTAAAAATTAACGACTTAACTTATTGGAAATTTAAAAGTTTGAGCTTGTTCAGTGCCCAAACAAAAGTATTTGAGGCAAATATGAGGATAATCGACTAATATTTGTAGCTTTGGTGGCGATTTCATTGTTCAGTCAATTTTCTGAAGAAGGGACGATTTGACTTATTTTACTTTTTGAAATTTTTGAACAATGAGAAAATTTTTTTTAAATTTTTTCATGCCCTTATTTCATTGTTTACGCTATTGCAAACATTTATTGACATAAAACTTTTTAGGATTTCTCTAAAATCTACGCCAAAATAGCGATAATTTCCAAATTTCGAGGGAGTGGCGCGACCCCTAAAAATTTTTTAAAATTTTTTTCTTTATTTTTCCCCTCATTAGGACCCCAGACTACATCTCTTTCCGAGGTTAACTTTTTTTTTTTGAATTTCACTCCACCCTACTGTCCGTCCTTGAATAACCCCATCCCCTATGGCTTACCCCATAAAGAAGCATTTGGCTTACATAGCGTCCTGGGTTCGAATTATTTGTTCACATTAATTCAATGTAATTGCTCCATCCTCTCGGCCTCTTCTTCTCCCCTCTCTTAACATTTAAACCCAGCGTAATGTTCACCTCCTTGAGCACCATCACCCATATAATGTTGTATACTTTTCATTACTTTTTCGTTTCCTTGATCCTTTGGCTGGAATTGGTTTTCCTTGTAACGCAATTATTTTAGTTGGGTTTTTTTTTGTGCGTCTGTCTCGGTGTTTGTGTGTGAGTAAAATTTACATTTATTTCCTGTGTTTGTTTGTTATTTCAAGTTACTCTTAGCTTCGCCCTGTACCCTTGTTCCATGCCATTCCTGGCCATGTTCCTTGATAAATGGGTTAATGTAAGTTTTTGTCTTTGTTTCTCCCCCCCCTCTCTCTCTCTCTCAGTCTGTGTGGCGGAATTAAATTATAGTTAACTTTCATTCTTGTGTGCGGTTTTCGCCACATTTCAGCACCGTTGCTGCAGAGAAATGTTTTGAGGTTCCCGGTTTTTTGTTTTGCCACCAAACTGCACCATTTTCTCATGTTTGCACTTTGTTGTTGTTGCGCTTTTGCTGCTTATTTCTTTGTTGGTTAAATAATTTATTGTTGTAATGCTTGTGGATTTCTCTTGTTTATCAGAGCGGGGCTGTTGGCTCTGGATTTGTACGGCGAAGATGGTCGGTGCAATTGCGACAGCATTTGTTGTCAAATATTTGGCAAAGTTTAAATTAATGGAATGAGTTTTGGGTGGTGTCCTGGTATGGAAAGTAGGCGAAGGGTCGGAAATAAAGTTTGAAAGGGAATTGATCGAAAATCAGGTTGCACAATGGTGGAAGGAGTCTGAAAAGATTGATGTGGATCGGGTCGATAACCAAGTCAATATTAGAGTTGATCTCTGAGGTCTTCCTCTATACTAGAGTCGACCTCTGAGGTCTTCCTCTATACTAGAGTCGACCTCTGAGGTCTTCCTCTATACTAGAGTCGACCTCTGAGGTCTTCCTCTATACTAGAGTCGACCTCTGAGGTCTTCCTCTATACTAGAGTCGACCTCTGAGGTCTTCCTCTATACTAGAGTCGACCTCTGAGGTCTTCCTCTATACTAGAGTCGAC
Source organism: Hydrotaea cyrtoneurina (assembly GCA_958296145.1). NCBI lineage: Eukaryota > Metazoa > Arthropoda > Insecta > Diptera > Muscidae > Hydrotaea > Hydrotaea cyrtoneurina. The sequence goes on from OY282515.1 coordinate 79,894,614, forward strand.
CTCTGAGGTCTTCCTCTATACCAGAGTCGACCTCTGAGGTCTTCCTCTATACTAGAGACGACCTCTGAAGTCTTCCTCTATACTAGAGTCGACCTCTGAGGTCTTCCTCTATACTAGAGACGACCTCTGAAGTCTTCCTCTATACTAGAGTCGACCTCTGAGGTCTTCCTCTATACTAGAGTCGACCTCTGAGGTCTTCCTCTATACCAGAGTCGACCTCTGAGGTCTTCCTCTATACCAGAGTCGACCTCTGAGGTCTTCCTCTATACTAGAGGCGACCTCTGAGGTCTTCCTCTATACTAGAGTCGACCTCTGAGGTCTTCCTCTATACTAGAGTCGACCTCTGAGGTCTCGCTCTATACTTTAATCTTACCTTAAGTAGAGCATTCTATGTTTCCCTAAAAGCTGTTTCCGGCCTTACCCCCTTTCCCCCCTTTATTTCCTGGCTATAAATGCATTTTCCCAATAACAGCAAACGAGGAAAACGAATTTGTTTTTGCATATAAATGAACTGCCATAAGGCCAAAAATTTATCACACGGATTAAGTTATGTCTGGGACTCCAGCAAAAATACAAACAGACAACAATGAAATCAAACAAAAGTACTAAACCCTTCACTTACACTGAAATTGATCCCTTAAGCCGTACATATACAAATAATATTTCGTCTCCCCCCCAGCAGCAATCCCGACCGTGTCATTGGAGGCTAGCTGGCTTCGGCTGTCAAGTTCGTTGTGTGCCCCGGAATTGTACATTTTGCATACAAATCAGAAAATCAGCCACAATTATTTGTATAAATGAAATGTTACACAACAGCAATGATTGAGTATCATAAAAAAATTGAATTGAGACAAACACATCCCCCCCCCCACCACAGAAGACTTGCCGAGAAGTTCGTCAATTCAAACAGGATATCATCCGTTTTGCACTCCTCTCTGTTGCCGCTCGGGACAATTGTCCACACAGTGGCATCTACAAGTTATCAAAGACTAACGGGCGAATTCAAGGCTTCCAAATTCGATATACACAAGTGGATGTCTTTGCTTTGCTTCTGGAAGTACAAGGGACAAAAACGTGGATTATTGGGTTGTGATTGTTGTCGGAAATGCCGGTAAAAAGGTTTAAGCCCAAAACATCAGCCATCCAATGTTTCGCTTCGTTCCAACCATTGTCTTCTTGTGCAGTTATTTTCGGTTTAACGACATCTCCACATGTTCAAATATAATAAAGAAATTCCAATACAAATAAATGAAATAATATTGAAAAGCCAAAAAGTGAAGAGCACACTGTAAAAAGGGGGGGGGGGGGGGGTGGTGAATGGGGAAGACATCCCTCATTGGCGGCAATACGATTTACGCGGCACGTAATCTATAAATATTGACAATACCGGCAAACAGACAGACGAGAACGATATTCCGTCACCCACACACGAACACACACACACACACATTCGTACGAGTACAGGATAAACCGAATCCTTGGAAAAAGTTGTCTTTCTGCCATCAAACAAAGTAGGAGAAGAATGGCGACGCGAGGCGAGTATGTAAGCGAAAATGACAAGAAAACAATGACACAAGTTGGAGTATTTTTCCACATACTTGTGTTTATTCGCACTCAAGGATTCGAAAATGTACAGTGGAAGGCAAAGAGAAAAAAAAATATGAATGACGACGAAAGTTTATGGTACAGACAAATATCTGTAAGATTAATTTTGGTGTGCAAAAAACGGAAGAAAACCTAATTTGAGGAAGATTGTAGAGGTAACCCGGTCTCAGGTTGTGGTCAGTAGGCGTTCAGAGAGAGACAGTAATATAGAGAAAGAGCTCTCTTAGCTTGACAGTAATACAGAGAAAGGGTTCTCTTAGCTTGACTGCAGTACGAGTATAGAGGAAATTATGTATGAGGTTAATTCTTTTATAGAGGAAGACCTCTTCCGAGCTTGACTCTGACAGGGTTCCCCGAGTGTAGAGTATGAGTACAGGGGGAATCCTGTCGGAGGTTAACTCTTTTATACAGGAAGACCTCTCCGAGCTTGACTATAGTGCGAGGGTAGTAGGGAATTCGAGCTTGACTGTAGTACAAGTGTAGAGGGAACCCTGTTTGAAATTGACTCCAGTACAAATCTACTATCTTCTTCTTTTAATATATATTTACCCTCGACACTGATTCACTGATACACTGATTCACTGACTCTGTCACGCAGTACGTAGGAATTTAAATAGGCATTCTATAATTCTATAATCTATAAATAATAATAATAAAAAAATAATATTTTTTTTTGTACAGAAATTGTGTTTTCCCCAAATTTTTTTTTTAACAAATTTTTTTTTTACAAAATTTTTTTTTCCAAATTTTTTTTTTCAACATTTTTTTTTCCACAAAATTTTTTTTTCAACAAAATTTTTTTTTTCAACAAAATTTTTTTTTTCCACAAAAATTTTTCTTTTCAACAAAATTTTTTTTTTCAAGAAAACATTTTTTTTTCGACAAAATTTTTTTTTTCAACAAAAATTTTTTTTTTCGACAAAATTTGTTTTTTCAACAAAATTTTTTTTTTTCAAGAAAGCAAAATTTTGTTGAACAAAAATTTTTTTTTTCCATTTTTCAACGGGCGCCATAGGCGCATTTCAACTTACTAGGGAACCCTGTCTGAGGTTAAGTCTTTTATAGAGGAAGACCTCTCCCAGCGTGATTCTAGTGCGAGGGTAGTATGGAAACCCAACATTAAGTATGAAGTAATACCTGTCGGAGGTTGACTCCAGTATGGAGGACGACCTCTCTGGGCCTGACTATACAACGCGTATAAAGGACAACCCTTCTGAGATTCATCCTAGAATGAAAATATGCCACCCTGGGCTTGATTCAATTGGTAGAGATGAGGATTTCGTTGAACTTGACTCTCATAGGTGTGTTGAGGGAACCCCGTCTGAGATTGGCTCTTGTATGGGGGAAGAGTTCTCTGAGCTTGACTCTAGTACGAGTGTAGAGGGAACTAGACCTCTCTTGGCAATATTAACTATAGTATAGAGGAAAAGATTATCGGAGTATATTATCCTACAATATTTTATCCAACCAAGCATTTCCCTTTTTCTTTCGATTCCATAGCCACTGTCCCTTCAAATATGTTGGCATTTAATTTTATATCCAGCGAATCGCTGGTGTTTCTACTGTCTACGTTCGTTCCTTATCAATTCCGATATCATTGAAAATACATTTAATGCAAAATGTCTCACAATACAATGGGATGGCAAGAAGGATGGCTTGAATGGCAGCAGCAACATCGATTGAATGGCTAAAAAGTGTATTTGTATTTGATTTCTTTTCTCATCTGTTTGTTCATTTAAGGTGTTTTCTCTGGGTGTGTGTGTGCGTGTGTGTATGTATTTGCATCTCACGTCCAATCTATTCACCGGAAATACACACATACCCAACCATGTGAATGCATCGACATGTATCACACACATCCTTACAAATATCCTCATGTTTGCCATTGGCATACCGCTGTCTGTATGTGTGAGCTTTGGTTTTTGATTTGGTTTTTTTTATGTGCTTTTATCTGTGCGTTTATCGAGAAACGAGTTTGTTCTGTTACAGCTACGGCTGTCAGAAAAACACACACAAGAAGGAGAAGAAGAAAAAAAAACGAAGAGAAAATAACTTTTAAATACAATGTAATCAGCAAATAATGATCACACTCACAAACACACTCACACCATCCGGTTACCTGGCATACAGGTAAATACCACATACCCAATACCTTGACATGTTTATGCATGTACTGAAGCACTCACATACACACACAAGTGTACATTGAATGTCAGTACGTTTTCACTTTATTTAAGTGCTCTTGATTTCCATGATTACACCCAGGAGGTAGAAAAACAGAGGCAAAAGGAGCAGTGCCAATACAGATTTGCTGAATTATGGATTTTGACAGATGGTTACCAAACAAATGCCCATTCATGAGAATTCCATGGATTAACAGTGAATGCAAAGATCTCTAATCGATACCTTGGGAATCGGATGATAGTCGGTGTAATTACAGGGCAGAAGTTCACCAACAGAACGGATGAGTTCAAAAGAGAGAACAATTCAATAGAAATGTTAAGAAACCAAAATGGTTCTCCGATAAGGTTATAAAAGTAACCAAAGCTAAAGCTAAAGCTAAAGCTAAAGCTAAAGCTAAAGCTAAAGCTAAAGCTAAAGCTAAAGCTAAAGCTAAAGCTAAAGCTAAAGCTAAAGCTAAAGCTAAAGCTAAAGCTAAAGCTAAAGCTAAAGCTAAAGCTAAAGCTAAAGCTAAAGCTAAAGCTAAAGCTAAAGCTAAAGCTAAAGCTAAAGCTAAAGCTAAAGCTAAAGCTAAAGCTAAAGCTAAAGCTAAAGCTAAAGCTAAAGCTAAAGCTAAAGCTAAAGCTAAAGCTAAAGCTAAAGCTAAAGCTAAAGCTAAAGCTAAAGCTAAAGCTAAAGCTAAAGCTAAAGCTAAAGCTAAAGCTAAAGCTAAAGCTAAAGCTAAAGCTAAAGCTAAAGCTAAAGCTAAAGCTAAAGCTAAAGCTAAAGCTAAAGCTAAAGCTAAAGCTAAAGCTAAAGCTAAAGCTAAAGCTAAAGCTAAAGCTAAAGCTAAAGCTAAAGCTAAAGCTAAAGCTAAAGCTAAAGCTAAAGCTAAAGCTAAAGCTAAAGCTAAAGCTAAAGCTAAAGCTAAAGCTAAAGCTAAAGCTAAAGCTAAAGCTAAAGCTAAAGCTAAAGCTAAAGCTAAAGCTAAAGCTAAAGCTAAAGCTAAAGCTAAAGCTAAAGCTAAAGCTAAAGCTAAAGCTAAAGCTAAAGCTAAAGCTAAAGCTAAAGCTAAAGCTAAAGCTAAAGCTAAAGCTAAAGCTAAAGCTAAAGCTAAAGCTAAAGCTAAAGCTAAAGCTAAAGCTAAAGCTAAAGCTAAAGCTAAAGCTAAAGCTAAAGCTAAAGCTAAAGCTAAAGCTAAAGCTAAAGCTAAAGCTAAAGCTAAAGCTAAAGCTAAAGCTAAAGCTAAAGCTAAAGCTAAAGTCCAAACCATGTATGGCGGGCCAGCCGGCTACAGTTATCCAGAATTTGTCCATTATGCCTTCAATTTCCAAATTGTGGATTTATTTTCGCACTGAAAAATTCAACTTTAATGAGTTTTTAATTTTCCGAGTAATTTTCCCATATAAAATTAATTGGATTTCCTTTAATATCTCTTCTCCGCGAGTTCCTCTTTAACACCTTTTTGCCACATATCCATGGCTGATATGCCCTCACAAGTGCTACTCCATTTAACAATATTAATTAAACCAGACACCTTTCAACAAATTCTTTACTCAAAAGGCAAAACTTTCCCCCTGCCACCCCTGGCGACAAATTGACAAACAAATATGGGCAACAACTAACACGGTTTCATAACTGCAACGGCATGATATGCACCACAAAAAAAAAAACAGAACTCTGAACTGAAGCGAAAATTCTGTTTGAAAATTTGCAAAAGAGCAAAAGGAACAGCAGCAGCGAGAACGGAAACATCTGTTAAGGAGGAGAAAAAAGCGTAACCCTTTTTGAAAATAAAAATGTTTCATATTTAACTACTGCATTCCCTAGGCAATGCGGTGGGTAAACTGCGCCACCTATGGCCAATTTTATGAGAGTGTTGAAAATGGCACAGTGTTTTAGAATCGGATACCGAATCGGTCAAATCTCCCTTTAATCCTGATCTAGTGAAGAATTGAGGAGACAATATAGGAAAACGACTTTGTAGTCAATGGATTCCGGTCGCCATTAGGTTTACGTTAGAGTGGCGGTCTGTTTAGGTAGACTCACTTACACTTTGTAGTCCATTGCGCTAGCACGGAAACCTGTTAAAAACATATCCCTACTGGCTCACATTGAAATTTAGCCATCGGAAATCAATTCCTAGCCACTGTCCGTCATCCTATCGCTGTTTCACTTCTGGTCCCTCTCGTTTCGACTATATGTGATTTTTTTTTTAAAACAAAAAAGCTACGCGTTGGGGTTTTAAATAAAAAAAGTTGCTAATTTTTTGTTTCATCCGACTCCCCCCGCTCAAATAAAAGCGTGATATATTTTATGCTGTTTTTATAATAACGGATTTTTATTATGTTGCACAACGAAAATGTGTCAAACATTTTTAATTCTTTTGCAGTCGAAGGTTTATTTTTTTTCTGGCGTTCGTCGCATCGTCCCCGAAAGTGCATCCATCTGTGGAATTAAATAAGAGTTTAACTTTATTTTTTTTTTCATGTGGAGTTTTCAACAATCAAATTATTAACATCAATATGCTAGGGGAGATTATAAATGTCTTTTTTTTAAATGCTGAAAGGAATTTGTATGGAATAAATTTGTGTTAAGTACAGGCTTTCTCGGAGAACGGAAATCCACCCAAAACAACATAAACGAGGCACTCTTTAGTGGAGATTTTATTGAGGGAAATGTGTGAAGTGATTTAAAGTCCATAGGAGAAATCTTCTTTTGGTACATTTTTCAACTGTAACGTTCTATTTCGATGCTGACATCATTTTGTCTCTTCATTGCGGATTTTAGGTTCAGATACATTCGTCCACCATCTCATCGTTGTAGCTTATCTGTCGTCGCGACGTTTGGCTAGCTGTTGCAGGAATACGTTTTGTCTTGACATAATTGATCATCGGTCGCATCTTCGCCGATTCATTTACATTCTTATTGAAGAGGTTGCACAAAAAGGTGTTACCCAGTCGTCGTGACGTCTTGTAGTGCTGAAAGATCGAATTATTCAAATTGTTTGAATTGATTGAAGTTTTGGAATAATTCGAATTATTTGCATTGCTTGAATTATTCGAATTGTTTGAATTATTCGAATTGAATTATTCATTTATTTACTTACAGTGGGCGGACACCGACGGTCGCAGTGGTTTTGTTCATCCACGGGAGATGTCTGTCCAGCGGAGATTAATTTGCTTTTAAAAACACCGTATGGGACCGAGAAATTTACCAGTCTATTCATTTATTCAATTTAAAAAAAAACAATTATTCGAATTATTCAATTATTAAATTATTCAATTATTCGAATTATTCTAGTATTTAATTATTTGAATTATTCAAAATATTCGAAATATTCGAGTTATTCGAAATATTCGAGTTATTCGAATTATTCAATTATTCGAATTATTCAATTATTTTTTTTATTCAATTATTCAATTATTCAATTATTCAATTATTCAATTATTCAATTATTCAATTATTCAATTATTCAATTATTCAATTATTCAATTATTCAATTATTCAATTATTCAATTATTCAATTATTCAATTATTCAATTATTCAATTATTCAATTATTCAATTATTCAATTATTCAATTATTCAATTATTCAATTATTCAATTATTCGAATTATTTAATTATTCGAGTTATTCAATTATTCGAGTTATTCAATTATTCAATTACTCAATTATTCAATTATTCAATTATTCAATTATTCAATTATTCAATTATTCAATTATTCAATTATTCAATTATTCAATTATTCAATTATTCAATTATTCAATTATTCAATTATTCAATTATTCAATTATTCAATTATTCAATTATTCAATTATTCAATTATTCAATTATTCAATTATTCAATTATTCAATTATTCAATTATTCAATTATTCAATTATTCAATTATTCAATTATTCAATTATTCAATTATTCAATTATTCAATTATTCAATTATTCAATTATTCAATTATTCAATTATTCAATTATTCAATTATTCAATTATTCAATTATTCAATTATTCAATTATTCAATTATTCAATTATTCAATTATTCAATTATTCAATTATTCAATTATTCAATTATTCAATTATTCAATTATTCAATTATTCAATTATTCAATTATTCAATTATTCAATTATTCAATTATTCAATTATTCAATTATTCAATTATTCAATTATTCAATTATTCAATTATTCAATTATTCAATTATTCAATTATTCAATTATTCAATTATTCAATTATTCAATTATTCAATTATTCAATTATTCAATTATTCAATTATTCAATTATTCAATTATTCAATTATTCAATTATTCAATTATTCAATTATTCAATTATTCAATTATTCAATTATTCAATTATTCAATTATTCAATTATTCAATTATTCAATTATTCAATTATTCAATTATTCAATTATTCAATTATTCAATTATTCAATTATTCAATTATTCAATTATTCAATTATTCAATTATTCAATTATTCAATTATTCAATTATTCAATTATTCAATTATTCAATTATTCAATTATTCAATTATTCAATTATTCAATTATTCAATTATTCAATTATTCAATTATTCAATTATTCAATTATTCAATTATTCAATTATTCAATTATTCAATTATTCAATTATTCAATTATTCAATTATTCAATTATTCGAATTATTTAATTATTCGAGTTATTCAATTATTCGAGTTATTCAATTACTCAATTATTCAATTATTCAATTATTCAATTATTCAATTATTCAATTATTCAATTATTCAATTATTCAATTATTCAATTATTCAATTATTCAATTATTCAATTATTCAATTATTCAATTATTCAATTATTCAATTATTCAATTATTCAATTATTCAATTATTCAATTATTCAATTATTCAATTATTCAATTATTCAATTATTCAATTATTCAATTATTCAATTATTCAATTATTCAATTATTCAATTATTCAATTATTCAATTATTCAATTATTCAATTATTCAATTATTCAATTATTCAATTATTCAATTATTCAATTATTCAATTATTCAATTATTCAATTATTCAATTATTCAATTATTCAATTATTCAATTATTCAATTATTCAATTATTCAATTATTCAATTATTCAATTATTCAATTATTCAATTATTCAATTATTCAATTATTCAATTATTCAATTATTCAATTATTCAATTATTCAATTATTCAATTATTCAATTATTCAATTATTCAATTATTCAATTATTCAATTATTCAATTATTCAATTATTCAATTATTCAATTATTCAATTATTCAATTATTCAATTATTCAATTATTCAATTATTCAATTATTCAATTATTCAATTATTCAATTATTCGAATTATTCGAACTATTCGAATTATTCGAACTATTCGAATTATTCTAACTATTCGAATTATTCGAACTATTCGAATTATTCGAACTATTCGAATTATTCGAACTATTCGAATTATTCGAACTATTCGAACTATTCGAATTATTCGAACTATTCGAATTATTCGAACTATTCGAACTATTCGAATTATTCGAACTATTCGAATTATTCGAACTATTCGAATTATTCGAATTATTCGAACTATTCGAATTATTTATACAAAAATTAAATATTTCTTAAATGACTTATAACTCCATAAATAAGCCTCATAGAGCGGAACGGACAAAAACCTGTAATCAATTTTTTATAGAAAAATTCAATATTTCTCAGGGAAACTTAAAATCATTGGAGTTATCAATGTTATCAAATAAAACCCATAAAGTGGAAAGGAATAAAATTTAATTATTTTTCAACCTGTTTTGGATAAACCTGAGATCTTTTTAAATACGCCTCTTATAGTGATTTTTTTAAGGCGACCTTAGGCCACTTTAATAAATTTGCCTCCTTTAATTTTCCAAATATACCGAGGCCAACTCAAACTCAGTTCTTCATTTCAATACTGCCAACGACTTTAAATACTGGCAACTTCAAATTCTATTATATCCTTCAGCTTTTATGGACCACGAGCTGAGAATCCTTTACGTTTTAGCATTTTAAACTCATGTCATCTGTCCTGGCTGACATCTTGGCCAACTCTACTCCCTTCTTTTTATGGCTGTTGTAGAAACTTTTCAAATTGCATTTTTTTGTTTGTTTTTTTTCTTTTTATTACATCTCAACAAGAACACAACAACAGAGGACACCCTCAGATTCTTGCGGATCATTGGTGTAATATTCATAGAGCACTAAAACTCAACGGAAACTATTAAAATAAAATGGAGATCTGGCAAATGTACTCATGTGTCTTTGTTTTTTTGAGTGCGAATCAAATGCAAATGTTTTACGTTTGTTTTATGGCTGTTATTGTTTCCAGAGGAATATGAGAATATGTCTGTTGTTATGTCCTTAGAGAAGAGAGAGAAAGAAAACGAGAAATATGAATACACCTACACCTTCACTTTCATATGTCTAGCAAATGGCATAAAGTTTATAGTAACAAATCATAAAATCATCTGTAGATCCTTGTATCCTGGCTGCTTCGTTGTCTTCCATTTCAAATGGAAAATGACAATAGTCAAAGTAAACGTATCCTTATCTACTTTTGTTCATATTGTTGAGATGGTAAAAAAGAACAAACAGGCAAAGGAAAAACGCATTTGTATAACAACGTTAGAATTCCAAATGAAGAGTAGAGGAATCGGGATAACATCAGCAACTACAACTACAACTACATCAACTAGATTCCCCCCACTTTAACAAGTGAAATTCCCATTAAATGACAATGACGATGATGCCAGATGGCAAAAAGGTAGTTGGAGGTGGCAGGCGGATGCTCAGTCTCCTGCTGATGACATCGAGTAGCACAAGGGCAGGCAGGGGATGCAGCCAGTAGGGGTGGATGTTGCTGCTCCAGTTGTTGGCTGTTGCCTGGATGTAAAAATAATAACACAACTTGTTTTTAAGCTGTAAAGTGCACCTTTTCTTGTTCACTTCTTTGTCGTTGCCATAATGGCGCAGGCAAGAGATATTCTGGGCAGCAAATGAAAACAAAAAAAAAACACAAACTGCGATGAAGAATATCCAGAAGAGCAAATGTTCAAAATCAAGTGGAACAAAACAACAACAAGAATAGAAAAGCTTCAGCTCGGCGGCGTCAGCAGCACCAGCATCAACATCAACAATGCCCGTACTGACAGCAGCTGTACCTACTCGAAGGTATTTTGTTTTCTAAGAGCCATTTTTTGTTCGTTTTTTTTTTAATGCTAAAGTCACAGAAGAGGAGGGTGTGGCTAGGCAGGAGAGGGCTAGTGTTTCAAAAGTGCAGCATTGTAATTTCGAATTTCCATTTACCGGGTATTCGTGAAATGTCCTTAAGAGCAACTGAGACCAGAGAAAGGACAACAGAATATGTTTTTTTGTTAAAGCCCCTTGAGAATTATGTGCTAACTATGTTGGACTTTGAAATATAAATAGGGGAATATTTCAAATTATAAAGTCTCACAAATATTTCGTTTCGGCTTAAGTCCAACATAGTTAGCACATAATTCTCATGGGGCTTTAACAAAAAAACATATTCTGATCATAAAAAAGCTACAGACCGCTATCACTTAGTTTTAAAGATCTAGGAGATAAAAACTCCATAGCTCCAAGCACCACAATCCCTTAAACTTTATCAACCACTGAGGTATCCAGAAACACTGACAATGCCGGTCTCAATATAAGCCCCAAGCTTTAAGGACCCAATGGTCCAAGTATCCTCCACTGGCAAGAGATTAAACCTCTTCCCTAAGCACAGTCCCATTGAGCATTGCAGCCAATCATACGTTCGTTCATTTAAGTGTTCATTTTAAAATACATAATATACACTTGCCTATGGTCCTTTGGTCCCAACAGAACTCTCTGGCTGGTCATGTGTCACATTGACTTGTTAAAATGTTTAATTATCACATTGCAATCCGTTTAGCTAAAAACTTGTAAATTATGCATTTTCCTCCCAGTTGTCATATAAATCCTTAACTCTCTTAGATTACCAGACCATACCAAATCTTGCCGGCTTCCCCCTAAGCGGCTCGGGCAACCAAAGTTGCATATTGTCATCGGTTGTTGATCCTTCTGGGGTGGGTTATGCCGATCTACTTTAAGGAGAACTGTTGGTTATTTTGTGCAGGATTAGAAGAGCTTTCGGTGAGCCGACTGGTCGATGGACGATGATGTGCCTACATCGTCGACTACACACGATTCGGGCTTAAATAAATACTTTAAGGATACGTTTGTGTCTGTGTGTGGGTTTATGTGTCGGTCAAGTGATTTATTGGTGCGTTAAGGGGGATGGCAACACTGACCAATAAAGTATTTTACATTTGCCATTTATTATGTGGAGATAAATGTGAGTGAGTCTGAGTTACTCCCCTGTATGTGTGTGTGTGCGGTTCTAAATTTATTGAAAATATTCAACTTAAATACATTGTAAATTACCAACACACAGACACACACACACGCATGTACATGATTTGAAATTCCCAGAAAGGCTTATTTGTTTTGAAGAAGATATCTCTACTTTGAATATTTTACATATCATTACTAACCGTAGGAGGAGGGGGCACTCCCACAGTTGTGTGTGTTGGTGTAGATTTCTTTAGTCCTTAGTTCAGTTTAAATTAATTATTATTTTGTTGCCAGCTAAAATTCCATACAATCAAGGCTGTGTTTATCTAACTTGGTGTTGTGGTCTCCATATGCCAGCCTGCATGTCTTAATTACTATTCTTTTAATTTCCAGTTTTCTTTACATTTTAATAGAGAGAGAGATAGATAGGGAGAGAAAGATACTTTAATTACTGCTATTATCATTTGAAACTCATTTGCCTCAGTTTGTTATAATTTGTCTGCATTGGATATATGTTTGAGAAATGCCTTAACTAATTTCCAGGAATTTTCCAAATTTTGTTATTTCTTCATATCATGTATACATTGATAATTATCGGATAGTTTATTCCTTAAGTGTTCTGTTGTGTGGTTTGCTGATGATATTTGTGGAAATTGAATGTTTGGCTTATTGAGGTCGTCATGGTGATTATGTTTATGAGGGCCATGTACGACACAGGAGGTTCGACGAGAAAAGGTCCAATCAATAGAGATATACGAAATATCTCTTTGAACTTCCAGTCTTTCTGAGCTAGAACTTTTTAAAATCGTGGTAAACATAAACATCCCTCATTTTCTTTGATGGCTGTAATTTTATTTGACAGCTGTCATTTTATTTGACCGTTGTCATTTTATTTAACTGCTGTCATTTTATTTGTTAGTTGTCATTTTATTTGACTGCTGTCATTTTATTTGACAGCTGTCATTTTATTTGTCAGCTGTCATATTATTTGACAGCTGTCATTTTATTTGACAGCTGTCATTTTATTTGACAGCTGTCATTTTATTTGACAGCTGTCATTTTATTTGACAGCTGTCATTTTATTTGACAGCTGTCATTTTATTTGACAGCTGTCATTTTATTTGACAGCTGTCATTTTTTTTGACAGCTGTTATTTTATTTGACTGTCATTTTATTTGACATTTTATTGACATTTTATTTGACATTTTATTTGATAGCTGTCATTTTATTTGACCGCTGTCATTTTATTTGACAGCTGTCATTTTATTTGACAGCTGTCATTTTATTTGACAGCTGTAATTTTATTTGACAGATGTAATTTTATTTGACAGCTGTCATTTTTCTGACCACGGTTTATAGTCTCCATTTCCCCTCAATTTCTGTCGTCTTGTTTATTTTCCAAACTCTGCATTCTTCTATATTTTCCCTTTGACCTTAAACCCTCCACTAATTTCCCGTTTTTCCTTTCATGGAATTGATTGAATCAATCCCATTTCCAATTACCACCAGTTACTCGATTGGTCACACAACGACGTCCACATCCATTCGTTCGTCTGTCCATTGTTTTATTACATTTTATGTGTTTTTGTTATTCGATTCAATTTGAGATGTGTTGTTTACGAGTGTTTTGTATCTATTATTTATTTACAATATTTATCAATTATTTATTATGTCCGTTTGGTCTAGCTTTGCTTTGTTAGCTTTCCATTACAAGCGATGTTGTTTTGCTTGCTAGGCTGCCCAACCATGCGACTGCTCCTGCTGTTCGGACCAGCGACGTACAAAGTTGTGTTGGCACACTTATACTACGATACAATTTATTATTGACCGCCGCCAGGCTATTGAAGTTAATGACATGGATCATGTTCATCATAGTGTGGACGGACGCTTGTTGGTCGACATCATGTAATGGACAGTTTTGTTAGTCTTTGCAAAAAGTGCAAGTTCTTATAAAGGTCGGGGTGAGGAGACCGAGTGAGAGAGAGAGAGGGTGAACGATACATGTGGTTATGAGGATATAACCTAAAGCAAAAAGGATATTCATATTTTGAAATGGTTGAATTTACTAATAATTAAACCGCATACAAAATTGTTGGCTTCCGACAAAGATTTGGGGCCCAACCAAGAGAATTACAAAAGAAATATCCTGGCCACTGTCATTCTCATATTCATTAACTTCTTCACATACACTTAAGATGTTCTTTTGTTTACAGTTCTCCCATTTGTCTTTGTGCATAAATTCATCGACTCTTTCAATTACATGTCTCTCATGTCATATCCTGTCAATATCCACACTCACGACAGCAATTGTTTCCTTTTTTGTCTGTCCCGCTCTCACGCGTTCAACAGCTGCGCGTACATTAAATGAAGGCCTGTGGCAAAGGACGACACAACGGGCGCAGTAGTAAATCCTTTCCGTATTTCATTTTCGACATGTTGGACATCATTAACGTAATTGCCGCCATAGCCGTTGTCGTTGTTCGGCATATCCGGTAGCAATCTATGCAACAAGAGTAATATTTTCTTTATTCATTTTCCTTTTTCCTTTTTTTTGGTTGGCATTGTTAGTCGTTCTGTTGTTGTTGCTGCGCTATTTTGTATGGCACCGGCCATTAATCCTTTAACAATTTGTGCAGCCGGCGAACACCCAAATGGATGTAATCGTCATCCGCAATGCTCGGGCAAGGGTGACTTATACAAATCCTTCTCAGCGTGAGATTATGGGCAAATAGTATAAAATATGGTGGACATTAGGCCAGGACAATTGTATTCTGGATAGAAAAAACCCATCCCGATCTTGAGACGGGTAATCCTGTGACTATTTTGTCTCTAATGGGTTAATATGAATAATGAAATGATTTGAATCTCCTAAATGTGGCACGATATGAAGCCAATAAAGTTATACCATTTTCATTAGGGAAAAGTATTATTCTAATGATTCTTTCTTAAGACTCTCACATTTTTACTATGACTTGATGTAGGGTGAACGCACCAAAAAAAAAAAAAAGGTTGACATTAATATATTTCAACCATTTTTTTTTATGTCTTAACTGTTGCCATTGTTCATTTTTATTTAACATATTATTAATTATGGACTTATGGTGAGCACGCGTTTCCTTTTCCCTATTCCCAAAAAAGGGTTCGAGAAGCTGTGACACGAATTTTAAATGTCAAGCGGACAAATGGCGCTTCACACAATTGAATTGGAAATAATTGAATATTTTAAATGAACATTTTCAATTTGGGGCGAAAAATTCTGAATGAGTGTTTTCAGCATTTTCGCTATCATTTTATTTCACAGCTGTCATTTTATTTCACAGCTGTTATTTTATTTAACAGCTGTCACTTTTATTTGACAGTTGTCACTTTTTTTTGACAGTTGTCATTTTTTTTTGACAGTTGTCACTTGTTTTTGACAGTTGCCACTTTTTTTGACAGCTGACATTTTATTTGACAGCTGTCATTTTATTTGACAGCTGTCATTTTATTTGACAGCTGTCATTTTATTTGACAGCTGTCATTTTATTTGACAGCTGTCATTTTATTTCACAGCTGTCATTTTATTTGACAGCTGTCATTTTATTTCACAGCTGTCATTGTATTTGACAACTGTAATTTTATTTGACAACTGTCATTTTATTTGACAGCTGTTGTTTTATTTTACAGCTGTCATTTTATTTGACAGCTGTCATTTTATTTGACAGCTGTCATTTTATTTGACAGCTGTCATTTTATTTGACAGCTGTCATTTTATTTGACAGCTGTCATTTTATTTGACAGCTGACATTTTATTTGACAGCTGTCATTTTATTTGATAGCTGTCATTTTATTTGACAGCTGTCTTTTTTTTTTAAAGCTGTAATGTTTTTACAGCTGTCTTTTTTTTAAAGCTGTAATGTTTTTACAGCTGTCATTTTATTGACTACCCGCAAGATGACCACCCGCGAGACAATTCCAACTATATAAATGTTTTATCCAATCTAATGACACGTTATCTTTATTTAAGCACGCCCAACTAATTCTCTTTATTCACTAGCAACATATGATGCACGGGCATCATGCATTGCAAAATGGTAAACTAGTGTTGGCGAAATAAACCAACATATGTGGGTTGCTTGATACCGTGTATGTATGTGGCACTTACGCATATCGATGTGTATAAACAACTAGGTACATATCTGTGTAGGTAGTCCAATAACTATGTTTTTTATCCCCAATATTTATCGTTGTATATTCTTTTCTCTTGCCACAAGCCAACGGCAGTGTCCACGAGGACGACCACATAGCGATGGCAAAACAACTTGAGAATGAGAAGCAAAAGGCAAAAACCATAATCAAAAGTCGAAAAGATGATGATAATGATGATGCCCATGACGATGATAATGATAGTGGCAATGGCAATGGCAATGGCGGTGCGTGGATACTGATATAGAAAGAGGTGATGGAAATTGGCGAGGGCAGGCAGAGCAGTTTCCACGCCAACGATTCATACCCAGCAACGGTGACGGCATCAGCAGCAATTTATTATTGTTGTTGAAAATAATTAATTTATATCATTTAACATGACAACACAGTTTTAATTATAACTTACAACAACTTACACACTGCTGCTGTCCGCCCTGGCCCCCCTATGGCCATTATGAACAGCCACATACTTAGGTACCGTTCACCGCTGCAAAACTGAAACTCTACAAGAAGAGGAGGAGACCAACAACAATAAATAAAAATCTTTTGTGAAAATAAGTCTGTAAAGCATGAAAAATTACAATGGACTTTATTTAAAGTGCATACAATAATGGACTGTCTCTGGCACAGACGCTGTCCGGGGTGGTACTTAAACAAAACTCCGTAAAATTATGCATATCCTTTTTCCGGAGCAGCGATTGCAAAAGTTGAGTGGAACAAAATAACAAAAGTTGCCCATTATCTTCGTTATGGCTTTATGTACGTGAAGATGAGATACAATTTTTTATAGTTTACAGTAAATTGCAAAACAAGTGGGTATGGGACATATGGACACAGGGTGACCATGAAGGATGGGGATACAGGGTGACCACGAAAGCAAAATAGTATAAAACTAGAATATACAAATTTAAAATAGTAAAGTAGTGAAAAAGGGAAATTGTAAAATTGTAAAATAGTAAAATAGTAAAATAGTAAAATAGTAAAATAGTAAAATAGTAAAATAGTAAAATAGTAAAATAGTAAAATAGTAAAATAGTAAAATAGTAAAATAGTAAAATAGTAAAATAGTAAAATAGTAAAATAGTAAAATAGTAAAATAGTAAAATAGTAAAATAGTAAAATAGTAAAATAGTAAAATAGTAAAATAGTAAAATAGTAAAATAGTAAAATAGTAAAATAGTAAAATAGTAAAATAGTAAAATAGTAAAATAGTAAAATAGTAAAATAGTAAAATAGTAAAATAGTAAAATAGTAAAATAGTAAAATAGTAAAATAGTAAAATAGTAAAATAGTAAAATAGTAAAATAGTAAAATAGTAAAATAGTAAAATAGTAAAATAGTAAAATAGTAAAATAGTAAAATAGTAAAATAGTAAAATAGTAAAATAGTAAAATAGCAAAATAGTAAAATAGTAAAATAGTAAAATAGTAAAATAGTAAAATAGTAAAATAGTAAAATAGTAAAATAGTAAAATAGTAAAATAGTAAAATAGTAAAATAGTAAAATAGTAAAATAGTAAAATAGGAAAATTAAAAAAATATTAAAATAGGAAAATTAAAAAAATAGTAAAATAGTAAAATAGTAAAATAGTAAAATAGTAAAATAGTAAAATAGTAAAATAGTAAAATAGTAAAATAGTAAAATAGTAAAATAGTAAAATAGTAAAATAGTAAAATAGTAAAATAGTAAAATAGTAAAATAGTAAAATAGTAAAATAGTAAAATAGTAAAATAGTAAAATAGTAAAATAGTAAAATAGTAAAATAGTAAAATAGTAAAATAGTAAAATAGTAAAATAGTAAAATAGTAAAATAGTAAAATAGTAAAATAGTAAAATAGTAAAATAGTAAAGTAGTAAAATAGTAAAATAGTAAAATAGTAAAATGGTAAAATAGTAAAATAGGAAAATTAAAAAAATAGTAAAATAGGAAAATTCCAAAAATTAAAAAAATAGGAAAATAGTAATATAAAATAAAAGCCCAACATCAGTGATTACAATCTAACATTAGATATATGGTTAACCCTTTGATGACCTACCCTTGGCGTTCTCACCCTTATTTCCTTTCTAGAAAGATTTATAATATATGTTAGTCTTCTTGTGGTGATTCAAACCAGTTAGTAAAAACATTTTCCAATTCAATACCATTTTTCCATTAAATACTACTAAATATCAGCCCGTAATGCTGCCACTTTGAAAAGCCACAAAATCACAACAATTCTCTATTTCTTAGCCTATTTCTAAAATTATGAAGAGATCGTGCCACCTGCCACCAAATAACTAAACAACCTCATTGGCTGCCATTTTTCGCCGTACAATTATCACAATCATCACCGGCATCAACGCAGCCATCGTTGTCGTTAGGCTAGGCCATTAAGGGTTAATGATATTTTATTGTCATTGCGTACAAAAGACACAAGACGACAAGAGAAAAGACAAGACAAGGAGAAGGGAAATAAGACGAAGGACAATGGACTGGCTGTAAAAAAGGAAACATTGCGATTACACTCAACATCATCAACATGAATGGCAGTGGCAACGGCAGACACACAAAAGATGAACAGGAGGACACTCAAATATACATTCACAGTGTTGCATGATGATTGTGATAAACTAAAATTACAGTTATTTTCTTCTTCAATTTCATGTTGCCGCTGCTGCTGCCGCTGCGGCTGATGTTGTTGGCCCGTTTGTCGGGTGGCATCTTTACATTTAACATCATCAGAAGCCATTATGAATGGCATTGTCGTCGTTCTTAAGCACAAGGATGCACCCTTTCCCAAAGCCCTCCCCAGTCACACTGACACAATCACACACCACTAGAAATAAAGTTGTTTGCAATTGTTTGTGTGTCTGTGTGATTTTTGTATGCCCCTTGCTGTGCACTGACGCAGTTGTGAGTCTCTGTCTCTGAGAACAGTTGGTCGGTCGAAAAGTCGGTTGAACAAAATAATAATAATAATGTCAATTACTATTTTGTTTAAGTTGAATGTATGTGTCTGAAAGTACTTGAACCACAACTGACGCACACTTGTACATTTATTTAACTTTGCAGTTCATTGCAAGCGGCAGCCTGAAAGTCGGACGTAGGGAATGGGTGTGTGCAGCAGCAGTTGTGTGTTTGGTATGATAGAGTTTGGAAATGTGGGGAGCAAAACTAGAACATGGAAGTGTTGAAATTCGTTTTAAATAGTCTCCCTTATTCGCATTTGTTGCCATGAATTTAATTATGAATTTTTTAACATTTGATAAAATATTCTTCCTTTCATTATTGCATTTTTTTTTTTTTTGGAATTTAAATGAATGCGGAGCTCAATATCCTGTTATCCGTATGTTTAAGATGTTTTCAAAAATTCCAAATAAATATGATTCATACGCGGTGATATCCCCGAGTTTTTTTCCAACGAAAGTCCATCAAGGCGTATGATAGATATTATTTCAAAATTCTCTAAAAATATAAATCATACGCATAGATTACACCGTGTTACACACATTCTGTCCTATGAACTAAACTTACTTTTTCGGAAAGGGGATAAAAAATAAAAATACACGTATATCGGCGATTTTCATGTACACGTCAGAATTTTTTTTTTTTTAAGTTTGAAGTATGAAGCTCGTAGTGGCCTGTGTGAAAGCCTTTGGACCGATTGTTAACCCTTTTTCAGTTATCCAATCGAGCTGATTTTTTGCAGGCAGACTCGTGGAAATGTCTGTATCACGTCAAATTTTTTAAAAAATAGATTTTTATCAATTCTCAGATTTTCCTAAATTTTTTTTTTTAAATGGTTATCGTTTTTTTTAAGGTTTCAGTCAAAAAACATTTTTTTCGTAACGCTTAAGTTGTTTAAAAATTTGGAGTGTGTTCAAGTTATGCTAAGAAAGTGAAAAAAGTATTTTTTTTTCAAAAATAATAAAAATTGGGGAAAATCTGAAAATTGATAAAAATTGTTTTTAAAAAATTTGACGTGATACAGACATTTCCACGAGTCTGCCTGACGTGCACATGAAAATCGCCGATACACGTGTATTTTTATTTTTTCCCCTCTTTCCGAATATGTGCATTTGGTTCATAGGACAGAAAAAAAAACTATTTTTTGTAACACGGTGTTATTTTTAGTTCTGTTCTCCGCAAGAAAACGTTATTCAAATGCACACACCCTTTGACAAAATATGCCCTTTATGCGACAAAAATAATTGGATATAAATTCATTTTTTGCTCTTATTTAAACAAAATCCATCATGGCGTATGATTAATATTTTTTAAAATTCCACCATAAATATAAGTCATACGCATCGAAATATTTTAGTTCTCTTCTCAACGAAAAATTATCATACCAATTCACACACACCCTTTCACGAATAATGTCCTTTATATGCCATCATTTCCATATTGGCCAGGACATTCGTGTAACGTATATCGTTATTAGGTGGTTATGGTATGCTAACGTGAGTCCACCACCCACCGACTTGTAGGTGCATACCTCCGCCCTTGCGTCTCTGTCTTCTCCGGTCTCTACGTGATATGTGAATGTAATCAAAAATTCTATTAAGGATAATTTTTTGGCATTTTATGACACACAGAAATCTGAACACAACATCCAGTGTCCAGTTTGGTTGACATACATTCCCTACTTGGCACAATTTCCATTTCGAAACTCATTTTCATTATGTGTGAGAGTAAACATTAACCCACATACGGCCAGAAAATAAATAATACCAATGAGTTGTTGCTTTCACTGGTAATTGCCAGTAAATTTAATTCCACTAATAGGCAGGGATTTATTCAATTCTTTGACCTCCAGACAGATTTCTGAGATTTATGTATTTTGCCAAAAACAAAAAAAGCCGCAGCAAGGGCTTCATCAGGTGCCCGGGGCCAACACACCACGGTGAATGCTTATTAATAGTCAAACGGGCATTCTTGGTAGACAACTTTCTCAATATGACCATGAACTGCACAGTCCGGGCGTTGCCCATCCCTCGTTTACTGAGTTCGTACAATAATCAATAGTTGGCTTTCACTTTGTGTCTATGACAGTTTATGACTTTTGTTTTTGTGAGTTTCCCAAACATATTTCGTATTAGTTTTTGCTATTGTTTTGCATCACTTCTGTCCATTCGAATGAAATGTCAAAGTTAGTTTTGTTGCACAGTAATGAACACATTTTAAGTTCATGCCAGATCATATGTATGAATGGGTTTCACCCTGCAGGCCCTGGTCGGTTTTGGAAACCAAACAAACCCCAAAATCTTTGCACTTCTAACCTCAAACGGTATTCGGAATTGTTGTGATGGAGAATTCTGGTCCCAGAAGAGAATTTAGGATGCTTGACATTGTATGACACTTAAAGAAAATAATGGGGTTCATTTTTTTTTTAAATATAAAGAGAAATGGTTAATTTTCCTAAAAAATTGCATTTAATAAAATTTGTTTAAATTAATATTAATCATACGCTGTAGTTTGTAAAGTCTCTGCAATCATGGCGTATGAGTTATTACAATTTTCAGATTTCCTTGTCACTCGAACTGTAAAGTCTCTGCAATCATGACGTATGAGTTATATCAATTTGCCGATTTGCATGCCACTCGCATAAAATGTTGGCTTCGATTTTAAAAATATTAAAAGAAGGTCAGGGCCAAGGGTTCCGTTTTAATTGTTCTATCTTGGGTGTTTTTTTTATTTTACCACATCACATAGTACTCGCCCGGATTATTTCTTACACCATTCAACAACTTTTGTTTAAAAATCCCCAACAAATATAAATCATACGCCCTGATGTCTTTGAGTTCCGACCCTGAGAAAAGTTATTGTCTTCAACTCATTATGACTTCATTCCATTCACCTCTCAGAACTTACAGCCTGTTGCCATAAAACGAAATCGTTCGTTCGTTACAAATTGTCGAAATTGGATGCGATATAACGTGTGTATTAGACATTATTCAATTCTGAATTTTTGATATATGTTAGAGAATGACATGTGGAACGTACACCCAAAAGAACCAGGTTCCCTTACTGAGAAATATCCGTTTTATGGCGCCTTCAATTTTAACAATTCATAACGAAAGATGGAATTCGTTTTATGGAAACCAGCCCTTAGTTTTTTAAATGTTACTTTCATCAGGGCGTATGATAAATATTATTTAAAAATACCAAACTAATATTAGTTATATGTTCCGATGTCCTTTATATGTTCCGATGTCACAAAGATTCAGATTCAGCTCTTCTAGCATCAGTTTTAGTTGTTTCCACATGTCTCCCTATTTTTTTTCTTTTTTTT
This sequence comes from Hydrotaea cyrtoneurina, assembly GCA_958296145.1. Lineage (NCBI taxonomy): Eukaryota > Metazoa > Arthropoda > Insecta > Diptera > Muscidae > Hydrotaea > Hydrotaea cyrtoneurina. The sequence continues at coordinate 79,917,199 of OY282515.1, forward strand.
TCATTTTCCACATTTCGTTTTTCCCTTTAACAAAAATTGTTCCCTTTAACAAATAACCTCCTATGAAAATCTCTCGCGGTCGCGCCGAAATTAACTTCATCACAACGTATAATAAAGATTATTTCAATATTCCCCATAAATATAAAAAATAAAACACATTAGTTCGTCTATCATGGTGTATGATAAATATTATTTAAAAAAGTTAATATTAATCATACGTATCGGTGTCTTTGAGTTCTGAACCATCATACGCCCCGGTCTCTTTGAGTTCTGAACCATCATACGCCCTGGTGTCTTTGAGTTCTGAACCATCATTCGCACCGGTGTCTTTGAGTTCAGAACCATCATACGCCCCGGTCTCTTTGAGTTCTGAACCATCATACGCCCTGGTGTCTTTGAGTTCTGAACCATCATACGAACCCGTGTCTATGAGTTGTGAATCATCATACGCCCCGGTATCTTTGAGTTCTGAACCATCATACGCCCTGGTGTATTTGAGTTCTGAACCATCATACGCCAAGGAGTCTTTGAGTTCTGAACCAACATACGCCCCGGTGTCTTTGAGTTGTGAACCATCATACGCCCTGGTGTCTTTGAGTTCCGAATTATCATACGCCCTGGTGTCTTTGAGTTCTGAACCATCATACGTACCGGAGTCTTTGAGTTGTGAACCATCATACGCCACGGTATCTGTTCTACAATCTTCTCATTCATTTACTTCCATTCACCTCTCAGAACTCCGTTTTTCTATTCCACTTTCTATCTACACTTAGTGTCCACGTTTTTCTCCCAGTGTAGAAATAAACCTTAGCACACTATAAAATATTCTGTGTGATCAACGAAAGTTCTACATATGCATTTATGCTGCTACCACTACATAAACGTTTCGTTGTGCTCTATGTACATAGATTCCATTTACATAAGTGTGGCTGTTTAATGTTGTAAATGCAAAGCAGAGATTGTCCCTATCTTACTGATGGAACGACAACTAAATGTCCTGTGAATACAGGAGGCACACAATCTCAATTCCATTCAAAAAGAAAACCAGAAGGCACTACGAACAGAGACATGTTGTTAACCAGCAAAATCTCGGGAGTATATAAACCCGAAACATTTGTTTTTTTTTTACATACACACACATGTGTATGTAAATGTTGTTTGGAATACATGTGTAGGTGCTTGTTTTTTTCGTGTGTATATGGAATATTTACCTGCAACCACAGTGAATACACTTTGCCAGCAATCACCAAAGATTTTCTCCATTGACACGCAGGATAAAGGATACGCCGAGAACGGTGTGTGTGCCGGGAACAACATTATGTGTACATATGCAATCGTTCACCAGTATTTTCAGTGTCAATTTCCTAGGAATCGTTGTATTTACTTGTTTAATTAGTTAAAAATTATGCAAGTTCTTATATAAATCAACATTTTTGAATAACAGTGGCATGTTAAATTCCAGTAAACCATGTCTCTCATGTATATCGTGCTGAGGGCATCGCAGACATTTTTTTAAATTAAAAAAAAAAGAAAACATTCTTTAAAGAATCGGCATTTATTTACTTACTTATTTCCCTTAAGATTCCATGAATGAACAGACGGGGAACTTCTCTCGAATCAGTATACGATATAATTTGTATACTCAATGACCGGGACCTACTGGTTTAAAGCCGGCTCCGAACGGCTAATGCTTTCCTAGAGAAGTTTTACATGGCTTAGAGATTACGAGGTGAAAACAGCCGCCGAAAAATGTTTGATGGTCTTACCCGGTTTTGAACTCGGGTTCTTCTGTGTGATAGTCGCACACACTACCTACCACACCATAATTTATTTAAATTTTCAAATTAATATCAATCATACGCAGCCCCTCCTAATCTATAGTTGGACACGGCGTATGAGTTATTTTGAATCAGAGACTTTTAAGTCGTTATTGGTTCGGTTTACGATATCGTGTCATACTGACAATCGTATATTTTTTTTCTCTGCCATGGTGTCCCCTGTTTTTTTCCTCCGTTCGACCAAATAACCTACAATTGGATTCCGTAGAAATTAATTAATATCAATCATACGCAGCCCCTCCTAATCTTTAGTTGGCCACGGTGTATGAGTTATTTTGAATCAGAGACTTTTAAGTCGTTATTGGTTCGGTTTACGCTATCGTGTCATATTGACAATGGTTTATTTTTTCTCTGTCTGTCTCTGTTTTTTTTTCCTCCGTCGCGACGGACCAAATAACAAACACTTTGTTTCCGCAGAAATTACCAACTGCCAGCAGGCCCATTGTTGTCACATTTAATGACTACAAGTGTAACAATTATTTTCATTACAAAATAAATGACAATAACAGCAGAGACCAACAGAGACACGGAACTTATCAAATGTCAGTTTTTTATGCTCTCCATGTCACTGTTTGTACTGTGTGTGGGTGTGTGTGTGTGCGTGTTTTCTTTTCCGAATACCACCCATGATAAATGAACTTCCATTTATTTATATAAAGTATGACAATACTTACAACAATTTTTTTTTGCGGCGCATTCCATGCAAACATATATTAAATATTACAGATACTTTATATGTGTATGTAAGTACATACATACATTTATGTAGATAAATGTAACAATATTGTATACATGTACATCTTTGTCGGACGGTTATTGCTTCTGATACACCAGGTTTTGTTTCGCACACGAAAATTCTCTGAAATGAGTTTTTTGTATATTTTTTTTCTGTTGAATTGTTGAATTTTCATTTCTTTAAAAAGTTCACTTGTAACCATATTCAAATTGTCGTTTATTGTTGGCCAAAATCATTTGCAAATAAGTTTAAACTTTAACTTGCATAGAAATATGTTTTGTTTTCTGTCTCCCCCGCGCTCTCGCTTTCTCTCTATCTCGGCCAACTTTTTAAACGTTTCTCATATCTACAAAAGTTGATCATAGACCGAACGACCAAAAATTTAAAAGTTGATGGCACTGTGTTTTGGTTGTTGCTCTTGTTGTCGGCAAATTGGGCCAAAAAGTTTGTCATTCGTTATGAATGGGTAGAGGGGGGGGGGGAATGCTTGGCGTTATTGGTTGGTAAAGCAGTGGTGGCTCAAAATTGAAACTTGTCAAAGTTAAATTTGAATATTTAAATGCTTATTATTTTTGTTTTCTCTCTCTAGATTTCATTGCCATGCGTAAAAGTTACGGATCATAATGGAAGTTTCGAAGCAAATTATGAACCTAGAGGGACATGTGTAAGAACGAGGTGTGCTAGAGAAGTTACGCGCATGGTAATCGTAAGAAGTTCAAATACATATTTAGCGTTTGGAATTTTTCCAAAAAAAGTCGATTTCAAATTTTTTTTTTTAAAAAAATTCCAGTTTTGTTTTTTTGTACGGAAAAGTTGCCCGTTCGAAATACGTTCGTTTACAAACTTATTAATTTATTTATTTTTCTTATAGAACATTGTTTATTTATTTTTCTTAAAGAAAAATTTATTTTTTTTATAGAAAAATTTATTTCTCATATAGAAAAATGTATTTTTTTTATAGAAAAATTTATTTCTCTTATAGAAAAATGTATTTTTCTTATAGAAAAATGTATTTTTCTTATAGAAAAATGTATTTTTCTTATAGAAAAATGTATTTTTCTTATAGAAAAATGTATTTTTCTTATAGAAAAATTTATTTTTCTTATAGGAACATTTTTTTTTCTTGTAGAAAAATTTATTTTTCTTGTAGAAAAATTTATTTTTCTTATAGAAAAATTTATTTTTCTTATAGAAAAATTTGTTTTTCTTATAGAAAAATTTATTTTTCTTATAGAAAAATTTATTTTTCTTATAGAAAAATTTATTTTTCTTATAGAAAAATTTATTTTTCTTATAGAAAACTTTATTTTTCTTGTAGAAAAATTTATTTTTCTTATAGAAAAATTTATTTTTCTTATAGAAAAATAAGAAAAATAAATTTCTTATAGAAAAATTATTTTTCTTATAGAAAAATTTATTTTTCTTACAGAAAAATTTATTTTTTTTATAGAAAAATGTATTTTTCTTATAGAAAAATTTATTTTTCTTATAGGAAAATAAAAAGAAAAATGTATAGAAAAATTTCTTTTGCCGCTAAGCTACTTTTCTCTGGGCTACTTTTGTTAAAGAAAACTTGCCTCTGGCCTACTTTTCTTATAGAAAACTTGCCTCTGGCCTACTTTTCTTATAGAAAACTTGCCTCTGGGCTATTTCCTGGCTAAATGCTGCTTACGAATTGCCCCACACCTTTCTTTCACAGTCTGCATATGAGTTCGTCCTTTCTCTGCTAATGGCATTTAATACCCGCTTATGGTGCAAATCATCACCTGCCACCCCCCACCAACCCCTGTGTATTGCCATTGCCACCGAGTATATTCAAAATGTATACGTTGGTACGATGATTTCTGTATGAATGACAAATTTCAAAAAAATGGTTAATGGAACAAAAACGACATAAAAAAGGACAACAACAAACATGAGATATGCAAACGACGACAACAACAACTACAACAGCAACAAGCACAGTGTCTACTGTTATGATATGCATAAAGCGAACAACAACAAAAGTTTTGGGTTCTTTTTTTTTTTTTGGTGCATAACAATAAAGCTGCCGCGAGTTTGAATAATAAAAAATTACTTTTCGTCATACATTCACATTCACATGACGAATTTCCCTTTCATGTGGAAGCGCATCCATTTTATATCCTTTCAATGCCAGCCATCGAGGGGAAATTGTAGCCGAACAATAAAAACAGCAATGGTTTATTACTTTTTTTTTGTTCGCGTATTTTCAGTTTATTGTGATGAAAAGCGTTTTGTTGTATTTGTTTTTTTTTTTTTGGTTGTGTAGTTTTTTCCTTTGCTGGTAATGGCTGTTTTCAATGCTCACCGTTGAGTTGTTGTGAAATTATTTGGCATTTGAATATTGGATTTTAGGTCGGAAAATAGCAATTCTAAGTAAAGCTGAGGTAGAATTTCAGGTTTAAATTATTTGGGTGACATTGAAAGGGAATGGCTCGAATAATGAAAAGTGAAGGCACTTTTTCTATAAGAAAATTTGCCAATGGGCTAGTTTTCTATAAGAAAATTTGCCAATGGGCTAGTTTTCTCTAAGAACATTTGCCAATGGGCTAGTTTTCTATAAGAAAATTTGCCAATGGGCTAGTTTTCCATAAGAAAATTTGCCAATGGGCTAGTTTTCTATAATAAAATTTGCCAATGGGCTAGTTTTCTATAAGAAAATTTGCCAATGGGCTAGTTTTCTATAAGAAAATTTGCCAATGGGCTAGTTTTCTATAAGAAAATTTCCCAATAGGCTAGTTTTCTATAAGAAAATTTGCCAATGGGCTAGTTTTCTATAAGAAAATTTGCCAATGGGCTAGTTTTCTCTAAGAACATTTGCCAATGGGCTAGTTTTCTATAAGAAAATTTGCCAATGGGCTAGTTTTCCATAAGAAAATTTGCCAATGGGCTAGTTTTCTATAATAAAATTTGCCAACGGGATAGTTTTCTATAAGAAAATTTGCCAATGGGCTAGTTTTCCATAAGAAAGTTTGCCAATGGGCTAGTTTTCTATAAGAAAATTTCCCAATAGGCTAGTTTTCTATAAGAAAATTTGCCAATGGGCTAGTTTTTTATAAGAAAATTTGACAATGGGCTAGTTTTCTATAAGAAAATTTGCCAATGGGCTAGTTTTCTATAAGAAAATTTGCCAATGGGCTAGTTTTCTATAAGAAAATTTGCCAATGGGCTAGTTTTCTATAAGAAAATTTGCCAATGGGCTAGTTTTCTATAAGAAAATTTGCCAATGGGCTAGTTTTCTATAAGAAAATTTCCCAATAGGCTAGTTTTCTATAAGAAAATTTGCCAATGGGCTAGTTTTTTATAAGAAAATTTGACAATGGGCTAGTTTTCTATAAGAAAATTTGCCAATGGGCTAGTTTTCTATATGAAAATTTGCCAATGGGCTAGTTTTCTATAAGAAAATTTGCCAATGGGCTAGTTTTCTATAAGAAAATTTGCCAATGGGCTAGTTTTCTATAAGAAAATTTCCCAATAGGCTAGTTTTCTATAAGAAAATTTGCCAATGGGCTAGTTTTTTATAAGAAAATTTGACAATGGGCTAGTTTTCTATAAGAAAATTTGCCAATGGGCTAGTTTTCTATATGAAAATTTGCCAATGGGCTAGTTTTCTATAAGAAAATTTGCCAATGGGCTAGTTTTCTATAAGAAAATTTGCCAATGGGCTAGTTTTCTATAATAAAATTTGCCAATGGGCTAGTGTTCTATAAGAAAATTTGCCAATGGGCTAGTTTTCTATAAGAAAATTTGACAATGAGCTAGTTTTCTATAAGAAAATTTGCCAATGGGCTAGTTTTTTATAAGAAAATTTGCCAACGGGATAGTTTTCTATAAGAAAATTTGCCAATGGGCTAGTTTTCTATAAGAAAAATTGCCAATGGGCTAGTTTTCTATAAGAAAATTTGCCAATGAGCTAGTTTTCTATAAGAAAATTTGCCAATGGGCTAGTTTTTTATAAGAAAATTTGCCAACGGGATAGTTTTCTATAAGAAAATTTGCCAATGGGCTAGTTTTCCATAAGAAAGTTTGCCAATGGGCTTGTTTTATATAAGAAAATTTGCCAATGGGCTAGTTTTCTATAAGAAAATTTGCCAATGGGCTAGTGTTCTATAAGAAAATTTGCCAATGGGCTAGTTTTCTATAAGAAAATTTGCCAATGGGCTGGTTTTCTATAAGAAAATTTGCCAATGGGCTGGTTTTCTATAAGAAAATTTGCCAATGGGCTAGTTTTCCATAAGAAAGTTTGCCAATGGGCTTGTTTTATATAAGAAAATTTGCCAATGGGCTAGTTTTCTATAAGAAAATTTGCCAATGGGCTAGTGTTCTATAAGAAAATTTGCCAATGGGCTAGTTTTCTATAAGAAAATTTGCCAATGGGCTTGTTTTATATAAGAAAATTTGCCAATGGGCTAGTGTTCTATAAGAAAATTTGCCAATGGGCTAGTTTTCTATAAGAAAATTTGCCAACGGGATAGTTTTCTATAAGAAAATTTGCCAATGGGCTAGTTTTCCATAAGAAAGTTTGCCAATGGGCTTGTTTTATATAAGAAAATTTGCCAATGGGCTAGTTTTCTATAAGAAAATTTGCCAATGGGCTAGTGTTCTATAAGAAAATTTGCCAATGGGCTAGTTTTCTATAAGAAAATTTGCCAATGGGCTGGTTTTCTATAAGAAAATTTGCCAATGGGCTGGTTTTCTATAAGAAAATTTGCCAATGGGCTAGTTTTCTATAAGAAAATTTGCCAATATGCTAGTTTTCTATAAGAAAATTTGCCAATGGGCTAGTTTTCTATAAGAAAATTTGCCAATGGGCAACTATTCTATATGAAAATTTGCCAACGGGCAATTTTTCTGCCAGAAAAAATTGCTCGAATATTCTCTCAAACAATTTTTTGCTTGGCCAACCTTATACCAATACACACATACACACTTACACATATATTCCAATATTACGATCAAACATTATTTTCACTTCAGGGAAAAGTAATTAAGTTCCTTTATGGCAAATAAACCATTAACGCTCCGAGCGAAACTACCAGAGCACACAACAAACACATTCGCCTCCATCCCCTCCCCCGTCAAATGCAGACACATTTCACAAAAACCGTCTGACTTTTGTGTGTATAAGTCATTAAAGTGTATGAGAGTTAAAAAAAGATGAAGAAGAAATATTTAATAATTTGTTAAATTGATAAATTGTGAAATCAATAGAGGATGACTTTTTTTCACAACCAAGCCCTGGCTCGCTACGTGTAGACAGCAACGGTGATTGATGATGTCAGTTGGAAAGGAAATGATGTGAAGGTAATGGCGGTAACAGTGAAAAAAAAGCAACAAAGGGGCGGACAGATTTCTATCAGCTGACAAAGAGTTGGAGGGGTTATCGATGAAGTAACACAGGATGCCTGGGAAGTCAAAGTCGGAAGTCAGGAGTCAGGGGTTGAGTAACCAGTGAATGTTGTCATAAGTGTCAACAATTAAATTGTGGTAAATAGAAACAAAAGGACAATAATTACAAGAAGAGAAGACGGAGTATAAAAAATTGAGTTCTGGGGCATAAATGGAGTGGAACCATGAACTAATGGAACTTTTCCTGTGATGTGAACATGGACATATGATAATAAATGAGGATGGTGCCATCGAGAGATATCTGGGAAAGAAGGTGCGAATATAATAGAGGACATTATACTCAGGAGAAAGGAGGGACAGGGACAATACACAGCCAGAGAAGCAATGAACCGAAACTAAAAAAAAAAAGCAAGAAGCTAAAAACTGTATTTTATAAACACCATAAAACATCACAGCATGTCATGAATTGGATCCATGCGTTATCTGCAACTCTGCACCTCAACTTACACTCCCACAAAAGTTCTACTTTTCCCCCCACCTCAACAACGGATAAGCACAATTTCAGTATTTCAAACACAAGACAACAAAAAAAAAAACCGCCACTAAAAAATGCTCATATGCGACAATTTCGACAAATATTTTCATGTCATATTTTGCAGTTTTTTTCCGTCTTTCCGAACAACCAAACTAAATCCTCTTTTTTGCGGTATTTCCACTCGTAGTTATGCTCCTGCAACATATCCAGGAATATGATGAAGCGAAGAAACGTATGAACAGAAAAAAAAAATGACAGCAAATAAATCTCTCACTGTCACAGATAAATGTTTTCGCAACAGAGCATTTTCCAGGGCAAAACGACACCAAAAAAAAAACAACCCAAGAAAGCAAAAAACACCCAACTGACAATAAAACAAAGACGACAAGAATGCTTTTGAGAAATTTCTAAAAATAAATCTCCACATACTACGTCGTAAAGCGCCGAGCTAGAAGAACCCTTTATGAAAAATGCTTAAGTCAAGCAGTTTTAAGGTTTTTATTGTGTTGTCGTTTTTTTTTCTCTCTCTCGGTAACACAGTTATCAAATACAGAAATTACCCAGCAAAGAATGTGGGGAAATCTTAGTGAATAATCAAGTTTGAAGTTGAAGTCAAGTTTTTTAGATTTCTTTGAGGAAATATACTTTATATTAACAGAATTTTTTAAAAATTGCATATTTGATAGCTGTCAGTATATTGAGAGCTGCCATTTTATTTGACAGCTGTCATTTTATTTGACAGCTGTAATTTTATTTGACAGCTGTCATTTTATTTGACAGCTGTAATTTTATTTGACAGCTGTCATTTTATTTGACAGCTGTCATTTTATTTGACAGCTGTCATTTTATTTGACAGCTGTCATTTTATTTGACAGCTGTCATTTTATTTGACAGCTGTCATTTTATTTGACAGCTGTCATTTTATTTGACAGCTGTCATTTTATTTGACAGCTGTCATTTTATTTGACAGCTGTCATTTTATTTGACAGCTGTCATTTTATTTGACAGCTGTCATTTTATTTGACAGCTTTCATTTTATTTGACAGCTGTGATTTTATTTGACAGCTGTCATTTTATTTGACAGCTGTCAATTTTATTTGACAGCTGTCATTTTATTTGACAGCTGTAATTTTATTTGACAGCTGTGATTTTATTTGACAGCTGTCATTTTATTTGACAGCTGTCATTTTATTTGACAGCTGTCAATTTTATTTGACAGCTGTCATTTTATTTGACAGCTGTCATTTTATATTATTGACAGCTGTCTTTTTTTTACCGCTGTCATTTTATATTATGGAAAGCTGCCATTTTATATTATTGACAGCTGTCATTTTATATTATTGACCGCTGTCATTTTATATTATTGACAGCTGTCGGTTTATATTATTGACAGCTGTCAGTTTATATTATTGACAGCTGTCATTTTTTTTTTTGGCAGCTGTCATTTTTTTTTATTGACAAGTGTCATTTTATATTATTGACAGCTGCCATTTTATATTATTGACAGCTGTCATTTTATATTATTGACCGCTGTCATTTTATATTATTGACAGCTGTCATTTTATATTATTGACAGCTGTCATTTTATATTATTGACAGCTGTCATTTTATATTATTGACAGCTGTAATTTTATATTAATGACAGCTCTCATTTTATATTATTGACAGCTGTCATTTTATATTATTGACAGCTGCCATTTTATATTATTGACAGCTGTCATTTTATATTATTGACCGCTGTCATTTTATATTATTGACAGCTGTAATTTTATATTATTGACAGCTGTCATTTTATATTATTGACAGCTGTAATTTTATATTATTGACAGCTGTCATTTTATATTATTGACCGCTGTCATTTTATATTATTGACAGCTGTCATTTTATATTATTGACAGCTGTCATTTTATATTATTGACAGCTGTCATTTTATATTATTGACAGCTGTCATTTTATATTATTGACCGCTGTCATTTTATATTATTGACAGCTGTAATTTTATATTAATGACAGCTCTCATTTTATATTATTGACAGCTGTCATTTTATATTATTGCCATTTTATATTATTGACAGCTGTAATTTTTTTGACACTTGTCATTTTATTTGAACGTTTGATATTTTATTTGACAGCTGTCATTTTATTTGAACGTTTGATATTTTATTTGTGAAATAAAATGGCAGCTGTCATTTATTGACAACTTTTGGAAAGTAGCTGTCATTTATTGACAACTGCCATTTTATTGACAAATTTTCTGTAAGAACGTTTGATTTTTTCTTCTTCTCTCTAAGAATATTTGACTTTTCTTTTAAATTCTTTTTTTTTTTTGAATAATTGCCTGGCAACACGATAACTTTTTCCGTCTTCTGACCAAACTTTCCTTTGGGTTCTCCTTAAGCGGATACAAAATGAACCAACAAAAAAAACTGTACTCCTCTTACAGGATTTAATCATAACTGAGCATTCCATTGTGAAGCCAATGAAGACTTTTTCAGACCAGTGAGCACGGCACAAAAAACAAAACACATAAAATTTATTAAATAAATAAAGACCAAAATGCCTTTTCTACTTTTGCGCAAAAATTTCACAGAAATAACAAAAAAAAAAGAAGGAAAGCCCCGCCACCGCAGGGGAATATTCGTGCCTGCTGCCAGTGTCGTTCTGGCGGTGTTGGTTGTTGTTCTTAAGGAATGTTCCGCACGTTCCCTTGAGTCATTCGGGGGGAATAAGCAGGATATGTACATATTTGTGCGTTTGTGGTCAAAGAAAATAATTAGCTGTCTCTCTCACAATTAGACCAGATTTTTTCCCAGTTGTTTGTTGGGGAGTTTGCGGCTTTTACGTTACGCATGGTCTAAATTATTCTTTTCATAGCCATAAAGAACATTTAGGGACCTGGGGGGGATAATCCGGACAAAGGATGGGGTGAAAGTGGCGAGGGGATGGTGTAGATGACACTATTTCCATTCGGCTTTTAATACTTTATTTACAATTGTTGGCCAGCGGAATAATTGCATTAATGCAATGCTTTTAGTTGGCATTTATTAAGTTTGTCATTCAATTATCAGTTGCCCAAAATCAAAACAAATGAACAACAACAGTAAAGCCAACTACAGGTCCTTGTTAAGCAGCTTACGTTTGGCAAATTTGCCAGGCTTTCAATAGAGCGCACATTTCCAAATTGTTGCACATCTCAAATTGATTTGTATCGAAATGAACCGAACACATGCATTTATTATGTTTTCAACATGTTTGCATTTATTGGGTTTAGAATGTACACAATTTTCCGAATATGCATTTAATGCGAGGGGCAACGACAAAAGGTTAGCTAAATTCAAAAATGTATTGGCATAATTGGACCGTACATCTTCAAAGACGTTGAATTGAATTGTAGCTGAATTTATTCCAAACATTTCACATTTTAAACCAAATTTTGTTTACACCTCGTGAATTTTTTGTTTGACAATTTTTTTTTTTAATTATTTGTACAGGACCAAGCTAAATGCCACACTGCACGCGTTCACATGAGCCAATTGAGAGGTGAGCCCACGTTTTGGCCGCCTCGTTCGTGCGATTTTACTATTTGCCATCATCGATTAAACGTTGAAAAAACGTTATCGATTGCACGAGAATATTTGTTCAGCTTTGCCAACCAATCACAGATAGGCTCATGGTTTTACACCTGAGGCGTATGAGTAATATTTTGAAGGGGAAAGGTTAGAAAACAAACTAACGTTGTTTGGATTTATCTCTCATCTCGATGCCGACCATGTTATTGAACTGATGTCGAATTCATTTAAGCTTTTTGTTAAACAATTTTGTTGTTTTTGTTTTGAAGTGTAACATTTTGCAGAGATATGTATTTGAGGTAATTTCCCACGAATCAATAAAAAACACGATTTTGGGTTTTTCGATGTTTGGTCATTTTGGATTTCGGGTGGCGATATTCTGTCCAGTTCTGTCCTGTTGGTGTGTTTGTCAGTAGCTCTGCATCGTAGTCTTCCCATAAACGTATTTTGATGTCGTTATTGTCCTCAATGTGTTTAGATTTTGTGAATTTCGCCCTGTTTAGCTAACGCATAGAATTGAACACTACGGTGGAGTGAAATAAAAAAAGTCACACTCGGAAAGAGATGTAGTGTGCGATCCTTATAATAAAGGAAAAAGATGGCAAAAACAATTTAAAAAAAATTATTGGCCATCCAAGACCTTTCAAAATTTCGATGTTGATAAATTTTCACAATTTTGATATAATTTTTTTTTTTATTTTTAGAATTCCTTGTTGATATGAAAATTTTTTTTTTTTTAATTTTTTTCCTTTAAAATTGGAAATTTTCAAAATTTCGATGTTGAGTTGAAATTTTTTTTTTTGTTAATTTAGAATTTCTGGTCAATAAATTGTCACAATTTTGATGTTGATTTGAAATTTTTTTTTTTTAATTTTTAGATATTTTGATTAATTTTAACAATTTTGTTTATAAATTTTCACAATTTTGATGTTGATTTGAATTTTTTTTTTAGAGTTTTTTGTTTGCTAAATCTTCACAATTTTAATACAAATTTAAAACCAGACCCTCTAATTGAAAAGTTAAAAAAAAAGAATTGTTGTCGAAAAATTGCAATAGTAACCGGTGTCACTAGACGTTACTTGACGCTCCTGGGTCGCTGGTGCGGCCGCGTAAATCAACCAACCAACCAAAATAACCCAAATAACTAGTCGCGTCTTCAACAAATTAACTTAACAAAGCAACAAATATTGGTCGATCAATCTCTACTTTGCCTCAAATACTTTTATTTGGGTTCTGAAAAAACTCAAATTTGTAAATTTGGAATAAGTTGATTCATTTCATTTTTACGATATTTTTCAAATCAACACCAAAATAGCCAATATTTCAAAATACGAAGGGGCGCCACGCACAACTAGAAATTTACAAAAAAAATAATCTTATTTTTTCCTTATTATGGATACCAGACTACATCTCTTTCCGAGTGTAAAATGTTGTAATTTAAAAAAAAAAAATGAGAAGTGCGGCGCCAGCTTGTTTTTCCTTTCTTTATGATCCCAAACTGCATCTAGATTCGAATGTGAAATATTCCGATTTAAAAAGTCTCAATTTCTTTCTGTAAAATAACATTTGAATCAAATCGAAACTACTAGTTGGGCCAACCGGTATACTGAAAAGTCTTTATGGAAAATCCAAACTAGTAGTTCGGCCACCCGGTATATTGAAAAGTCTTCATGGAATACAAAATAGATTGATTGGTTCTTGCTTTGTTCCTGCAACATTTTATTTTATTTTTTAAATGAGCAGATGAGTATATATACAAACCAAAGTAGCATCCAGTTGACATATACTTACCCATTACCTTATACATTACCTTACACATTACCCTTAGCATTATGTCCCCCCCTCAAAAAACAAAGGACAGCGAATTCATAGAATTTCCCCTTTAACAGTCTGTCGCAAAAAAAAGACACACCATCCAACGAAATTCATTCATTAAAAATTGTCACACACTTTTTATTTCTGTAATTTCTTTGTTTTTTTCATTTTTAAATATTTTCCGTTTATCATTTCTTGTTGTGTTTGTTTATAATTCGATACATTATCATTTTCATTCACAATTACATGTTCGTGTTTTGTTTTTGTTTTAATTTCTTTTTTTTTTTGGTTTTTTGCATAAATACATAAATTTTATAACTATTAAAAATTAAATATCTGTTTTTGTAAACATAAATATATGTATGTTTGGTAAATATTTGTGTCTCTGTACGACTGCAAACAAATAGAAAACTACGGTTAGTACATGGAAAAGAAGAAGAGAAACAAACAACAAGAACAAAAAACAGAAATAACACATACCCATTATCAATAAATTATGCAAAATTGTCAAATGATTAAATGTTATTAAAAGACATAAACTGTTATACGGGAATCTGCCATTAATAATTTAATTGTGGCGGTTTTTTTTCCTTTGAAAATATCTCTTCAGATCGGAGTTTTTTGTATTGCATAAAATTTAATTTGAAATTATGTAATTAATATTTGTTAATAATTTAAAAAAAATATATTAAATTTAATTATAGAGGTCAGTGAACTGGGAATTACATTAGGAGTAGATTGTAGCAAGTCGGGCTGGCTAAATTAGGAGGGTCTTCAAGAAAAAATAAATTATAAAAAACATCCCTCTTAAAATTAAAAAAAAAAAATACGAAAATTATTCAACTTTGAAAATATTTCTAAAAAATATATCTAATTAGCCGATTTTTCTTATTAATACCTCAAATCAGCACAAAACTCTTTGCCAGCAAATTATTTTTTACCGAAAAATACGAAAAGTAGTCTACTTTGGAAATATTTCTAAAATATATTTAGCTGTCCGATTTTTCTTATTAATACCTTAAATCAGCACGACGCTCCTTGTCTGCAAAATATTTTTTACCGAATCCAGAAATGTTTTCTGGATCAAAAGTTACAGACTTTTCACTGATGGAATTGCATTCTGGGCTACTGGGGCCAATGATGACCAAAGTAAAAACTACGAAAAGTAGTCAACTTTGGAAATATTTCTAAAATATATATAATTGTCTGATTTCTATTATTAATGCCTCAAATTAGCATGACACTCCTTGTCTGCAAAATATTTTTTATCGAATCCAGATATGTTTACTGGATCAAAAGTAACAGACTTTTGACTGATGGAATTGCATTCTGGGCCACTGGGGCCAACGATGACCAAAATAAAAAATATTATTTATAAAAATAACACTATGCGACAAAAAAAAATTAAAAGGAATTTTTTTTTTGAGTGAAGCAACCTATTATGTTTGGTATATGCAAGAAAAATGAAAATTGTAAGGAAATATTTTTCAAAAAAAAAAAATTATGTTGATTCACCGAAGAATATATTGTTTTCAGACAATTTTTTTTTCGATTGCAGACAAAAAAAATTTTGATTTACACGAAGAATATTTTCTTTCCAAAGAATTTTTTTTTTGTAGCATAGTGTTATTTTTATAAATAATATTTTTTTATTTTAGTCATCGGTTGGCCACAGTTCTTTGAATTTTGCCTGCTGCAATTGTCTGAAAAGAATATATTTTCCGTGTGAATCAACATCATTTTTTTATTTTGAAAAATATTTCCTTATAATTTTCGTTTTTCTTGCATATACCTTTAAAATTTTGACCATAATTTTCAAGGGAGACGCCCGATCAAATAATACAATACATTAAATAAAAGATAATGTTTGAGCTAAATTAAAGGTAATTATGTAAACCTCCTAAAAGTAGGATTAGGTTACGAGCGGGATTCTTTTGAAATTGTGTTACTTTTACAAAAATGGCCATAACTTCGTCATTTATCAATAGATGTCCCTCATATGCGGCTTGATTTCTTCAATAGGATGTTGACTTTTTGAAAATAATTTAGAGAAAATATTTCGAATTTTTTTAATTTTTTTTTATGAATATTTTTGTGTGTCAACCAAACATGATTTTTTCCCAACCAAATTAGTTTTGCCCACAGCTCTTTAGCAGTGGTTTTTTTTATATGAGAATTCAGTTTGAAATATTTTTAAATCACATCACCACCTTTAATTGCTTGCCTTTTTTAAAAATTTTAAAAAAAAGGATCCATAAAATTTAAAAAAAAAAAATAAAGCTAAAGCTAAAGCTAAAGCTAAAGCTAAAGCTAAAGCTAAAGCTAAAGCTAAAGCTAAAGCTAAAGCTAAAGCTAAAGCTAAAGCTAAAGGAAGAAAACTAAAATACATATTTTAAAATATTTTTTTTCGAGTTTGCATTGTAAAAAAAAATCACCAAAAATATGTTATAAAGATTCCTTAACACAAAATGTTTGTTGCACAGTGTAATCCTTATTTTTTTCGCATTTTTCAAATACACCAAACTGAAATTATTGCGCAAAGACTGCAAAATGAGAGCATAACCAGTATTACATATGGGGAATTCCAAGTCAAATCGGACAGCATGAAGAATTTTTTTTTTGGATTTGTTTCATTTTTCACTCTGTTGATGTCCCTTTTCAACAGCGTGTCTCAGTAAATTTTCAGATTTTTGGGGCAACTGGTTACAGAGATATCGACGTGTAAAATAATCGCATTATAAGGAAACTGTGTTAAAATAAATACTCATAACTTATTCAATATTAGTCCAAATATAACAAATTTTTTTTTTATTGTTTTTATTCCTTTGTAAACTATCCAAAAAAAAATAGGAAAAAATTGTGCACAGTGGGCTTGTATTGTATTTTTGGGATTTAAAATTTAAAATAAATTTTTCTCAGTGTATGTAATCTTCGATTTTCTTCAAATTTTTTTTAAAATAAAATAGAATATTTTTCACAAATTTATGCCAAATTTGGGAGTGGGGTTCGAAAAACTACTATATTTCACAATTTTTTAAAGTTTTGTAAGAACATATTTTTCACTTTAAAACACTGTAATATATTTGAAATGATAGTAAAAGAGGGAGAGAGAGAGCACAGGTGTAGAAAAAAGTAGTAAAATGAAAGAATTTGCATTGCTGCTTCAAAGCAAATAACAAAAATGTGTTTTTTTCGATTTTGCTTTGTTCTTCTAATTCTTTATAAAGTTAAACAAATTTTCTAAGTTCTAGTGCTTTATAGTTATAATTGCAACGCCGAGTATTATTTTAAAGTTATAAAAAGCTTTTGGTGAATAGTTAATTCAATATGGAATACCAACATCGGTTTAAAGAATGCTGCAACCCATTAAAATTAGAAAATCACCGGCCTAAGAAAGATTTAAGACAAGCTTCTGCACAACTGCAGAACAGCATTATTTTGATGCAAAAGAAACATTGGATAAGCGATATGAAACGGCTAAATCTATTCCGGGCACGCAAAAATTACATTCAATAGTTCCTACTTGTGGTGGTGCAATAATTGCTAAAAACTTCTCTAGATCAAAAAATGAAAACGTTTTTCAAATTTTAAAGAAAATAAAAAAAAATTAAGAACTTTCGTATTTTTAACAAACTAAAAGAAAATGCGCAGTGTTTTAAAGTGAAAAATATGTTCTTACAAAACTTTAAAAAATTGTGAAATATAGTAGTTTTTCGAACCCCACTCCCAAATTTGGCATAAATTTGTGAAAAATATTCTATTTTATTTTAAAAAAAATTTGAAGAAAATCGAAGATTACATACACTGAGAAAAATTTATTTTAAATTTTAAATCCCAAAAATACAATACAAGCCCACTGTGCACAATTTTTTCCTATTTTTTTTTGGATAGTTTACAAAGGAATAAAAACAATAAAAAAAAAATTTGTTATATTTGGACTAATATTGAATAAGTTATGAGTATTTATTTTAACACAGTTTCCTTATAATGCGATTATTTTACACGTCGATATCTCTGTAACCAGTTGCCCCAAAAATCTGAAAATTTACTGAGACACGCTGTTGAAAAGGGACATCAACATAGTGAAAAATGAAACAAATCCAAAAAAAAAATTCTTCATGCTGTCCGATTTGACTTGGAATTCCCCATATACATTTAGATAGAGTTTTTAATTTCATGTTTTTGAAAATCACAGATTTCGAATGATTTTTTGAAATGTCTTCGGTCTGAACCTGAAATTGTTCAGACTTCAGCCGACCAGTGATTCGTTAGATCTTTTGTGTGTTATTTTCTAATTAAGAGCTTAACGGCTCTCTCTCTCCCTCTCTCGGTCAATTGCAAAATAATGCCTTACACACATTACCTGGTAATGTAGTTACACATGAGTACGGGGGCTTAACTCTAAAAATACAAGTAAACGGGTATGTCTTATTCAAAACGAATACTTAAGACAATACAAATCGGTATCAGTGTGTGAGTGAGAGTGTCTCGGGTGTGTATGGGTGTGTGGGTGTATATTTTTTAAATGTCATCACCACTACTCATACAATTGCAATGCATTTGTCGTTGTAGTTGGGGTTATGTTTATAGTTAGAGCTGTTGCGGTCGTTTACCTAACTAGTACTAGAACTAGAACTTAAATTTGATTAACTCTAATTGCTGACCCACTTGACTGGCCGTCATCATTGTTGATTTTCTGTTCGTTTGATTATTTGTTACATCTTGTCCTTGTCCTGGGCCGGCGATTGCGGCCAGCAGTGAGGCTGCCACGGAGTCCACTTGCTGTGTGGTATCGTTGTGACTGTCAGTGTCGGTATGCCGGTACAAATCGTCGACCTGACGGCTCTTTCGCACAATGGTCTGTGCCTGTGGTCACGAGGCCATATACGTACACTGGGTCTTGGGCTGTGCTTCAGTCTGTTCGATGGGCTGGATGGCGGCTCGCTTCCAAAAGTCTCTCACATTCTCCACCGTTTCCATGATGCGCATAAAGTTCTTGCCCGCCAGCATCGCCACATCCTCCTCACTCCAGTTCGGGTCCTCCAGCAGGGTGGCCAACAAATCGGGATATTTCGAGACATCCTCGAGACCTATGGGCGGCAGCTCGATGCCATCGTAGCCGGCCCCCAAACCAATGTGCTGTATGCCCGCTATGGCTCGTATATACTTGATGTGATCGACGACGTCCTTGAGACGCGCTTGGCGGCCACACGACACATCCTCCGAATCGAAACTGATCATGATCAGGCCGCCATTTTCGGCCACCAAGCGCAGAATGTCATCGGGTACATTGCGTGTCGAATTGCACAATTGCCGAGCACCCGAATGTGAGAATATGACGGGGGCCCGGGTGGCCGAGAGCACGTCACGGGCCGTGCTGTCCGAACTGTACGACAGATCGATCATCATGCCCAAGCGATTCATTTCACGTATGATGGCCCGACCGAACTGGGTCAGGCCGGCATCAATGGCCGTGGAGCTGGAACCGGCCCACGACACATCGCACTTGTGCGTCAGACTGAGATAGCGGGCGCCCAGCGAATAAAACGATCGCAAGACGCCCAGCGACGAACCGATGGCATGTCCGCCCTCAATGCCAATCAGTGAGGAGATCAGGCCCTGTCGCTGGGCCATTTGTATGTCTTTCGATGACTGCACGAGTATTGTGTCCTCATGATACATGTCCGTGAGGCGCCTGATTATGTCGATTTGCTCCAATGCCAATTGGACGGCATCCAAACCTTGGGCCTCGCACGGCACATAGGCTGACCTGTAATGAGATGGGGGGGAAAGAACAAATGTTTGCCATTAGTTGCAGTCGTTTCGATGGACACCGTAGAAGAAAAGGGAGCAAAGGGTTGGGGAAATGCAAAATAGTTTGTCACTCTGTATGTGTGTGTGTGTGTTGCCGGGGCAAGCGTAGAAATGATTGCAAACACTTTTGCTCCAGTTTGATTAAATTGGCATTAGCTTTGGTGTCATAAATATTTATGCCTGTTTGTCTGTCTGTCTGTGTGTGTTCAAATGCTGTACAGTTTTTGTGCAAAACTCATTGTTATTTTCTTGGCAATGAAATGATAAACGAGACGAGCATGAAGAGTTTCGAAATATTCACCAAAAATAGACTTTAAATGGCAAATTTAAACAAAGCTGCATAGAGAAGACTGAAGCTTGGTAAAAGGTTGTCTGAGCTAAGCCATCATGTGTGGGGGAATCTTTAGTATTCGAAACATTCTACGGAACCTGTTTGGCATAGCCTACATAAATTCCAAACGATTACGTTTTCCATTAAATCTGTGGGCATAAATTCCATTTACGGTTAATGGAAACCATAAAAACCGAATAACAAAACTCAGAGAATTTCCAATATTATGTTTCCCCCAACTACACCTGAAATAAAGAAGATAAATTTAAATGCATTTGGCCTTCCAATATTATGTTACTACTCCCCACAGCCCAGTACAAAACCAATTCGAATGTGTCTTCCATGCCTACGCTAGCTTTGGCTATTCAAAATCAGCAGCTATACGATAATCCATCGGAAACGTGAATTTCGCATTTAAATGGAAAACATCTCATAAATCATTTTCATACCATTTCAAATTTAAATTGAAACCACAAATTTATTGTTTTCAATTTATTTATTTATTTATATATATTTTTTTTCGATTGAAACGAAACCGACCGTCCCCGACCCCGATCGCGATGACAATTTTCCGGTTGTTTAACACGAGCAAAAAAAACGTGATTTAAGCGGTTGGGCCATTGTGACAGACGGGCGAGCCACACACACATTGCTGTTCACCAAATACCCGCACATACATATTTCCCATAAATGCCAGTGACCAGGTGTCCAGGGCGGACAAGCAGGGTGTGCCAGAGGAGGGGTGAGCTGTTATGGGGCATAATAGCCAAATGGATTTCTATGCAAATCAACAGAAATCAAACACATCATACCTGTACCGTGGCACGTAGACTATTGTGAACGCTTGTCATGTGAAACGATGCGATGATACCGAAGACCAGGTGACAGGCATCACCGTAACAATTTCTAGAGCCATGGACAACAACAACAGCAGCAACAGCAACTACAACAACTACCTAAAAATGTTAAAAGCCCGAAAACACGGACATGCCAACGACTCCGGCCACAGCAAATGTTATTCATGTTACAGTGTTGCCAGAGTGTGTGTGTGTGTGCAGATGTGTAGGAGTGTGTATACTGCTTGTATTCAATGTTGTTGTTTTAGCTGTTGCTGTTGTTGTAGCTGTTTGCAGGCATAACATGGCCTAACACAGTTAAACGTAGCCCTAACAGCGTTGGGCAAACAATTTATATACAGGATCTTTTGAGGGCTCTACGAATAATGCCCCAAAATAAAGAATTCTCGGAAATAAATGAAAAATCCCCCCAAAAGCCCAATTTGAAAATTTTCGAAAAAATTTGGAAAATCCGTCAAATAACACTACTACTCAACAAAATGAAACGACATATGCACAACTTTGTCTATGGTAAGGTTTTTTTTTTTATTACAAAAAAAATTAAAATTTGTTGGGTGACAAAAATATATGAAAATTTCATAAATTTGAAATTCATACCTTTACTCAATTGCGAATAAAAGCGAAACGCGTGCATCGATTTTCATGATCTTTGTCTCATTTTGCTCATAGGTTATGTGACTTTACGTAAAAGTAATAAGATTTGACATTTTTTTTCATTTTGGATTTTTTATGGATTTTTAAAAAAAAAAAATTTAAATCTTTAGGCAAAAAATATGTTTTTTCCTTTATATATTC
Source organism: Hydrotaea cyrtoneurina (assembly GCA_958296145.1). Lineage (NCBI taxonomy): Eukaryota > Metazoa > Arthropoda > Insecta > Diptera > Muscidae > Hydrotaea > Hydrotaea cyrtoneurina. The sequence goes on from OY282515.1 coordinate 79,938,859, forward strand.
ATTTTTAACTTGGAAACTGTTGCTTGTATAGGAAAACAATATATGAACAGATTAAGGGAATTGTAATTTTAAATTTTTTAAAATTTAATTCAATTAAATCGGGCTAGTGGTTCCCGAAACAAATAAACCAACAAATTTTTTTTAAAATTTAAAAAAAAAAAATAAAACAAAAACCAAACGAAAAAAAAAATTTTTATTGTGTTTTTCGAGCTTATGTCAAGGTTATCTATCTATCTATCTATCGCATCCGGAGTACATTTTGACTGTTGACTAGTATAATTTATAAAAAAATTACCTAATGGAAAATGAATTTCCCCAAAAATTCTGAAAAATCCGCCAAACAATTTATGAAAAAATACACAATGAATAGTGAAGACTGTAACAAATGAATAATTCCCCAAAATAAACGAAAAATCCCCCCAGAAAGCCCAATTTGAAAATTTCTCCAAAAATTCTGAAAATCCCCCAAATAATTTATGAAAAATTACACAATGAAAAATGAAGAATTCCCCAAAATAAATAAAAAATCCCCCCAAAAGCCTAATTTGAAAATTTCCCCAAAAATTTCGAAAAATCCCCCAAACAATTTATGAAAAATTACCCAACGAAAAATGAAGAATTCCACAAAGTAAATGAAAAACCCCCCAAAAGCCCAATTTGAAAATTTCCCCAAACAATTTATAAAAAATTACCCAATGAATAATGAATTTCTCCAAAAATTCAGAAAAATTCGTCAAACAATTTATAAAAAAAATACACAATGGAAAATGAAGAATGCCCCAAATGAAGAATTCCACAAAGTAAATGAAAAATCCCCCCAAAAGTCCAATTTGAAAATTTCCACAAAAATTTCGAAAAATCCCCCAAATAATTTATAAAAAATTACACAATGAAAAATGAAGAATTCCACAAAGTAAATGAAAAATCCCCATAAAAGTCAATTTATAAAAAAAATTACCCAATGGAAAATGAATTTCCCCAAAAATTCTGAAAAATCCGTCAAACAATTTATTAAAAATTACCCAATGAAAAATGAAGAATTCCCCGAAATAAATGAAAAATCCACCCCAAAAGCCCAATTTGAAAATTTCCCCAAAAATTTCGGAAAATTCCCCAAACAATTTATGAAAAATTACACAACGAAAAATGAAGAATGCCATAAATGAGGAATTCCCCAAAATAAATGAAAAATCCCCACCAAAAGCCCAATTTGAAAATTTCCCAAAAAATTCTGAAAAATGCGCCAAACAATTTATAAAAAATTATAATGAAAAATGAAGAATGCCCCAAATGAAGAATTCCCCGAAATAAATGAAAACCCCGTCCAAAAGCCTAATTTGAAAATTTCCCCAAAAATTTCGAAAAATCCCCCAAACAATTTATGTAAAATTACCCAATAAAAAATTAAGAATTCTCCGAAATAAATGAAAAATCCCCCCCAAAAGCCCAATTTGAAAATTTCCCAAATAATTCTGAAAAATCCCCCAAATATTTTATAAAAAATTACACAATGAAAAATGATGAATTCCCCGAAATAAATGAAAAATCCTCCAAACAATTTATAAAAAATTACCCAATGAAAAATGAATTTTCCCAAAAATTCTGAAAAGTCCGCCAAACAATTTATAAAAAATTACACAATGAAAAATGAAGAACGAAGAACGAAGAATGCCCCAAATGAAGAATTCTCCAAAATAAATGAAAAATCCCCCCTTATATGAAAATTTCCCAAAAAATTCTGAAATATCCGCCAAACAAATTATGAAAAATTACCCAAAGAAAAAAGAAGAATTCCCCGAAATAAATGAAAAATCACCCCCAAAAGCCCAATTTGAAAATTTCCCAAATAATTCTGAAAAATCCGCCAAATAATTTATAAAAAATTACACAATGAAAGTGAAGAATGCCACAAATGAAGAAATACCCAAAATAAATGAAAAATCCCCCCAAAAAAGCCCAATTTGAAAATTTTCCATATAATTCTGAAAAATCCGCCAAACAATTTATGTAAAATTACAAAATAAAAAATGAAGAATTCCACAAAGTAAATGAAAAATCCCCCCAAGAGTCCAATTTGAAAATTTCCCCAAAAATTTCGAAAAATCCCCCAAATAATTTATAAAAAATTACACAATGAAAAATGAAGAATTCCACAAAGTAAATGAAAAATCCCCCCAAAAGTCCAATTTGAAAATGTCCCCAAAAATTTCGAAAAATCCCCCAAACAATTTATAAAAAAATTACCCAATGGAAAATGAATTTCCCCAAAAATTCTGAAAAATCCGTCAAACAATTTATGAAAAATTACCCAATGAAAAATGAAGAATTCCCCAAAATAAATGAAAAATCCCCCCCAAAAGCCCAATTTGAAAATTTCCCCAAAAATTCCGAAAAATCCCCCAAACAATTTATGAAAAATTACCCAATGAAGAATTCCCCGAAATTAATTGAAAACCACCAAAAGCCCAATATGAAAATTTACCCAAACAATTTATGAAAAAAAAAACAATAATATAAAAAATATGATTGACTTTTGTTATGAAAATATTCCAAAAAAAGCAAAATACCCGAAAAGTAAAAATTTTCTAGAATTTCTCATTGTCCATTTTTCATATGAAAACTGTCCCCAAAACCAAAAAATGAAATATTATCTAAAAATTACGAAAAATTCCCCAAAAAAATATTAGTTGTAGTGCAATGTTATCTTGTTAAGCTTTCCTGTCGGGTCTTTCTTATGCTGACGTTGAATAAACTTTTAACTGAAATATCTTCCGGAAGTCCACAGACATGACTTTATTTTGGTCCACGGCTGTAAGAGCTACTGTTGTTACTAGGAAGAGTGACTGTAGATTAAATATTTCCTTGAATTTCTTCCAGTAATCTTGCTATCTCTAACTGGCCTGTTCTAGAATACCAACCAGTAAGCCTAGTTTTTTGTCAAAACCTGTTGCTAAGATTCTCAGCTTTGCTTCGAAAATCATATATGAGCCCATTTGTTTACACCATTTTTATAAAGTCCTCTTGTGGAGTCCACCTTAGGGGAAGCTCTTTTTCCTTTGTTATTCCCCCCCCAACGATTTCTTCTGCTCGATTTCCCAACAGAGCCTAAACTACATTGAAATGCCATCCGTTTCTATGAAACCATGAAAAGGTGAGACCTCTGATTGACTGTCTCTATGCCGCCACTGGATTTGTATACACTCACAGTCTTTTACTGTATCATTTACACCTCTACACACTGACTCTCACATACACACATATATATTGTGCATGTATGTGTGCATAAGTATATAATCCAGATTTCAGATACATTTTGTATTAACTATACAACAAGCCAAACAACACATTGTAAACTGAATCCAAATAGAGAAAAAGGTAGAGAAGAATATGTTGGCGGTTGTATAACATGGCTGGCTATCATTCGGCATTATGTTGATGTGTGTGTGTGTGTGTGTTTGTATATGTAAATGAATATGTATTTGTGTGCATGGCTATGTATCCAACAACCGTTGGAAATTGTTTGAAAACGTGCCACATTTTAACCGAGCATAGTTTGAATTTTAAAATAGTTTTGAACGTTGTTAAGGTGGGAAATGACAAACCCGCAAACACCCACCAACAAACGAAACACATACTCACACACACGCACACACAGACGATAGGGCAACAGTTGGGTGTAATTAAACAGCAATTTGTAGAGATTTACTGAAAGTGTTCTCTGACAATACCAAATCTAGATCACATTGTTAAATGCCAAAATGATTCAATAGAAATTTCATTTTTAAGCGCTTGTATTTTCACTTCAAATTGAAGAAGGCCCATTTTGTCCACAACTGTACCTCATCCATATGGAGGCAGCATCAGCGTGATCAGATGTGTGGTTACAGCAATTCTACACACGTTTTCTAACAAAATGATGTGGGGAACCCAACCACCACCGACCCCCCCCCCCCACCAAAGGCTACACAGATATGTTGGAATACACAGTACACTTTGTATAGTCTGACTAGGTTCCTCGTACCTGGCAAAATCAGATGCAAACAGCACAAGAAAGCAAACAACACCAGCAACAATGTTAGCATGTAAATAATATTGCATAATATATGTGCCACCAGGATGAAGGATAACAATGGCAACAACACAACAACATCTATGAATAACTGAATACCGGAGAGAGTACATTTTTTTAAATGTCCTGAACATAAAAGACTTTAAAAGTGATGTAGCCCAGAAATATCTTTAACAGTTTTATAGTCCTCGGATTTAAATTGGACGAATCGTCTAAGCTGTAAACAGACCGTGGGATTCAAGAGCTAGCAATTTGACAGACAATGAAAGTTCCAGACAGGAGTTTCTCAGGAGGACCTCAGAGAACGACTGTTAGAGAGTAGAGGACCTCCGAGGTCGACTGTTAGAGAGTAGAGGACCTCAGGGGTCGACTGTTAGAGGCAGGAGGACCTCAGAGGTCGACTCTTAGAGGCAGGAGGACCTTAGAGGGCGACTGTTAGAGACAGGAGGACCTCAGAAGTCGACTGTTAGAGACTGGAGGTCCTGCTATAGATCCGACACAATTTCTAATAAAAAAAAAATTCTTAAAGAAAAAATTGTTCTTAAAGAAAATTTTACTTATAAAATTTTTTTTTATTTTATAACTATCAATTTTTTTATATATAAAAAATTTTTCTCAAAAAAAAATTTTTCTTATAGAATATTTTTCTTAAAGAAAATTTTTCTTACAGAATATTTTTCTTAAATGGAAAAATTTTTTTTAATAAATTTTTTTTTTATGAAAATTTTTTTTTATAGAAAATTTTTCTTATAGAAAATATTTATATACAACTTTTTTTAAAGAAATTTTTATTATATACAATTTTTCTTATAGAATACTTGTTTTTAATAGAAAATTTTCTTATAGAATATTTTTCTTAAATAGAAAATTTTTCTTATAGAAAATGTTCAAGAAAATTATTCTTATATATAATTTTTCGTACAGAACATTTTTCTTATAGAATATTTGTCTTAAATAGAAAATTTTTCTTATAGAAAATTATTCTTAAAGAAAAGTTTTCTTATAGAAAATTATTCTTAGAGAAAATTTTTCTTATAGAAAATTTTTCTTAGAGAAAATTATTCTTATTGAAAATTTGTCTTATAAAAAATTTTTCTTATAGAAAATTTTTCTTATAGAATATTTGTCTTAAATAGAAAATTGTTCTTATAGAAAACTATTCTTAAAGAAAAGTTTTCTTATAGAAAATTATTCTTATAGAAAATTATTCTTATAGAAAATTATTCTTAGAGAAAATTATTCTTATAGAAAATTATTCTTATTGAAAATTTTTTCTTATAAAAAATTTTTCTTATAGAAAATTTGTCTTAAAGAAATGTTTTCTTATAGAACATTATTCTTAAAGAAAATTTTTCTTATTCTTGTAGAAAATTATTCTTATAGAAAATGTTTCTTATAGATAATTTTTCTTAGAGAAAATTATTCTTATAGATATTTTTTCTTATAGAAAATTTTTCTTATAGAAAATTTTTCTTAAAGAAATATTTTCTTATAGACAATTTTTCTTAAAGAAAAGTTTTCTTATAGACAATTTTTCTTAAAGAAAAGTTTTCTTATAGACAATTTTTCTTAAAGAAAAGTTTTCTTATAGAAAATTTTTCTTAAAGAAAAGTTTTCTTATAGAAAATTTTTCTTAAAGAAAAGTTTTCTTATAGAAAATTTTTCTTAAAGAAAAGTTTTCTTATAGAAAATTTTTCTTAACGAACATTTTTCTTATAAAAAATGTCTAGTCCCGTAAACAATTGTTTCTATATAGAAAATGTGTTGCTATCAGATACTGGAGTAACTCAGAGTAGGACTTCAGGAGCAACTCAATGGTCAACTATTAAAGACGGGAGGTCCTGTGGGGTGGACAATTAAAGACAACAGGTTCTGTCAGGTCGACTGTTTAATATCAATCAAATCTATCAAGTGTGTATTTAAAATGAACTGTTTCAAATTAATTTAACCTCTTTTCTTATCAACTGTAAAAACTCAATTTCCAACCAAACCAGAAATTTCTCTGGGCCATAACAAAACCCGCATACAGACAATTCATTCGATGCCATTCGGGAGCAAACAGGGATATGTTTATTTAGCGTCAGGCAAGAATTTTATGCTCTATCAAATATTTGTGGTAGATTTTGAATTGAGTGTTAGGAATTCTGTTGCAGAAGTGTTGTTTATTTTCATAGTCATCATATTCTCATCATCATCAGCATCAGCATCATCAGGCTTCAACACCACCAGGTGGTACGAAAATATTTGCCCTTTCTCCTGTCTCCGCTCTGAGAAAAGTCATCAGCAGCTGCTTTACACAGATACCCATCTAGTCATGTGTGCAGATACCATAGATTTTTTTCGGTTGTGCTGAAATTGGGATTCCTTTCACTCTGTGATTTGTAAAGTGAATAAAAGTGACTGCCTGTTGGTGAGTGGGGGGTGGTTACTATTTCACTTTCATCATAGACTTCTTCATATTTCCATATAAATATGTATGAAGTTGTTTTTTTTATATCGTAGGTTCGTTGTGTATGCCCTCGTAAAAATTGACTCGAACATTTGCTCAGTTCAACTCAGAGCTTGAGGGGCAAACGAATTTTCTTTTCTCTGATTGGAATTTTTGGTATTGGACTGTTGGTTACTGCTCTGTTCGGGCAAGTTTTCATTTCAATTCGTTGTTCCAGCTGATGCGATGTCAAATTATCGAATTCATTTTTGCACCAGAGTTGAACACACATATATTTTTCGGCTGCTTGGATTCCGCAATTCTATGGAAATCAATTGAATTGCAAATACGGAGAACAGTGAACCGGATAGAGAGCAGACAAAAAGTAGAAATTCGAAGAATTTTTAAATTAATAAAACGACTTACAATCCGTTTCTGTTTTTGTTCGAATGATATGAAATTTGTGGTGGAGCCACAACAGCAGAAGAATCAATCAAATTTAAAAGTAATTTAATTCGGCATGACTTGTGGGTGGAAATCGACTTAGGGACATGCAGAGAGATACTTCGCTGAGTCGCTTATGTCTGCGATGGATGATAACTGAGGTCTTCATCTCTCCGTCTGGCGGGAGTGTCGATTCCTATGATTGCTGTCTCGTCTGTTGGCATCTAGTTGACCACCTTTTCTGTTGACCCCCTGATGCCCTGCTGAATGTTTCTGCCTTTTTCTCATGTCTTCTACATCGGAGGGTTTTCTTTCTTCCTCAGTCGATCCCTATGGCCATACCCTTCTCTTCCCTTATGTCCTTATGAATTCGACAGTCCTCTTCTCATGTTTTCTAGATCTTTGGGGTCTTCTGACATCCTCAGTCGACCGCTAGGGCCCTTTACCCTCTGTTGGCCTCTGATATCCGTCGACTATCGCCTTATCTTATGCCCTCCTATCTTCCTCCGGATGTCCCATATTGGATATCGGACATCAACCGGACTTCATCATTTCTTTCAGCTCGTTTGTTGTTATATCCAACAAAAAAAACTTAAATTAAATTTATTCCTCTCTGACTTTCTTAATTTCGCCCTTCACCTTTTTTTCCGCGAAAAATATTTAAAATTAAAAATTCCTCGAAAGCAATTACTCTCCGGTTAAATGGCTTTGCCATGGCCGCCATCGTTTATCATTTCATTATTATTATACTTTTTTTTTTGCTGCATTACATTAATGTTCGCACATCCTTTTACACATGTTCGTCCCATCTACACTTACCACACTTGCACACCCACTTGTCCCATCTTCAAGCGCTCCATGTCGGTTTGCGCCCACGCCGGCCTCACCCACATCGATTTGTGATTTATATCGTTGCTGACATGCACCAGCTCCAGACTGCTGTGGGCATATTTGCGTACATTCCACGCAAAATTATTATGACCATCGACCAGTGGCACATCCCGCAATATCCGCTTGACAATCTTCAGTCTTTGTGTGTGTGAATTGCGGCTGGGCGTCATGACGAAATGCTGATACAACAGCGTGGCGGCCACCGCCAACAAGGACAACGCCACCAGGAGCGTCAGTGCGATGACACACGAATTGCGACCGGTCAGCTTGTGCTGGCCACTGTCCATGGAGGCGTGGGTATGCTGTTGCGATGCTTTCGATTTGCGTTTTGCCTTCGTCACCGTATCGACGGCAATCGGATCGATGGCATCGGAGGGGGATTTGGTGTCGTTGAAGTTGACTTTAGATTTTTGGATGCTGGCAATCTCACCACCGGAATCACTGTTGGAGGTGGAATTTTGGCGGGAGATGGTGCGTCGAATGTTGGAATGTTCGGTAACATCGGGTAAGCCGCCAAAGCCGGTGGTCTGTAAAAAATAGAACGGAACGGAAAGTGGGGATTTTAATTAAAATATACGAAAATGGTGGTGGGCAATAAGGAATGTAATATTGAAGAAATAGGTTAGAATATCGATTGGGGAGATGTAACTATAGAAAATGCAAATTTTTATTAAAGAAAATTTGTTGCCCTGGAAATTTGTTGCCCTGACAAATTTTCTTCCATAGCAATTTTTTTGCCCTGACATATTTTCTTCCATAGCAATTTTTTTGCCCTGACAAATTTTCTTCCATAGAAAATTTGTTGACCTGGCAAACTTTCTTCCATGGAAAATTTGTTGCCCTGCAAATTATCTTCCATAGAAAATTTGTTGCCCTGACAAATTATCTTCCATAGAAAATTTGTTGCCCTGACAAATTTTCTTCCATAGACAATTTGTTGCCCTGACAAATTTTCTTCCATAGACAATTTGTTGCCCTGACAAATTTTCTTCCATAGACAATTTGTTGCCCTGACAAATTTTCTTCCATAGACAATTTGTTGCCCTGACAAATTTTCTTCCATAGAAAATTTCTTAACCTGACAAATTTTCTTCCATAGAAAAAATTTTCTTCCATAGAAAATTTGTTGTCCTGACAAATTTTTTTCCATAGAAAATTTGCTGCCCTGACAAATTTTCTTCCATAGAAAATTTGCTGCCCTGACAAATTTTCTTCCATAGAAAATTTGCTGCCCTGACAAATTTTCTTCCATAGAAAATTTGTTGCCCTGACAAATTTTCTTCCATAGAAAATTTGTTGCTCTGACAAATTTTCTTCCATAGAAAATTTGTTGCCTATGGAAGAAAATTTGTTGCCCTGAGAAATTTTCTTCCATAGAAAATTTGTTACCCTGAGAAATGTTCTTCCATAGAAAATTTGTTGCCCTGAGAATTTTTCTTCCATAGAAAATTTGTTGCCCTGAGAAATTTTCTTCCATAGAAAATTTGTTGCCCTGAGAAATTTTCTTCCATAGAAAATTTGTTGCCCTGACAAATTTTCTTCCATAGAAAATTTTTTGCTCTGACAAATTTTCTTCCATAGAAAATTTGTTGCCCTGATAAATTTTCTTCCACAGAAAATTTGCTGCCCTGACAATTTTCTTCCATAGAAAATTTGGAAAAATTTTCTTCTCTATACAATTTGTTGCCCTGACAAATTGCTCCTGTTTTTAACAGTCACAATCTGAGTTCCTCTTATGCATCGTATCTCTGACCACCTCTGAAATCTCTCACTCTCTCTCTCTTTGAATACACCACTTGTTCATTTAATCCTTTTGTAGAACATTTCGGTTCGAAAGGAATTCTATGTCAGAAATCAAAACTAGAGACTTGGTGAAGTGAATTGTAAGCATTCTAGCGATTCCATTTGAATGTTGGGTTGTTCAATAACTCCGAGTGTGTTTTTTTTCTTAATTTTTCAGAATTTGTTCTTTCACATATTTGTGAATGCCATGGAGACTGTGAAGTTCCTTCATGAAATGTACAACTTTGTTGCTTCTCGCTGCAAGAAGAAATGTATTTGAGAAAAGTGAGTACGGCTGGCGCCTTTCATCTTTTGTTCACCTTTCCCCCGTCTTCGCTGCCTCGGTTGTAATTAGAAAAGAAAGTTGTCGGTGAAAATAAATATGAACTTCATTAAAAGGGATTGACGGCGCAAACAGCAGCAGCGACAGTTGTAGAACTTTATCAAAAGACAAAATTGAGAACATCAGCGGGTGCGGGGGGAGGCAACAACATCGGGCTGACATGAAGAAAAATGTGGAGCAACAACTACAAAAAGTTACATTTCATTTCAGAAGTTTTCGCATCAAATGAACAGCAACAACAATTCACCGGCAATCACAGTAAAACAAATGGAACTGCTTTAGCAAGGGCTTTAGAAAAGTTCCTGTTTGACCTAAAAAAGAACACATCGCTGAGATGTCTGAAGTGCTGCTCTTATGAAGGCTTAAAAAACGAAAGACCATCACAAATACAAAATGTTAAATATTTTAATTTTTCACACAAACATTACCTATGCCAGGACATTTCTCCACCCATAATGTGCAGTCAATTGCAAATCCCACCCTACACACCGAAACCGCAAAAAGGCCCAAAACCAACAACAACACCACCAGATCAATCCAAAAGGCAAAAACCACAAATATTTAATGGTCCAGTGGGAATTGCTTTCCGGTCGGTGTTTATGGAATTGTTTTCATTCGATGGCCGCTCATACATATTTTCCCTATCACATGCGATGGGAGATATCGGTGCGGTGCCATCATTTCAACGCTTCGCAATGACATTTACGATGGCATAGTAAAGAGTGAAACGATTACAGCAAAACTTTATGACTTTTCTGTTGCATACAAAACGTACAAAAAAAACAAAACAAAAATTCTTTTTTTTTTTTCGCTGTCAAGGCTTTTCTTTTCGTTTGTTTGTGTTTGCTTTAGAAATTCATAAAGTATTCGTCCTTTTGCCGGATTTTATGGACTGAATAAAGTTGAATGAGTTGAACGAGAGTTGGAATACATTTTAATAAACAAAAACGTTTATGGGGCGGCTCGTAAAAATACTTGGTTGGAGTGGCCGTTTTGAAGATACTAAAAATTATGTTTCAAAGAATTTAACAGTCAGCGTTAAAAGCAACCCATCCCGACTTTAAACCGAGGCAGGAAATGTTTAAGGATGAAATGAACAATCACTCAAGGAATGTAAATGGACAAGTTTAATATGGACAGCAGGACATTACAGCTTATTGGAAAACTGTTTATTAAAATTGAATATCCAATAACGTTTCAGAGAATTCAAATATTCTGGGTTTATATTTCTCCAATGGAAATTAAAATAAATAGTCCTTTTTTATTGCAATTCCTAATAATGAAATTTTAGTGGCAAAGTTTTCTCCGAAGACGTTTATGTTGTTATTCTCTTTCTGGTGACTACGGGTGGGGAGATTTTTGTTCTACAGAAAAAATTTCAGGGCAACAAATTTTCTATGGAAGAAAATTTGTGAAATTTTCTATAGAAGAAAATTTGCGAAATTTTCTATAGAAGAAAATTTGCGAAATTTTCTATAGAAGAAAATTTTGTGAAATTTTCTTTGGAAGAAAATTTTGTGAAATTTTCTATTGAAGAAAATTTGCGAAATTTTCTATTGAAGAAAATTTGCGAAATTTTCTATTGAAGAAAATTTGCGAAATTTTCTATTGAAGAAAATTTGCGAAATTTTCTATTGAAGAAAATTTGCGAAATTTTCTATTGAAGAAAATTTGCGAAATTTTCTATTGAAGAAAATTTGCGAAATTTTCTATTGAAGAAAAATTTGCGAAATTTTCTATAGAAGAAAATTTGCGAAATTTTCTATAGAAGAAAATTTGCGAAATTTTCTATAGAAGAAAATTTGCGAAATTTTCTATAGAAGAAAATTTGCGAAATTTTCTATAGAAGAAAATTTGCGAAATTTTCTATAGGAGAAAATTTGCGAAATTTTCTATAGGAGAAAATTTGCGAAATTTTCTATAGGAGAAAATTTGCGAAATTTTCTATAGGAGAAAATTTGCGAAATTTTCTATAGGAGAAAATTTGCGAAATTTTCTATAGGAGAAAATTTGCGAAATTTTCTATAGGAGAAAATTTGCGAAATTTTCTATAGGAGAAAATTTGTGAAATTTTTCAATAGAAGAAAATTTGCGAAATTTTCTATAGAAGAAAATTTGCGAAATTTTCTACAGAAGAAAATTTGTGAAATTTTCTATGGAAGAAAATTTGTGGAATTTTCTATGGAAGAAAATTTGTGAAATTTTCTATAGAAGAAAATTTGGTGAAATTTTCTATAGAAGAAAATTTGGTGAAATTTTCTATAGAAGAAAATTTGGTGAAATTTTCTATAGAAGAAAATTTGGTGAAATTTTCTATAGAAGAAAATTTGGTGAAATTTTCTATAGAAGAAAATTTGGTGAAATTTTCTATAGAAGAACATTTTGTGAAATTTTCTATAGAAGAACATTTTGTGAAATTTTCTATAGAAGAACATTTTGTGAAATTTTCTATAGAAGAACATTTTGTGAAATTTTCTACGGAAGAAAATTTGAACAATTTTCTATAGAAGAAAATTTGAACAATTTTCTATAGAAGAAAATTTGAACAATTTTCTATAGAAGAAAATTTGCGAAATTTTCTATGGAAGAAAATTTGCAAAATTTTCTATGGAAGAAAATTTGCGAAATTTTCTATGAAAGAAAATTTGCGAAATTTTCTATGAAAGAAAATTTGCGAAATTTTCTATGAAAGAAAATTTGCGAAATTTTCTATGAAAGAAAATTTGCGAAATTTTCTATGAAAGAAAATTTGCGAAATTTTCTATGAAAGAAAATTTGCGAAATTTTCTATGAAAGAAAATTTGCAAAATTTTCTATGGCAGAAATTTGCGAAATTTTCTATGGCAGAAAATTTGCGAAATTTTCTATGGCAGAAAATTTGCGAAATTTTCTGCCCTTCAGATCCCCTATGAATTATTGAGGAAATGTTTTATTTAACAAATGTTAAATAAATGTTTCACGAACAAAATGTGTTTATTGTTGCATGTCTGTTAAATAATTCTGCATTGTGTTTTTTCTTCTGGTTTTTCTAGGCCCCCGCAATTTTTATGTTCGTATAACTTTATTTATTCAAAACATACACTTTACTGATGACATTAAGTCTTTTAACAACACTTAAACTTTAAAACTAAATGAAAAACTTTACACATCCGTTTCCGAAAAGCGACACAACCTGACGACGGCGATGGCGACCAAAAAAACACAACAACAACCAATTGTTGTTGCTAAACAATTTTTCACAAATATTTGCAAGAGAGCAACAACTCGGTTGACTGGTGGATGCTTCTCAGTTGGCAGATGTGTGAGTGTGTGTGTGTGTATGGAATCGTTGAGACTCTGCAACATTTGTAAAGTATCGAGAAGAAGCTACAGCTAAAAGTGTCAACAACTAGCGACAAGCCCAGACTGGAAAATAAATAAATTTAAAAAAAAAACACACACACACAGGTAACAACCAGCAACAGCCATTACAGGCAGACCATGTACACGTAAACGAATACACATATACTTACGGAGAGACAGGGAGTCCCACAAATACATAGACACCAAGACTTATATACAAATAAAGTAACACGAACGACTGAGGTGTCTTTTTGTAAACAAACACGTGACACAGTGGGTGGCACATTTATTTGCCCTTCCAATCAGTTTCGAATTTCTAATGGAAATTTAGTAAATTTGGGTTATAGTTAAAATCGTGAATGTGGACAGTTTTGTAGGGATGTGTTGTGCCCACTTAGTGATAGGGCAGAACTGAGTGTAAACATCAAAAACAAAACCAAACGGAGTCGCAAGCAAATACTCAACGTATAAATTCATCTGATGTTTGGAAGAAAATCCCAGAGAGAATTGAAAAAAAAGTCAAGCCAAAAAGTCATTGTGTAAATGTGGACTAAGACAAGAATCCTAGTGTTCAGACTGGGACAAAAAGCCTAAGCTCTACTGAATGGGGCGCCATCTTCTTGCAACCATCAACCGTTCGGACAGTTTTCGTGCACTTGTAGGCACTTAATAAGCCACATTGATCGATTCATGTGGTTTGATTGGCGGTTTCTCTTTAACAAAATATTTCTATTATGTTTATCCGAATCAAACACTTTTTGGTCATGCAAAGTTGTTTCATGGATCTCGTGTAGATTGTCCGTTACCCGAAATGAGGCCGTAGTTGTTTGGTGAAGCCCCCATAGCAAGTGTAAAATGGGCCTTATCGCTTATCAAATGTTGTTTTACAAACATCTGGTCCAGGCAAACAATTAAGAGTTTTTGGGCCATTTTCTAAGCAGTGTGACCGGAAAATATTGTTTGTCTTTGTCCTTGAAATGCATGAAATTGATCCGAAATTCCATTGAAAAATCTACGGTCTACCGGCAAATATTGTTTGAGTTAATTGGAATGAAAATTGAAGTCATCCTTGACGCAAAACTGCTCAACCGCAGCCAATATGATTCAGTTGTAATCTCAGCAATATTCTACTATTTATTTTCCAACCTACGGCAACATTTTCACGTTTATTTTTGGACCCTCGCTGTCATCTTTCGCCATATTCTGATGCCAAAATCTTCATCCTGTTGCCGATACGATCCATTTGTAATCTCAGCTACATTTTCTCGTTTATTTTCGAACCCACGGTGTTAAATTTCCCTTTTAGTTACGACAAAATCCTCTACCCACAGCCGACACGATCCATTTGTAACCTCAGCAATATTCTACTATTTTTCCAATCTACTGTGATTTTGAAGCCACAATCCTCAACTCGATGCCGATACGATCCATTTGCAATTGCGGCAACACGCTGTCATGTTTCGCCATATTCTGACGACAAAATCCTCATCCCGCTGCCTGCTGTATTTTCGAACCCACGGTGTTAAATTTCCCTTTTTGTTACGAAAAATCCTCTACCCACAGCCCACACGATCCATTTGTAACCTCAGCAATTTTCTCTACTTTATTTTCCAACCCATGGTCTTAAGTTTCCCTTATTACACCGTGTTACAAAAAATAGATTTTTTTCTGTCCTATGAACCAAATGCACATATTCGGAAAGAGGGGAAAAAATAAAAATACACGTGTATAGGCGATTTTCATGTACACGTCAGAATTTTTTTTTTTTTTTTTAAGTTTGAAGTATGAAGCTCGTAGTGGTCTGTGTGAATATTTTGTGTGATAATTATCACATCACAAATCTCAACTCTCTGACCACACGACACATTTCAATTTTCGGCTCTTTCGTTTCGTTTTCCACCCACTGTGTCACGGTGTTTCTCTTATGCAAAAATAATGAACACCTCCCATGCAGAACAACAAAAATGTCCACACAACGACTGTGGCACGATGTGAAGTGATGACCCCCACCACCCCCCGGCCACCAGCACAGGTATCATAATAAATTCCATTTGTTTGCTTGTCATCGGTGTGAGATTTTTCTACTATTAGGTGTAGACATAAATTGTGGGCCTGATTTTTTTTCTCTCTTTGTATAAGGTCTTATTGCATTCAAAGGCTGATGAACCTATTAGGCAGACTAACTGTCTCACGGACAGACCAAATGGCTGGCTGTCTTGTGTCATGGCCCCCGGGATAATTGTGTGTGTGTGTAGCCATGAACAGCTCCTGGAAGAAGCACAAGAATAGCAATAACGATGGCGGTGATGATGCTGATGACGAAATTCCAACTTTATCCATTAGCAAAAATTCGTTCATCCATCCGGATTGTATATCAACGTCCTTCGAATGGAATTAGTAGCTTGCCCTGGCTTAAGCAGGCCTCCAGCATACATGTCTTTGGGCCAGAAATGTAATTGTTTTTTGTGGGTTGTTTTTGTTTTTTTTTTTTGGTAAGACGTGTTGCTTTCAGGTTGAAATTGAAAATTATGATTATTTCACAAGTACAATGTGATGAAATGTGGGGGGGGGGGGGTGGTTAGATGGAGTTCATATGACTGCCTTGGGTCCACATAAGCCTACATCCATTACAGTTTGCCAACAGAAAAGTACACTAAACTATAATACCTGTTGCAAAAGGGATTAAAGGTAAAGCTTTTTGGGAATATGTCGATAATAACTACAACATAATGGAACAAATTAGACGACGAGCTAAATATTACCGCTGTTAATTATTAAATACAGAGTTCTCCAACACGAGGTGTTATTTTGAATCACCCTGTATTTCGGTAGCTATCACTTTTGAAGCTTTTATGCTTTGACATTTGACAAGTATAAACTACGTCATTACCAAAAATGGAACGATGATACACGCTTCAACGACGCACAGTGGCGCCATTTGAGTTTTTTCGTTGCAAAAATCATATCTTTTGAACCGAATAAGATAATTGAACACTTTAAACAGCATATGATAGATAACTATTCAGCCTATGAAATGAGCGTTTGGAAAGGGTGCTACGCTTTGTAGGGGCCTACTTATGGGTTAGCAAAGTTGAAATTTGTGGAAAAATCAATTTTATGGGAAGTATAATAAAATGTTTATTAACATTTTAAATGTTTTATGTTTCTTTTTAAAGGCTTTTATGATTTAAAATTATTCCAGAAAAGATTTACAAAAAATGTTTTTTTTTAAATTATTTTTAAATTTTTTGTAAAATATTGCTCACAATTTAAAAAAAAAATGTTGTCATTTAAATTGTCATTTCTCTTTTCTTAATACTTAACAAGACTTTCTTACAGTTGTAAATAATAGTAGTAGTATCAGAGATGGCACTACAATTAAATGTATCTTTTTGTAGTAAAATTTGTTACAGTTTTATTGTTTTTTCATGTACACGGGCAAGTATAGGCACCCAATTTCAAGAAAATAAGTTAGAGTATTAAATACTTAACAACCTCTGTTTAATAGTTCCCGTCACAAACCGTCACTTTTTTTGTTCTATTCTATTAAGTGTGAAAAATTACCCAAATATAATGTGTTTGCAAAATTGCGCATGAAAAAAAATATTGGACCGAATAACCCTTTTTCTACATCGTCTCATTGGAATTAACATACCTTTCATCCGACACCAAAAAATTAATGATCGGTTGCATAGTTTGCCTGAAATTCAATTCAAAAGATGATATTTTTTTTTTATTTAAACATTTTTTGTAAGTCCGAAAAATTTTCAACTTTGATTGACGCTAGAATTCATAATTTTTATCCGATTTCAAAAAATTGTTTGGATTCTTAATCAGTGAGAAGTTCTCTATCAGATGTAATTATTCATTTTATCATATTCTTCTGTCAAATTTTTGATTTTTGCAACGCTTTTAGGGAAAAGGCGCCACAGTGCGACGCATTGAAATTATTAAAAATTCACCACAAAAATGGTGAACATTTTGCAGTCCCAGTTTGCAAAACTAAAGCGTTTTGAGGTCGTCGTGTAGCACCTTGTCGGACCGCCATACAGAAATTGGTGCAAAAATTCGAGCTATTGGGGAGAATTTAGTGATGTGAAGAATAAAATCTGTGCACATCGCTCAAGAACATCCGAGAATATGGCTGCTGTAGCCCAAAGTGTTGAAGAAAACCCAGGTTGGTCCATTCCTTGTCGGTCATTGGAATTGGGCATTCCACAAACGTAATTACACCGTATTTGGTAAAGGGTGTTTTTTATTGGGGTATAGAACTTTAAGTTGGCATCACTTTTTTAACTGGCGGCCATTTTGTCAGCTGTCAAGTGATTAATATTTAGTTTGGTTTGCCATTTCATCATGAACAGGTTGACAAAAGAACAACGCTTGCAAATCGTGCAAATTTATTTCGAAAGTAATGGTTCAGTTCGCGAAGTTCACCGCAAGCTCCGTCCATTTTATGCCATTACATCCACAAAAACGGACTGTTTGGTGTGCTCTATGGGCTGGTGGAGTCATTGGGCCATACTTCTTCCGAAATAATGCTGGAGAGTCAGTTACCGTTAATGGAGACCGGTATAGAGCCATGATAACCGACTATTTTGTTCCCGAATTGGATGGCATGAATGTGGACGAGTTGTGGTTCCAACAAGTGGTTGAAAATTGGACCTGTAGAATTGGCTTTATTCGAGCCAGCCGCGGCGGCCACATGCCCGAAATCATATTTAAACATTAATGGCATAAAATTATCCTTCCAATAAAGCCAAATTGATGGACATTAAAACGATTTTCTTGTGTTTTATTTCAATTCGAAGTTCTATACCTCAATAAAAAACACCCTTTATAAAGACTTGGGTCTTGAGGCTGATAAAGTTCAGTTCAACTGCAACAAAAACCAAAACTTCATCGTGGATTCTAACAACTGTTTTTTTTTTGTTCTGGCCCCAACGACATGGGATATGCACGACATGTGGTTTTCAAAGGATCACGGAACGTAGAAAAAAAAATACCCTGAATGTGGGGTGACAATAAAGTTGGTCATTATATGGCCACTCGGATTGATAGATTTCACTGCTGTTTCTTTGAGCTGTCTTTTGGTCATGATCTCTTCCCGCCAATTTCGGGAATTCTATATTTCCTAGTGAAGGGTTTTCTTGGGTTAACTCCCAGCCCGTTGTCTGACGCCCTTATTAAGAGTCTGCGGATCAGATTTTGGAAAATATCATTCGGCAGGCCGAAGGGTATCGTCCTTGTGAAACTCGACCAAATAGTCACATTTTGCACATGGCCAACAAAGGTCGCCTTGTGATTGAATTCGAATCCAAAGAGACTCGAAATAAATTATAAAGAATCAAATTTATTTTAAAAAAATGTCCCATGTATGTGGTTGTGGGTAAAATATTGTGTGTGAGACTATCTCTGTGCAAAACCAGGATGATTCAAAATAACACCTCTTGTTGGAAAACCCTTTATTTGTTCAATTGGGTACATTTATACTGGGTGCCATATGAAGATCAAATTTACTCAATTTGAGGACGTTTTTCTTGAATTTAGTGTAATTTTTTTCAGTGTTTTTAGTATTAAGTTCCAAAAAAATCCACAATGTCATGTTATCATTTCTGTAAAAAGGAGTTTGTCTTAATCCCGCATGACACTTCATGATGAGAAATAAGAAAGACTCTCTGACACAAGGCCAAAGACCAAATAGGAGTGTGTCAATGGCCACTTAAGAATATTATAAATTAATGTATCATAGTAAAAAAAATATACCGTAAGGGGGGCGGAGGTTGGTATTTTCCAAATATGCATGCCACCGGAATGGAACAACATTCCATCCACATGGAGACACCATGGAGCTGTCAACCACACACGATGTTTGGCCCAAATACATTGTTAACAATGGTCTTGTACCAACTCATGTGTGTTAACACTTCACTACATGTCCCGGCTGAATGAGGGGAAGGCCGGTATGACGATGGGTGTGTGTGTGATGATACCGCATAAGGCATTCCGTATGATACTTTAGAGAGACAGGCACAGGCACACATAAAGAAATCAACGTCTACAGGAACTTCAGTCAACATTACGCATTGTAGGCAATACACCCACAAGCACACACACACAGCACATGACACCAATTGTATGTATTTATTTACACACACACTCGCTTACATATGTATTTACAAAAGATACGCGCCTGCTGGCATGTATCTTTTGTCAGTGTGCGTATTTTTTGTTTTTATTTAAGTGGAAGTTGGAAATGAGTGCCTCTGACATTGCCATTGCTAAAAATCCTAATGAAAATGTCATTGTATTTAAATTTAGCATTCATGCGAATGAACACACACAAAAAACCTGGCTTTGGTGTGGAGTCCTTGACGGGGGGGAGGGGGGGGAATATAAACATAAACCATGACGTTACGTGAAATTTTGTTGGCTGCGGTAAAGTTTTTTTTTTTTCGTACCATTAAATCTTCGATACATTCATTTGGGGTTTAACTTAAATAATCACTTTTCTTTATGTTTTTTTTTAGGTGATGTCTGTGTGAGGATGAAGAATTTGTGATGGTGATGCCATGTATGAGAGGGATGCCAAGAAGAATTGTACGATTTTCGATTGAACCTCGAAGGATTTTATTTTTGTTTTCAATAGCGAAGACAATAAATTGTTAAAACCCATTACAGAGAATTTACATTTCGACGTACTAAACTCTACGAAACCAAAGTTTGATTTTTCTATTTTTTCCCTGAGTTTCGTTGTTGTTTCTTTCACTGCAAACAATTGAAGATAACCACACAAAAGCCTCTGATATTTTAATGTTCGTATAGAAAGATATTTAAATTCACTTAAATTCACTTCGCCACAAATGCCATCACAAAGTGATACTGTCGCACAATCATTGGGAAAATATGAAAATGTTCTAACCGCAGGCAATGGATGGAATTGTTGAAAACAGAAATAAACAACACGAACAGAACAAGAGCGTTGGTATTTAATTTGATGTAAATGTTTGAAAGAGGGGAGTGTGTGGCGAATAATCACATATCACGTAGATGTGATGGCAAAAAACTGTAGTTGAACTGTATCGAATTGAATATATATTGAAAAATAAAATGGAACATAAGCAGTTCTCTGAAAGCAGCGAAAAACATATTTTTATGAACACTTTAATTTTATATTTAATTTGGTGTAAATGTTTGAAAGAAAGGATTGTGGATTGAGGGCGAAAACTCACGTAGACGGATTGGCAACAAATTGTAGTTGGACTATATCGAATTGAAGTGATTGGTAATTCTATATTGAAAAGGCCTAGAAAAATTAAAAAAGAGTATAAAGAAGAAAAAAACATATTTTTATGAAAACATTTTATTGGGAAAAATTGACATTATAGTTCCCTAGTTTGTCGGTTATTCTATTCTTATTTTGCCCAAAAATTTTGTGAGTATAATCCTTACATAAAAATTACATCTAAACTTAAGAGGGCCAAAAAAAATTAAAAAAAAAATATTTTTTTATTGTGAAAAAAAAAAAAAATCATTTTCTGTTGGCGCAAAAAAAAATCATAAAAAGATTAAAAAAAAATCAAAACTGTTTATTTATTTATTTCCAAACAGCTGGTAACCTAATAAAGAAAACAAGCCTTATTTGAAGGATATCTACGGCTGTGGAATGAGGAAATGATGGTTCTTTTTCAATAAAACTACTACAATTCCAAAGAAATGGTATTTTTTATATTTCCTACACTTAACTGATATGTTGCTTGTGTTTTTGTTTGTAACATCACCCCATAGGGAGGATGTTTCACAACCAAATGTTTGTTCAAACAAATGTTTGTGCAAACAAAAGTTTGTGCAAACAAATGTTTGTTCAGACCATGCCTTTTGGTCGAAAACATTTATGTTCTTAATCACAGTAGTATATATTTTCTGCACTCCAAATTCAATGGGATTGCTTGGCATATATCCAATATGTGAGCAAAAAAAAGTTCACTTTACTTGATGTACTTATACCACATACAGTTTATTTAACATTAAATTAACATCAGATTAATAGACAGAAACTAGATTTTGAGTGTGCAACATCGAATACACCTTTAATCCTGTAAATCGACCGCAGCATACAACTCTCAGTGGGTTAATAGTTCTTAAATCTAGCTTTAGGTAAATGCTACTTCTGTGGCGATACGTTATTCCGTTGACGGAAACTTAGCCGAATTCTGTCAAGGGACTTTCGATTTTTTTCAATTTTAAGAAAACCCATTTTCTGAACCCAATTTCTCCCAAACGATTTGTTCCACCTAAATAATAAAAGCATCATCTTGTTCAGATTAAGATCCACTGTGCATGAGCAAAATATCAACGAAATCTATTTTTTCACAAAAAATCGAAAATTTGGATGGGTTAACCCCTTTGTTTTTTTTTTTGGGTCAAAATATTTTTTTTCGATTTTCCAAATCTTTTGCTCTTGGGTGTATTCTGCCTTCGAAATGATGTAATTATAACCACATAAAGTTTAGATAACATCAGCCATTACAGAGAAATGGTCAAAAAATTAAGTTTGTGGGTGCATCATCGGACATAAAATAAATCCTTTGCAAATGATCGTAGCACACAACTCCCAGTAGTTTAATAATAGTCCTAAAGTCCAGCTTTAATTTGATACCTCACTCGTTACGATACCTTAGTCCGTTGCTGAAAAATTAATCAAATAGTATCAAGTGACTTTCGAATGGCTAATTTTGAGAATGCCCATTTCCTGAACCCGATTTCTCCCAAATAATTTTTTCATAAATCCTTTAGAAATATAGTTATTATAGTCCTAAAGTCAAGAATTAATTTGATACCACAGTCTATACGATATCTCAGTCCGTTGCTGAAAAATTGGAAAAATAGTTTCAAGGGACTTTCGAATCGCTAATTTTAAGAAACCACATTTTCTGAGACCAATTTCTCCCAAACTATTTGTTCAATCTAAAAAATGGAAACACCGTATTGTTTATATTAAGGTCCGCTATGCGTGAGCATAAAATGAACAAAATCTATTTTTTCAAAAAAATCGAAAATTTGGATGGGTTAACCCCTTTGTTGTTTTTCTGGACAAAAATTGTATTTTCGAATTTCCAAATATTTTGCTCATGGACGTATTCTGCCTTCGAAATGATGTAATTATAACCATATAAGGTTTAGATACCATCAGCAAGTAAAGAATAGTAGACAGAAAATAGCTAAAGCTAAAGCTAAAGCTAAAGCTAAAGCTAAAGCTAAAGCTAAAGCTAAAGCTAAAGCTAAAGCTAAAGCTAAAGCTAAAGCTAAAGCTAAAGCTAAAGCTAAAGCTAAAGCTAAAGCTAAAGCTAAAGCTAAAGCTAAAGCTAAAGCTAAAGCTAAAGCTAAAGCTAAAGCTAAAGCTAAAGCTAAAGCTAAAGCTAAAGCTAAAGCTAAAGCTAAAGCTAAAGCTAAAGCTAAAGCTAAAGCTAAAGCTAAAGCTAAAGCTAAAGCTAAAGCTAAAGCTAAAGCTAAAGCTAAAGCTAAAGCTAAAGCTAAAGCTAAAGCTAAAGCTAAAGCTAAAGCTAAAGCTAAAGCTAAAGCTAAAGCTAAAGCTAAAGCTAAAGCTAAAGCTAAAGCTAAAGCTAAAGCTAAAGCTAAAGCTAAAGCTAAAGCTAAAGCTAAAGCTAAAGCTAAAGCTAAAGCTAAAGCTAAAGCTAAAGCTAAAGCTAAAGCTAAAGCTAAAGCTAAAGCTAAAGCTAAAGCTAAAGCTAAAGCTAAAGCTAAAGCTAAAGCTAAAGCTAAAGCTAAAGCTAAAGCTAAAGCTAAAGCTAAAGCTAAAGCTAAAGCTAAAGCTAAAGCTAAAGCTAAAGCTAAAGCTAAAGCTAAAGCTAAAGCTAAAGCTAAAGCTAAAGCTAAAGCTAAAGCTAAAGCTAAAGCTAAAGCTAAAGCTAAAGCTAAAGCTAAAGCTAAAGCTAAAGCTAAAGCTAAAGCTAAAGCTAAAGCTAAAGCTAAAGCTAAAGCTAAAGCTAAAGCTAAAGCTAAAGCTAAAGCTAAAGCTAAAGCTAAAGCTAAAGCTAAAGCTAAAGCTAAAGCTAAAGCTAAATGACAGCTGTCAATAAAATGACCTCTATTAATGAAATGTCAGTGGAATGACAGTATTCAATAAAATTACACCTGTCAATATTATTACAGATATCAATAAAGTCACTGAAATGACAGCTTTCCTTAAAATGTGATTTTTACTTGAAATCAAATCAAATATTGTACAACTTTTTTTTATTGAAAGTATTTCCCTTAACTTTCCATATTGGGACAGACGGGGAACTTCTCTCGAAATTATAGCTCTGTATGCACACATACTCCCTGACTTGTAAAAAAAAAAGATCTGGCTACAAACGATTAATGCTGTTTATAATAACGTGCTGACTTGGACTTATACAACTCTAGCATTCCCTTTCATGTTTTTCCTTATTTCAAAGACGCCTACTCTTCTTCGCAAACAATTATTTCAAAATTACTTTTTTTTTTTTTAATTTTTCTCTAGCCAAAAACGTGCCGCCAAGTTTTATACAAGTTGTCCTCCCTACGTCTTGTCTTGTTTGTTTTTGTTTTGTTTGTATAATTCTATTGAATCCTCCTGTTCCAGGTTTTTGAAAACTTTGCTTTTATTATTAAGTGTTTTATTTTCTTTACAAATCACCATCGCCCAAACACTATCATAAATCTTGGGAAACTATTTGCCCATTCCAGTTGTTATACGATGCCTGGCTTTCAGATCTGCCATGGCTGGCCAATACCTAACGTAGCCGTTTTCACTCTTTTCCATTCAAACAGTTGGGGCAACATTTTAATTGTATTTGCAATTATGTTGTTGTTGTTTCTTTTTCTTCTCTTTGCTTGATTTGGTTTCTTTTTTGGTGTGTGTGTGTGTGGTTGTTTGAGGTTTGTGTTTAAAATTGTAATCACCTTATAATCTTCTCTCCCTCCACCTCTCCCCCCCTTAACAGTTGGCTGTAGATGTGTTTCATTTAAAGTTTTTAAGCTGTTTTATTTTTTTTGGTTTTTCTTTTTTAAGCGTTTGAGGTTTTGTTCGTTCGTTCGTTCACTCGGCGTACTCTTCTGTAGTCGTCTGCTTTGGTTTGGTTTGGACAAAACCCATGTCATCACCATAAGACATAAACGTTCATTATATCCTTAGACAAACACACGCACACATACGGAGAGAAAGGATAGACAACGCCACGGTTTCATTCTCAAACACTTTAGCTCAAAAGAGAGCTGCACTGGCATACATACAAACATTTCATTTGTACGCTTGTTGGAGCAGGCAGGCAGGCAGGCTTTAGTGAGATACACATCCGGCTGTAGACATTTCCGTTTCCATGTGCATGTATGTACATTTTGTATGAGTGTGCGTCTCTGTTTGTCTTGGGCTTTGTGTTTGTTGTCTCTTCTGCTGCTGCGTTTTAGTTTCGTTCTGCTTCATTTCAAAACTGTTAAAATAGTCTGTGAGTTGTTTTTTTTTCTATTTTTGTTTTTCATTTTCTTTTACACTTTTTTTTTATATTCACTCTGTCTCTCTTTACTTATTGCAATTTATATTTCAGTTTCAGTTGTCGTTGCTTCGTGAGTTGCTATTGTGGATTTCCGGGCGAATTGTTTTAAAGTGCCAACAGAAAAGTTCAGTCTCGAAAAGCCGGAGCTGGTTGCAGTAGGCCCATATTCAAAAGAGTTTTAATGAGCCCTACAACATGGCAAATATGTCCATAGGCTCCCCCATTCCTCTGCACATCTTTCATGGAGGAAAAAATCAGTTTTTCTTATTGTCCTTGAGTCTCAGTGTACTAGAGTAAGCTTTAAGTGAATTTTGTTTGTTTTTCCGAGCATTTCTTTCGCTTCGCCTCATTGCCTGCGGTCGAAGAATTTTCATATTTTTTCCCCAATAATTTTGCCAGAGTGCCACTTTGTGGTTGAATTTGTGGCAAACTTATCTAAGTGAATTTGAATATGATGATACGTATATTCATACATAACAGATTTTTGCGGTTTGTTTTCAGTTTTCTGTGGTTTTTTTATGGGGGGGGGGGGGGGGGAGGGGTTTTTTTTTGCTACTTGACAAAGTTCATTTTGAACACACGAAATATAAGAGGATATTTCGATGAGTAATGAAATGGCATAAAGTAATCACTTCACAATAAACTGGCTCTGAGAATAAAACGCTACACTGTCATTACAGGAGAGGGGATTACACAAACATTGGAATTTAAAAAGTAGCAACGAGGGAAAATGGGAAGCAATGCCGGATTATTTTCATGCATTTCAAGGACCTAATCTTCCCATCCATCTTTATTTTCTATAAGAAAATCTGTCTAGCGTCAAATTTACTATAAAAAAATCTGTCCAGCGTCAAATTTTCTATAAGAAAGTCTGTCCAGCGGTAAATTTTCTATAAGAAAATTAGTCCAGCGTCAAATTTTCTATAAGAAATTTAGTCCAGCGTCAAATTCTCTATAAGAAAATCTGTCCAGTGTCAAATCTTTTATAAGATAATTGGTCCAGCGGTAAATTTTCTATAATAAAATCTATCCATTGTCAAATTTTCTACAAGAAAATTAGTCCAAAATCTGTCCATCTTTATTTTCTATAAGAAAATCTGTCCATCGTTATATTTTCTATAAGAAAATCTGTTCAGCATCAAATTCTCTATAAGAAAATTAGTCAAAATCTAGCAATCTTTATTTTCTATAAGAAAATCTGTCCAGCGTCAAATTTTCTATAAGAAAATTATTCCAGCGTCACATTTTCTATAAGAAATTAGTCCAGCGTCAAAATTTCTACAAGAAAATCTGTCCATTGTCAAATGTTCTATAAGAAAATTAGTCCGAAATCTGTCCATCTTTATTTTCTATAAGAAAATCTGTCCAGCGTCAAATTTTCTATAAGAAAATCTGTCCAGCATTAATTTTTCCATTAAAAAACTGTCCAGCGTCATGTTTTCTATTAATAAATCTGTCCATTGTCCAATTTTCTATAAGAAAATCTGTCCAGCATCAAATTATCTATAAGAAAATTAGTCCAAAATATGTCCATCTTTATTTTCTATAAGAAAATCTGTCCAGCGTCAAATTTTCTATAAGAAAATCTGTCCAGCGTCAAATTTTCTATAAGAAAATCTGTCCAGCATTAATTTTTCCATTAAAAAACTGTCCAGCGTCATGTTTTCTATTAATAAATCTGTCCATTGTCCAATTTTCTATAGGAAAATCTGTCCAGCGTCAAATTTTCTATAAGAAAATCTATCCAGCATTAATTTTTCCATTAAAAAATCTGTCCAGCGTCATGTTTTCTATTAATAAATCTGTCCATTGTCTAATTTTCTATTAGAAAATCTGTCCATCGTCCAATTTTCAATAAGAAAATCTGTCCATCGTCAAATTTTCTATAAGAAAATCTATCCATCGTTGAATTTTCTATGAGAAAATCTCCCCCCGTCAAATTGTCTCTAATAAAATATTCCTATCTTGATGTTTCCTATAAGAACATTTGTTCATCATTAAATGTTCTATGAGAAACTACTCGGAAAATCATTCCAACTTCGAATAGGAAAAATTATTCCATTTGAAGTGGAAAAATGTCCCCCATACTAAGGAACGTTATTTCGCTTTGGGGCAATTTTTTCATGGAATTCCCTAATTTCTAGTAGTTTTTGCTCTTCCCCTTCATAATTTCACTCCACCTACCCCAAAGACGAACTGAAATTCAATTTACATTAATAGAGTATTTGAGAAAACACCCAATGGGAGAATATTCTTTCGTTACAAAAATATACTGAATATCCATCTCGCAGGATTACAGAGACTTTCATAATGTATGCACACATGTAATAATCGTTAATCATAATTTGCCTAGACAACGAAATGTAAAATTTTCGTACGAAAACAACTTCTCATTGTAAAATGAAGATGCTCGGGATTTTATATCCCCTCCCCCAAAGAAAAAAGGATGTTTTTGTAAGGACCTCCCACAAGTAAGTGGTTGGATCTGGAGTGGAGTGGGAATGTCTTAAATCATTAGTATTTTTATCGGCTTACAGTTGCCAGCGAAACAGGCTGCTTTGCCTCTAACGTCACCCACATGAACCGCCTCTGCAGCCGTATCACATCTTCTTCTAAAGAATTGTCCTACTCAGTTACTAAGGTAACTTTAGACCTTTACCTTTTAGTCGTTTGCCTGATCTGGAATGTGAAAGTGGGCTTGTGTGTTCCGGAAGGCACATGTTGGGCATTTCATTTTATCTTCACCTCCTGTAACAGACGCTACCCACCCATCTTCACCTCATTCTCCCACTCCTCCCAACTGTAAACATTAATCAGTGTAATATTTGATGCAGTTCCTCGTTTTTTTGCGTGCTTTACATGTTTTCCTTTCCTTTGGCCTATACACAATTTTGGCAATGATGTTGTCCCGTTCGCCTTGAAGTTTTCTTCACTCAAATTTAGTGGCATTCATAAATTATTATTTACTTTGATGTCGTTGTTGTTGTTGACGTTGATGTTGATGTTGTCCCACATGCCTTCTTGCTGCTGGTCTGAGGGGTATGAGGGAGTAGTGGGTCTCCGAAGGAACTAATGGCGTTTTTTCTTTGCCATTTTCAAACCAATGGAAAAAAACGAAATCATATTTCATAACGGTCATAATTTTCATTTTCTTTTAGCATTTTCTTGTTTTGCTGTTGTTGTTTGTTCTGAATAAAGATGATAATTTATATATTTTTTCATCTCCGCTTGTGCGTTCCCTTTTTTTTTTTTTTGATTATTATTGTTATTTGTTAGACACCATCATTATTCTTAGTCTGGAGACGGTTTTTTTGTTGCTTTGACGTGCGCTTTCCCAAGAAGACCAAGGAATGGAAGTTGTACAACTTTACAGAGATGGGCTTTGTCCGTCTGTGTCCAAACACTCGCCTTCCATTTTATTTGCTAGTTACAGAGAATCATTAAAATATTTATTATTGTTATTATTGTTATTTATTTTCTATTGTTCTGTTGTATTTCCGTTTTTTTTTTACCAGAAAATATGAAATCATTGGAAGTGGTGGCAGCTTAAGCGAACTCGAAAAAAATATTCAAACTTAAAACTTTTTCACGGAATTTTCTTTTTCGGAAAATTGTAAGCAAATTTCGTTATGAGGATTCCATTGCATTAATTTGAAAAGTTTGTGTATTTTAGCGGAAAGTTTTACGCATGAAACAATTTGCTGTTATCAATGGAGATTTATTTACACCCAGTAGCGGGGGATGAAAATGGAGGAGAAGACTAATTTTCAGTTAGTTTTTTTGTAAGAAAATTTCAATTCAATTAAAAACGCAGATATATTCGTTAATTTCACTCTTAGAAAGCGTTAAATTCTATAGGGAATTTGAAGATGGGCAAAGTTTCTCATTGAAAGTTGGATATTGGACCGATTTTCTCATGGAAAATATAAAGATGGAGAGATTTTCTTATAGAAAATTTGACGCTGGACAGATTTTCTTATAGAAAATATAAAGATGGACAGATTTTCTTATAGAAAATTTGACGCTGGACAGATTTTCTTATAGAAAATATATAGAAGGACAGATTTTCCTATTGAATATATAAAGATGGACAGATTTTCTTATTGAAAATTTGTCGCTGGACAGATTTTCTTATAGAAAATATAAAGATGGACAGATTTTCTTATAGAAAATTTGACGATGGACAGATTTTCTTATAGAAAATTGACGCTGGACAGATTTTCCTATATAGAAAATTTGACGCTGGACAGATTTTCTTATTGAAAATTTGACGCTGGACAGATTTTCTTATAGAATATTTGACGATGGCCAGATTTTCTTATAGACAATTTGACGCTGGACAGTTTTTCTTTTTTTGATGATGGACAGATTTTCTTATTCAAAATTTGACGATGGTCAGATTTTCTCATAGAAAATTTGACGCTGGACAGATTTTCTTATAGAAAATTTGACGCTGGACAGATTTTCTTATAGAAAATTTGACGCTGGACAGATTTTCTTATAGAAAATTTGACGCTGGACAGATTTTCTTATAGAAAATTTGACGCTGGACAGATTTTCTTATAGAAAATTTGACGCTGGACAGATTTTCTTATAGAAAATTTGACGCAGGACAGTTTTTCATATAAAAATTTGAAGAGGACAGATTTTCATACAGAAAATATAGAGACGGACAGTTTTTCATATAAAAATTTGAAGAGGATAGATTTTCTCATAGAAAATTTTACGCTGGACAGATTTTCCTATAGAAAATTTGATGATGGACAGAGTTTCTTATAGATAATATAAATATGAACAGACTTTCTTATAGAAAATTTGACGCTGGACAAATTTTCTCATAGAAAATTAGACGATGGACAAATTTTCTCATAGAAAATTTTACGCTGGACAGATTTTCTTATAGAAAAGTTTACGCTGGACAAATTTTCTCATAGAAAATTTTACGCTGGACAGATTTTCTTATAGAAACGTTTACGATGGACAGAGTTTCTTATAGATAATATAAAGATGGATAGACTTTCCTATAGAAAATTTTACGTTGGACAAATTTTCCTATAGAAAATTTGATTCTTTGCGGAATTTTTTTATAAGACGTGGAATTTTCTGGCGTCAACAATAAAATGTCCTCTATAAGAACTCCTATTTGGTCTTCTTAAATTACGTAGCCAGAACGTTTTAATTTCGTTCACGGACCTTTTTCTACTGTTTTACTTCCGTTGCTCTTTCTTAATGATTCGTCACGAACATTTTCTTGTTGAATGCCTCCTCATTCATTGCTTTCATTTTCTGTTGGCATGTAGGCTGCCTTCATCAACACATACATTCATTCATACATATATTCATATTTAGGCCAAACGCATTTGTTACATTCCAAGAGTTTCTTCTGTCCTACAACTCCTGAATGAGGCTGTAAAGGCGAAAAAGCCTTTAACATTTAAAATAATTTTTCTTGTTCTTTTTTTTGGTCCACTGATGAGAGACATTTAAAGCAAAACAGAAACATGGCCCATAGCTGGGTAGATTGTTTCCATTTTATCATTTTGGCCATGTCTACCGTGCATTGTAATCATAAAGTTCAGATGTTCATTTTTTTGTTGTTGTTGTTGGAAATTACAGGCAACACAATTGTTACAGCTGTCATACCGTGAAAAACTCTGTGGGCCCCAATTGTTCGTATATTTTTCTTTATTCCTTTTCACAACTGCTTCTTTTCTGTGATATCAATTGACTCTCCTTATTTGCCGGTTATTTTTCATCGCAAATTTTCTTCAATTGAAGTAAATAAAATAAAAGAAGTCATTGTTTGTAAACCGTAAAAAATGGAGATTGAAATCACTGATATGATTATTTGGACAATCCCGAGAAATGATTCGTTCGGCTATAAAGTTTTAGTGGGTGTCTTTTAGTTTTGGTTCAGTGGAAATGCCCAAGTGGGTCAACAAAGTGTTTTGTTCATTTGTTGATCAGGTCATGAAATTTTACTTATAAAAAACGAAAATATGCGTCAGCAAATTCTCGATAGATTCTTATAGAAAATTTTACCTCAGGCCAGTTTTTTTATAGAAAATTTAACATCAGGTCAGTTTTCTTATAACAAATTTAACCTCAGGCCAGTTTTCTTATAGAAAATTTGACATCAGGCCATTTTTCTTATAGAATATTTAACCTCAGGCCAGTTTCTTATAGAAAATTTGACCTTAGACTAGTTTCTTATAGAAAATTTGACCTCAGGCCAGTTTTCTTAGAGAATATTTGAACCTAGGCAAGTTTTCTTATAGAAAATTTGACATCAGGCCATTTTTCTTATAGAAAATTTAACCTCAGGCCAGTTTTCTTATAGAAAATTTAACCTCAGGCCAGTTTTCTTATAGAATATTTAACCTCAGGCCAGTTTTCTTAGAGAATATTTGAACCTAGGCAAGTTTTCTTATAGAAAATTTAACATCAGGTCAGTTTTCTTATAGAAAATTTAACCGCAGGCCAGTTTTCTTATAGAAAATTTGACCTCAGGCCAGTTTTTTTTAGAGAATATTTGAACCTTGGCAAGTTTTCTTATAGAAAATTTGACATCAGGCCAGTTTTTTTATAGAAAATTTAACATCAGGTCAGTTTTCTTATAGCAAATTTAACCTCAGACCAGTTTTCTTATAGAAAATTTGACATCAGGCCAGTTTTTTTATAGAAAATTTAACATCAGGTCAGTTTTCTTATAGCAAATTTAACCTCAGGCCAGTTTTCTTATAGAAAATTTGACATCAGGCCATTTTTCTTATAGAATATTTAACCTCAGGCCAGTTTCTTATAGAAAATTTGACCTTAGACTAGTTTCTTATAGAAAATTTGACCTCAGGCCAGTTTTCTTATAGAAAATTTGACCTCAGGCCAGTTTTCTTATAGAAAATTTAACCTCAGGCCAGTTTTCTTATAGTAAATTTAACCTCAGGCCAGTTTTTTTATAGAAAATTTAACATCAGGTCAGTTTTCTTATAGCAAATTTAACCTCAGGCCAGTTTTCTTATAGAAAATTTGACATCAGGCCAGTTTTTTTATAGAAAATTTAACATCAGGTCAGTTTTCTTATAGCAAATTTAACCTCAGGCCAGTTTTCTTATAGAAAATTTGACATCAGGCCATTTTTCTTATAGAATATTTAACCTCAGGCCAGTTTCTTATAGAAAATTTGACCTTAGACTAGTTTCTTATAGAAAATTTGACCTCAGGCCAGTTTTCTTATAGAAAATTTAACCTCAGGCCAGTTTTCTTATAGAAAATTTAACCTCAGGCCAGTTTTCTTATAGAAAATTTAACCTCAGGCCAGTTTTCTTATAGAAAATTTAACCTCAGGCCAGTTTTCTTGTAGATAGTTTGACCTCAGGCCAGTTTTCTTAGAGAATATTTGAACCTAGGCCAGTTTTCTTATTGAAAATTTGACCTCAGGTCAGTTCTCTTGTAGAAAATTTTACCTCAGGCCAGTTTTCTTATAGAAAATTTGACCTCTGGCCAGTTTTCTTAGAGAATATTTGAACCTAGGCCAGTTTTTTTATTGAAAATTTGACCTCAGGTCAGTTCTCTTGTAGAAAAGTTGACCTCAGGCCACTTTTCTTAGAGAAAATTTGACCTCAGACCAGTTTTCTTATAGAAAATTTGACCTCAGGTCAGTTTTCTTGTAGATAGTTTGACCTCAGGCCAGTTTTCTTACGGAAATTTTCGTCGGAACATCTATTCGATTGTTCTCGTGAGTCATAGTAACTCCTTGAACACATAACATTCCTTTAACGTTTCCGATTTTAACACATATTTCTTAAGCTATCACTAAAGTCTAGTTTCAGCTCCTGTGACGCCTGTCTCTCTATTAAACATTAATCATATCCTCAGCTTTTCAACAAAACCCGTCAAGCAATCAATCAATCGGCTAATTTATTATTTAACCATGAAACAAACAAACTAATTAATCTTTATGCGAATCTGTATCTGGCTAATGGACTCTAATTAAATATTACTTAGACACCACACGAAGTCAGATGTTTGAGTCAATTGCCGATGATTCCAAAATAATTGGAATGCACAAAACAAGTCAATGGCAAAAATAGAAAATAGATTAACTTTTCAATTTAAAGAATTATGATACGGCAAAGAAGAAGACAACAATGACCTAAATTTGTTGTCTACAATTTTTTGGCAAACACTTAAGAGAAATCAAGAAAAGGGTAATCGCAGAAGACTACTCACCAACAAATAATGACTTAAGACAATAAAAAGTCCATTTCAAGTATTGTTCATGAGTCTTTTCCTCCCTTTCCCACCGCTTTTCGTTTATATTTTTTCTACTTTTCTTTAAAGGTCACTGTGTTTTCTTTATAATAAATGGTTTTTTGTTCTTCTTTTTTCTTTATTTTTTCTTTCTTTTGTCTTGGGGCGAAAATAAGGGTACCCAAGAGATCCTGGGAGGTTTGCAAGCGCACGAGAACACAAAGGACAAAGGATTTGTCGGGTTAAGGAAAGTTACTTGCTGTTAGTAACTTGAGATAAAATATTAACAAGACAATGAGGAATTGTCTGATGAAACAAAAAAAAAAAAAAAAAACTGACCGTGATATGAATACTTGTGGGCGAACTGGAAACCAGCAGATTCTTTTGTCTGGTGGTGAGTGGAATGGATTTCAATTCAATAGCTAAACAAATTCGAAAGTAAATCACAATCTTTCTAGTCTGCGTATTTTTCCTATAGAAAACTTGACACCAGACAACTTTTTTTATAAGAAAGAAATTGACGCCAGCCAATTGTGCTTATAGAAAAATATACGCCAGACATGTTTTCTGATAGGAAATTTGCCTCTTTACGCCAGACAAGTTTTTTATGAAAAAAATGTATTTTGGACAAGAAGAATTGACTCTAGTTAAGTTTTCTTCTAGAAAACTTGTCGCCCCGACTAGTTTTCCTATAGGAAACTTGTCGCCCCGACTAGTTTTCTTCTAGAAAACTTGTCGCCCCGACTAGTTTTCTTCTAGAAAACTTGTCGCCCCGACTAGTTTTCTTCTAGAAAACTTGTCGCCCCGACTAGTTTTCTTCTAGAAAACTTGTCGCCCCGACTAGTTTTCTTCTAGAAAACTTGTCGCCCCGACTAGTTTTCTTCTAGAAAACTTGTCGCCCCGACTAGTTTTCTTCTAGAAAACTTGTCGCCCCGACTAGTTTTCTTCTAGAAAACTTGTCGCCCCGACTAGTTTTCTTCTAGAAAACTTGTCGCCCCGACTAGTTTTCTTCTAGAAAACTTGTCGCCCCGACTAGTTTTCTTCTAGAAAACTTGTCGCCCCGACTAGTTTTCTTCTAGAAAACTTGTCGCCCCGTCTAGTTTTCTTCTAGAAAACTTGTCGCCCCGACTAGTTTTCTTCTAGAAAACTTGTCGCCCCGACTAGTTTTCTTCTAGAAAACTTGTCGCCCCGACTAGTTTTCTTCTAGAAAACTTGTCGCCCCGACTAGTTTTCTTCTAGAAAACTTGTCGCCCCGACTAGTTTTCTTCTAGAAAACTTGTCGCCCCGACTAGTTTTCTTCTAGAAAACTTGTCGCCCCGACTAGTTTTCTTCTAGAAAACTTGTCGCCCCGACTAGTTTTCTTCTAGAAAACTTGTCGCCCCGACTAGTTTTCTTCTAGAAAACTTGTCGCCCCGACTAGTTTTCTTCTAGAAAACTTGTCGCCCCGACTAGTTTTCTTCTAGAAAACTTGTCGCCCCGACTAGTTTTCTTCTAGAAAACTTGTCGCCCCGACTAGTTTTCTTCTAGAAAACTTGTCGCCCCGACTAGTTTTCTTATAGAAAACTTGTCGCCCCGACTAGTTTTCTTATAGAAAACTTGTCGCCCCGACTTGTCGCCCCGACTAGTTTTCTTATAGAAAACTTGTCGCCCCGACTAGTTTTCTTATAGAAAACTTGTCTCCCCGTCTAGTTTTCTTATAGAGATTTTAGATAGATTTTAGTCCTACATTTTATCCTATTGGCTCTACTTATTTTTTTATTCCCGACATTTGTATTTGTAGAAATAACTTGATTGCCACAAACTGGACTCATTTGAATTTATATTCTAAATGTTCATAAAGTTTTTCACAACCCCTCCACTACACTTTCTATGTAAGCACCAGCAAATAGAAAATATTCCCCATCCTGGCACAGCAAACTAACAAATGTTCAATTTGCATTCCAAATCAATTTATTTTTATACTCTTTGCCCTGCAACCGTTTCTTCGGTCGGTCACCGCCACCAGTTTCTCTCCCTCATTTGTGATCCTAATCATCATCCCTATCCGTGTCCCGGTTTCTGTGCACTTGTATTTGTTTAGCTGCCGTTCCATTTGTTTTTTTTTTTGAGGAACTCTAAGAGAATTCTTTGTTGCTTCCTGGGCCAGCGAACGACACGTAGCATCCGACCAGATACTTATTCTTCTGTTCGTATCTGGCCGGAGATCAAGGGGTGAATTATCGATTTGCATTTGTTTGGAGAAGTTTATGTTAAGCAAAACCGAAGAAGACCAGTTGCCAGCAACACCACCGTGATCATGTCCTGTTTATGGGCAATTTGCCGGTTGTGTTTTTCGTCGACATTGGATAAATAATGAAATACTTTGGAATACAAATGATGTGCCAGAGCAAGGATACCGGGAAATGATATAATTTACAGGATTATTTGGATGGCGCGATGTCTTAGGGAGGACAAACGATTGATATTTGTATGTCAAGGTGTGCCTTTACCTTTTTGTCGGAGGGATGATTGGCCTCCAATAAGCATTTTGTCATGCTTTACACGTTTCTGTAAAGGAGTTCCCACATTTGTTAGTCTTTGTCATGTTTATTAACATTCCCCCAAAATGTTTGACTGCCAACATTGTCCTTATTTCCTCAACCACATCGGTTCGTATCGAAAATTGTAATGCTTTTCGGAATTTTCCAAACTAATTATCACAATATATCCGCCGGCAGCTTATGATTGATATTTAATGCCAATTTTAATATTTCGCCACTTTATCTCACCCACACGACTTCCGTATTAGGGCACTGCCATTCTATCGGCCACAATAGGACACCGTCGACTGAAATTGGAATTTGAACAGCAGGACCACCAACGGCCATACATCTGTGTCACACCCGCGCCCGGTCGAGAGTACACAATGGTGGATAATATGGCCATCCCGTCGGCAAGCAAGTGCAAAACATGATTTTAATTAAAAACTAAAATTATTATCGGCAAACTCCGGGTATACGCGTACATACATATGTACATACATATGTATGTAGAAACGTATGGAACGATATGTAATATGAACTTGCGAAAACCTCAATGTTCGAAATTTGCTGCCACCTGCAGGGCCACAATGTACAGTGGCTTGCACGAGAAGGTGTTTCCTATTAACATTATAAAATTTCGTTTTTTTTTTGGGGGATTTTCTTAAAAATACTCTAATCTAACTTAATTGTGAAGATTTTATAACTAACAACGATTAATATGGAACTAGAAAAAATAGACGTGTTTTTAATCCGGGTTTCCGTTTTGAAATTTTTTTATATTACCCTTTTTTTTAACAGAGGACTAAATAACTATTTTTGTTTGGTAGTAGAAACAAATTAACCAGATTTATTATCCAGATATTCGGTTCAACATTGGGTAATGCTTTAAGGTTTTATCCTACGAAGCATTACTTTTGGGGAAAACAATTTTAAGAATTTTCTAATTCAACTGACAAGTGAAAGGTTAATGCTTTAAACCGATCTTAAAAATCTAGAAAAAAAACGGGTTTCCAACTCGGTAATAATTTTTTTCAGGTTTCTAGTTCAAAACCAATAATTTTTTTTTTAATAGGGAAAGAAAATAAATGTTTTTTTATTCAGGTTTCTAGTTCAAAACCAATAGTTTTTTTTTTGTACAGAAAGAAAGTAACTGGTTTTTTTATTCAGGTTTCTAGATCAACTTTTTTTAATCGAGGAATTTTTATGTTCCGGAAATGATTTTGACCTACAAGGCACTTTATTTTGTGAAAACAATTTTAAAAATTTTCTAATGCAACTGACATGTCTAAAACCGATTTGAAAATATAAAAAATAACCGGGTTTGCGGATAAAATTTCTTAATATTTGTTTAATAATGGAAAAACAATAATTTTTGTTATAATAAAGGAAGAAGTAACCGGTATTTTTTTTTTTTTTTTTTAATGTTCTTATTCAACTACCATGTGAATGGTTATTGCCTAACACCGATTTAAAAATATAAAAAATAACCGGTTTTCTTACCCGGTTATAGGGTTATAATGTCTATTCATTTGAGAATGGTTTTTGGTTTGGTAATAGAAAAACAATAATATTTGTTATAAAAATAATCGGGTTTTTATTCGGGTTTCAACTTTTTTTAATCAAGTAATTTCCATGTTCCATGTTCCGAATGAGATGCTAAAAGTTATTGTCTAAAATCGATCTTACAAATATCATAAATAACCGGTTTTCATACCCGGTTTTTCGATTAAAATTTCTTTTCATTTGAATTTTTTTTTAATCACGGAAAAACAATGATTTTTATTATAATGGCGGAAAAAGTAACCGGTATTTTATTCGGTTTTCTGGTACAAAATATTTTTTTTTAAAAAACTATTAAAACAATTTCAAATATTTTCTTATTCAACTACCATGTGAAATGTTATTGTCTAAAACCGATTTAAAAATAAAAAAAAATAACCGGTTTTCTTACCCGCCTAAAATGTAATTCCATTTGTATATGGTTTTTGCTTTGTTAATAGATGAAAAACACTAATATGTGTTATAATCGAGGATGAAAAATAACCGGTATTTTATTCGGGTTTCCGGTTCAACTTTTTTTTAATCGATTAATGTTCCTAATTTTCTAATTCAACTACCATGTTAAAGGTTATTGTATAAAAACGATTTAAAAATATAAAAAATAACCGCTTTTCAAACAGATAACCAAACCAATGATAATATTAAAAAAAGTAACCGTTTTTTATTCGGTTTTCAGGTACAAAAATTTCTTTTAAAAAACAATTTTAAAACTTTTCTAATCCAACTGACATGTGAAAAGTTATTGTCTATATATCTTAAATATATAAAAAAATAACCGGTTTTCTTACCCGGATTTCCGTTTAAAATTTCATTTTATTTGTATATGATTTTTGTTTCGCTAATAGATGGAAAACGAAAATTTTTATTATAAATTATAATTTATAATAGAGGAAAAAAATAACCGGTTCTTTATTCGGGTTTCCCTTTAAACTTTAATGGAATTTAAGTGTAATTTGTATGTTCTGAACATGATTTTTAACTACGAGAGGATACTTTTTGTGAGAACAAACATCAGGAATGTTCTAAGTCAATCGAAAATGGAAAAAGTAACCGGAACTCGGTTTTTTTTATCAAAATTTGTGGATTTTCCCGAAATTAAATTTAGTTCAAAGTGATTTAAAGAAAAGGAACGAATCCTTTCCGGACCGCAGACTCAGTCGGAGTCTGGAGTCGAAAAATTTGCTCGACTTCGAGTTTTATTTACAGACATTTTCCATAAAATAAATAAAATGTCAAGCGCCCTGGTAGGCGAGTAGGTAGCGTGCTTGCCTATCAGTGTGGGGGTTGTGCGTTCAATTCCCACCAGAGGCTTTGGTCTGTCGCAGAAAAAATCTAGCCATATGGTCTGTGTCACACGGTTTACCCTTGGATCCAAAATTAGAATATAAATCTACTTTGTAATTAAGCAAAAAATAAAAAAAAATAAATAGAATAAATTAATAAAAATTTAAAATATTTTTGATTCTAAGGACTTTTTTATCTTTCAGTTAAAACGCACCTCAGTGTAATATAGAGTATAAGAATAGTGGACGGAAATAGAATATTTGGTAATTTTATAATTCAACAGCTGAAGTCGGAGTCGAGCAATTGTGGTTCAACTTCACAGTCCTGAATCCGTCCATATTACCCGAACCCCTTGAAGAAACCTCAGTCGGGTTTATTGTACACAACCGGTTTATTGGTTTTATGATTTTAAATATTTAAATATTTAAGGCAATATTTCTCAACCTTTTATCAGTGGCTTCCTGGGCGGATTCCCGTCCACTGGTCTTGCCCGCCCGCCAGATCGTTTCGAACAGACACCATTAAATCCCAAATGTTTATCCGCATTAATTTGCTGCTACAATTTCCAGGCCCAGTCATTCATTAACACTTAATTACAAGGCATTTCCTATAATTATAATTACTAATACGCCACAATGTTTGTTTATTAACCACATTCTCCAGTTCAGACCTGTGGCGGACTATGGGTCGTATGATTGATGTTTTGTTTATTTCTCATACGTCGTGTCAGTATTTTTGGTCTCTTACTCAGTTCGAATTTAATTTGTGTGCAGAGGGGAAAAGACACGAATATGTGTCATCACAGCCATTGTAATATTTAATATTTGCAAGTCGGAGAAGTTTCTTTTACATCCGCAGAAATCCATGAAATGTCTTGAGTTTTCGGCTTGAGTTTTCTATCGGTTCACCGTCTGGCCATCTTGTGCAGGGCACTGTTGGTGAATTACCCAAAAATATGGCGACAACCGACCAAAGGGAGCGTATTCTAAAGCAAAAACCACAACACAATTAAAAATTGTGGGCGGTTTTTGGCATAACCAGCATTTCTATAGTGAGATTGCAACCAATGGTAAATATCATGAGTGTGTGTGCCTGTGTGGGAGAGCCGTAGAGAGAGATGTGAGGTAATCCAAAGGATATGCCACACTGCATAAAACAATACATGTGAAGCAACATGAATTGAAATGGCACAAAGCCGGAAACGGATGTAACACACAATTGAATTGTTATTGGGAAAATGCTCGTTCGTACGATTATAAATTCTATAATTTGTAGGCGTTTAAGTGTACGTGGGTGTGTGTGTGTGTGTGTGTGTGATATACATATGTACATTTTCAATTTTTGTTAAAACAACACATTTTTGTAATTGCAGTACACAGAGACTTGTAAATTGTTGTTGGCTTATAGGCGAACATATTGTTTTAAATTTTATTGTAGGTTCTCTCCCCCCCCCATTTTTAAATCTGCAGATCAGCAGGGGAGCTCTCTAATGGAAAATGGAGAAGTATTGAAGTATTGAATAGGTGGAGATAAAGCAAAAGTTTGCCACATTGCTAGGTTTTCGAAATGTCATGAGCATGTGATGAACCTCTTGGCTGTTTCGTGAAAAATAATTGCAGCATAAAATTTTGAATGTGGACAACTTTTTCCGTCACAATGGGATTTGAGTTGAAAATGTGTTCTAAATTTAAAAAAAATACGAAACTTGTAAAACCCGAATGATTTACTTATTCCCCTTACCTCGAATCAGTAGGCTATGCACAAAATAATGTGTATACTCTACGACCGAGACCAATTGTTTTAAAGCCGTCTCCGAACTTATCAACAGTAAACCGAACCAGTCAGGTTCTCTATTTGTGGCGCATGGTGATTTTTTTATGAAATTCCGATTCCGAAAACCCCCAACCACGTATATAAAATGTGAACATGTGACATCACCCACAGTTTCGTTGGTAATTTCCATGATTGACGCTTCGGGGCCATACATTTTCAATAATTATAATTACTTATACGCCACAGTGCCCCGTTAAGTTCTCTCACATAGTTACTGGCTCAGAAGATGACGACGTATGATTGATGTTGTATTTAGGTACACATGCAGTGGGGGAACATTCAAAGGTATTGGCATTCAAGTATTTTGGAGTAAACAACACCGTGTTACACACATTCTGTCCTCTGAACCAAATTTACTTTTTCGGAAAGGGGATAACAAATAAAAATACACGTGTATCGGCGATTTTCATGTACACGTCAGAATTTTTTTTTTTTTAACTTTGAAGTATGGAGCTAGTAGTGGCTTGTGTGAAAGCCTTTGGACCGATTTTTAACCCCTTTTCAGTGATCCAATCGAGCTGATTTTTGGCAGACTCGTGGAAATGTCTGTATCACGTCAAATTTTTTAAAAAAATAGATTTTTATCATTTCTCAGATTTTCATAAATTTTTTTTTTCTTTTTAAATGGTTATCGTTTTTTTAAGGTTTCAGTCAAAAAACATTTTTTTTTCGTAACGCTTAAGTAGTTTAAAAATTTGGAGTCTCTTCAAGTTATGCTAAGAAAAGTGAAAAAAAATATTTTTTTTTCAAAAATAATAAAAATTAGGGAAAATCTGAGAATTGATAAAAAATTTTTTTAAAAAATTTGACGTGATATAGACATTTCCACGTGGCTTTCAGACGAGATTATTACTTCAAACTTAAAAAAAAAATTCTGACGTGTATATGAAAATCGGCGATACACGTGTATTTTTATTTATTATACCCTTTCCGAAAAAGTAAATTTAGTTCATAGGACAGAAAAAAATCTATTTTTTGTAACACGGTGAAATATTTTTTTTTTCAAAGTTTTTCATATCAAAATCTGAAAATTTTTTATTATGAAAAATTTTTTTTTTTTTTTGATTTTTGTTTTGAACAATTTGAACAATTGCGTCAAATGGTGTAAAAAAATCTATCCAAAAAAATTTAAAAAATATTTTGCCCCCACTAAAATTGTAAAAGGAAAAAAGTAGTAAAATGGTGTAAAAAAAATCTAATGGAAATGTCTGTATCACGTCAAATTTTTTAAAAAATAGATTTTTATCAATTTTCAGATTTTTTTTTTTTAAATGGTTATCGTTTTTTTTAAGGTTTCAGTCAAAAAACATTTTTTTTTCGTGACGCTTAAGTAGTTTAAAATTTTTTTTCAAAAATAATAAAAATTGTGGAAAATCTGAGAATTGATAAAAATTGTTTTTAAAAAATTGTACGTGATACAGACATTTTCACGAGTCTGCCTCGATTATATCACTGAAAAAGGGTTAAAAATCGGTCGAAAGGCTTTCACACAGGCCACTACGAGCTTTATACTTCAAATTAAAAAAAAAAAATCTGACGTGTATATGAATATTGCCGATACAAGTGTATTTTTATTTTTTATCCCCTTTCCGAAAAAATAAATTTGGTTCATAGGACAGAAAAAAATCTATTTTTTGTAACACGGTGCAATATTTTTTTTTTTTAAGATTTTCATATCAAAATCTGAAAAAGGTGAAAATATTTTATTATGAAATTTTTTTTTTTTTTTGAATTTTATTGGTAAACAATTGCCTCAAATGGTGTAAAAAAATCTATCCACAAAAATTTAAAAAATATTTTCCCCCACTAAAATTGTAAAAGGAAAAATTTAATAAAATGGTGTAAAAAAAATCGAACAACAAAAATTTAAAAAATATTTTCCCACACTAAAATTGTAAAAGGAAAAAATTTAGTAAAATGGTGTAAAAAAAATCTAACAACAAAAATTTAAAAAATATTTTCCCACACAAAAATTGTAAAATGAAAAAAGTAGTAAAATGGTGTAAAAAAAAATCGATCCACAAAAATTTTAAAAATATTTTCCCACACTAAAATTGTAAAAGGAAAAATTTAATAAAATGGTGTAAAAAAAAGCTAACAAAAAAATTTAAAAAAATATTTTCCCACACTAAAATTGTAGAAGCAAAAATTTAGAAAAATGGTGTAAAAAAATCGAACAACAAAAATTTAAAAAAATATTTTCCCACACAAAAACTGTAAAATGAAAAAAGTAGTAAAATGGTGTAAAAAAAATCTAACAACAAAAATTTAAAAAATATTTTCCCACACTAAAATTATAAAATGAAAAAGTAGTCAACTTTGGAAATATTTCTTGTCCGATTTGGAATTTTGTCAATTTTGTAGGGTGGTGTTGCTCGCGGTGCCAGTGATATTGAATGGAGTGACTGTTTGAGTCGTGTTGGTCCCCAAAGAGATGGAAATCTTTTTTTTTTCAAGTTTTTTATTTCTTTGTTTATTGTTGATCTTTATTTTGTTGTTGCTGGTTTTCTAATGATTTTTTCCTCCTCCGAATGATGAGCACGAGATCACATTGGGTTGATAAAAATAATAAATTAGACCGCTGTGATTTTACAAGTTTAATGGATAGGAGTTTGAAACGGGCGTTATGAAGTGTCCACATCATAACAGAAAGGGAGATTCTACTGATTTGCAGTTGATTCCTTTTCCCGGTAGACAAAGTAGTTGGCAGATTGGTGAACAGATTATGAGATTAGTGGACAGATTATAATCTGTTATTATTAGACTGGTGGACAAATATTTCGACAAATCAACAACAATCTCTAGTGTTATAAAATACTCATAACAACTCGGAAAGGAATTCCAGGCGATTTTCAGTTTATTCCTTTCCCCTTTCCCTGTGAAGGACTCACACATTTTTAAATTGGACGCACCATATAAATATTTATATACGATTTCCTCTAATTTCCCCATAAGGAACACTTATAGTTACTATATTATTATATAACCCCCCCCCCCTCCCCCCCCTCCTGTCAACCACCCATTCGACCTACCTGATAATCCATGAAATGATCGAAATTCATATATGAACAATTATTGAACGCCTCCATATTGTGCACGCCACCATGCGTGGCCGCATCCAGCATTTGCAATTCCTCCGGCGAGGGCGGTGGCAAATCCACACCCTTGAACGATACCCGCTTGGGGGTTTGCGTTACCTGATCGATGTTATTCGCTGCCTGCGAGCGTCGATTGCGTCCCAATGTGCCGGCCAAGTTACGGCCACCGGTGTGCATGGCATCACCGGCAGCCGACGCAAATGTGCCCATCATCTGGCTGAGCGATGCACAACCGATGACCTGGTGCTCGGCGGCCGCCGCCGTCGCCGCTGCATTTGCATGTGTATTGAGATTTTGCGTGGTGGGCTGGAGAATCACGCCACAGCCACCGAAACGAAAGTGGGGAATACAGGTGGTGGTGGAGACACTGGCCCCGCACTCACTGCCCTCGAAATCACTCTCGTCCTGTTGCGCTACCGCATGGGCCCGAGACAGCGGATTGTTGGCCACGCCGGAGGGTTGGAAATTGCGCGGCAATGTTGCACACTCCAGAGCCGAACGGCTGTTGGAGGAGGTGGCGGCGGCGGCGGGCAAGCCATTGAAATGTGACTGTTTCGTGGAGGGTCTTAGAGTACCTGTATACAAAATATTGAGCGTTTGTTGTTGTGGAATCTGTTGCTGTTGCAGCTGTGGATGCTGTTCACTGAAACTGGTGTTGGTGTTGGTGGTGTTGGCGGCAGCGCCTGTGTTCCGCTGAGACGCTGGCTGCAACAGCAAAGTCGTCGTGGGCGTTGAGCCCAGTGTAAATTCTGTATTTGCTGGCGTCGCAGTGGCCAGTATGTGAGTAGGCTGCAATTGATAGAAATGGGTGTGTGGCGGAGGCGGCTGGCCCGTTGTCGGCTCGTTGTTATCACAATCGCTGCCGTTCGCTGCAGTTGTGGCATTTATCAGATGAGTGCCCGGTGGCATCATGGCGGTGGGTATCACCATAATCGGCAGCATGGTGGTGGTGGTGGAGCCCGCACCCGATGTGGCGATATTGGCGGCGTTCTGTGGTGTGGAATTCATGGCGACACAACTGGAGCCGGTGTGCATCAATTCCATTTGGCACATTTCCTCGTAGGTCAAGGGACGCAAATCCATGGTTTGTGTTTTTAGTTTCACTGTTGTTGTTGGAAAAGTTTACAGCCGGCTTTTCTTTGGCCAGCACAAAACAAAAACAACACAAACCAACCAAAAAGACACACCTTTAGGGTAAGAAAAAAAATTCGCCAAAACTGTCCTGCCTTTAAGTATTTGCGTTTTGCTTAAAAGATTTTAAATTCTTTCGTTTTTTTTTTGAAATTCCTAATTCACTTAAATTCGCTGTTTTGTTTTGCCT
This sequence comes from Hydrotaea cyrtoneurina, assembly GCA_958296145.1. Classification (NCBI taxonomy): domain Eukaryota; kingdom Metazoa; phylum Arthropoda; class Insecta; order Diptera; family Muscidae; genus Hydrotaea; species Hydrotaea cyrtoneurina. The sequence goes on from OY282515.1 coordinate 79,983,563, forward strand.
GGGCTTTAAGCATTTTTCTGGATTTTTTTTTTCTTTTCAGTTTAACTCTCCTCCATTCTCAAAACACTCACACACACTTAGAGAAAAAAAACCGTATGAAAATTGTGGCCTCCGTTTCACTATGCTCGATACAACTTTAGTTCTCAACGGCCACAAAACAACTGTCTCGACGACAGATGAAATCTGTGATGATTGCCCTCCATTGTGCTCTCGTTCAACTCAACTCTGCCAAGCGACTCAAGGGCTGCTCTTAGCATCCACATGGACCTCGCCGTGCAGATGTGGAGTTTGCGCGTGGCAGAGCCTCGGTCGGGATAGCAAAAAATCACTGGCAGCAGCAGCCAAAGGACTTGCAAAATGAAAACAAAACAAAACAAAAACAACTCCCAAATAACAACAACAACAACATCAACATTTTATTTGTTAGTCTGGCAGTTTTCTATTTGCTTAATTTCTATTTTGCCCAGTCTCAAAAGAAAAATGTTGCTTTAATACACCCATCATTTGTTGCTGGGAGTCTGCCCGACACCAAAGTAATGTGTAACGGAAATTAAATAAATTCCATTTGAAATTTATTAGATTTGAAAATGTTAAAAGGATTTGCATTTTTTGTGTCGTTGTCATTTATTCACTCTCTCCCTCTCTCCATCTCTCCTTAATTCCAATTGTATTTTTCCGACGCAGACACGGAGTCGGTTTCTTTCTATTTTTTGTTTTTTTTTTTGTATGTGTGTGGCATTGATGAGGGGTGATTTTATTGGAGGGGGTATGCATCAAGAGTGGGGTGGTCGCTTGAAATGTGTCATGTACAACCAACTGTTGGTTGCGGATTTTCATTGTTGTTGTCGCCGCTGTACAGTCCACACGTACAGACATACGCCGAATACTCGCATATACATATTTGTGAGGCGTACAGCTACAATAAACAGAAAATAATTCAATAACAATCCGTAGAACGCCATTTGTTGTTTTTTCATGTTAAGCCGAGGAGAAATATTGGCTGGACCATGGTACGTATGCTTGTTATTACTGCAATTATATCACTCATACGCTGGGTAGGCCAAAATGTATTTTATTTTGTAATGTGGGGGAATTTTACAATTGATGCAATTTGTCAACGACTTGAGTGATTAAAAAGAAATTTAACACCAATGCAGCTAACGTATTGCTGAGCTATAGAACCGCATGTGTGAACAGATGATAAAGAATGGGATCCCAACGGGCACTACCAACGACGTTAGACGAGAACTATCACGGAGTAGAGAGATCACTTCACATTGACGACCAGAGGTAGAAGTCATGAAAAACCACTGTTATCTTGGGTTTTGTTTTGTTTCCCCGAAATAAATGAAAAATCCCTACAAAAGCTTAATATGAAAATTTCCCCAAAAAATTTATGAAAAATAGCAAAATCCCAAAAAAAAAAAAAAAATTATATAAAAAATGGAGGTACTCCCCAAAATAAATGAAAAATCATATCATGAAAATGTCCCCAACAATTCTGAAAAATTCCCCAAACAATTTATGAAAAATCAGGAATGCCCCAAATGAAGAATTCGCCAAAATAAATGAAAAATCCCCCCTAAAGCTCAATATGAAAATATCCCCAAATAATTTAAAATCTAAATAATCTAAAAAATCTAAAAAAAAAAAATCCTAAACAAATTTATGAAAAATTACAAATGAAGAATTACCCAAAAATATTACCCCAAATAATTTATGAAAAATTGCTAAATCCACCAAAAAAAAAAATATATAAAGGGTGTTTTTTATTGGGGTATAGAACTTTAAGTTGGCATCACTTTTTTAACTGGCGGCCATTTCGTCAGCTGTCAAGTGATTAATATTTAGTTTGGTTTGCCATTTCATCATGAACAGGTTGCCAAAAGAACAACGCTTGCAAATCGTGCAAATTTATTTCGAAAGTAATGGTTCAGTTCGCGAAGTTCACCGCAAGCTCCGTCCATTTTATGCCATTACATCCACAAAAACTGACTGTTTGGTGTGCTCTATGGGCTGGTGGAGTCATTGGGCCATACTTCTTCCGAAATAATGCTGGAGAGTCAGTTACCGTTAATGGAGACCGGTATAGAGCCATGATAACCGACTATTTTGTTCCCGAATTGGATGGCATGAATGTGGATGAGTTGTGGTTCCAACATGTGGCTGAAAATTGGACATGTAGAATTGGCTTTATTCGAGCCAGCCGCGGCGGCCACCTGCCCGAAATCATATTTAAACATTAATGGCATAAAATTATCCTTCCAATAAAGCCAAATTGATGGACATTAAAACGATTTTCTTGTGTTTTATTTCAATTCGAAGTTCTATACCTCAATAAAAACACCCTTTATATAAAAAAATTAAGAATTCTCCAAAATAAATGAAAAATCCCCTCTAAAGCTCAATACGGAAATTTCCCCAAAAATTCTAAAAAAAACCTAAAACAAATTTATAAAAAAAAATACTCAATGAATAATCAAGAATGCCCCAAATGAAGAATTCCACAAAATAAATGAAAAATCCCTCCAAAATGAAATCCCTCGAAATGCATATGAAATAACCTATGGCAAATTTAAAAATCCCTCAAAAAAAATTATATGAAAAAATGAAGAAAACCCAAAATAAATGAAAAATATCAATATGAAAATTTCTCCAAAAATTCTAAAAAACAAATTTATAAAAAATTACTCAATGAATAATCAAGAACGCCCCAAATGAAGAATTCACAAAATAAACGAAAAATCCCGTCAAAATTTCCCCAAAAATTCTGAAAAAACCTAAAACAAATTTATAAAAAAATTACTCAATGAATAATCAAGAATGCCCCGAATGAAGAATTCCCCAAAATAAATGAAAAATCCCCCCAAATACCCAATAGGAAAAATTATCCAAACAATTTATGAAAATTACCCAATGAAAAACCCCCCAAAAAAAAAACATTATAAAAAAGATTAAGAATGCCCCAAATAAAGAATTCCCTTAAGCGCCCCGGTAGGCGAGTTGGTAGCGTGCTTGCCTATCAGCGTGGGGGTTGTGGGTTCGATTTCCACCAGAGGCTTTGGTCTGTCGCTGCAAAAATCAAGCCAAATGGTCTTTGTCACCCGGTTTACCCTTGGACCCAAAATTATAATATAAATTTACTTTGTATTGTAATTAATAATAAATAAATAAAAATAAATAGAATTCCCTAAAAATAAATTAAAAATCCCCTTAAAAGCCAAATATGAAAATCTCACCAAATAATTTATGAAAAAATCCCCAAATTGAAAAACAACATTATAAAATAAAGTATGATTGACTTCTGTTATGAAAATATCCCAAAAAAAAATTCGCCAAAAATAAAAATATGGGAAATCATTGTCGATTTGAAAAATGTCCCAAACACAAGAAAATAAAATGTTATCTAAAAATTATGAAAAATTTTTTTTGGGTACTTTTTCATAACAGAAGTCAATCATACTTTATTTTATAATGTTGTTTTTCTATTTGGGGATTTTTTCATAAATTATTTGGTGAAATTTTCCAATTTTATATGAGATTTTTTTCGGTCTTTTTTCATAAAGCCTTTTGCACCACTATGCGGCCGACATCCTTAACGTTTTAATCCAGTTCCGCTTAAAATGTTTTACAGTTCATTTGATAGTTTGCCCTTATGGACGATTTCCTCAAGGACAATTTCCAAAAAAGAAATGTTTTTCAATTGCTGACTCCGAAGAAGTGTTTCTGAGTGTTAACACCAATAGTTTGCTATTTGTCATCAAAAAAAAAAGTCAAAAAATCCATTCATTCACCATGACCTTCTTTTTTCGCTCCGCTCCGCTCCACTTCATAACATCAACAACGACATCATGGGAACATCATTTGTAGTCATGTGGCATGACGAGGACAAGAATGTCTTAAGCTGTGTCGCTGTTGCCGCCATAGACCATTGGACATAATTTTGTCAAATTGGCCATCATCTGAACATTTGTCTCTGTCACCCTATGGCCAGATAGCCGAGTTTGCTATAGGAGAGTGTGTGTAGCCTTTTAAAAAAAAAAAATGTTTGTTATCAAAGAGTAACACAATGGCAAACAACAACTTTGTTGTTGCCGCTTGCCTCGCTGCGGTTCATACAACTCAATTATAAATGTTATCAATTCTCGGGATGCCACTTAAATTGTCTGCCTCAAAAACTGTTGTGGAACGCAACGCTATAGGTTTTTTTGTTCAGAATTTTTGTTTTTGTTTTTATTTGTTGTGTTTGTGTTACTGCCGCCAGCTGGCTGGCATTATCCTCGGAGATCCTTTAACGACGTGCATAGTTCATCCATCCTGTATGCTTGGTTTTCGTTATTATTTTCTCTTTCTCCCCTCTATTGTGGTTGAGGTTTGTTTTCTTTCTATTTTCTGTGTGCTTGGATGTGGTGTAGATAGTGTCACTGCTTTTTGGATATTTGATTAAAATAACAGCCATAGTTTTGGTGCTAGTTGTCCTGTAAGTTAGACGATGGCTGCCCTGCTCTATACTCCCATTTACACTAAACACGTTTTCCTTTTGGGCCAATTTTTTGTTAGGCCTTAAAGACACTTGGCACGCTGACATTTGTGGCTAAAGTCATTTGTAACACTTGCTGTGTGACGTACCCCTCCAGTAACAAGTCCTTACGCCTCCTTCCTCCCTGGCTATGTTGAAGAGTTAATTTGTCCACATTTTTCATTTCAATACCGAGCACAGCTCCCAGTCCTTAGGCCAAGGACACGATGGCCCCTTACGTGTGTTAACGTTTCTCCTCCGCCTTTTTGCACTCTTGGAGAATTTTGCCTGAAGCTTTGTTTGTTTCTGTGTTTTTTTTTTATTAAAATAAGGCCCATTTGGTAGCTGCTTAATTTGCTATTAACCAGGATTACAAGGTTAGATGGCCATCTTAATTTGGAGTTTTTATCACACATAGTTATTTTGCCCATATTGTCCCCATGTGGGTAAAATAATGAAGTATGAAATCGAAAAAGTTAATGCATATAAAACAAAGTTAATTAGTTATGTATTCAAATGGAATAGTTTCATCAAATAGTTTCATCAAGGACACTACTGGTGAGTTTAGATTACAAATTTACTTTAAAATGAGATAATCCATATAAATCTGTCATTAATTTACAAAGAGTTGAAGAGTTTCTTTAAAGATCATCGGACCTTGGGAGACTGTCGTCATGGTCAAGGCAAAGGTAACTAAAGAATCCATGAACATACCAATGAGAAAGAAACGTTTCTATTATTTATTTTAACTATTTTTAATAACAATTACTAAAACTCTTCGTACAACACATTATTTTCCTGAGATTTTATTTACCACCCACACTTCACAGCCCCAAAATGGGTCATCATTAAAATGGATTATTATATTTAATATTGGACTTATTCTAATATTCGTTATAAGATTTACCCCTAAACGTATTGGATTATTCACACCAAATATTCATCCAAACCCCCCCTGTATACGTATATACGTCTGTTCCCCCCGAATTACTCAAGCAATGGCATATCCATTTGTTAATATGAAGATTTATGTGCTTGTCTGGTTTATATTACTTTTCGTTATGGTATTTGATGGAAAAGGGCGAAGGAATATAAGAAATCAATATATGAGCGATTTCATGGGGGGGAAATCTGATAAAGAAAATATTTTCTTTAAGGAAATTATTACAAATTGTCTTCAATGAAGAAAACATGTTACAGAAAAAATTATCTAAAAGCAAATTATAATCAAAAAATGTTCCTGTTTTCGAAATAAAATATGTACCTAAAATGATTAAAATACAGGCATTTTTTGATTATAATTTGCTTTAAGATAATTTTTGCTGTAACATGTTTTTTTTGTCGTTTTCATTGGAAAAAATTTGTAATCGAAAGGACTTCCAGGACATCTTGACAAATAATATAGATTTCCTAGGATACCTTTTCATCTAGAAAATGTTTCTATAGATTTTTTTTTACAATTTTTTGGACAGTTTTTTTCAACAAATTTGTCAACAAGAGGAGAAATTTTTGGGTAATTTTTTTTTTTCAGAAACAAATTTTGTGAACATTTTCACCTTTTCTTCTAGAAAATGTTTCTTAGATTTTTTTTTTAAATTTTTTGGACAGTTTTTTTCAACAAAAGGAGACATTTTTGGATAATTTTTATTTTTTTCAGAAACAAATTTTGAGAACATTTTCTCCAAAAAATACCAAAATTGAGATTTTTAACGCCTTTTTTTTTGGCACAAATTTTCCCATAGAATTTTATTATTTTTTTTTGCTAGAGACCTTTTCTGCAAGAGAATTTCTAACTGCATAGAAAAGCTGTGCCAGAACAGAAAATATGCGCCAAGATACTTCAATAGCTGACAAATTTCCAATAGAAAAGTTGTTCTGTTACAATTGAACAGGAACTTTAAGAAAAGAAATTTTTATGGTAGAAAAGTTTTTTTTTACTGCAGAAAAAACTGGTATATAGTTTATAATAAAAATTTATATAAAATGTTTTCGGACTTTTTTTTGGCTCAACTATTCTTAACCAAATTGTTTTAGAAGAATTTTTTGGGACAAATTTTTTTAGAAATATAATTTTCGGGACTGTTTTACTGCAGAAAAAAATTAGTCGTTTTTTATTATAAAAAAATAAAAAAAATCGAACAAAATTATTTATAAAAAATATTTTGTGTCAATTTTTATATAAAAAAAAATACTTTGGAACAATTTTTTATAAAAAATTTTGCAACAATATTTTAATACAAATAAATATTTTAAAAACATATTTTGGGCCAATTTTTATTATAGAAAAATATTTTGGGTTTTTTATTTCTAAAAAATATTTTCGTGCCTATTTTTTAAAAAAATAGTTTTTGCGAAACATTTTTTTATAAAAATTTTTTTTGTCCATTTTTTTTTCAAAAAATACTTTGGATCAATTCTTTTTATAAAAAAATATTTCCGACCAATTTTTTTATAAAAACATATTTTTGACCAATTTTTTTTTTAAATAAATATTTGCTGTCTAGTTTTTAATAAAAAAAAGTACTTTGGACCAATTTTTTATAAAAAAATATTTCCTGCAACTTTTTAATAAAAAAATATTTTGGACCAAATTTTTTTATAAACAATTTTGCACCAATTGTTTTATAGAATCAAATATTTTTTTTCTATTTTTTCATCAAAAAAATACTTTGGACCAATTCTTTTTACAAAAAAAATACATCCTACCAACTTTTTTATACAAAAAAAATTTCGGGCCAAATTTTTTTAAAAACGAATTTGCACCAATTATTTTTATAAACATAAATATTTTCTATCTATTTTTTTTATAAAAAAAAATATTTTGAAACAAGTATTTTCATAAAAAAAATATTTTGGACAAATTTTTTTTTTAGAAAAATATTTTGGTCTTATATTTTTTGTATATGCATTAACTGTTTTTTAATAAAAAAGTACTTTGGACCAATTCTTTTTATAAAAAAAAATATTTTGGACCAATTCTTTTCATAAAAAAAATATTTTGGACCAATTTTTTTTTTTAGAAAAATATTTTTGGTCTTATATTTAAAATATTTTTTAATATAAAAAAGTAATTTGGACCAATTATTTTTATAAACATAAATATTTTCTTTCTATTTTTTTTAAAAAAAAAATATTTTGGACCAATTTTTTTTTAGAAAAATATGTTGGTCTTATTTAAAAAAAAAAATGCAGAAAAATTTTTTGCACGATTTCTCTTAAAAAAAAAACTGTTCAAGACGACTTTCGTATAGAAAAATTGTTTTGGCACGATTTTTACGATTTTTTTTTAAGAAGAATTGTTCTCGACAATCTATAACTACAGATACATTTTAAAAAAAAAAATTGTTCTGGAACAACTTTTTTTTGTAGAAACCATTTTTAAATTTTTGTAATACAATTTTTTTGGGAAGAGAAATACTTTCTTAGAGAAATGTTTTTTTGGGACAAGTTTTTATATACGAAAGATTTGTTGCAACAACATATCCTTTGCAAACGTTTTTGAAAAAGTGTTCGTAATTGATTTTTAATTATTTGTTTAGATTTTCATTTTATTTGTTATGTTACATTTTTTTTTGATGGTATCTTAAAAAATGTTCCATGTGACAAAGATTCAAAAAAAACTTAAATAAAATAAAATCTATTTTATTATTCATCTGATTATTTTTTATGGGCAATTCAATTTGTTTGTTTGCGAACAACTTTACTTTTTGTTAAAGAAATTTTTTTTTTTATTGTTATAGATTTTCTCTTTTATTTTTAAAGAAATATTTTTGATTAAATTAATGGAAATCTTTTATTTTTTTTAGAAATTCGTAATATACAATTTTCTATTATTTCTTGCAGCAATTTTGTTCCTCTGGAAAATATGGCGTAAAGCTAATTTCTCTCAGCTTACGGCCTTCTCTTTTGTTTTCCCTTTCGTTGTTAGACAATTTCAAGGCAAACTGACCCCTATATTCATGTATACCATATGTGGTCATTATCCCACTCCCAAGTACCAGCAGCCGCTCTCTTTACCATCTCATTGCCATCCATCATATTCAGCTGCTCCCCCACCCGCCTGAACAGTTGATTTTTTCCTCATTGTCCAATTGTGTTATTTATCTTATGATACATTTGTTTCCTAATGATATTCATCTGTATATTGTCCTTAATAGATACACATACACATACATACACACACACACACTCACCCCACTACTCTACGGCCCATTTCCATTGATGATACATTTTATGATGATGATTTATTTGAGCAATCATTGATTCCATTCCCAGCCTCTGCGTGTGTGTTTGTGTGCCGTCACTAACTCAGCATCAGCCTCAGCCTCCGCTGTTCTGACTGGGCCTCAGTAGTTTTGTCATGTAAAACTATGAGTGGCATTGGGCTGGTACATTGGCCGGCCAACTTGGCTGACTTGGCCATGCCAAAAACTTATAGTCAGCATTTTGTTTTGTAGGCTCACAACAGTAGTTTTGTCTGTGTATTTCAAACGTGGCCAATAAAAGTGAGTGGATTTGGGTGAAATGTTCAAATGCAGCATAAATTATATGGAGGCTTCCATGGCAAACGTGGCAGTTATTCAGTACAGTTCGCAGGCAAGCCTGAAAAAGGCTTGATATGTGCAGCTAAGTATATTAGTTGGCAATAAATTGCTGATATTTGAAAAAGACATGAACTGTGATGAATTACAAAACTTATTCTCCGTGATTGTTGTTATCAGGGGGAAGGCTGATCCATCTACCGGTGGGTTTTCGAATCATATGTTATTTTGACAGGTGTCATCGGTCTCTCTGAGGATGCATTGCCTTCTAGACGATCGCGGTTACATGAATAAAATGGTGAAATGAGGATGACGCCAAGAAAAAGGACAGATACAAATGGGCGCCAAAAATTAATATTAAATTTATATTTTTTTTTGATCCTTTATGATTCATTATAGTCTATAATGTGGAGAAAAAAATGTGTTGGTTTTGGCAGTGAGAGGGTCATTTTCACATGATTTATTGTGTATTCGATAGGACACTCTCGAAATCTTTTTTTTACTATTATTCTGTAATGGCTAGTGTTACATAAACTTTTTGTGGTTATAATTACATTATTTCGAATTCAGAAAACAACCATGAGCAAAAGATTTGGAAAATCAAAAAAAAATATTTTGACCAAAAAAACAGCAAAGGGGTTAACCCATCATAATTTTCGATTTTTTTGAAAAAATAGATTTTGTTGATTTTATGCTCACGCGTAGCGGAGCTTAATCTGAACAAGATGATGTTTTCATTTTTTTGGTTGAACAAATAGTTTGGGAGAAATTGGTCTCAGAAAATGGATTTTTGGAAAATTAGAGATTCGAAAGTCCCTGGATACTATTTGTCCAATTTTTCAGCTTTAGCTTTAGCTTTAGCTTTAGCTTTAGCTTTAGCTTTAGCTTTAGCTTTAGCTTTAGCTTTAGCTTTAGCTTTAGCTTTAGCTTTAGCTTTAGCTTTAGCTTTAGCTTTAGCTTTAGCTTTAGCTTTAGCTTTAGCTTTAGCTTTAGCTTTAGCTTTAGCTTTAGCTTTAGCTTTAGCTTTAGCTTTAGCTTTAGCTTTAGCTTTAGCTTTAGCTTTAGCTTTAGCTTTAGCTTTAGCTTTAGCTTTAGCTTTAGCTTTAGCTTTAGCTTTAGCTTTAGCTTTAGCTTTAGCTTTAGCTTTAGCTTTAGCTTTAGCTTTAGCTTTAGCTTTAGCTTTAGCTTTAGCTTTAGCTTTAGCTTTAGCTTTAGCTTTAGCTTTAGCTTTAGCTTTAGCTTTAGCTTTAGCTTTAGCTTTAGCTTTAGCTTTAGCTTTAGCTTTAGCTTTAGCTTTAGCTTTAGCTTTAGCTTTAGCTTTAGCTTTAGCTTTAGCTTTAGCTTTAGCTTTAGCTTTAGCTTTAGCTTTAGCTTTAGCTTTAGCTTTAGCTTTAGCTTTAGCTTTAGCTTTAGCTTTAGCTTTAGCTTTAGCTTTAGCTTTAGCTTTAGCTTTAGCTTTAGCTTTAGCTTTAGCTTTAGCTTTAGCTTTAGCTTTAGCTTTAGCTTTAGCTTTAGCTTTAGCTTTAGCTTTAGCTTTAGCTTTAGCTTTAGCTTTAGCTTTAGCTTTAGCTTTATCATGTATTACCCTTTACTTAAATGTAGTTACTTGTTTATTTCTCCCAAACACTCCAAACAGAAACCTTAGCAATAATGTTGGGTTTTTCTGTATTGAATTTTTACGACCCACTCATAAAAATTGCCTTAACAGAAAACGGGCCATAAAACTCATACACGTCCTGGTTTATTGTGATTGTGCGTGGGTGGACTCATTTAAGAATAAGTCTCAAAACAACACAATGATTTATCACTAATTGCTAAACTTTAGGCCAACAATTTTTCTGCACAAAACCTAAACCGTTAAGACGATAATTGTCTGGAGTTTACATTTTCTATAAAAAAAAAAGGTCAGTTATTTTAGCTGAGAGGATTTCCGGGATGTCCTATAACAGCTCCTTCTTAGTTTGTACTCTGTTTGGCATTTTTTTTTTATTTCGCTACTAACGAACATGACATTGCATTAATTTACAATTGTTTCTATATTTTCATAATATTGCTATACCATAAATCTGCTCAATTATTAGATTTATAGAGGAAAATAGAGTCACTACGAGAAAAAGAAAAAAACGCTCCATGATAAATGTGAACCCCACAGGCTTTACTCACTTTCCAGCAGAAAGCTAAAAATTATATGAACCCAAAGATAAATTGCCAATAATAAATTGTTATTGACACTGTACCCTATACTCATACATAAGGGGGAAAAAAGTGCATTCGCACTTCACCACCACAATCTATGTATGTCCTTACCAAAGGATATATGTGGTGGAAATGAAAAAAAAGAGGCAAGGAATATTTATGATGTGTAAAAGTGTTAAGGTAAGTGAAATTGCCATAAAAATTTCATAATCAGCAGTTAAAAATGGCATAAATCATAACAATTGTGTATTTATGCGGGGGTGAGGTGGGCTGTTCGAGGTTGACAGAGTATGGAACCAATTATAATATTATGCCTCATTAAATCGTGTCAGCAATTAATTTTATACCGGCTTTGTTATCATCATCTAATTATGATATACACGAGGATGTGGGCAAGACAGGCAGGCGAATTAACGCAAGTATACGAATTAATATATGTGCATACATTTATGGTTAGATACAGGTGGGGAGGGGGGGTTTTGGAAATATATACCTGTCCCCTCGTTGGTTGTCTTTACTGAAATATTAACATATGACCTTATGGTTAACTAAATGCCCAGGGTACTTCATATAAAGGCGATTTAAAGAGGAGTTACTTGTTTAAATTTTAATTAAACACGTGTTTCGTATGGAAATTTATTAACGATTTATGGATATGTGTATGCATGAGTGTGTGTGAATCATAAATGATATCTATGGATATGTGCCCCGCGTGACTTTGCGATTCTTTTGAGCAGCATTTTGCGAAGAAAAGTGGCTTGGAGTAGATTCAAATTCATTGAATGGCCGTATAAAGGATACATTTAGCCATATTTATGCAAATAGGACACATGCACATCCTTGTTGTCACGAACACTAGAAGTACTTGAAATCATTTATTTGGCTGGCCAAGATCAACAACAGGTTTTACACCCAGCATATGTGTGTATGCAATTAGGTCAGGGACATCATCAAAATAAGCGAGCTATGTTTTTCGTCAAGCCATGTAGGTCCACTGTACTGTTCCATACAAGACACCATCCTATGATCCGATTGGCTATGAAACGTTTGCTGTATCTATCAAGACCTCAAACGAAAAAATTTCGAAGTCACAATGGTAGGAGAATCTCTACTTTTTAACAGGTCATTTTCTCATTGTAAATGGCGTTTGTTTTATAATGAATATTAGAATATTTAGAATATTTAGAATATTTAGAATATTTAGAAAATTTAGAATATTTAGAATATTTAGAATATTTAGAATATTTAGAATATTTAGAATATTTAAAATATTTACAATATTTAAAATATTTACAATATTTAAAATATTTAGAATATTTAGAATATTTAGAATATTTAGAATATTTAGAATATTTAGAATATTTAGAATATTTAGAATATTTAGAACATTTAGAATATTTAGAATATTTAGAATATTTAGAATATTTAGAATATTTAGAATATTTAGAATATTTAGAATATTTAGAATACTTAGAATACTTAGAATATTTAGAATATTTAGAATATTTAGAATATTTAGAATATTTAGAATATTTAGAATATTTAGAATATTTAGAATATTTAGAATATTTAGAATATTTAGAATATTTAGAATATTTAGAATATTTAGACTATTTAGAATATTTAGAATATTTAGAATATTTAGAACATTTAGAATATTTAGAATATTTAGAATATTTAGAATATTTAGAATATTTAGAATATTTATAATAATTCGAATACTGAGAATAATTCGAATAATTTAAATAATTAGAATACTTTTGTTCTTTAATGAAGTTAATGAATTGCGTATGATCCTTTGGCCTCACTTACTGCACCAATTGAAATCCAGTTCCTTCATCAAATTCGCCGTTTTGTATGACGTTTTCGCCTAAGACAAATTTCCCTGTACTCATGTATTTTTCATTTATTTTGGGTATTTACTTCTTTAATCAGTTTTGCAATTTCCAAAGTTGACTAGCTGGGAGTTGCTGTCAGATCTGAAGATTTTATAAATAATTAGCTTTATTGGCTGTCCGGGCAAACGTCACCATTTAAATTAACTTTCAGTCGGTCCACTGCTAAATTCAGTTGCCATAAATAAGCCGGATGTTTCTGTCAGGTAACCCATTGGCCCGCCCCCGTTTCTATTCAAAAGCATAAATCTAATGTTGCTAATTAACGCAACTCGGTTATAATGAGCTCTCCCACTCATGTTTGGTAGCAGAAACACAACAAGGCGCAGAAATGGCTCCAGGACTTTCACACACACACACACACAAATTTATCCTTCCCAAATACAATACCGGCCATAGACATTCATGCATACGTCCATATTAAATAAGCACATAAATCTAAAACAACACAAATAAGCTGGAATACACACACACACACGTAGCCTCCCATACATACACGCGTAATTGCAGAGAATACAGCACACACACACACACACACAAATACAATTGTGGCCGAATAAATGAGCCTTAAGTAGGCCTTTTCTGACAGACGACGGTCTATTTGTTAGATTTAATGTGTTGAACGTGAGAATTACAATAAGCCCACTTTTCTCACTGCCAGTGCCGGAACTCAGAAACTCATCTTTTTTTTTTGTTGGCGTGGACAAGAGGCCCTACTGACTGTCCGCACCGAGAACGACAAGACAAACGGCATTGACAGCAGGACGAGCCAACAGAAAAAAAAAATTAATCATTTAGGAAATATTAAAATAGCTTTACTGGCAACAAAATACATAATTAACATGGCTAATATCTATTACCTCTTACATTCATTGGCCGACATCAGCCACAACAAATTTCAATTGTTCTGGGCAAAGGAGTCTCTTGGCAATTTTGAACAAGGACGATAAGTATTTGATGAAGGACAATTGAATTAAATTACGGTGGAAGGGGAGTGTTTAGAAGGCGGAAAACAGTGTAATCGGAAATTACGGGAGATTATTAACCAGCAGCAGTTATGGCGGAAAGAAACAAGCGCTAGAATTTGGAAGATAAGTTACTTGGAAAAAGATTTCCATATAAATGATTTGGGATGACAGAAATATCAGACATGATCAGCATTTGTTGAATTTTTAAATTCTTGAACAATAGAATATTTAGAATATTGAGTATATTTAGAATATAGCTGAATATTTAGAATATTTAGAATATTTAGAATATTTAGAATATTTAGAATATTTAGAATATTTAGAATATTTAGAATAATTAGAATAATTAGAATATTTAGAATAATTGTGAATAATAAGAAAAATTGAAATAATTGGTAATAATAAGAAAAATTAGAATAATTAGAATATTTAGAATATTTAGAATTTTTAGAATATTTAGAATAATGGGGAATAATAAGAAAAATTAGAATATTTAGAATAATTAGAATACTTAGAATTATTAGAATTATTAGAATAATTAGAATAATTAGAATAATTAGAATAATTAGAATAATTAGAATAATTAGAATAATTAGAATATTTAGAATATTTAGAATATTTAGAATATTTAGAATATTTAGAATATTTAGAATATTTAGAATATTTAGAATATTTAGAATATTTAGAATAATTAGAATAATAGTAATAAGAATAGTTAGAATAATTATAATAATAAGAAAAATTAGAGTAATTAGAATATTTAGAATAATTGGGAATAATAAGAAAAATTAGAATAATTATAATAATTATAATTAGAATAATTTGAATAATTTGAATAATTAGAATAATTAGAATAATTAGAATAATTAGAATATTTAGAATATTTAGAATATTTAGAATATATAGAATATTTAGAATATTTAGAATAATTAGAATAATAGTAATAAGAATAGTTAGAATAATTATAATAATAAGAAAAATTAGAGTAATTAGAATATTTAGAATAATTGGGAATAATAAGAAAAATTAGAATAATTAGAATAATTATAATAATTATAATTAGAATAATTTGAATAATTTGAATAATTAGAATAATTAGAATAATTAGAATAATTAGAATAATTAGAATAATTGGAATAATTAGAATAATTAGAATAACTGGAATAATTAGAATAATTAGAATAGTTAGAATAATTAGAATAATAAGAATAATTAGAATAATTAGAATATTTAGAATATTTAGAATATTTAGAATGTAGCTGAATATTTAGATTATTTAAAATATTTAGAATATTTTGAATATATAGAATATTTAGAATAATTGGAATATTTAGTATATTTAGAATATTTAGAAAATTTAGAATATTTAGAATATTTAGAATAATTAGAATGTTTAGAATAATTAGAATATAGCTAAATATTTAGAATATTTAGAATAATTAAAGTAATTAAAATAATTTGGAATAATTAGAAAAATTTTAAAAATTAAAATAATTGGAATAGTTAGAATAATTAGAACAGTTAAAATAATTAGAGTAATTAGAATATTTTGAATAATTAGAATACTTTGAATAATTACAATATTTAGAATACTTAGAATAATTTAATCATTGATTAAATCGAATAATTGAATATTTTTTTTTTAAATTTAATTTTATTGCATTAACGGAAGCCAATTTGTTCAAATTTCCCCTAATGTGTGCAACACTGATTGAGTGTCTGTCCCACCACTTCAATACTTTTCGTTCTCTTGGTTTTCGTATACACTTCTCGAAGTTCATATCTGCCAGCTTTCGAACTGCTTGAAGACAACATCAAAAAAGAAAACTTGCCACCGAAAATCTCTTGAGTACACTGTCGTTGATGTTTTAATCCCAACAACAAAAATGAAACATAACAATTTACTGGCTTAAACCTGCATTCCCCCTTCGTCACCACCTGCAATCATTGTTATCTCTTCAAAGCATAATTAAACTCAAACAAACGCACGGCAGCCGGAGATTCCAGAGACCGACAGACCGAGCAACACATCAGATGAACGTAAAGTTAAATGAATGATGGTCTTAAATTTTTTTACCAGAATCTACGTACGATGGCTAAATAATTCCTAACATTACAATGACAAGATAATGAACAACAAAGACGAAGAACAAAAAACGATTTAACCCAAAAAGAAAGAAGTTCCTGCACAGTTTCATGGAAATCCTCGGGAAGGCGCCCAAAGCTAACTGAGAGGAGTACCAATATATGTGTGTGTGTGTATTGCACTGCATGCTGAGTGCCTTGGCTGTGCTGAAGATATTTTCCAAGTTGAGCTTTACCTTAATCTTTATGTTGTTTTTTATTTTTATTTTTATTTTGTTTTTTGAAATTCAAACATCACTATTCAGCATGTCTGGAATACACTTGACAAGACGTAGCACTTGCTCCGGAAAAAAGGGGGCAGAGCTGGGGCAGCAACAACAACAGCAACGTCACCGCCACCTACGGACTTCTGGCGATATCAGGAGTAAAACCAGCGGCATTATAGTAACTATAACGGCGACGACAGCTACAACAATAGCAGTAATAAGAATAACGATAACAAGTACAACAACAGAGTCCCAAAGTGGGTTAAGAGCACTTAAAGTCAAATTGGTTAAAAGGAACTTGACGAGAGAAAAACCCCACAAAACGTAACGAAACGCCGGGTGGAATACATTGAAGAAACTGAAGCGCCACTAACTGCAGGGGAATTGTAACATAAACGAGAAGAAGAGAATATTTGGTGGACAGGTTCAAGACGAATATTATACACGCTACCCTAACAAATGGAAGAGCAGCTAATCATAAAAAACGGGTAGATGTATGGAGCTCCATCGAGATTGAAAGTAATTTTACAAGGGAGAATAGAGGAGCGAAGAGACATGTAGATTATCAGAAAGGCGTACAGACTTTCAGAAGGAGTGCCCCAAAGAAGGCTGGTGTGAAAGACAACTAAACTATATGGAGGATCAACAGGATCCACAGGCCAATGATATGTCGGAAGGATCTGGCCTATATAAAAAGGTTAAACAGCTAGTCTGAAGAACAAAAATACTTTAAAGACATGATCAATAAAATAGAGAGAGCCTTACAATAACAATGGCGGACAGGCTTATGATAACAATTATGGACTGACTTATGATCTAATGATCTACGCTGTTCGATCTGAAATCCCAATTATATCGGCGTGGCTGCCAAATCAGATGAACGCCTAACAAACTCTATGACAAACTCAGTACATCGCCTTCCACTCTATTTCTATGATGTCGTGTATAAAAATTAAGGCAAAGAAAGAAATAAAATACAAAAAAAAATAAAACACATGCAAGGAGGTGTTGCCTTAAGCGGATGCGGCTGTTGAGACTTACAGGCGAACAAAATCATTCATTCAGTCATTCGAGGGCCTACACACACACACACACACACACACAGACCTATCCTTATCCTCCTCAAAAAAAAAAGGAAAACAGAAAACGTTTATACATTCGCTGATATAAATATGTATGTATGCATTCCGATTAATTTATATGGAAAGAGGACACAGTGAGGGGAAACCGGTTTGTAGGGGAAAGAATCTTAATTTTTGAAAAGTGTTTTGGCGGAGATTTTGGGAGATAACTAGAGTTTATGAGAAGCCAAAAAAAATATATTCAGCCGGGCTAAGTATAGAGGAGAGGTAGTATTATCGAATGGTTATGTAGATATGTCAGAAGGTTGGAAAATGTCGAAAAAGGACGAGTTTAATACCAGAAGGGCTATCCGATTATACGAATGGAGAAGGATTTTATTCAAAACCAAATTTGTCCGGGATTATGAGAGGACAGATGGATACAAAAACAATATATTCAGAAGAATGGAGAGATTGAAAGAAAGAATGGACTGACTGGAAGGAATGACTGGCTGAAAGGAAGGACTGACTGAAAGAAAGGACTGACTTAATTGATGAACGGACTGATAGATCGAAGTGACTGAAAGGAAGGAGTGACTGAAAGGAATGACTGACTGAAAGGAAGGACTGACTGAAAGGAAGGACTGACTGAAAGGAAGGACTTACTGAAAGGAAGGACTGACTGACTGAAAGGAAGGACTGACTGAAAGGAAGGACTGGATGAAATTAAAGACTGACCGAAAGGAAGGACTGACTGAAAGGAAGGACTGACTGAAAGGAAGGACTGACTGAAAGGAAGGACTGACTTAAAGTAAACACTAACTGAAAGGAATGACTGACTGAAGGGAAGGACTTACTGAAAGGAATGACTGACTGAAAGGAAGGACTTACTGAAAGGAAGAATTGACCGAAAGAAAGTACTGACCGAATGAAAGGACTGACCAAAAGAAAGGACTAACTGAAAGGAAGGACTGGGTGATATTAAAGACTGACCGAAAGGAAGGACTGACTGAAATGAAAGTCTGACTGAAAGAAAGGACTGACTGAAAGGAAGGATTGGATTAAATTAAAGTCTGACTGACTTAATTGAAGAACTGACTGAACGGAAGGACGAACTGATAGATAGGTGTGACTTGGTGGAAGGACTTACTTAAAGGTAGGAGCGATTGAAAGGAATGAAGGACTGACTTAATGGAATGACTTACTGAAAGGAAGGACTGACTGCATTAACGGACTGATTTATTGGAAGGACTGACTGAATGGAAGGACGTACTAAAAGGTAGGAGTGACTGAAAGGACGGACTGACCACCAAGTTCTGTATGTCCTTCTTAAGTGGAGAATCTAAATCTGAAAAAAAAATTCCTCAAAACGCTCAAGGACAACATGTAAAAAATTCGAAATATTCGGAATTTTATATTTCAAAATAAATATGTATTTTAAAATAACACTGTTTAATCCATCGATGATGCTTTCCTCTATGAATTTTGCTATTTCATATCCACAGATATGATTTAAAAATTGTCTGTTATTTCCCTGATGCCATCGTCCAGTTGCTTCCTTTATTTCGACCACCCGATGTCTGTTGATTCAATCCTACCTTATAGATTCCACCAATAATTGGTCACGCTAAATCCTTATGAGTTTCATGACACCCGTGGATATTCTAAATTGATCCCTTGTTCATTTACCGATTGCTTGGATTGCTGCATTCTTCCTTCAGTCCAACCACTGATATCTGTTGACCAAACCATACTTTGTTCATCGTATCGGTGGTTGCTTTTTACGTGTTTCATGTCATTCGCACATATCCGATATGCACGAGTCTTCGGTTCTCTCACTGATGTCGTCGTTCTCTATGTCTTTTTATTCAGTCATAGTTATGTTTTCCATGATTTCACAAATGAATGCATTCCATGATTCCGTTCTCCTCCTTCTGATTTCTTTATACATTCTTCTATCACACCACTACGAACTCTTTAATTCCAGTAATTTTCTCGACTTGTCAAAGCATGTTTTTTTATGTCAGCCTACATCTGTCTATATTCTCAAATAGTTTCCCTCACTTCCTTCAACACTTGTTGTCTATGCTCCTCTGGCCGTCTACCTACTTGGTTAAGTATTCGTTGACTGTCTGACAGTCCATCAGTCTCGTCGAATATTAAGCTGTCACTCAGCCTGCCATTCGTCCAGTCCATTCAGCAGCCTGTGGCCGTATGATCGTCCGTCTGGAAATGTATGTCTTTTCTTGTTTTTTTTACATGTCCCCTGTGGTAGATGTTGATGAGAAAGTCCTATTTTTGGTTGTCCTTTTCTTGCCTTTTCTCCCATTTGCTGCTTTGGTTTTCCAAATGTGTCTAAAACTCAATTTCAAAATACTGTGCAAGCTTTCGAGTGTATCACATACGTTCATCCATGTCTGGGTCTTTGTGTTAGTCGGTATTGAAGCTCCGCTCTCACACACACACACACACACACAGACATTCAGCGCAAATTCACTTGAGAAGGTGAAAATGAAGGAGCGTGCGTCAGTCACAATCACACAAAGGGTCTTCAACAGATTGCATGTTGTTCTCCTTTTCTTTTTCCTCTTCTTCCAGTGCTTTCCCTTGATATGCTATATCTTTTCTACAGTTACTTACTTGCAAAAACAAAATCATCACAATTCCATGGCATCTCATGTAGGCCCTCAAAACAAACTGACACCAACGCACCCAAAAAAAAAAAAAAAAAAAAAAAAAAAAGAGTAGAAAAAATCAAGGAAAGTGGAATGCAACCTCGTTTCGTTGCAGAGATGCTGCTGCTGCTGGCTGGGGTAGATTTAAACGACTCTTAAATCAATTTAAGCCTTAATATGATTTAAAGTTGTGTTTACATGTTGCAAGGAATTTTTAAGGTTGCAGTAAATCGTGGCATATTTGAACATATGCTATCGGATGTAAAGCCTTGTCAGAGACTGTAGTTCAGGAAGCCTAAGGGCGTTTCAACACAGTCAGAAAAACATTTAGAAAGGACACGAATGTGGTTCTCGACATTCGTATCCTTTCTAAAACAACACAATTAAATCCCTTACAGTTGGTGGGATCTTGCCTTAAAAATCTCATCTAGGGCATCTTTAAGCACCCTTCAACACTTTCATTATTGTTTTCATTTTTTTTTTTATTTTTTTTTCAGTATCCGTCGGCTGTTAAATGCTAAAACTTTGATAACATCTGACTTGTGGCAAATATTTTCAGCACCGCATTACTTTGCCACCGACCGCATTGTTTGCCAACTGTCTGGACGGTGAAATGTTTTGTGCCAGCACTTCCTCATCAGTTGGCCAATGGCTGCCGCTACAAAGGACGCAATGAATCCAACGCACAGAAAATAAAACGAACGAACGAATGGAAAAAAAAGTGAAATATTTGCATGGCGTTGAAAACACAACAACAACAGCCAACAAACAAACGAACAAAAGCAAATGTTTCCTCATTTTGTTTCATTATGACCCACAACTGATGGAATCGCTGCGGAAGCGCGATAACCAAAGAACGTGAATGGCCTATGATGTAGGGGGTCACTGATCGGGCATACCAGGGAGTACATAACGTGTAAAGGGTTAAATGGAAATTCATTTAGTTCCGGGCAATTTGTTAAGGTTCATTTCTTCTGGAGTCGATGGTGGTAGGGAACAACAGCAGCAAAAAGTGGAGGAGGCATTTTTGCATAGTTCAACAGCACCTAAGGTGTAATTAAAAAAAAATGGGAATGGAATTCCCTTTGCTACCATAGCTCAAAAGAATTGCAAAGTTTTTAAAGGAAAGGAAAGTTTTTGGTGTGTAAAGCACATCGGTATCGTCCAATAATTATCGTCCACAGCAAAAGCTCTAGGCCTAGTTAAATAAAGAGTTAGATTTAAACTTCAGTGTGATTGATACTTGTACTCATCACTTATGTTGGACATTCCCTAAGGCTCCAAAAAAATGTATTTGCATTGCATTGTAGGGTGTGGAAAATCTTTATGATTTAGGATTACGAAACTGAAGAAAAAATAGATTTTTAATTTTTTTTTTTTAATTTATATTCTTAATCAGTGTTAAATTCTAAGATAGCAAATATAGTTTAGATTTAAAAAAAAAAAAAAAAAAAAAAAAACAATGGACAAATTGCCCGTTGCAACGGGCAACGCGTTGGACCAAAAATCGGTCAAATAAAATGACAAAAGTAAAAAAAAATGAAAGCTGTCAAATAAAATTACAGCTATTCAAATAAAATCATAGTTGTCAAATAAAATGTCAAAAGTAATAGAAAATTACAGCTGTCAAATAAATGAATAAAATGAGCTGTTAAATAAGATGACAGCAGTCAAATAAAATAACAGCTGTCAAATAAAATAACAGCAGTCAAATAAAATGACAGCAGTCAAATAAAATGACAGCAGACAAATAAAATAACAGCTGTCAAATAAAATGACAGCTGTCAAATAAAATGATAGCTGTCAAATAAAATGACAGCTGTCAAATAAAATGACAGCTGTCAAATAAAATGACAGCTGTCAAATAAAATAACAGCTATCAAATAAAATGACTGCTGTCAAATAAAATGGCAGCTGTCAAATAAAATGACTGCTGTCAAATAAAATGGCAGCTGTCATATAAAATGACAGCTGTCAAATAAAATGACAGCAGTCAAATAAAATGACAGCTGTCAAATAAAATGAAAGCTGTCAAATAAAATGACAGCTGTCAAATAAAATGACAGCTGTCAAATAAAATGATAGCTGTCAAATAAAATGACAGCTGTCAAATAAAATGTCAAAAGTAATAAAAAATGACAGCTGTCAAATAAAATGACAGATGCCAAATAAAATCATAGTTGTCAAATAAAATGTCAAAAGCTGTCAAATAAAATGATAGCTGTCAAATAAAATGACAGCTGTCAAATAAAATGTCAAAAGTAATAAAAAATTACAGCTGTCAAATAAAATGACAGCTGTCAAATAAAATGACGGCTGTCAAATAAAATGACGGCTGTCAAATAAAATGTCAAAAGTAATAAAAAATGACAGCTGTCAAATAAAATGACGGCTGTCAAATAAAATGTCAAAAGTATTAATAAATGACGGCTGTCAAATAAAATGACAGCTGTCAAATAAAATAACAGCTGTCAAATAAAATCATAGTTGTCAAATAAAATGTCAAAAGTAATAAAAAATGACAGCTGTCAAATAAAATGACAGCTGTCAAATAAAATGACGGCTGTCAAATAAAATGTCAAAAGTAATAAAAAATGACGGCTGTCAAATAAAATGTCAAAAGTAATAAAAAATGACGGCTGTCAAATAAAATTACAGCTGTCAAATAAAATAACAGCTGTCAAATAAAATCATAGTTGTCAAATGAAATGTCAAAAGTAATAAAAAATTACATCTGTCAAATAAAATGGAAGCTGTCAAATAAAATGACAGCTGTCAAACAAAATGACAGCTGTCAAATTAAATGACAGCTATCAAATAAAATGACATTAAATTAAATGACAGCTGTCATTTACAGACTCTTTATTCCTAACAAATATTAAGGCATTTGCCTACTCTAAAACCAGAACACAAAACGCAATTTTTACTTCAAAAAACCCCCCAAAAAAATATGTAAACCAACATAAATCCATTTATTATTTCTACTTATTGTTATTGCTCAAATGCCCTGCAAATTGTAATACAGTTTTTTTAATTAAACAACACTTTTTGTTATCCACTACAAATTCCCTATCGCCGTTAAATTGGATAACAACTGCAAATACCCAGAATTGGCCTTATTAGTTATGCCGTTGTGCTCTGTTTTTTTTTTTTGCTGGTTATTGCCAACTATTTAAATATTTTGTTATCCATATTGATGCCTTTATTTTGCAAACCAAATACATATAAAAATAAAATAATAATAAAGTACAAATAAAACCAGAAATCCCCATAAAATCTCTCTTTGGTAAATTCATTCACACACACACACACACACGCTAGAAGTTTGCAAAAAGGCTTAAACAGTTTGAAAAAAGAATGACTTTTTTTTATATTTTCCCGGTATTGTATGGAAAATATGCAGTTCTATGGAAATTGTGTAGTGCTTTTGCTTGATAAGCACTCTTGTTTACACAATACATTTTAATCATAACAAATGTGGAAAATTTATTTTGTTTAAAATCCTGTTTTCGTATTTTTTTCCCCAAAAGAACGTTTTTTTTTATAAATAAATATACATTCTGATTGAAAATTACGTCAAAGGAGGTACTTGGGATCTCTTCGTTGGAAATTATTTACAACCGGGGAAATCGTTCATCAAAACTATGTACAGAATGTAGTCCTCAACTCCTTTGTTTAAAATTTTACTCTCAACATCTTCGAGAGCCCCAGCGCCCTCACACCTAGCAACTCAGTGTATGAACATTTCTACTGTTCCAAACGGAAACCACAACAGTTGGTCACAAACTGGCCACAACACTCTGTCGTCATGTTTAGAGCAACAGATGTACACGTGTGTGTGTGTCGCAAATGTGTTTGTGGTCATGGAAGACATTAGTGGAACATTGAATGCAATTTATCACATAAAACCATCGCCACCTCATTAACAGGCGTCGCAAGGAGATAAGTCTTTAAATGAAATCATATCAGGCCTGAAGGATTTCTCAGGTATGTGAGGACGATCCAAATCGTTCAATGCTTAGAAATAAAGGATTATCCCTCCATGCCATGCTGAAATATTAAAACTGTATTATGTTTTGTCAATAATCCTCCCTATTGGCTTTTAAACAC
Source organism: Hydrotaea cyrtoneurina (assembly GCA_958296145.1). Lineage (NCBI taxonomy): Eukaryota > Metazoa > Arthropoda > Insecta > Diptera > Muscidae > Hydrotaea > Hydrotaea cyrtoneurina. The sequence continues at coordinate 80,007,879 of OY282515.1, forward strand.
CACTCATAATTATTATTATCCTTATCAATCCTGTCAACGTAAGCATTTCCACTGGCATATCTGTCAATTGCACTAATCCCCCCGATTTTGAAAAAGAAAAACAGAGACTGATTGACAGTTTGTTCTTTCAATACCAGAAATTGTTTAATTAAATTTGAATTTCTAGTGAAAAAACAAACACAATGTTGTTTTAATACGACGAAAGAACAATTGAAAATCATTTGATTGTGTTATTAGCGCCAAATGAAATTAAGCCATTTTAAATAAACCCAATTCAATAAGAATGTAAGGTGGCCAGTTATGAAAAAGTACGATACGCAGAAACCATGACAAAAGCTAGCTTTAGCTTTAGCTTTAGCTTTAGCTTTAGCTTTAGCTTTAGCTTTAGCTTTAGCTTTAGCTTTAGCTTTAGCTTTAGCTTTAGCTTTAGCTTTAGCTTTAGCTTTAGCTTTAGCTTTAGCTTTAGCTTTAGCTTTAGCTTTAGCTTTAGCTTTAGCTTTAGCTTTAGCTTTAGCTTTAGCTTTAGCTTTAGCTTTAGCTTTAGCTTTAGCTTTAGCTTTAGCTTTAGCTTTAGCTTTAGCTTTAGCTTTAGCTTTAGCTTTAGCTTTAGCTTTAGCTTTAGCTTTAGCTTTAGCTTTAGCTTTAGCTTTAGCTTTAGCTTTAGCTTTAGCTTTAGCTTTAGCTTTAGCTTTAGCTTTAGCTTTAGCTTTAGCTTTAGCTTTAGCTTTAGCTTTAGCTTTAGCTTTAGCTTTAGCTTTAGCTTTAGCTTTAGCTTTAGCTTTAGCTTTAGCTTTAGCTTTAGCTTTAGCTTTAGCTTTAGCTTTAGCTTTAGCTTTAGCTTTAGCTTTAGCTTTAGCTTTAGCTTTAGCTTTAGCTTTAGCTTTAGCTTTAGCTTTAGCTTTAGCTTTAGCTTTAGCTTTAGCTTTAGCTTTAGCTTTAGCTTTAGCTTTAGCTTTAGCTTTAGCTTTAGCTTTAGCTTTAGCTTTAGCTTTAGCTTTAGCTTTAGCTTTAGCTTTAGCTTTAGCTTTAGCTTTAGGGCACTCTAAACATTTATTTTCTGTCTACTATTCTCTAATGGCTGATGGTATCTAAACTTTATCTTGTTATAATTACATCATTTCGAAGGCAGAATACGTCCATGAGCAAAATATTTGGAAATTCGAAAATAAAATTTTTGTCCAAAAAAACAACAAAGGGGTTAGCCCATCCAAATTTTAGATTTTTTTGAAAAAATAGATTTTGTTGATTTTATGCCCACGCATAGCGGACCTTAATCTGGACAGGATGATGTTTCCATTTTTTAGATTTAACAAATAGTTTTTGAGAAATTGGTCTCAGAAAATGTGGTTTCTCAAAATTAGCGATTCGAAAGTCCCTTGAAACTATTTTTCCAATTTTTCAGCAACGGACTGAGATATCGTATAGACTGTGGTATCAAATTAAAGCTTGACTTTAGGACTATAATAAATATATTTCTAAAGGATTTATGAAAAAATTATTTGGGAGGAATCGGGTTCAGGAAATGGGCATTCTCGAAATTGGCGATTCGAAAGTCACTTGAAACTATTTGATTATTTTTTCAGCAACGGACTAAGGTATCATAACAAGTGTGGTATCAAATTAAAGCTAGACTTTAGGACTATTATTAATTCACATGGAATTGTGTCTTACGATCATTTCCAAGGGACTTATTGTGTATTCGATGATGCACTCTTAAAATTTATTTGTTGACCATTTCTCTGTAATGGCTAATGTTATTTAAACTTTATGTGGTTATAATTACATTATTTCGAATGCAGAATACACCCAAGAGCAAAAGATTTGGAAAATCGAAAAAAAATATTTTGACCAAAAAAACAACAAAGGGGTTAGTTAGCCCATCCAAATTTTCGATTTTCTTGAAAAAATAGATTTTGTTCATTTTATGCTCACGCATAGCGCAGCTGAATCTGAACAGGATGATGTTTTTATTTTTTAGGTTGAACAAATAGTTTGGGAGATATTGGTCTCAGAAAATCAGTTTTTTGAAACTAACTAAAGTCGTCCAAGTCATCGTTAGTCGTCCTCAGCGTTTTCTCTTATTCCTCTTTCTATTCCTCTGTTTATGTGAAATATATAGTTTCAATTTGGTGGAAACCATTAAAAAGTGAACTTTATAAAATATTCTATTTAAGATCCCATATAATTTTCCCATTGTCCCAAAAATGACTCAGTTTTATTCATTTTTTGTAATTTTGGTTATTTGGCGGTAAACCAAAAACATAAACCTAATTCAACATGACCGACTGAGTAGACGAAAAGACGGCCATGTTAAAAAGGAAAATTTACTGTCAATTGCACCCTAATCTGCCACACATCATTGTCCGCCACCGCGCCAATGACATCAATGTTTCTTTATGAGAAATTGCCGCTTTCAGTCATTTTCGTGGAAAGTGTGTTAATGTAACGAATGATCAGTGTTCAAGTGCCACACTTTTATGGTCCTTTACAGTCTGTGGCTTTTGTGTTGACACCAGGGCAACCATCTCTGGGCCTCCTTCTTTGGGCCAATACCGCCCACCCATCAAACGTCATAAACAAGGACACTTTGAAGCAGTAAACATCCAAGTACAACCATATGAATCATGAGGTCGTTAGCTATGATGGCTGGGTCGGAGAGACACAGAGAGAGAGAGAGAGAGAGAGAGAGAGTTTAATGAACTATGACTATAATATTACCCTGAATGAAGGGGAGTAATAAAACCTGATCATAGAACACTTACTCAACCTTGGACTTTCTTTCCATGCAGGACATTAAAAATCCATGAGTTTTCCCTTTGGCTCTTAACAAGTTTAGAATGTAAATTTTTGAATTCTTGCGCTGGCCAAGAAGGAGAAATTCTATTTATGCAATTTTCATTAGAATCTTATTAACAAATACCTTCGGAAGCCGCAGACATGCACATAACTAAATAACCATAAAACCAGAGATGACCAAGAAACTATTTATGTCTGTTTATGCACTGGAAGGATGAAAGAACGAATTGAAGCAGTGCCGAGCAATAAGGACTCTAGGAAATGGCCAACAAAAGACAAATAACTTAAATGTAATAAACATTTAATTGTTTGCAATACTCTTAAAATGTACACAAATCATAACAACAGACACACACACAGGCAGTGTTTTGTCGTACACAATGTCCATAACTACAGTCAAGTACACAAGTGTACATACACACATACAGACATTGCTGGTAATCTATTTATAAAGACCCACTTTTGGCCCAGAAGTATCACAACAAATAAATATGGCCCGCAATTTGTCCGAGTTATGTACAAACTATTTATGTACACTTGTGTCTGAATGTTAGTACATACAACCTATACACATGCATACGACCGGGACATATGTTGGTATGAGTGTATCTTTAAGGACATATGCATGTTTTCAGTAGTTGTGCCTTTTGAATTGCTCATAACAAACGTATTAGATGACAAATAATGGTATTTTGTAGTTGTTGTACGGATATTCTTGAAAGATACGGGATTGTGGGGACATGCCCGGCGATACATCATATATGCAGCCACATATATAGAATTTTCTATAAGAAACTTGTAAAAAAAGGAGGAAGTTTCTGCTAGAGAATAAAAAATAATATCAATGAGAAAACTTTTCTCTATAAGTAAAGTATATAAGTTAACTTGCATAGGCTTGTCAAAAGGCAGTTTTTCTCCAAAAGAAAACTTGCCAAGGGGCATCTTTTCTCTATAAAAAAAACATACCCAGGGGCCACTTTTCTCTATAAGAAAACTTGCCAAAGGAACATTTTTCTCTATAAGAAAACTTGACAAAAGCCCCACATAATTCTTCGCTACTCGTATGTATTGTCTCTGTCTGTTACAGATTTCCCCGTTGACATTGATGCTGAACATATTTTGCTCATGTACAAAGAATGGAATTTAATATTGAAAATGAACTTTTTTTTCCTCCCCCCCTTTTACTGAATTTCTTTAACAATTTTGTTTCTATTGTTACGTACACTCACTCATACATACTCATGAGCTACCGCAAAATACCAAATACAACTAAACATAAGGAAAACTCTGAAAAAAAATCATATTTTGTGGTAAGTGCGACAGACAGACGGACAGATGGAAGGACAGACTGACATGTGCTGAACAGAAAAGAAAGAAAAAAAAACGAACAAAAAAACGCAATTGCCAGTCAGTGCTAACAACCCCTACTAAGTAGGAGAGTAGCCCAGCACACCGATAGTAGCAGAAGGTAATGTGTGCTGCTAACAATATGTTGATGGTATTCATCGTCATCCTGGTGATGTGGCGGATGATGGTGCAGATGCGGCTGATGGTGCCAGCCAGAGGGAGATGTTGATAGTTTTGCGTATGAAAAAGGGACAAAGGTATTTTTGGTTGTCATGTGGATGCCAGTATGTAAACAGGGGAACTGCCATAGTGGCTCCAATGCACAGTGGGCAGAAGTTATACTGCAATTTTTTTCTGTAAGAAAACTTGCTTTGCTAAGAAAAATTTTCCTGGAAATTTTGCTATAAGGAAAAATTGCCCTTGAAAAATTTTTTATAAGAAAAATTGCCCTTGAAAAATTGTATATAAGAAAAATCGAGCTGAAAATTTTCTGTAAGAAAAAATTACTTTTTTTACCTCGACTATAAAAATATTAGCTCTTCGCATGCATTCGGACCCACTGTGCCATGTTTGTGTTGAAATTGGAGTTTGTTATTATACATGCTGTATCTCGTTGATGATGTTGATAATGATACCGATGCTGATGCTGATTCAAATGAAAATTATTGTTGCAATGATGCTGATGACGATGATAATGGAAATGATTGTGAAATTACATATGAAAATTTGATAACGAACGAAAATTTATTCGTTCATATGATTTGATGTAGATGATATCATGATTTCTGTTTGTTTTTTGTGTAAGTGGCCAACATCCCAGCTGAAAATGAATGCTAATTTACGTCCCTAGATAATAAATGAGATTTTTGTATATTTGTATATATAGATTGAGTACAATTTTGCTTTCTTCGGAGATCTGCCTGTGTGGGTAGACAAGTGTAAAGTATTTCAAATTCCACTGTAGTTCGATCCATTTGCTCAACAATTAACTTTCTTTGCTTCTAAATTTAGTTTTTCTAATTCTGCAGTTCAAAAATACGGTTTGATTTTTGTAGCACTCTCTCCATAATCTAGAACCAATAATAAAAATAGCAAACTACTCGCTGACGAAAAGGACTCACATTTTTTGCTCCTTAGCACTGTGCTTCACCTCATTTCCTTGATGGCCTTTCAAATTTGTTATTGTCTATTGCGTTTCCTGTTCTTTTATTCATTATTACATTACATTAACAAAAGAATCATCTTATGAATAGTTAAATTTTTAAAAAAATTACCTAAATTGCCAGAAGACATCAATGTTGGCAACATCATAAATGGCCATGGCCAACTTCCGGTGGCAGGACATCAGTGGCACCTGAATTTATTTCATTGCTTATGTTTCAAAGTTATTTTCGTGTGCATCAGGTGTTCGAGAAAGTTAAATGGAATTTATTACAACGAAAAGTATATGAAATTGGCCAATTGTAAAATAAAATATAAATAAAAAGGAAATGGTAATCATTTGAGAACGTTTGCAGCAATTTGGCTAATTTCCGGAAGAGATCAAAAGTAAGGCTATAAGAAAAAATGACCTAAAAATTTTCTATAAGAAAAATTGCCCTGCAAATTTTCTATACGAAAAATTGCCCTGCAGATTTTCTATAAGAAAAATTGCCCTACAGATTTTCTATAAGAAAAATTGCCCTGCAGATTTTCTATAAGAAAAATAGCCCTGAAAATTTTGTATATGAAAAATTGCCCTGAAAATTTTCTATAAGAAAAATTGCCCTGAAAATTTTCTATAAGAAAAATTGCCCTGAAAATTTTCTATAAGAAAAATTGCTCTGCAAATTTTCTATAAGAAAAATTGCCCTGCAAATTGTCTATAAGAAAAATTGCCCTGCAAATTGTCTATAAGAAAAATTGCCCTGCAAATTGTCTATAAGAAAAATTGCCCTGCAAATTGTCTATAAGAAAAATTGCCCTGCAAATTTTCTATAAGAAAAATTGCCCTGCAAATTTTCTATAAGAAAAATTGCCCTGCAAATTTTCTATAAGAAAAATTGCCCTGCAAATTTTCTATAAGAAAAATTGCCCTGCAAATTTTCTATAAGAAAAATTGCCCTGCAAATTTTCTATAAGAAAAATTGCCCTGCAAATTTTCTATAAGAAAAATTGCCCTGCAAATTTTCTATAAGAAAAATTGCCCTGCAAATTTTCTATAAGAAAAATTGCCCTGCAAATTTTCTATAAGAAAAATTGCCCTGCAAATTTTCTATAAGAAAAATTGCCCTGCAAATTTTCTATAAGAAAAATTGCCCTGCAAATTTTCTATAAGAAAAATTGCCCTGCAAATTTTCTATAAGAAAAATTGCCCTGCAAATTTTCTATAAGAAAAATTGCCCTGCAAATTTTCTATAAGAAAAATTGCCCTGCAAATTTTCTATAAGAAAAATTGCCCTGCAAATTTTCTATAAGAAAAATTGCCCTGCAAATTTTCTATAAGAAAAATTGCCCTGCAAATTTTCTATAAGAAAAATTGCCCTTCTATAAGAAAAATTGCCCTGCAAATTTTCTATAAGAAAAATTGCCCTTCTATAAGAAAAATTGCCCTGCAAATTTTCTATAAGAAAAATTGCCCTGCAAATTTTCTATGAGAAAAGTTTCCGTTCGCCGAGTTCTTCAGTTAATTCCGGCTTACTGCATAGATTTCTTCGAAAATGCTTCTGGCTACAAATTATGAATATCGTTAGAGATTTCTTTCCGCACCTTTAAACACTTGTATTTAAACACTTATATTTAACTTTTTACGGTTGACTGATAATAATCACTTGCAACTCCATATTCTTAGCAACTTAATATTGACAAAAGTTGCCGTGACAGTCCTATGAATATTTTAAAGTTCTTTTTCCTTTCAGTTTGCTTTCGTGTAATTTCTCCCGTCATGTCCTCCTGCTGTCTTTCCTTTCCTTTTATGCATACACGTTAAATAAATATAATTTTTAATATTCTTCCCAAAAAATTAAAAATATTAAATGAAATGTAAAATTTCAGCAACGGAAAAGAGGAATACAGGGAAAATCGTCAATAGCCGTAAGCGTTGAAAAGTTGCCATCGCACTAAAAACTATTAAATAGTACCAGAGTTTTATGTAAAAGCTTGTAAGAAGGGGAATTGCCAGATGGGTGATAAAACTTAAAAACTAAACAATACATTTAATATAAGCCAACAATTCCAACTAACTTTTGCCGGAATGATCTGTAGGAAGTCTTTATCGAATGGGTTCGATCAAACATTGTGAGACGTGATGGATTTATTTCTTATTTCCATTTTCAACTAATTTTTTGCCCGAATGATCTGTTGGAAGTCTTTATCGAATGGATTCGATCAAACATTGTGAGACATGATGGATTTATTTCTTATTTCAATTATCAACTAATTTTTGTATGAAGTCTCGATCACACTTTGTTACACCTGATAGATAGATTTATTTATTTTTGCCATATAAATGAAAAAATGTCTGCTCATTCAGTTCCGTCTTTCTGATGGTATTCTGCCCGTTGTCAATCTCCCCAAATGCCGGTCGGTCTATTGTCTATCCAATAGAAAAGTGTCCCTTCGACTTTTCTTATTTCAATTGGGATTGCTCATTTGTTGTTTCACCCAAGCAATATTCGCTCTTCCTTTCTTCTTCTAAGTTGAACCATATCAGTCTGTCCATTTGCCGTTCTACTCGAGCAGTGTCCGACTTTAGTTTCTACTGAAAGATTGTCCCGCCTCAGTGGGACTCAATGTCGGTGTGTTAATGTGTCGTTCCTCTTGAGCAGTGTCGGTTCTTTCTGTCTCCTTAAAATTGATTAATCCCTAATCGGGCATGACCCCTCTTCATTTACTGGTCTCTTCCAGTGTTACGGATTGGAACCCTTCTTTTGATAATATCTATCATTCATAGCTTTACTACCCTTTACTTGTGTTTAACATCGTAAAACCATGTCCCTTCTGTTTTTCATGGAAACTCTTACGGCAACAAAAGCCAGCCATACACGTTCTCATCCTTCCGAAAGGAAAAACAAAAATGCTTCCATTACGAACTGTTGAAATGATTATGGCCCCACAAGACATAAATTGTAATACAGAACAGTCAATATGAAGCAGAGTCCGTTGAATGGCCCGAGCACAACGGAGATCCTCACAACACTCCAAGGACTAAACGGAATGGGACAATAAAATCCGATGATGAACTCTCCCCGGAAACGTACTTCCCGTGAATAGGTTAAGAGGACCTAAAGCGGACAAGTGTATGGCCTCTTATGCATGGCCAAGAGGGGGGAAGGGGCTAGGCAAATGATGTACATCTTGATGTTATGATGAATGGCATGGAATCAATGGCTGGCTGGCAATGTGGTGACATGTCATTTAAGACCGAAACCGAACTGATGAAAGCCATTAAAGTGCGGGTGTTGTTGACACCCTCCCATCTTAACAATTGAACTAAGCTCTGGCTGCGAAGAATTCTATGGTCTATAAATCACAATGGCAGCAAAGAAAATTGCAAACTTTATACTTTCTTAAAGTTTCTATTTGCTTCAGCTGTTTAAAGGCACAGACGTTATGATATCAATTTTGTAAATCTTATTTAAATAACGCCACAACAATTTCAATACAATCAAATGTTGTAGATTTTGGCCAAACTTTTGCCGGAGAGTGGAAAAGTTTATGAAAACTTTGGAAAAGATTTAAATTAAATCCAATCCGGTAAAGGGAAAAATGTGATTGCTAGGAACATCATTTAGTTTCCCTCCAATTTACCGCCATATGTCGGTCAACATGTTTTTTTTCTTTTTGCTGAATTTTCTAAGTTCAGTGACTTTTTTTTTTTTTTTTTGGCTCCTTTGGGCTGTTTCTGTTCTCATCAAGCCCCAGCATGGAAACATGTTTCCATAGAAAGAAAAAAACCAGAAACGAGGGCGGAAATCATATGTCATCAAAAGGCGTACATGACAAGACAGCTAAAAAGTCACTCACACTCACACACACACACGCACACCATACCCAGAGAGCATGTGCATTGCATCGCCATCACCCTCTGTGAAAGGATATTGCAACATCAGTTGCAGCTACTGCTCCAGCTGCTGTAACAAACATTTTAATTAGAAGAAACATTTATTGGGTCAGAGCAGCCTGACATAGGAGCCATTCCCGCCAAGATGGGGGCAATTTGGGCAAGAGTTTGCCTTGCGGAAGTTTAGAGGATGCCAGAGGGAACATAAAAGCGAGTCTGAAGCATGGAAATAGTTTTGTAGATTTTATAACTCTTTATGGTGAGGGGCAGGTTTAGGGTGAGCGAGTTGACGTTCATGTAGACCTGGACAGTGCAGCATAACAGATATATTTCAAATTCTTCGTCTGCTGCGGTTTCTGAAGCCCTTAACTGGTATCTCACACCCCTTACACGGAGCGAGGGGGAGTAAGCTGAGGTACAGCTTTACAACCATTTGATACTTTCGGTAGATTTCCTTAAAGATGTTCAGAGGTGTACTGACCAGCTGGTTGTCAAGGTTGTCAAGGAACCCGCTTCCCAGGTGAGTGAATTCTACAAGAAGATTCTTCGTCTTCTGCAGTATCTGATACCCTTAATTGGTATCGGAGAATCTTAAATGGTTATCCCATTTCATCAATTAATTATATCAAAAGTTTTTCTAAGCTTCTACAACAAACGCAGTGTCTACGACTGTTTGCAGGCTCATAGAATGTATTTGTAGAAAAAAACATCTAAAGGACAAGTTCTTACCTGACTAAGGACTTCTGGCCCATTGGCGGCCCTTGCTTCTAATAGCTTTCTTTGTCCTACCTTTTTGCTCCAGTTTATTCTCCAAAAATGACGATTTTGATTTTCAACTTTGCAAAGACTCTAAACACTCTCTGCTGATTTTTTTCCAGAATCTCCGATGAAGCTATTCCTATTATCTCCTTTCTACGATTCATATATCAGAATCTTTAGATTCAGCTGTTCTGAACCGCAATTCTCTGATTCTGATAACTTTGACATTGTCCTATGTTTCGTATGACCTAATCCTAAGATCCTGATGACGTTATCCTAGGAAACAGATTTCGTTGACTTGTTAACCTCCTAACTTTATTCTGAGTTTCTGATGTCCTAGGTAATTGATAAATTTGGACTATGTTTTTAATGAATACAATGTTGGTGACTTTATGTTAAGTGATGACTTTATTCTGACTCGGTGATGATTTTAACCTAAGGCAAATGACCACTTTATCTTAAGCTCATGATGACTTTAACCTATGATAATGATGTCATCCCAAGTCCCCAATAACTTTATCCATAGTCACAGATGACGTTAATCCAAGCCAAAGGTAGCCTAAATCTAAGTTCATGATGACTCAACTTTAGTTCCACATGATTATTCCTAAGGTCGTGATGACTTTAACCTAGCCCCAAATAAATTAAACCTCGTTCGTGATGGCCTCAGCCTAAATCCCAGATTACTTTATCCTATGATCCTGTTGACTAATCTCTGTGTCCCTGATGAAATTATGCCTGTTTGCTGATAACTTTAAACTAATTCCACGACTACGTTATCCTAAATTCGTGATGACTTTATCCTAAGGACGTGATGAATTTCCTGCTGACTAATCTCTACGTCTCTGATAAAATTATAATTTTATCCCAATTCCATAACGACTTTATCCTAAATTCGTGATGACTTCATCTTAAGGTCGTGATGACTGTATCCTAAGTCAGTGCTGACTTTATCCTAAATTACTGATAGCTTTAACCCAGTCCCAGATGACTTTAACCTAAGATCGAAATATGTATATCGTTAGTCTCCGGTAACTTCAACATAAATTCTAGATAACTTTTTCTTAAGGTTTCTTGTGATTTCAACTTAAGTCCCAGATGAATTTGAGGTCCTTTATCTCTATTCCATAATGACTTTGTCCTCTATTCCTGATCACTTTATCAGACTTCGTCCTCACTTTGAAGACTTAAACTAAGTGTTAGATAACATTACCCTATGTTACTGAGACATTGTTCTACGTTATCCCAAGGTGCTGGTGATGTGATCCCACTTTTCTGCTGACTTTGTCCCAACCTCCCAATTCCCAGATGACTTGATTCAAAGCAGCAGCTTACATTATTTTATGTCACTGAAGTATTTATCATATTTACCTCATGACCTCTTCTTAAGTCCCTGATCCATACTTCCCAAGTGATTGTGCTACGTTATGCATGACTTTATCCTAAGGAGATCATACTTTATTAGATTTATCTGTTGAATTTGTGTTGATGATTTTCTTCTAAGCTACAGTTTGCATTATACTAAGTCCTAATGAATTTCTTTAAAGTCATTGATTACTTCTAACCTAAGGTCATGATGAATTTGTCCGAATCCTCTCATGACTTCATTCCATCTTCCCCTGGACTTTATCCTAACTTCCCGTTGACTTTATTCTAAGATCCTGCTGGCGTTATGACTTTGTTCAAAGGACATGATGACTTGGTTCTCGGTCGATTCTTAGACCCTGAAGGAACGATCGCGACGCCATTGCTGGCTTTAGACCCTCTGAAAAATTTTGTGCTGACTTGAATGAATTCGTCTTTGGGCTTCGATGATAATGTCTTCAGTTTTTATTAAATTTGTCAGACAGAAATTTTCCTACTGTTTTTCTCAGTTCCTGAAAAACTCCCGTAGATCTGCAGTCAGTTCAAAAAATGACATCTACTATCCTGATACCATCTGATAACTCTGTCCCAGGTCCCTCATAATTTCTGTCTTTTCTCATAATCTCCTTTAAATTTCCAACCTTAACATCCGTGATTGCCTCATATCCCCATTCAACATTTTCGTTAATGTTCATCCTGGAAAAAAGTGAACATTGCGCGCCGAAAAAGAAAACTGCAACATTCTTTATGCACTTAAAAATTTGTTTCATTTCATAAATGTTGAATTTCACAGTTTAACGCTCTCTTACGTTTGATGTGAATTGTTTCTTTTTGCGGTAGCCTTCCCCCCCTCCCCCACCATTACGAGTGGGTGGTGCAAAAAAGGGATTCTAAAGGCTCAGATACTCAGTTGGTTTTTCTGCATACATCAGCGTTCTGTTCTACTTGGAATATGCAACTGCAACAACATGTGGCCCGGTCTCCATATAATTTATATCTTAATGTTGCAGCAGCAATAAACGTAAGTAGTCTTCTCCGACTTACTTACATCATCGTTTCCCAAGTCCTGTTTCCAAGGAAGGGGGGGTGGCGTTTTTTCTGCTATGCTTTGCTCTTTTTCACTTTACTGCTGATAAGGAATGGCAGTTTGCTTACCGCCAGTTTGAACGAAGAGATGGCAAGTGAAAAACAACCGTGCGTCCGAAAGGATTGAAGATGCGGAGCTTTGCCTCGGCGAGGAGGAGTTGTGTTTTTGTAAAGCTTACTTACCTTACAGATTTCGGTCGGTTGTAATGGAAGTTTTTTTTTTTTTTTTTGGCAATTAAGTGCACATTGCTTTAAGTTTTTCTTTGGCCACTTTTTCTTTTCTACTGACAGCACAGTATGTGTTGATATTTAAGGGGGAGGGGACGTGTTTGAAGTGATATGATTTGTACAGTGGCGACATTGGCGTATAATGTAATATTTGTTTTTGAATAATTCTATATAGTTGGCTTCCAAGGGATTTCAATCCTATGCGATCTCCCCTCTATTTCAGTCCATCTAGTGTTCTAAGTGTCCGGGTATTGTGTCTCTTGTTCTCTCCTTTGGCTTTCGCTTTAGACTGTGGTCGAGTTTATCTTTCCGATGCTAACATCTGACTTGGCTGACAATTTCTTTTTCTTTACCAGAATCAGGCCTTATCAAAAAATGGATAAGTTTATCATTCGTCTCGTATTGTCCTGTCCTCAGGTTTTAAAGATTTGGTACCATTTCTAGGATGTGTTGACTGACAACGTTCGCAGTTTTTATTACTTTCTTCTTCATCGGATTATTCGTCTATGACTGTATGAATATGTGCTAATGACTTTATCCTAATCATGTGAGGTGACTTTGTCGTAAGTCACTGATGACTTCTACCTTTGTCCCAGATAACGTCCTAAGGACTCTATCCTAAGTCACTGATGACTTTGACATATGTCTTAGATTATTTTATCCTCAGTTCGTGATGACTTTATCTTAAGTCCTGACAGACTTTGTCCTAAGTTTGTGATGACTTTAGCCTTAGTTCGTCATGCCTTTATCCTAAGTCACTGATGACTATTACCTAAGTTTCTGATGACTTTAACCTAAGTTCCTGACAACTTTTCTCAATTCCACAACGATTCCAATTCCACTGTTCCTTATGACTTTATACAAAGACCCTGATGACTTTAACCTAAATCCTTATTTCAAATTTAGGTATTCTATTTCTATAATAACTTTGTGCTATGATCCTCATGACTTTTACCTAAGTCTCCTATGACGTTATTCTAAGTCCACGATATCTTTTTCGTGTGTTGCTGAGACTTTGTCCAATGTCAGTGTTGACTATCACTGACATTGACCTAATCTTCTAAGTTACAGACGACTTTCTTGATGACTTTATACCACTTTTTCCTAAATCCCAGATGACTTTATCCTAAGTCACTGGTGGCATTATACTAAATCGCAGGTGACTTTATCCTAAATCCCAGATGATTTTTTCCTAAATTCCAGTTGAAATCCCCTATGGTCCTGATGACTTTATCCTACATTCTCCCAAGGGGCTGATGACGTGATGTCAATTTTCTGTTGACATTGTCCTAATCTTTTAAGTCACAGACGACTTTCGTGATGACTTTATCCCACTTTTGGTGACATTATACTACATCACAGGTGACTTTATCCTAAGTCTCAGGTGGCTTTATCCTAAATCCCAGATAATTTTTTCCTAAATCCCAGGTGACTTTATTCTATGATCCTGATGACTGTGCCCTACACCTCTGACAATGTTTTTCTAAGTCACAGCTGACTTTTTCCTATGATCCTGATGACTTTATCCTACGCTCTCCCAAGGTGCTTATGATGTGATATCAGTCTTCTGTTGACTTTGTCCTAATCTGTTAATTCGCTGTTGGCTTCCTTCTATGAGACTACATGACTTTATCCTAAACAACAGATGACATTATTCTATGTGCCTGATGACTTTATTCTATTTTCCAGATGACTTCATCCTTAGTCTCTACTAACTTTATCCTAAGCCCCTGATCGCTTTAGTCCAAGTCCCGGATAACTTTATTCTAAGTTCCTGAGTCATTGTCCTGTATTATGACTATTTCCTAAGCAAGGTATTACATTTTTTCGAGACCCTCATGATTTGCCTTAAAACATCCATTGACTTAAGCCGAATTACTACATCGTATTGCCTTTTTCCGGACCCACCTACAGAATGTTTTCTACTCTCAGTCTGCATTTTTTTTCTTAAGCCTCTGAGGAGGCTCAAACGATTCCACTGACTTACCCAGTTCGCCGTGAACTAGAATGTTTCACCTCTGATGCCTCAGAATCTTTCGAATTTATTTCGCTCTCAGTCTACTTTTTTTTCTTCTTCAGCCTCTTAGGAGTTTCCTCTCAACATAAGGAGTTTGCTCTATCAGCTTATCAAATGTTGCCATTATCCTTAGACCTTGAAGTCTTTGCCACATCCCACAATGCCGAGATAAAATTCTCTCCTCAGTGACTGATGAGAATTGCCATTACTCCTCAGTCTCTGATGAAGTCATTATCGTTCTCTGAAATATTCATCCAGCTTTAGTGGAAATTTTTCGTTACTGCCGTTATCCGTGTGGCTTTTGCCAATACCGACTTCTGTGACATTTCGGAATACACAATGCAGTCACACGACTCCTGAGAACAGCTCAGCATAAAAGTAATCCTGGAAGAGCAGCTGAAAGAAAGAATGTTTGCTGAAGTTTTGTCATTGCTTATCGGAATTGTCCTCAACAAAAAAAAAAATTTTTTTGACGTCTGTACAAAAAGACAACGTGATGTTGTCCACGTGCTGGGTTATTCATCGACGATACTGAATGCCGGTGACTAGGGTGGCAAACACTGTTGTGTGTGAGGGGGGGGGGGGGGGGGGGGGAGTTATTGTGTTGTGTGTTAGAACATCACATTGTATTATCCTTTGATGCAGCATTCATTGTTATCGGCAACATAACCATTATTATCAAATTTTACTGTAATTTTTCATAAAAAGAAACTCATAACGCGGTAGCACCACCAAAATGGATGAAATATAAAACGTACAATGTTAAATTGAAATTGATTAGTCGAGTATCCTTGGCGGTGGGAGATTGGAGGTGGGCTGCCGCCTGATGGTGTGGAAAGTGCCAAATTAACATTTTATAGTTCAAAGTTTGTGCCGTCATCATCATCTGATGATGATGATGATGACCGTTTCCCGGTCGACTTAACAGCAACCATTAAGCGTTTGTTATCAGCCATTTGTTAGCTTTTTCTTCTATTAGACAATATATTTTTTTTTGGGAGGTGCCGATGATGATCATGATGATGCAGAATATGCACTTTCATTTACTTTACGCAAATACCCGCTTTCATCGCTTTCGTTCCGGTCATAACTTTTTCTATTGTTCTACACTTGACTTTTAGCTTTTTTCACGTCTTCTTCTACTTCTTTGAAATAAAAATTGCTCCTCTGCTTGCATCCTATCGTTAACACTTTGTTGGCTGACGGATATGCTGGTGGTCTCCATCGGTGGCTCATTGCTTATGCCACCCAAATGGATGATTCTGTAGTTATGCATTTATTTGGAAATTGCAGAATAAATATTCATCCTCTTCAAATGGATCAATTTCGAGGTGTCTTATATAGAGTAGAATTACAGAATCGTAGTCATCATTAGGCTGACTTCTTAGTTAGTGGGACATACTCTATGAGGTCTGTGAAATGTAGATGGTGGAGTTTATCTATGCCACATTCTAAAACCAAGGGAAAAAAGAGAACAAACCTCTATGTATTTCTTTTATCACGAACCCTATTTGAATGTTTACCCTGATTTGAGTTGCCTATAGATTTTAATGTTTTTCCTCTCTCAGACTTCTTCGTCCTCAATCCCCGAAGACTTTGTCTGAAGACTTTTTCGTCAGTCTGTAGTGACTCTTTCCTATGTCTTTGATGACATTGTCCTCAGTCTCGGAGGACTTTGTTCTCAGTCTCGAATGACTTTGTTCTCAGTATCTGATGACTTTGTCCTCAGAAGGTGATGACTTTGTCCTCCATCTCTGATGACTATGTCTTCAGTCTTTGATCACTTTGTTCTCAGTCTTTAATGAGCACAAAGTCAGATGATATTTCCATTATCTGTTTATCTTTAATTTTTTGGAAATTAATTGGAAAAAAAACCCTTTCATTAAGGATTATGAATATTGATTTCAAATCCTTTTAAAGCTAATTCAAGTCGATATTAACCTAAAAACCATTATCGACATCATCGAAATTCTTTTTTTTTTTTTGCTATTTCCTCTCCCGTAATCATTCATTTCTTTTCTTTTTTTAAATTTCATGCATATTTTTTGCATTATTTATAGAGGACAGTTCCCACTAACCGCACAAAGAACTGAAATTATGCGAATTTCGGTACAAAAGCATATTTCGTTGCCGCTTGAAATGAAATGAGAAGAAAGAGAGAGAAAAACAAAATTATGCATACATTATTCAAATGATGGTCAATATTGAATTCTGTCTGTCCTCTGTCAGTGTCGAAAAAGGTACGTTTCCCTGACGTCAAATTGAATGAATTTTGCATGACTGGCTGAGGAGCTCTGTAGAAATTTTCTGAATAGTCAACAAACAAAAGTAGAAACGAAAGAAAAACAAATATGATGAAATTGACAATTGACTTTGAAGTGTGGGTGAGGTGGGTTTAATGGGAAATATGAATTTTGATAATACTCGATAGGTAGGTGGAACCATGGAGATGACTAAGGTGGCCAGATGAAAGGTGGTTCAGTAAACAGGTTACATTGCAAGAGTGATTGAAAAAAAGTACAGTTTTCCCTAAAAGAACACTCGTATGTATTCTATAGTTTATTTACATAAGCCAGTACAGACTAATGGTAAAAAAAATAAATTTTGAGATTACATAAAAAATCCTGTAAAAATTATCGTAACACATAAGTCTCAGTGGATTGATAGACGTCCGAAAAAATAGCTTCAATTTGATACCACAGTCGTTTTGTATATTGCGCAAAACTTGGCTAAATTGACTTCGAATCTCTATTTTTAAGAAAAACGATTTCTCCCAAATTATTTGTTCATAAATCCTGTACTGTTATATTTATTATAGTCCTCATGTCTAGCTTTAATTTCATACCACAGTCGATACGATACCTTAGTCAGTTGCTGAAAAATTGGCCAAATAACTTCAAGTGACTTTCGAATCGGTAATTTTGAGAAACCAAATTTTCTGAGACCAATTTCTCCCAAACTATTTGTTCAATCTAAAAAATGGAAACACCGTATTGTTTATATTAAGGTCCGCTATGCGTGAGCATAAAATTAACAAAATCTATTTTTTTTCAAAAAAATCGAATATTTTTTTTCGATTTTCCAAATCTTTTGCTCTTGGGTGTATTCTGCCTTCGAAATGGTGTAATTATAACCACATAAAGTTTAGATAACATCAGCCATTACAGAGAAATGTTCAAAAAATACATTTTGAGAGTACATCATCGAATACACAATAAGTCCCTTGGAAATGATCGTAAGACACAATTCCCAGTGAATTAATAATAGTCCTAAAGTCTAGCTTTAATTTGATACCACACTTGTTATGATACCTTAGTCCGTTGCCGAAAAATTAATCAAATAGTATCAAGTGACTTTCGAATGGCTAATTTTGAGAAACTCCATTTTCTGAGACCAATTTCTCCCAAACTATTTGTTCAATCTAAAAAATAAAAACATCATCTTGTTCAGATTAAGGTCCGCTATGCCTGGGCATAAAATCAACAAAATCTATTTTTTCAAGAAAATCTAAAATTTGGATGGGCTAACCCCTTTGGTGTTTTTTTGGTTAAATTTTTTTTTTTCAATTTTCCAAATCGTTTGCTCTTGGGTGTTTTCTGACTTCGAAATGATGTAATTATAACCATATAAGGTTTAGATACCATCAGCCATTAAAGAATAGTAGACAGAAAGCTAAAGCTAAAGCTAAAGCTAAAGCTAAAGCTAAAGCTAAAGCTAAAGCTAAAGCTAAAGCTAAAGCTAAAGCTAAAGCTAAAGCTAAAGCTAAAGCTAAAGCTAAAGCTAAAGCTAAAGCTAAAGCTAAAGCTAAAGCTAAAGCTAAAGCTAAAGCTAAAGCTAAAGCTAAAGCTAAAGCTAAAGCTAAAGCTAAAGCTAAAGCTAAAGCTAAAGCTAAAGCTAAAGCTAAAGCTAAAGCTAAAGCTAAAGCTAAAGCTAAAGCTAAAGCTAAAGCTAAAGCTAAAGCTAAAGCTAAAGCTAAAGCTAAAGCTAAAGCTAAAGCTAAAGCTAAAGCTAAAGCTAAAGCTAAAGCTAAAGCTAAAGCTAAAGCTAAAGCTAAAGCTAAAGCTAAAGCTAAAGCTAAAGCTAAAGCTAAAGCTAAAGCTAAAGCTATATTTTTCAAATATTGTATGTATGGAAGGTGTCCCTCAGCCATAGATCTAATAGTTCATCATCACCATACCAAAAGTATCCCAACAGCCATTTGGAAATGTCCACTGGGACATCCACACCGAACGGCCATTCTTGCAGATTGCTTTAACTTTTGTTCCATATACATGTATATATTATATTTAAACCCATTTCTAACCCACGTCTAACAGGGACCTTAGCCTAAAATTGATGTCCTACTTTATCATAGGCATTTAAACTGATTACAGCAACCCAATATTTGGGCCTACACAGACACAGACACACACACCACACGTACACGCGCAAATACCCAAACATTCCCAAAAGGTCATCATCCCTGGCACAATGAATGGCAGGAACAACAACAATAAGAAAAACTAAAATGAATTGAAATATTTGTCTACGAAGATGCGTACCCCAAAAACCACTCTCATTTAGACTAACCTCTGACCTTGACGTAAATCTTTACAGTCTCACCGAATCTCTCGCCCTTAGCCCAATTTTCAATGTGACCGAAAGGGAACGCTTGACATGACTGGTAGTGGTGCTGGCCCAGGCAACACTTCAAATGCCAACAGCCATGCTTATGACCACGACTACAATCGTTCGACCAAACCATAAATTCACTTAAGCGAACAATGTTTTGTATTTTATTAAACACAAGTAAACGACTCTTTGGGCCATCATATCCTTTCACATGATTCAACCGAATTCCAATTTACTTGGCGTTTAAGTGCCGACCGGGTTCATAGTACGAGTGTTGAGTTGTCGGTCACCTCGATGTGCTGAAGCGCTGCTAGTTTGTTCGTCGTACAGCAGTTGGGCAAGAATGGTGACGTTGTTGGTGTCCAGGCCGATAATTCAATATGAGCCGAATAAAGGGAAATTCTATTAAAGCGATCAATTTCTATCAGTTCGACTGATCACCAGAGGTCGACTCTAGTATAGAGGAAGACCTCAGAGGTCGACTCTAGTATAGAGGAAGACCTCAGAGGTCGACTCTAGTATAGAGGAAGACCTCAGAGGTCGACTCTAGTATAGAGGAAGACCTCAGAGGTCGACTCTAGTATAGAGGAAGACCTCAGAGGTCGACTCTAGTATAGAGGAAGACCTCAGAGGTCGACTCTAGTATAGAGGAAGACCTCAGAGGTCGACCATAGTATAGAGGAAGACCTCAGAGGTCGACCCTAGTATAGAGGAAGACCTCAGAGGTCGACTCTAGTATAGAGGAAGACCTCAGAGGTCGACTCTAGTATAGAGGAAGACCTCAGAGGTCGACTCTAGTATAGAGGAAGTCCTCATAGGTCGACTCCAGTATAGAGGAAGACCTCAGAGGTCGACTCTAGTATAGAGGAAGACCTCAGAGGTCGACTCTAGTATAGAGGAAGACCTCAGAGGTCGACTCTAGTATAGAGGAAGACCTCAGAGGTCGACTCTAGTATAGAGGAAGACCTCAGAGGTCGACTCCAGTATAGAGGAAGACCTCAGAGGTCGACTCTAGTATAGAGAAAGACCTCAGAGGTCGACTCTAGTATAGAGGAAGACCTCAGAGGTCGACTCTAGTATAGAGGAAGACCTCAGAGGTCGACTCTAGTATAGAGGAAGACCTCAGAGGTCGACTCTAGTATAGAGGAAGACCTCAGAGGTCGACTCTAGTATAGAGGAAGTCCTCATAGGTCGACTCCAGTATAGAGGAAGACCTCAGAGGTCGACTCTAGTATAGAGGAAGACCTCAGAGGTCGACTCTAGTATAGAGGAAGACCTCAGAGGTCGACTCTAGTATAGAGGAAGACCTCAGAGGTCGACTCTAGTATAGAGGAAGACCTCAGAGGTCGACTCTAGTATAGAGGAAGACCTCAGAGGTCGACTCTAGTATAGAGGAAGACCTCAGAGGTCGACTCCAGTATAGAGGAAGACCTCAGAGGTCGACTCCAGTATAGAGGAAGACCTCAGAGGTCGACTCCAGTATAGAGGAAGACCTCAGAGGTCGACTCCAGTATAGAGGAAGACCTCAGAGGTCGACTCCAGTATAGAGGAAGACCTCAGAGGTCGACTCCAGTATAGAGGAAGACCTCAGAGGTCGACTCTAGTATAGAGGAAGACCTCAGAGGTCGACTCTAGTATAGAGGAAGACCTCAGAGGTCGACTCTAGTATAGAGGAAGACCTCAGAGGTCGACTCTAGTATAGAGAAAGACCTCAGAGGTCGACTCTAGTATAGAGAAAGACCTCAGAGGTCGACTCTAGTATAGAGAAAGACCTCAGAGGTCGACTCTAGTATAGAGAAAGACCTCAGAGGTCGACTCTAGTATAGAGAAAGACCTCAGAGGTCGACTCTAGTATAGAGAAAGACCTCAGAGGTCGACTCCAGTATAGAGGAAGACTAGTGTAAAGAAGACCTCACAGATCGACTAGTACAGTATTGAGTATTGTGTGGAATTAGACTCTAGTACAGAGGACCTCAATTGGATACTTTTAAAGAACGAAACACTTGGTTTTATTAAGTTCATAACTAACATGACCTTAGCACAAAATTATAAATAAAACCAACCAAGAAACATAATTTCTTTTGCAACGACCTCTTCATGGTGGCGGCTAGTGGAGAGGTGAATGGAAAAAAAAAAGCTTCCATATAATTAAAATGTTTGTTGTCATCCTCACCAACAACGCTGTGCACAAGACCAAGACCGAGACCGAGAATGTTGTCGCTGACAACCGTTTGCGGAAATGGAGGAAAAACTTAGACAAGCGTTAAAAGGATGTTAGAATAGTGTCAACGCTTTTAAGATGTTGTATTCTTTCGGACAAGACAAAGACAAAGGATGACACGTCCTACGTTCTACCGAGGCAGTCATGAGGGCCATAAAGAACAGTGTAATTAAGACAATTCTCCCTCTTTAGAGAAATTAAATGAAACTTGACAAACTAATGTTGAACTTATTTAAGGAGAAGTTGCAAGTCCACCATTATATGACATGCTATGTGAGGCAATTTCTGAACGTTGTTTTTTGTCATTCGGTTGGGGAAGTTGGGAACGATGATGACAATTTAATGCTGCGATTATCCCAAGGGAAGAAAAAGACTGTCAAAGGCCATGATTAGTTGTGGATATACAGCGCATCGGTTAGTATTTTACAAGATAGTATTCGAAAATCAAATGGCATTTATTTTCCTGAATTATAAGTTGGGAAATAGACAAAGATTTATGGACGATACTTTTCCACTTCAATAATCCACATAATAGAAAAAAAAGAATTTGCAAAACCTAAATTATGCTAGTCTCAAAAATCTTTTATATCTTCAGTTGTTATGTATTCAAACCAGAATGTTTTCCATATAGATTTTCCTATTAAATCCCTACATTTCCACTACATTGTTTCAACAACCAATAGAATTTTCTTTTTCATTGTCTGACACATTTCCATAATGCCAACAAACGATAACTATTTTAGATCGGTTCGTTTTTATCTCTTCATTCTATCGAATAATCAGAAAAGATTTTCCAACCACTTTATTATCCCATAATTTAATTTTATATGTTGCATACACTCTATTCCGTTCTTTCTTTGCGAGTACATTCAAGGAACGTTTTCTTTTTCACTGCATCGTAACTTATTTAAAATTATGTTAACAGTTTCCGTTTCCGTTTTCTATGTGATGGGTGCTGCCATGTATGTGTGTATGTAGGGCTGCTGTTATTGCTCGTGCAAATTCGACTTATAAACCGGAACTATAAATGGCAGAGAGAGAGAGAGAGAGAAACATGGAGTTGGAGTTTTTAGTTAGTCAATCCATTTGATAACATCTTGAAGGTTTTCCTGGGTAAACGAGAATTCCTTATACAATGAATTCAATCTCGTAGAACTAGTCTAGCTTAGAGGCAGATCACTGAGACCTCCGAGATCTAGTTAGACATCCGAGAACGAGACCAATCTCCGTGTTCGACAGTCAGATCTATGAGCTCTACTTCCATTCAGCGACAACCATCATTAGTCCACTTTAGTTTAGAAGGGGACCGCATGTATTCTGTGTATTCTGGTAGACCTCAGAAACCAGTTTAGAGGCACAGATGGACTTGAGAACATAGGTCAGCTCTACTATAAAGTCAGACCTCAGAGGTCCCCTTTAGGATAGCGTTCAGATGTCGGTGATTGACTCTTGATACAGGAGAACTCTCAGGAGAATGTGAGAAAAGATTTAACAAACTCAATATCATAGTCGATATTATAACTAACTTCGTAGTCTACTAGGTTAAAAGTAAACCATATAGTCGACTGTATAGTTAGTTAGCTTTGTAGGTGACTTCTTTGGAAATGACTCTTTCACAGAGTTGACCCAACTTAGGGCCACTGACTGGAAAACTATCCACTGAACAGTTAGAGTTCACAACAGGCCGACTACTGGCTTATGTATTACGTCCAAGGACATGAGGTGGAATAAATCTGCCACCTCTTCTCAACCTAACCTAAGCTTATAGTGGACTTCATAGTTGACTTCATAGTTGACTTCATAGCCCACCTCATTTGCTGACTTCGCAGTTGTTTTCTTGGATGACTCTATGACTGACTTCACAGTTGACTTTATGGTTGAATTCATAGGTGACAGTATTGCTAACTTTATAGTTGACTGAATAGCTGACCTCATAGTTGACTTCAACTTGCACTAGTCGATTAAATAGTCCACTTCATAGCTGACCTTATAATCGATACCGTAGTTGTCTTCATAGTTCACATTATATTTAACATCAAAGCTGACCTTATAGTTGACTTCAAAGATGACTGTATAGTTCACTTTAGGGTTAACTTCACAGTTGACATAATTGTTAACTTCATAGCTGACCTTATAGTTGACTTCATAGTTGACTTCATAGCTGACCTCATAGTTGACTTCATAGCTGTCTTTATAATTGACTTCATAGCAGACCGCATAGTTGACTTCATATCTGACCTCATAGTTGACGTTGACTTCATAGTTGACTTTATAATTGTCTTCATAGTTGGCCACCTAGTTGACTTTATAATTGACTTCATAGCTGACCGCATAGTTGACTTCATAGCTGACGTCGACTTCATAGTTGACTTTATAATTGACTTCATAGTTGGCCACATAGTTGACTTTATAATTGACTTCATAGTTGACTTAATAGTCTATCAGTTAGTTTCTTTCATAGTCGACTTCACAACTGTCTTTATATACAAGTCATCTTTGACTTAAAATTTCACTTCAGAGTTTAGTTCATAGTTGACTTTATAGATCAATTATGAAGTGACTTCATAGTTGACTTCCAAGTTTACATCAAAGACGACTATACAGTTGACATCACAATTGACTTAATAGTTGATTTTATAGTAGACTTTTTAGTTAAGTTCATAGTCGACTTAATAGTCTATCAGTTAGTTTCTTTCATAGCCGACTTCACAACTGTCTTTATACATGAGTCATCTTTGACTTAATAGTTCACTTCAGAGTTTAGTTCATAGTTGACTTTATAGTTGACTTTATAGTTGTCTTCAAAGTAGACTAGTTATACAGTCGAATACATAGTTGTTTTCATAATTGCCTCAATAGTTCACCTAACCATTGCCTTTATTATTCACTTCATAGGTGAATTCTTAGTCGACTGCATGACTTCATAGTCTACTACATAATCGACTTCATATCTGACTTTATAGTCACTATAAAACTTGACTTCATAGTTGGCATTATTGTTGACTTTGTATTATGCCCGTATTCAAAAAACTTTTATAAACCTCTGATAATAAAAATGTGTGAAAATACAAAAACAATTTTCACACATTTTCCTTAAAAACGGTTTAATAAAGCTGTTATAAATTTGGTTAGACTTTACAATGGACTTCATAGTTAACTTTCTAGTCGTCTGCACAGTCCTCTTTATCGTTCACATGCCGTTTACCTTTCGTGCCGTGTGGCGTTATCCCATCACAACTAGATTTCTTCTCGTTTTGTTCTTGCTATCTAGCTAAAAGGCAATTTAGATTTTTCAATAAACAACAAAAGAAGAAGAAGAAGAAGACGATGAAAACGGCATGAAGGCAATCACAGCCATAACATCATCAGCAAAAGAAAAACTAAGTAGAAAACAGTAACAACTACAAACAAAATCTAAATATATTTTTGAACACATGAATTGCAAAGCACTTGAAGCGATTTTCAATTCTATGCCACTGAAAGCTTTTACCAGACAACACGATAGGTGTGTTGGCGAAGGGGGATGGGGGGAGGTGGAAGGGAGCGAGGGCAATTGGTAAAACCAAAGAGGTAAACGACATTATCTGGTAAATTTCTCAAGAAAAATAAATGTTGGTTTTTATGTTGTTGTCGTTGTTGTTGTTGTTATCTTCAAAACATGTCGTGTTGTGTCTCTAAGCAAAATAGTTAGACATTCAGTCAGTAGGTGTATGCACACTTAAGGTAATATTTGTCTGTTTTGCAATAAATGCACGACAGCATGAATAGACGACTGGATTGATGTGTGTAGAGACAGGCAGGTTGTGGTAAAGAATATCTACACACACACAAAAAAAAGGATACAGGAGTGTATGTGGGGAGGAGAATTGAAAGCTTGACATAATGTCTGATGCAATGAATTTGCGACAGTCAGGCTGTGTTATATACTTACACATATAAAGTGGTTTCTTTTTTTTTTGACTGGATTTCACTTTGGGAGCGAGAGTTTACCTGAAACGAGAGAGAGAGAGAGAGAGGAAGATATTAGTGAAGGCTTGTTGCATGTAGTGTGATTAATGTGTACTTGATCTTTAAGTGATTAATGGGTATATTGCTAGTTTTAATCAGAGTAAATGAAAACCTCATTTAGTCAACTTTATAACAGGTGGCGCAAAAGTAATCATCCTATCAGAAAATGCTATAAATTTTGCGATTAGCCTCTAATGTGACAATCAACTGTGGCGGCGGCCATTTACATGACATCATATTCTCGACTTGATGTAAAAAAAATTAAAAGACCAAATAAAAATAATCCACAAGAAGAATCAAAGTTTTTCATTTTTTTTTTTATTGTTTTTTACAAAAAAAAATATCGGAAGTTTACTTTTGCGCCACCTTGTAGTATAGTCAGCTTTATAGTTGTCTTCATAGTCGACATCATAGATGATGGTATATTCACTTCATAGTCGATTTCGTAGTTGACTGTATAATCCACTTCATAGTCGACACTTTTGCCTAACTCCATAGTCGAATTCATAGACGACTATATTATCGTACTCATAGTCGACTATATTATCGTACTCATAGTCGACTATGTCATCGTACTCATAGTCGACTATATAGTCGTCTTCATAGTCGACTATATAGTCGTCTTCATAGTCGACTATATAGTCGTCTTCATAGTCGACTATATAGTCGACTATATAGTCGTCTTCATAGTCGACTATATAGTCGTCTTCATAGTCGACTATATAGTCGTCTTCATAGTCGACTATATAGTCGTCTTCATAGTCGACTCATGTTATCGTACTCATAGTCGACTATATAGTCGTCTTCATAGTCGACTATAGAGTCGTCTTCATAGTCGACTATAGAGTCGTCTTCATAGTCGACTCTATCATCTTCAAAGTCGACTTCATAGTCGACTATATAGTCGTCTTCATAGTCGACTATATAGTCGTCTTCATAGTCGTCTTCATAGTCGACTATATAGTCGTCTTCATAGTCGACTATATAGTGGTCTTCATAGTCGACTATATAGTCGTCTTCATAGTCGACTATATAGTCGTCTTCATAGTCGACTATAGAGTCGTCTTCATAGTCAACTGTATAGCCGCCTTAATAGTCAACTATATAGCCGCCTTCATAGTCGACTATATAGTCGTCTTCATAGTCGACTATAGAGTCGTCTTCATAGTCGACTATATAGTCGTCTTCATAGTCGACTATATAGTCGTCTTCATAGTCAACTATATAGCCGCCTTCATAGTCGACTATATAGTGGTCTTCATAGTCGACTATATAGTCGTCTTCATAGTCGACTATATAGTCGTCTTCATAGTCGACTATAGAGTTGTCTTCATAGTCGACTATATAGTCGTCTTCATAATCGACTAAAGAGTCGTCTTCATAGTCAACTGTATAGCCGCCTTAATAGTCAACTATATAGCCGCCTTAATAGTCAACTATATAGCCGCCTTAATAGTCAACTATATAGCCGCCTTCATAGTCGACTATATAGTGGTCTTCATAGTCGACTATATAGTCGTCTTCATAGTCGACTATAGAGTCGTCTTCATAGTCGACTATATAGTCGTCTTCATAGTCGACTATATAGTCGACTATATAGTCGTCTTCATAGTCGACTATAGAGTCGTCTTCATAGTCAACTGTATAGCCGCCTTAATAGTCAACTATATAGCCGCCTTCATAGTCGACTATATAGTCGTCTTCATAGTCGACTATAGAGTCGTCTTCATAGTCGACTATATAGTCGTCGTCATAGTCGACTATATAGTCGTCTTCATAGTCAACTATATAGCCGCCTTCATAGTCGACTATATAGCCGCCTTCATAGTCGACTATATAGTGGTCTTCATAGTCGACTATATACCCGCCTTCATAGTCGACTATATAGTGGTCTTCATAGTCGACTATATAGTCGTCTTCATAGTCGACTATATAGTCGTCTTCATAGTCGACTATAGAGTCGTCTTCATAGTCGACTATAGAGTCGTCTTCATAGTCGACTATAGAGTCGTCTTCATAGTCGACAATAGAGTCGTCTTCATAGTCGACTATAGAGTCGTCTTCATAGTCGACTATATCATCTTCAAAGTCGAATTCATAGTCGACTATATAGTCGTCTTCATAATGTACTATATAGTCGTATCTTCAAAGTCGTCTTCATAATGGACTGTATAGTCGTCTTCATAGTCGACTATAGAGTCGTCTTCATAGTCAACTGTATAGCCACCTTCATTCCAACTTAAAAATGTATTAAATTTTTAAAGTAGTCTTACAATGGCGTCCCTTATTTCAAAGGATTCCTTTCAATTGACACCGACAGACCAAAACTCACCCACACGTTATCATGTTACAAAATACATTGACAACGTTGAACCCATTTCATCACCGGCATCCCTTGGTATTTGTC
This sequence comes from Hydrotaea cyrtoneurina, assembly GCA_958296145.1. Taxonomy (NCBI): domain Eukaryota; kingdom Metazoa; phylum Arthropoda; class Insecta; order Diptera; family Muscidae; genus Hydrotaea; species Hydrotaea cyrtoneurina. The sequence goes on from OY282515.1 coordinate 80,035,765, forward strand.
AACACAACGGTAATAACCACATAAACACATAAAAAAAAAATTAAATACTTAAAAGCAATTTACAAAATCAATTTACCTCCATCACGTAACGGCACTCTCTCTCCTTGCCACCCCCCAGCCCATCCAGTTGTGTAGCAACTTACTCTAGGCAATGGTTACGACACAGATACTAAGAGAATCTTTAACCCAACGTACTGGCAATAGATCTACAGAAATACCTTTAAAATAATCATGTGATGTCAGGTACGAGTACGACATTTGTGCGCCTTCTGATGTATTGTGTTACCTCTGGCACTAGCTTTGTCCTTTGAAACTCAATGGGGGAGAAAAAGTATTTGTTCCTTTCGGATGTACTGTTAGAAGAAAGATTCATACATCTTTACCCTTTCAGACGGTCCGGTGACCATGATGTCGTATTTCTTTTCTGTTGGCGTGCAGCAATAAATTCAATAATTGTCCATATTTCAAATAGATAAAAGATGTGGACAACCCGATCGTCTTGGTGATGCTTGGAATTGTGTGGCTTTGACATGGACAAAGGAAGTGTAGTTAATGTATGGACTAAATAGAAAATTGTGCACAATATCTTTAATACTTCATCCATTCACGTTTTCTAATTTCACAAATTGTGGACATTACTTAAATAGTAACTGTTACACGCATTTATTCACTTGTTATCCATTCTCCCTAATTTTCCATTACTACATGGTCGACTATACAGTAAGGAGCTTAACCTGTTCCTGTTCTAAGTGTATTTTTAGAGGGAGAATTTTTTAAGATTTTTTGGAAAAGGTTTAGATGTGGCATCAGTAGAGGACTTGTCAGCTAGGGAAATATTCCCATTCCCAATCATTCTATAATCGACGGTCTAGAATTCCCTATCATTCCCCAAAAACAAATCCAATTTCGTATATCCCCATCAACTCCTCAAGGGAGAACTATGACATGAATTCATTTTCTCAAACCAATAGCACAGTTATGCAAACATACACAAATATATGAGACCATATTCCAATATTCTCTCGTTTTTACAAAAAAAAAAAAGTCCTTATAATCCTTTCCATAACCTCCCACAACAAAACTGTGTATGCATGGTGGACTGCCCATAGCATTTAAGCCACATTGCCTTTGCCTTTTGTAACAAATATAAGAAAATTCCACCACACAGCCACATGTCCTTCAATAACTCAATTTGGGTTAAACTTTACAGAGTTCTATTCGATTTGATTTGTTACGAGTATTGGTGATCCTTTTATGTTTTATTCCCTTTTCGGCGGCCCCCTTAACTTTTGCATAAAGAACATTTTATGTTAAATGATGATACATATTATGTTTTCTTGTGCTTCTTTGCCTATTCGCACAGACGTTATAATTCTAAATAAAGTTGTGGAAAGAAGGGTAGAAAATGGGAATGGAAAAATCATTGAATAGTCAGCAAAAAAAAAAAACTCCGACGAACTCTAGTATTTTATCAATGGTAACACTTTGTGGTCGGCAGATAAACATACGGTCGGTCGGCCTGGTCAGGTCTCTAAACGGGGTTGGTATGATGAGATTTAGTTAAAGTTACTAGTCTACATTAGCATTTGATAAGCAGGCCAAAGGTATAAAAAAAACAGTGGTTTTGAAAGATTAGCAGGATATCTATGAAAATCTCTTCAGCATTTGTGGAAATCAAAATTAATCAGTTTGTTATACAAACTGTTATAAATTTACAAGTTCTTTATACAAACTTTTATAAAGAGACCAGTTTCATAAAAAAAAACTGTATAAATTGACCAGTTTGTGATACAAACTGTTATAAAGAGACCAGTTTGTTATACAAACTGTTATAAAGTGACCAGTTTGTTATACAAACTGTTATAAAGTGACCAGTTTGTTATACAAACTGTTATAAAGAGACAAGTTTTTATTCAAACTGTTATAAAGAGACCAGTTTGTTATACAAACTGTTATAAAGTGACCTGTTTGTTATACAAACTGTTATAAAGAGACCAGATTGTTATAGAAACTATTATAAAGTTTGTTATACAAGAGACCAGTTTCATAAACAAACTGTTATAAATTTCTTAAATAAACTGTTATAAATATACCAGATTCTTATAAAGAGGCCAAATTATTATGAAGATACCACATTCTTAGACAAACTTTTATAACGAGTCCAGATTGTTATAAAAAGACAAGATTGATATACAAAACTGTTATAAATAGACCAGATTGTTGTAATGAGACTAGTTTTTATACATACTGTCATAAAGAGACCACATTGTTATTCAACACTATTGTAAAGTGACCAGATTGTTATACAAAACTGTTATGAAGAGACCAGGCTGTAATACAAACTGTTATAAAGAGATCGCTTTGTTATAAAAACTTTTGATAAAGGACTAGTTTGTTATACCGACTGTTCTAAATAAATACAAAAAAATACAAGTTTTTTATATAAACTGTTATAAAAATACAAGTTTTTTATACAAACTTTTATAAAAATACAAGTTTCTTATGTAAACTGTTATAAAAACTTTAAAAAATGGTCTAGTTTGTTAACCAATGTGTTATAAAAATATCAGTTTTTTTTATACAAACTATTCTAAACATGTTTCTCCTACAAACTGTTATAAAAAGACCACTTACAGCAATTTTAAATTGTAATGAGAAGAATGACAATAGTAACTGTACAGAAGATTGGAGGAACCAAGAATTACCAGATTAATCTGAGTAGAAGACTTGACCCAATTACCCACTGTTATTCCCTTGTTCCCTTAACTCTTCCATAGACGTAATTATGTCTTTCCTGATTGACTTATCTTATCATACCTGACTCTAACTTTTCGTATGGGTATAAATCCTTTGCATGCGAACTTTATTGTTGAGAAAGAAGAGAATATCCATTATGGAATAAAGAAATGGCCACCTTCCCCTTATGTAAGACTATAATGACATCCTACTTTTTAAAAATCGTCACTTCCCTTGCCCCCTTGTGAAACCACCCACAATGTCCATATCCCACAGAATTATAACTAAACAAATGGGTAAATTGGAATGACCAATCATTCCTCCCCTATCACACCAACCGTATCACTAACTCAGCTGACATGCTTAATCATGCATGTTGGTAACAAGTGTCAAAGGGGATGTGCTAACCATTAAATGTATTCACAAAGACTTTTTCACTCTCCCTGCTTTCTCCTTCGATGTTACTGATTATCATTCGATGGAATGCTCCGGGATGTAGGACACTTGGAAGGGGAATATTTTCCTGATGGTACAGGTCACAGGACGGATATAAATACGTGTCTGTCTAGTCTTTAATATGCTCCGTATGACAATTTGTGGGATACTGGAATGTGGGAAATGGACTAATATACTCGGTAATGGAAAAGCTGTCATTTTGGTAACGTTAGTGGCGGTATTAAGTTTGGTGTGAACATGTGGCGCTTTCCATATATAGAGAGCTAAAGATACAAATACAGAGTTACATCACATGTCTATAGGAGTATTGGAGGAAAAAAGTCTTGGGAGAAATACTTTAAAAAATAAATCTAAGAATACCATGTATGTGTTTTTTGTCCAAATTTGTTTCTAAAACAAATTGCTTTTCTTAAAGTTAAATGGATAATGGATGGCTAATTCCCTGATGTCTTGGAGAATGTTCCCAAAGTGATTCAGGAAGTTATTATATTCTGCCTTTCCAGGTCCTTGATACATTCTACATATCTTCCACTTAATTGATACAGAAGCGGACAGGTAAAATCTTAAAAATAAAGAAGGTCCAATTAAGTGATTTTAAATATTCTCTTTACAGCGGTAACCAGCAGCCACTTGTTGTCTCCTTTAAGGCCCATCAAATTGTATGTAATCTCTCACGGAAATCCTTATGGAGTTTGACATGTACAACAACAGAAAACTCCACTCACTTTTCCTCTCTCCCCACAGTAACCTGCGTTACATCAAAAGGATTTTGCTTCAAGTGAGGGTGTGAGTGCAAGAAAAAAACGCATTTAATAATATTATTTATACAATTGAATAAACATTAAGAGTAATGGCTCGACACACACGCTCACGTACAAAATACAAACACATTAGAGAAACACACACACACACTCTCTTATCCTTTGTCTCTTGCAGCGCATATGGCTCATTTATTGTTCGTCAATATAATGAAATAACGACAAAAGCTTATCTCATCATGCTCCTCAAGAAGCCCCGAAGCTACTCGATTGCCACATCTCTATACAGGACCTACGGTAGGCCGCCTTTACAGCCGGTAGGCCTTGAAAGAAAACGAGGATACATCCAAACAAAGCAACAAGAGTGAGATAAACAACGTGCGTCAATGCGCGTCTTTCAGTTTTCATTTATTGTATCCCAAAAATTTCCACCGAGACGTGCCAATGTTCTGCAATGGCTTTTGATTAATCGTTCACTTGTTTTTGTTATTTTTTGTGGCTGTCGCCGTTCGAATGGGGGAGGAATTTCTATGGGCTAAGCTTGGAATGAAGTTAATGATCCTTGAGCAGATACAATGTATTAAAAATAGCTTTAAAACTTAATGATTTTTACATTTTTTTCCTTTCACGGGCCGGAAACAGGACGATGGTTGCAGGGGATGAAAGACCGAAAGAGGAACGGGAACGCTAATTGAACATGGATGGACTGAATATTTGAAGCAACGCTTTACACAACAAAATCAACTGGCTCGGTGTGACAAACACGAATTAAATGGAAAGGAAAACAGAACAACATCAAGAGAGATGATGGCACACATTTCTTGGCCACATAGCATGCGATGGATGGTAAATTGAATGTAATGTTTATAAGGTTTAATGAAATAAAAAAAAATCAATAATAATAGTCCTCGAAGGAGGGAAGGAACACTAATATTGGCAAGTTTTATTGGCAAGACCTAACAAACTGTAGACTCTTCAAAAAAAATATTGTTTAGGAAAAGTATATACGATGGCCGGAAAATTGTACGCCTTTGTAGAATGACTTTGAGTGACACTATATCCTCATTAATTAAAACGAAGGAAGCGACCTCTGGACAGCTTTAAGTGTAACCTAAGTTTCGAGAAGGAAACGAGGCTGTGATGGTAAAGAAGGACAAGAGTCATATCGTGTTTCTTAGTTTTTTACGAAGGTCAGAGACCAGTTTGTTATACAAACTGTTATAAAGAGACCAGTATGTTACAAAAACGGTTATAAAGAGACGAGTTTGTTATACAAACTGTTATAAAGAGACCAGTATGTTACAAAAACGGTTATAAAGAGACCAGTTTGTTATACAAACTGTTATAAAGAGACCAGTTTCTTATACAAACTGTTATAAAGAGACCAGTTTGTTATACAAACTGTTATAAAGAGACCAGTATGTTACAAAAACGGTTATAAAGAGACCAGTTTGTTATACAAACTGTTATAAAGAGACCAGTTTGTTATACAAACTGTTATAAAGAGACCAGTTTGTTATACAAACTGTTATAACCATACCAGTTTGTTATACAAACTGTTATAACCATACCAGTTTGTTATACAAACTGTTATAAAGAGACCAGTTTGTTATACAAACTGTTATACAGTGACCAGTTTGTTATACAAACTGTTATAATGAGACCAGTTTGTTATGCAAACAGTTATAAAGAGACCAGTTTGTTATACAAACTGTTATAAAGAGACCAGTTTGTTATACAAACTGTTATAACGAGACCAGTTTGTTATACAAACTGTTATAAAGAGACCAGTTTGTTATACAAACTGTTATAAAGAGACCAGTTTGTTATACAAACTGTTATAAAGAGACCAGTTTGTTATACAAACTGTTATAAAGAGACCGGTTTGTTATACAAACTGTTATAAAGAGCCCAGTTTCTTATATAAACTGTTATAAAGAGACCAGTTTGTTATACAAAATATTCTAGAGATTTTGTATGTTATACAACCAGTTACAAAGAAACAATTTTGTATCCAATCTATTATAAGGATACCAGTATTTTATGTAAACTGTTATAAACAGACAATCGATTTATACAAAGGCCAGAGTCTAGATTGTTGTTAAAGGTGAGAAGATAAAATTTCTATTGCAAGTCTTTTGACCATTCTTTATGAAAATTTGCCTGTCATATTTTCTATACGAAAAGTTGCCCTTCTACTTTTGAAAAAAATATTTTGTTTGCTATTAAATTACAGTTAAATTATTAAAATATTCTAGTTCGTCAAATCACAAAGTGTTTTTTTTTTAATTGTGTCGATCATTAAATCTGAAAATGTTTAAAAACGTCCTTTCATTATGGACAACAAAGTCAAAGCGAATAATATGTTTATTTGTACAAATATTGTATACATCAGTAGAGTTGTTACAAAGCAAACGGTGTTTGAATATAAGCCTCAGAATATATAAAAGATTGTGGGACAACGGCTGGACTTGTAATGTTCCCTTCTTGTGTTTTTTTTTTTTGTTCATTTCGCCCTTCCGTTATCCCACCGGTCAATGGAATGTCTTTTATGGTAGACTATGAGTTGCGTTGTTTCCCAAACTGTGATGGAATTCTCCTGTCTCCTGTTATATTATTTTTCGGAGAAATTTTTTTTTAATTATTAAACACTTCCAGAAAAACGTTATTATGATATGAAATGCAAATAATTTAAACAATCTGACAATATTTTAGAAATTTTCCGAATTTCCCTCAATCTCTTTTCCATGTTTATAATTTGGACAAATTATTTCTCTGAAAATTATTCCTAGGAGATAGCAGGCAACACATCGTCATCATCATCGAGATAACTTCAAACAGAAAAAAAGCTTCTCCCACGTGCAAACATAAATTTACTGTTTTCAAGTGATTTGCCGAGTGTTGTTATAAAAAAAAAACCCCCCAGTTCAGTGAGATGCGAAGGACAATAAATAACAAAACACCAGCCGACGACAAATCCTGCATTCACCATTCACACCAAAAAAAAAACAAAGTCATAGAGTCATAGACCGATATCAAAAACGAAAAACACTACGAATACACAGCCCACTGTACCGTAGCCAAAAAAAAAAACGAAAAAGAAAAACTCAAACTCAAACACAAACCTCCCAACCAAAGTGATTTACGGAAATTCTCCACAAAAACAACTCGAAAAATATTTATGGAAAAATCATTTTGAATTCTTTTGTTTAGCGAGAAGTACGAAAATAGAATAGAAACGAAAATTGTTTGCGTTTTGTAAATGGAAAATATAAAAGCTTTTAAAATGCATTTGAAACGTGGAAAGATATTCAAGTGGCAAACATTAAAATATACCTCGGTGGGTAAATAATATGAAATGAAAAAAGAAAAACTGAAAACAAACTAGAACCATGAAGAAAAACATTGAAAACAAAATGTTACAAGTGCTTGGAATATAGAATCGAATTGAATACAAACCATCGACCGACCATCTATTCATCTGGCGGAGGAGGAGGAGGACGGTGAGAACAAAATAATCAGAAGGTTGTGGTGAAGCAGACTTTTATTCAAAGGCAAAAATCCTTTAAACGGATGCTGGGTAGATAAGGAGCCGCGAATGAATGGCAGAGCTATGCCATGAAAGTGTACTCGACCATAGCCTTGAATATTTATTAAGTTATTTTCCTTTTTTTCCCCCCCTATACTGAAACTAAGTCAAGTTGCATGGTGAGGGCGTACGACGGACTGTTATGAAGCAATAATAATGTTTTATCAATCATACGCTACCGGGGACTAGCATTGATGGATACTAAGTCAAGGCGTACAGAGAAGACATATGAGTGTTGGATGGTGAAATAATTGTTGGTTTATATCAATCATACGCCAGGGCAGGCTTTAACTGATCTCCATTAATGGAGATGTGTTTATTCACTTTAGTAACATCTGGCAATTCCAATAAAATCCTTGAGGCTCTATTGGTTTTTCACATCTGTTTGGTATCGTCTTAACGTCAAACAAAAAGCAGCACTTCTTATAGCCAACAGCTGCACCCAATACTGGGAACAAAGCATGAAAGCTGTTTTGGTAACTATTTCATTTAGAGACAAGTTCGTAAACGAGTCTAACGTCCATCTTCCTCAAGCATTGTTAATACCGCAGAACAAAGTGGACCATGGACATTTAAGAAATGTGGAACATCTGTCGAATACGACAGTCATTTTCTTGACAGCTGTCATTTTACTCACAGCTGTCATTTTCTAGACAGCTGTAATTTTCTTGACATTTTCTTGACAGCTGTCATTTTCTTGACAGCTGTCATTTTCTTGACAGCTGTCATTTTCTTTTTCAGCTGTCATTTTATTCACAGCTGTCATTTTATTCACAGCTGTCATTTTATTTACACCTGTCATTTTATTCACAGCTGTCCTTTTATTCACAGCTGTCATTTTCTAGACAGCTGTCATTTTCTTGACATTTTCTTGACAGCTGTCATTTTCTTGACAGCTGTCTTTTCTTTTTCAGCTGTCATTTTCTTTTTCAGCTGTCATTTTACTCACAGCTGTCCTTTTATTCACAGCTGTCATTTTCTAGACAGCTGTCATTTTCTTGACAGCTGTCATTTTCTGGACAGCTGTCATTTTCTTGACAGCTGTCATTTTCTTGACATTTTCTTGACATTTTCTTGACAGCTGTCATTTTCTTTTTCAGCTGCCAATTTTATTTTATTGACCGCTGTCATATTATTTTGTCATTTTTCTAAAAAAAAGAATTATTGACTGTCATTTTATTTTGTAATTTTTTTTTTGACAGCTGTCATATTTTTTTGTCATTTTTCTAAAAAAAAAAATAATTATTGACTGTCATTTTATTACACCTGTCATTTTATTCACAGCTGTCCTTTTATTCACAGCTGTCATTTTACTTACAGCTGTCCTTTTATTCACAGCTGTCATTTTCTTGACAGCTGTCATTTTCTAGACAGCTGTCATTTTCTTGACAGCTGTCATTTTCTTGACAGCTGTCATTTTCTAGACAGCTGTCATTTTCTTGACAGCTGTCATTTTCTTGACAGCTGTCATTTTCTTGACAGCTGTCATTTTCTTGACAGCTGTCATTTTCTTTTTCATATTACTGTCATATTATTTTGTCATTTTTCTAAAAAAAATAATTATTGACTGTCATTTTATTTTGTAATTTTTTTTGCCAGCTGTCATATTATTTATCTCTCCCTCTCATTTCATTTTGTGTTTTGCCACAATCTGGCAACTTTAAAAATAAATGCTAATTTAAGTTTGCGAGGGAATTTCTCACCCATTTCGAACCAAACAAAAGGTCGACTCGTTACACACAAGACATTTAAACATCAGATGGACCTTTTCACGTGCAGACTCCACAGAACAAAAAATCCATTTCAATTAGACCTACACTCTCTCTCTCACACACTTTATTTCTTCCAACAGTTGCACGCAAAAGGACCGGTGACTTTTTGGCCAAAAGCATTATGTCATTAACATTGCACGAGTTTAAAATCTCATCTTGGTCCTTCGTCAACCACGACACTAATGAAAATGTCATCAGACAAATGTCAAATAAATCAAATTATATGCGGAGTAAAGTCTTCTTTAAAAAAAAAAGAAACAAAAAGGCAAAACCCCCAAAAGAAACGCAACTTCAGACAAAAGGCCCAAATTCCATGCAGACAACATCAAAAACAGCCAACCGGAAATATTCTCTGTTCCGTCCGCATTGTCTTTGTTTGGAAATGTCTCCAACGCAAAGTAAGTAATTTTCAGTTGTTTTGTTGTATTTTTTTCGGTGGTTTTGGTTTAAATGTCACGTAAATACAATTAAACCTATTTAAGGGTCGTTAAGCCTTACACGGAGTTAAGAGCACCAGTTTTTGTTGTGGGTGACAATTTTCCGCGAAGTTTTATGGTGGGCCATTGTGGAAAAACCCCAAAAAAAAAACCTCATAGACAATGGAATTAAGTAGGAATTTAATTTGGAAAACAAACCGCAAGAATTTTAAGGGAAAAATCACATTGTCTAGGTTGGCTGCGGTTGTGCGGAGTACAGACGGTAATTAGGGACAATTAAATAGGCAAATCATTAAAGCTTCATCTGAGGACTATGCCACATTTCGGTGGTGCACTAACAAAATATAACTGATGCACAAGTCCCCTTTATATTTTAGAACACATACCGAAGGCAACAAACCCATGCCCTGCATCCGTGGCTCTTAATATTCAACACATTGTATTGTGGGTTATCACTTCACTGCAGCCACCATCTGGCCCAGGGGATGACTTTGGTTACCTTAATTTGGACTCCTTTGTAGTCGTACACTGCACGGCTACACATATGCAAATAGTCTACACTACAAAAGAGAAAGTATGTTAAATGCATACATACATATATAGAACACATAGACATCCATGCCACTGAGTCTGTGTGTATGGCTCTGTCATTGTGTGTACATGAATCTCATTAATATGCGCTCGCATCTATTGGATTTCACTTAACTTGACTTTTTGTTTGCATTTATGACGAACACACAAAAGAAATGACAGACAAACAGACGCAAAGCTTTCCTCACCTTCTCTCTCCCTAACTCCGTTTATCCCTAGAGGTGTCTCTCTCAGTGTAGGTGTGTCTCTACTACACATTTGCCCACACTCTAATGCATTCACATACATACTCACATACAGCCACACGGATGCATAGGATTGTCTACCGAAATTAACCGTTACGAATCTTTTGAATCTTTGTAGTCGCATGTGTTTGCCGGGTGGTGGTAGGTGTGAGCTGGTGCCTCAGAGCATGAGTATTTCGCAAGTGATATTGAATTGTGGTTTCCTGTGTAAATTTAATAATGCACCAGTTGAGGTTTTATTCAGAGTGAAATGAAATTGAATTTCATTTCTGGCTTTTTTCCCCTTTGCTCACTCTCTTTCATCAAAACACACAGATGGATGCCGATGTAAAAAGAAAGTGTTGTATGTATTGAAATGGCAAATATTTCAGGGAATTTCAAGTATGTAAATTAGATTTGAATGCTCGTAGATTTGTTAATTAAATCAGGGAAAACAAATAGAAATAAAAATCAATAACTGAAATTCGAATAAAAAACCTGTTTCGTCGCACAATTTCCTATACACACAAACAATCCTCCTGCGTGACATTTGGACCTTTACACATCCTGTGTTCCTCTTTAATGTTGACTTGATGTTGCGACACGTCATGCACGACTCCTGTGGGATTTATCATACACAAGTAATAACGCAAAAAGCTTCCTGGTATTTATAAATTGTCTGTATGTAAATTACGACTTTAGTACAGACTTTAAACGGCAAAGTCTGGCTGGCTTACATTTATAATAATCCCGAAAATATTGTGCTAATGTCAGCAAGTCAATGAATCGGTCGACGTGAGTGATTTATATTCATTTTAATGGAGCAGCCCATTCCTAAAAGCTTTCTGATGTTAACAAACTCATAGATGACTATGGGGTATTCCCAGTTGAGTGTGTTTGACAAAAGTCACCTGCGCAGACTGACAGTGAATTTTGGTGGACGAAGCTCCGTTTCCATATTAAAGTTCACTTTCAATGCGAACAATTTGGCATTTATCCATTCCTGACATACTGGCTGAAACTTCTTTGTAGACCCCTCGTTGATAAGTGTAGGTTTAGATCACTTTTAATCACCCATTTGCATGAATGTGTTATTTGAGGAATACCTACACCACCCCTTGGCCAATTACTTTATGTGGATTATTGTGTTGCAACCTTAACAAGATGCTGCGAGAAGTCATAGAATGTTTCGCAGGAGGTGGAGAAGGTGGCTGTGGTTTGGCGGTCGTAGGTGTTAAAGCGTTAAGCCAAATACCGAAACTAGAGCGACCCAAGTATTATAGTGAGCATATGCATTTGCAAAGAGTATTTAGAAGAGAAATGTTGCAACATTTGTGCAGAAAATTTTACTATAGGACACTTTTGTGGAGTACACTGGCTATAAAGTAAAATGACAGCCTGGCAAATGAAATGACAGCCTGTTAAATAAAATGACAGCCTATCAAATAAAATGATAGCCTGTCAAATAAAATGGCAGCCTGTCAAATAAAATGACAGCCTGTCAAATAAAATGACAGCTGTCAAATTAAACGACAGCTGTCAACTATCACAAAAAAATAAAATGACAAAAAATCACAGACAAAAATTTGACAGCTGTCAAATAAAACGACAGCTGTCAACTATGACAAAAAATTACATCTAGTCAAAAAAATGACTGCTGTCAAATAAAATGACAGCCTGTCAAATAAAATGACAGCCTGTCAAATAAAATTACACTTGTCAAATTAAATGACAGCTGTCAAATAAAATGACAGCTGTGAAATAAAATGACAGCTGTCAAATAAAATGACAGCTGTGAAATAAAATGACAGATGTGAAATAAAATGACAAAAAATAAAATGACAAAAAATTACATCCAGTTAAAAAAATTACTGCTGTAAAAAAAAACGACAACCTGTCAAATAAAATGACAGCTGTCAAATAAAATGACAGCTGTCAAATGAAATGACAGCTGTCAAATAAAATGACAGCTGTCAAATAAAATGACAGCTGTCAAATAAAATGACAGCTGTCAAATAAAATGACAGCTGTCAAATAAAATGACAGCTGTCAAATAAAATGACAGCTGTCAAATAAAATGACAGCCTGTCAAATAAAATGACAACCTGTCAAATAAAATGACAAACTGTCAAATAAAATTACAGCTGTGAAATAAAATGACAAAATATAAAATGACAAAAATTTACATCCAGTCAAAAAAAATTACTGCTGTAAAAAAAAACGACAACCTGTCAAATAAAATGACAGCTGTCGAATAAAATGACAGCCTGTCAAATAAAACGACAACCTGTCAAAAAAAATGTCAGCTGTCAAATAAAATGACAGCTGTCAAATAAAATGACAGCTGTCAAATTAAACGACAGCTGTCAACTATCACAAAAAATAAAATGACAAAAAATCACAGACAAAAATTTTACAGCTGTCAAATAAAACGACAGCTGTCAACTATGAAAAAAAAAAAATGACAAAAAATTACATCCAGTCAACAAAAATGACTGATGTTAAATAAAATGATAGCCTGATATAAAATGACAGCTGTGAAATAATATGACAGCTGTTAAATAAAATGACAGCTGTGAAATAAAATGACAGCTGTCAATTAAAATGGGTGATGTCAATGAAATGACAGGTGTCACTAATATGACAGCCGCCCAACAAATTACAGCTGTCAAATCTTATAGAAAACCTCAAGCAAAATATTTTCTATAATAAAATCTGCAGTAACAGATTCTCTACCCGCTTCTAATTTTCTCATAGAATATCCAGGCTCTCTCAGATTTTCATATATAAAGTCTCAGTTGCATCAGATTTTCTTTAAGAAAATCTCTTGCTTTTATTTGACTTATAGAACCTCTGCTGCCACAGTCTTGCTTATAGAAAATCTCAATTGACTCAAATTTTCTTATAAAACCTGTGCTGCCGCAGTCTTTCTTATGGAACCTCTGCTTTCTCAGACGTTTTTCTTATAGCAAAACTCTCGTAAACCACTTTCTTATAAAATCACAGCTGTCTCAGTCTTTCTTATGAAACCTCTTCTGCTTTAGTTTTTTTTGTAGAAAATCTGTGTTCTGTCAGATTTTCTTATAAATCCTCTGCTGCATCAGTCTTTGTAATAGAAAAGTCCTGTTGTCTTCAATTTGTCTTATAGGAAATCACTGCTGCCTCAGATATTCTTATAGAAAATCACTGATGACTCAGATTTTTTTTATTGGAAATCTTTGCTGCCTCAGATTTTCTTACAGAAAATCTCTGCCGCCCACGTTTTTCTTATAGAAAATCATTTGCTCAGATTTGTCTCAGATTTTCTTATAAATCCTCTGCTGCATCAGTCTTTCTAATAGAAAAGTTCTGTTGTCTTCAATTTGTCTTATAGGAAATCTCTGCTGTTTCTGATATTCTTATAGAAAATCACTGATGACTCAGATTTTTTTTATTGGAAATCTTTGCTGCCTAAGATTTTCTTACAGAAAATCTCTGGCGCCCACGTTTTTCTTATAGAAAATCATTTGCTTAGTTTTGTTATAGAAAATCTTTGTTGCCCAAGTTTTTTTTATATAAAATCGGTTGCAACAAAAACCTTGAAAGAACATAATTTTCTATATATTTTTCATAAATTAATATGCATTTTTTTTTTGGAAAATTTCCTCTCGCTAAATGTATACCACCAGAATTTTTTTTTACAGACTCTCAACTTTTGTTATTGGAAATTTCTCGGTTCCGCAATTGAACATTTTATGAAGGCAAAATTTCTTTCTAATTGCCAAACTTTGTAAAGCCGTTTCAAAACTTTTTTAAACAATAACCCGCCATATACCCAAGCGTAACATCTATGGCAAATATGCCGTCTACTGTCAGAAACAATAAATTCTTGGCGCGTGTACCACAAACAACAAAAAAAAAAAGAGAAAAACTTCCCTATCCCTCCACTGCCCGGGCCATCCCAAAAACAACGAACAACTCTTAAGTCAAAGTATTCATGGCAAACACACAACCGAACAACTTTGGACCAACAAACGAATAATGCAACTACACACACGCTAATTAAAAGTTTCTGCTTAGATACACCATTGGCCCAGATACACACACACACACACACATGGTCGACTTCAGGAGCAGCTAGAGATACTTCAAACGCACACACACACATGCCCACACTGTCGAGGATGTACTCGGTGGAATGGCAGTAGCCATGACAACGGCTACAGCAGTAGAACAACCGTTAAGATGGTTCTGAGAAAACCAACTGTTGAAATGCATGTTTTGAGAGCGAACAAGGCAAATACTCGTAAACCATTATGGCCAAATTAATGAAAGTATCATACGTTTGTCTAGGACGGGGTACACCAGATACCAACTTACCTCTGCCATCCTCCCAACATTACGCAACAAACTTGGGCAAATAACTTTAATGTGACATCAGGTGCAATTGAACTCGTCTCCAACGATGAGTGCGGCTAAACTTAGTCATGGACACAAAAAAAAAAACGGCAAAATGAGACTGGAAAACTCGGAGTGTTGGTTTACAGAAAATGCAAACATTTTATGCATGATAATGCAACTAAACAACGGGGACTTTTTATTTCCATTTGTACGTTCCAGCACACCCTACCCTCAGAGTTCGTGGCAGATGAAGAATATTTCCCTATAAAATCCTATAAATTTACTTGGGAAAACTTGAAGATGTGCTCATATTTTCCCAGTGTGTGTCCACAAGTTGCTTACTCAACAAACTTCCACGTCTTGCAGCAGCTTCCTCTTCATCGGTTTCCACAAACTATGCACACTTTTGCAACTGCCACAAGTTTTTGTGCTGCCTGCAACAACTTCCTCTATTTTCGTCTAATAACTAAAACGGAAGTCACGATAAGACAGCAACAGGAATAACTCTAACCGAAGGCAAGATACCTTGGAAAAGTACGTGTAAATAACTTCAGGTAACTTAAAATACATTAACTTTTTAAGAAACATGCAGACATGGTTTATTACATAAACTTCTACTTCGCCGACACAATGTGTGGCACCAACAAAGGTTGAACGTTTAAAGGTAAAGCAAACAAAAAATGTATGGAAATCTTCTCGGATAAGGGTAGTGTTGTTCTGGACCTCAGATGAAACTTCTCGCCGGGCACAATTTATTTACACCCAAAAATATGGCATCAGCTGTTCGATAAGAAAATCTGAGGCAACGGAAAATTTTCTATAATAAAATTCAAGGTAGAAAGAAATTTTCTATTAGAAAATTTGGGATAACAAGGATTTTCCTATAAGAAAATTTGGGATAACAAGAAATTTCCTTTAAAAAAATTCGAGGTAATAAGAAATTTTCTATAAGAAAATTTGGGATACATTTTCTATAAGAAAATCGGAGTCCGCAACAAAGTTTCGTATAGAAAATTCTGCTCTGTCAGATTTTCGTATAGAAAATTCTGCTCTGTCAGATTTTCGTATAGAAAATTCTGCTCTGTCAGATTTTCGTATAGAAAATTCTGCTCTGTCAGATTTTCGTATAGAAAATTCTGCTCTGTCCGATTTTCGTATAGAAAATTCTGCTCTGTCCGATTTTCGTATAGAAAATTCTGCTCTGTCAGATTTTCGTATAGAAAATTCTGCTCTGTCAGATTTTCGTATAGAAAATTCTGCTCTGTCAGATTTTCGTATAGAAAATTCTGCTCTGTCAGATTTTCGTATAGAAAATTCTGCTCTGTCAGATTTTCGTATAGAAAATTCTGCTCTGTCAGATTTTCGTATAGAAAATTCTGCTCTGTCAGATTTTCGTATAGAAAATTCAGCTCTGTCCGATTTTCGTATAGAAAATTCTGCTCTGTCAGATTTTCGTATAGAAAATTCTGCTCTGTCAGATTTTCGTATAGAAAATTCTGCTCTGTCAGATTTTCGTATAGAAAATTCTGCTCTGTCAGATTTTCGTATAGAAAATTCTGTTGTGTCCGATTTTCGTATAGAAAATTCTGCTCTGTCAGATTTTCGTATAGAAAATTCTGCTCTGTCAGATTTTCGTATAGAAAATTCTGCTCTGTCAGATTTTCGTATAGAAAATTCTGCTCTGTCAGATTTTCGTATAGAAAATTCTGCTCTGTCAGATTTTCGTATAGAAAATTCTGCTCTGTCAGATTTTCGTATAGAAAATTCTGCTCTGTCAGATTTTCGTATAGAAAATTCTGCTGTGTCCGATTTTCGTATAGAAAATTCTGCTCTGTCAGATTTTCGTATAGAAAATTCTGCTCTGTCAGATTTTCGTATAGAAAATTCTGCTCTGTCAGATTTTAGTATAGAAAATTCTGCTCTGTCAGATTTTCGTATAGAAAATTCTGCTCTGTCAGATTTTCGTATAGAAAATTCTGCTCTGTCAGATTTTCGTATAGAAAATTCTGCTCTGTCAGATTTTCGTATAGAAAATTCTGCTCTGTCAGATTTTCGTATAGAAAATTCTGCTGTGTCCGATTTTCGTATAGAAAATTCTGCTGTGTCCGATTTTCGTATAGAAAATTCTGCTCTGTCAGATTTTCGTATAGAAAATTCTGCTATGTCAGATTATCGTATAGAAAATTCTGCTATGTCAGATTTTCGTATAGAAAATTCTGCTCTGTCAGATTTTCGTATAGAAAATTCTGCTCTGTCAGATTTTCGTATAAAAAATTCTGCTCTGTCAGATTTTCGTATAGAAAATTCTGCTCTGTCAGATTTTCGTATAGAAAATTCTGCTCTGTCAGATTTTCGTATAGAAAATTCTGCTCTGTCAGATTTTCGTATAGAAAATTCTGCTCTGTCAGATTTTCGTATAGAAAATTCTGCTCTGTCAGATTTTCGTATAGAAAATTCTGCTCTGTCAGATTTTCGTATAGAAAAATCAGCTGTGTCAAAAACAAATGCGATCTAAATAATTTTTCTGGAACTGTCTGTTAAAGCGACTCCCAACTCGTGCCACTGTAATACTCACACTCATCCGTCTCAATCGTCTTAGAATAGTTGTTTTATTTTTCTTGAAATGTTTTTTTTCATTTTTAAGCAGATTCCCAGCTTAATAACTTGTGCTGATAGCGAAACTATGCTGCAGTAAATTTGAAACATTTTCGCATTTTTCGAAGAATAAAGTTATTGAAAATTACCATTTGTACAACAATTGATTTGGAATGCTCGCTGGGTGGTGGGGAGTATTGCCCCACTGCACAAGTCTTTAGCGAGTGTTGTGCGATCTGATTAAGGGCACACATCTGTTCCTGTACAGCTTTTCGGTTGTTTATCCTTTTGTGGAAGAGCCATTGCAAGAAGATGCGGCGGCAAAACATTTACATGAAGTTTTAGTTTACATCGCTCGCATGTTGTTCCTGATTCAAAGTTGTTGTTGCAGGGATTGGAGGGGATGTTGTTTTGTGTGAGAGAGTGTGTGTGTGTGTGAGTATGTGATTTCTGATAGTTTGAGCAGCAAGGTAAATATTTGCTTATCGGTTCAAAACTTTCTATAGAAACAAAAAACTACAAAAGCATATATGAAAAGGATTGCATGCAGTTTTTTCCACAAAAAAAAGGAGAGATTCAAAAACACGCCAAAAGTTCTAACTACGAAACTTTCTATGAAATCTTGAAAATGTTTCCGGTTTAAAAACATTTAATTGCTATAAAATATATGGGTATTTCTTCATGTCGTTGTATTCAAATGACTGCCCCTCAGCTGAAAGTCTTCATATCTCAAAAAAATGTCGAATTGTACAACATTTCATATACTGTCTCTCAGATGTTGCTGTCGCTGATTCCTTTCCTTTACTCTCCTCGCAGAATGGAAATTATTTATGCTAATTTTGCTTGTGCCTTTAGGCCAGACATTCGCTGTTATCCTTTCAACAGTCTTAGGCTGTCTTGTAATTTTGGCCCGTTTTGTGCACAAGGTGGCTGCTGATAAACGAAAAAACACAATGCCTTTGGCGAATATTTGCCAACAAAATAGGGCCGTACATTCTTCAATCAAATTTCCAAATATTCTTTGGGGGATTTCCAACCACAACAAAAAAAAAAAAACGATTTGTATTCAAATTTTCCTAATAAAAATTTAAACCAAATTCTGTCTATTCGGCAAAGTTTTGCGCAAAAATTGATAATATTATAAGGGGCAATAATTGAAGTCCTTGGGCAATATTGGCTAAAATTGTGGAACATTGGAGAATAATTGAATAATTCCTATAATTAGAATAATTCGAATAACTCGAATAATTCGAATAACTCGAATAATTCGAATAACTCGAATAATTAGAATAATTAGAATAATTAGAATAATTAGAATAATTAGAATAATTAGAATAATTAGAATAATTAGAATAATTAGAATAATTAGAATAATTAGAATAATTAGAATAATTACAATAATTACAATAATTAGAATAATTAGAATAATTAGAATAATTAGAATAATTAGAATAATTAGAATAATTAGAATAATTAGAATAATTAGAATAATTAGAATAATTAGAATAATTAGAATAATTAGAATAATTAGAATAATTAGAATAATTAGAATAATTAGAATAATTAGAATAATTAGAATAATTAGAATAATTAGAATAATTAGAATAATTAGAATAATTAGAATAATTAGAATAATTAGAATAATTAGAATAATTAGAATAATTAGAATAATTAGAATAATTAGAATAATTAGAATAATTAGAATAATTAGAATAATTAGAATAATTAGAATAATTAGAATAATTAGAATAATTAGAATAATTAGAATAATTAGAATAATTAGAATAATTAGAATAATTAGAAT
This sequence comes from Hydrotaea cyrtoneurina, assembly GCA_958296145.1. Classification (NCBI taxonomy): domain Eukaryota; kingdom Metazoa; phylum Arthropoda; class Insecta; order Diptera; family Muscidae; genus Hydrotaea; species Hydrotaea cyrtoneurina. Next base: position 80,055,107 of record OY282515.1, read on the forward strand.
AATTAGAATAATTAGAATAATTAGAATAATTAGAATAATTAGAATAATTAGAATAATTAGAATAATTAGAATAATTAGAATAATTAGAATAATTAGAATAATTTGAATAATTTGAATAATTTGGATAATTTGGATAATTTGAATAATTAGAATAATTAGAATAATTAGAATAATTAGAATAATTAGAATAATTAGAATAATTAGAATAATTAGAATAATTAGAATAATTAGAATAATTAGAATAATTAGAGTAATTAGAATAATTAGAATAATTAGAATAATTAGAACAATTAGAATAATTAGAATAATTAGAATAATTAGAATAATTAGAATAATTAGAATAATTAGAATAATTAGAATAATTAGAATAATTAGAATAATTAGAATAATTAGAATAATTAGAATAATTAGAATAATTAGAATAATTAGAATAATTAGAATAATTAGAATAATTAGAATAATTAGAATAACTAGAATAATTAGAATAATTAGAATATTAAGAATAATTAGAATAATTAGAATAATTAGAATAATTAGAATAATTTAATAATTCGAATAATTCAACTACCTAAAATAATTCAAATAATTAAATAATTCGAATAATAATTGAATAATTCTAATTAATGAATAATTGAATAATTCGAAAAATTAATACAGTAAAGCATCGAAGAAAAATTGGGCATAACATGGACCCAAAAGCCTTATAAATTTTTAAAACCTTAAACAAATTATGTTGATCAATTTTTAGACCATAAAAATAATTCGTGAATCATCAAAAATATTGTCTTGCAGTACGCCCTTGAAACATTTAAAGATTATGGTCTACTTGCCAGCCAACAATTGAGTACACCGAAATACCTTTTAGAAGGCTCCATCAATATTAATTGCTGACAATAACTCACAATAAATATCATGATTTGTTTAACGTCAGAGCAACGGACGGAAAGTCTGATAACAGAAATCAAACGACAACAAAAGAACACACAAACACGCTCGCCGCCCACACACATTTAATTCATACATAATACCATGACATTTTTATATCCTTCAGATCGCTATCAAAATGGTAATTGTTCAAGGTGGCGCGAAGCGAGTAAAGAAACCAATAGGAATTTCGACGACATTTCCCAGGAAAAGCGGGAAAAGCAAATGGTAGTCTACATCCATGCTACTAGCCCGATGGTAAAAGACGGTAAGAGTCGGACGTATTCACTTCTTCCAAACCAGTCGAAAAGTCGCATGTCCTTTAGGTAAGGAGGTGCCCTGACAGCGGTTAGTAGGTGCCTCCATACAAGTCCGGGTGTGGGTGTCATAATTTATATTTGGCTTCGATCATCGCTGCCATCATGGAATCGTTGTTAAAATGATTTGTTTCTCCCACGATGCCAATGAAATGTGTACATATGTAAACGTGTTTGTACACACATACATACATAAGTACATAACCAACCATTTATAATATCATGATTAATGGTCCTCGCCGCACATATGTGAGTATGTGACTGCAGCTTGGCTGTGTTGTCTGCAGGAAGGGTAGGTGTTGCTAGGACGACTACGGGCTGATATGTTAATATTTAACGTTTGATTATCGATGACACAAATTACATTATTGCCATCAATATTTCATGTTTTGTCCTTATTTCGTTCTGTTCCTTCTTGGAATCTTCGTTTGTCAAATGGTCTTGTTGGCAAATTTAATGAAGACAAAAAGTCCTTCAGACAAATGCATAATTGGCGGAGGAACATTTACACAAAGGCACGTAGTCGAAAAGGCAATCAAACATATAAGAAAAAATATATACAGGGTTCTCCAACAATAAGTGTTATTTTGGTATTAAAAAAAATGAAATTTTTTGAGATAAATAATCGGATGTTTATTTCATAATGAAAAATAACATAAATAAGCCAGACGACCACTTTTCTATAAACGAAAAGTTGCCAGACGACCACTTTTCTATAAACGAAAAGTTGCCAGACGACCACTTTTCTATAAACGAAAAGTTGCCAGACGACAACTTTTCTATAAACGAAAAGTTGCCAGACGACAACTTTTCTATAAACGAAAAGTTGCCAGACGACAACTTTTCTATAAACGAAAAGTTGCCAGACGACAACTTTTCTATAAACAAAAAGTTGCCAGACGACAACTTTTCTATAAACGAAAAGTTGCCAGGCGACAACTTTTCTATAAACGAAAAGTTGTCAGGCGACAACTTTTCCATAAACGAAAAGTTGTCAGGCGACAACTTTTCTATAAACGAAAAGTTGCCAGGCGACAACTTTTCTATAAACGAAAAGTTGTCAGGCGACAACTTTTCCATAAACGAAAAGTTGTCAGGCGACAACTTTTCTATAAACGAAAAGTTGCCAGGCGACAACTTTTCTATAAACGAAAAGTTTGCCAGGCGACAAATTTTCTATAAACGAAAAGTTGCCAGACGACAACTTTTCTATAAACGAAAAGTTGCCAGACGACAACTTTTCTATAAACGAAAAGTTGCCAGACGACAACTTTTCTATAAACGAAAAGTTGCCAGACGACAACTTTTCTATAAACGAAAAGTTGCCAGACGACAACTTTTCTATAAACGAAAAGTTGCCAGACGACAACTTTTCTATAAACGAAAAGTTGCCAGACGACAACTTTTCTATAAACGAAAAGTTGCCAGACGACAACTTTTCTATAAACGAAAAGTTGCCAGACGACAACTTTTCTATAAACGAAAAGTTGCCAGACGACAACTTTTCTATAAACGAAAAGTTGCCAGACGACAACTTTTCTATAAACGAAAAGTTGCCAGACGACAACTTTTCTATAAACGAAAAGTTGCCAGACGACAACTTTTCTATAAACGAAAAGTTGCCAGACGACAACTTTTCTATAAACGAAAAGTTGCCAGACGACAACTTTTCTATAAACGAAAAGTTGCCAGACGACAACTTTTCTATAAACGAAAAGTTGCCAGACGACAACTTTTCTATAAACGAAAAGTTGCCAGACGACAACTTTTCTATAAACGAAAAGTTGCCAGACGACAACTTTTCTATAAACGAAAAGTTGCCAGACGACAACTTTTCTATAAACGAAAAGTTGCCAGACGACAACTTTTCTATAAACGAAAAGTTGCCAGACGACAACTTTTCTATAAACGAAAAGTTGCCAGACGACAACTTTTCTATAAACGAAAAGTTGCCAGACGACAACTTTTCTATAAACGAAAAGTTGCCAGACGACAACTTTTCTATAAACGAAAAGTTGCCAGACGACAACTTTTCTATAAACGAAAAGTTGCCAGACGACAACTTTTCTATAAACGAAAAGTTGCCAGACGACAACTTTTCTATAAACGAAAAGTTGCCAGACGACAACTTTTCTATAAACGAAAAGTTGCCAGACGACAACTTTTCTATAAACGAAAAGTTGCCAGACGACAACTTTTCTATAAACGAAAAGTTGCCAGACGACAACTTTTCTATAAACGAAAAGTTGCCAGACGACAACTTTTCTATAAACGAAAAGTTGCCAGACGACAACTTTTCTATAAACGAAAAGTTGCCAGACGACAACTTTTCTATAAACGAAAAGTTGCCAGACGACAACTTTTCTATAAACGAAAAGTTGCCAGACGACAACTTTTCTATAAGCGAAAAGTTGCCAGACGACAACTAAAATGACAGCTGTCAATAAAATGACAGCAAATTAGTGTAGGATGACTATCATATAAATAAACGTATGCTGTCCTTAATGAAATTCTCAAAATCAATTTCCCATAAATATTTCTTCAATTTAGCTTGACCAATGTGTTATCCACCCCCACACCCAGTATTTTACACTTCATCAGAAAGTAAGAAAAAAATATCATAATTCTTATCACGATGGTTCGAACGTGATTGTAAAAGCCATTGGCATTGAATTCAGAGAAAAGAAGGTAGCAAACGGCAAAGAAAATGTCAATCTAGAGAAAAACGTAATGAAATATGTGACCACGAGCATTTAATATCCAAGAACAACAAATAGAGTGGGAGGTGTCTTTGGAAATGGTTTTTGTTTCAAGGTCATAATTCGCAATACTACTACTTGGGAAGAAGCGTAGGTGTAGGTGTGAAACGCCGTTGTTTGTTCAATAAAAATGATAATGAAATTGTTCTTGAAGACAGAAGAACATTTAAGAAAAAGTTTCTATGGCCCATTTGGATGTTAATTGGAACAATAAGAAGGGCAATAGAGGTAATCAAGGAAGTCCAATGACTGTCAAGATTATTGTGTTGGGAAATATAGAGACATCTCCAAAGTCTAATAGAATACAATATGCGACATAGAGAAGAGCCCAACTTTATGAATATTTCAAATCTCTTGTAAAAGTAAACTCTCTGTATAAATTAAATACCGCATGGCCTTAAAGTAACATTTAAATGTAGGTTCTCCCCAACAGTGACAACTTGTGTTGTTTGTATTTCTTGCAAATTTCCAAAAGCGCGCGCGGTGCCACTTATGGCAGCTCACATATATTTTGGTCGCCTGGCAATGTAGACGACTCTCGTTTACAGCTTCACAATAATGTTCGAAAAAAAAACACATGATAACAAAAGTCCTTTGAAAGAAGATTTAATAAGAAATTAAAATTAAATAAATTCCATAAGATAAAACCGCCAGGTAAAGACAGCATCTGGCTCATAGCAACTTATAGAAAAGAAAAATACTCTACAGCTAAGAAGAATTTAGACAAAAGACACCCGATAGTTATTGGAAAATTACCTAATACAAACGTAGGTGGATGGACTAAGAGTATAATTTACTTACATCCTTACGTATTTCTCTTAACATTCCCTGATGGAACAGACGGGGAACTTCTCTCCAATAAGTGACTTAGGTAAGTGTAAATGTTTAACTTGGGCAATTGTGTAAACCGAATTGAAATGAACTGAATGAATGTTACTTAAGGTCGTCTTCAACAAAATTAGCTATATATGTACTCACTTAGTAAAGTGGTCTAAGGTCTACTTGTCTACAAGGAAGTTTGGCACAATTGTCCAAACTTCCTTGCAGACAAGTATCGCTGTCACTTCTGCACCAATTGCTTTCTTACACTCTCCAAACGATATTGGCTTACAATTTCGACAAAACTTCACGAAAACGTTATTTGAACAAATTAACAAAACGCTTAAAGAGCAAATGATGAGTCGTATTATATTTCACATGCTTCTTCTTTTACACCATTTTGCTAAGAATCTGAAGAACTTTAAGTTGCTAATGTCGTAAAAAAAATGTTTATGGGATTACGTTTTTCGTTTTGCTCGAATTCCACTGGTGTCACTTAACAACTTAAATGCTTCAATTGGGTGTTTAAAAGAATCGCTAGCGAGAGCGATAGAGACCTTAAAGAGACTTGCAGATGTGGAATGGCGGGAGACATATGTTGTAAAGAGCAGAGAGCGGACACGCAAAGTTGACGTTATTTCTTATACAACATTGTGTTAATAAAATGTCAGCCTGTCAATAAAAAGACAGCCTGTCAATAAAATGACAGCCTGTCATTCAAATGACAGCCTGTCAATAAAATGACAGCCTGTCAATAAAATGACAGCCTGTCAATAAAATGACAGCCTGTCAATAAAATGACAGCCTGTCAATAAAATGACAGCCTGTCAATAAAATGACAGCCTGTCAATAAAATGACAGCCTGTCAATAAAATGACAGCCTGTCAATAAAATGACAGCCTGTCAATAAAATGACAGCCTGTCAATAAAATGACAGCCTGTCAATAAAATGACAGCCTGTCAATAAAATGACAGCCTGTCAATAAAATGACAGCCTGTCAATAAAATGACAGCCTGTCAATAAAAGACAGCCTGTCAATAAAATGACAGCCTGTCAATAAAATGACAGCCTGTCAATAAAATGATAGTCTGTCAATAAAATGATAGTCTGTCAATAAAATGACAGTCTGTCAATAAAATGACAGCCTGTCAATAAAATGACAGCCTGTCAATAAAATGACAGCCTGTCAATAAAATGACAGCCTGTCACTAAAATGACAGCCTGTCAATAAAATGACAGCCGGTCAATAAAATGACAGCCTGTCAATAAAATGACAGCCTGTCAATCAAATGACAGCCTGTCAATCAAATGGCAGCCTGTCAATAAAATGACAGCCTGTCAATAAAATGACAGCCTGTCAATAAAATGACAGCCTGTCAATAAAATGACAGCCTGTCAATAAAATGACAGCCTGTCAATAAAATGACAGCCTGTCACTAAAATGACAGCCTGTCACTAAAATGACAGCCTGTCGATAAAATAACAGCCTATCAATAAAATGACAGCCTGTCAAAAAAATGACAGCCTGTCAATAAAATGACAGAAATTCAATTTTTAAAATCCATTGGGTCTCTTTGTTTGCCTAATTGTTATTAGATGCCGCAGTGTTAAATTTATTATATTTTCTATTCCCAGTTTGCTTTGTTTTATTTCCTATTTCTTTCACTTTTTATCATAATTTCCATGACTACAAATAATTGAGTTTATTTTGTCCATCGACAGAGAAAGAGAGAGAGAGAGTGTGTGTGTGGTGAAGGAAAACCCCGTAGTATTGAAGAATGAGATATGTAGGAAAGATAATTTTGTTTCCGTTTCCCTGGTGTTGCCGTCTTTTGGTCACTTGGTTTTGTCTGTCGGATATTTTCAAGAGTCGGGCCATTTGGTGAATAGTTAAAAACAATTGGAATAAAGGAAGAATTTCTTTCATATTAAGGAACACTGAAATGCCAAATTTGCAATAAAATCTTACTTTAGTTCCCCGAATCCGGGTATATAATTTTACTTGCTGTGACAATTTCACAAGTCCTTTGACAGTTCACGGGGAAATCTCTATGTGATTTAAGGCCACCATTTGTTAATAATAATAATAACCACTGATTTAATAAAAATCAAAAAACCATAAAAATTTTCAATATTGAAGTGCAGAAAGCAAAGTAATTTAATCACTCACATAACAACACAAATATCGCGGGACCCGAAAAAAACTCGAATCCCCAAAGAGATTTATATCAAATTTAAATAAAATTTAATTACAAAGTTTTTTTTCCGACGATACCCTCAGTATGGACTCTACAACATAAGTTGTATTTTTTTTTGGTTTTTTTGCTTTACAACACTTTTTTGTTGTGCTGGAAAAAATTAAATCTGTACACATTTATCAGGTTAGCTATGCATCATAACAGCAACAGTGGAATTTTAAAATATTTAACACAACCAACCAACAGCATGGGAAAACATCCCGCCATTCGCCATCGCCTGGGGGTGCGGGATGACGGCTGGCATTTCCTGATCATTTGCCGGGTACTTAAAACTACAAATCCTATGCAATTAACGTTGGCAGTGAAGTAATGCCGACCACCACCACCACCGCCGCTGCCGCCACGATATCATGAATTCCACAAATCCATTAAAAACGTTTAAAATACTTTTGCAATGCCGCGAAGTGGAAAACTCGGTGCGGCATAAGTGATGCTGGGCCATTTAACGGAGGGCATAACACAAAACTAACCGCAGCACATTCATTTCAATCTATAAAAGTGGCGCAGCGTCTGCTGCCAATGGAGGAGAATAATGAGCGCGCGCCGTAAGCGCCCTATAAGAAGCACGCCAAGTCGAAGAGTACTCGCCGCAAGCGGGCAACCCGTTCAACCGAACCTCACCTAAGTCGTAGAGTTGAAAGGAGGAGGATTGTAGATAAATTCAAAAAACTGTGTCAAACTATTCCTAGGGAAAGAATAAAACAAATAAATGTTCCTATATAAAGAAGACTAGACAGGACATTCATCATATCCAAATATTCCCTAGTCTAGCCGTAGATTTTTCTATATTTTAATGAGACTCTTCTGATGCAGTGGAACTGAAACGTGGAAAAGGTTTTCAATGAATTCTCTTTGTATTTAATGGGGATTTGGGAAATTTTTGGTTACTCCATTGGGAAATCCCTTAATGGGAAATCACAAACATTGCTCAGATGTTGCAAAGCCCTTTGCCAGCCGATAATAACCCGCCATGGCCGAGTAGTGTTGGCCGTACAAATGCAATTAATGGGAATTTATTTAATATATTAAACAAATAAATTATACATTCAAAATAGTGAAAGGTTAATTGGAAATTATAACAAACACGCCAACGTTTTATTTTTAATTAAAGCAAATTTAACATTTCACACCAACACACTCACACACACACACACAGTCTGTGCCGCCACATACCCTCTCCAGCCAGTGCTTGAACTCCAGACACACCACTCGACAGTCGTGTGCAAAAAAACACACACTCACAAACAGAAAAAGTTTAGCCAGCATATTTCAGCTGTCATTGTCAACCCCGCATATGTTTGAACAACGAACAAATCCAAAAATTCTACAAAATATTTTCAAACGAAAGAAAAAGAAAATAACATTTTCGTTAGCATAAAAATACACGAAAAGGACAACAACAAGAACAATGTGTTCATTCATGCGCTGGCTCTTACATATGAATGAGCTTTATGAGCGACTGAATGGCTCGATAGCTGCCTCCTAAATCTCAAGTGGCATGCACTACCAGTCTTAGAGTGCTGCCATGAGGGGCTGGCAAGAGGGACAGGGATTTGTTGGTTGTTACGATGTAAGAAAACTTTTGCCAACCGACTATCAGCTGGAGCACACACACACACACAAAAAAATAACGAAAAACACCCGTCCATTGCCATCAGATTGCGCCAAAAAGTCTGCTAAACTTTTGCAGTCAAACTTCTGATGGGCTTTTGAATATGAACTGCGGTTTCTGTTGATTGAAAACATCGGGGCAGGCAGAATAAAACAAAACTGGCAACAACAACAAAAAAACACCCAAAAGTTTTCATTATTATTTTTGGTTTTCTTCTCTTTTTTTGCTGCCAATACTGCTGCCACTTTTGTGGTTTTTCATTGCGAATATCAAAGAGATAAATTGTGGCGGCAAAGGTTTTGGTGCTGTGGCAGCGCTTCGGCACTGCGTGTGTGTGTGTGTGTGTGTAAGCCACGGAGCGGGCGTATGGATTTGGAAGCGGTTAATCTCCATAAAGGTGGTTATGGGCTCAACGCAACAGAACGTGCTAAGCCTATAAGTCGACTTTAGTTATACAACACAATATTTTTTTGCTCAAGGATTTATTATAAAGTTTTCACTCACGGTGTGAAATGCAAAAAAAAAAAAAAAAAAAAAAACAGTTGGGTTTGTAAGCTGTCCCTCAATTGCGAGTGTGTGTATGTGGTTGTCATTTACAACCGAACAAAAAAAAATGAGTTATCCCCAATAAGCTGAATGATGTCAGAGTGCTTGTGATGGCACAGATATGTATGTCCATGGATCACAATTAGACCATTTCCGGTTTAGGACATAGAAAACATGGGAGGAAACCGAGACCGTTGTCAATAAAAATGCCAATCTGTCAATAAAATGACAGTCTGTCAATAAAATGACAGTCTGTCAATAAAAGTGACAGCCTGTCAATAAAAGTGGCAGCCTGTCAATAAAATGACAGTCTGTCAATAAAATGACAGTCTGTCAATAAAAATGACAGTCTGTCAATAAAATGACAGTCTGTCAATAAAATAACAGTCTGTCAATAAAGTGACAGTCAGTCAATAAAATGACAGTCTGTCAATAAAATGACAGTCTGTCAATAAAATGACAGTCTGTCAATAAAATGACAGTCTGTCAATAAAATGACAGTCTGTCAATAAAATGACAGTCTGTCAATAAAAATGACAGTCTGTCAATAAAAATGACAGTCTGTCAATAAAAATGACAGTCTGTCAATAAAATGACAATCTGTCAATAAAGTGACAGTCTGTCAATAAAATGACAGTCTATTAATAAAATGACAGTCTATCAATAAAAATGACTGTCTGTCAATAAAATGACAGTCTGTCAATAAAATGACAGTCTGTCAATAAAATGACAGTCTGTCAATAAAATGACAGTCTGTCAATAAAATGACAGTCTGTCAATAAAATGACAGTCTGTCAATAAAATGACAGTCTGTCAATAAAATGACAGTCTGTCAATAAAATGACAGTCTGTCAATAAAATGACAGTCTGTCAATAAAATGACAGTCTGTCAATAAAATGACAGCCTGTCAATAAAATGACAGCCTGTCAATAAAATGACAGCCTGTCAATAAAAATGACAGCCTGTCATTAAAAGTGACAACCTGTCAATAAAAGTGACAACCTGTCAATAAAATGACAGCCTGTCATTAAAAGTGACAGCCTGTCATTAAAAGTTACAGCCTGTAAATAAAATGACAGCCTGTCAATAAAAATGACAGTCTGTCAATAAAATGACAGTCTGTCAATAAAATTACAGTCTGTCAATAAAATGACAGTCTGTCAATAAAATGACAGTCTGTCAATAAAATGACAGTCTGTCAATAAAATGACAGTCTGTCAATAAAATGACAGTCTGTCAATAAAATGACAGTCTGTCAATAAAATGACAGTCTATCAATAAAATGACAGTCTGTCAATAAAAGTGACAGTCTGTCAATAAAATGACAGTCTGTCAATAAAATGACAGGCTGTCAATAAAATGAAAGTCTGTCAATAAAATGACAGTCTGTCAATAAAATGACAGTGTGTCAATAAAATGTCAGTCTGTCAATAAAAGTGTCACCCTGTCATTAAAAGTGACAGCCTGTCATTAAAAATGACAGCCTGTCATTAAAAGTGACATCCTGTACAAAACGGATTTCGAGGAACTCTTGATGGATTTTTCAGAAATCCAAAAAAAACATTTTTTTGAGAATCATACTATGAAAATCTTGGAATGCCTGCAATGCCATCAATACATTATTCCTGAGAAATCATTTGATTTTATGAAAAATTCCCTCCCATTGGTTTTTTCAATCTTTCCAAATGTAGCCATCATTTCATAAGGTTTCTACTTTATGTTGACCCTGTGAATGAATAACGTCCCTGTCAACATTCGAAACGTTTTTTTTTTTTTTTTGTTTTAAATACATTTTCATTAATTTGCACTTTATAGATTATAATTAATGGCATTTCCACTCATTAACACTTTCATTTCTAGCCGACACACATAAATTCAACGAAACTGTCAATCGATTGTTGTTAAAATTTTGTGTAATTAATTAATTGCATTTATCACAATTCAAACACGGATAAGCGACATTAAAGGACGACATTTATTTATTATCTCATTGAAACATGCACTCTGACACACCGACCGTAGTGGCAACAATTATTATTTTTCCGATATTTCAAAGTAACAAAAAAAAAAAAGATACGAAAAAGGATGTGAGAAAAGGGTATTAGAAAAGAGGGGTGACAGAGAGGTGAGATGTGGATGAAAGGATTTCATTTAAAAATAATAAGGCTGTAGTTTCAGCAATTATTTGAGCTCCTGCAGGTACGTGAATCTGCAAGGCGATAATGTACCGGGTTCTCCAACAAGAGGTGTTATTTTGAAAAGTGGAATTTTCTGAGATAAATGATCGGATGTTTATTTCATAATAAAGATAATGAAAAACAACATCAGCAAAATGGCCACCACGACCACGCTGACCAAATCCTTTTCATGAAATTGTCCATAACCAAATCTCGATAGCCTCACGAATTCTATCTTTGAGGTCTTGAATCGACGTTGGGTTGTTGGCGTAGACCTTATCTTTCACGTTGCCCCAAAGGAATAAGTCGCCAGGTGTTAAATCACAAGATGTCGGTGGCCAATTGTGAACACCTCTTCGAGAGTTAGCACAGAAACTTTTTAATTTGGCGAACTGCGACTGCAAGATTTTCACAATTTTTGTGGTGAATTTATTCTTTTGAAGTTTGTATCAGCTATTAAATGCCCTCTCTCTCTCGGCCAGGGTCTGCCTTCGAATACACCAAACTAAAAGTACTTAAGTTTCCCCTGAATTCCCAGTACCAGTTCAATCACCTTAGACCCGTACGTTGTTCCTCTGTGCAGCGTAAAACCCATTTCGCTCATAGAACCGAAACAAAACTTATTTTCAACAAGAGAAAACTAAAGCCCACTCTTTTACATCAAAGTGCTGTGACTGTCTGACCAGTGATTGTGGGTAGTGCGGGCGGAGGGAGGGCACTGCAAGTTTTATAAACACTCCCAGCACAAGTTTAACAGATTAATAACGCACAACAAAGGAGCGGAAATAAAACGCAGGCAAACCAACAAACAAACAACAGCCAACAGTTTCTGATTAATTTTTCTTACTTTGTCTCTCCCCCTCTCACCCTCTCTCTCTCTCTCACACAAGCCATTCAAATTTTTATATTGAATAAAAAAAAGAGAAAACTTTTGCATATCATAGAACTCGGCAAACAAGAGTCAACATGAATTAAAAAAATCCGCAGCATAGTTTTAGGCAAGCAAACAAACCTCATATGAAAAGGCGAAGTTTTTTTTTTTTGTACATCAGTTTCATTTACAGCCACGTCGTCATCGTCACCGCCATCACCATAACCGTCAACTACACATCCTTTGTAATGTTCTCTTTACTCGCATGTGTGTGTGTGTGTTCGTAATAAATTCCAATTATTATTCTCCAAACTAAACCAAACATCATCAACCAACGAGCTCATGTTACCTCTTTGCATCCTTAAAACTTGGCTTGCAACACAAATTCAACAGGACTCTCATGTTGGTCCTTCCATAGACATAAACCGAGGCCCATCACCATCATAACTTGAATGTATTCGCATTACAACCGAATCAAATAACCGCAGGAGAGGGAAGAAGGAAGAAATTTTCCAAAAAAAAAAAAACAACACATGTTGTCGTGATTATGAAAAAAAATTCACACGAAGAAACTGAAACCGTTTCTAGTTTGACAAAAACTCGCGTTCGATGGCAGCGATTTTAGGAGGCTCCAAAATCATAAAGAAAAAAGGAAGTACATTAATTGTCTCACAACGAATGAAAAGAAGTGGTCACAGGATTTCAAAAGGATCACCGAGAAAGTAAATTCTTTCGCTTACTTTCCATACGACAGGGAGCTGTTTCAGTATCAGTCAGTCAGGAGATAATGGGTCACTTTTTTATGCGAAACTGATCAAGTGGCTTTCGTTTGACATCGTAGTTCAGACAGGGCTGTCAGAATTGCCAGCTTTATCCACACTTTGCCGTTTTTAACCAGCAAATTTTGATTTTTGCTAGAAAAAACTGTTCAATTCAGTGAGACCCTAAACGCCTCCCTATTTACAGAGTGGACTCGCGTCGGCCAGTCAGGAATGATCGACACTCATTTTGCCTTCCTGTTAAGATCGATTGATGACAGCAAATTGATGATGGTCTATCCGACCAGGGCTGTTGGACCATGTTGCCTTCTTGCTTTGCTTTTTAAGCAAAGTCTAGTCGCTAGATCTCGTCCCCTTAGCCGCGAGAGCCGCCTGACTTCTTCCCTTCTAACGTTTTTGTGAATTGTGTGTTCGCATCGTCCCAATTTCTTTGATGTGGTTGGTTTTTCCGGCACTGGACACACGATCCGAATAGGAGTGGGAGCCCCGGTAGGCGTGTTAGTAACGTGCTGGCCTATCAACGTGTGGGTTGTGGGTTTGATTCACACCTGAAGCTTTGGTCTGTCGCTGCAAAAATCCAGCCACATGGTCTGTGTCACCCGGTTTACCCTTGGACCCAATAGAAGAATATGAATATACTTTGTACTCCAGTAATTCCAACAACACAGCCTTTACAAAGGCCAACAATTGCACTGTTTTTTCCTACAGGAGTTTCCCTTTGGTTCAAATACTGAACGTATTTGACTTATTAATTTCAAATTTTCCAAAAAATCGAAATTGGGGTGAATTTTGATCTTTTAATTGAAAATTCCCCCCAGAAAAAAAAACAAATTGGGAGGCAATTTGACTTTTTAATTGATTACTCCCAAATAATTTATTCATAAATCCTTTAGAAATATATTTATCATAGTCCTGAAGTCTAGCTTTAATTTGATACCACAGTCTAAACGATATCTCAGTCCGTTGCTGAAAAATTGGAAAAATAGTTTCAAGGGACTTTCGAATCGCTAATTTTGAGAAACCCCATTTTCTGAGACCAATTTCTCCCAAACTTTTTGTTCAACCTAAAAAATAAAAACATCATCTTGTTCAGATTCAGCTGCGCTATGCGTGAGCATAAAATCAACAAAATCTATTTTTTAAAGAAAATCGAAAATTTGGATGGGCTAACCCCTTTGTTGTTTTTTTGGTTAAAATATTTTTTTTCGATTTTCCAAATCTTTTGCTCTTGGATGTATTCCACCTTCGAAGTGATGTAATTATAACCACATAAAGTTTAGATAACATCAGCCATTACAGAGAAATGGTAAAAAAAATACAATTTGAGTGTACATCATCGAATACACAATATATCCTTTTGAAATGATCGTGGCACACAACTCCCAGTAGTTTAATAATAGACCTAAAGTCTAGCTATAATTTGATACCTCACTCGTTACGATATCTCAGTCCGTTGCTGAAAAATTGGAAAAATAGTTTCAAAGGACTTTCGAATCGCTAATTTTAAGAAACCACATTTTCTGAGACCAATTTCTCCCAAACTATTTGTTCAATCTAAAAAATGGAAACACCGTATTGTTTATATTAAAATAAAATGAACAAAATCTATTTTTTCAAAAAAATCTAAAATTTTGATGGGTTAACCCCTTTGTTGTTTTTTTGGTTTAAATATTTTTTTTCGATTTTCCAAATCTTTTGCTCATGGTTGCTTTCTGAATTCGAAATTATGTTATTATAACCACATAAAGTTTTGATAATATTAGCCATTACGGAGAAAAGGTCAAAATAACATTTTGAGAGTGCATCATCGAATACACCATAAGTCCTTTGGAAATGACCGTAAGACAAAATTGCCAGTGAATTAATAATAGTCCTAAAGTCTAGCTTTAATTTGATATCGCACTCGTTACGATACCTTAGTCCGTTGCTGAAAAATTAATCAAATAGTTTCAAGTGACTTTCGAATCGCTAATTTTGAGAAACTCCATTTTCTGAGACCAATTTCTCCTAAACTATTTGTTCAATCTAAAAAATGGAAAGACCGTGTTGTTTATATTAACGCCCGCTATGCGTGAGCATAAAATGAACAAAATCTATTTTTTCAAAAAATCGAAAATTTGTTGTTTTTTTTGGACAAAAATTTTATTTTCGAATTTCCAAATATTTTCCTCATGGACGTATTCTGCCTTCGAAATGATGTAATTATAACCATATAAGGATTAGATACCATCAGCCATTAAAGAATAGTAGACAGAAAATAAATGTCTAGAGTGCCCCGGCTAAAGCTAAAGCTAAAGCTAAAGCTAAAGCTAAAGCTAAAGCTAAAGCTAAAGCTAAAGCTAAAGCTAAAGCTAAAGCTAAAGCTAAAGCTAAAGCTAAAGCTAAAGCTAAAGCTAAAGCTAAAGCTAAAGCTAAAGCTAAAGCTAAAGCTAAAGCTAAAGCTAAAGCTAAAGCTAAAGCTAAAGCTAAAGCTAAAGCTAAAGCTAAAGCTAAAGCTAAAGCTAAAGCTAAAGCTAAAGCTAAAGCTAAAGCTAAAGCTAAAGCTAAAGCTAAAGCTAAAGCTAAAGCTAAAGCTAAAGCTAAAGCTAAAGCTAAAGCTAAAGCTAAAGCTAAAGCTAAAGCTAAAGCTAAAGCTAAAGCTAAAGCTAAAGCTAAAGCTAAAGCTAAAGCTAAAGCTAAAGCTAAAGCTAAAGCTAAAGCTAAAGCTAAAGCTAAAGCTAAAGCTAAAGCTAAAGCTAAAGCTAAAGCTAAAGCTAAAGCTAAAGCTAAAGCTAAAGCTAAAGCTAAAGCTAAAGCTAAAGCTAAAGCTAAAGCTAAAGCTAAAGCTAAAGCTAAAGCTAAAGCTAAAGCTAAAGCTAAAGCTAAAGCTAAAGCTAAAGCTAAAGCTAAAGCTAAAGCTAAAGCTAAAGCTAAAGCTAAAGCTAAAGCTAAAGCTAAAGCTAAAGCTAAAGCTAAAGCTAAAGCTAAAGCTAAAGCTAAAGCTAAAGCTAAAGCTAAAGCTAAAGCTAAAGCTAAAGCTAAAGCTAAAGCTAAAGCTAAAGCTAAAGCTAAAGCTAAAGCTAAAGCTAAAGCTAAAGCTAAAGCTAAAGCTAAAGCTAAAGCTAAAGCTAAAGCTAAAGCTAAAGCTAAATCCCAAAAAAATTTTCCAATTTAAATGAGTTTAAACATCGTTTTGTCATGGTTTCTGCGTATCGTACTTTTTCATAACTGGCCACCTTACATTCTTATTGAATTTGGTTTATTTAAAATGGCTTAATTTCATTTGGCGCTAATAACACAATCAAATGATTTTCAATTGTTCTTTGTTTTTGCAATAGAAATTCAAATTTAATTAAACAATTTCTAGTATTGAGAGAACAAACTGTCAATCAGTCTCAGTTTTTCTTTTCAAAATCAGGGGGGATTATTGCCATTGACAGATATGCCAGTTGAAATGCTTATTTCAATAAAGAATGAATTCGAAAAATAAATACTTTGAGACTAAGTAGTAGTTTTTTACGGATTCCTATTCGGCTGATGTCTGTAAGGTAGTTCTGAGTTTCTGTGGCTCACCTGGCACGCACATAAGGTGATTGGTGAACTCCTGAGCCACCTCGTTCAAATGGATTCAAAATTTTCACAATTCAAAGATTCACCCTATATTTAAAGTTCATTGGCCGTTTTCCTAAACATTTAAAATAGCTAAATACAGTTTTATAAGCATGTTATGGATAAGTGGGCTAAAATTGTAAACTTTAAAGTAATGCTGGCATTTTTAACTTTAGTTCAAAGTTTCCGAAGCTTTCAAAATATTTTTTTTCAAAAAGATTAATTATAATTTGAAATATTAGAAAACTTTCTAATTTCGCTACATAAACAGAGTAGTATACTGATATTTGCTGGTTAATTTTTAAATATTTATTTTTCTCAGTTCGGTCATCGTGGCCTTTTTCTTCTGTTTTCATCCTTTAAGTTATAACTTTTCATTTATATTTCTCAGACGGTGCAAAAACTTCAAAGCGAGCAGCACCAAAAAGATGGAAAAAAACACCGAAACAGTTTTTCCTTTGGAAGCAAACTTTATTTGCCCATTTAAGCCATTTGTTTGTAAAAGACCAACATTATAAGGTTAACTACTCTAACAAGTTTGGCATTTGTGCCTTTTTTAGCATTGCCGGTATTCAAATAGCATTTTTTTTTTGTCGACTAAGTTTGTTGTTTTCGAACGGGTGGTAATGGCGAAAATTCCTTAGTTGGCATACACAAAGTGTGAATATGTACGACAGCGTCTGAAATGTATGAGTTTTGTGCATTTTTGGTTTTAGTTTATGTTTTGTTTTCCTTTAACACCGACAACAGAAAAAGCGAAAACGGAGTCTGTTTACTGCGTAAATATTTCGTTTTGTAATGTATTTACGATTGGCCAAACGAAGAAACGAAGGAACTAGGATTACAAGGACTACAGTGGGTCGTTATGCCAACTATGGAGGGGCTCAGGGGGTGTGTAAATGTGTAAAGTCATGCTGAGGTTTTATGCTGAGATTTCATGAAACCTGTCTAGTGCTTTTCGCATTAAGCTTTCTATTTGGAGGATGATTTCAAGGACTTCTTGCACCACCATGACATTACAAAATAATTCTATGTTCGTTCAATATTCCTTGCCGTCTCGTCCCACTGTCTTTCGTTGTATGTACTGCTGCATGCAACACAACAAACTGCCAGCATTGGCATCATCAATTCACACATACTCACGCAGATACATGTACACGCCCAGCACATTTCCCAGTCAAGCCCGCCACAAATGTCGCATTTAATTATAATGTAACTGTGTGCATATAAAATATAAACTTTCGAAAGCTCCAGCATTCCCTAGTTCCCATAACGTGACTCGGCTGCTGTAAACACGTCTTTGCATATGTATTTTGCAAAAAAAAAAATGGGAGAGAGAAAGAGATGGAGAGCGTGTCGTTTATCCTTTAGGTCCTGCGTTGTAGTTTTGTTGTGGTTTGTTTGCTTTTTGCTCGGTTTTAAATGAGTTTTGTGCAATGTTCACGTTTTGCATATTAATTTCACTCATTCATTCATTCATTCCGTTTTCGTCTACAAAATGCCGCAACACAACTTATGGCGGCGGCGGCGGCGGCGCTGCTCTGGCTTTTATGTGTATTGCAATAATTTCTCAAATCGGGTCGCTTTTGTTTTTCTCTTCTCACGCTCTCTAACTTGGCGCGTAATAGTCATTAAATGGAAATGTGTGGTTTCTTTTGGCAGCCGCGATATGAAGTTTTCAACAAATAGAATTTTCGTACTTATGTTGCATTTAAAATAAGTAACTAAAAACAACAAAAAAACATGTAAATGATCTCCGCTGTGACAATGGTTACTGCACACCGGTGCGTATGAGTATTGCTCTAAGGTGAAATATCACTCATAGGCACCGATGTTCGATTCTGAGAGCAGACATATGCAACGGAATAGACGGCAGCGGCAGAGAGAATTGATGTTTTAAATTAGACGTGAAAAGGGTGTGAAAGAAGAGTCGGCAGGACGGGCGGAGGGAATAAAGGAAGGAAACAAAAATCATCAAAATGGTAGGACGGCGGGCTCACAGACTACAGGAGGGAAGGAAGGACGCACGGAAGAAAATAAGCACTGATGTAGGGGCGGACGGATAAAAAGGCACGCGAAGTTCAGTCGGATTAACCCTTAAAGGCGCGATGAATTTTGACTTTGTCACAATAAACAGCTTACCAGGTCAACTTGTATGATAGGTAACACTAGTCAACAGTCAAAATGTACTCGGGATGCGATAATTTTTTCTGTGTAGATAACCTTGACATGAGCTCGAAAAACGCAATAAAAAAATTTTTTTTCGTTTGGTTTTTGTTTTATTTTTTTTTTTTTAAAAATTTAATTGAATTAAATTTTAAAAAATTTAAAATTACAATTCCCTTAATCTGTTCATATATTGTTTTCCTATACAAGCAACAGTTTCCAAGTTAAATATGAATATATAAAGGAAAAAACTTATTTTTTGCCTAAAGATTTAAATTTTTTTTTTTAAAAAATCCATAAAAAATCCAAAATGAAAAAAAATGTCAAATCTTATTACTTTTACGTAAAGTCACATAACCTATGAGCAAAATGAGACAAAGATCATGAAAATCGATGCACGCGTTTCGCTTTTATTCGCAATTGAGTAAAGGTATGAATTTCAAATTTTCATATATTTTTGTCACCCAACAAATTTTAATTTTTTTTGTAATAAAAAAGAAAAAACCTTACCATAGACAAAGTTGTGCATATGTCGAGCAAATTTTTGAAATTCATACCTTTACTCAATTGCGAATAAAAGCGAAACGTGCATCGATTTTCATGATCTTTGTCTCATTTTGCTCATAGGTTATGTGACTTTACGTAAAAGTAATAAGATTTGACATTTTTTTTCATTTTGGATTTTTTATGGATTTTTTTAAAAAAAAAAAATTAAATCTTTAGGCAGAAAATAAGTTTTTTCCTTTATATATTAATTTTTAACTTGGAAACTGTTGCTTGTATAGGAAAACAATATATGAACAGATTAAGGGAATTGTAATTTTAAATTTTTTAAAATTTAATTCAATTAAATCGGGCTAGTGGTTCCCGAGTTATGCCGGACGAAACAAATTAACCAAAAAAAAATTTTTAAAATTTAAAAAAAAAAAATAAAACAAAAACCAAACGAAAAAAAAAATTTTTATTGCGTTTTCGAGCTCATGTCAAGGTTATCTACACAGAAAAAATTATCGCATCCGGAGTACATGAAATTTTTTTCATTTTGTTGAGTAGTGTAATCAATCAATGTGCCAAAATAACTCATAATTTCTTAATTTGTATAAAAAACTGAGAAATAATGTTGACTTTTGTGGTTGAAACTCATAGTCTACTCTACGCATTTAAGGGTTAAAGGACTGATGGAAAAGCAGATGAAGGACGAAGAGCGGACGGGGGGGATCACGGGCGGAAGAACGTACATAAGTATCGGCGAAATCCGGTCGAATGAACCACAAAGGATGGACGGAAGAAGGGATGGCAGGACGGACGAACTTAAATCAATATTTTTATTAATTAAATTATTTTTTTTAATTGATTCAATTAATATTTTTATTAATTCAATTAGTATTTGAATTACTTCAATTAATTTTTTAAATCAAATAATTATTCGATTAATTGATTAATTGATTAATTGATTAATTGATTAATTGATTAATTGATTAATTGATTAATTGATTAATTGATTAATTGATTAATTGATTAATTGATTAATTGATTAATTGATTAATTGATTAATTGATTAATTGATTAATTGATTAATTGATTAATTGATTAATTGATTAATTGATTAATTGATTAATTGATTAATTGATTAATTGATTAATTGATTAATTGATTAATTGATTAATTGATTAATTGATTAATTGATTAATTGATTAATTGATTAATTGATTAATTGATTAATTGATTAATTGATTAATTGATTAATTGATTAATTGATTAATTGATTAATTGATAAATTGATAAATTGATTAATTGATTAATTGATTAATTGATTAATTGATTAATTGATTAATTGATTAATTGATTAATTGATTAATTGATTAATTGATTAATTGATTAATTGATTAATTGATTAATTGATTAATTGATTAATTGATTAATTGATTAATTGATTAATTGATTAATTGATTAATTGATTAATTGATTAATTGATTCATTGATTCATTGATTAATCGAATAATCATTTAGTCAATTAATCAGTTAATTATTAGAAATGATTAACACAGGGTTTTAGTTCTACACGATCTTACCCAGTGGCACATCTTTCCCTCATTTCCTATATAAGCCCACAAATCATTCACACACAATTTTAATCGCATCATTGAAATGTTTGCTTAATTGTTCTTCCGTTTGGCCAATCATCTGCAGTTGGCAATGGACTACACACACACACATTCACCCTCGAACTGCTAACCGGGCACTTATTGCTTTTCAGGGTAATACTTAATAATGAGTTATTAATTTGTTGTTGTTCATTCTAACGGAAATAATTGGTGATGGCAGGAAGCAATTGGTTGGGCTTTGCCAACAGCGAGTCTATGATAGAGGACTTAAAGCGAAATACAACTGGCAATGGTAGAAATAAATACTCGCATAAGAAAACTTTTCGTTGTGGTTAATTAAATTGTGTATCAATCGAAACTTTGGGATAATTTTGTTTCATGCTGCCGTCGTACAATCGTGGCCACATTGTCAAGGGCATCAGCCGCAACAACGTCATCACCGCCGTGGCAAAATGCCGAAATGCGAATATTCCAAATAGCACTTAATAACTTTTAAAACTCTTTTAGTTTTATGGCAACGCGTTTTTATTGCTAATGAATTTTCTAAATGTCTGTGTTTCTGACATCTGCTCTAAGCAAATAAATTATTGGCCATATTATCGGTGTCCTCTTGTTGTGCGAAAAATCTACTTGTGCAAAAGTCTACAGAGAATGGCAAAAACTTTCGATTTAATTAGGCATGTCTTTTTGGGATAAAATTTTGTAAAACTTTTGGAAGAACTATGAATCAGACCCAAAATTATGAATAGTGTAAGGGAAAATTAAACTAATTTGTAATATTTTCTACAGGAAATTGATTTTTCCTTTTCATATGAACATTTTCATATGTCTCGATTATTATTACCGCTACTGTAATCTTATAATTGTAATAACAACAACAAAAAATGGGAACATTTCTAATTAAAAATTATTTACACTCATTACACTTCGATAACAGTTCAGTTCTTCAATTAACAGAGTTCGCAAATTTCCAGCAACTGTTTGCGATTTGTGTCTCATAAATCATGGCACACCATTCCCACAGACACAGAGTTGGGGGGGAGGCAGTTTCCCCAGATGCCTGTCAGATCCTGCCATAGCCCAAAGTATCCTAGAATACGCTCGTCTCTAAATGTGTGTGTGCTGCTTAAATTGTTAAAGTGAATGTAACCTAAACACTTAAAGTTTAATGACTTGGAAATAATGGCTGACAAAAATACATACGAACATATTTGACTGAGAATGTGTGTGTGCAAGAGCATGCAGACATTTATAATGCATAATTATTTTAAAATATAATTAACATTGAGTAATTGGCAGAACGTTGTCTTAGAAGTAAATTTAAATAATTGCATGTATTTAGCACATGTGGCAACTGTGGTAAAATACCTAACCTAACTTTAGAACAGGCCAAACGCTGCTGAAAGAAGGATTCATTGGCTGAGGGAAAGAAAAATAATGAATTGAATGAATTGAATGAATTGAATGAATTGAATGAATTGAATGAATTGAATGAATTGAATGAATTGAATGAATTGAATGAATTGAATGAATTGAATGAATTGAATGAATTGAATGAATTGAATGAATTGAATGAATTGAATGAATTGAATGAATTGAATGAATTGAATGAATTGAATGAATTGAATGAATTGAATGAATTGAATGAATTGAATGAATTGAATGAATTGAATGAATTGAATGAATTGAATGAATTGAATGAATTGAATGAATTGAATGAATTGAATGAATTGAATGAATTGAATGAATTGAATGAATTGAATGAATTGAATGAATTGAATGAATTGAATGAATTGAATGAATTGAATGAATTGAATGAATTGAATGAATTGAATGAATTGAATGAATTGAATGAATTGAATGAATTGAATGAATTGAATGAATTGAATGAATTGAATGAATTGAATGAATTGAATGAATTGAATGAATTGAATGAATTGAATGAATTGAATGAATTGAATGAATTGAATGAATTGAATGAATTGAATGAATTGAATGAATTGAATGAATTGAATGAATTGAATGAATTGAATGAATTGAATGAATTGAATGAATTGAATGAATTGAATGAATTGAATGAATTGAATGAATTGAATGAATTGAATGAATTGAATGAATTGAATGAATTGAATGAATTGAATGAATTGAATGAATTGAATGAATTGAATGAATTGAATGAATTGAATGAATTGAATGAATTGAATGAATTGAATGAATTGAATGAATTGAATGAATTGAATGAATTGAATGAATTGAATGAATTGAATGAATTGAATGAATTGAATGAATTGAATGAATTGAATGAATTGAATGAATTGAATGAATTGAATGAATTGAATGAATTGAATGAATTGAATGAATTGAATGAATTGAATGAATTGAATGAATTGAATGAATGGAATGGAATGAAATGATTGAATTGAATGAATTGAATGAATTGAATGAATTGAATGAATTGAATGAATTGAATGAATTGAATGAATTGAATGAATTGAATGAATTGAATGAATTGAATGAATTGAATGAATTGAATGAATTGAATGAATTGAATGAATTGAATGAATTGAATGAATTGAATGAATTGAATGAATTGAATGAATTGAATGAATTGAATGAATTGAATGAATTGAATGAATTGAATGAATTGAATGAATTGAATGAATTGAATGAATTGAATGAATTGAATGAATTGAATGAATTGAATGAATTGAATGAATTGAATGAATTGAATGAATTGAATGAATTGAATGAATTGAATGAATTGAATGAATTGAATGAATTGAATGAATTGAATGAATTGAATGAATTGAATGAATTGAATGAATTGAATGAATTGAATGAATTGAATGAATTGAATGAATTGAATGAATTGAATGAATTGAATGAATTGAATGAATTGAATGAATTGAATGAATTGAATGAATTGAATGAATTGAATGAATTGAATGAATTGAATGAATTGAATGAATTGAATGAATTGAATGAATTGAATGAATTGAATGAATTGAATGAATTGAATGAATTGAATGAATTGAATGAATTGAATGAATTGAATGAATTGAATGAATTGAATGAATTGAATGAATTGAATGAATTGAATGAATTGAATGAATTGAATGAATTGAATGAATTGAATGAATTGAATGAATTGAATGAATTGAATGAATTGAATGAATTGAATGAATTGAATGAATTGAATGAATTGAATGAATTGAATGAATTGAATGAATTGAATGAATTGAATGAATTGAATGAATTGAATGAATGGAATGGAATGAAATGATTGAATTGAATGAATTGAATGAATTGAATGAATTGAATGAATTGAATGAATTGAATGAATTGAATGAATTGAATGAATTGAATGAATTGAATGAATTGAATGAATTGAATGAATTGAATGAATTGAATGAATTGAATGAATTGAATGAATTGAATGAATTGAATGAATTGAATGAATTGAATGAATTGAATGAATTGAATGAATTGAATGAATTGAATGAATTGAATGAATTGAATGAATTGAATGAATTGAATGAATTGAATGAATTGAATGAATTGAATGAATTGAATGAATTGAATGAATTGAATGAATTGAATGAATTGAATGAATTGAATGAATTGAATGAATTGAATGAATTGAATGAATTGAATGAATTGAATGAATTGAATGAATTGAATGAATTGAATGAATTGAATGAATTGAATGAATTGAATGAATTGAATGAATTGAATGAATTGAATGAATTGAATGAATTGAATGAATTGAATGAATTGAATGAATTGAATGAATTGAATGAATTGAATGAATTGAATGAATTGAATGAATTGAATGAATTGAATGAATTGAATGAATTGAATGAATTGAATGAATTGAATGAATTGAATGAATTGAATGAATTGAATGAATTGAATGAATTGAATGAATTGAATGAATTGAATGAATTGAATGAATTGAATGAATTGAATGAATTGAATGAATTGAATGAATTGAATGAATTGAATGAATTGAATGAATTGAATGAATTGAATGAATTGAATGAATTGAATGAATTGAATGAATTGAATGAATTGAATGAATTGAATGAATTGAATGAATTGAATGAATTGAATGAATTGAATGAATTGAATGAATTGAATGAATTGAATGAATTGAATGAATTGAATGAATTGAATGAATTGAATGAATTGAATGAATTGAATGAATTGAATGAATTGAATGAATTGAATGAATTGAATGAATTGAATGAATTGAATGAATTGAATGAATTGAATGAATTGAATAAAGTGCACAAAATATTCTTTTGCTATTGTCCTTGTGCCCACTAGGCAATTAACATTAATAGTGATTGTTTATGGCACCCAAGGCCTTCAATTCCCCCCTATCCTCACCTCACTCTCCCCAATAACTTGTCGCCGTAAACCAAACCAAAAAATATTAGAACAATTTCTTTTAATTTTAATCTACGATACATTTCCATTCTGTTTTGCTGATATATTACAGTAGGAGGGAGTCATCACCCAGAGGCCTAGGTATGGTTTTTATACTCTTCCCAAGTGCTGACTGTTCGAACCTACCTGCAGTCGATTCGGTTTCAGCCAAAATATTTATGCTCTTTATGGCCAGCGACCATTGTTTGCTTACTGCCCAATCATTTAACAAAAAATAATAATTTCCGCAAATTAGACAGATTGTTGTTGTTTCATTTATTGTAAATGAAAAAGCAAAAATATGCTTTTTACGTTTTTTGTGGTTTTTCCTGTTCTTTTGGTATTTTTTTTTTGTGTTCGATTCCTCGGTTCCATAAAGGAAATAAAATGTTTTAGAAAAAAAACCGCTCAAGCAAAAGGGAATTGGAATGAAAACACCGGTAGGCAATAAAATCAAACAAATTTCGTTACAAATTACATTGGAGGCAAATGCTTCTATTGTGATTGATAAATTGCCGGTGTGGGTCAACTAAAGCAAAAGGGGATGGATCCCTTCAAACCGGACATCAAATTTAGTAGGAATAGGGAAAAGTCGTAGCAATGTTTGATCTGTAAGAGCTTGTGGGTGGATTTCTTTAGGAAAGGGGCTGCAGATAACACCCTAGTTGGACTTTGTAAAGTTAATTCAAATTGACAATGAATCAAAGCGAGTGTCTACCTTAGTTGATTCAGTGTCTGTCTATCCCGTCTTATTTAGTGTCTGTCTATCTTTGCTCATTCAGCGCTATGTACTACGACACACTCCCCTTAAAGTACCCCGTTTATAAACGTATGATTAATATTTATTCGTTAATCTGATAATAATATTACTCATACGTCACATGTTGGTTTCTAACGAAATGTGGTAGAAACAATTGTATTCCATGTATCTGCCAAACTATTGGACCGATGTGGAAATATTGTATAGCAAAATTATAGAGGAGGAGGTGTAGTTTCGGAAAATTTACCCTAGCAAATCGAATACAGCCTGAGATATTTGATAGCAACCGCAAACATATTGCAAAGAGAATAGACAAAATCGACCAGATAGTCTGGGTCCTTAGTGATGCAAGAAATCTGTTATCCTGGGTACTGCCAAGGGCTGAGAAATTATTTAAGGGCGCTCAGAATGGTTCAAGGGCAAGAGCTTATGCCAGCTTATGTGGTAACGTAATGTCACACTAACCTAAAGGACTACTTCTTCACATTATCCTCAAATTATTGATAATCGTTACCGTCGGTCATAGGAAAATCATTACTTAGGAAAATAATTGATTTCCCAATTCATTTTTTTTTGCTTGATTCCCATAGGGAGACCATCCCCTTCCTCTGTGCTGCCAATGGCAAACAATACAAATAGAAAAATAAAAATCCAATAAATTTACCTAAAAATATATTTTAATGTCTGCCACAGTCAGCCAACCATAACACATATAAAATACACGCATACTATCATAATAACAAACAGAAATATTTTATTTATTTCTCTTTTTTTTCCTTCTTCTTTTCCGATCAAATCAGAACAGGACGAAGACAGCCAAGTACATGCAATCTGGCAAATAGTACAAGGAAATAACAACTTTCATTCAAATTGAAATCATCAAGTGATCACATGTGAACATATATACGACCATATGTATTATACATACATTTCCTTATAACTGTCAAAGTTGTGTTGTTGCCTATTGTCCTGGTGGCCCTCAGGTTACATCCGAGCATATGTGCTGTCACGTAGCTCACAGGATATGAATCAACATCAAAAGCACCAGGTCTCTACGGTAAATTGAAATGAACAATAGTTTCATTTAACAAGTTAAGCAACAACAACAACAACAAAAAACTGGCCACACAGGAGTCTTCATCACAGGCGAAGAAAAAAATGAAATACATATGTAAGAGAAACAAAATAAATTGAAATTGACTTTATATTATTTATTTTGTAAATTTCCTCATGCGGCACATACAAAGAGAGAACAATTTTCTCAAATAGGAGAAAATATTCCATTTAACAACAGGCATTTGTCAATTGACAATTGCAATATAAATCAATGAAATACGATGTTATACAGACAATATTAGGGGTTCTAAATGTTCAGACAACTGATTTTGAGGAAAATAAGCAACAGACAGGCATTATATGCAAATACATTCCACAATTCTAAAAGCCCACGAACCTCAGTTGTCTCTCTCTCTCTCTCTTTCACGAACTGATCACAAATTCCATCTGGTAGTGGTCTCAAATATATTTCAGTTTCCCAGTTGTCTTAATTGACCTGTTTTATTGCCCTTCCAAAGCCAAACGAAGCGTTCCACGAGGCGTATGATTATTATTTATTAATTTAAAATCGCTGTAACTCCCTTTAAATGGAAAAAAATACTCTGGAGAAATTAACTGGTTCTCCATAGTTTCCATCCAACTGCTGCAGTTTATTTCTGAATACCCCACATTTTAAATGGCATTTATGTACAAAGGAATGAACGAAATATATGTAACAACATGTGTCCTCAATAATTCAAATGAAATTACACTCAAATTTCATTATTTATTATCATCACTTTAATAGACACACACACACACACACACACATACCTACGAAACATATGATGGCATTCCGAATGCATTTGCGGAAATGTCAATTATTTCCGCCAAAATTAAATGTCACTTACACGTCACACACTGGCCATAATTAAATATCACTCATACGTTCGCTGAAGTGTTGACTGGCATCATTCGTTGATAACTTTTGCATATTTTGTGCATTTTTTTTTTTTTTGTTATACATTTTTAAAAAAAACTATTGATGATAGTTAAATGGTTATTTTATTATGTGGCGGAGTTTTAATAACTGCCGCATTTTAGCATGGGGAATGCATAATAGAAGAGAAGGGAGGGGAATAGTTAGGAAAAGGAGACAAAACCTAATTTGGTTGAGGAAAACAAGTGGAAAATGACAGCCTGTCAATAAAATGACAGCCTGTCAATAAAATGACAGCCTGTCAATAAAATGACAGCCTGTCAATAAAATGACAGCCTGTCAATAAAATGACAGCCTGTCAATAAAATGACACCCTGTCAATAAAATGACACCCTGTCAATAAAATGACACCCTGTCAATGAAATGTTAGCCTGCCAATAAGTTTACAGTCACATTCTCCAGCCTTCGCAGCAAAAGTCATATTCCCTCCCATTTTCCCTTCGTTGCTCAAAAACATGCCATAAATTACTATTAACATTAATTGTGCCAAATAAAAAGAGCAATGAACGAAAAAAAAAATGACAAACCCAATGAAATCCAAATGGCCAAAGAGAATCAGGACAATGGAAAAACGCTTCAAACATACTGTGGCCGCAGCTACACAATTTGGTCAATATATGCATAGAGTTGGAAGAGACACAAAGCAGGCCAATATAATTTATGATCCCAGGGAAATGTTAGTTCAACTAAAATATCCATTGCCCCCCTCGCCCAACTATCCATACCTTATGCCAACCACCTCAGCACTCCATTATGCCCATCTAAACTATTCGGGAGAAAAAAAAGAGCCAAAACACAAACACACACACACGCTGAGAAAGAAAACCTATCAATTTAATCCAAAAAAAAGGAAAAAAAAATCCCCAAATGTCCAGCGAAATGTGAAAACAAAGAGGAGATAGAGAGAAGGAAAAAGCCAAAAAAAAAGAAGCACATGGAAGACGACCAGAATGATAAATGTTTCCAGGCCAAAACGAAAACATTGATTCAATCATTTGATCTAAGGCTGTAACAGTCAACAACAGCAGCCAACAGAAAAAAAAGCACATCCAACAAAAAGTGTAAAAATCTGCATAAAAAGTAACCAAAAAAAAGAAAAAATCAGCCATAATGGCAAGTGACACCATAGCATCTAACGCCCCCTTCCCCCCAAACGAACCATGAAGTATAACATGGTCACAAACATTCGGATTTTTGGCCCATTGTGCAAACAAACTCTGAGAGCAAGAGTAAGAGAGAGAGATAGACTGTACGTAAGGCGGAGGTGCTTTTTGTGTGTTTGCTTTTACAAAACAATCCTAAGCCTCACAATGTCCAAAACACACACACACACACCAAAGAGAAATGGCCATTGTCAACAGACCGAGACCATCGAACTATTGAAACTGTTTGTTTATACAATTAGGCCACATAAAACCTCAAGTAAGCAGTAAACATGGCAAATAGAGTTGCCAAACAATGTATTTTACAAAACAAAATAGGAATTCAAAAGGCCAGAAATAGTATCGTCCATAGAGAGAAAGGAAAATGTTCCCAAAAATTAAGGGACCCTTACGCCTTTTCGGAAATGTTCAATAGGAAAATTAGTCAAATATTTCTTGCCCGACCAATTTTCATTAGAAAATTTCTGACCCGACGGTTTTCCTTTTAGAAAAGGTCTCGCCAGACTAATTTTTCTATAGAAAATTTCCCGCCCAACTAATTTTCCTACAGAAAATTTCTTAACCGAATAATTTTCTTCTAGAAAAATTCTTACCCGACTAATTATCGTACAGGAAATTTCACACCATACTAATTTTCTTATAAAAAAATTATAGGCCGACTCCTTTCTTCTAGAAAATTTCTAGCCGGACTGGTTTTCTTATAGAAAAAATCTCACCCGACTAATTTTCTTACAGAAAATTTCTCACCCGTCTAATTTTCTTATAGAAAATTTCCCGCCCAACTAATTTTCCTACAGAAAATTTCTTAACCGAATAATTTTCTTCTAGAAAAATTCTTACCCGATTAATTATCGTACAGATAATTTCACACCCCACTAATTTTCTTATAAAAAAATTCTAGCCCGACTCCTTTCTTCTAGAAAATTTCTAGCCGGACTAGTTTTCTTTTAGAAAAATTCTCACCCGACTAATTTTCTGGTAAAAAATTCTCACCCGAATAATTTTCTTATAAAAAATTTCTCACCCGACTAATTTTCTTGTAGAAAATTTCCTACCCGACTAATTTTTTTATAAAAAACTCTCACCCGACATATTTTCATTTACAAAATTTCTCACCCGAATAATTTTCTTGTAGAAAAGTTCCCACCCAACTAATTTTTTTTATCAAAAACTCTCACCCGACTAATTTTCATTTACAAAATTTCTCACCCGAATAATTTTTTTTTAGAAAATTTCTCACCCGAATAATATTCTTATAGAAAATTTATCTTACCCGACATTCTTATACAAAAAAGAAAAATTTTCGCCCGACTAATTTTCTAATAGAAAACTTCTAGGCCGACTAATTCTCTTATACAAAATTTCTTGTTCTTACATTTGAATAAAAGTTTTCCATTTGTTATTTAATGAGATATCGAGGAAGGTGTGGCGATGCAGTCAGTTGCCATCGAGTTGCCTTGCCTTTCTACTCAAGTGAACATTGTAAACCCCTAGACTGTATTTAAAATTCCTAATTAATAACTTTTAATTAACTTTTTGGACCAAGGTCAGTGTGTGAAATGACATCTTTTAATTGACACCAACACTCCACGACAAAAGACCAAAACTGTATTTATGGCAATGCCAACTTAGGGATGTATGTGTGTAATGTTTGGATGTATGTATGTATGTATATTTATACAAATATGTGCTTCCAGAACACAGAGAACTTAAATATTTATAGCAAAAATATTTACATGTTCTTACGATAAACAATGTGGCTTCAAACCAACCCCACATCCCCCGAACAGCGGTATCCATATCAAAGGCCTTACAGATAGAGGCTGTAATGGATATCGAAGGATATGATATTTAAGGTACACGGTGTCTTCATCAAAAGGTCACTTTCGTATGATTAACTACAGCGTAGTTAGGGGCAATTTTCGTTGAATTCCTTTTGTCATAACATTCCTAAAGGTCATAAGGTTATTTAAGACTGTGGTCAGTACACAGTTAGCTTAAGGTAAATTATTGATAATGTTGTACAAAAAATATGTGTTTTCGTTGTTTGTTATGTTGTTCAAAATAGACCTACAGCCAAATGCTGTGGAATTGTCTCTAACAATGTTATCGATATACGGCGTATGAGTGATACGAACAAATCTCTTGTACATGGCGTATGAGTAATAAAAATTCTATGACATGGGAGTGATGCGAAAGAAGTTCATGCACGTGGCGTATGAGTGATATGAAAAAAATGGAAAGTCTTGGCGTTTATGTAATAACAAAATACTAGGGCGTTCATATTCATGGCATATCATTAGTAGCAATACCAGTAAGGAGTATGAGTAATATTTACTCAATTTACAGATGCGATGCAATGTGGATATTTGAATTATGGAATAACTGCTGAAAAGATTAAAGACTTTTTGCACTATGAAATCCAACAAATAATAATGTCTCTATTTTCAGCATTGCCATTTCTAACGTAAGTCCTTCTGTAGTTACTTTTGTATAATATTTAAAAATCATGCAACTTCATTTGTCATGTCTCCATTCGTATTCTCATCTTCATAAAGTACGCCAAAAAGAAAAACACTACATTGCAAATCCAAATTCTTATTCATTCTCATTTTGTGAAACATGTCATAACAAATGAAATGAAGAAACTCCTTGAAACTGTATGAACTTGCAGTAAATAAATATTCCACCCATCCACCCCCTCCACCCCCACATCCTTATCCCTGGAAAATTTGTGACATAAAACAAACAAACAAAAAAAGAAAAACATACTAGTTGGACACAATCACCCTGAATCTTACGGAATATCCTTATTGTGCAATATTTTAGAATGAAAACAAACTACGAACGCCCCTCTCCCCACTCGAAACAACACATGCAAATGCCCACCACACACGCAATTGTGTTTCTGTAAATCTTTAGCAACGTGTACAAGAAATTGTATGAGTTTGTTGGCCAGGTCCTCTCCTTGCGGACTGGTTGGAAGTTTCAAAAAACTCTCGGTCATTTATTAAATGCAACTTTGAAATTTAAACACTGAGGGCATGTTCTCCGAAGGATCTACGGTATCGCTTGCTAACATCATCAAATGTAAACGTACGTTTATATTCCTTCATACCGGATCTGATGTTGTTACTTTCCGTGTTCTTGGTTGTTTCCCCCACATATGAGTATGCAATTGTTGTCCAAAAAGGAATTGGCCAACATAACAATTCTGTTGTTTGTTGCTTTTGCTGTCGGGTTGGTCATGTTGCGGCATTCATAGTATCCTTAGGAGATTTTATGATTGTTGATGGTAATTTTCTTGCTGTCTGATATTTTTAGCCGAATAACATTCATTTCTAGCAGCAGCAGTTGTGTTCATAGAAATAGCAGTAAGGATTTCTAGAAAGGAAGAGGAGGACGAAAGGGTTACGTGGTAATAAGTGATCTCAGTTAGAATTTAAAATCGTTTATGACAAGTCGGTGTTTTCTTTATCTATTTGGTCTTTCACACAACCAATTCAGGTTCACTTTCTGGTAAGACCATCAACGATTTTTCATTGGCATTTTCTCCTCATAAATTCTGGCGACTTTACCATTAAGAGAATAATGACTTCTCTAGAAAACCCATCAGAATTCAGGAGCCGGCTTTAAATAGTCGCTTCTGGTGACAATGTATACAAAATGTATCGTGTACAGCTCACTGATCTGATAGAACTTCCATGTCTGTTCTTTCATGTAATAAATGAGTATTCCTGTTCGTTTTCGTCTTATTTTTCTGCGCTGTTTATTTTTATTTCCTTTTCCAGTTTTATATTAATTTTTGTTTATTCTATTAAATTTTTTTAAATTACATTTTTATTTCTTCTTCAATCATTATTTTTGTTTATTTTTATTATTTTTTTTTGTTGTCAGATTTTTTTTTTATATTTTATATTTTTTATTTTATATTTTATGATTTATATTTTATATTTTATGATTTATATTTTATGTTTTATATTTTATATTTTATGTTTTGTGTTTTATATTTTATATTTTATATTTTTTATTTTATATTTTTTATTTTATATTTTATATATTATATTTAATATTTTATATATTATATTTTATATTTTATATTTCATATTTTATATTTCATATTTTATATTTTATATATTATATTTTATATATTATAATTTATATTTTATATATTATATTTAATATTTTATATTTTAAGCGCCCCGGTAGGCGAGTTGGTAGCGTGCTTGCCTATCAGCGTGGGGGTTGTGGGTTCGATTCCCACAAGAGGCTTTGGTCTGTCGCTGCAAAAAAATCTAAACATATGGTCTGTGTCACCCGGTTTACCCTTGGACCCAAAAATTAGAATAGAAATTTACTTTGTATTGTAATTAATAATAAATAAATAAATAAAATAAATATTTTATATTTTATATTTTATGTTTTATATTTTATAATTTATATTTTATATATTATATTTAATATTTTATATTTTATATATTTTATATTTTATGTTTTATATTTTATGTTTTATATTTTATATTTTATATATTTTATATTTTATGTTTTATATTTTAAAGTTTATATTTTATATTTTTTTTTATATTTTATATATTATATTTTATATTTTATAATTTATATTTTATATATTATATTTAATATTTTATATTTTATATATTTTATATTTTATGTTTTATATTTTATGTTTTATATTTTATAATTTATATTTTATATTTTTTTTTTTATATTTTATATATTATATTTTATAATTTATATTTTATATATTATATTTAATATTTTATATATTATATTTTATGTTTTATATTTTATAATTTATATTTTAAATTTTATATTTTATATTTTTTTTTATATTTTATATATTATATTTTATATTTAATATTTTATATTTTATATATTATATTTTATATTATATGTTTTATATTTTATATATTATATTTAATATTTTATATATTATATTTTATATTTTATATTTCATATTTTATATTTCATATTTTATATTTTATATATTATATTTTATATATTATATTTTATAATTTATATATTATATTTAATATTTTATATTTCATATTTTATATTTCATATTTTATATTTTATAATTTAATTTTTATATTTTATTTTGTTTTATTTAATTTTACTTTATTCTATTTAAATTTCCATTTGTTTTTCCTATTCCCATTTCTTTTCTCTGCTATTTTATTGTACTCAACTGTTGACTGTTCCTTAAGTCTCGTTTGTTTGTACGTGGATAACAGCACAACAGATGTCATTGTCCAAGGTGCATGTCCACATGAATGCATAAATGTTCATATGTATGTGTGTGTGTGTATATAAACATGCACTTGTTTGTATATGTTATGCGTGCCAAACATATAAGTGAGTTCACATGGCAAACACTCTGACGTGGATTCACGCAGACATACGCGTGATCCTTAAACTCTGTTGTCCACACACACACACATAAATATACTATTTATATTTGCAGGTTTATACGTACATACGTGCTGTTATAAATCTATACGTTTTTCACTCTCTCTCTCTCTCTGTCTATCTCTCCCTCTGTCTCTTAGTATTTCTCGGCGACCCACACTCAGTGTGTTTCATTTTATAAGAAAAATATTTGTCTTTGATATAAAAGTGTGTGTGTGTGGTGTGTTTTATATTTACTTGTGTTAGCATTGAGGGCCGCCTCCTAGTGTGTCCATGAGGGTGTGAGAAAGAGAATAGAATGAGTGTGTGTGTGTGTCATGATGTTTGTTTACTAAACGTTTTGTTTTCTTTGCTATTTTTTGTCCTGCCGCTCGTATTTGTTGTTGTTCACACTACATGTGTAGGTGTGTGCACATAGTGTTATTGTCCAAAACACTTTGGGCTTAACACAAAGTCCGACATTAAACATTTGCTTGCTGCACCACTTGCTGGTCCACTCTTTGGTCTATTCCAGCAGAAGTAGTTGAATTTTGTGTCAAGATAATGCCATAAAATGTTTATGTTTTCTGTGAGTTGTGTTTTTTTTCTTCCACTTCGCTTATGACTTTATCATCCGGAGGAGCCTGCTAATAATGACGCTTCTCCTGCCGCTCAAATGACAAATGTTTTCTCCTGAATGCGGCAGAACATTGTCAAGATTTCCTTTTATTTTCTGATGATTGTAGGATGATTTCTTGGTATTGCGGACATTTGCTTAAGATAATATTCTCATCCTACGGATTGTTGCGGTTCGGAAAAGCGTTATTACATTTTGTAGTTGTTATACTAAAAATATTTTATTGTCAACTTTTGTGGCAAATGGCCAGAAGTACTTAAGATTCGAATAATGCGAATGAATGGAACACGCGCTCATAAAAAAAGAACACTCAAACCAATATAAGTTCAGGTTTAATTTGAATATAATGTCAAATGTAGGGATATTGAATGATTCTTCAACAAATACAGTAAACAATTTATCTCCGCCACTGGTTTAAGAGAAATTGCCAGATATTCCCAACTTAGTTTCATCAAAGCATTGGTTTCCTTTAATTTATACTCAGCTAAACTTTCAGTTTATCATGAAAAACAAAGTTGAACTTAATCGACACACTCACCTGATAGTCCATGGAATTGCCATAGCCCATGTGATTGCACGAGCAGGAACACTGCTTGATATGTTGCTCCAGTTCATCGTCAATGAGCAGCGACGACATGGCCGCCGCACA
This sequence comes from Hydrotaea cyrtoneurina, assembly GCA_958296145.1. Classification (NCBI taxonomy): domain Eukaryota; kingdom Metazoa; phylum Arthropoda; class Insecta; order Diptera; family Muscidae; genus Hydrotaea; species Hydrotaea cyrtoneurina. Next base: position 80,091,111 of record OY282515.1, read on the forward strand.
CAAATCACTGTTGACACACATGTCAAACAGCTCATGCGGTGCATGATGATGGTGAGCGGAATGATGCAGATGCTGGTTCAGATGCTGTTGATAGGCCAGCTCATCATCCGTGGAACAGACCATGCTGGCCGGTGACAACTGTTGCAGCTGAGAGCGTGACTTCAAATCATTAAATCCCACCGATACTGATGAGGTTAATAACTTTTGGCTTTTTGCGTTTGGCGTTGATTTCATTGATTTGCCTGTCTGTTTATTGGATACGCCCAGTGTTGCCGTTCCCGCTGTTGTCTTAATGTGCGATATTAGGGGATTGGTGATAATCGTTGTGGCGTTGCTGATATTAAAATCGCTGTAGACCGCCGACGGTGGCACATCTATGGAGGAGGCCTTTAACAGTGATCTGCCATTAACATAGCTGCGTGATTGTCGCCGTCGACTGTAGGCAATGTTAACATTACGGTCACTGTTAGTAACATCCACATCAACATCAACATTGTCATCATCATCGTCGTCGTCATCGTTGAGGGCGCCCATAACATCATCGTTATGGGGCAGGCTGGAATTACGCTGTAAGGAGTGGGCTCTCAGTTTTTCCCCTGAAAAGCTTTTGCGCCGTGAGAGATTCTGAAAAGCTGCATAAGCAACAGTTTCTTCATCATCGATTTGATTGTTGTTGCTGCTGCCGATGTTGCCGGCCAGAAAGGCTAAGGATGAGGTGTGAAGTTCATGTGCGAGCTGTTGCTGCGACTGATTGCCGCTGTAGTTGTTGTTGCTGGAGTAGTGGTGGCCTAAAGTGAAATATTTAGGGAAATGTTGGGTATTGGCCACAGGGCCACCACCACTAGTTGCTGGTGCCTGTACTTTGGCTACTTTTTCCGCTGCCATTTCGGTTGGTGTTGGTGATTCATTGTGGCCCATCGCAATTTGAAAGTTAGCTGTTGCTGTTGTTGGCATTGGTTTTGGGCTGCTATAGTTTGTTAAACCCGTTTGTTGCTGTGTGATAACAGCTGTCTGTGCGGCTGTTAACATTAAATTCATCATTTCTATGGAGTCGGAGGCCAGTGGCACCGTACACGAGGCCACCTCATCCGCAACCGAATCCTCATAGTCTGGTGCTGCAGCGTTGTTCCAAGCGGCATCGGCAAATTCGGCCAACTGTGAGGTGGGCCTCTCCTCCAAACTGGTGTTTTGTTGCGTCGGCGGCACATTGTCCAGCGGCTGGGTGGTCTCCTCCGAGCCCAATTCATCCGAGGTATTCGATTCCAAGTCCGAGGTGATGCTACGTCTTTGTCGTAATTTCTGCTGTTGTTGATGTTGTCCCACTATGGAATTGGCCGTGGAATTGATGCCGTATTTCCAGTAGGTCTTATGGGTGCCGGCAATGCGATGCAAGGTACGCGTTACCTGCAGCTCGCCGCCACCCTCCTGCTTCTGGCGTTCCAATTGTTGCAACGTTTTAAAAGTTTTTCTCACTGTGGGCGTATGATGCAACGTATTACAGCGGCGGGTGGGTGGCGGTGTGTACATGGGCGATGCGCCCACATTGTGGGCCGGCGATGAGGGGCTACTGGATTTCTTTGGCTTTTTGCTGTTGCCGCCCGTCCCAAAACGATTCGTCAATGATTGGGCGGATAGTGAGAGAACTTTGGAAAATTTCAATTTGCTTCCGCTTCCGCTGCTCTCCTTGCCGCCCTTGCTCTTCTTGAGCAAATACTGCTGATGATGTTCGGTAATTGTGGGCAATTTCAGCAATTGTTGGGCCTGCAATTGCATGTAGCTGGTGGCGTTGCAGGCTGATGCTGGCAGCCGTTCGCTTTGCTCGTTGAGGGCGGTGTGTATGAAGAGTTGCGTATTGGCCGGCTGCTGTTTGTGCGGCAGTTTCTTGGGCGCGGGCGGGGTGGCGGCCAAAGGCTCGCACAGCGACCTTTGAGACAACGTTAAATATTCCTTTTGCTGTTGTTCTTGCTGCTCCAGTGCTTTGAGAGCACGCAAATCCCATTCAGCGGATGTCATGGACACGTTGCCGTTCAGGCCTCAATCGGTCTATAGAATTCAATTGATGGGTTGGCAAAAGTTTGGGCCCAAAACATTCTGTAATTGCTGTTATATCCCTTCTAAGGCTGATCAATTGTTCGGCATACACTGTTGCTGTTGTTGTTGTTGTTAAACCATAAACCCATTTGTTTAGCTTTCTTCAGGCATTTTCTGACAATATTTCATTTCAATGTTTGTGAGAGATTTTTCTTTTTTTTTCTTCTGTTGGTTCTTTCATTTCTGTTTTATTTAGCTTTCATTGGCCGTTTTTTTTCAGATGTTTTTTCTATGTGCGCGGGGTTTTCATGTATTTCATTTTCGTTCATTCGCCTTTGAATGTCGTTGTCGTCGTGGTTGTTGGTCACCACGAAAAGACAGTTTTTGCATTAGGATTGACATATTGTGACACATTTGGTTTGCAAATCTACTGTAACCGTAACAGAAAAAAAAGCACGCACACACACACACACAAAAGAAACGAGAACAGAATAAAACAATGAAATGTTGCCTGTCTGCATGTTTTAAATATTGAATTGGTTTTTTCACAGCAATTGCAAACGTTTTTTGTTTTTTTTTTTACATTTTCTCTTCTTTTGGTGAAAGCAACAGGATTGGATTTTGGTTATTTTTCTGTGTTGTTTTCAATGGTTTAAATTTGGACTTGTCGGTTCTTGGCGAAACAAAACCCCGCAACAAGTCAGACATCGACTTAAAAGGCGGTAAGTCACAAGAAATCCCCGATTATCAGCATCAGTCAGTCCGGCCTGAGGACCCGCCCGCACCAATCTGCCTGTAACTTTTAACATCTTAAACATTTTTGAATTTTTTAAAAAACTGAATTTTGATAAGGACTAAGGGTTTATTTTAAGTTATTAACATTCAAAATCCATCCATTCGATATAGTTTCGAAATATTTCCAAAAAAATACTGATTTTTGTCTTCCAACAGACTTTGTAGATTTTTCGATTTTTTCCTGTGGTGGTGGTAAAAATCGTACATCGTACATCCAGATGCCATTGAAAATGTCCGATTTTTACTGACTGAAAATTTCAACACCTTGGTAATTGCACTACCCAAATTGCGTTTTGCCAGTGGAGCGTATACACAATATTAACAGAGCCAACAAATATTACTCATACGCCTCTTTGGATCATTTCGATAAACGACAAAAAGAAGAATACAAAAACTTATTTGAAAAAACTAAACATTTGTCAATGAAAAAAATCTTTATAATCTGCCTGATCGAATTATAAAATACGCCCTGAACCAATTTCGCTATTCTATATTCTTTATTGAAATATAAATCCCTGACGTTAGAACATTTCGCCGAAATACGCGGCTATCCGGGGTCTCTCATTCGTTCATTGTCAAATGGCAGATTGACCGGACGACGCACTAACTATGCAAAAAATTCGTTCTTCATCCGTGTTGTTCGTATGCGAAATTATCTTCCTGCAAGTGTTCATCCAGCCTGCCATGACATTAGCAAATTCAAGGTCAACGTCAACAAACACTACTCCCTCTTTCCTCCTTCCAATATCCTTATTTCCCATCGCTAACACCGTGCATTCCCTTTATAGGGGGCATCCCCTGAGTGTTAGTCCAAAAAAAAAAAACTCTATACCACTGCTTCGTAAAGCTTCCCTTTTGCATTTAAATTGTTCGACTTTTTGGCGATTCAGTGAAATAAATTGAAACACAACAACTTTATATTTTTAATTAAACTGTTCGCCCGTCAGCTAATTAAACGGAGCCAATACAAACCGAGCCATAACTATGAGCCGCAAGTGTGTGACCCATTGTGGCATAAATAATTAGGGGCACATTTATCATATGCCCACCCACACGCTCAGGTATCCAATTAAAACTTAATTAGATTATACGGCGTTTATGATTTTTTTATGTTTCATTTCATTTTATTTTCGACACAACAACAGCGCACGAATGCCAGCCGGAAATAATCAGTGGCTCTATTTATAATCATAATTGGGAGGTGTTCTCTTCAATGTAATAGGGAGGATTTTTAATTAATAGAAAGAGGAGCTCATTTGTTTCGGTAAGAAAATGCTAACAAACGGAAAATTTTCTCTAAAGAAAATTAAAATTGTCTGTAAAAAAATTTCCAAAGTCTGAAATTTGTTCCTAACACATGTTCTGAAAAAAAAAATATCTGTTGCGTCAAATTTTCTATGAGAAAATTTCTGAAGCGTCAAATTTGCAGCTGCCAATTTTCTATAAAAAAATTTAGAATGGATTCAAATTTTCTATAAAAAAAATTCCGATTCGTCAAATATTCTATAAGAAAATTTTCACTGCGTCAATTTGGTGCTTAAAATTTTCTATAAGAAAATTTCCACTGCGTCAAATTTTCTATAAAAAAATGTCCGATTCCTCAAATTTTCCTAAGAAATTTTCTGAAAAAAAAAATATCTGTAGCGTCAAATTTTCTATAAGAAAATTTCCATAGCGTGAAATTTTCTATGAGAAAATTTCCATAGCGTCAAATTTTCTATGAGAAAATTTCCATAGCGTCAAATTTTCTATGAGAAAATTTCCATAGCGTCAAATTTTCTATGAGAAAATTTCCATAGCGTCAAATTTTCTATGAGAAAATTTCCATAGCGTCAAATTTTCTATGAGAAAATTTCCATTGCGTCAAATTGTCTATAAGAAAATTTCCAGTGCGTCAAATTGTCTATAAGAAAATATCCATAGCGTCAAATTTTCCATAAGAAAATTTCCATAGCGTCAAATTTTCCATAACGAGAAATTTCCATAACGAGAAATTTTCTATAAGAAAATTTCAATAGCGTCAAATTTTCTATGAGAAAATTTCCATAGCGTCAAATTTTCTATGAGAAAATTTCCATAGCGTCAAATTTTCTATGAGAAAATTTCCATTGCGTCAAATTGTCTATAAGAAAATTTCCAGTGCGTCAAATTGTCTATAAGAAAATGTCCATAGCGACAAATTTTCTATAAGAAAATTTCCATAGCGTCAAATTTTCTATAAGAAAATTTCCATAGCGTCAAATTTTCTATAAGAAAATTTCCATTGCGTCAAATTTTCTATATGAAAAATTTCCATTGCGTCAAATTTTCTGTATGAAAAATTTCCATTGCGTCAAATTTTCTATAAGAAAATTTCCATAGCGTCAAATTTTCTATAAGAATATTTCCATTGCGTCAAATTTTCTATAAGAAAATTTCCATAGCGTCAAATTTTCTATAAGAAAATTTCCATTGCGTCAAATTTTCTATAAGAAAATTTCCATAGCGTCAAATTTTCTATAAGAAAATTTCCATAGCGAGAAATTTTCTATAAGAAAATTTCCATAGCGAGAAATTTTCTATAAGAAAATTTCCATAGCGAGAAATTTTCTATAAGAAAATTTCCACTGCTTCAAATTTTCTATAAAAAAAATTTCCGTCAAGTTTTCTATAATAAAAATTCCGCTGTGTCAAAATTTCTATTAGAAAATTTTCATTTCTTAAAAATCCTCTTTTTCAATTGTTACCGCCAAAATGTTGCTCTCTGCCAAGAAATGTTCTGGTATTTTTTTTTTTTTTTAATTTTGTCTGCACTTCATTGGTCTTCTTTTTCCATATTTTCTTCAGGGGCAATGAATGTAAAGATACGGGTATGCATGTGCTTATATGTGTGTGTGTGTGTGTGTCTGTGTAAGTGTATATTATCCATATTCATATTCATATCCTTCGCCTTCAAGTCTCATTATGTGTGAGCAATATATTTTCGACTTTCCGCTTTTTTTTTTGGTTCTTGCAAAAAATAATTAACACACAGGCCCATAAATCATATGCCATTTCCATCACTGGTGTAGGTATGCCCCAGAAATTAATTTATCTTTTGTTTCTCATTTTTTTTTTAATTTTTTTTTTTCGTGCACTTGATGAAAATTTAATGGATTTCAGGGAAAATATTTTTTACACTTCATTTATTTACTCGGCTCCATACTTGTATATTCTCGTGCTTGTACAATAATGAACTCAATTTCTCCGACAGAAAGAGGAAAAAAACCCAGGCGTTGATGTTTAATTTTACAAAAGGATTTTAAGATTTAACACATGAGTACACCACTGCCCGTGTGTTTACACTCATTTACAACTGTTGAATACAAAGAAACAACAACGACTACACCACACACACTCACGGGTAAGCTTAAGCATATAACACACATACGTACGTACGTACGTACGCTCTTGCAATTTAACATGGCAAACTTCACTGATTGATAAGTAAACAGTGGAATATCAACAGACTCGAGGACGACGACAAGAACAACAACATGCATATTATTGTTTTGTGTTTTCAATATTTACGCACATTTTGCATGTTTTCCTTTTCTCTGTTACTTGTACACGTTTTTCCAGCGAAAGCAACAATTTGTATTGACCGAACGAACGAAAGAACAACAACGATGGCAGCCACATACCCGATTAACATCGTCGTCGTCGTCGCCGATGTCGGTATTGTTGCACTGCCATAACCTCCAGCACGCTCACCGAACAACAGTAGGTTAGTAGAGTGAGCCAGAGTCGAATGAACACATATCCAAAAAAAAGCAAAAACCCCCAAAAAAAAAGAAACAACACAAATCACACCGACCGAAATGCTCTTAAACAAATTCTCGGGATAGGCGACGGCACGTTATGCTGTTCCGTGTTACCGACCGTTTGGTAGCATAAAATCGTTGAAACTGAGGCCAGGACTAAGACAACATAAGAATTTATACCAACCTCAGGGGCATAACATGCGACATAACATCTCCATAACATGTTTAATCATGAACGTAACACATGTGTCTAACATAGCTTCTTGGTGGTACATTCGCCTGTTAGCTAAGAGTCGTACAACATCCCCCGTATGTTAGAATGACGACAACAAAAACATGTGACCCATATTATTGTGAAAATCCGACTGGGCAGGTACATAACAATGTTTAACATTGTGGGTAACATGACTTCCACAGCTATGACTGATAAAACTGGCTGTTATGCACACATTTCCCAGTCTCTGTTATCTCCTTTGCAGCAGCACTCTCGCGTGTAAACTTTTGCCTGTTATTCTCTTAACAGGGAATCGCTGTGCTGTGATGTTAAAACCACAAACATTTCCTGGTATGCACGCGTGTGTGTAAACTTAATGTGTTAGCAGTTGTTGTTTTTTTTTTGGAGCTTGAGAATTAAAAATTATAATACAAGACAGAGGTGTTGTTAGAATGACAATTTTTTTTTATTAAAAGTTAAGATTTTTCGTATAGAAAATCTGTTGATGCCAGTCAAGACTTTTTTCGTATAGAAAATCTGTTGACGCCAGTCAAGATTTTTTCGTTTGGAAAATCTGTTGATGCCAGTCAAGACTTTTTTCGTATAGAAAATCTGTTGACGCCAGTCAAGACTTTTTTCGTATAGAAAATCTGTTGATGCCAGTCAAGACTTTTTTCGTTTGGAAAATCTGTTTACGCCAGTCAAGATTTTTTCGTTTGGAAAATCTGTTGATGCCAGTCAAGACTTTTTTCGTATAGAAAATCTGTTGATGCCAGTCAAGACTTTTTTCGTATAGAAAATCTGTTGACGCCAGTCAAGACTTTTTTCGTTTGGAAAATCTGTTGATGCCAGTCAAGACTTTTTTCGTATAGAAAATCTGTTGACGCCAGTCAAGATCATCTTAAAGAAAATATCTTGTCTCAAGTCTTATTTTCCCCCATTCATTGCCTAGTGTTTCATAGGTCATTTCCACTGTTAGTCTGTACAAGTGACAATCGTTTGTGTTAACTTTATGTTAACTTAACGTACATTGGATAAAACTTCATTTCCTTCTGTTGTTCACTGCTCACCACAAACACATCGTCCGCTTCCGTTGCTGACGGTGTGTTTGTAAAATGATGATATTCTTGCATTGTCTCTTCCATCGGCTATTTTCATAGTTTTATTATTTTATCTGTCCACCTTCATTCTAACTAGATCTATATAGCAACATATGTCTGCAATCGATTTTTTTTCTTTTGTTTTCATTTCCCAGTGAAAAAGGACAAGAACAAAAACGAGTCAGCATAACTTTTGGCGGTTAATAGCAGTTTTTGTCTACAGAGTTTATAATTTCACAACTATAACCTAACATATCTCTGGGTAGACAGTGGTTTGTGGCTGCTGTTTGATGATCGGGTCGATTTATTAATTTGGGAATAAAATGTCTTTGCTTAGGTTAGAATTTAAAAAAGTATTTTTTTCACAATGACCCAATTTTGTATTGATTTTTTTTTGTTTTTTTTGTGGGGGGGTCATATTTTATAGGGAATACTTTTGCTCTTTCGAATAAGGTCACACAATGTCAAGAAAAATTTACATCTTCGGATTGGTAAATGGACACCTTCGAATGGCTATCAAAATGTTCTCTTCGGAAAGTTGTAGGAATATCCTTACAACTCTGCAACAACTTAATGAAAAATACATACGACTTTGTTCTCTACCACTGTCTATTTGTTTGTTTGTTTTTTTGCGTTTTCTGCATTTATTTCCTTACTGTTTTAATTTTTTTTGGAATTCAAGAATGGGAAGACGAAGAATACTTTCACAACAACGTACAGTAGTTGGAGCAAAGGGTACAAAAAATAAAAGTGCGATGTCATCATATTTCCCCGTCTCATATGAATTATGAAAATATTTTCAATTACAGTGTTTACTTTGCTTGTTGGTGGGGCTGAATAACTCGTACACACACACACATGCATCATGAGCAGCACCTCCCAACCCCATGCTTTGGCCATTACCCCTTTGTCGGTGTGTAATATTTACTTGGGGAGAAGGAAGGAGATCGCACGGTGGCGGTGTGTGTGCGTGTGTGAAATGTAATTACGGTTCAGAAGAGTAACATTTTATTTCCGCTAATGTTTCCTTTTTTTTCTCTGTGTGTATGTGTCTCGCCCTCGCTCTCTCTCCTACTCTGTCTCTTTACTTGTTATTCCCCCCCTCATCCAGAGTAAAAACACGTTAGAAACTGCAAAGTTGAAAAATGCCAACCGCATCATACATCATTTTGTGAGCAATGTTTTTCTTTGAGAACATCATCGTGTCGGTGTGTGTACTCGTTGGGTTGTCGTCATTATTTCGTTTCGTTTGCATAGTTTTATGTCGTATTGCTATTTCCACCTACCCAGCTTTTCACGGTTTGCTATTTCTTGTTCTCATTATATGCGATGCCTTCACAAATTCTTGGGGTTGTGTACATGCCTGTGTGTGTGTGTGCGTGAACCTCTGGTCCAATGCACGTGTAAATAGTTTTACGATAACATTGAATTGAAAGTTTGGGGGGTTTTGTATGGAGTTTTCATTGTCAGCCATAACCCAAGGAAAACAAAAGCTTTCCTAATAAATTCACACTTACACCTCTTTCCTTAACAAAACACTTTCAATGGCCGACAAGGTTAAATACTTAGGAGTAATCTTGGAGAGAAAACTAAATTGGTAGTACCACATGGAAGAACGAGCAAACAAAGCTCACAGATGCTGGTCTTTATGTAGAAGAGCCATAGGCTCAAAATGGGGCCTCAATCCAAGGATGATGACATCTAAGAGGACATTAGAGACTATTTTTAAACTAGTAAGTTGTAATGCGCATATGGCGCCCGTTGAAATATGGAAAAAAAATTTTGTTGACAAAAAAAAAATGTTTGTGGAAAAAAAAAAATTTTTTGAAAAAAAAATTTATTTGAAAAACAATTTTTTTCTTGAAAAAAAAAAATTTTGTTGAAAAAAAAAATTTTTGTGGAAAAAAAAAAATTTTGGGGAAAAAAAAAATGTTGTTGAAAAAAAAAATTTTGTTAAATTTTGTAAAAAAAAAAATATTAGTAAAAAAAAATTGTTGTTGAAAAAAAAATTTTGGTAAAAAAAAAATTTGGGGAAAACACAATTTCTGTACAAAAAAAAATATTATTTTTTTTATTATTATTATTTATAGAATTTATATAGAATTACTAGTAAGTTTTAATGCGCCTATGGCGCCCGTTGAAATAGGGAAAAAAAATTTTGTTGAAAAAAAAAATTTTAGTGGAAAAAAAAATTTTGTTAAAAAAAATTTTTCTGTTGAAAAAAAAAATTTTTGTGGAAAAAAAAATTTTGTGGAAAAAAAAAATGTTGTTGAAAAAAAAAATTTTGTTAAATTTTGTACAAAAAAAATATTAGTAAAAAAAAAAAATTTTGTTGAAAAAAAAATTTTGGTAAAAAAAAAATTTGGGGAAAACACAATTTCTGTACAAAAAAAAATATTATTTTTTTTATTATTATTATTTATAGAATTTATATAGAATTACTAGTAAGTTTTAATGCGCCTATGGCGCCCGTTGAAATAGGGAAAAAAAATTTTGTTGAAAAAAAAAATTTTAGTGGAAAAAAAAATTTTGTTAAAAAAAAAATTTTTCTGTTGAAAAAAAAAATTTTTGTGGAAAAAAAAAATTTTGTGGAAAAAAAAAATGTTGTTGAAAAAAAAAATTTTGTTAAATTTTGTAAAAAAAAAAATATTAGTAAAAAAAAAATTTTTGTTGGAAAAAAAATTTTGGTAAAAAAAAAATTTGGGGAAAACACAATTTCTGTACAAAAAAAAATATTATTTTTTTTATTATTATTATTTATAGAATTTATATAGAATTACTAGTAAGTTTTAATGCGCCTATGGCGCCCGTTGAAATAGGGAAAAAAAATTTTGTTGAAAACAAAATTTTAGTGGAAAAAAAAATTTTGTTAAAAAAAAAATTTTTCTTGAAAAAAAAATTTTGTTAAAAAAAAATTTTTCTTTAAAAAAAAAAAAATTGTTGAAAAAAAAAAATTTTGTGGAAAAAAAAATTTTTGTTGAAAAAAAAAATTTTGTGGAAAAAAAAAATTTTGAAAAAAAATTTTTGTTGAAAAAAAAAAAATTGTAAAAAAAAATTTGGTAAAAAAAAAATTTGGGGAAAACACAATTTCTGTACAAAAAAAAATATTATTTTTTTTATTATTTATTATAGAATTATAGAATGCCTATTTAAATTCCTACGTACTGCGTGACAGAGTCAGTGAATCAGAGAATCAGTGAATCAGTGTCGAGGGTAAATATATATTAAGATGTCCCACCAATAGAGATACAGATGAAATATGAAGCTGATACATCAAGTGGACCCGTACACCTGATAATTCTAAGCCATCCCATCGCACTGGTAGAACTTTTAAAGATATGAAGAGGAGAAGATGTGAGCAGGTCCTGGAAAAAAATGGTGGGCAAAAGAACAAGTCGCTATATCTGACGTAATTATGTAGCGACAGTCATGGAATTTGTCGCTCCGGAAAGTCTCATGACTGTACTCGGTCATGATCACACAAAGGGGTGTGGCATTCACCTGAAAATTCTCAACCACAATATCTCAGGTACTATTGGATCAATCAATGTGGTACATACGCCATTGGCAGAGCCATAAACATAAAAGAGGGCGCTGCCACGCCCTTTTTTAAAAAACGGCCCCTATTGGCCGTAGTAACATAGCGATGGTCATGAGACTTGCACAGTATGTTACTGTCCTCCAGAAACTTGCGTCAGGCTTTAATGTATCGTGAAAGGGCAAAGGGCAAAGGGCAAAGGGGCGTGGCATCGCCCACACACCTGAAATTCCCAGAAACATCATATCTCATGAACATTTGGAGGCATGAAAATGGTATGTGGTATGAAAGTGCTGTTGGTAAACGCGTCCTAGAAAAAAAGGGGGGGCGGTGCCACGCCCCTCTATAAAAGAAAAAGTCGCTACATCTGATATAATTATGTAACGACAGTCATGGAATTTTCATAGTACAGTGTACTATTGTACCTCTCTTAAGCGGACACCTCTCTTAAGCGGACACTTTTTTTAAGTACCATTCCGCTTGTGTACTTCTCTCATAAGCGCACAAAATTCTCAGTCCCATTAGTTGTCCGCTTATAAGAGACTACACTGTATACAATTGTCATGATCAGACGAAGGGCTGTGGCCTCGCCCATACAACCAGAAGGTCTTGACATTTTATTAAACAACAACATACAAATAATAAGAAAATATCTTTAAAGGAAATTTAATGGGTTTTTTTTTCTCTCTTTCCAGCGAGCGAGACGTTAAGACTTCTTCTGACGGATCAACATCTGCACAAATTTCATGGAATAATTGTAGCCATGGAAGGTACTCCAGTCTATGCCTCTACCAGTTATGTTTTTGGGTACTTCGCCGGTTTCAAAATACAGACCGTTCAAATTGCTGAAATTTGGAAATTTAGTAAGAACAAATACCAATTATCTTATGGACACTTGTGACACTAGACAAATGTTCTTATCAGTGTTATTTGTGTTCAATAATTGTATCACCTACCACCACTGACACTTCTCATACCACCAAGCACCCCTCTTGCCAACAGCGCAATTGGTCTTAGTGTTTACATCATTATCTTTGTCCTTTGTGGTGAATTTATAGCCTTTATGATAGGAAAAGGAATCGCCCGCATTGCCCTCATAGTCGGCGGCCTCCTTCAGCTCGTACAACTCTTCCTCGCTGCCTATGGCAAACTTGCCATACTTGGCATATTTCATGACATCCTCATGATCCTTCAGCTGGATGAGCAGCTCCACGGGAGCCAAAGTCTCGGTGAGAGCATGCAACTTATCCAAACCAATCCAAAATTCTCCATCAAGATTGCCAAAACCTGTCTTATACTCTGACCAGCCACGATAGAAATCCACCGAGCCATTGATGCGTCTTTGGATGACAGTCCAACCGCCGCCATCGGTGACCTCATCACAGGCCACCAAAAACGGTTCCGCACCATAGACGGAATTCTGAATGCGACATTTGTTGTTGGAACAATGGACGGAATCGTTGGCGGCACAGCTGGTGGGATATGGTTCTTCGGTACTGGGGGTGAATTGGAAAGCAAACATGTGAAAACTACCGGGAGAAGCACCACAAAAAGGTCAACCTACCACATTAGTTTGTCATCATTAGATATTACACAAACTATAGAATGGTCCAAAAAAATCAAAAAATCGCAAAAAAAAACATTAGTTAGTCAATGGTTTCCCTGGTGCCTTAGATTACCTTTCTTATTTAAATATTGCATTAGACCAATTGATTTATTATGCTTGTCCACTTCCGCGTTATGCAGATCATAAATCCGGCCCAATTTTGTGTCGATATTTTGTAAAATGGTCAGATTGCCATTGAGTTCATCCAAAATCTTGCTGTAAATACCACTGCAAACATTGAAACCCTCGGCAGAGATCGTTGCGTTGCCAGCTTCCGCTGCATCTGTGGCCTGACACTTGGCATCCAACTTTGTCAGAATGTTCTCCTGTTGTGTTGCCACCTTTTGCACTTCACTTAACAGTTCGGTGTTAACATCGCTGACGGGGAACTCTGATTGGACATTTTCGCATGGTTTTTCCATCAAGCTGCCCATCAGTTCCTTCAATTCGCCGTGCTGCTCTTCTTGCCGTTCCTGCAGTCGGTCCAATTTGTCTTCGATATTTAGGAATTTTCGCTCGATGTCATTGTGATTTTGTCGTTGTTTCTCGAAATTATGTTCCATCATAGCAAGGCGTAATTTTAGATTCTCATTGCCAGCCTTCAGAAGATCCAGTTTATGTGACAGCAACTCGAGGCTAAAGATATCATCATCGCCATTGTCCTGGGCATTGATTTCAGTTTTAGAATAAATAACGTAACGTAAATAAGTGAATAACGAAAAGTTACTTACGTCAGCTCTAGCGTATCCCGAGGAAATACCAAGGCAAAGTAGTGCAGATAAGAAATAAATTAATGGTCTCATATTTCTACAGAATCCAAAAATTTGTGGCTGTTTTTCGGTCTGCTCGTCGCTCACGACAATATAGAACTGAATTTCGTTTGCTTCTACTACTGAAATATATTGATGATTATTGGAAAGCTTGACATAAGCTTTTGTCCAGATAGTGTACTGGCGAATTACGAAGACACAGGTCATGATGCTCTTGATATTGGAGGCGTTGCTGATAAAGCTGATCGCAGCCAGATCATTTGTATTGAATTTGAGAATGTCGAAAAGTTCGCCTGAAAAAGGCAATTTTCTCTATAGTTCGTCGTTCGATCAACCAGCCATTTGATAATGAACTGATAAGAGTCTGTGGAAAGCGCCGTAATCCGTCTGAAAGTCCCAACATCAGGAACTCGGACTCGACGGACAGCTCAAGTGCAGAACAGCGATATACCACCAACGTTGCGGGGATGCTGAAAGGAAACGAAAGAGTTGCATACACGCCCATATCATCACCTCCGCTCTTCTCTGCCCCTGCCCTTATATAAGAGTTATATTACTTTTTTTTTCGAGATCCGATGGGGTGAAGTGTTTCTTGCACCCCTTCAAAAATCCTTTCGACACATCGAATATATGGCGAGTCCAGATAGTGTCGGATTTATCGTCAATAGACATTGACGACGATGCTGACTCAGTGGAATGTTTATAATAAAAAAAAAAACCTCATAGATAAACACCCTGTACAACAAATAGCACTGGGCCTTTGACTGGGTGCACTGAAATCTACTCTGTTCGTTTGACTCTCTTCACAAATCGTTGCCAAATTGCGGTTGACTGCGGTAGTTTATCGCCCGTCCGTTGTTTCCCATCTCCAGGGGACTGGGCCGAATGAGGGTCAAATGAGTATGAATAACAGAGCCATGACCTGGCTTTCCCCAAGCCGGTGAATAGCTGGACTCCATTGTTCCGAATGGATCGCCATACACGGTGGACCAAAAGTCATCGTAGGGTCTACAAATTTAATTTGAAAAAATTAAAAATGAAAAAGTGAAAAGACTGAAAATAAAAATAGTCACACTGTGCTGACTTTTGGGCCCACCCTGTATTTCAGCCCGAAGGTTAGCTTTTCCAACCGGGGTCAGTGAATATCTGGTCATTATTAACCAGAGTTGCTATTAGAAGACGACGAATTGTCGCTTAGCCCTTTTTTAACGAATGACCAAAAGCTCTTGCTTAACCTGGGAGAAAACAAATTAAAAATGAAAAAGTGAATGAAAATAAAAATAGTCACACTGTGGTAACTTTTGGCCAACGCTCAGTAAATTTTCTGAAGAGGTTTGGATCTGACTAAGCCAACAATTCTTGTAAGGTTTGAAGGGTGGACAGTGAAACAACAATTTCACTGTGCACCTAGTCTCCTAAAACTTTCGAATTTCCGCCGGAAAGTGGCGTCGAAACCCAAATTTTTACTCCCCCAGGGAGTTAAATTGCGGATTTATTTTGACAACACAACAAGTTGGTCACTTAGACATTGTTGAACAATCACTCTAAAATTTGGCATGGCTTAATATTTTCCGAAAACTGCTTATGGATTTGCATATCGGCTATATGGCCACACCGCTTCGGGTACCTCCCATACAAATCTGCTATTTCGCCCACTTTAGAAATCATGTAATATCATATCAATATGACCAACGCGATCTTGCCCAAATTCTGTAATTAGTAAAGCTATTGCTAGACAAAGATTTGGAAAAAAACTTGGAGGTCTGGCAACTCCCCTTCTGGTACGTCCCATACAAATGTACCATCCCGCCTACCTTAGAAATCATGTAATACTATCAATATTCCCAGCGCGATCTTCCCCATATTCTGTATTTAGTAAAGCTATGACTGGAAAAAGTATCGGACAAAAAGTTGGAAGTCTGGCAACTCCCCTTCTGGTACGTCCCATACAAATGTACCATTCCGCCTACCTTAGAAATCGTGTAATATTATCGATACCACCAGCGCGATCTTCCCCATATTCTGTATTTAGTAAAGCTATGACTGAAAATAGTATCGGACAAAAAGTTGGAAGTCTGGCAACTCCCCTTCTGGTACGTCCCATACAAATGTACCATCCCGCCTACCTTAGAAATCGTGTAATATTATCGATACCACCAGCGCGATCTTCCCCATATTCTGTATTTAGTAAAGCTATGACTGAAAATAGTATCGGACAAAAACTTGGAAGTCTGGCAACTCCCCTTCTGGTACGTCCCATACAAATGCACCATCCCGCCTACCTTAGAAATCATGTAATATTATCAATATGACCAACGCGATATTGATCAAATTCTGTATTTAGTAAAGCTATTGTTAGACAAAGATTTGGAAAAAAACTTGGAGGTCTGGCAACTCTCCTTCTGGTACGTCCCATACAAATGTACCATCCCACCTACCTTAGAAATCATGTAATACTATCAATATTCCCAGCGCGATCTTCCCCATATTCTGTATTTTGTAAAGCTATGACTGGAAAAAGTATCGAACAAAAACTTGGAAGTCTGGCAACTCCCCTTCTGGTAGCTCCCATACAAATGTGCCATCCCGCCTACCTTAGAAATCGTGTAATATTATCGATACCACCAGCGCGATCTTCCCCATATTCTGTATTTAGTAAAGCTATGACTGGAAAAAGTATCGGACAAAAAGTTGGAAGTCTGGCAACTCCCCTTCTGGTACGTCCCATACAAATGTACCATCCCGCCTACCTTAGAAATCGTGTAATATTATCGATACCACCAGCGCGATCTTCCCCATATTCTGTATTTAGTAAAGCTATGACTGAAAATAGTATCGGACAAAAACTTGGAAGTCTGGCAACTCCCCTTCTGGTACGTCCCATACAAATGCACCATCCCGCCTACCTTAGAAATCATGTAATATTATCAATATGACCAACGCGATATTGATCAAATTCTGTATTTAGTAAAGCTATTGTTAGACAAAGATTTGGAAAAAAACTTGGAAGTCTGGCAACTCCCCTTCTGGTAGCTCCCACACAAATGTGACATCCCGCCTACCTTAGAAATCGTGTAATATTATCAATATGACCAACGCGATATTGTACTTAGTAAAGATATAGACAGATAAAGTTTCGGACAAAAACTTGAAAGTCTGGCAACTCCCCTTGTAGTTTTCTTTAACATTCGGTATTTTGAGGTTGCTATTATGGAATATGTGTTTACTGAGGGTGAGTGTATACATAAGTCGGTTTACCCGACTGCAACTTTTTCACCGGTTTTATTATTATTATTATTTCTTTACAAAGAATTTTATGATTTGACGTTAAAACTTCTTTGTACGAATCATCATCTGTACATATTTCAGGGAATAGTTGTAGCCATGGAAGAGAGACCAGTTTATACCGCTGCCCCTTTTGTCTTTGGGCACTTCGCTGGTATTATAATACAGACCATTCAAATTGCTGACATTTTGAAAAAAATATTTAAATGTAACATCAAGAAGAAGAGAAAAAGAAAACAAAATATTCCAATAACACTACTCAACAAAATGAAAAAAATGTCATGTACTCCGGATGCGATAATTTTTTCTGTGTAGATAACCTTGACATGAGCTCGAAAAACGCAATAAAAAATTTTTTTTTCGTTTGGTTTTTGTATTATTTTTTTTTTTTTAAATTTTAACTTGCTTTTATAGGAAAACAATATATGAACAGATTAAGGGAATTGTAATTTAAAATTTTTTAAAATTTAATTCAATTAAATCGGGCTAGTGGTTCCCGAGTTATGCCGGACGAAACAAATTAACCAAACAAATTTTTTTAAAATTTAAAAAAAAAAAAATAAAACAAAAACCAAACGAAAAAAAAATTTTTTATTGCGTTTTTCGAGCTCATGTCAAGGTCATCTACACAGAAAAAATTATCGCATCCCGAATACATTTTGACTGTTGACTAGTGTAATCTAATAGAAAATTGTCTTATCAAGAAGTGTACCACCTACCTCCAATTACAATTTTCATACCACCAAGCACCCTTCTTGTCAACAGCGCAATTGTACTCAACACTTCTATCATTATCTTTGTCCTTGGTGCTAAACTTATAGCCTTTATGGCGAGAGAATGAATCGCCCGCATTGCCCTCATACTCATCGATCTCCTTCAGCTCGTACAACTCTTCCTCGCTGCCTATGGCAAACTTGCCATACTTGGCATATTTCATGACATCCTCATGATCATGCAGCTGGATGAGCAACTCAACGGGAGCCAAAGTCTGGGTGAGAGCATGCAACTTATCCAAACCAATCCAAAATTCGCCATCAAGATTGCCAAAACCTGTCTTATACTCCGACCAGCCACGATAGAAATCCACCGAGCCATTGATGCGTCTTTGGATGACAGTCCAACCGCCGCCATCGGTGACCTCATCACAGGCCACCAAAAACGGTTCCGGACCATAGACGGAATTCTTAATGCGACATTTGTTATTGGAACAATTTTCGGAATCTTCACAGCTGCTATAGTGTAATTCTTCGGCACTAAGGGTGAAATTGAGAAAAGAAGTGTTTTAAAACTACTCACCTGGAGAAGCACCACGAAAAGCTCTGCCTACCACATCCGCTTATCATCATTTGTTTTTACACAAATTTTGGAGTCCTCTGTAAAATAAAAAAAAGTATAATTAGTAAATGGTAGGTTTATTGCGGCCACTGGTTCTTTAGATTACCTTTCTTATTTAAAAATTCCAGTACAACATTGTGATTCTGTTCCATCATTTTAAGGCGTAATTTTAGATTCTCATTGGCAGACTTGAGAAGATCCACTTGATTCGACAGCAGCTCGAGTCTATTATCGTCATTGTCCTAGATCATTGGCCCGGTATTGATGTCGGTTTTGAAATAAAAATGGTTACTTACGTGATCTCCATCGTAGCCCCAGGACACCCCAAGGCAAACTATTGCAGATAGGAAATAAACTAAAAGTCTCATATTTTTAGGAAAATTAAACGTAGATTTAATTTGATTTAAGTAGTCGTTCTTCTCGTTGCTCACGACAATATAGAATTAAATTTCGATTGATTTGCGTTACTTCTTAAATATAAACATGATTATTGTAAAGCTTGACACAATCACTTGTCAAGATAGTGTACTGGGAAATTGCGGAGACACAGTTCATGCTCTCGATGTTGGAGGTGTTGCTGATAACGCTTATCGAACCCAGCCCATTCGTATGTGATTTCAAAACAAGAAATCTCCTATGACTGATTACGGTTTGGATTTTCCCACAAACGAATATTTCCGTAGTAAAAAGGTTTTTCATATAACAGTCGCCCGAGAAATTTTTCGTCTAGAGACAATTTGTCGCCAGACAATTTTTTTTGAAATGTTGTCGCCCGACAACTTTTCCTACACAGAAAATTTGTCGCCCGACAACTTTTCCTATACAGAAAATTTGTCGCCCGACAACTTTTCCTATACAGAAAATTTGTCGCCCGACAACTTTTCCTATACAGAAAATTTGTCGCCCGACAACTTTTCCATATACAGAAAATTTGTCGCCCGACAACTTTTCCATATACAGAAAATTTGTCGCCCGACAACTTTTCCATATACAGAAAATTTGTCGCCCGACAACTTTTCCTATACAGAAAATTTGTCGCCCGACAACTTTTCCTATACAGAAAATTTGTCGCCCGACAACTTTTCCTATACAGAAAATTTGTCGCCCGACAACTTTTCCTATACAGAAAATTTGTCGCCCGACAACTTTTCCTATACAGAAAATTTGTCGCCCGACAACTTTTCCATATACAGAAAATTTGTCGCCCGACAACTTTTCCATATACAGAAAATTTGTCGCCCGACAACTTTTCCTATACAGAAAATTTGTCGCCCGACAACTTTTCCTATACAGAAAATTTGTCGCCCGACAACTTTTCCATATACAGAAAATTTGTCGCCCGACAACTTTTCCATATACAGAAAATTTGTCGCCCGACAACTTTTCCATATACAGAAAATTTGTCGCCCGACAACTTTTCCATATACAGAAAATTTGTCGCCCGACAACTTTTCCATATACAGAAAATTTGTCGCCCGACAACTTTTCCATATACAGAAAATTTGTCGCCCGACAACTTTTCCATATACAGAAAATTTGTCGCCCGACAACTTTTCCATATACAGAAAATTTGTCGCCCGACAACTTTTCCATATACAGAAAATTTGTCGCCCGACAACTTTTCCATATACAGAAAATTTGTCGCCCGACAACTTTTCCATATACAGAAAATTTGTCGCCCGACAACTTTTCCATATACAGAAAATTTGTCGCCCGACAACTTTTCCATATACAGAAAATTTGTCGCCCGACAACTTTTCCTATACAGGAAATTTGTCGCCCGACAACTTTTCCTATACAGGAAATTTGTCGCCCGACAACTTTTCCTATACAGGAAATTTGTCGCCCGACAACTTTTCCTATACAGGAAATTTGTCGCCCGACAACTTTTCCTATACAGGAAATTTGTCGCCCGACAACTTTTCCTATACAGGAAATTTGTCGCCCGACAACTTTTCCTATACAGGAAATTTGTCGCCCGACAACTTTTCCTATACAGGAAATTTGTCGCCCGACAACTTTTCCTATACAGGAAATTTGTCGCCCGACAACTTTTCCTATACAGGAAATTTGTCGCCCGACAACTTTTCCTATACAGAAAATTTGTCGCCCGACAACTTCTCCTATACAGAAAATTTGTCGCCCGACAACTTTTCCTATACAGAAAACTTTTCCCATACAGAAAATTTGTCGCCCGACAACTTTTCTTCCATCGAAAATTTTGAAATATCAATGCAACCAAAATGTATATTAGCACTCTCATAATATTTAAATTAATTCCAAGTTGTTATGTTTCTTGCTGACATTGCTATGTGATTGTTGTGCAATTCATTTGTTTGCTTCTTCTGCAGTGGAAGCTTTTCTAAGCTTTTATGAACTTATTAAAATTCCATATTTTCATTATTTGTTCAGATCGTAGTCATTGCAATCTTTCTCGTGGGAAATTACGTCGATATGCGAAAATCAAGTTTGACTGGTTTGCCTGAATACTGAAGTTGCCCATAATATGATTAACAAATACAGACGACAACAACAATGTGGCCCACACAGAACACAAACCAAAGCGCACAGCCGTTCGTCGGTAAATGTGTGTTTAAGTTCGGTCACGCCGAATCGTATATACCCTTTAACATGAACTGTATTCCGTGTCGTAGCCATGATCGGCAAGTATGTTGGAGATTCTTTAAATAAATTTTATTCACTGCTCTATTTTAAATAAAACAAATGACTGTAACTGTTAACCACAGAAATATCATTAAGATTTCTTTGTGCGGATCATCATCTGTACAAATTTCAGCGAATAGTTGTAGCCATGGAAGAGACCCCAGTTTATGCCCCGTCCCGTTTCTGCTTTTGGAACATCTTGGGTTTTATAATACAGACCATTTAAATTGCTGAAATTAGAAAAAGAAAACAAACAAATAAGTAAATAAATTCAAAGTGAAATTGTTTTAAACAAAATTTGACGCTCAAGAGAAAATTGTTCAAATTGTTTATAATATTTATGCCACCTACCTCCACTGACAACTCTTATACCACCAAGCACCGCCCTTGTCAATAGCGCAATTGGTATTACGTGCTTCGTCATTATCTTTGTCCTTTGTGGTGAATTTATTGCCCTTGTGCAAAGACAATGAATCGCCCGCATTGCCCTCATACTCATCGATCTCCTTCAGCTCGTACAACTCTTTCTCGCTGCCTATGGCAAACTTGCCATACTTGGCATATTTCATGACATCCTCATGATCCTTCAGCTGGATGAGCAACTCAACGGGAGCCAAAGTCTGGGTGAGAGCATGCAACTTATCCAAACCAATCCAAAATTCGCCATCAAGATTGCCAAAACCTGTCTTATACTCCGACCAGCCACGATAGAAATCCACCGAGCCATTAAGGCGTCTTTGGATGACAGTCCAACCGCCGCCATCGGTCATCACATCACAGGCCACCAAAAATGTTTCTGCACCATAGAGAACATTCTTAATGCGACATTTGTTGTTGGAACAATGGGCGGAATCGTTATCGTAATCGGTACAGCTGGTGGGATGTGGTTCTTCGGTACTGGGGGTGAATTGGAAAGCAAACATGTGAAAACTACCGGGAGAAGCACCACAAAAAAGGTCTACCTACCACATCAGTTTGTCATCATTGGCTTTTACACAAATTTTGGAATCCTCTGTTGAATAAAACCAAAAAAAAAAAATACATATGTATATTTTGTAGATGGTAGCACTGTTATGGCGTTTGTTTCCTTAGTTTACCTTTCTGGTTTAAAAATTTCAATAAACCATATGATATTTCTATGGACTTCTTATGCTTGTTCACTTCGGCGGTATACAGATCATTAATCCGGCCCAATTTTGTGTCGATATTTTGTAAAATGCTCAGATCACTGTTGAGTTCACCCAAAATCTTGGTGTAGATACCCCAGCACACATTGACACCTTCCACCCTGATCGTTTCGTTGCCGGCTCCCACGGCGTCCACTTTGATTGGCTGCATAGCCGAGTCGCCCATGCTTTGGCACTTGGCATCCAACTTTGTCAGTATTGTATCCTGTTGTTTTGCCACCTTTTGCACTTCCGTTAACAGTTGGTTGTTGTCATCGTTCACTTGCGTCTCCGCTGAGCCACGATCACATTGTTTTCCCTTCATCATGATGCTGCCCACCAGTTCTGTCAGTTCGCTGTGATGCTTTTGCTGTTCTTGCAACAGACGATCCAGCAGACTGTCCAACTTGACGTTGATATTTTGCAATTTCTGCTCAAAGCCAGTCTGATTTTGTTGTTGCATCTCGAAATGATGCTCCATCATTCCAAGGCGTAACTTCAGATTCTCATTGTCAGACTTGAGCAGTTTCAGTTGCTCGGCGAGTTGCTCGAGGGTGGCGACATTGTCATCGCCTTCGGCCTAGTGAAAAGATTCGAGTTTCAAAATAAATAACGTATTTTTGTTTCACCGACAAACCGTCCACTTACTTCAGCTTTAGCGTAACCCCGGGAAATCCCAAGGCAGAGCATTGCCGATAAGAAATATATTAACAGTCTCATGGTATCTGGGAAATTATAATTAGATTGTTGTCTGGCACCACACGTAAATTCGAATTACCGATCGTATCGCTGCTGACGACGCCACTGAACTGATGTGCAATTTGTCAGCTTGCTTTAACTTAAATAGATTCATGATTATTGAAAAGCTTAGCGGTGGTTTAGTTAAGCTTTTGCTAAGCTATTGTACTCAAAATTCCGTTGCTTTTTTTTTTGTAATTTCTATACTAATCGTGTTCTTTCTACGGGGCTACGGGTGAATTACTGGGGTGCGTAATAATCCTGTTTGACCAGTTCGTGCTGGTGAAATGGATTTTAAATATACAAACTGAATTATGTTATTATATAAAATCGATCAAGACGAATCGCAATAGTCTCTGACATCGCGAGGTGATTAAAAGGCAACGATAAAAGATAATTTAGTGATAATTTTTTTCAAATTTATTTCAACATATTTCAAATCAATTGTTCTCCAGTTATGACAGACTATGTCTTATAAAATATAATTTTTAAAAATAAAAATCCTAACCATGGAAGACAAAAATCGACCAGTTTTTGTACACAGGGGACCACAGGGTACATCCGAAATGGTTATTCAATACATGTAAATTTTTTGTTGCCGCCAGAGTGTCGTCAGACATTATTTTTTCCCAAAAAAGCATTTCATAGAAAAAACATTTTTTTTAGAACATTTTTTTTAAAATACTTAGAAAAGTAACTAAAGAGAAACTTCCTGCCACATCTTCATTCAATACACTTCATTTATTTCCCTTCAATTAATTTACAATTAGTGATTTAATCGTTTATTCCCTCTTCGTGCGTATCATCATCTGGACAGACTTCAGAGAATAATCATAGCCATGGAATCTGTACCAATTTATGCCAGTGCCAGACTCATTATCGGGAACTTCTCCTGTTTTGTAATAAAATCCATTCAAATTGCTGGAAGAAGTAAATCAAAAAAAAATATATGTGAATCAGAGATTAGATGCTCCACTGTGTTAGTGAAAAAGCTTCCTAAGGAAATCGAAAAAAAATTTTATTGTTCACCCATTTTCAGCTTTTTGCTAAGAACAATTGCATTATTTCCACTTACGACCACAGACACTTCTCGTACCACCAACCGCCCTTCTTTAACTCGGCACAATTGTGGGAGTAGCTTTGATCATTGTCCTTATCCTTTGTGGTGAATTTATTGCCCTTGTGCAGAGAAAATGAATCGCCCGCATTGCCCTCATACTCATCGATCTCATTCAGCTGGTACAACTCCTTCTCGCTGCCTATGGCAAACTTGCCATACTTGGCGTATCTCATGACATCCTCATGATCCTGCAGCTGGATGAGCAGCTCCACGGGAGCCAAAGTCTGGGTGAGAGCATGCAACTTATCCAAACCAATCCAAAATTCGCCATCAAGATTGCCAAAACCTGTTTTATACTCCGACCAGCCACGATAGAAATCCACCGAGCCATTAAGGCGTCTTTGGATGACAGTCCAACCGCCGCCATCGGTCACCTCATCACAGGCCACCAAAAACGGTTCCGGGCCATACAAAATATTTTTGATGAGACATTTGTTATTGGAACAATACGACGAACCAGAGGAGGCACAGCTGGTCGGATGGGGTTCGTCGGTACTAAGGGAAAATAGAAAAGGCTGTATTTGCATTCAAGTTTTTTGTTTTCCAGGATCTGAACAAGAACCTACCACATTAGCTGCTGATCATCTGATTTTATACAAATTTTGTAATCTTCTGTAATAATACGGAAATCTTGTATTAGAGTCTGAAAGCTTTTTCGATTTCTCAGTTTACCTTTCTTATTCAAAAATTTCACCAAACCCTGCGATGTTTCCAAGGATTTATTATGCTTGCGCGATTCCGCAGTGTACTGGACATCAAACCTCCCCAGCCTTGTATCGATATTTCGCAGTAGGGTAATATTATTACTGAGTTGTTCCAAGGTCTTTGTATAAATATTCGAACATAACTGCACGCTATCGATTTCGTTGGCGTCGTCTATTTCATTGGCCGCCTGCTCGTTAACCGATGACTCTTCCCGCGATTGACACTTCATATCCAATTTCTTTAGGATGTTCTGCTGTAGCGCCGACACATGTTTTAGTTCCCTCCTTAAAATGTCATTCTGTCCATTATTCTCTTGAAGTTGGGTACAATTGATCCCTCGCATGTGTTCGAACATTTCTGCTAATTCGGTTTGTTGCCTACGTTGTTGTTCCCCCAGACGATCGGGCAACCCGTCAAGTTTCTCTATGACATCTTTAAATGTTTGATCGATTGTATTTGAATTGAATTCTTCATTGCCGGCCTGCTGGAGGATGATTGTAGATTATTGTTTGTATAAATAATCCATTTCAGTTAGACACTGCACTTACCTGAGCTTTAGCGTAACCCAAGAAAATGACCAGGTATAGTGTCGGTGTTGATAAAAATATGAACGTCTTCATTTGCAGTGCACTCTTCACGTTCTGATTCTCCGCATTGAATTGATATGAAATTGATGAGTTTTCTGTTTAAATAGATGCAAAGTTTTAAAAAACAATGAGCAATGAACATTCAAAAGCTTAGCCAGTGCCAAGCATTTTGCTGGAGCTTTTCACTCCAGTTTGATACACTTACTTGTCTCACATTGTGTTCAGGTGACGCCAAACGATTAAACCCACTCTACCTCTCTTCTCCGTAATACTCAACTTAAAGCATTTGTTTAAAAAATGTGCATCAAATTAAGCAGAAAACTCATCAATTTCACATCAATTCAACGCGGAGAATCAGAACGTAAAGAGTGCGCCATTCCAACGAAGGGTGCAGATGGAAATCATTAATGAAAAGCTAACGGAAAAAGTGCAAATTTCAAACCGGACTCATACAACAACTTGTCGAAATGCTTGTTAATTTTTTGAAATGTTTCCAAGGAAGCTTATACAGCTTCCGGAAATAATCCCTGATATAAATTTTTTTGGGTCACTTTTTCCAAGAATTTGAATGGATTTTATTACAATACAAGTTAATTTCCCAAGAAAGCTTATTCAATAATAATTTTGATGACAAAATTTTGCGCTAATTTTACGAAAGACTTTTTTACAAAATTTGTAAGAAAAATGATTACTGGAAATTTTTTTTAAAAAACATTTTTTTAAAATTTTTAGTCCAATTTTTTTTAAAAAAGATTTTATGACAAGATATTTAAAAAAAAATTTACTAAATATTTAAAAAATAAATATTTCCTAATTTTTTCCTAATTTTTACAAGATATTTTTCCTAATTTGTACAAAAAGTGTTTTTCCTAATTTTTACAAAAATATGTTTCCTAATTTTTATGACAAAAATATGTTTGCTAATTTTTATGATAAAATTTTGTGCTAAATTTTATGACAAAATTTTTCGTAATTTTTACAAAAGACTTTTTTACAAAATTTGTAAAAAAAAAATGCTTACTGGAATTTTTTTTCAAAAAACATTTTATTAAAATTTTAGTCCAATTTTTTTTTAACAAGATTTTAAAAAAAATTTTTCCTAATTTTTATGACAAAATTTTGTGCTAATTTTTATGACAACATCATCTAATTTTTAAGACAAAATTTTGTAAAAAAAAAGAATCGTAATTTTTACAGAAGCCTTTTTCAAAATATATTTTCACCATTTTTTTAAAAAAAAAACTAATGTAATTACATTTTTAAAAAAAAAATTACTAAATATTTTAAAAAAATGTATTTCCTAATTTTTCCCCCTAATTTTTACAAAATTTGTTTTCCTAATTTTTACAAAATTTATTTTCCTAATTTTTACAAAAAAATTTTTCTTACATGACAACATTTTCTATTAAGAAAATTTTTATTTTTATTAAAATTTTTTTTCACTTTTATTAAAAAAAATGTTATTAAAACAAATGTTTTCATATTTTTTACAATGGAAATGTCTACAGAATTTGTTAAAAAAAAAATGTACTAATTTTTAGGACACTAATAGAATGTACTAATTTTTAGGACATTTTTTTTTCTTTAAAATGTATTATTTTCTTTAAAATTATAAAAAAAATTCTAAATATATATAAAAAAAAATAAAATATTTGAGACATAATTTTTCATAACTCAAGAACTTTTGATTTTATTAAAATATATTTTAAAAAATTATCACTAAAGTCCAAATAAGTGAGTGTTTGTCATTTAAACTGAGATACAATGAGTTGTTTATTGTCAAACCTGAAATCGATACAGTCCAAATTCCAGGCTCCTGGCTATGATGATGTCTCCACGCTCGAGCTACTCTCAATTCAATTGGATCTGTTTCAGAGGTAGAACTGGCAGTCCCCTAAACATACTGCTTCAAATAATACATTCAAGACAAGTGTTTTTTTTTGTTGTTTTCGAAATTTCTTTTATACAATTTTAATTTAAATACTCTCTCCCCGCCCCAATAAATTTGTTCTAGTATTGCCAGGCTTTTTCCTTTCCACTGCCATGTTTACAACATACCAAACAACTGAGTGAAACATAAATTCCTTCAGGTGTATCTACTCGTACGCCTGAGTATGTGTTTTGTTTATATTCTCAGCCACAATTATTCACTTAATTGCTCTCAGAAATTATGTATGCCTGTCTGCGACCTAAGTGTGAGTATGAGTGTAATTGCGAATTGTCTTCATTTATTTTGAAAGAGGACTTACAGTGTATGTCATCGCTTAGAAGAGAGAGTTGCGAGCTTCATCTGGTCACATAGTGCGAATGTGGGGGAGTTCGACATGTATGAGTTCAGTCACGTACCATTCCTTCTGCTAACGTTTTTTCGTTCCAACGATATAATGCCAATAACACTGTGCAACAGTAACTTTGTCAAAGGGATGTTTATAAAGGGATGATCTGATAAAATTCCGGGTCCAAAATACGAAGAAATAAATTTCCCAAAAAAGATCTTCTAAAGAAGATACTGCAAATTAAAGACAATTGTGTAAACTAAAAATTTTGTGAATATGTTTCCGTTAAAAATAATGTTAAAGGAGTAGTGGACAAAAAATTAAAAAAATTGTTTTTTGAAAAATCATATTTTATTGGCCCACAAATAATTAATAATTATTACTATTTTTTTTAATTTTTTTCTCCTTTAATTTGGTGTTTTCAAAAGCAGCTACACCAGGAAAATGCAATTCTACAACTTCGCCTCAGAGAGTAAATCTAAATTCCAAACGGTTTTCATTTAAAAAAATCTCTTTTTTTGGTGGATCAAAAACAATTGATAATAATTACTATTTTTTTTAATTTTTGTTCTCCTTTATTTGGTGTTTTCAAAAGCAGCTACACCAGGAAAATGCAATTCCACAACTTCGCCTCAGAGAGTAAATCAAAATTCCAAGATATGAGCCTGAGAAAATGATTACTTGTTGGAAAAAATGAAAATGGGGGCCCATACAAGAAAAGTGCATGACGTTGGGCAAAACTGGGAGATACGTGTCTATCTTTTTTGTATATATTTACATTTTTTTCGAAAAGAAATTTAAAGAAAAAAAATTATTAAATAAAATTTTTTTTGCTGATTTTACGAAACTTTTGTGGCCTCAATCTTCTTCTAAAATAATACAGGGACCGTCAAATAACTTTTTTTTTGAAAATTTTATAAAAAAAAAACTACTGGATATTTTCTCAATTTTTTTTTTTTATTTGAAAGAAAATAATAATGGAAAATAATTTCATTCAAATGGCTGCCTCGGCTGGCCATGCAGTAGCCTAACGGACATCAACTCTGCGGCTGATAATGCGATCTTCAAAAACTGGGCGTAAAACATCGAGTGTAGCTTCGGCTGTAGCGCCTGTTGAAACCAAATGTTGCCAATATCCTCCTCTTCCATTTTTAGTAAACACAAATTCGTTCAACATGGCCCGATGACGAAAATAACGAAAACAAAATAAGCAGTAGTTAAACAAATCGTTAGATGGCGGACCCTTTAGTAAATATAGAAACTTTAAAGAAAACTAAAAAAAAAAAATATTTAATCAAAATTTTTTTTGGAGAAATAACAAAATTTTGATTATTTTTCTGTTACTTAGTGTAATTATATTCATTGAAATTGTTGAGATAAGTCTCGGCACGAATTTATGAATATGTTTAACCTTCACACTGTGGGGAAAATTGGTATAAATAGAAAACAACCTTTTTATTCCCTGTGATTTTTTAAGAGTTGGGATTTTGAACGTTTAAGAAAACCCAGAAAATATTTACAAGTAAATTCAATATTTATTTGAAGCCATAAGTCAATGTAGATTTTAGCCAGATATTGACATCTGATGGTTCACACTTTTTTCGCCACTTTGTTCGGCATTTCACCAATGTCATCTGAATGTCGGTATTGGCTTATCCCACTGACCAAACCCTTTACGTCATAAAACTCTTGAAAATTGTGAGCCACAGCAGTAACTAATTGTATGTTGTTTTGAAAAGAGTTGACAGAGAACACATCCAAATCATGTTTTCTAACATTCACTATTCACAACAATATCGCTCATACGCCTCCGTTAAAAAGACATGAGCAAATTTACGATTTGTTAGCAAGGAATTTCGTGCAATCGATTCAGTTTCCTAAATGTTTAAGCGAATATCGAAAATAGTTAGTGGGAATTACAAAGCATCAACGAGTCGGCCCATTTACAGTCAGCCAAAACATGTTACCGTGTACGGTCCTTTGATGCCGCCGTGCCATAAACCGCTTCGAACAGTGCATTTTTCTGGGTGCATTGACAGATCTTGTTCTTTTGACCAATTGCCTCAATTATGTTTAATTATGTAGCCTTGTCGCTCAAGACAATTTTTTCGGCAGAGCAAAGAAATTTAAAACAAACGAGAACTGGCAGAATCTTAACACTGCCCAAAAAAATCACTCCCCATTAACTGAACCGGACGCATTTCGGAGAAGTCTTCCAGAGAACACTCAGAATTTTAGCACAGATTTCTTCATCTGCCTTAAATATGTTTTGTTTTTAAATATCCCAGCATGACTCGTCTAACCGGAAATGACCCAACCAACAAAATATTGTTTGCTGACATGTGTACAATTAAATTTCCCCTTGAGTAAAATTACCTATTTCTCTTTAAGTTATAACAAGATTAATGAAACAGTTGCTCAAAAAATCCCTTTTCATTTTGAGTCTACAAATAACCAATTTAACCTTGTTGACGTATGAGTAATATTGGAAAAGTAAATTACGTATACACCACGTTTCGTCAACATGTCCCAAGGCTTAGGTTGGCTGTCTCCTGGCGGATTACCCTCTGTTTAACGATATCTGCCCGAATGTCTCGTGGTCGCTGTGACCCAATGCTTCCAAAAGCGTAGGTTGGCTGTCTCACATGTTGTCTATCTAAGGTGATTACACTCTCTCTCTCTGCTGATCATATGGTTCGAGTTCCTTAGTATTGATCGGTGATGCCTCGTATGAAAAGCTCTCGTAGTGAGTCAATCGTACGTCCAGTATGGACCACGCTTCAGTCGGTGCCTTCCCACCAGTGGCAACACAGCTCTAATGTATTCCTCTTTCTCTTTTTTTTATTGAGTTTGATCACATACTAATACTGACCCCATAAACATTTCCTTATACCCGGCTCTGTCATTTCTCACTGTGATAAACTCAACTTAACTCTTTGCACCGAAAACATTTATAAAAGTCAAAACATGTATGCCAATGGGAGATGGCCCCCCCCCAAAAATAAATCACAAAACTAACAACAACTATTTGATTTTATTATAAAACACACACAGGCACACAGACACACAAGCTCAAATAAACACCCATAAATTTAATGCAGCTCGGCAATATGGCCAACAGGAGACAAGGGTGACCATAACAACACAACATGTTAAGGTAACACGTTTTAGGATGAAAATCTCATACACACACACACACACACACATTTTATACTCCTGGGGGTGAGGGGTGATTTGAGCTGGACCATATAGAAAATGTGATCAACATAAAATAAACAGTCCCACACACATACACAAACGTTGTTGTGCCGGAACGATGCAACACATAAATTTATGCAACGGTTTCGAGTGGGCAACAAATGGGGCGACAGCCATTGGAAATGCAAACAAAACAGTGATTAGGACAACAATTGCGACAGATTATGTCCAAACAAAAAGATGTAAAACAAAAACAAATGGAGGCCACTTTAAAAACAAAAACTGCAAATCACTTGTCCTTTCAAATCGTGATACTCTTATTAGGGTGTTTTTTTTTTTTTTGTATTCACTCTATTCCGCAAAATTGAAAGAAACTGACAAACACTTTCCCACTTTCAATACTGGATGTGTGTGTGTGTGTCTGTCCCGTTTCCACACGAAAAATTCACAACAACTCGACCACAAAACGCCATTTTGAAGATCACATTGCAAAACCACAACAACAACAAAAACACATTCAACACAAATCGAAATGTTTCAACTGAAAAGCGCCTTTAATGCAATTAAAACAATTCCATGTTCATGGTTCAGCCAAAAATACACAACCATTCAAAACCCATACCCACACAGATACAGCTATGTTTGTGGGGGTACTCACACACACATGCATATTCGCACATTCACAGCCACATTGGAATGCATGAAAATGAAAACATTTCGCTTTTCATTTACTTTTCCATGCGTTCAATATTTTTTAACACTCTGCTGAAACCATGAAAATTCTTTTAAAAATTTTTACAATTCGATGATATATGGTGGGGGGGGCGGGGGGGTAGAGTGGGTGTTATTGTTATTGTTATTTCCCGGGAATTGTCAAAACCAACAGGATGCTGCAGTACCATTGCACATACCCTCACACACATTTACCAACAGCCATTGCTGTATGATTTATGCATAGCCTTGAAGTGGAGTAAATAAAGCGATAAATAACAATTGGTGTGTAGTACTGGGGCCCATAGTCCTCATAGTCCCCTACTCGATCTTGGATAATATACAAGAATTTTATTGGAAAAAATTTACTACCGTTCAGATCTGTCCTCGTACACACCCAATACAGAATGCCGGTTGTTCATGAGAAGCAAAGGTTTTTATCCTCGGACAAATTACAAAAACGCGAGAATCCTTAAGAGGGAATGTTTAGGGATTCGGCTCTCCTGCTTAAAGACCACGGAGACTGTCCCCTGTCGGCTCCGTAACCCGCTCCTACACAATCAGGCAAAATGCATTAGCTTAGAAGACGTTCAGATCTGTAGTACTCCCAGCCGTAGGCAGTTCCGATCTTTATCCGAAGCAAAGGTTTTTATCCAATGCTGTGAAGCCGGTGCGCCTTGGAAACTCATTCGCAAATAAGTAAGCTGATGCAGCCATCTTTAGAAGGTGAACGACTTATTATCGCCATGGACTTTACCTACATGAGTTAATCCGGCTTCGAATGACAAATGCGATTTATGAATAGTCATATATGGCTGAGAGAATGGAATATAACTCCCATATGTGGGCTTCTGGATAGAGGAGATTTATGAAAAGTCATGGCTTAGAGAATGGAATACAACTTCCGGGTAGAGCGGTGCTTATGATATGGGATAGTAGGGTAATTTAAATCTGTTATCTCCCTACAGCATCGCCACAATGTTGGTTTGAGTATCGCTATTCTGTAGATATTTTAGCTGTACCGGTTCGTAAGATATTCGACGTCTGGTCCCTGACGTTAGAACATTTCGCCGGAATACGCGGCACAATTAATGAAGACCTGCTCAGGGCGATCTTGCCGGTTAGCTAGTTCGGAGTCGAATCCTACTTGAGTTATCATTCCCTTTTTAGACTGGCTCCATATGGTTAATGTTATTTTAAGAGATGTCACACATGTCTTAGAGATTACTGTCTTTTCTCTCTCCATCGCTCGCTCTCTCTCTCTCTCTCTCTCTCTCTCTCTCTCTCTCTCTCTCTCTCTGTCGCTATCTCCCTCTATGTATCTCTCTGTCTCTCTTACTTGTCAAGTCAACGGCATTCAATCAGAAAATTTACTCATTGATTTGAATCGGTGGCGTATGAGTGATACTTTGGAAGGTTTTTTTGCTGAATGAGATGCTGGTGGAAAAGTGATGAGTTTGGCAAACTGGTTGACAATCAAATGAATTGATTTGCCAAAGCGGGAAAATATGGTATATTTTAATGAGCAAATAAAATCTTAATTGATTTTATGCAAGTTATCATTTAATTGGAGAAATTGCCATAAATTGATATGAGAAAAGTAAAATATTACAAAAAAAATTCCAATTCAAAGCCATAGGTTGCCCATTGAGCAGGTACGTTACTCAAATGACAGAGGAAACAAATGACATCACAGCTCCAATTTTTCTGCATAAAAGTATAGGCTTCCTTTGGATTTTTAAGCCTATTTTAGTATAGGCTTCTCTTGGATTTTCCAGGTAAAATGGGTCAAATTAAATGATGGATTCGATTAAATGATTAGAAAACCCCATTTCGAACATAAACATCGAAACATGGCCTTGATGATTGCTTCTGTACGATCTTCTTACAAAAAGTCAGCAACAAGTTAGTATCTTCTCAAGAATGAAAGACAGAATGATTACGCTATGCGCATGATTTCCCGTTAGATGGCGTCGTTAATACCGTGTAGGGATTGCCAACTCTATTTGTATGTAAAGGGTGTTTTTTATTGAGGTATAGAACTTCGAATTGAAATAAAACACAAGAAAATCGTTTTAATGTCCATCAATTTGGCTTTATTGGAAGGATAATTTTATGCCATTAATATTTAAATTTGATTTCGGGCATGTGGCCTCCGCGGCTGGCTCGAATAAAGCCAATTCTACAGGTCCAATTTTCAAGCACTTGTTGGAACCACAACTCATACACATTCATGCCATCCAATTCGGGAACAAAATTATAATCATGGCTCAATACCGGTCTCCATTAACGGTAACTGACTCTCCAGCATTATTTCGGAAGAAGTATGGCCCAATGACTCCACCAGCCCATAGAACACACCAAACAGTCAGTTTTTGTGGATGTAATGGCATAAAATGGACGGAGCTTGCGGTGAACTTCGCGAACTGAACCATTACTTTCGAAATAAATTTGCACGATTTGCAAGCGTTGTTCTTTTGTCAACCTGTTCATGATGAAATGGCAAACCAAACTAAATATTAATCACTTGACAGCTGACAAAATGGCCGCCAGTTAAAAAAGTGATGCCAACTTAAAGTTCTATACCCCAATAAAAAACACCCTTTACAACGAGTGACCAGTTTCAGATTGAAACACAGCGTATGAATTTATGTTGACAACCCTGCAATTGAAACCACTTTGACTATCAGCCAATAGGAACACACTTCGCGTGACATCACTGACCCAACATGCGCAAAACATTTATATTTTCTGCGCGGAATGGCGAAATCTTTGTTTCTATCATTCTTGGGATCTTCTGTCTGGGATAGTTTATATTTTAATGTTCCGACTTTCTGAGATTCATTGCATTGTATGCGCTACTAAGAAGCCAGCCCATGTAATCGATCTTTATATTTTGCTCATGATTTTTGGCTAGATCTGCCGACTCTGCTGGGATCAATCACCATCCTAATATGGCAAACCCTCCATCAACTCTGTAAATAAATACTAATTTGTATAAATAGTTTGTTTGTTTTATAATTTGTATAATTATTCATTGTGCATTTCTCACGTTACGAACAGTAACACAATCATCGTCATCATTGTCCATCATCTTCATCATCATCGTCACGGCTCGAACCACAACATTCGAAAATATCCAACGAAATGTTTATCACCGATTTTGCCTCCCTGCAATCAAATGTTATTGATGGCCACTTTGTGCGAATGGCGGCTGGCTGATTGGAAACTCTCCTCTAAATGCTGAACAAACAAATGGAAACGTGCGTGCGTGTGTGTGTGAGTGTATGTGCACACACATTAAAACATACCTGGATGCAAGTATTTATGGAGACCAACACCATCATCAGGCAGGACAACAACACCGCACGCATTGGCTGATGTGGTTAATGAAGCAGACCTACATTATTGTTTGCTGGAAGGGGTGGAAGGGGTGGATGAATGGGGGGAGGGGGGTCGTATGGCAATGATGAGTACCACTGAACAATGCACGCCATCAACTGTAGTTTAATGTACTTGTTATCTGTTGTGGTGGAGCAGCAGCCTGGATGCCCATACAATGGATGTGTGAGTGCATCTACCTCCCTATGTGTGTGTGCGTGCGTGTGTGAGTGATGTACAAAAACTAAATCAACGTAAATAGCTGCCGGAATGATATATCAGTAGCCGATACTTGTTCGCCTGCATTGTCAATGTATTTTAGGGTGATGTCAAGCGTAAAGACTTGTGTATGTGTGTGTGTGTAGCGTAAGAGAACCTGTGTAAAGAAGAGATTGTGTGTACGTGTAAATGAGAGTTGAGTATGTGTGTAAATATCATTTAAACACTTGTTTGATGGACAGTCATTGTGAACAGCCCACACACACGCTGTGTGTGTGTGCTTAGCATAGTCGGCCTTAAAAGATAACTTCCCTTCTCCCAGCAGCCGTCCATCCTGTGGCAACTATTGTTTGTTGAGTTGATGGTTGGTTAATGAATGATGATGAATGAATCAATGAACGAATGCATTTTAAACATAAATGAACATTGCCCGGAAAGGCTTTTGTACAACCATGATTATTGACATGTTGTCATTAGGATTCTTACTATGTCTACAAGTCTGTATATAACAATTATTAAGAGGGCTGCAGTGTAATTTCGATTTCATCCCCACCCCAAACACTTCCAACGCGTACAGCAAATAATGGATGGTCAAGAGACGTGGCGCAAACAAATGGTGCCTATGCAGTTGCCCACAGATTGATTGATCGATGCCTCCGCTTAACATCAGGTTCCTCTACAGCGAATAGAATAGGGAAAGGTCAGCAGCCCTCAACCGTGCGACACCATCCGGCCATGTTCACCCTTAAATTGTTCGGACTATTTTTCAATTAAGTCCGTTTATTGTTATCCACGCTGTGACTTAACCAAAGCGACACACATGCCCAATAAACACATTCAATTAACTCTCAGGCGCGCCAATACGGATGTCTATGTGCTGATGTATTTGTGTGAGTGTGTATGGTTTAAAATTGCATGCATGTCATCGTCATACATATGTTGGTTAAAGCAGTAGGCCAGCATTGTCATTGAATTGGCAGTCGGTTGTAAGAACACGCATTCAACAAAACATTCCAGATTGGAATCTCACTCACTCAACAATATGCCCAACAACAACTGTCGAAGTCATGCTTGTGCCTGTTAAAACACATGTTCTTTCTTGGTGGGATGTACGGACACGGAAAGAAATCTCGGATGGAATAAAAAGAGGAAAACCAATTTTAAATTAATAAATTAATAAATTAATAAATTAATAAATTAATAAATTAATAAATTAATAAATTAATAAATTAATAAATTAATAAATTAATAAATTAATAAATTAATAAATTAATAAATTAATAAATTAATAAATTAATAAATTAATAAATTAATAAATTAATAAATTAATAAATTAATAAATTAATAAATTAATAAATTAATAAATTAATAAATTAATAAATTAATAAATTAATAAATTAATAAATTAATAAATTAATAAATTAATAAATTAATAAATTAATAAATTAATAAATTAATAAATTAATAAATTAATAAATTAATAAATTAATAAATTAATAAATTAATAAATTAATAAATTAATAAATTAATAAATTAATAAATTAATAAATTAATAAATTAATAAATTAATAAATTAATAAATTAATAAATTAATAAATTAATAAATTAATAAATTAATAAATTAATAAATTAATAAATTAATAAATTAATAAATTAATAAATTAATAAATTAATAAATTAATAAATTAATAAATTAATAAATTAATAAATTAATAAATTAATAAATTAATAAATTAATAAATTAATAAATTAATAAATTAATAAATTAATAAATTAATAAATTAATAAATTAATAAATTAATAAATTAATAAATTAATAAATTAATAAATTAATAAATTAATAAATTAATAAATTAATAAATTAATAAATTAATAAATTAATAAATTAATAAATTAATAAATTAATAAATTAATAAATTAATAAATTAATAAATTAATAAATTAATAAATTAATAAATTAATAAATTAATAAATTAATAAATTAATAAATTAATAAATTAATAAATTAATAAATTAATAAATTAATAAATTAATAAATTAATAAATTAATAAATTAATAAATTAATAAATTAATAAATTAATAAATTAATAAATTAATAAATTAATAAATTAATAAATTAATAAATTAATAAATTAATAAATTAATAAATTAATAAATTAATAAATTAATAAATTAATAAATTAATAAATTAATAAATTAATAAATTAATAAATTAATAAATTAATAAATTAATAAATTAATAAATTAATAAATTAATAAATTAATAAATTAATAAATTAATAAATTAATAAATTAATAAATTAATAAATTAATAAATTAATAAATTAATAAATTAATAAATTAATAAATTAATAAATTAATAAATTAATAAATTAATAAATTAATAAATTAATAAATTAATAAATTAATAAATTAATAAATTAATAAATTAATAAATTAATAAATTAATAAATTAATAAATTAATAAATTAATAAATTAATAAATTAATCAGTTATTTCCTTTCCTTTTATTAATATTCAATTATTTTTAGATTATCCTCCCTTCCGCTTCCCCTTTTTCATGTTCATCAAATGGCCTAAAATTTCGTTTCCTTTGATTGTAGGGCAAAGTAACGTTTTATTTATTTTTTAATTTAACTCCATAAATACATTCTTTTTATTTGTTCTCTGCTGTATTATTTATTTTTTAAGTGTGTATGTATGTGTGTTGGTATGTACAAATAATATAAAATTCAATTTATTTTGATTGGATTTAGTTTTAAAATTGTGTAGGGCAAGTATTCGGGGTACACAGTAATAAAAATTGCGTACTCCAAGTTGGAAAAGGCTTAGCGGCAAATCATGATTTATCGTGGTTGTGTGATTCGAAATCAGCCAAACTCAGACAAAAACTACATTTCATTCAAAACAGGTGGCGTATGAGCGATTTCCGAAATTTTCAAAAATAAATTCCTCATACGCCTTAAGAGCCCAATAGATTCAATCGAACTCAATACAGACACAAAACATGTCCTACACATTTCATACAAAATATGTGGCGTTACAATTTTTTGTAAAAAAAAATATATCATACGCTCTGTGATCTTAGTAGATTTTGCTTCAAATAAACTGCCACATTTACACTCCCGCTTAAATGGGAATCAATTCCATTATTTGACATTTCCTCTTGTTATGCGTTCGTTGTGTCTCATGGCCTCAGTCTTACCCCCAACAATAGTTTCGCACATTTTCGCCATTTGCCAACTTATAAACATGTATTTTGTATATGCATGTACTATACGAATGATTGTGTTTTTAGATATGTCATTCTGTGTACATTTTCCAATACAACACTTTTTTTTTTTTTGTTATTGTAGACAACAAGAGAATTTCATTTGTAGAGAAATTCATTTTACTTTTGCCGGCAACAACAGAATATGAGCTTCAGCCACAACAACAACCGGGAAGGGATTGTAGTTTAGGATGAACGTAGTTCAGATCCGACATGAGCAGCACGTGGGCACACACATCCTGAAGTGTCTTCACACTTGAAGTCTAGGGGTATGGTAACTGGTGAAGGCAAATTAAGGATTTCATCAAGTGGCGTTTTTTTTTAAAAAGAATGGGTACAGATAAGGACTTAGACAAGGGACTCTTGTCTTCAGCCAAAGCAAAAGCAAAGGTTAAGAGTCTTCCTTGCGAACACTACCCCCTTAATTTAGTTATGAAAAAGTTCATGAATAACAAAAATCTAGAAAAAAAATTGACTGAAATGTCAACCCAATGTATGTTAAAAACTATTTTTATATTTCACGTGAAGTCAATACCTGAATTTGAAGGTAATTTAGGAATTAATGTTCCCATTATGATCTCTAGCCCTAATTCATCTATTGGGATCACGGAGTGTATGAGCTATTTCGCAAAAATATGTTTTTATTTATTTATTTATTTATTATTAATTACAATACAAAGTAAATTTATATTCTAATTTTTAGGTCCAAGGGTAAACCGGGTGACACAGACCATATGTTTAGATTTTTGCAGCGACAGACCAAAGCCTCTGGTGGGAATCGAACCCACAACCCCCACGCTGATAGGCAAGCACGCTAACAACTCGCCTACCGGGGCGCTTGAAAAAAAAATATGTTATAAATCGCTTGTACTCCACCTGCATTGAATGGAACATAAAACAGTTGAATGTTACGTGTGTTTGAACAATTCTACAAGGAGTCTTCTCTAAATCTTGAATAAAAGCGAAAATCTTCTCCCGATTTTAACGATCTATACCTTATTTTAATTGTAAGATATGTGGCTTTATGATAAACTGCTGATAACACGCAGCTTTTGTCATTTACGATTTTTTTTTATGAATTCTTTTTCAGCAAGAAAATCTGCAAAAAAAAAATTAACTTTCGTATGAATTTACGGAAAAAATCCGACTTAAATTTTGAATAACACTGAAGCTGTCATTCAGACCGAATGGTACTATAAAAGAAGATTTCAAATAATTTGGTGGTTGACTTTTCAAACTTTATTTCAACGCCATCGAACAAGTCGTTTTTGAGTTATGACACTTGTTGTATCAAAAAATTTTTTTAACAAAATTTTTTTTAAAATTTACGAAAAAAATCCGAATCTCTCAAACAGTCATTGAGATTAAAGGGCACGAAAAAAGAAGTCTACAAATAATTCTGTGGTTGATTTTTTAAAATTTATTTCAACATAATCGTACAAGTCGTTTTTGAGTTATGACAGTTGTTGTATCAAAGATTTTTTTTTAAAATGTTTTTATAAATTTTACGAAAAAAAGAATCCGACTTGAATTTTTTATAATTTTGAAACTGTCATTCAGACAGAAGGGCACTAAAAGAAGAAGATAACAAAACATGTTGTGGTTAATTTTTCAAAATTTATTGCAACACAATCGTACAAGTCGTTTTTGAGTTATGACAATTGTTGTCTCAAAAATTTTTTTTTACCTACATTTTTTTTTCAATTTACGAAAAAAAAATCCCAGTCTCTCAAACAGTCATTGAGATTGAATGACACTAAAAAAGAAGAAGAAATTTATTTCAACACCATCGTCGTTTTTGAGTTATGACAATTGAAAGAATTTTGTTCCGCCAAAATTTGTTCAAAATTTATGAAAAAAAAATCCGGCTTAAGTTTTTCATAACTCTCAAACAGTCATTGAGATTAAAGGGCACGAAAAAAGAGTTAATTCGTTTTTGAGTTATGAAAAAAAAATTTTTTTTTACAAATTTTTTTCAAAATTTACGAAAAAAAAATCCGACTTGTGTTTTTTATAACTTTGAAACTGTCATTCAGACAGAAGGGCACTAGAAGAAGAAGATAACAAAAAATGTTGTGGTTGATTTTTTAAATTTATTTCAACACAATCGTACAAGTCGTTATTGAGTTATTGAGTTATGACAACACAACTCGGACTGTGTGAATTGGAGCGGTGTCAAGCTAAGACGTCAGCTGCAAGTCTTCAAATATAATAATAAATTTCCCACACGGAGTGTAAACAGAGAAGATGTTCAATGTTCACAAACGTTTGATAGTCACAGTTAACTTAAGAGCAAAGTTGGTCCTATTCACATGACCGGCAGTGTGGATGTGGAGAACTGCATTACGAAAATGTAAATGATGGTGCACAACTATATAGCAATGGGTCGTAGTCGCTTGCAGGAGATATTTGAACATTTATTTTACGATTTGGTTATGGACAATTTCATGAAAAGGATTTGGTCCTGTAAGTGTGGTCGTGGTCGTGGTCGCCATTTGATTGATGTTGTTTTTCATTTTTAACGGCATACCTTAC
Organism: Hydrotaea cyrtoneurina; assembly: GCA_958296145.1. Taxonomy (NCBI): domain Eukaryota; kingdom Metazoa; phylum Arthropoda; class Insecta; order Diptera; family Muscidae; genus Hydrotaea; species Hydrotaea cyrtoneurina. The sequence goes on from OY282515.1 coordinate 80,132,139, forward strand.
TCTTTATTGTGAAATAAACATCCGATCATTTATCTCAAAATGATTTCTTTGAATACCAAAATAACACCTCTTGTTGAACAAACCTGCACGAGAAAATGAACACAAATCTGTTTATTTTTTTTTTGGTAATTGGGTTGAGGACACCAACGAATATCAACGCTTAAAAAAAATCGATTGCTGACATCTGTGAGTCTTTAGTCAGTTTTCTGTTTATCCCTCTTTGACCTTTTCAGAGATATCCAAACATAGTAACCCACTCTTTGGAGATTCTATGCCATAGTGTCTATCACTGGCGACCTAACCTCTGTAGAGGAATTTGTTCTCTCAGGACTCTCTTGTTAACCTATGAATTTTTAATAGCCACCAGAATTTTCCATATTTTCTATATGAACTCACAGTGTGTTTTGCAACAATTGGGATTTTTCTCTGTGATTTATATGAAGCTGGGTTTTATTAGATGCGAATAAAAGCAAAGAGAGAGAGAAAGGTGGAGAGGTAGTAAATCTACAGGAATTTGAAAAAAAAATATTTTTAACGATTTACGTGCTTTGATTAATGATGGCCAACAACAGCGAAAGCAACCAAGGAAATCCATGTTAAGTAAAGAAGCCACAAACCGGAAATAGCCGGAAATGATGTTTGATGGTAAGAGGGAAAGTTTCGTTTCGGTCGATTCGGGGTAAATTAAAAGACCATCTGCCTAGAGTGGCATCTATTTGCGAAAAATGGAAACTGTGGTGAAGAAAATGAGTTTGACATAGTGTGTCAACGGTAGACACAGGTGTTGGAGTCAATCTGATGGCTTCTAATAAACCTTTAGCGAGTGTGAGTTATATTTACGAAAAAACGGGCTGTGGTTGCGACAGAGGAAAGCAATGTACGAGGGCCGATCAATAGTTCCGTGACTTTTCGAATAAAAAATCGTTTTTTTTTTTTTTTGCATTTATTATTTTTTATGTTTTCAACTTAATTTCCTTTTAGCTCCATACACGTAGTCCAACGTTTCTCCAATTTTTGTATCCCCTCCAAAAAATAGAATTTTTCGAGGTCATTCATGGACAATTTAGAGTAAACGCAGTAACCATCTTGTAGACAGCTTTCTTAAACGAGCAATCTGACGCACTTTTACTCTTCGATCAGCGAACACCATATCGTGGATTTTTTTCGATATTTTCGGATGTATTGACCTTAATTGGCCACCCAGAATAGAAATTACTGACAACGAAAGTCAGTAAAGCACTTTTTTGCCATTGAAATGGTTTTATCAAAATCCACGACATTGTATATTTGAACCGCAGTTAAACACAAACTACATGAAGGAACTCTCTCAAAATTTGACAGTAGTCTATTAACAGATGAGCAACAGATTAATGGGAGCAGTGTTGCATTTCGTATAATTACGAGGGAAGTTGAAAAAGTCTTATTTATTTTATTTTTTTATTTTTTTATTTAATTACAATACAAAGTAAATTTATATTGTAATTTTGGGTTCAAGGCTAAACCGGGTGACACAGAGCATGTGGCTAGACTTTTGCAGCGACAGACCAAAGCCTCTGGTGGGAATCGAACCCACAATCCCCACGCTGATAGGCAAGTACGCTAACCACTCACCTACCGGGACGCCTTCCCCTCGTTGTTGATTATCCACAATTTCTTGATATGAGGGCCTTTGAAGTACGTGACACCAAATCCTGGAGATCGTTGACAAAAATGATGAAAAACTCAGATGAAAAACAGAATACATTTTACTGTGGCCAATAAAGGCGGTCACTTGTTTGTCATTGTATTCAATAAAATTCAAATAATACAAAAACAAATCATCTGTAGCCATCATTTGTTTTTTTTTTTTTTTTTGTTTTAAGTTATTCAATATTCACATAAATATTCATTTAAATACAAATTTAAAAAACAAAAAAACACTATTTCTATTTTGCAAAATATAGGAACAAGAGCCTGAATAATTTAAATATTTTTCATATTTTCTATTCAAACGTAGTCAGTTCTACAACTTTTGAAATGTCAACCAGAGTTAGGCGAAATATTGCTGCTGTTGATATGTTTGTTAAAATTCATACACGACATGATATCGTATATCGAAAAACTTTTCAAATTATCCTAACAAAAATGTCTTTTGTCTTGCTCTCAGTCCCTGCCCCTCTCTCTCTCTGTCTCCATATACCTTTCCCTTTCTATCTTTTGAAAAATAAAAGAAAATATGATATAGTCACGTATTATTTGGTTGGTGTGAGTGGCAAAGACTATAGACGTGTCTAAATGCAGCACATGCAAAATAAAGTGATATGCAGACATAGGGTACATGGTTTGGGAGTGATGAAACTTTAATTGGGATTTTAAATATTTTGTTTTAAAAACTAGCGGTACCTGGCGTGAGGAAAGAAACAGAATTATTAAATCGACCAATGAGGAAATACTTTTTTTGGAATTGGTACTTTCTTCTACTCCAAGAAGATTGATCCCTGCTAGTTTGGAAGACATGCGTCTAAAAATAACGTGAAACAAGAATTTCCTAGACCACCGCTCATCCAAGATTCCTGAATCAGGAATATACATATTTGTATATAACCTTGCATCAGGCTTCTCGGGAAGATAAGCAATGTTTTTACTTATCTTCTTCTTCTTAATATATATTTACCCTCGAGACTGATTCACTGATTCACTGATTCACTGATACACTGATTCCCTGATTCACTGACTCTGTCACGCAGTGCGTAGGAATTTAAACAGGCATTCTATAATAATTCTATAAATAATAATAATAAAAAAAATAATATTTTTTTTTGTACAGAAATTGTGTTTTCCCCAAATTTTTTTTTTACCAAAATTTTTTTTTACCAAAATTTTTTTTTTTCCAAAATTTTTTTTTTTACAAATTTTTTTTTCCACAAAATTTTTTTTTTCCACAAATTTTTTTTTTCAACAAATTTTTTTTTTCCACAAAATTTTTTTTTTCAACAAAATTTTTTTTTTCAACGAAATTTTTTTTTTCAGCAAACTTTTTTTTTCAACAAATTTTTTTTTCCACCGAAATTTTTTTTTAACAAAATTTTTTTTTTCAACAAAAATTTTTTTTCCACCAAAAATTTTTTTTCCCAATTTTATTTTTTTTCGAAATTTTTTTTTACAAAATAGTTTTCTCAAAATATTTTTTACAAAATTTTTAAAATTAAGTAACAAATACTTTCTCAAGCAAATTAACGGGCGCCATAGGCGCATTACAACTTACTAGTATTTCAATAAAGAATGAATTCTAAAATAAAAAATTCCTTCTTGCGGCATCTGGAGTATTTATGTTACAGATGCCTTGGATGTTTTGGAGATTTATCCAAAGAGTCATCAGAGATTTGTTCATCATCACATGCGCATCGTCCTCTGCATTCACCAGAAGCTCTTCCTTACCAAAAAAAAAATGGCCAGCCTGTGTCACCACATATCAGAGATGAACCCGGCATCTCCTTCGGAACATGTTGGGTAAAGTTTTCAATGTGAAGCCACTTGTACCAGGAAAATATGTCATCGGACTGGTGTTGGAACTTTTGCTTACAGGCGCGCGATGGCAGCGTTGGTGGACGAATCGTATTCGTATTCACCCGGTGCAAAGACCACCGTGAGGTAAGGCCGTCATGACAGGTACTCACATTAAACTCGGCTACTCTGTACCTTTTCTTCGAAATCGTGGTGGGTTTACCTTTCGAGACCGAGGTCTCCAGGTTATTATGAAAAGAAAATGTTTCGCAAAGATCACCTCGGATACCAACGACGAATGTTTTTACTTGGGGTTGGGCTTTTTATGATATTTTTATCAGTCACATTCTTTGTAGGAGGTTCGCCTGACGAACTAATTCGAAAATCCCCCTACTTGACAATGATTTAAAGTCCCCCGAACAACTCCGCCATTCTTTGATCGCAACACTACACCGAGCCGAACGCTACCATCGATTTACTGGGTAAACCACAGCCACTGCGAAACTCCTCGAAGGACCATTTCCAGTTGGTCAGGCTCGGACAAAAATCCTAGGGCTCCTGATCACCCGCAATACCAAATTGCAGACTCGATGTTCCCATTTACACCTGCAAGGCAGTTGTCTACAGTCAGCATCTTCCGTATGATGGGATCGTCGCAAATTTGAGACTGGTTGGCCATCTAAGAAGATCCCTATTCATTCTAGGTGTCAAATCAATATACAGGAAACCTATTGACATCGGTCCATAGATATCTGTATAATGTCGTCCAATACAAATTAGAACTGTGAGAATTCAACTACCAATCGCTTTACTAAACAACCAAGAAAATGTATCACCCCCCTGCCGAGTCACCCTGTGATGTCATATTTATATACATGAGACACGAGATGTTTTCCATACATTGACATCTTTGCAAAATAATGCAGTTTTCAGCAACTTTCAACAACTTTTTGACTGTAATATGTTTGAAACAAATATCAAATGGGAAATCCCAACAACTTTGCACCAAAAACGGTTCAAAGGGCAGTGATGGAATATAAATAATGTTAAAAATATCCATTTATTTAGGAATATTTTATAGTAGAGATTGATTTTGTTCAGAAGTAAGGAGTCTTTAAATTGGATGTTCACCTTTTGTGAGCAAAGGTGCCGACTGTTTGGAAAACTTTGAAAAAGAAATGACAAAGAATTTCAGTTTTTTCATTTTTCTTTTGTTGACTGTTCTTGTCTCAGTCATTGTGACCTCATAAATAACTGAAATATAATGAAATTGTTTGTATGGACACACATATATGCATGTATTTACATAGGTACAATTAGATGTGTGCGTGTGTGTGTACATATGCACTCGCATGTATGTATATCACTGGGTGTAATTTAAAACCTATAGAATTAACATCATTTATTCTCAAACATCTGTATGCATATGGTCCCTGGAGGCCAAAGAGAAATGAAGATGTCATTCAGTTGGACGCCAACGTACCTCTGTATACCCTTCACCAAGAATAGCTTGCCAGTTATTTTAGTTGGTAGAAGGGATAAGTTAACCAGGTGAAGCAACCCATGTGTTGACAACAGAACAACTGATCTTCAGTCAGCATTGCCATTACAATGCAAAGAAACTGATGGTAACGCCATCACTGTCTTTTACATATTTAAGTTGGCAACTCACATTTGATACTTTAAGGTTATAATGTTAACAGAAACTGCGGGAAGTTCAATCATTTGACACCTGGTAAGATGGACATTTGAGGAGGGAGACTAGATACTTAGCCCATTTCCAACCACGCTGCAAACATTTTTGAATTGTTCGATTGTTCGACTGTTTGATTAATCGAACACCAGTTGGAAATGCGATTACAGGAGTTCTTAAACAGTCGATGGCGGCTTATCTTGAAAAGGAAAATTGCCAGCATCAAAGTTAAACGAAGGATCGCGTTGGCAAAATGATGCTACGTTGGACTAAGTTAAAGAACAAGGAATATGGTTACTTGGTAAGGCAGATGAGGTGATGCCAGTTGTTGCCATAAGCAAGATCCTTGGGGAAAGTTGATGACCTCGTTTGTGTTAACGAGAAGGCATCAAATGAACCGTGAGCTATATCAGGACATGAATGTAGTTTAGCTCATGAATGGAGCACTGATGAAGCAATGAAGGACGAAATAATTCAAACGCTGCAGTCAGAAAGACGTTAGGGGACAACTACCACGGTAGGCACACACAGGATAGACTGGCACTCCGTGTGAAGGACCAAGTGGAAGATTCTTCGCGTATCACGCATTGGAAAAAATCAAGCAAAGGAAAGCATCAAATGAACCGTGAGCTATTACATAAATGTAGTTAATCGTATCAATGGAGCACTGATGAAGCAATGCAGGACAAAATAATTCAAACGCTCCAGCCACAAAGACGTTAGGGGACAACTACCACGGTAGGCACACACATGATAGTCTGACATTCCGTTGGAAGGACCAAGTGGAAGAACACAAAGGACCGAAAACATTTCGCAAGCAACCCAAGACCAACAATAGGCTAGGTAAGTAATCAAACCATCCTAGTCTACTTACTTATTTCCATTAACATTCCATAAAGGAACAGACGGGGAACTTCTCTCGAATCAGTGAGCTGTGTACGATATAATTTGTATACTCACTGACCGGGACCTACTGGTTTAAAGAGATTGCTCTCGTACTCGTAAAGTCGCCAACATTTACAAGGTGGAAACAGCCGCTGAAAAATGTTTGATGGTCTTACCCGGTTTCGAACTCGGGTACTTCTGTGTGATAGTCGGTAGGTAGTGTACCTACCACACCACGGCCTTCCATCCTATTCTATACTCGATACAAAGGATCGTTCCTTTCAGGAAAATCCTAATTTAAAATGAATCAGTTGTTCTGGGAATTCTGGGAAGATCAATTTCAATTTTACACCATTTTTCAGTTGAGCCCATCGCATTTGAATATAATAGACCAGCATTCTTTACAACTCTTCTGGAACATATTTCCAGATGTTGCCAATGTTGTAACAAATGCAACATACTCCCATCACATAGTGCAGGGTGTATCAAGAACAAAAACAAAAACCATCAAAGACGAAATAGTGTGTGTAACTGATATTCTAAATGGTAATGCGGCACTCTTCTAGGCTAGCCAGGGAGGGGCTGGTATGTGACGACTGTTTGGATGATGATACGATTATGTTTGGTATAAATAGACCTGAAAGAAGCAACTGAAACACCATCACATACACACGCACACACATAGCAAAAAAAAAAAAAAAGACAACAATGAAGATGCCTACCACTGAATGAAAGAAACCACAGTTGGATGAAAGTAACTGGAAATGCATCATCCATCCAATAAACGGCAGCCAAACCGTTATGATTCCGACACATTGCAATACAAGACCAAACCAATCCACATGCCCGCACAAGCATCATCATGGTTTTGCAGATGTGTTTCCAAGCATACGAGTGAAGGGCTTCCTTCTTAGCTGCAGAATAACTAGGCAAAAGTAACAACAACAACAACAACAGCAACAAAAAGAAGAAAGACAATAACACAACCAATGTAATTTTAGATGAAATAACGACAAATTTGTTGTAGACATATTCTAATTATATATCACAATAACAGTGGAAAAACGCTTGAATTGTATTACCACCACCAAACCCATTGTGGACGGACGCGATGGCACACAACTGAATGTCTCTGAAAAGAAAAACGCCAAAGCTATTCCTTGAGGAGACATACAGAAATATATGGCCAACAGGAATGTCGGACAAAATCCAATACTGCAAAAAAAAATACCAATTTCAATTTGCATTTAAAAGCGAAAAATATACTTTTGATGTATTTTTTCAGTGGTACGATTTTCTACAGGGTGTTATTTTGAATCACCCGGTACTTTGGTAGTTGTCACTGTTGAAGCCTTTATTCTTTGACATTTGACAAGTAGAAACTATGCCATTACTAAAAATGGAACGATACAGGCTTTAACAGCGCATTGAAATTATTAAAATTCACTACAAAAATGGTGAAAATCTTGCAGTCAATAAAGTCTTGCAGGAACAGTTTCCGGACCGTGTTAACTCTCGGTCCTCGGTTAATTAAAATCACTCCTACAAAAGCAAGATTTCTTTTATGAAAACCACGCCCACATAACCAGGATTTCTGGTTAAAAAACCACGCCTAATTAACGACCTAGGATGATATGAGAGGTACTTGTCTGTACATTAAAAAAAAATGTGTCCAACTTTTCAGATTCAAAATGGGAGGGTCGATTACTCTGCACAACAACAAAATTATTTTTTAAATAAATAATCACTACACAGTTTTAATGATCCCCTAACATTTCCGGACAGTTCTGCAGGTACGATCATAACTGCGTTTATGCAATGAAAAATTTTATATTTATTGCTCAAACTCATTTCTTGGGTCCGAAGTTGTTGTCAAATCTCATCTGGGATTAATCTCCTGCTCGCAAAGACGCCGGTACTTGTCTTTGGTAATTTTTGACACGAGTACCCTTACTGTGTGATGTCCTGACCAGACAAAACTAAACGACTAATGCCACCAGCGTCGGAACGAAGAAGAGAAACATTATTTGCAAATCTGGCAACACACTAGCTCTGCCGTCTCCAAACCGCCACAAAGCGAAACGGTTTTCAGTCATTCAAACTTAGTGCTGACTAATTGGCTGCTCTGCTCACTGGAAAGGAATCGTATACAGACAAAATGAAATATTAAGAAGGGAAAACAACGGCATGTAATGTAAGAAGCAACAATCACGATGATGTCCAAATGAAGATGATCATGATGTGATGTCTTCGGTTCGTGTAAAGAAGAAAAATAAAAAACCGAAACCTTCTTTCCATTTAACTGTTGTGGGGATGCAATGTAACACTACCTCTCACAAAGTATACATACATGGATGGCATGGCATGGCGATACGGCGACGTGGAGAAGTGAGTGTGTTCAACCCAAACACAAGTCAAGAGTATCACTGCCCATATGCACTGCGATCATTCATACATACACATTTATAGAGGGTATATAGTAGAAGGAAACTATAAAAGTCCCATGTAAAATATATATGAAGGCGAAACGAAACGAAAAATAAAAAAAAAAAAACATTATCGTCTTTTGTAAAAGTTTTCTCAGCTGTAACAGGTTTTCAACATTTAAGCTGAGGTTTTAAATTTACAACAAACAGTTGATGTCAGATGGAAGAGCTTTAAACATCACATGTCCAGCTCTTGATGAGCACCAGACAACAGCGGCGGTGGCTGATGTCAGGCAAAAACGCGCTATCCTTTGCAAAGGAAAGGATATAAAATAAAATAAAAAATAATTATAAAAAGTGATAGATTTCAGTGTGTAGTGTAATTTGCAAAAGCGGAAAAATCAATTTTAAAGAACTGAGATCGGTTGGTGCATAGATGGGTTAAATAGTTTTGAAAGTGCATAATTTTTTTTTTTCAAACACAAAGAAAGAAAATATACTCAAATCAAACGAAATTCTAGCACCATTCGAAATCAGTGCTTTTAATTGAAAAAAATCATCATCATCATCGGGTCAACATTGTCCAACGACTAACTGAAAACAACAAAGAAATCCTAAGTGAAATTTATTATTTAAAGAAATGTAGTGTGATCCATTTTTTAAAAAATGAAAAACTAAAAAAACTTTGGTATTGCTATTGAATGGCTTCTGCCCGTGAACGTGAACTAAGCAAACTGTCAAAGCCCACAAATGCTAATGTCAATAACATTTCGCTGCTGTTGTAAATTATCAGCCGAAGATTGACTGTAACAACCAACCAACAAACACGCGTTTGTTTTGTTTGTGCCTGTATTTCAATGAAACCCTAAAAGTGTTCCAATTTGATATCAATCACATCCAGATCATCCACAGCAGCAACAATAACACTGACAAACATCAACTGAAAATTGCAGAAATTAACATTTGAATTGTAAACTGAAAACAGAATTGAAATTTTAGAAATGAACGAAATTATTGTGATTCTTAAATTTGCAAATTGGATAATAACTTACTTACTTATTTACTTCAGTTGGCTCTAACATCTGTTGTTAGTCTTAGCTGGCTAAAAAAAAATTATATGTTTTACTGGGCTAAGAGATTACTCTCCTGCTCGCAAAGGCGCCGGTATTGACGATGTGAAAAGGTCTACTAAAAAATGTTTAGGATAATCGCACCAAGACACGAACCTGGGTTTGTAGTGCGATAATCGCACACACTATCTTTCATAAGATAACACTTATCATGTCAACTCAAACCTTCAACACTCAAATCATCCGGAACCGAGCATAGTGTATGCGTTTGCCAACTGGTAGTTATATTCTAATTTTGTTTGGGGTTCAGTTGAATAAGAGGCTAGGACATACTCTTAAGCGTGTAATGGGCTTTCCTCCTTTTCCTTGAAAAAATCTGTTAAGGTAGGTGCTCGTATAAAATTTACTAAGGTTTTTTTTAAATTGAAAATTGTTGGTTTTATAGCATTATTCTTGGGAAATCTGGGTTGTAGCAGAGTAAGTGTTCCTCGGTATCTTTTCGCGTGCCTCGCACATGAGAGCACTGTTAAGGATATAGCATCACTGTTGTTACGCCCACATTCCAAATAACAAGGGATCTTATGGCTTTCACAGTCGTTTTACTAAACTTCTAGTAATGTATCCTCTGCAGTTTCACATTCTCATAACATTTCATGTTTCATGTTGTAATATTTATTCAAGCAAATATTTAGTTTCATTCTACAAAAAGAAAAGGTCACATAGGTGGTTACAATTCTAAAAACTACTATGTGGTAGTGTATATTAATATAAAGAAGTGTGTATAACCATACAAAAATCGTAGACTTCGCCAGCAAAATGTTGTTAGTTACAGTAGGTGTATTTATTTAGAATAAATCCTTTTCAAATGGATGATGGGGATGGCCATAGACACTAGAGGGAAAGAAAAGACAAATAAATTAATATGGTTATTATTAAAGCAAAAAAACTACAATTAAAATCAAAACAATATAACAAGACTACAAAATAAAAATTGGGAATACAGCATGGTTTCAAAATCAAAAGCATGTACTACGAAACACTGATCTATAAAATCAAATACGTGGATTTGCATTGTTTTATAATCAAAAAAAAAAACAGTTAGCTGGGAACTGACCCATTGTATGACGAAGCATTTGATAGATAATGCTTTAGGGTTGAATGATACCCCATTGAAGTTTATTAAGTTATTGAAAATTGAATTATCGTACTTCATTTCACCGATGAGTGCTTCTTATGTACAACATGGAATACAACATTGGTTCAAGACGCAAAAAAAATGTTACACAAAATCATATCAATTGAAGAATAGTGTGTTTAGGTTCAAATTCATGCGAAACAAACCCGTTTGGTTAGGTGGCTTTCGGCCAAACTGCTACTAAATGAAAAACTGGAACACATGTTTAAGAGATGAGCGAGTCTATTGCATGGACTTTCTCCAAAAAAATGTCCGTACCATTTACAAATAATGAAATTTACTACAATATTTTAACGTAACTCGAATTTGTTGTTTATATGTGGATATAAATATGTTCAACAAATAAGGTAACAAATGTATATCAACATTTTCCTACGACCATTTTTGACTCTCTGTCACGCCTTTGTTTTCCTCAACATCCCTTGAACTCAACAACCTCTGAACTCAATAAAATGTGCAATTTCCGAATCCAGACATGCAGTTTAAAACCGGCTACAACTAAGTTAAAGAGATAAAATCAATCTGAGTGTAGAATAAGAGAAAAACATAGGTGAACGCTAGTAGCGACTATTTGTAGATTTAGGGATTTTTTTAAATTTAAAGTCTTGAATTAATTATCTAATTATTTATAAGCCTAAATCAGGCACTGTACTTCAATTTGATTAAATGTTCACGGTCGTGAAAGGCAAGTATACAACATGCGGGTGGATTGTGTTTCTAAATTCATTAATGTGGGCGAAGAGGAACTGTTAAATCTACAAACTACTAATATTTAGAAAAGTTCAATCGTTTTAGTAACAAAATGTAAATAAAAAAATATTATGCTAAAAATAAAACATATAATTAATTAAGATTTGAGGTTGGGGAAACAATCTAGTAACTAAAAACCATCTCAAAACAAATAAACAAAATTACTTGTTTACCAAATTATAATGAAATTCTTTGGCAACAACAAACAATGATATTTTGTGTGTGTGTTGCTGTATAGAAACGAACGTTTAGAACTCATCATGGAAAGGATAATGAGGATGCGTGCCAGCATCGCTGATAAAGTATAAAAATATAAATTTATAAATCAATAAAATAACAGAAATCTCTATCAAACAAAAATAAACTTACGCTAGCAAAGGCACCAAACGACCATTACAATCGAAACTGTCGATGCTGGCCATATCTTCAGCGGACAATTCGAAACTGAAAACATCAAAGTTCGAAGCAATGCGGCTCTTGGTAACCGATTTGGGTATAACAATATTACCACGTTGGATTTGGTAACGGATCAAGATTTGTGCCGGAGTCTTGGAATTTTTGGTAGCAATAGCAACAATCTATAAAAAAAAAGAAGATTAATGTTATTAGAAGAATTCTCTTTGGATTTGTCGTAAAAGTAAATACCTTAGGATCCTCCATCAACACGGGATCTCCAGCCTTGGCCCATGGGCGATTGGGTGAACCTAATGGACTGTAAGCCGTAACGGCGATATTTTTCGATGTACAATATTCCATTAAACGCTTTTGCGTCAAATATGGATGACATTCAACTTGATTGGTGGCTGGTGGTATGGTGGCCACTGCCAAAACACGTTCAATCTGATTTTTATTGAAATTTGAGACACCAATCGATTTTACTAGGCCATCATTAACCAACTTTTCCATTTCCTTCCAGGTATCCACATAATCCACATCGGAGAAAGCTGTCTTGCCCTCTCCATCAACGGGGAACAGATCACCATCCTCTTTATAGCCCATGGGCCAATGAATCAAATACATATCGATGTACGATAATTTCAAGTTTTTCAAAGTGGTCTCGCAGGCACCACGTACCAAGTCGGGGCGGTGGAAGGTATTCCACAATTTGCTGGTAATGAATAAATCTTCACTGCAGTGTAACAAAATGAAGGAAAGAAACAGTAGTTCGTATTAATTTTCTCATGCTAATGTTATGTTACTCACCGTTTTACTACACCATCGTTAATTTTAGCGTCAATACCATCGCCCACCTCATGTTCGTTTTGATAGACATGAGCACAGTCGATGTGACGATAGCCAATATCAATGGCATCTTTGACGGCCTGAGCCACTTCACCTTTGGGACTCTAAAAGAATATTCAAATATTAGATGATAAGTAAGGTTGGGTAATTAGTTTACGTTGTAGAATTTTCATAAATTGTTGTTAATTTTAACAAGTTCAAATGTTTTGTGGCACTTCTGCAACTTCAATAGGAAATTACATGTGATAATTGGAAAATTGTTTGCAATTTCTAAACCATTTCATTATTGAGCTCAACCATGAAAAACAATACAATAATGGAAAATGCCAGTGGAATTTCTTTAATTTAAAATCTTTTGCAATGTTTTTTAGTTATTTATTTATATTTAATCATACGAAAAATATTTCTTTTGCAATGTTATAAAAGAAAAATGCAAGGGATTTAATAACCGAAACTTTGGTAGATTTTGATCGTCACCACTCCATAGAGAATTTAAGAAATGTCACGAATTTCATTACCCAAACTTTGCTTGTTCTTAATGTAGATTTTCCTTTATTGCTCATTTCAACCCAAATTATTTCAAGAAAGCTCGTTAGAAATCGTAATTTTTCATATTCAAAAACATTTATAAAATCTTTTTTTCAAGCATTTGTTTTCTAATGCTTGAAAAAAATATTCCATGATGCGGTCACATAAATTTACAAACAAAATTGAACTAACCATCTACTGATAAGAGAACAATCGGTGCCTGTTTTGCCACTTTGCCATATCATCTCAAAGATTACTACTTTCATGAATCCGCTTCCCCATCATCATCCCCTCCCCTATTGCTGGTTAACATAATTAATTATTTGAAAATAAAAATCACATTACAAGCCATCAGTTATCACATAAATTTCGGCATGACAGTTTAAAGGGTAACAGGCAAATTGTTATTACCCAAAAAAGTAAATTGTTGCTGATACTGAATTGCGATTGTCATTTCTGTGGGGGCAATAAATAATACAAATATTTATACAACGAAAAATGATTATGCCAAATATTGCCAAATGTTAATCTCTATAAACGATGGATTATTTTACATGTCTTCATAATTAGTATTAGTTTAGGGGATAATCCTCTCCGCCACGACAATTTGATTTTCATATTGATTCTGTTGCTTAGGATTAAGTGCGGTGGTGATAAGCTCACATACACATTTCTCGTTTATTGCTATTTAATGAAGAGTTCTATTCGATAATATATACTTAAAACGAAAACTACGTAGTTACAATTATAAATGGGAATTCAACTGGTGCTGGCAATCGACAATTTGTTGAGATAGTGTCGAAGCATTTTAGATAGTAAGAATGTTCCCCAAGAAAAAAAAACTGTCGGATAAGGCGGACAAATACAGAGATGAATTCCCATAAACGAATCAAAAAAACGATGTAGGGTTCTGTCAGGCCGAAAAATGAATACCTTCCGTTTTGGTATTATGGCCGGCAGACAAAGTTATCACATTTCCATCCTTTCAAAATTAATTTTTTCCAAATTTACACTGCGACCAAATGTGGTTTTTCTGTTACCACGGATTCCAAGGGTATAATGAGATTTGTTAAGAACCGATGACCAACTGCCCTCTCAATAAACGTGGCTTAAACCTATTTGCAGTAGACTTTTTGAGAAACTTGTTGAGTGAGTGCTAGTCTATGAATTGTCACCTCGGAAATTCTGGCGGCTTCAGTAGTAATAGCCATGTAAAAACTTCTATAGAAAAAGCATAAGCCGCTTTTAACAGTAGGTCCCGGTCAGTGGGTATACAAATTATATTGTGCCCGGCTCACTGGTTCGAGTTACCCGTCTGTTCCTTCATGGAATGTTAAGGGAAAATATGTAAGTAACGATATATGCATACTAAACATTGAACGGTTGGGGTGTAATAGTCAGTAGGTGTAGTTGCGACTACCGCACAGAAAAATGTGAGAAAAAAAGGAATTACTGGTTTTAATAAGATACAATATGTGCTGAATTGGTTAATTAGAACATGATAGAAATTTCTAACAGTGAAATATAAATTGGTATTTATTTTTGTCCAAACTTGTTTAAAATTATGGATGCCATCCGGCACAGATTTTTTAAAATCCGAGGGATTCTAGAATAACATCGGAATAATTTTGTGATTTTCTATTTTTTTGATTTGAGTTATGTTCGTGTTTTTTTTATATTTAGAATGCGGAATTAATGACCATTACGTGTAAATTTCAAATTTCCCCATTATTCGTAAAATAAGACCTGTTTTTTAACATAACACCAAATCCAAGTACAGTCAAAGCCCCGGTGGGGATGTACGCCCAGCGGAGATTATTTTGCTTTAAAAATACTGCATGGGACCGAGAAATTTGTCCGTCTACGGGAGCTATCCGTTCGAGGGAGCAGTCCGCAGTACAGGGAGCAGTACAATTTTTGATTTCATATATAGTTGGAGTTCCTCAGTGCTTAAACCGACTGCCCTATGGCCCTATGGCTCTCGAATGATTTGATTTGATTATTAATGCGGTGATATGTTTTCTATCAATTTAACGATTTTAGCAGTAAATGAAAAATCCGGAGTCGGCTTTAAATGCCAGGGTCTGGTGCGTCTATTATACAAATTATGTAGTGCACAGCAATTCGACTAACACAATGTAAGTTAGTCAAAGTCCTCATGAAGTCATATTCCTAGGATGTCCATTTCCCGCTTTTGTGAATTTACGACTATTATTATTTTTTTATAAACTGATTTTTTGCTTGAGACTTTTGGATTTTGTTATTCATCTCGTAGAAGTCAATTAGTTGTTCCTAGAGTATCTGCTTTGCTTGAGCAAACATTCCAAGTTAGAGTATCGCGATTATACAATTTACTGCCTGATAAGTTACAAAAATTGTCTTCAACATGAAACGAAAATATTGGCTTGATTCGGAGAATTTTGCTATGGGGCCGGTCTTCATCTGTCATGTTTCATACAAATTCGAATAGACTTTCCTACAAAAGCCGCAATGCATTTTTAACATGGATTCAGTTTAAATTTCTGATACTGTTGAAAACATTATCTCAGCTAATGGCACGGAAACGGTTATCATAGACACAGCTTTAATGCGGTTTGCACGCTGGTGGCTTTATCGGACCCTATTTCTTTAAAATGAAGCGTAAAAGTGACCCAGAAGTGAACGTCCACAATGCGGCTTGTCATGAACATCCGAAGAATATGTCCGAATCATTTTCAACTGTTGATTCAAATATAAATTGGTGTGTTATTTTTTAGATATTCTATTTCTATTGCACTTAAAACCCCCCTTTTATTTGTGCTTTGACATAGAAAACCCCTACTCTTTTCCAAATGTTTCCTAAATAGTACTTCATTATAGTCTTGGCAACCCTGGCCTATTAATTCCCCTTTACTATAAAATGACCTTGATGGATGCAATTAAATGCACAAAGAATAACTAATCAAAAATATGTGTGCGCTTGTATGTAAAAAAGAATGATTGGCATTTCGTCGTCACTAAGAATTCTATAAATGTCTAAAAACATTCCCCAACAAGAACAACAAGGAAAGAAGATATTATGTACAATAACTAGTTTATTAGATTAGATTCTAGCTATTTTTTCAGATCGGTGCTTTTTTTTAATTAATTCATAATTTTATATAAAATACACATACATTTGAGCAGATAAAATATAATTGATAATTTTTGTACTTACTCCCCATGTTCCCAAACCCAAAATGGGCATTGGATGGCCGCTATTTAATATCACATTCGGTACATTCGCCATTTTTATTGATAAAGAGAACACTTGTAGTTTTAAGTAATTAAATAATCGTAAATTATTTTCCGATAAGATTTTGTCCTCGATTTACACACAGCCGAAAGCGCACAGAACAGAGAACAGATTCGACACGTTCAACCGGCAAATTATAATTAATGAAGTATCGTCAACAGCTGTTCGGGGTTTTTATACGGATGAGAATGAAAGCTTTGACGTCGTAGAGATTAAACAGAACGAAAATCGCCAGCGACGACGGTAGTTCACTTCATACCTATTTTTGAGGGGTACGCACAGACAAATAAATGGGTTCAATCAAATCTAGAACTAATTACACTTGTTCAGCAAACCCTAACCTGACGTACATACAAAGATATTTGACTAATTGACCAAAGAGAACTGAAGATTTCGGCAAATTTGTCCTTGTAGAGACCAACATAGAAATATTTATTTTATTTATTTTTACTAAATTACAATACAAAGTAAATTCATTCTAATTTTGAGTCCAAGGGTAAACCGGGTGACACAGACCACCATATGTCTAGATTTTTGCAGCGACAGACCAAAGCCTCTGGTGGGAATCGAACCCACAAACCCTACGTTGATAGGCAAGCAAGCTACCAACTCGCCTACTGGGGAGCTTAACATAGAAATATATAAAAATGTAGTTCAAGTCTGGCAGAAAAATTGGGGCGAGGGCCGTGGTATCGAAAAAATCACCCGCTCACCTATTTTCATTTCTATTTTCGTCATTGCTGATAAAAATCAATAAACACACTCTTCTCACTTAGCCGGAATTAATCTCATTTGTAATGTAAACACACTTCGGAAACAGTTGCAGATAAAATCCAGTAAACGTGAATTTTCGAGCAATTTGGACACTGTATAATTGCGATTAATTTGGATTGCGTTCCTATACGCCCGCAGCTGTAAATGATGCCTCCTGATAACACACAGAGGGGTCGAAAAATATTCCCTTTTCTTGAGACGGACTGTATGTTACAGCGCAATTAAGGGTTTATGGTCTTGTAGGTGACTATACATTGTTACCAGTCATCTTAAAGTAATAATCTTAATTTCCCAAGACTTTTGTCCAAGACTGACCAACTGGAAACGGCTCTTCGGAGGCTGTAGTTTACCACATAAATCGCCGGGAAAGTTCAGCTCGGCGTCGATTTGCTATCTGAACCAGGTGTTACGACCCGTTGTTCAGGAATTCGATTTCCATTTATTTCGAGTTCACTTGTTTATTGGGTTGCTATGCTTGGTAACCACATTATATATAACTCATACGTGATGGAGGGTAATAATCATGTAAAATTCAAGCGAATCTATTTTTGCATACGCGAACATGGCTGGGAAAGAATATGTATATAAAGTTATGTCTCTGAAGTTATAACTTCAACTGTCTTTAATAGCATACGTAATGCTGGCACAAATTTCAGAAAATCAATAAAAGTCGTAAAAAGCTAAAGAAGAAAAATGCAGATAATATTGAACGTTCATTACTCTTGGCTAGTTGGAAAACCTAAAAAGTGGAAGTTTGTTATAACATTGCTATAATTTTATTCGGATTTGTTACCTTATAGTCCTTCAAAAGATCTCCTTCTTTGTCCGCCCTGGTCCGTTTTTCTGAACCCACCGAAGCGTAACTTGTGATGCAAATATCATTGCATTTCGAAAAATCTATCAATTTTCTTTTTTGTTAAATATGGATGAACTTCTATCTGCAGAGTTTAAGGCATGATCCGGCATTACCGCAGTAAACATTAAATTTTGTTCATGATTGAAATTAGATATGCCCATGTTCTTACACATTTTGTAATGTACCAATTCCTCCATAGCTTGCCAGGTTTCACGAAAATCCACATCACCAAAAGCTACAAGACCCTCGGGAGTCAAAGGAAATAAATTATTGCCATACGGAAAGGACATCGGTGAGTGCATCAAATACATATCCACATAGTCCTGGTTCAAATCAGAGAGAGTCTGAGCACAAGCATGGCAGACTTGTTCAGGATTGTGAAATGTATTCCACAGCTTACTGGTAATAAACAAATCGTCTCTGCCGGAGGAGAATTAAAGAAATGTGAAATTTTCCATCGATTATTTAGATTTTCTATAAAATATTTCAACCTTTTTACTACTCCATTACACATTTTACTCTTAATAACTTCTCCTATGGCGTTTTCATTTGTATGCAGATGAGCGCAATCTATATGACAGTAAACAGCATCTATAGCTAGGCCAACGGCTGTGGCGACTTTAGATGGACGGACCTGCTGAGTGGCAAGAAGATTAATTATACCTAGTTCAAATAATTAAATAAAATCAAACACATACTGCCTGACCAACGATAAACGATCGAAAAAGAACGTAAAATTTTGTACTGGAGAAGGTAAATGTTCTGTCGTTCAGCGAACGAAATTAACGGTCAGATCCTCGGCCAGGCAGATAAATTACTAGTTTTGTTATTTTACCTCAAATTTCCGTGCGCTCATGGCTTTCTGAAATTGTTTGAAGGTAATACTTGTAATTATAGCGGCATTAACAGAGTTTGAAATGCGATATTTACCTTCTCCAGAATTTGGCCATCCTTAGGCTTTTCCAAAACAAGATAATCTTTAGTAGTCTACAAGAATAAAGCAAATGGACTATACATGAATAAAGCAGATATACAAGGACCAATAAATAGGAAATGATGCGTGGTCGAACAATAGTTATGTAATAGTTATACGAGAAGGAGCTCATACAATACCTTCTCTGCACTTGACGAACTGTACGGTAAGATTTGGCTGTCGACCCTGGAGAATTTTTGGGACTAGGGATCTGTCTACTTACGCTCCATGTTCCGTACCCTAATATTGCCATTTCATTGCCGTTATTCATAACAACGGTAACGACGGTATGTTGCAATTGTGACGTAAATTGCGAATAATTGCAGAAAAGGTCCATCAATATCGGTGATAACTACAATATTTCCCTACTTACCTTGTTGGAGAAGATGCCCACAATTTAATCGGTAGCTTGAAGAAGTCCAAAGCTAGAGAGGTTGACAACTTCAACATCATATTGAAGATTAATTGTAAAAAACGATTGATCAACCAAAGCTCTAAGTTTATTTGAATTTTAATATTCAAAATTTAACGGATTTTTTCGAAAGTTTTCTTTGTTGCCATCAACGACAGATTTTCAAAAGCTTTATGATTTTTGGAAATTGTCCAAAACGAAAGCACCCAAGATTATTATGACAATAGGACACCAACAAGAAAAGTGTCAGTACCACGTATAACACTGAGGGACACTTGTTTCTTTAATACAGATTGTGTGTTTGTGTTTTTTTTTTTGAAATCATATAAATAAATGCCTTCACCACAAAATGTGCATTGTGTCAGTCTAAATAATGGATGTCAAATGCCAGTGATTGGTCTTGGAACCTGGAGGGTAACGCTTCTACGCTGGCCAGTGCTATTGCCAAAGCGAATTCTGTCTTATGCAGTGTGTTGTAATACTTAAAATTTTTGATTTTTTTTAGCTACAACGTAATGCTGCGGATGTGGTAAGAGATGCCATTGAGGTGGGATATCGTCATTTCGATTGTGCCCACGTTTATCGCAATGAACCGGAAGTAGGAGAAGCTTTTAAGGATCTAATCGAAAAAGGCTCCATAAAGAGGTTCGCTTATACAAAATATTCCCTAAAATGTGTCCATACAAACTTTTCTTGTTCCTAAGGGAAGACATTTTTGTTACTAGCAAACTATGGAACACCTTTCATCACCCTGACATGGTACACAAGGCTTGTGAGACTACACTGAAGAATTTAAATCTTAACTATTTGGATAATTATCTTATACATTGGCCAATGGCCTATAAAGATGGCGAAGAACTTTATCCCAAAAATGCTAATGGTTCGGTAATATTTTCGGCGGTGGATTATGTAGACACCTGGAAGTCCATGGAGGCCTTGGTCGATGAGGGTTTATGTCACAGCATCGGGCTTTCCAACTTCAATACCTCGCAAATAAAACGCATTCTGGATGTGGCTCGTATACCGCCCTGTAACCTGCAGATTGAATGTCATCCATATCTTAATCAACATGAACTGATGAACTTCTGTAAAGTCCACCGTATCGCTGTGACTGCTTATAGCCCTTTGGGTTCGCCGAGTTCACCTTACAAAAAACCCGGTGACTATCCTATTCTTCAGAATCCCAGAGTTTTACAATTGGCGGCGAAAAATCAAAAGACGGCTGCTCAGGTTTTAGTACGTTATCAAATGCAACGGGGTAACATAGTGATTCCCCGTTCATCCAGCAAGGATCACATGGCCGAGAACTTGAATGTTTTGGATTTTTGCCTTAGTCCGGTGGATATGGAGGTTTTGGATGGTTTGGATTTCGGTGGACGTTATCAGATAATGGCTGAGTATGTACGATGGTGGAGGTCAAGTGTGGAGGACATTTTTTAAAACCCACTTTTTTATCATTTCAGTGCTGTTGGGCATCCCCACCATCCGTTTGATATTCGAACTGCAAAATAGATGCTTACTGACGAACAGATCATTGATTAAGTATAACTAAGTACAAGGGATGTAGTACAAATATAAGTTAAAGTTTATTTAGATTCATAATTAAAATAAAAAAAGGTTTTTAGGAGATTTACATCTATTGAGCCTTCTACAGACATTATCTTCTTTGATCCAACTTTCATTAATTCTGTAAAATCTAACTATCAGGGCAATATAATTTGTTAGGAATCCCTGCCTTACCTTTGTTGCGATGAATAGAATTTTCGAAATTTATTTCAAATATTTGTCCAAGCTTTTATTATTGTTGACAAATGCTAGACTTTCAAAAGCTTTGCCGTTTCTTTTTGGTAATTGTCCAAAAGGAAAGCTCCCAACACTACTGTAGTTGGTGCAATGGGACGCCATCAACAAAATTTTCAGTGCAGTTTATAACACAGAGAGCAGAGTCACTTGTTTGTGTTTTGTTATTTTGAGAAATCTTTAGAAAATACAGACGTAGAAATCTATGGCAGCGTCGCCGACAAATGTGCCTTGTGTCGTTCTACAGAATGGCTGTGAAATGCCAATGATAGGTCTTGGAACCTGGAGGGTAAGTACATATACAATATGGACCTTTATATGATGAAATCACCACCGTAATGGAAACATAAACTTGACCTAGAAAATATGCAACGGCCAGGGTCATTGTCAAGTGCAACATTGTGGGGGTTTGTTTATTGTTATAATGTGATTGATTTGAAAAGCTTTTGATGTTCTCTTTCTACTCATGCAAAGATACAACGTAAAGCTTCGGAGGTGGTAAGAGATGCCATTGCGGTGGGTTATCGCCACTTCGATTGTGCCCACATATATCGCAATGAACCGGATATAGGAGAGACCTTAAAGGATCTAATGGAAAACGGCACCTTAAAAAGGTATTCTATCTTGTAATCCTTTATAACACGTTTTAAAACTCTCTCATTTCTAAGGGAAGACATTTTTGTGACCAGCAAGCTATGGAATACCTTTCACCACCCCAACCTGGTCCATCAGGCTTGTACGACCACATTAAAGAACTTAAATCTTTCGTATTTGGATAATTATCTTATCCATTGGCCCATGGCCTATAAAGATGGCGGAGAACTTTATCCCAAAGACGCCTATGGTTTTCTGGTATATTCACAAATTGACTTTGTGGACACCTGGAGGTCTATGGAGGCTTTGGTCGACGACGGTTTGTGCCGCAGCATCGGTTTGTCCAACTTTAATATCTCTCAAATTAAACGCATTCTGAATGTGGCTCGTATACCACCCAGTAACCTGCAAATTGAATGTCATCCATATCTAAATCAACTTGAGCTGATGGAGTTCTGCAAGGTCCATAATATCGCTGTGACCGCTTACAGTCCTTTGGGTTCGCCGAGTTCACCTTACAAAAAACCAGGCAAAGTTCCTATTCTTGAAAATTCTCAGGTTATACAATTGGCCGCACAGTATCAGAAGACTGCTGCTCAGATTTTGATACGCTATCAAATGCAACGCGGCAATGTTGTGATTCCACGATCGTCCAGCATGGATCACATGACAGAGAATCTGAAGGTTTTGGATTTTTGCCTAAGTCCAACGGATATGAAAGTTCTGGATGGCTTGGATTTCGGTGGACGTTATATGATAATGGCTGAGTAAGTGGATGGGTTATTGTGTACAAATGTTCAGTTTGTTACAACAAATCTTCTCTGTAATTACAGCGCTATCGGACATCCACATCATCCCTTTGAAAAACAAACGGCTAAGGAATAGTTTGTATCAAATGAACTGCTGATAGAATAATATAAAAGTTTAAAAAAGAGGTTAAGGCTTCTGGTCTCCTTTTTCACGTTACATTCTATAAAGGTACCGGCGGAAATCTTCTTTCAAATCGATAAGCTGGAACCTATTGTGCAAGGCTGATTATTTTTACTCAAGACATGTAGGCTTAGAGATTACTCTCTTACTCGTAAAGACAACGGCATTTAAGTGGTAGAAACGGTGGCTGAAAAGTATCGGAAATTCCGTATATTTTTAAAACCAAAATTCTGTTACATTTTAAACTTTTTATAGCATTTTCTATATTGAACTCAGTTCTGTAATTCAAACAATTTTTGAACGGCCAATATTTTGATTTCTTCATTCATACGTTAGTGTATCAAAGATTTGGATTCCTAAAACTCTTTTGCCATCAGAAAACAAGCGACGTATAAATATTTGTAGACTTACGTATAATTTTAGACAGATAGCCAGTAGAATCATTTGTGAAGTGTTTCCCTAGGACAATCCATACATCATCTGGTGTTCCACATGGTATCAACCTTGGACCAGCACTGTTTTTGTTATTCATTAATCATTTGCCGTATTCCATTACTTATGTTCGCTGATGATGTGGAAAATTTGCCATCACACTCAAGCACTGCGGTCTGTCACATGCTGCAGTTTGACTCCTCCCCTAAAAAATAAATGTGCCCATATTCATATTTGTATAATTAACATTTATTGTCCATCATTCTTCATAGGCGCCCTCGCCATTTTCGTCATTTTCATAGTCATTGTTGTCCTCCTCTCCTTCTTCATCGCCCGCCTCCTCTTCCTCCTGTTGTTGTTGGTCCCACCACGACAGCACACCCAAACCGGATTCATTAATGGCTGCCTACAATTTTATAATTCTACAACTCTGCCATCATTTAGTCATTATACCCCGAATACTTACTATTATCCGATATGGTGTTTTTGATTCAACACCCTGGCCCGCAGTTGATGTTGAGGCCGCTGACGCTGATGTTCCTGGTTTCATGTTTTCATTTTTTGGCGGTCCAATCGGTGAACTTTCTTCGAAAATTTCTCGTGATACTCGAAACTTTATGGGTTCGCCTATGTCCATGAACAAATCATGTTTGCCGCCATCCTCTAACGGGTATTCCCACACCCAGGCCTGTTCGGTTTCGTCAAAGCGGGATGGATGCTGCAGAGCGGTGGGTGGTATTAGAATATCATCGAAGAAACCCAATGTAACATGGACACCCTCATGACTGCAACTACGTATTTTCCCCGTCAGCACATTACTTACAGCGGGACGAAAGACAATGTATCGAAAAATTACCTCGGTATGAGAGGCACCATCGCCGGGCAATATAATGGAATCCTTCAGGGAGACAATGTCCTTTAGGGCTATGCACAGGCCAACATTAAGCAAGACCTTCATGAAATTATGAACGTGTTAATACGTAAACTACGTGTTGTTATTCCATTCATCTCACCTTATTGGCCAGCTTACGATTGATTTCATCTCTTATAGCTTCAATTAGTTTCAGATTAAACTGTTCGGGCGCTATGCGAATTGTGTCCTTAAGTTCGGCCAAGGCAAACATTGGTTTATTGTATATAGAAACCGTCAATTATTAATAAATAACGTATAATTGCAGGACAAAATCTGTTGCCGTCGAAAAAAATGCGGGTCTCTCATGCTGTTTTGTTGGTGGTTGTTGTTGTGCTGGTGTTTGGAAACATATGTTCTTGAGATATATATGAAAGGTCCGAGCTATAGAATTAAACAGAACTTTACACCATGGCACAATAATATAAGGTGAATGCAGGCAAACAGCTTACAATGTGTTCGTTTCGACAGAATTTTGAATGTCAAACTCATTGTTAACATTTGAATTTAAACATTTAATATATTTTCGTATTAAACATTTAAATCCAAGAATTAGAATACAAAAATCAACGAATTTTGGGGATCTCAAAACTATTAAAAATAAATGTATAGTTCGCTAAAAATTGTGCCATGAGTTGTAACTCTCTGCAGAGACTGTCAGAATTTGACAATCAAAATACCCAGGGTTGTATGTGAGTTTTCGTTTGTTGGCCAATTGCGCCTTCCTTCTTTTATTGTTCCATTACTTCACACTAAGAAATTGCCAAAGGGGGACGAAGATGTATCTAATTGGTACCAAAATTAAATTCAATTAGATTTTATGCTCACGGCTCGAAAACCTTCAACCCATTCAAATAAATGTGCCAGTAACTCAGTCATGGAAAAGGATCAGATCTCAATTTTCAAAAACAGTCGGCAGTTTTTTCAAAAACAGGGAATAGAGATATCACACGTACTACTAACTTTTGTAGTATGTTCGAGGCAATCGTCTCGGCGGCAATCGTCTCGGATTATACCCCTCGAAAATGTATGTGTGCCTTACTTCTAAAGTAGGTAAGATTCAGATGTACAACCAAAATGACACAAGGAAAGGTATAAATAAGATCAGAATTAGGATCTAGCAAAAAAATAGCGTTCCACGTTCGACATTACAAGACCGAATTCATTGTGCGTTGCCTAAGTAGCTAGAGTAATGGGACCAACGTTTGGTAAAATTGTGGCACGACCTCGCAAAATGTGAATATCCGGTCAAAATCGACGACTTGCTGAACACTGTCCAAACAATCATCAAAGAAGATAATCAAACAACACCATTTATAAATGGTCGTCGTGGAAGAAAGTAGTACTCAGGATTTCTGAAACGGCACCCATGCAATTATAACTGAATGTAATAAAACCGTAAGAGATTGAAAATAACAATAAAGTTGCTCCAAATCCATTTGTTCCTCTAATTCAATACAAAATTTTTTAGAAGTAGGCTAGATATATTGACTAACGATCATCAGGAATCTATGGAAAATGGTAATGAATCTGATTTCGAGTAATTGCGAGAAAGCGGTATAAATTCTGATACTGTTGATGAGATCAATACGTTAGAAACCACCTAAGTGGTTACATCTTTAATGCAGTGATTTAAAAACCTTCCATACATCGACAAAATTGATATGGATTTTATATACAAAGAATGCAATGTTCCTATTAATTTCTTTGTTATACTTTTTTTTTATTATACAAAAGATGCATTTGCATTTTAATTTAAAAAAATGTAATTCCTGGTGGTAATATTTTAAATTTTCTTCATACCGACTATAGGAATATGTGGTGATTATTGGAAAATACATGCCAACCAGCGCTACCACTTTACTACAATTGTAGTAGATCTACTACTTTTTCTTCATCCTTAAATTTATGTACGTACATTTTGATTTTGTTACATTTTGTGTACATTCGTGAAATAACAAAAAAAAATCCCGTTATGAATTAGGGCTAGGTAAATTTTTGACAACAGGCTGGAAATATTTGACAACCACAAAACAAACACCAGCGCCGAAGAAGATTGCATAGCACAGACCGAATTGCTGCCGTTGTCGATACATTTTGTGCGGCGGGTTGCCGCCGGTATTTTTCAGTTTATGAATTGAATATGTGTATTATTGTTTTTATTTAAAAAATCAACTAATTGAATCTGATTTGATTTTTTTTAAACATAATGTATCCTTCCAAGGCACAGTTTTCCACAATACACTATTTCCCAGTGTTTGAAAATCTGCTACATTTTAACAAAAAAATGTAGCAGATTTGCTACATTTTCTTCGCCTCAAAGTGGTAGCACTGATGCCAACTACTGGAAAATACAATGAATTTTGCAAAATACATCAATTTATTAAATATTTATTTACAACGGTAAATTGGCATATTCAATATTCAATTCATACTGGTACTCTTACCCAATATGTCAATTCGAATCGATTTTATCATTTATACATAATAAATAAATTAATAGGCTATAATATCTACACGTATGGATCAATATCTTTACACTGTCGCACTGATTCAGTCTCCGCTCCAACGGCACACGCCATTAAAGTGTTCACGCTCTTCTCCTCCCCAGCCTTGTAGATATACCCGTTAGCCTTGTCGATATGATTACGCAAGCGCAACATACTTTCCGTATTGCGAGAATCCAACAATTGAAATGAAACCAAGGCATAATCCTCAACCATGGAACATATGGCAGCATTCAGTTTCTTATAGCGCCTCAAAGAAGGTGTATCGTCTAAGGCTTCCAGTAAATATTTCAAATCCAAAACGTCCGTATAGTAATCCAAATTAAAATGCAATTTATCTTCATGTTTCTTGAGTAAGTCAGCCTTGGACAGCACATTGACATGAGGCAAGCCCATGCGCAGCATCATATTTAATGCCAACAGTAGGGTAGAAACAAATTTTGCGGGTTCCGAACAGTAGTGGGAATCGATGAGATTAACTGTGACCAAATGATAACCCTCCCTTTCCAGTCGTTCAAATACCCGTGACATGGAGACGTGATGGGTGTACAATTCCACTTGTCCGGGACAATCGAAAAGGAAATACTTACAGTGGCTGGCTTGTTTTCGGAGATTCGGTAGTAACCAATCTTCAAGATGCTCTTCCAGGAATTCGGCACAATACATGAGAGCGCCGTTAGGTCCCAAATGCATATTGTCCATGACATCTTGGACGGTAATTAATTCCATGACATCAATACAGGCCGTGTACTCCATATTTTCATTTGCCGGGTCAAGATTGACAACACCCACTTGCCGGCCCAATTCCTGATAGAAGTTGAAAGCTCGCTCACAGTAGGTGGTCTTGCCACTGCCCGGTGGACCCACGATCAGTTGGCCATATAGAGGGTTCGTATATTTAAGCTTGGCAGGTTGTAACATTTTACTGATGATTTAAATTTTATATATTTACATTACGGCTGCGAGCGCAGAGAACCGAGCCGAAGCAATTTCGACGGCGGTGGCTGAAACGTAGAAATTTTAACTAACAAGGGCCCACCACTCTTTTTTGTGTGTATTTATGGGGTAATATTATTGTATAAGTCAGTTTAAAATTGTGTGTTTAAAAAAATTTAAATGTTGTGCATTATTGTCAATAAAGAATATACGGACGTGTTTGAAGTACAAAAATCAAAATGTTGACGTATTTATGAAAAAAGATTTGCTTGTGCATACTTTTCCCCAAATGCTTTGAGAATTTGTGGTGTGGGGCAAGATTGTGTTTTTGTTTAGTGCTGCGGACGGCAACAAATCTTGAGAGATGTTACTCTTGCGACGACATTTTTCAAATAAACAATTAAAATATATTTGTCTTTTGTTTCGAAGAGAATATGTGTAAGTAAGTAAGTAAAAATTTTATTGAGTCTTCTTCTTTTTCGATAACATATGCTTACTGAAATGTTTATGTGTATGTTACATAGAACTATTGTTGTCTTATTCTATTACACGGTGGTTTATGGGAAAACGCTACTTGCTAAATTTGTTTTTTTTTTCGATATGTTAAATAACATAATGTGATTGAGAACAATAAGGCTTGCTCGTGGCCTTTGACGATTACAGACAGAGCGTGAGAGTCTGTTAAAAATAAATAAATATACAAACAAAATAAAATACATAACACTTAAAACGAAATAACAGAGAGAGAGTCTGTTAGACCAAACAGATCTCATAAACATATGATGAATGAAGGTACGTATGTATGTACATTTATATCACAGATTTTTTGTAAAGTGTAAATATGAAATTATAATATTGCTTAAATCGAATGTTCAGGTACTTTTAAGAACTAATGTGCGTAAGTATGTTGTAAATTAGGATTTGTTTATATCTATAATAAGTCAATGTATATATTTTTTTCTTTTTAGCCCCTGTGGGAGCCAGGTATTGTTTTGGCGTAGAATTGTGGCAGTACATAATGGTCAGGACCGTTGTCAATATCTTCATTGATGATGCCAATTGGAGACAGGTAAGCTGAATCCGACCATTGCAGATTTTTCTCCAGTTCGTGAATTTCATTTAATAGGACATTTTCATGTGTGGCTAGTTTTTCAACAAACAATTTTTGTAGATGGAACGCGTAGCTGCAGAAGGGTTTGACTCCAGAGGTGTCGTATATGTAGGTGTTGGAATGTTTTTTTGTGGGATTTACATAGTGTTTATTAATACACTTCCGCAGAACTCTTCGTTCGAATTTTTCCAGTTCGTTGGCCACTACTGGTGAAATGGAGAACCAAATTGGAAAACCATACGAAAGAACAGATCTGATGGTGACCTTATAGAGCAGCAGCTTGGTCTTTTGGGGTAGGTGTTTGCTGTTAAATAAGTATGAAAACATCCCCGCTATACGTTTTGTCTTTTGCAGTGCTGATCGTGCGTGCGTGTTGAATTTCATCAGTTTGGTAAATGAAATGCCAAGGTACTTGATGTTGGATTTAAAAGGAATCTCAACCCCGTCAAGAGCAGTTCGTAGCATTTTGCTCTGGGGGACCACTGACTTGTGACACTTACCAGAGGCATTTCTGATGCATATGGCTTCCGACTTGGCCGCATTAATCTTTATTCCCCAGGTTTTGTAAAAGTCGCTGATGCGATTGAGGTGGGCAGTGGCCTTTTCCAGAGCTTGGGCCGGCGATGCACTATGAGCGTAAATCAAGCAATCATCCGCATATAGTATTGCTTGAGATTCGTGATTGACATGTGGGAAATCGTTGAGAAATAGGTTAAATAAGTATGGTGCCAGGACGCTCCCTTGCGGCACACCACAGTTGACATTCCCCAATGCTGAAGATGTGTTCCGGATATGTACGGTAAATGTTCTGTCAGCCAAGAAACTCTGGACCAATTTAACCAGGTGAGGATCAACTCCCAAATCTATTAATTTATAAATAATTCCGCTATGACAGACGGAATCAAACGCTTTTTCTATGTCCAGGGATATTGCAACAGTGCAGATTTGATTTCTCAAATTGGAGGTAATGTCACTGTGGAACTTTAGTAGTGCGTGCTGCGTCGAATGAAATTTTTTAAAACCAAATTGGAAATTAGATATTGGGTTTATGATAAATTCGTTTTCAATTTTATCCTTCATTACACGCTCAAATATTTTTCCTGTGTTAGAAAGGAGGGATATTGGGCGGAAATCGGATACGGCCTCACTATCTCTTCCCTTTTTTATTGGAATTATTCTCGCTAGCTTCCAGTCAGTGGGGAAATATCCGTTGTTGAAGCAGTGATTTATAATGGTGGTAATTAATTGAATAGTAGCATCGGGATACTTTTTAATGATGTAATTTGAGATTCCATCTACACCACTTGATTTCTTTGAATTAATATTTTGGATTACGTTTCTAATTTTTTCAGAGTCTGTGAAGTGATAGTCATCAGGATTTGAGAGCGCATTGAATGTATCACTGAAGGTATAAATATGATTTGGAATTGCATTGGTACACGTAGAGATTCTCGAATCAAGGTCATCTACTGGTCGATCTGGAGTTGTTTGATGGAAAATTGAGGAGTAGAAGGTATGGAATTGATCTGCAATTTCCGAGGGGTTTGTAATAACATTATTATTATGTCGTATGTGTTGACAAAATGGGGATTTTCTTTTCCCTGTGAATTGTTGTATTTCCTTAAACGCGGACGGACCTGGTTTGATATTTTGCAATTTGTCGTTAATTTTTTGAGCCTGTTCAATTCCAATTGATTCCTTAATTATTATTTTCAGGAGCTGGATTTGCTTTGACAACATTTTATACTCACTGCTGAGTCTATTTCCCGTGCGGTGGAAGATGTTCTTAAGCTCCTTTTGCCATTGGTACTTCAGTTTGTACAGCTTTCTAGATCTCTCCGAGAGTGGATTTTTCCCGTTTTTGATCTGGATTTCCTGAGAGTGAGAGTCATGGATAGTTGTAAATCTATTATTGAATTCTCTGATTAATGTATCAATTTCATTATTTTCCAGATTGCTGTTTGATGGGGGCATAATGCGTCTGGACGCACTTCCCAAATCGCTGCGAAAAAGATCCCAATTTGTATTCTTGTAGGATGTAAATGTTTGTGGTAGATTTAATATCAGCCCTGATAAATCTATTTTTAGCTTTAGTTTTAGAGGGAAATGATCCGAAAAAGTCGGTAATGACGAAATGGAGTAATTTGGATAATTTCTATCGACTAAATCTGCTCCGACGAGGAAGTGGTCCAGGAATGACGGTCCATTTGGGTAGGACGGTGTAGAATCACAGATGCGGACTATGTCTATCGAATTGTCCTCTAACCATTTCTCAAGTGTTTTTCCGTTGGAGTTATCCAGAATGTCACCCCATGACGAGCATTTTGAATTAAGGTCACCGCCAAGGATGAACCCATCAAAGCTTAAGCAAGTTTGAAGAATAGTATTTAGATCCGACTCCAGCTGCTGCGACGGGTAATTGCATGGAATATAGATTGACCCGAGTAAATATCTCTTCTGTGTGTTGTCAATTGAGGATGTTATTTCGACAAAAGAGGTATTTATTCCCACGTTGTTTATGGAAACCCTGCTGTATTGGATGGAGTTTCTAACCACAATCGCTACTCCAACAGGTGAGTTATCATAAATAAAGTTATATCCATCGATTTTAATTGATTTGTATCTTCTTAGGTGGCACTCTTGGATGAATCCAATATCAATGTTGTTATGGTGGAGCGTATTTCTCAAATCAATTTGTCGGCTTTTGTCAATCAAGGATCGCACATTGAAAGATAATAAGTTTAAGGATCTATGGTCCATATTGTGATCTTACTTTGTTAAGAAGGCTCACAAATACAGATTTGGCCTCCAACTTTGTCATGTTTTTAAAATCGTTCAAAAATATGTTGATTTCTTGCTCCAAGGTTAATTCCTCTGGATCCAAGAAATAATTGGCTAGCTTTAGAAATTCCTCTATTACTGATGGTTTCTGTGGTCGAGAGTTATGCTGGGTAGTAGCAGACTGGAAGAGACTGGCGAATGTTTTCCCTGGTGAACGCATGGACATGCTAACTGCTGTATTCATATTTTTTTTTGCATTGGCATTTTGTTCAATTGCTATTTCTACTTTTTTCCGTCTCGCGGCAGCGTATTTTTTGTAGATCGGACAGCCTCTCCAGTTGGCAGGATGGCCAGGCTTATCACAATTTGCGCAAAATGGTTCCGAGGAGTCCTCTCGTGTACGTTTACATTCACCAGGAGTGTGAACTTGATCGCACTTTACGCAATTGTAAGGGGAGTTGCAATTGCGCGATATGTGCCCCCAACGCTGACATCTATGACACTGAATATCACTGTCTTTCTTATTTGGCTTTTCCCAAGAAATCACTTGGTGTTGTAAACCTCGAATGTTTGCTACGTCACCCAGTGATTTCCCTGGAAGAAGTGATACGAGGAAAAGGCCCGTGTCTATATTTCTTTTAATTGATTGTGGAGTTTTAAATTTACCCACAGATGCAACAGTGTCAGGAGCTAGTGTGTCAATTTCCAATTTAATTTTGTCACACTCTGTATCAGCATATAATCCGCGAAGCACCAGCGAAATATGTTTGTGTTCTTTTGGGGTAAATGAGTACGAATGAATGTTCTTCGCTCTAAGAATAGCCATCATAGAGCTGTGCACGTTTGCGTCTGAAAAATACAGCTTGCTCTTATTTTTGTTTACATTTTTCACTTTAAATGAAAAATTTGGCACTGTGGCTCTTAGTGTTTCAACTAAAGCTTTTATGTTTACGTTGTAAACAAATATTGGGGGACACCATTTTGTTTTTATTTCGGTCTGCTTGCCGACATCTTTGGAAATTTGAGGTTTATCACTAGGCGGAGCATTTTGTATATTAATGTCTGCCAAAACGCTAAGGATACCATATCTGTTTGAGTCCAGGGGGTTATGATTTGACAATCTCTCATTCAAATCAGAGATTTCAATGTTAATTGGGGATAGGCTAGTTTCTACCCTTTGTCTTTTATTGCTTGTTGTTGTTTGAGTGTTAAAGTTGCTACCGCTTGAAGTAGCCGGTTGAACAATCGGAGTTGACACAACCTCTTCTTCAACAACGTCATGATCCATGTCCACAGGCAAGGAAACAGGCATCTCGAGTGCAATGCCCTGCAACGTTGATGCCCGTAAAGAATGAAATTCAAAAATTTAATTTATTTTTTTTATGCGCTTAAAACAATACGTCTGAATAGTTCAATGTTGCCACCTTTTTTTCGAGAATATGTGTACTCAACTGGCAATAAATTACAGAAAAATTTCATCCGATATGAACAATAAATTACGGCGGCGGCGCAACGTTCCTAAAAAACTTAGGTGGCGCCGTCTCAGCTCGCGAAATAAATAAAGTAAACAGCTGTTTTTGAGGAAGTGTTCAGATGAACGATTTTATTTTACTGCTTAATGAACACAGCTCCGTGTCGCGTCAATCAGTTGCACAGTTACCATACAAATTCTTCGATTTTTCTATTACATGGTTCCGGGCCGAGGGAATTCGGTCGGCTGCGACTCGCGAACTTACAAAGGAAACAGCTGTTTTCTGGGAAGTACTCAGAAAGTGCTGTTAATGAAAAATCAAGAGAACAACCGAAAACTCGAGCTACAACGACATTACGTCGAACATATTACATAAGTCGCTCAGAAATTATAACTTTGTCGGAAAATGGGTAGAAATCCTTGCCCTAGGTTGGAAATTATTGTCACGCTCAAGGGCTAAAATACAGATTGACGATTTTTCAGTATTCAATACGATTTGCATAACGTAGGTTTCGCACTCATGTGTAAACTTTGCACAAACATTCTGTATGGCGAAACTGGCCGACTGATCATTTTCGACGCTTTCAATTAGTTGCCGCCCCAATAAACTATTTTGACGATTTTATTTCCGAACATTTGCAATTTTGTAATGCAAAATATTGACAGCACTGACCAGACTGACGATTCAATTCAGTAGCGGCGAGAATCAAGTGAATTAAGTTCGTTCGTACGTGTGCGGCGTTTTTATTGTTGTGTTTATCGAAAGAAATTTTTGGAGAAAAAATAATAGAAATATAAAATCTGTATTTTTGTTCGTACATTGTAATATATACAACCTACAGCTTTGACTTATTTTTTTGTTGAAAATAATCAAATCATAAAATGGCTCAGCAACAACAACCAGCGTACGAAAATAGTGAGTTTAGTTTAGTCCATTTTTTTCTGTTTTTTTTTTCGCTCTTTTCGTATAAGAAAATAATACGAAATCTTAGAAAAAGTTATTTTTATCCAAACGACGTGCATCATACGACTCTTCTATAAAATTAGTCATAATGGTGGAATAGGCCAAATAAAATCGGCAACAACAAAATCGCACAACTTTCAGCAGCGGAACAATTTTAAGGCCATAAATAGCAATGTTGTGTGACTCTATTTTCTGCATTTTCTGTTATCTGATACCGAAACTACCGTCTACCGTGTGCCGCCCGCCCTCTGTCAAAAGCACAGACGTTAACAGCCGGCTTTTTTAAGCGACTCCTCTTTCCCCTCTCAGTAACCTGTAAACCGCACCCTGAATTTTGGTTCCCTATACGAGGGCGGAGGAATAATTAAGCCATTGAAATGTCTACATTTTCAGCAGGGTGTGAAGTTTTCAGGCTTTTTGTACGGAAACTGTTTCGTAAGAAGGGACAAGTCGTTAATTTTTCTGTAGATAAAAGTTCTTCCAAAGGCATTTATTCAAATAATGTCTGGAAATAATTTAGTCTATGCGATGTTTTTTCCGAAACATTTTCTATAACGAAAATCTTCCCCGAAACATTTTCTATAACGAAAATCTTTCCCCGAAACATTTTCTATAACGAAAATCTTTCCCCGAAACATTTTCTATAACGAAAATCTTTCCCCGAAACATTTTCTATAACGAAAATCTTTCCCCGAAACATTTTCTAATACAAAAATCTTTCCCCGAAACATTTTCTATAACGAAAATCTTCCCCGAAACATTTTCTATAACGAAAATCTTCCCCGAAACATTTTCTATAACGAAAATCTTCCCCGAAACATTTTCTATAACGAAAATCTTTCCCCGAAACATTTTCTATAACGAAAATCTTTCCCCGAAACATTTTCTATAACGAAAATCTTTCCCCGAAACTTATTCTATAACGAAAATCTTTCCCCGAAACATTTTCTATAACGAAAATCTTTCCCGAAACATTTTCTATAACGAAAATCTTTCCCCGAAACATTTTCTATAACGAAAATCTTTCCCCGAAACATTTTCTATAACGAAAATCTTTCCCCGAAACATTTTCTATAAGGAAAATCTTTCCCCGAAACATTTTCTATAACGAAAATCTTTCCCCGAAACATTTTCTATAACGAAAATCTTTCCCCGAAACATTTTCTATAACGAAAATCTTTCCCCGAAACATTTTCTATAACGAAAATCTTTCCCCGAAACATTTTCTATAACGAAAATCTTTCCCCGAAACATTTTCTATAACGAAAATCTTTCCCCGAAACATTTTCTATAACGAAAATCTTTCCCCGAAACATTTTCTATAACGAAAATCTTTCCCCGAAACATTTTCTATAACGAAAATCTTTCCCCGAAACATTTTCTATATTGAAAATTTTTCCCCGAAACATTTTTATAACGAAAATCTTTCCCCGAAACATTTTGTATAACGAAAATCTTTCCCCGAAAAATTTTCTATAACGAAAATCTTTCCCCGAAACATTTTCTATAACGAAAATCTTTCCCCGAAACATTTTCTATAACGAAAATCTTTCCCCGAAACATTTTCTATAACGAAAATCTTTCCCCGAAACATTTTCTATAACGAAAATCTTTCCCCGAAACATTTTCTATAACGAAAATCTTTCCCCGAAACATTTTCTATAACGAAAATCTTTCCCCGAAACATTTTCTATAACGAAAATCTTTCCCCGAAACATTTTCTATAACGAAAATCTTTCCCCGAAACATTTTTTATAATGAAAATCTTTTCCCGAAAAATTTTTTATAATGAAAATCTTTTCCCGAAACATTTTCTATAAAAAAAATATTCCCACCCTCATTATCATACCGACCGACCCTCATGCAACAATATAAGGCCCATGAACACAACAACTGGGGCATTGAATTGAATCAAGAAACAAAGTAAAAGCGAAATCATTGTTAAGTGATTTCCTGTGGTTTTAATTTGTTTATTGTTCTCTCCTCTCATTCGTATCATTTTCCACCACATTTACTTCCGTTTTTGTTTGTATTTTCTTTTATGTGTTGGTTTGTTGTCTCTATTTTTTTGGTTTGTTTGTAATTAGCATTGACGTTTCTTTACTTTCCTTACAGAATTCGTTTATGCAACGTTACCCCGTACGCAACGTGGCCAACCCATCGTTTTGGGCTCTGATCCCAAAGGTAAAAATTTCCTCTACACCAATGGAAATTCGGTGATTATACGTAACATTGAAGTGAGTATGATTTGTTTACGAAATTATTGTATCCCCAATGTTATTGAAAATTTATTTATTGATCGTATTTGTAATTTATAGTCTTAATGGTTTTATATGAAAGCAGTGGTGCAGTCAAAAGCTAATTTCATGCAGAGATTTTCAGATTTTTCGAGCATTTGTGTTCTATTTTTCAAAACGAAATAAAATTTAGACATTTTGTTGGGTGTCTGCGTTCGTCGTTTATTTGTTGTTGGTCGCCACCCACACATTTCATTTGTCCGCCTTATCTTCGTCCGCCTTTTGCCACGGGTTGTGTATATCTAGCATGCATCAATGTTGGTGTGCTGAGTCGGTGTGCCCACAGCTGTCCCAAATTAATGTGAACACATTCAATTCACAACAACTAATTTTAAATTTAGTACATACATGGCGTGTTGATCTCGCAAAAATGCAAGAGTAGAAAATGTCCAGCAATCTTTGGACTGTTCCAAAAATCAAATTCGAATTTGAGAATTATGCATACTAAAAATAAAAAAAGAAAGTAAAAGTATTTCTAGCTACGTAGTGGGACTGTGATATCAATCCCAAAAGGACGTTTTTCTAAACTCTTTCTTCCTCCAATGTGAGTGCGCGCTGCGTTTTCTTTTAAATATAGGTACATTCAGAAAATGTTGGACATTTTTTTCGTTAAAATATACCCAAATGATGGTCTGAGATTTGTATCGCGTCTACGAAAAGTAGAAGAAATGATGACATTTGAATTATGTTAGAAATGTCGGTGACACTTTTGTTTCTCTTTTCGTCTGTCATATTTTGATGTTTGGTTGTTAAGTGCTGTCTTAAGTGAGAAATTTGGAAACACAAACACATTCCATTTCGCCAAAACCGAACGATGATTCTCTGGTACGTTAATACACTTTAGGTATTTTACACACACAAAAAGTCATAGAAAGAGGAAAGCGAACAATCATGGATCTGATTCAAATTCAAACTAAATCGTTTTCAACGTATTATGGAAATTTTTTGCATTTAGTTTGATTCTTCAGTGTAGAGTTTGATTCTTAACATGGGTCGAAGGCAAAAATGTTTTACTTCATCATGAATTGACTTACAAACGAAAAACGATTGCAAATCTTACATACTAACATATTTCTTTTAACATTCCATGAGGGAACAGACGGGGAACTCCTCTCGAATCACGATATAATTTTGTATACCCACTGACCGGGACCTACTGTTTAAAGCCGGTTCGGAATGGCTAACGTTTTTCTAGATAAGTCTTACATGGCTTTTTACTCGTAAAGTCGCCAGCACTTACAAGGTGGAAAACAGCCGCTGAAAAATATTTTCTGGACTTACCCGGTTTTAAATCTGGATTTACTTGTGTGATAGTCGCACATACTACCTACCACACCACGGCCGTCAAATCATTGTGATTTATAAATGCATACTCTGTGAATTCATCATTGGACCGTCCTTCCCCAATGACGATGATGGACACGGAGACGAGTATGGCGAGCAATTAATCTCACGTTTCGGCACTGTCAATTAGCCATCTTGTTCGTGCAATTTGACCACACGAGACTAGTTTTTGTGAAAGTACGTGAAGCCTATCGTCTATAGAATCAAAGCAACACCTACTGCTGTCTTAGGTTAGGTTTAAGTGGCTGTTGAAGTGACAAACTTAATCCATTAAGTGCCAGTGTGACCACGGGATGCTGTGTCTATACCCCACTTTAGAACCTACAAAGCCCTGTGCAGGTTATGTTACTATGAGTCTAGTTATTTCCTCATCGAGTGTGTCTGAACGTTGAGAGGTAAAATCATATATTTATCAAACCAACCTGAACTGTATTGGAAACCTCTGAGATCGTTTATTGCGATCTCCTACATCTCTGTGAGATTCAAGAAGAAATGAAGTATGCTCCTTTAAACGTAAATCTTCTCAAGAATAGAGCCGAACTTGGGCATATGAGTTGTTCGACGCTGTCGTCTTCCTCGTCTCCACAGTTGTTATAGTAGTCATAAGCCGCGACACCAAGTCTGGCTCCATGTCTACCCTTAAACAGTTCCCAGTGAGAACGGCTCCTAACATAGATATATCTAATCTTGATATAAGAGATATTGAGCGATTTAGGTCGTAACGTTGTGTTTCGGCTTGTATCTGTTGGTTTGAATTCGTTTATTGAACTGATTGCTATTACAAGTTGTTTTTTGAAAATAAACTCAAGGGTTGTACTTGTAATAACAATATAAATATAGCAAAGTAGATAAATACAAAGTAGACTAGAAATGTTCATTCATTCTCAACAGTATCATCTGTTCCGTTTTAATTAGAAATATCAAAATGAATAGATAAATAGCACGTATATTTATTTATACAAATTGGATTGAACAATAGATAATGTGGAACTGATTCATATCGGTCTTAAATGCGAATGATGATACACATTTCATTACTAACGATTTGTTCACCTTTCAAATGTTAAAAATGTCTTTGGCAAAACATTTACAGATTGCATCTGTTTAAAGACATATCGTGCACTCATCCATACAAAATATATTTCGTTTTTACATTACAATAATTTTTTATAATAAAATTCAAAACGTTTGCCTGTTTAGATTATAGAAAATTGTGTTCATATTTGTTCCATTTTGTCAGACTCATGGAGCCTATAAGAACAACATAACATTTATACTTTTATGAAAGAGTAACAGTCAGTCACAGTCGATTGATTACCTGCCGGCAATATGGCTTCATTGTATCTATTATATGTGTGTGAATGTAGTATTTGTGGGTTATTAACTCATATCGTGCCCTTCCACATTGTTATCATTTTAAACATACGAGTACGCTTTCTTTACGCCACTTATCATTTATCATTGTATGCTGTGTGTGTGTTTTTTTTCGTTTCCTTTTTTTTTATTTTGTTTAATGATTTGTGCATTATTTCATTGTAGAATCCCGCTATCGCTGATGTTTATACGGAGCACTCATGCGCCGTTAATGTAGCCAAATATTCGCCAAGTGGTTTCTATATTGCATCTGGAGGTGAGTAATGCAGCTGTGTACAATTATATACGAGGCAACTAATAAGCGATGATTCAGTTGGAGGTTGCAATGTAAATTGAAAATACATGAATAGGAATACGCTACCGAACGAAATGAACAAAAACATTAGTTTATTCGAAAAATTGGTTAATGATTGGATTGGAAAATTGACCACACTGTCACTTTCCGAGAATGCATTGAATTTTGTACGATCACATGCGAGATTTTCGATCCCGTGCAGTATGTAGAACACCAGGTGTTATTTAGGAACAATGCAACCCATTGTATTTATTTTGAAATTATCGGAAATTAATATGGGGTATGATGTGGTGAAGATACTGAAAGAAATCTATACATTTAACCTATGGTCTGTTCCTTAAAAGATTGAGAAGAACGCGTACTCATCTAGCCATGCATCGGTACGAATTGATTATGTAGGATGTCTTCAAAAACTATTTGAGGATGTACCATTTGAAACAAAAGCAGTTCATTTAAAACAAACCTACTCAAAATTCTCCTTTTCTATTTCCTATAATCATTGATGCTCTATTTATTGATCAGACCAATCTACTCTTTGGAGGATGCCAGCAACCTCTGTCATTCAAATTCATCTGATCATCGACCATCTCCTCTGCTGGTCGGGGACAAATGGCAATCTATTAACGACTCGAATTGGTGACAATATATGAGTGGGGGTCAAACGAACAGAGTTGATTTCAATTTGTTGTCACACCAACGTTCAACTGATTCTGAGTATTGTCTTCAAAAAATGTCCAGGCAATTATAACAGACTTACTTGGAATAAATAATTTCTCGCATTTAATTCATTCTAAAAAAAAATGGAACCTTTAACATAATAAAACCTTACCCACAAATCACATGAAATATTTATTGGTTGTCAATAATAGTTGGAACTTCTTTTTGCTAACAAACAAAAAAATGTCTTAATTAGCAATATTTATTCAAATCTTATCTCTACCCATGATTCATTGATAAAAAAAAATAAACAAAATCCCCCTAAATTTTTGGTTACACACACGTTGTTGGATTTCTTGGGTTCGATTTTTTTTTCTCACTTTTTGTTATCAATGAAAGAGGTCCCACAACAAAGCCATTCACTTTACTAACATTTGGTGGCTGCTGTTGCCGCCGCTAACTAAGTTTTGCTAAACGATTAATCGGTTATAGTCCCATTGCGAAATGAAAGTTTAAATGTTTGTTTTAAACAGTGTAGTGACTCATCTCTTTTCTCTGACTATGTTGTCTTTGTTGTGTGCAATCAGCAGCAGTCTGGTGGACAGACAAACAGACATTTATATTCTGAGTGACTAAATATTTTGCAGCAGACGGTTACAAATGAAACGAAAAACAAAATCATATTTCGCATAGTGTTAAAACAACAACAAACGATAAAAAATGGGCTTCTATGTTTCTGCCGGCAGCAGAAAAATCAACGATGTGTGAATTTGTAGCAACAGCAAAAAAACTGTTTATAAATTATATACTCCAATGGGTTTTATTGACCTCTTTCTGGTTCTTTATTCTTATATTTTAGATCAGTCTGGCAAAATCCGCATTTGGGATACGGTTAATAAGGAACATATTTTGAAAAATGAATTTCAACCAATCGGCGGTCCTATCAAGGATATTGCCTGGTCGCAGGACAATCAACGTATAGTGGTGGTGGGTGAGGGCCGGGAACGTTTCGGTCATGTGTTTATGACTGAAACGGGCACATCCGTGGGTGAGATAAGTGGCCAATCGAAACCCATTAACTCTTGTGATTTTCGTCCTGCCCGGCCCTTCCGTATTGTCACAGGTAAATCTGTCAATGCTTGCCAGCTTTTCCGCTATTTGGTTTATTTATCATGTTATTTTTTCAATCCCTTATAGGCAGCGAAGATAACACCATTGGCATATTTGAGGGACCACCCTTCAAATTCAAAATGACCAAGCAGGAACATTCCCGCTTCGTTCAGGCTGTCCGCTATTCTCCCGATGGCAAATTCTTTGCCTCAGCTGGTTTTGATGGCAAAGTTTTCTTGTATGACGGTGCCACCTCGGATTTGATTGGAGAATTTGGCAGCCCGGCCCATAAGGGTGGTGTTTATGCTGTCGCCTGGAAGCCCGACAGCACCCAATTGTTGACCTGTTCCGGTGACAAGACCTGCCGTTTGTGGAATGTTGAGAGCCGTGAATTGATTTCAGAATTCGTTATGGGCAACACGGTGGACGATCAACAGGTGTCTTGTCTGTGGCAGGGAGAACATTTGTTGACGGTATCGTTGTCCGGTCACATTAGCTACTTGAATGTCAACGATCCTTCCAAGCCTTTGCGCATCCTCAAGGGCCACAACAAACCCATAACTATTTTAGGCTTGAGTGATGATCGCAGTACCATCTACACGGGCAGCCATGATGGTGTGGTAACCAACTGGAATTCCGGCAATGGTGTTAATGATCGTGTCTCTGGCGCTGGTCATGGCAATCAGGTATGTAAAGTATTTTTTTTTTTTTAAAACCAAAAATGTTGTTACTAATTTGTGTTTACGCCGTCTCCTAGATGAACGGCATTGCCGCCTGGGGCGATTTCGTGTATACCTGTGGCATTGATGATAGTTTACGTCAATTCAACATCGAATCTAACGCTTTCACCGACTATGTCGTCAAATTGAATTGCCAACCTCGCGGCTTGGCTATTTTACGCAACGAAAACATTATCGCTTTGGCCTGTGTCAAAGAAATCACTTTGGTGCAAGACCAAAAGAAAGTCTTCTCCTTGCCCATTAAATATGAAGCCAGCAGCATTACGGCTAATCCCGAAAGTTTGGATATTGCCGTCGGTGGAGATGACCAGAAGCTGCGTATCTATGCGCTGCAGGGTACTAGCTTGGAGCTTAAGGCCGAAGTGGATCATTTGGGCGCTGTTACCGACTGTGCATACTCTCCGGACAATAAGTATTTGGTGGCTTGTGATGCTCATCGTAAAGTTGTTGTGTATAGTGTGGAGGAATATAAGGTAACGAACATTGTTTCCTGTAAAATGACTTAAGCTTTCATTGGGGTATGACATGCGATGAAAAAACAATGGTGTCATACCTACAATAGCGAGAATCTAGTTAACCTTCACCTTTTATATAAGTCGTTTACCGATACCCACCGGGTGACTTGTATTATCAAGTCTGTCCTATCACATACGAAAAAAAAAGCTTTTTAAAAATTATAGATATTGTGCTAGATCGGAACAAACATAATTATGTTTACAGACATAAAACCGTAATGATCTCCTGGGTGGGTATTGGAAAAGCGAAGTATTTTTAGTACTCGACTATTTTTTTTCACAAATTAGCGATATGATTAAACTGAAATTATAATTGTATTTTGTTGTTGTTCATATTTATAGCCTGCCCACAACAAAGAATGGGGCTTCCATAATGCTCGTGTCAACACGGTAGCCTGGTCTCCCAACTCTATGCTGGTTGCCAGTGGTTCTTTGGATACCACCATCATTATATGGTCGCTTGCCAATCCTTCCAAACATACCATCATCAAAAGTAAGTTTTCTTTGCACACACATATACCAGAACTACAGGTTGTAACGACATTTCATATTATTCTGCAGATGCTCATCCACAATCTCAGATTACTCGTTTGATATGGTTGGACAATAACACTGTGATCTCTACCGGTCAAGATTGTAATACCAAAGTATGGCATGTTGAGACAATCTGAACCAAAAACAAAACAACAACAACATAAAATCCCCCTACATCTTTTTTGAGAATTTACTTAATTATCAACAACAAAACTGCAATTATTTTATTATTGTTCATTACATTTGTATGGCTTCGTAATCAGTCATCCAACTGAACTGATCTGATCTGTTCCCTCATGTTTCTTTTTTTAATAAGCATTTTGTACTACTACTGATTACCTCCGTTCTAACTTACCACCCGAAACATCCTGCCTTGCGAGCGTCCTGGCCCCCTTAGAGTTCGTTTTCTATGCATTTTGTCTTAAGTTCAAAAGTATTCTTTCAATCAACAATCATATATTTGTATTCTTTGTTTCTTATTAAATTATTTATTTAATTGTATAATTTTATGATAACTATATATTTTTATTGTTTCATTTCGAAGAATTACGTTCCTCTTACTGTGCTCTACTTGTAGAGTGTATTTTTGATTTGCTTTTGGCGTAAATTGTATGTTTTCACTCTACAACTATAAACTATGTACGTACGTTTTATGGAAGCGTAATTTTATATCATATAAGAAGAGAAAGAAAAAAAATAAAATTATTTTGTCAATAAAAAACAAAAACGCTTTGGCAAATATTGAAATGTAGCGAGCAACAAGTGGCAATGAAAGCAAAAAAACGCATGGACTGCTATATTTGTGATAGCTACAATCGAAATATTAAATGTAATGCAAAGAAAGTAATCTAGTTTTCATCCGACTGATGAGAAATAAAACCGCTTTTGATGTTGAAAATGAAATTGGCTTCGTAAAGGGAGATCGCATTGTAGCAGGCTTTTATTGGTCAGAATTCACCATCAAATTTAAATAAATAACAACCAAGCGTGGGCAGACTTAAATAAGTGTTTGATGTATATGTACCAAAGTAAACCATAATACTGGTGGTGGATGTTGGGGAAATTATAGCAAGAGTGTACGCCCGGCCTTCATCTACGTGTGCATGCTATTGTTGGCGCCAAATGGATCTAAACCTATATCTTTCCGAATCCGATAAAGAAAACTACGATGATGAGCTGGATTTGGCAATAATTATAAATTCAGTCGCACCAGCTTCTACGTGGCCTTGATCAATATCTTCTGATCTAAATCTGAAGCTGAAGCAAATTGTTCATCAAATCCTTATTTAATTCGTGCCTTTCAAAACCACAGTAAACAGTCAAAATATCTATTAACATTTATTTATTTATATTCAAATTTAATTCATTTTTTTTTAAATATGTAATAAGTATAAATTTGTCTTTTGTGTGCATAGTGTTGTGTTGTGGTGTATAAAAAAAGTTGTTTACTTAAAATTATTAAAAACTAAACTAAGAGAGAGAGAGATAGAAGAGAGAGCGTGTAGGAAAGTGAAAAGTGTAGATATGATTGAGTGACTAGAGAAAAGACAGACGAAACATTCTAAAATGACATAAAAATACGTATACGTATAAGAGTATTGAACTAATTGTATGTATAAGCCTCCAAATGAAAAACATGAGTAACGGCAGTGGGCTGAAATTTCAAACAACGCAAGCGAACGAGAAATCTTTCGTTACTTTTGTTCAGCCGAAGACTTGGCAAACGGCTGTTCAAAATTGTGCCCAC
This sequence comes from Hydrotaea cyrtoneurina, assembly GCA_958296145.1. NCBI lineage: Eukaryota > Metazoa > Arthropoda > Insecta > Diptera > Muscidae > Hydrotaea > Hydrotaea cyrtoneurina. Next base: position 80,176,749 of record OY282515.1, read on the forward strand.
CACCATGTGGAAGGAATTCCAAACAGTTCGATTTACTAGGTAATCTAGGTAGGGATGACTTTCTTTCAAATATATCACAGTCGGGACTAAACAATGGGATGATGGTGGTTTCAAAAACAAAAGTGAAAAAAAAACACAATATTTCTCTAACAACAGTAACATCAAAAGTATTCGACGGAAGGAAGGCTGGGTGGGGGAGGAAAATACTTTTATGGGCTAGCCACACTGGGACTATTCCTTGCATCTCCCATTGAATTTAAAGTGTTTGGCGTCGTTGGGTATTCCGGTGTTGGTGTGTGTGTGGGTGAATTTGTTGTAGCAGATTTGTTAGCTTCTCCCAAGTCCGGAGAGTCTGACCCCGGCAAATTGTTTTGCACATTGTGCCCGGCTGTAGTCGTCGACAGACTGCCCACAAAATCCTTGCTTGCTTGTGAAGTGGGCGTGCTGGGCGTGGGCGGAGTAGACATGGTTGGACTTTGTTGATTGCCCCTCAAGTGTTGTTGTACTGCATTGGCTGCCGCCAAATGAAATTGATTCGGCACAAACATTTGATAGGCTGAACTCAATTGGGCTGCTGTCAATTGTTGTTGTGCTGGCGATGGTGGCATTTGCTCACTGCTGCATATTCTCTCATTGGTGGGGGGTCCCGCTGAAGTCATTTGGAAGGATGAATTCTGTTGTAGAGCTGGCGGAGTGTTAGGTATGGTTGGCTTTATGTCTTCAACGGCTGACGTGGCAGCTGCAGCAGCGGCCGCAGCAGCCGATGCATTTATGGTCGAAGCCAAAAGTTTATTGGCTCTTTTCCTTCTAGCTTCCGTCTCGCATGGAGATGGAGCACCCGGATGTCGGTAGGAGACATGTTTACGCAGTGCATCCTTACTGCGCGAAACATGAGAGCACACATTGCAAGCGTATCTAAAACGATGGTATAATGAAAATAAAATGTATAGCAGATCCGGCATATTTTCTATGAGAAATGTTGTCTCTGGACAACTTTTCTTAACGAAAAGTTTGCCTGGGGTCAACTTTTCTTAACGAAAAGTTTGCCTGGGGTCAACTTTTCTTAACAAAAAGTTTGCCTGTGGACAACTTTTCTTAACAAAAAGTTTGCCTGTGGACAACATTTCTTTACGAATAGTTTGTGGACAGCTTTTCCATAAGAAAAACTTGCCTCTGGACAACATCTTTGAAAACTCACCTCACATTCTGATGCGTCTCCAAGTGTACCCGCAAATTATATTGATTGCTCAACTGTTTGTGACATATGAAACAGGTCGCATATAGCTTTGAATTGGACGGAGCTTTGTTCTGCGGACTTTGAGGAGTAGTGAGTTTGTCCGACCCACTTTTATGTTCCTGCTTAAGATTGTCATTGGCCGTCATATTTCCGGCAGCGGCAGCGGCCGCTGCACATGATGCCGCATATTTGTCTAAATGTTGTTGCAGTTTCAGCTGATCTTCCGCCGAGATATTGAAATTCAACTGGGGGTGATGCAAAGGAGAGTTGGGCTCTGCGCTTGTTGGCGACGAGAATAACGAAGACTTTGGAGCCATCAGCGGCGATGTTGTGGTCGCATAATTGTCGAGTGTCGTCTTTATGGTAAGTGGACTCAATTGATTTTGCAAATGTGAGGGCAAGGATGCCCTGCTGTCGTTGTTGTCGTGACTTCCTGGTTTACCGGCCGTCGAGCCTCTAAGATTCTCCACTATCTTGTCAATGCGTTTAATGTCTTTCTGTTGCGTCTGTGTCAAGGTATTTTGGCTGCACATCTGAGGCGCAGACATTGCGACCTTCTTGTCCAATCCACTACAGAATCGTTTCCCTCCATGCAAGTCATCGCTTAGAGCGGATCTATTGCCGTCGTCATTGTGTAGCAGAGGCATTAAGTCTTTGGAGTTCATAGCCAAATTGGCCTGGTATAGATTACATTGTTGTTGGTATTTGGCCAATATTTCGGACGTTTTATTTAGGGCCGTCTGGGAGAAGTTCAAGGGTTGATGCATTAAATTCGGATAGAATTGCAGAGATTTCAAAAAGAAATTCTCCAAGGGAGAGGGAAATTTGGAATTCAATGCGGGATTCAAAAGAGGACTAAAAGGTGAGGTCGGCAGACTAGAGGTCGGCACAGCAGCGTTTTGTTGTACCGGCGGCTGGGGTATGGTGAAACTGCCTGAGGTAGCTTGTGATGAGGAGGAGGGCGGTGGTGTTGGAGGCGTTACAGCTTTTTCCGGGTCATCCGCGTCTTTTGCTGTGTCAATTGTGGTTTTTTGTGATTTCTGTAACTTTAGAAAAATATTCCATTAAATACATTTTATTCTGGCTTGGATAGATCGTAAACTCACATTATTATGAACATCCGCCAGACCCTTAATGCCCAACGTTTCGGCTAAACTTAATAGGGTTGGTATTTGCTCCTCATATACATTGACTTCGCCCGAATACATGAAGGTCAGCAAGGCGACAATGGCCTGAAAAGAGGCACCCGGTATTATAATAACCGGATGATGTGTATTGTCGAGAGTGCGAAAAATTTCCAAAAAGAATGAGCTACAGGCACTGAGCACGACGCGATGGGCACGTAAAGTTCGTCCTTCGGCCGATATGGTGACATCTGTCAAATGACTTTGATCCAATAGAATGGGCAGTGTACTTAGTAAACTGGTCTGAAAAGAAAGGCAGACAAATGAAACAGTTAAGCGTATGAAGAAAACGATAAAACAAAACATAAACTTTTCAATAAGAAAAGTTGCCATTTGGTTTATTATTAAAAAGTTGCATTTTGTTTTTTTTTTTTATAGAAAAGTTGTCTTTTGTTTGTCTTTATAGAAAAGTTCTTCGGAGGGAACTTTTTAGTTAGAAAAGTTATTCGGAGGGAACTTGTTCAGCAAGAACTTTTTTTTATAGAAAAGTTGTTCAGCATAACTTTTCTTATGGAAAAGCATTTCAGTCAGAAATTATCATGTAGAAAAGTTGTTCAGCAACAACTTTTTTTTATAGAAAAGTTGTTCAGCAACAACGTTTTTTATAGAAAAGTTGTTCAGCAACAACGTTTTTTATAGAAAAGTTGTTCAGCAACAACATTTTTTTATAGAAAAGTTGTCCAGCAACAACTTATCCTAGAGAAAAGTTGTTCAGCAACAACGTTTTTTATAGAAAAGTTGTTCAGCAACAACGTTTTTTTTTTATAGTTTTCAAGCAAGAACTTTTTTTAAGAAAAGTTGTTCAACAACATCTTCTGAACGCCAGAGACAACTTTTCTATAAGAAACATTTTCACATAGAAAAGCAGTTCAGAGAGAACGTCTCCTACCTATTTTCATATACAATTTGTCCCTGGATTATCCATTATATGCTATACATTTTTTTAATTAGTCAAAATACCAGAAATTATCAGAGCATTAAATAATCAATACGGACGATGAATCCATAGTAATTAGAATGTTTTCAGCTACACAGATATTCTATAATTATAGTTCTGTCCAATTCTTGGCGGAGTGTACGTTTTCAACACCAATTTTTGGTTGGTGTACATTGGTGTATGGATGATTATTTATTTATTTTCGTCATTTTACAAATGACTGGACATTTCATGTACACCACGACAAAACAGAAGACAACGACCAAAAAAATTGTCATTTGCTATAAAAACTCAAATATCCAAAAATACCATAAATTCAGGCAAACCGACGGACGGCAAATAGACGCATGGACAGACAGACCGCACGTCGCTAGATCTACAAATGCTGACAAAAAAAAATAAGAAGCACTCACTCTACAGTTTGGCACATTTGAACTATCCATAGAATTGGCATCGGAGCACCGCACCGCACAGCGAAATACACTCAGGAAACTTTTGCCTATGGGACAAACGAATTTGAATTTTTGTTTTTCAAAAATAAACCATCGAAACCGCCCGGTGTTGTGTAGCATCACTGTACCGGTTTGTTGTTGTGCTCTGCTCTGCTCTAGTGCTCGTTATTTTTGCCGTGGACTTTTTGTTCTCTTTAAATTTTCCAACTATCCAAAAAATTGCTGTCTTGTAAAAATAAAATACGAAAAACTGTTGGAAGCAGGAAAAGAAAATAAATACGGCTACAAATGAAAATTTCGTGAATTCATCCGTCTCTTGGCTGGCCGGCCAGCCGAGCAATCCATTTCGTTCCGTCCGTCCTTTCGCATGTCTATGTGTCCGTCCGACCAACCGTCCGTTAGATTCGTCAGTAATTGCCAAAAAAAAAAGAAAAGCGAATCCAAAAACTTGCGAAAGACCAAAAAGCGACAACAACAACGAGAATCTTGTCAAAATTGAATGCATTTGAAAATGAATGTGTATGAAAATATTTGGACAGTTTTTCAGTTTCGTCTGTCCAAATGAGATTTAATAATATTTGGACAAGATGTTGTCTAGTTATGTGTAATTTAGTTTTTTCTTCTTCTTCTTTCTTGGACCGAATGAAATTTGTTAATGGTAAGGGGGGGGGGGGGGGGGGGGGGGGGAAATGTGGGGAGATTTTGAGAGCGTTAAAAACGTTGAAACATTACTTTCTAGGGCTTGGAATGGAATATTGGTGTAGACCGTCTGGAAAATGGGAGTATACAATTCGACTGACTCGATCTTTATTAACCGTTCGATATAGAAAATGCCGGAAGTTCCCGCGTAATGTAGTGGAGGAATTTTTACACGGTTTTCCAACAAGAGGTGTTATTTTGGTATTCAAAGAAAAATGGAATTTTTGGCGATAAAGGATCGGATGTTTATTTCATAATAAACAGGAAGATACGTGACAGCTACCGAAATACCGGGTGATTCAAATAACACCTGTATATTTCGGCTACGCCATCAATAGAAAGAATGATGTCAACATCCAAATAAAGCGAAGGATCGTACTGGATCGTACAAATTCCTTGCTCGACAAAGCACTGCTGGGTGATTTTCAGAAACAAATCTATGATGTTAAGTCAAACGATCCATGAGCCCTACATGATCCTAGTTAAACGCTGGCTGGGCCATGTCTGCAAAATTAATCCAAAAGCATGGGTCAGAAAGTCGATAGCTGTCATGGAAGGCACCGAGATTCATGTAGCACACTCGTTTCCATATCTTATTCCGTTGCAGAAAATTGGCCACATAGTTTCAACTGACTTTCGATTTTCCAATTTTGAGAAAATTCCATTTTCGGGACTCAATTTCTCCCAAACTATTTGTTCAATCTAAAAACTGAAAACACAATCTTGTTCAGATTCTGCTCCGCTATGACTGAGACAATTTTCAACAAAATCGATTTTTTCAAAAAAATCTAAAATTTGGATGGGTTAACCCCTTGGTTTTTTTTTTGGTCAAAAAAATTATTTTCGAATTTCCAAATCTTTTGCTCTTGGGTGTATCCGGCCTTCGAAATTATGCAATTATAACCATCTAAAGTTTCTATAACATTAGCCATTACAGAATAATAGTCAAAAAATTAATTTTGAGAGTGCCCCATTGAAGAAACAACAAATCGTGTGAAAATGATTGTATCGTGCAATTCTCGTAGTGTTAATTATAGAGCTAAAATCTAGCTTTAATTTGACATACCACTCGTTTCCATATCTTATTCCGTTCCAGAAAAGTTGGCAAAATAGTTTCAAGTGATTTTCCAATCTACAATTTTGAGAAACCCCCATTTTCTTTTCCCAAAATACCCCAAACTATTTGTTCACTCTAAAAAATTAAACAACTTTTAGTGGCTTAATAAAAGCCCAGAAGTCGACCTTTAATTTGATGCCACACTCGTTTCCATACCTTATTCCCTTCCTGAAAAATTTACCAAATAGTTTCAACTGACTTTCGATTCTCCAATTTTGTGAAACCCCCAGTTTCTGAACAGAATTTCTCCCAAAGTATTTGTTCAAAATCGAAAATTTGGATGGGTTAACCCCTTGGTTTTTTTTTTGGTCAAAAAAATTATTTTCGAATTTCGAAATCTTTTGCTCTTGGGTGTATTCAGCGTTCAAAATTATGTAATTAGAACCGTCCAGAGTTTATATAACATTAGCCATTACAGAATAATAGTCAAAAAAATGCATTTTCAGAGTGCCCCATCGAAGACACAATAAATCCTTTAAAAATCCTTTATCGTAGCATACAATTCCCAGAGGGTTAATTGTAGTCCTAAAGTCTAGCTTTAAATTGATATCACACTCGTTTCCATATCTTATTCCGTTCCAGAAAAGTTGGCAAAATAGTTTCAAGTGATTTTCCAATCTACAATTTTGAGAAACCACAATTTTCTGTTCCCAAAATCGCCCAAACTAGTTGTTCAATCTAAAAAATTAAACAACTCTCAGTGGATTAATAATAGCCCAAAAGCCAAGCTTTAATTTGATACCAAACTCGTTTCCATATCCATTTCCGTTGCAGAAAAATTGGCCAAATAATTTCAATTGACTTTCGATTCTCCAATTTTGAGAAAATTCCATTTTCGGGACTCAATTTCTCCCAAACTATTTGTTCAATCTAAAAACTGAAAACACAATCTTGTTCAGATTCTGCTTCGCTATGACTGAGACAATTTTCAACCAAAACAATTTTTTCAAAAAAATCGAAAATTTGGATGGGTTAACCCCTTGGTTTTTTTTTTGGTCAAAAAAATTATTTTCGAATTTGCAAATCTTTTACTCTTGGGTGTATTCAGCGTTCGAAATTATGTAATTAAAACCATCCAGAGTTTATATAACATTAGCCATTACAGAATAATAGTCAAAAAATTAATTTTGAGAGTGCCCCATTGAAGAAACAACAAATCGTGTGAAAATGATTGTATCGTGCAATTCTCGTAGTGTTAATTATAGAGCTAAAATCTAGCTTTAATTTGACATGCCACTCGTTTAAATACCTTATTCCATTGCTGAAAAATTTGCCCAATAGTTTCAAGTCACATTCGATGAGAAACCCCCATTTTCTTTTCCCAAAATACCCCAAACTATTTGTTCACTCTAAAAAATTAAACAACTTTTAGTGGCTTAATAAAAGCCCAGAAGTCGACCTTTAATTTGATGCCACACTCGTTTCCATACCTTATTTCGTTCCAGAAAAATTGGCCAAATAATTTCAATTGACTTTCGATTCTCCAATTTTGTGAAACCCCCAGTTTCTGAACAGAATTTCTCCCAAAGTATTTGTTCAATCAAAAAAATGAAAACACCATCTTATTCAGATTCTGCTCCGCTATGACTGAGACAATTTTCAACAAAATCAATTTTTTAAAAAAAAAAAAATCGAAAATTTGTTGGTTTTTTTTTTGGTCAAAAAAATTATTTTCGAATTTCCAAATCTTTTGCTCTTGGGTGTATTCAGCGTTCGAAATTATGTAATTATAACCATTTAAAGTTTCTATAACATTAGCCATTACAGAATAATGGTCAAAAAATTAATTTTGAGAGTGCCCCATTGAAGACACAATAACTCCTTTAAAAATCCTTTATCGTAGCATACAATTCCCAGAGGGTTAATTGTAGTCCTAAAGTCTAGCTTTAAATTGATACCACACACACATTTCCATACCTTATGCCGTTCCAGAAAAGTTGGCAAAATAGTTTCAAGTGATTTTCCAATCTACAATTTTGAGAAACCATCATTTTCCCAAAATCGCCCAAACTAGTTGTTCACTCTAAAAAATTAAACAACTCTCAGTGGAAATGGGACTATGTGTGTTAGTACAGGCCATGTGAACACACCAATTTTTGTAAAATCGCATAATTCGATAGTACAGTGTACTATCTCCTTGCGGACACCTCTCTTAAGCGGACACCTCTTTTTTCAGTATCAATCACCTTGTGTACTTTTATCATTTAGCCACATCATATAGCACTCTAATACAATGTACTCTTTCATAACCGGACACCTAAGGGACTGAGAATTGTATGCGCTTGTGAGAGAGTACACTGTATTAGAATGCTAAATGATAAATTCGATATGTTGTCCCCTCAGTGCTTAAAGTATTTTAAAAAAAATAGTTTATCTAAATGAATTCAATTTACCTGATGATTGTGCCATCTCAAGCAAAACTGCTGCTGATGCTCGTTATTTAGCTGCTGCTGTGATATCTGCGAATTATGGTGTTGCTGTGGTTTTTGGTGGTGGTGCTGCTGCTGATGTGTCAGCGTTTGGTGCTGCTGCTGTGCTTGTTCCTGAAGTTTTTGTGACAATTGTTCGGAACTACTGCTGTTGCTACCACCACGTGGTGAACGCATATTCGCTGCTGTTGATCCGGCATTATTATGTTCCATACTTTAACCGGCGATATTTTTATACATACGAAATTCTTCACCAAATAGTTATTTTGTCATCAAAAAGTAAACAAAACAACTCTACAAAAGCAAAAATTTAATGAAAAACAGTTTATTAATTTGTTTATGCTTTTTTTTTTTTTTGGCGCGTACATTTTTTGTAGCGTCGAGCGATCATTTAGACAATACACACAAATTATGACAATTAATCATCACAACGACATAACGAAATGTCTTTGAGACACATTATGATTCTTTATGATGTGTTAATACTTCTGTGGCTGTGTCAGCATGTGTGAGGCTGAGTGAGAGTGAATGAGAACAAGATACAACAACAACAACAACACAGTGCTAGTAAACAAAACAAAAAGTCTATCAATTGCTGGTGAGCATGACTCTGAAGAGCTAACGGCAAGAGAGCAATTTCTCGCATGTGATCGTTCGAGTGAGGGGGAATGTAATGTGGATGGGTGTACGTACACATGCACGTTAAGTGTTTGCTTAGACACCATTAAGTATACGCCGTGTTGCACAAAGGCTTTACGTTGTGTATGTACGCGGCGGCGAATGAGTAACGCCAATAACGCCAAAGATTATAAGTTAGAGAGCCAAGTCTCCTTTGCTAAACATTATAGTGTGATAACAAATCATGCATTAAGTAGACGTCAGATGTCGTCGTGTGGTACTTATTCAAATCACATGAATTCTCTAAACATTGTTGATTGATTTTTATGAAATTATTATGATGACTGCTGACTAGAGAGCAAATATGTATTTTTACAGGTAGGTGTTACTGTACGATTCTCGAAAAAGACATATGCAACGGCGATGTGGTTACGTATAAGTGGATAGTTTCTCTCTGAGGTCATTGTGAAGTATAAGTGAGACTGTCTTTTTTTGTCAACCCTCAATAGATGCAAAAAATTGGTGGAAAAATTCGAGCTGTTGGGACAAGTTGGTGGGGAGAAAAAAAAACACGTGAACGTCGCTCAAGAACAACTGAGAATACTGCTGCTGTAGCCCATAGTGTTGAAGAAAACCCAGTTTAGTCCATTTGTCGTCGTTCTTTGAAATGGGCAATTCCACAAACGTCATTACACCGTATTTTGCATAAAGACTTGGGTCTTAAGGCTTATAAAGTTCAGTTAATACAATAACTCAAGCCGGCCGATGATCAACAACGTCGTGTTTTTGCTGATTGGGTTCTTGAATTGCATGAAAATGATGCGGAATTCCATGGAACAATCATCATCACTGATGAGGCCCATTTCCACCTCGGTGGCAAAGCCAACAAGCAAAATTGTCGCATCTGGGGCCTCGAAAAACCCAAGAGTTATTGTTGAGAAGCTTCGCCATCCTCAAGGTGTCACTGTTTGGTGCGGTTTATGGCCCGGCGGGGACATTGGATCTAACTTTTTCGAAAATATATTGTTTTAATTATTTGTGAGAATCTGTTTAGTGGAAATTTGTAACCATATAAGGCCAAAAGGCTTGGTAATTGTAATAAAAGATAATAAATGAAATGATGATGAGGTTGGATCAACAGTTACGGTGAATGGATTGCGCTATCGAGAGATGATTGATCTGGAAAATGTTTACTTTCAACAAGACGGCGCTACTTGCCACACAAGCAACGAAACCATTGATCTTTTAAGGCAAAAAAGTTTCCGGACCGTGTTATCTCTTGAAGAGGTGATCACAATTGGCCAACGAGATCTTGTGATTTACTACCTTGCGACTTCTTCCTTTGGGGTCACGTGAAAGACAAGGTCTACGCCAACAGCCCAGCGTCGATTCAAGACCTCAACGATAGAATTCGTGAGGCTATCGAGCCACTATCGGTAGCTACTTTGCGATTTGGTTATGGAAACTTTCATGAAAAGGATATGGTCCTGTAAGCCTGGTCGTGTTGGCCATTTGGCAGATGTTGTTTTTCATTATTAACGCCATACATTGCTCTTTATTATGAAACAAACATTCGATCATTTATCGCAAAAAATTCCACTTTTCTTTGAATACCAAAATAACACCTCTTGTTGGGGAACCTCGTATATTTAGTAAACGTGTGTGTGTGGTATTTTCTACATCTCGTAAATGCCGGTGAATTGAAGACTAAGAGAGCAATCTGCAAAGCGCTTAAACCTGCTCTAGGAAAAGCTGTAGCCATTCGAAGCCCTCTTTAAACAGTATCCACTGAATATATAAATTATACCCGATTTGGGATTAAGGTAAATACGTGTATGTATGTTTTTTTATATATTTTTGTCTACCAAATCGTATAAGAACTTAAGAAAATAAGTATTTCTGCTCTTACTCGCATGCTCTAGGAAATTTATATGGAGACGTATCCCCTTTTCTCTCACTCTCTCTATCTCTCTCGCGCGCTATCAAATAAAACAAAAACAGCACTTAATCATATGTCGTTTAGTGCCAGCCCAAAATACAAACGATTTATTAATTAAATTAAATATGAAGACAATTTTATGAAATTAAATTATATAAAATTTCAGTTGATGTTTTCCTAATGCTTTTGTTCACATTCTCAAATTTCGTTGCCTTGCAATTGGCAATTGGTGCATTTTCCATTTTGATGATCTCGTACATTCACTTCACTTCGCATGCAATTGTCAAATTATTTTTCGTTTTCGTCGTTGTTGTTTGTGTAGATTTGTCAATGTACTGTGGTGTACTACTGTGTAAAACAGCTCTTTGTCCACCAAAAAAAAAAACGAAAAAAAAAATATTTCGTTTTTTTTTTGTTCATCTATGCATTGGATTATTTTGTGTTGTTGTTGTTGCTGGTCGTGTTGAAATAAATTTTGTAATGCATGAGTGTTTAGATATTTCTTTCTCTGCTTCTGCTTCAGCTATTGCTTGTGATTTGTTGTTGGTTTTTTTGTCCGAGGGCTGCTATTTTTACCGGTTCATGCAACCAACAGCAACAACAACACCATCAATCCCAACAACAACAATCAGCGTATATTTCAGCCAAATTGAATCAAACGTATGCATTTTGTTTTTCCTTCAAATTCTGATTTTTTTCACATTTCAAATGGGTACACAATACGTCGTAAAATACTTGGAGACACCTCAATATTTTTTAGTTACAACTCATAGGCCAGTGCTGGGCAATAGAGGGAGGAGCCAACAGAGGGGCCAGCATATCCATTCGGTGAGAAAATTCTTACAGATTATTGGAGAAAGGAACATTTTAGTTTTTTGTTTTTTTTTTTGAAAACTTTGATGTTTTGATAACTTAGTCAGATGTTAGCAATGAAAATTTGTACGTAATTACATTGATTTAATGTAATCTTTCATTGATTTAATGTAATCTTTCATTGATTTAATGTAATCTTTCATTGATTTAATGTAAAATTTTTTCGCTGGTTGCTTTTCATTGAAATTGTCATATTGATGTTATGCGTAAACTTATTTTTTTAAATTCTCACCATGACTTGGTTATTAATCGAATTAATATTGATGTTGTTAGAGACCGAAAGGCCATAATTACAGTGATTTAATGTAACCTTTCATTGATTTAATGTAACATTTTTTTCGTTGGTTGCTTTTCATTGAAATTGTCATATTGATTTTTTTTTTTAAATTCACACCATGACTTCGTTTTATTAATCGAATTAATATTAGTGTTGTTAGAGACCGAAGGTATAGGCAACCCAAAACCAATCGCAGATTGGCGAGGTCAATGCCGGATTAAAAACAACAAGGCCGTCGTTTCCGACAGAATATCGACCGGAGGAGTTGAGCTCATAAAGTGGAAAAGTTAAAACATGTTATGACCTATTCCAAAAAAGAACCAACCTCACCGAATCATTCACCACCACAGAAGGACTCAAACAGAGTGCCAGATTTAACTGGTGATATTTTAAGACTCGATAAGAAATCGGCGAATATTGAACGGATGATGAACGAGGGCAAACCAAAAATAATGCTTGCAAATAATTGCTAGGCAAATGTGGCGACGACAATGGGGCGTCTTAGTGGCTGCTGGCAGCTACCGCATTGAGATAGTGAGAGAGAATTTGCCTAACTCGTCTCCATTATAAATAAAAATTATGATGTCAGCCTGGAAATAAAGCGAAGGACCGTGCTGGCAATTATAGGGCCAATAATTTGTAACGTTTTTATTAATTTTTTTCAACAAGAGATATTATTTTGGTATTCAAAGAAAAATGACTTTTTTTGCGATAAATGATCGGATGTTTGTTTCATAATAAAGTGGAAGGAATGCCGTTAATAATGAAAAACAACATCAGCCAAATGGCCACCATGACCACGCTTACAGGACCATATCCTTTTCATGAAAGTTTCCATAACCAGATCGCAAAGTGGCTGCCCTATGTCCTCGATAGCCTCACGAATTCTATCGTTGAGGTCTTGAATCGACGCTGGGCTGTTGGCGTAGACCTTGTCTTTCACGTGACCCCAAAGGAAGAAGTCGCAAGGTGTTAAATCACAAGATTGTGATAACCTCTTCGACAGATAACACGGTCCGGAAACTTTTTTCCCTTAAAAGAGCAATGGTTTCGTTTTTTGTGTGGCACGTAGCGCCGTCTTGTTGAAAGTAAACGTTGTCCAGATCAATCATCTCACGATAGCGCTATCCATTCACCGTAACTGTTGATCCAACCTCATTTTCATTTCATTTATTATCTTTCATTACAATAACCAAGCCTTTTGGCCTTATATGGTTACAAATTTCCACTAAACAGATTCTTACAAATAATAAAAACATTATATTTTCGAAAAAGTAAGGTCCAATGACCTCGCCGTACCATAAACCGCACCAAACAGTGACACATTGAGGATGGCGAGGTTTCTCAACAATAACTCTTGGGTTTTTTGAGCCCCAGATGCGACAATTTTGCTTGTTGACTTAGCCACCGAGGTGGAAATGGGCCTCATCCGTCAAGATGATTGTTCGATGGAATTCCGAATCATTTTCATGCATTTCAAGGACCCAATCAGCAAAAACACGACGTTGTTGATGATCGGCCGGCTTGAGTTATTGTATTAACTGAACTTTAAAAGCCTTAAGACCCAAGTCTTTATGCAAAATACGGTGTAATGACGTTTGTGGAATGCCCCATTCCAAAAAACGACGAGGAATGAACAAAGCTGTGTTTTTTTCAACACTTTGGGCTGCAGCAGCAATATTCTCAGTTGTTGTTGAGCGACGGCCTCATCTCTGTTAAGGTGGATTAAAAGCGCCGAACGAAGCGAGGGTGCATATCCAGACATGATCGTAGTTAAATGCGTTTCCGCCCGCAGGATCACGGTTAAATCCAAACGCTCCAGTCAGAGAGGCTTTAGACCTCAACGACCACCGCCGTTGCAGACAGGAAAGGACTAAGAGGAAGAAGTCCTGAAACTCTTTGGTAACACAAACAGCTACCAAGGATTGATCTCCCTTATAAATAACATATTTAGTAAGCAGATAAGCGGTATATTTTCGTTCGGAGCCGGTTTTAAATAAAAATTAAAACCAGTGTCATATAAAACTTCTCTAGAAAAACCAAAAACCCTTCGCAGCGGGCTTTAAATAAAAATTAAAACCAGTGAGTATACAATATTATGACAAACACACAGCTCAGTGTTTTGAGAGAAGTTCCCCGTATGGTCCTTCATGGAATGTTAAGGGAAATAAGTAAGTAAGATAACAAAAATGTAGCATGAAAGCTCTTCATCGAACATTTGAAATACAACTAAATGCAGTCTCACAAAATATTAACATATTCATTAATCTAACCGAAGCTAAGTTTGTTTGGCGCTCGCTGAACTTTTTGGGTCCACCTCACAAAATGCCCTTCGAGTGTAACCTCCCACCCCTGCACCGACTCAGCCTCTGGTCGGCAAACGTACTAACACACGTATGTATGTGTGTAATATACATATGTCAAGTGACTATATACATACATACACTACTTATGTGCAACGAAATGTATCTAATTCAGTATAAAGGAATTTTCTTCATTCCAATATATTTTTTTTCGCTCTTGTGTGTGTGTGTTTTTTGCTTTTGTTTTTGGTTTCACATCATCCACGACTACCACTACCAATGCAATCATGCTGCTGCCTGCCTGCGGTCGGCCAAAAAGGTACGCTACTCATCGTACGAGTGCAGCTACTTATTGCACTTTGCAACGTGGCTGCTGCTGACTACGTTTGCTACTGCGGCCATTTGCTGGTGTATTTTGCTTAGATCTGGTCTGGTGGCTGGTTGGCCGGCTGACTGGCTAGCTGGCTGGTTGAATGGGTGACATTAGATGGATGCATTTTTCGTGTTGCTGCTTCTTTTCGGTTGGCCGCTGCTTGTTGGCTTTTGTATTGTCTTGCAATTGTAAATTTTTATTTATTTTTAAAAATTTGTTCTATTTCGCAAAATACACACACACACACACATACAAGTGATAATGCACATTAGCCAAAATGTAGGGGAGAAATCGAAGAACAACAATAAAAAATAATGTTCATGTAAAACCCATAAAGGTAACAATTACCCAAAGCAGTCAAAAAGCAGCCATTTACAAAGCAGAATTTATATTACGTATACGTCCAGTGTCCTCTTGTTGGAGTTCCCATCGTATGATTAATGAGAACTCATGTTCATGGGGGCGTATGATGGATATTTGCAATTTAGTTGTTATTTTAAGGAAATAGAAATGAAATGTAAATTAATTAGCTTTACATGTGGACAGCTCCCGTAGACGGGCATATTTCTTGG
The DNA here is from genome assembly GCA_958296145.1 of Hydrotaea cyrtoneurina. Lineage (NCBI taxonomy): Eukaryota > Metazoa > Arthropoda > Insecta > Diptera > Muscidae > Hydrotaea > Hydrotaea cyrtoneurina. The sequence continues at coordinate 80,191,759 of OY282515.1, forward strand.
TCCCATGCAGTATCTTTAGAGCAAATTAATCTCCGCTGGCCGGACATCTCCCGTGGACAGACAAAAGCCACTGCGACCATCGGTGTCCGCTCACCGGATCTTGCATTGATTTTAACAATTTTTGAATTTTGTGGAAAAATATCTTCCTTGTCTTTAGTGGGTAAACAGAAATGTAGCTATAACATGGTCCCCTCAATAAAATAATAGTGAATAATACACTATTGTTTTACTGAGGGGACGATATAAGCATTGGCATGGGTGTGTACTAATACATTTATTGTTTAAGGAAACAACCCTGTGTTAGCACTCAAAACTGTCCCTACCCAACGAGGGGCCACAGAGTATGATATCGATCTGATCAGAATACGGTCTGATATAAACCCTAAAAGAACCGAATCGTTTCTGGCCTTGAGAAAAAAGAAACTAAGTATTTTCACAGGAGTCCTCACAGGACACTGTGCGATAGGCAAGATGGCAAATCGTATGCGTATACCTCGGCGAGACCACTGTACAGGATGTAATGGTGCAGATGTGCCGGACTAAGTGGAGCATCTCTTTCCCCCCACTCCTCCCTCAACCGTTCCTCGCCTAATCAAAGGATCAATTTTATGCTATTCGTTTATGGAGACAATAAAATAAAATCATCTGCATTGCAAAATCCATTTAGAAAAATTAAGAATTAAATTTCTTTAGTCATTTCGCACACGTCCACTAAACAGGCACAACTCAAAATTTGGCAAATTTTCAGAAAATGTAAAAAATTATGCTGCAGTTAGTGGTTACCAATACAACATGAAGAGAGAAATAACTGGGTTTTTTTTGGCAACAAATAATTTTTTTCTTTGGCAAAAACGAACGAAAATGCCAAATTTTGAGTTGTGCCTGATTAGTGTGGGAAATGTCTACAGAAATTTAACAATTTCAGTATTTCTTTAATTTTCTGTACTGAATTTTGCAAAGCAGATTATTTTATTTTATTTTTTCCATAAAACGAATATGTGAGACTTGCAAAACAAATGTCGTGTCCTCAGAGTTATTGGCAAACGAACAACGCTAGGTCAAAAGAAGAACTCTTTACTTTTTAGACTTTCAGTTCAAAACCGGGAAAGATCATCAAACATTTTTCAGCGGCTGTTTTCCACCTTGTAAATGCTGGCGACTTTACGAGTAAGAAGCCATGTAAGACTTCTCTAGAAAAACATTAGCCGTTGGAATTAAGAAATAGAGAAGGAGAGACGACGGAACTTTTATTTTGTTTTGAAATATTCGACAACACAAAAAAATCGTTCTGACAACTAACGACTTTTAAGGTATAACCCATGGCACAATAACTAATGGAACAGCTGATTACAATTTTATCATTTTGACACAATTTTGATTGTCAAACTCATTGTTTACATACCAATTGTTGGTTTAGTTTTTTTTTCAAATTTCGAATACATTTTCATATTAAACATTTAAAACAAAGAATTATATTACAAAAAGCCAAACTATTAGAAATAAAGTTGTAGTTCTCTAAAAATTGTGCCATGAGTTGTAACTGTCTGCTGCCTGCCATTTACATATATATATATCAGAATTTGACAATCAAAATACCCAGGGTTGTATCTGAGTTATTGTTGTTGGGCAAATGACTCTACCTTTAGTTATTGTGCCATGGAAAGTATCGAAGGTAGTGGCAATTGCCCAACAACAATAACTCAGATACAACCCTGGGTATTTCGATTGTCAAATTCTGATACATAAATGGCAAACTGCAGACAGTTGTAACTGACGGCACAATTTTTAGCAAACTATAACTTTATTTTCAATAGTCTTGAAAGCCCTTTGCTTTGTTTGTCCATTTGTAATCTAATTCTTTGATTTAAATTTTTAAATAATACATTTACACATTTGACATTTGAAAAACAAAAACACTGGGTTTAACAATCAAAATTCTGTCAAAATGAACAAATGGTAATCAGCTGTTTACATGACTCTACCTTTAAATATTGTGCCATGGATACGTTCGTAGAAAAACCATAGCTGCCATACGAAAAGTTCGCATGTGACTGAAGACGTCTGCCACCTAGATTATATTGGTCTGAACACTGTTTTATATTTCAAGATTTTGCGAATATAAGAAACCAACTGTTTTCATCCACAAATGAAGTGATCTCTGACTGAAAGCGGTAGACAATATAAGTTGATCACCCCATCTTTTTAAACTCACTGTATCTGGCGCGCTCACACACACACACACACAAACAGAGAAATTTTGCACAATTTTTAGGGTTCCAGTTCAGCTATTGTGTACTATTCGTATTTACGTGTGAAACATTCGCAATACTTTGTGTTGTGGAAAATCAAGCAGATAGAACAAACGTAAGTGTATTTTCGAATAAATATATTTTGTGGGATTTTCTCATGTGACACATTTTGTTGTTGTTGTTGCTGCTGCTGACTTGGCTGATTGGTTGTGGTTGTTGTGGTCGCTTGACTTTCGCGGAACTGAATCATATTCTCCAGATACACGACATACTCGGTGTGTTGTAGTTAATACTTAGATATTTGTTTGTTTTTTTTTTCGCTCGAAAATCTTTCGATAAAAATAGATTTATTTTAGATTTTTTTTTAAAATTTTCTTTTTTTTACCGTTTTTTTTTTGATTTTTTATGCTGATGAGGATGATGATTTTGTTTTTTGGACTTTCTTGTTTGAAAAGTAATTTATTTTTATGTTTATGACAAAATCATTAAAAATGTAAATACACTTGTTGTTTGTAAAAAAAACAACATACATACATACATAAAGAAATTAAAACGCACCCCACATATTTAATTAAACATTAAATAACAACAATTCCGTTTTAAAACGATTTTTTTCTCTCTAAATATTTATTAATTTTGTTAGATTTTTCTTTATTTTCCCAAAACGATTGCCACTTTTTTTTTTTGTTCACCTTAGCTTAGTTTAATAGGTTTTTAATTGAATATTTTGAAAAAGTTCCGTTTGATATTGCCGTTAACTGAATTTTACGAATTTTCCGTGTTGTCTGTTATTTTGAAAAAAAAAAATGAAAAAGTTTTTGAAACCGTTACGTTCTGAAACAGAAATATTGCGTTTTCGACGTGTCCACCTTTGTGTCGTGTTTGCTCACTTCTAATTTGCCAAAAAAAAAAATGTTTTTGTTCAATCTTATTCTGTCTGAGGTTGGAGATTTTCCTAAATGTCCAATACCATTCGTGCCCCTTTTTTCGTCTTTTTTTTTTGTTTTTGTTTCTGTTGAAAAATTCGATCATTTCGTTCATATTGTTGTTGTTGCTGAGTAAGTAGTTGTTGTACTTTCTTTCAGAAGAAGAGACATTTCGGTTTTTTGGTCACACTTTCATTCGATTTCATTTGTGTGTGCTTTGCTTTGGCAGTCGTATTATCTCTCGCTAATCTGTTTTAATGAGGTGAAATGAGAAACGACAACAACAATCACACAGATAAAACTAACTAATAGATGTGGAACTGGGGAAAATTTCACACATTCTTTCCCCCCAACAAAAACCCAGAGCGAAAGAGAGAAAGAGAAACTACAACAGAGAGCGAGCATATTATTAGTGACCGTTAGTTATTCCTGTTTGCAGCACAAGACATTGGAGGGATTTTTTAAAAATCCTTGAGATTTTTTATGAAATTTCTGGGAGAGTGTCTCTAGTGTCTGTTTACATTGAGAAGGGTTCTTCAGATTTTTATAAAATGCCTGGAAATATTTTGAAAAGAATTTGTTTTCAATTGTGTGAAATGTTTTTTTTTCCCCAAAAAAAAAGAGAGAAACATTAGTGACCGTTAGTCGTTCCTCTTTGAAGCTGGAGACATTTTGATGGGTTTGGATAATCCTTGCATTAACAAGGATTTCTGTGATTTTTATTAAATGTCTGGGGAGTGTCTCTATATCTATTTATAAATTGACCGATTTTGTTTCAGTTGTGTGGAATCTTGTTTGAGTTTTACAATGAAACGGAGAGAGACGGAGACTGCAAGAGTGCAAGAGAGACAGAGAGAGAGAGTATAACATTATTCCTACATATGATCATTAGTGACCGTTAGATATTCCTCTTTGAATGGGAAGACATTCACTAGATTTTAATCGTAGTCCTTGAGATTTTTATAAAATATCTTTGGAGATTTTGGGAGACTGTCAGAATACACTGGACAACAACAACAAAAATTAAGGTCCAATCACACCTTCGGACCAAAGAGCGCACCAAACAGTGACATTTTTTGGGGGTGCAATGGCCTCTCTGCAATTACTTGAGGATTCTCAGAACCCCAAATACGACAATGTTGTTTATTAACATACCCACCGAGTGAGAAATGTTCTCACCATAAACCATAATCTCCTCTTTAAGCGCGATATGTGGCTGTGCCAGAATCACCATTTTTGTAGTAGGTTTTAATTAATTTTACGCGTTGTGTGATAGTTAAGCGATCAATTGTCGTTAATGTCAGACTTCCAACTGAAAAGAAAAAAAAATTGGTTTAACAACTTAGTTTGACAGATGTCGAAATGGATAACCCTTTACTATGAACAAATAGTACAAAAATGACCGACTATTATCATAGCCCATATTCATAAAAAATTAAAAAAAAAAACCTGTGTTAAGGAAAGTGTTTGACATTTTATTTTTTGTATTTTCATACATTTTTCTAAATTTTTTTTTTTATTTATTTTAAATTTGTATGAATATTTTTTTTTAAATTAATTTTTTTTTGTACATAATTCATAACTCGAAAGCCACCAGTTTTATTATCATAAAACTTAAATACCCACGAGCCAGACAAACAAGAACTGAACAAATCCACTTTAAAGAGTTCAGTTGTTATTGTTAATTATGATCTTCGACTTTTCCGATCCAACGCCGTACATGCCTATGTAGTATATGTTTTATTAAAAAAACCAACAACATTTGCATAAAACCGAACAAGTGATCAGCAATTCATTTGCAAACTTTTCGCGACATCATGTGTATGCGTGTGTTTGTGCAAATCAGATAACAAACAACAATCGTAATTTGCGCCACGGCTTCTAACAACTGGTAAACATCGGGTAAATTAGAAAATGAAATATGATCTCATTGCAGAAGGGAAAGAAGTAAGAATCACCACAACAGTTGGGTATAAAGAGTGCTCTCCATGAAGAGACTTAGGCAGTTTGTCGGTAATAATGTTTGAAAGTTATTCAAGATGGATGGTTCTGGTCGTGGCAGCTCTAGCGCTTGCGGCGAAGACCACACACAGCACGGGTGGAATGCGTTATGTGTCCCATAAGAATTGTAACAAGTTGGCCAAGGGCAGAATAATAGCCAATCCGGCGAATTGTTCTCAATATATAACGTGCAACGGTTTACGTTCAACGCTGGGCGAATGTCCCACGGGATTATTTTATAACTCGGAAATGTTATCATGCGACAAGAACAATTCACAATGCCCAGACAAGGAAATGGAAATTGCCATAAAACCCACCAGGCCACCGAGCAACAACATAAAGATACCCCTGAAATTGACTACAATACCGACGAGACTTCTGGCAACTACAAGCGAACAGCCATCAACCGTACCGCCGCTACCTCTGTACGTGGATGGTCGGCCGCTGTGTTCTCTGTGGGAGGATATACAATTTCCACATCCCACCAACTGTGCTTACTATTATCAATGCTTGAAGGGATTCCTTACAATACATCGCTGTTATTTCGGTTATCTGTGGGATTGGCTGATGCAACGTTGTTTGCCGGAGGCGGTGGCTCGATGTCATTCGACGGATGCCAAGCAGTAACCTGGAAGGCGCAAAACGAATACAAATGTATATAGTTGTTGTTTTTCTCTTAATTTAAACATTTGCAGATGCAGTAGGAAGCAGGATAAGGTACAAACAACTGTTATGAATCCATATAGGCCATCAGTTATTAGTTTAGTAAGAATTAATAAGTTCTAATTCTGTTAAAAAGAAGTATGTAAATAAATATATTTCTATAAAATTCTGGAATTCACCAAATTAAAACTACCATCGATGTAATGGATCGAATTAGCCAGGAATACTTTCATAGGTTTTACTTACGAAATGAAGTCTACATTCTGAATGGAGTTTTTTAACCTGCTAGGCAATCCTAAGGATTGCGGATGACAATAGTTTCATTTTGAACGCACTAAATGTCTGCTATAACGAAATATCGAAATAGGAAAAAAAAGCAAGAGGTTTGGCCTTCGAAATTCGCAATATTTTTTACAAAAAAAAATATTTTTGTCTGCAATTTTGCTCATCGACCGAGGATATAAATCTGAAGATGACCCTGTGATATGTTCCTGTCTCTCATGCGAGTTTTCCGATTTATGGTGTTTTCAAAAATTATATAATTTGACTTTTTCTTTCTCTGGTCATATTTCAGAAACCATTCAAGGTATCAAAGTGCTGTTGTCACCAAATTAAAGCTAGAGTCCCATACTACCATCGATGTAATGGATCGAATTAGCCAGGAATACTTCCATAGGTCTTACTTACGAAATGAAGTCTACATTCTGAATGGGGTTTTTTATTCATAACTTGGAAATCTTAGAGTTATGGAAGTTTGACTATACTTATGCAATTGTTTAAGGGAATTTGTCTCCTTAACTGCCACTAAAGAAAATTCTACTTATAGAAGTTCAACTGTAGGTTGAAATTTCATAGTTTTCAATAGTTATCCGGAATCGACTGGATTTTGGACATTTGTACGAACACTTTAGAACATTTTTTGATCATTCAGCAAAGAAAAGCCTGGTTGGAGAACGAAATATTTTGGAAATAATTCTGACTTCACACAGCCATATCCAAGCTGTTTTCGAATGCATCTTCAAGATTAGGGCCCATAAACCCCCCAGGGGTTGTGCTGCGAGGCCAGGTTGGAGAACGAAATATTTTGGAAATAATTCTGACTTCACACAGCTGTTTTCGAGTTCATCTCCAAGATTAGGGCCCATAAACCCCCAGGGGTTGTGCTACGGGCCCCGAAGTTGGCTACCTCGGGGTATGAAGAAATGTCAAAAGCTCTTGTGATCCGGTTCAGCAAAGACAACCGAACTAATTAGAAATGTAGCAATATTTAGACTAAAAATGGGGAACCCCTCCATCTTTCCAATTTCCTATTGCACGTTTTGAAAGCCTTTTGAATCCTAACAATGAATTTCTGCCAATAAGGAATTTCCATACAATGAGCTTATCTTTAAGGTTCGCTGTGGAAGAAAATGCAAAAGAAATTGTGTAATCGACACTAAAATACCTGATTATTTTAAGTATATGTGGAAGAAAGGATCACTTCTGTCTCATGAACTGATTTTCCATGCACATTCACTAGATGGAAGTTCGACTGTATATCCAATTGTCCGATTTTGGATGTTAATACATGAATACAAATAATTCCTCAATCGTTTTTGCAGAACTCTACAATTGCAGCAGAAATCATTTGCAAATGCGTACCGATGAAAAAGCAAACACAATGCTTGAAGACTTTTTTGAACATTTCTAACCGAAACAAAACCGTAGAACTCAAAAATGTTTACAATATCAAAAGTTAAAGGCTTTCGGTCGATGGAATTTGGTTCTGGACCACTGTATTGCTTAAAACTGTTTGCAGGCGGGATAGTATGGCAGCAAGCACCAGATTTCATTAATGTTTTCTTGGGACATCTGCCCGCTAGATTGCCTTGAATCGAAATAGGTTATAGTTAAGTTACTCGTTTTGGCTGATTCGCTGTGTTTTCGATTTCAAATATGTAATATATCGAGAGCTTATATTCAATAACCTCTATCTACATTTTGACGAAATTTTTTTTTTTATGCCAAACTCATCACTGACCCCATCTGCATCTACTGTAAAAATTTCAATTGAAAAAACCTATTTTTAGTACTATATATGCTGTATTTTATCATTTGTCTATCTACAAAGATACTTGTTTATGAATTTTATAAAGGCAAAACCCTCTATCTACATCATATAATTGTTTCGTTTTATTTAATTTCAGGCTATTTTTTAGTTAAATTAATAGTACTGATTTGAAATTTACCACTTCCCCTCGAATTAAAATCTAACTGACCTATTGTCTTTCTGTCATCAATAAAAAGCCATTTGATGCATTATATTTAGATTATAGTTTTTTTAAAAACTATAAGGATACTAACCTTATTCGATTTTCAAGTATTAGACCTGGTCGAGCAAAAAATGATCCGACAGTATCCCAACTAAGATCTCTCTTATATTCGCCAAGTGGTAGCATTCAGTTTAAATTGAATTTTGATCATAATTACACTGAACTACCTATTAGAATCAAGCAATATGAAGGTCACATAGAACCAAAGCTATTGCATACCGGTCGACTCCCAATCCAGCAAAACAAATGGAAACATTTACAGGATCTAAAGGTGGTAATTCCAGAGGAGTATCACTATTTCTATGATAATCTCAGCCAGGCGCAGTAAAAATTCTGAAAATGTATTATAATCCTTTAATATAGCTTTCACTACAAAATTATAATTACACAAGTTTTTTTTTCTGTGTAGGGTGCAAATGTTAGAACAGGTCCTGCCATTTTTCCATCCCCAACATTTCTTGTGAACATATCTACCCCCTATCTCCCACCTTTTTGTGGATCCCCATACAAAAACCGTAAAACAAACTTAATTTTAAAATAATATCTACATATTATTTTCCTACGCAATGATTTCATTTGTGAGTCAATACCCTCTATCTACCAAAGAAGCTAAAATAACTCGAATTTCAACTAAATTTTTAGTTAGGGTGTTTGTAAGACACATTTTGTTAATATTGTGGAAGATGAGTTCATTAAAATTGTTGCTAATTTGCGAATAAAACAGTTTTTTGGCTTTCCTGAAAAATTGTGTTTTTGTAGATAGAGGTTATTGTATATAAGCCCTCGATATATAGAAGCGGTCAAATTATGTTTACCTTATAAGAATTCTCAAAATGCCATGGATCGAACTGAGAACGATGGTAGCTAAGGTGGATGTCAGGCAGCAGTACAGTGCACCTTCATCGACAGCATTCTTCTTTAATTTATTTAAATTTCTAATTAGCGAAAGCACACAAATTTCGTTAACCCAAAAAAAAAAATCGACAATTTGTCTGAATGTTTATAGACGACCCAAAGACAAAATTAATTTGGATTATTTTTAGTTTGCAGTTTTGTTGTCTTTGTATTTCTATTTGCAGTTAAGTATTCGTTATTTAAAGTAGACATAATCATAAATATTCAGTTTCCAAACAACCCCAAAAGTGTGTCTGTAGATGGAGGACGGACGCAGCAGCATATGTGGCTGGGAGACTGACTGAGGCTGCCATGGGCCGGCTGGCATGGCGGACCATGTGCATGCATGACTAATGGCCAGAAATACCTTCAGAAGATGAAAAACAACAACAACAACTACTAAGTGTACAACCATCCATTCATTTCAAATGCACATACATACATGCATACATACATACATACATAGGTACAGGCATGTAATGATAGATTTAAGCCAAAATAAGTCCACAAAATGTTACATAGTATATAGTACAACATATCCAATACATCCATACATGTAGGTTTATGCCGCGCGGAAAAGAGCGATCACCACACACTCACAACCAGGAGAAGAAGGCGGTGGAGGAGCGGAAGAAACTGCAAAAAAATCCACCTAAAAATTGCTTGCTAACAACAAATGACAACTATAAATTCTAGACTTTCCACAGACCCAAGAAAACTACAATAAATAAAGCGACAGGCAGCAGGCAGGGCAACAACAGCATTAGCGGCATCATCAGCCTCACCAGCAAAACAAGCGGATTTTATTTAATTAAATTCACATACAAAACGATTTCAAAATCGTTGCGAAAAATGACAATATACTTAAGCACCAGAACCGACACACACACACACACACCCATACTGACATACAGCCCAAAAGAAAACGCATTAAACAAAAACAAAACAAGAAAACCCAAAAGCCCCTCGACAAGAAAACGTCGTCCGATACTCGCCGTGTACTTTCACAGCCAAATAGAAAGAAACCCAACGAAAACCCATGCCCAGCCAGCCAGCCAGCCACCTCCCTCCATATTTTATTTTGCCTGTACATTCAAATCCATTACCGAAAAATGTTTGTTTAAATTAAAATAATTTTATATTAATGCCTTCTAATTTATAATTAAAAACAAGTAAAATGCTATAGCTTCTGAATTGATCGTCAACGACAGTCTGATGCTCTACAAAAGTGCGCAACACTTGTTGTGACACACTAGAGCGGGAAGAATTAGTGACATCTGGAGTTTCCAGCCAACTAAGCAACATTTGATTAATGTTGTATATTGAAATGTTTTATTAATTTCTTGGTCTAGCGAAATACAAAACCTCTAGACATTTCAAAGTATCATTAAAAACGTTTGAAAGAAGTCTAACAAATAACCGCAATCAGTCCAACTGAACATTATCAGATAAGTGAAACTAAATATCCAAAACATTTCGTTTATCTGCTCATTTCCATCAAATCAACTATAAATATCGGATAATTGACATTAAATGTCCAAAACAAATTATTTAAAAAAAATATCGGTTAACCTAAAAATATTTCGTACTCAATGTTTCCACTTCAGATGAAAATGACGTTGCTGAACTCATAAAGGAGGAGTTGACCTAATGTAAAGGTTGGTGGAAATACAAGATTATTGTTATTAATTCCACAGAACGTGAATTAATTACTTTTTTCTCATTAACTTTTAAAAACATGTTACTTAGCTGAAAATATGAGCAAATTTACTTCCTCCTAATGGTAAATTTGACACCAATCGGAGTCGAATTACCATTGCTATGGCCAATAATAATATATATAATAACATATATAATAACAGCATCGGAGAATTTAAGGAAAAATCCCCTATTTTGTACCACTACTAACACAATAGTATTAGAAAAAACATTAAAAACATGAACAAATTACCTTTCTCCTTTACCTTTCTCGATGGCATTACATACGGGACCACTGTGCGTCGTCATCTGTATCTTTACCAGGGTCAATGGGGTTTCGTCACATTCTCATTTTTCACACTTTCCGTACACATTATTAGATCTTCATTTTCAGGTACACAGGAGTTCAGGCTATTGATAGGATTATTGATGATAGAATTGGGCACCATTTCTACGACCGTACAGCTCAAGCTTTTCACGCAATTGCGTAATCCTTTCCATTTGATGGAATATTTATTTTTCTTCGCCAGATGTTCCGCTTTCCAAAATTTATTGTTAAAATGCATCTGTTTCCTGATATCCAGGACCAACTTAGCGAAAATCGATTATTGTGAATTCCAATTACTTGTCAACTGCTGTCCTCAAATTCAATACCCTCGCGTATTGGCGAGGCCACATTTGAACGGGTTTAAATTTTTTTATTTTTATCTTAAAAAAAAGCCAAATGAAACTTTATTAAGGATGTTATATAGTTTTATAATAAGTCTTAATCAATAATAATAAAGATCAGAATTGTAGACATAAATTGAACAAAATTGTATTTCATTTAAATGGGAGAGTCAATTACGAAAATTGCCTTCTTTCAGGAAACAAAAACTACTAGTCCAAAACTACTACCATACATTGCATAGTGTAGGGTAGCTACCACTAAAATAACAACCACGCTAGAGAGAGAAAGAGGTGTGAATAATGAGTAAACTCTTGCAACATCGGTTATATCAATTGTAATTGTGGAATTTATGCATGTACTGACATTTATATATGTATACATTAATACCACATGTGTATATCTACATGTGCACATATAATATTACTCACACATATAATTATGTAGACATTCGAACTTGGCGTAGTTTCTGACAACATTTAATTTGACGAAATGTTGTAATTTAGTTTAATTATGTATGTATTTCAAATATATTTGCACTGCTTGTACAAATCGTGTACATTTTAGAAATCCCTTTTGTCTTATGCGATTTACTGCGAATGTGCTAGATCGATTGTCGGTACATCGTACAAGTCGCTTTTGATAACCCGGAAGTAAACAAGGATAACTCAAATATTATCGGATCTAATTTAGTTTTCTATAAATACACTTTCTTCGGAAAATTGGATTTAGCTCTGTGTTTTCGAAATGAGTTGATTACATTAAGCCGAACCGACCTTCAGCTAATCCTGATTGGCAACCTACTTATTTCCTTTAACATTCCATAATGGAACATTTACTGAAATCAGTGACCGCGTCCTACTGTTTAAAAGTCAGCTCCGAACGTATAAGGTTTTATATGACTTGCAGATTATTCTATTACTTGTGAGGTGGAAACAGACGCTGAAAATGTTTACCAGTTTGTGAATCAGGGTTTGCTGTGTGATTGTCGCACACACTACCTATCAACATTAAAAACCCCAACATTAAAAACATTCTTAATACTTTAAAAAAAAAACAGGCAATTAAGTTTTGCTTGGCTTTGGAAAATAATCTCGTAGTCGAAACCGCCAACTTGAACCTGTATTTCATCTTGTGTGCTATCCGTTCGCTCACCAATGCCGGCCAAGCATTTCTCAATTAACCAAATTCACACTTTAAATTCCTTAGAGATAACATGATCTCACCATATAATATAATCCTATGTATAATAATACGTTTTTATTTATAAACTAATTCGTTAATCTAGCCTTACTTACAATCAATTGGTTCCTACAAATACTTTAATATTTTTTTATCTTAGCATTACCATAACATGCCGCTGCAGCATTGTCCTGATGCACACACATTTCCTGGCGATAATCCCAGACGTAATTGAAATTACATCTTGAAATTGTCAGGTATCCGGACACACACTTGTAGTAGTACTCACAACGATCATGATGAGGATAATATACATCCATATGACGATCACATACTGGCCTCGATGTTGTTATATATTCCGTTGTCACTTCGATATATGCAACTGCTGTTGTCGTATCAATTACAGTCTCCTCCATGTTTAGGTGTTCTTCCTTGATATCTTCGATTTCGTTCGGCTTTCTTGGACATCTGTTATTCTCATCAATAACGCATTCGGGACGTTTTTCATCGAAGTAAGTACCCTCTGGGCAGTTATCCTTGTACGAGTCATCTTCAGAGCCACAATAGATATATGAGTCACACTCGTCCTCGACGGCTACATAGGTGTCCTCTGGCACCAAGGAACATTGCTCAAAATATTCTCCTACGGCTGATGAAATGAACATTAGGGCAATAGTTAAAACTGCAAAACTCCACATTTTTGGCTGATCGATTCTTTGATTTCTTTAAAACGTTGCTTTGGAAACTGCTGTCTAATTGCAGTTATCAACTGGTATTTATATTCCATTTCTCTATGTTTTGGAGTAGTTTTTAAGTTGATGTTGTTATCTCTTTCTTGTTTTGTGAGTGTTTTTCGTTACCTTTAAAATGTCATCAACCTCAATTTTTGTCGACATTAACTGGAAATCTTATCAATAATTTCGCTCCAATTTCTTCTTACGAAAATGGGTCACTAAGGAAATAGTTTCTGTTCTATTTTACACATGACTACAGAAGACATATGCCTGCTCATGTATGCGAATATTTTTATTTGTATAATTAATGTTATAAATTCGATAACTAGACTTGTAGCATGGGTCGTTTCTCTTTTCCTTCCAAATTGTCATTGGTAAAAGCGTAACCAGTGCCACCCTGAAACAGAGGAGGGAATTGTGGTACATTATATATAAGCATATACTTGTATATGTATATTCAATATGAACAAAAAAATGTTCTGTAATTCACATTTGGCAGAAATTCCAAATTCAATTCTTTTTTCTTTTTATAAGAAAATCTGCGAACTCTGAAATGAATTACAAAACACCTTAAAATAAAAGGATTAGTTATCAAATCGTTACCCTTTGCAGTGGTATAATATCCTTTTCCTTTAGTTTCTGACTTGTTAGTGGATGTATCATGTCCTTTTTGATTAACTTCTCAACGCATTCCATTGTCACAATATCTCCGCTGAAATAAAATGATTATACAATAAAATTAAATGATTGCATAGTCGAATGAAGGAATAGCAACATGCTAAACGAGAATACATCTCTATGAACATAAGAAGTACCTCATTTACTTAACATTCTTAACATTTACTTATTAATTTGACGAACACTCAGTATAGGAGCTGAGTATGGGAAGCAGGAAAGGGTGAGTAGTATTTTTTGTCAGTGGTCATGAATTTGAGAATGACAGGAAATACACTTGCTAGAAGAGTATTCCACATACAAACAGTTAACAATGAACGGGTGAGCATACCTGGAGAGCTGCGTATCCTGGATGAATGTCATAACATTAGGGACTAGGTGACGGATATCTGACGAACACATACCGTTAAAATATCTATAGGAAAACGATATTCAACCCATATTCGGGCGATGCTGTTGGGATTGCTGTTGGGAACAATGATCACCATCGCTCTTCAGGGACTACAAAGATGTTTTTAAGCCGTTTTAGTATTTCTTGTGCCACTTCAAAAAGACTAAACACTTGAATGTTTCTTTCGACACATCGAAAATATGGCTAACCCAACGAGCATCACCTTTTTCTTTATGTCCAGAACATCAACACTGACTTATTCGTTTATTTTAAACCCGCTGATTAATTGTCGTCAAATCGGGGTTGAGTGGGTCATTCGTCGATCGCCTTTTGTCAGCCGCGGTTCCAAAAAATGTCGTAAGCAAAACATATATGTGTCTGTGATATATAGTGCAGCTGTCACAACAACAAACATGTGTTAAATCATATAGATATCACATACTTGCACACCAGTAGGTCAATCACTGACTGACACTCATTTTCCCCCGACGAAAGAATATACACAAATCGTTCAGAAGAACATTTATGGATTTTTATTTAACCTCGAAAATAGTAATTTGTCTAGTAGGTTCCTGAAGATTAGAAGCATACCCAAGGCGTCTTGAAGATGTTACGAATTGAAAAGTTAACGCACTGGTACATCTCAATGATGTACCGCTGGCTTAGATTTAGCAACTATTTCTTCTGTTAGGGAAACAACTATGTGAGTTTAATTATTGTCATTATTATTGGAGTGACCAGATGCGGTGTGGCAATGTGGCGCATTTTTTATTCCATAAGCGATTTTGTAAAAATAATGTTCAAATAAAAAGCAAAGCTATAACAGTGGGAAATAACCGCACCGACAGACAGATGGAAATGTCTGAAGCGTTTCATAATGCCAGGAAACGATATTGCTCCATACTTAGAGACTATTTCGTAAGAAACATTGTGTACTTTGTGCCGGTACTGAAGTTAAAACGACAGTACGGAGGATTTTAGCCAATGACGTGACAATGACTTATCTTAGACCATATATCTTCATATTGCGAAATATTCTGGAAATAGCCCAGAAAAAGACAAATTGATAAATATCCACTCTTCGTTTATTACAAAGCCGCCTTCGCAATCTCGACTCAATAAAAGCTGTTTGAAACTACGCATAACGACGTTAACACACACAAAATCTTCAGACAACGTTTCCAAGTTTTCGAGAAAATATTCTTTGGCCATTTGTTGGACCAGATGAAAATGTATATCTTAAGGGCTTCCTTTGTTCCCTAAACAAATGTTGGAGACAGCGTCATAGAATACACTCTGTTTAGTTGACTTAGGTAATACAATAATATTAACTAACACTATCATTATTCAATAATAGAATGATTGTATTATTAAATGATTAAAAACTCGTTGTAAGCTTAAGTCAGACCTCCTATATTCATTTGACCGTACATTTGCCCCGAAGCTGGTAAAATGTCTTATGTGTCAAATGAATGTGAAAACAATTTAACAAAATTGTATATATGGACCTAAAAACATTATTTTTGAATGCAATGCTCTGTTAAGGTGAAAGAATTACATTTAGATTTCTCAGTTAGATATACTAACACGAATTTCTATAGTTCAATATTGCCACAGATCGGTAGAAATATTCCTATTTGGGCTAAAATAATCATTGCCGGATCATTTCCAATTTCAATAGCGTACGTCATTAGCCAAAGTATAGAGATCGGAAAATATTTCTGACCTACACTATTATCGGAATAAAATAGGATCCCCTCGACTAAAACAATGCAGAATGTTAATCTGTGATGATCGGAAATATTACGTGAACGACAATAATAATATTCGATTTCAATAATATTCGATTTAAGAAAGTAAACAATACTTACGTCGGCCTTAAAACAGCACACGGCACAGCATTACTCAATACATCGTGTGTTACCGGGCACATATATCTGGCTTCCTTCGCAATTAAAGATTTACTGTTGTCACCATCTTTCAACAGCGTAAACTTTACATCTATCAAATCTTTGGCCCGCAATGGCTTCTCCGAAACCGGACAATATATGGTAGAATCGGGCTTTACTGCTTTAGCCCTACCTGCATTCGGGCATTCAGAAGGTAGCCAAAAACTTGGCAACTTCTTTTCATTACCATTGGCCATATTTGAAATGGAACTGTCATCACGTTTGCTAGCATCCTTAGAGGTGGAGGGCTTCTCCACCGTTCCATTTACAGGTTTTCCCGATTTGACAAATAATTCGACATTCTGTTGTTGTTGTCGATTTACTTCCTGGGTCTGTTCGGTTTCTTCCAGTTTCTTCAGACGTTCGTATTCCTTTAACTTACGACTATATTCATTTTTCCGGGTAATGATGTACTGGAAGATAGCTTCCTTGTCAAAGAGATAGCCATCTTTGGTAACGACGGGATTGCGGCATGGTTGCAGTGATAGAGAACAACAATCAAAGGACTTCACAGAGTCCTTGCCCAAGCGTAGTGCATTGGTGCCATAGCCGGACTCGGCAGCATCCTTCTTTTTTTCATTGTACGTGTAAACTGCTCCGGCTGTACAATTGCGGGCGTGTCGGGTCATTTCGGTAAACTTCTCACAACAATGAGAACTGAAAAAGAAGGCTTTGATTATTATTTTTTTTTATTATTATTCCTTGATGTTTTCGCTGCTGTTATTGTCGAAGCCAGAGATGGTTGTGTATGTGCCCAAATAGGCCCAATAGTGTCGGCAAACATTCCGTTGGAACATCTGCTTACAACACCAGTGATGAAACATGGGACACCATTTTATGGTACGAATGAGGATTTTTTGGTACAATAATCAAAAAATTGTAGGAGTTTTACAGTTGCACAGTTTTAATAGAAGTGCTAAATATTTAATCCGACTTGACTCAAGGACTGACACATTATGACATAGTATGATTTCGGTGAAGGCCATTTGTGTGTGTGTTTTCAAACTGTGTACCTTGTGTACACTGAAATTCCAACCCTGACAGCAATACAAATAATAAAACAAAAACAAGTGCCGAGCTGAGTTGGAAGCCGGTTCAAAACAAATCAACGCCGTTCATTTCGGCTACAGCGTAGCCACCACCGATTAGAAAAACCCGGTTATTTTCTTTTATTCTGTGGAATCCTGTTAAATGTGATAAAATAAGAGAAAACATAGCAGTGGTATGTGCACAATGTTATACTTGTGGAAGTAAAGTAAGTTGTCTAACGCCACAGATGCAATTAGTATTTTGTGTCGAAAGTGTGTCAATTTGTTGACGATTTCAAAAGTATTCTTTGGCCGTTATTTTCGCAACTGACGTTTTTACACGAAATTGTTGGCACCACGGCTTCCACCGCCTGATGTTATCGAAGACAATGGTACCAAGTTATTTATTTGTAATTCTTTAAGGTGGCATTACGGATAAATCCGTTACAATATTAACGAATTTATTTAAAGCATTTCTTTACCATTTTCTGTTAATTGTAACATACAATTCTTTATTTGTTTACATTTATTTTTTCCATTAATATGTGTATATATCCATTCCTTAGACAATAATTTACTCGTATAGATAGATTTTTCTTATAATTATATGTAGCATTCAATGTATTTTTTATTTTGCTTCCATTTTGTTACCATTTAGCTTTCTTGTTTTGTTTTTGTTGCTTTCATTGAGAAACAGTTGTTTAGAAAAGAAGACAATTAGACTTGTTCACATGATTTATCACAGAACATAGAAATGATAGTGTTGCTTTTTGAAAACTAAAAAAAAGTTTAGTTTTTGTTTTCTTTTGTTGTTAAAAAGACATTTCCATTTGATGATAATAGATAGATATTTTTAATAAAATACATAAAAGTATTCTGTAGTATGTATGTACTCGTATATAACTACATTAAACTTGTTGGCCTTTTATGCTTATTTTTAGTTTCCAATATGTCTATAAAAAAGTGAAGCGAGTTGTAAAAAGGGGGATTATTAAGAGTCTGAAGAGATTTTGTTTTTGTTGCTTTTTTTTTTAGAAAAATATAGCATTAAATATATGCTTTACTAAAATTTAAAAAAGAATTTGTGTTTGTGCATTTTTCTTGTGTTTTTTTTTTGTTTGTTCATTCTTTGTTCTGTGGAAATACATTTAGAAATAAATTCTTAATTCTCGTTTAACTAGTTGAATTTACAATCTTAAATATCGTGGATGTTGTTGACGTTTGTATGTAGTATGTATGTATATTTAGATTTGAGCATATTACAATCTTAGTAGAATAAAGACTATATACTAATTGCTAGCAAAAGAGCGTGTGTTTTCTTTATCTAATTTTCCTTTTTAAATAGATACAATAGACCGGAAATTTAATTTCCATTCGTTTTGTAAACATTTCGTTCTGTTCTGTTTTCCCATCAAAGAAACAGTATAACAGTACGTAGGTGGAGTGAGAAGAAATAAGACCGACCATTTATCACTTTAACGAGAAAAAAAAATTGCCCTAACTACACCAGTAGTTACTGCTCAATTGCACATCGGAAACGACTTGTGAGATTCACTTATCCTGTAATTTGGCATATTTAAAAACTTGGCTGTGTGGTAATTAATACATATACTACGGCCCATCTTATATGAGTACCGTCCTGTTGACAATAAACGTAACAAAGGTTAGAACTAAACAACAGATTTAGATGTCAGTTTGTGTGAGCTTTGACATATGTAACTGTCGGCTAGCTCGTGATGTGATTACGTATTTTCTTTAATGTCTGTGACGCAGCTCGAACCGTGCTTTGCGCAGGGTAGCATTCGCTTAGTTTTCCCCATAGACATCAAATAATGCTCTATAAAATAACTAGTGACTTCTAGAGTTTGTTGCCGTACTAATAATTCTGCAAACAGATATGGACAAGCTGTCCTCCAGATTGTCTTCGAGATACGAGCCACAAAGAACATTAAATATATTCTAGTTAATTACGATCATGCCAAGTTTTTCGCGAACTAGAATCATCTCAAACTTAGATTTAACTTATCCTTTTCTACACATATTTTTTAACCTCTTTAAAGCTAGACCAACCCCTAACTTACCATTGGGACGTAAAACTATTTCGACCCAAATCCTTTCATATTGACAAATCATTCTATGCTTATCTTAACTAAATTACGTTATATCGCATACCACAATCTATTCACTTTTTGGAAAATTCTCTAAAGGAAGACTAAAATGAAATTATATTTAATATATGTAGAATAAATATCGTAAATATAAACGAATCGCGCTCGTAGCTCGTTTAAAAAAATCTTATTTATCTAGATTTATGTATATGTGTTCTATATTAATCTCCTTAAATTAATTAATCTCCATTTAATAAAAATGCTGCGACTGCCCACAAGTGGGAGTATGCTCAGCGCAAAATTTATATCAATATCTTATCGTAGGACGGTGGTGGTGATTCTTCTAGTGGTTCTATTTCCTCTTTAGCTTTTGATTCTGGCAGCAATATAGCTATATGATATGGTGGTGGACCCGCCTGTTGGGCCTGCGTTGCCTGGTTTAGCTGCTGTTGCAATTGTTCCTGTTGCTGGAACTCATGTAGACCACTAACCACAACATCATCTATGGAATTGACCATAGATCCACGTGTGTCATCCAAACTGCAACGATCGCGCACAGTTTGATCCCTCGATCCGGAACGTGACGATGCGGATGATGTGGCAAACAGCACTCGAGGTACTTTACAAATTGACACAAAGCAAAAGGCAAACACAAATGTGGCCGTGAGCAGCCAAAAAAGTCCCACCTCGAATTTAGTACCATGATTATCGAAATAGACTTTAATGCCGACAATGAAAGCTATAGCTAAGACTAGGGATGCGAATATACCACACTTCAAGTGTAACGGAAGAAATTGTAAATCGGCACTCTCGATAGAACGCGTTACGTTACGTCGACGTGTATTACCGCCGCCATGATGGCCTGTACTACTGCCATACATTGTAGCGCCACGCAGAGTATTCGGTGCGATAGCAGTAGTGATTGTACCGCCATTGTGATCACATGTTGCAGGCATACTGGAAGATAGAGGTCTGGGGAATACTGTTACAACTCTTGGCGACGACTGATAGAGTTCAGCAGTTATATTGGCAGTTTGATTAGGGCTGTAAGTAAAGTTAAACATTTAATTTAAATTCAATTTGAATATATGGTCTTAGAAGTAAGGTCTTTCAAAAAATATTCCTCTATATATAAATTTATGGGGAAAACTGGGGCCTTGGTTTGCTTTGTATTCCGATCTTACCTTTGATTTTGTAGTGAATTATCAGCTAATACATTCAGAGATGATTCCACTGATTGTTGCTGCTGCCCATTGGAATTTTGCGTTAGGCCACCCGATGATTGGCCTGGCTGTTGTTGTTGACCCGACGATGTCTGATAGGTTCTAACCGACATATTTCCGAATTGGGGATGTCGATAACGCTGTTGTTGATAAGGATTTGGTTGTTGTTGCTGCTGCTGTAGTTGCAGATGATGAGGTTGCGCTGCATTTACGTTGTTGCCAGTTGGCGATGTTACATTGTTTTGTGTTGTTGTGGTGGTGGTAGTCGAATGATTGTTATTGCTGGAATTGGGAGGATTTGCGGGATGTTGTCCTGCTTGTTGTTGTGACGGCTGATGTTGCTGATATTGGCGATTGTTATTGTAGTAGTGATGTGCAGCTGTATTGTTGGTTCTTACATGGTTGCGATTGGTAGGCGTATGAGACGAGACGACACTACCGGCAACGGTGTGACTGTTGTTATTATTGTTGGAATGGTTGTTACTGGCACCACTATTACTACCGCCTGAAAAAGTTGGATGTGTGTATGAATGTAGGGGAGCACTACTAGCTCCAACGGCTAGTCCCACACCTCCCCCACTACTACTGCCACTACCAGCACCAGAACTTCCAACGCCACTGGAAGCATGTTGGGCTAATGATTGCTGTTGCTGTTGCTGGCGATGGACACCGGCACTACTGGATGACGACGACTTATTACCGCCACTACGACGCGGAGGATGACCAAAACTCACACCGGCACCACCACCAGCTCCCGACAGCGAGGCAGCCACTCGTGATCTACCAAAACCGCATTGTGGTGAACGTTTGTCTATCCAGAAATGCATAACTTGCCGTTTCTTCTGCTGCTACAACTGCTGCGTTTAACTTTCTTCTTCTTTAACAGACCTTTAAGGAAACAAACAATTTAAAAAGAGTATACAATTTATATTTTATATTCCCAGCCAGAAATACTAAGGCAAGAAGGTGGGGTTAAAAGGTCAAAGCTCTTGAGAAAAATGGCGAAGAAACATTTGAAAAGAACAGGAAATATTTCACAATTTATGCTGTGTGTGTACTCGTACATACATGCACTCGACATACTGGGACAAAGAATTCTCTAGTTCTTTGTTACTTGAACGCAGGAAGTTGTTGTCGCCTAACAAAGGATATTTAACGAACAGTAATGTGATACGCACGCACACACACCCATCTACACATAATCACATTCCAAGCCGTGTTTGGGAATGTGCATTTAAACCGATACATACACAAATATCCTTAAATGATTAATGGCAATTTGTCACATTCTGCGGTTATAAGCCAAGAGGGATATGACATCTATAACAGACCACTAACTATTAACTGGAATCCGTGAAAGGAGCCATATCGATCTTTTCGAAATCAAAATTAATTCTGTAATAAAAACATGTAAAATTCTCGATCTCATCTGTTTGTATTTTCAAACTATTTCCCATAGTCACGAGCCACATTTTGATGTTTTTAAATACGTTTATATCGTGGCATATATGATCTTCATACTCTGCTTAAACATAGTTATTGCCGACAAACTATTGTAGGATTTTTTCATTTTATATGTGAGTTAAATTAATCGTAGAAATAATGTGAAGCTTTTTTTTGCTCGGGCTTTCAGACAGTAATCTGTAAAACGGTGGGTCACCGATTTCAGAGAAGTCCGAACAACTTACAGACACCACGGCTGTCCTATAAAATCATATACAGGGTTTTCCAATAAGAGATGTTATTTTGCTATTCAAAGAAAAATGGAATTTTGTGAGATAAATGATCGGATGTTTATTTCATAATAAAGAGGGCGATATGCAGTTAATAATGAAAAACAACATCAGCCAAATGGCCAACACGACCACGCATACAGGGCCATATCCTTGTCATGAAGTTGTCCATAACCAAATCGCAAAATGGCTGCCCTATGTCCTCGATAGCCTCACGAATTCTATCTTTGAGGCTGTTGGCGTAGACCTTATCTTTCCGTGGCCCCAATGGAATAAGTCGCAAGGTGTTAGATCACATGATCTCGGAGGCCAATTGCCCTCTTTGGGAGATAACACCGTCCGGAATCTTTTGAGTTTGGCGAACTGTGACTGCATGATTTTCACCATTTTTGTAGTGAATTTTAATAATGTTACTGCGTTGTTGTGTGTGTATCGTTCCATTTTTAGTAATGGCGTAGTTTCTACTTGTTCAATGTCAAAGAATAAACGCTTCAAAAGTAACAGATACCGGGTGATTCAAAATAACACCGCTTGTTGGAGAACCCTGTATAAAGTGATTTTGGGAATGCTTGGGTATAGAGCTTGGGTTTAGAGCTTTCAATTGCAATAAAGTAAAGAAAATGATTTTTGATATCAGTTAAACTGTGCTGTCTGGGCCAAAGTAAACAAACAGCAACTGTCAGCTGTTAAGTTGGTTATCAAATAAAGCAGTGTTACCAGCTTCATGTGGGTTGGAGTTAGGCCGTCTCAAGTTATTGCTGCCTTGTCTCCGAAATCTTTGGTTCACATCCGTTATGTATTAATTACCTGATTCCCCCTTTTCATGTAGAAACAGTTGTACATGAATATTTTCAAGATTTCACATGGCTCTCATGGTCCTCGAACCGAAATAATTTTATTTTAATAGTGACAAAGTGTTCCATTATCTTTATAAATCATATGAGACATCAATTGTTGGGTACTTGTTAACCATGCCAAATTCAGTTAAATCTCCCATAACGGAAGAATACTATTGCCATGTCCCCACAGCGTTCCATATGAAAATAATTACCCCTTGAACGGACACCCCTCTCAATGGTCCGTCGGTGTCCGCTCAAAAGACAGTTCACTGTCTTCAAACACTTGCCGTGTATTTGGCCCAAGCATAGAGTTTATTCCCATTTCCGTCTCTTTTCGGTCCCACTGTGCGGGTCTCTTGGGAAATAAACAAGCAAATATTCTAAATCAAATACAAAATTTTCGCTACTTCGTACCAAGGTCAACAAGCATCCACCAACCACACACAAGACAAGGATCTTCTTTTTTTTTGTTGCTGTATATTTTGTATGCACACGTATAACATCAAGCATAATTATGCAAGCTTATGCACAAAAGGATCAACCTCTTCTCTGGCATGTGCTATGTAAAGAGAACCTAATGAAAATTAACACATCGCCAGTTCTCCCTTGACACATCCTTACAACCTCCCTCTCAAGTACCGCCAAGTATAATTCACAACAGAATGAATTGACTTTCATACAATTTTCAATTTTTGAAAATAAAAATAATGGCAACCAACTGTTTTTGGTCGTTATGGTGGGAAGGTAGCGTTCACTCAGCCATACCTATAAGAGCATGTAATTTGGTTTAGAATGGTCAAATTGCGTAGCATCCTACCATTGGAATGGGGTAGCTTAGTGGAATATGTAAACAGATATGTAAGGACCTACGTCGAATCACTACACTAATGGGTTTTCCAAAAGGGGCATCCGAATTTTCACAGTTCTCAAATTGGCGTTCAACATGTATAAACGGAAAAAATTGGTTTTATTGATGTGGGTGTTCTTTGCGGGCATTATGGTACTACTGAGAGGTCTATTAGCGGTGTGATGGGACAATGCCAATCCAAAAAAAAAGAGTAAATCCCAATCGATGAGTATTAAAGTTATGTCGGGCACATGGATCGTGTACCACGATAAGGCACCGTCTTACAAACCTATCACGACTTTATGGCGTAGAGTTCATTCAATTATATTGATAAACCCTAGACTGCGGATGACTTTTCACTCGATAGAAGACATAAAAGTTAATACAGCAGGCATATGAAATACAGGCTCTATGAAAATTACCCCCAAAAAATAAAATTAAGAATTCCCAAACAAAAATCTCATACAAAATGGGAAGTTTTTCATAATTTGTAGGTAACATTATTAATTTATGAAAAAGTAACCAATGAACCCCCAAATATTATGAAACATTTACCGAAAAATGGACAATCAAAATTTCCCAAATTTTTAATTTTGGGGAATTTTTCGTTTTGGGATATTTTAATAACAGAAGTCAGCATTGAATACTTTTTCATAACTTGTTTGGGAGATTTTTCAGAATGTTTGGGGAAATATGAGCTTTTGGGGGAAATTTTTCATTTACTTTGGGAAATTCATAATTTTATTTATTTTATAAGGACCAAGACAGAAACTCCAGATTTTTTTAATTTCATTTTAGCTCCTTCTCTGGTAATGGTGAAATAACAATTTCCAAATCCTGATCTAAATTATCACCATAACCATGGGAAACAAATTTACACACATATCTGCTACAAGTTCCTGGAAGAGTCACTGTTGGATGTTTTGTTGCCATTATTACTAGACATGTAAACATAAGAAAGAAACAGAAGAAATTGAACGTTAAAATAAATAGCATCGTTTTATCAATGCGATAAAACGAGACAGAGATTAATATTTATGACGCTTTACTGTTACCGAAAATCGCTCTGTATTGCCGACAACAGTGAAATGTAAAAATAACAGAGTTGCAATAAACATAAAAAAACGACTTTACAAGTAACAGTTCTTTGACATATTCGATCACTGCAGTTATCACTGATACTTGAGTAACGGTAACTGTGTCGCCGTTTTGGAAATATCGCTCATCTCTAATGCATTGTTCACATTTCTCTCATTTGTTCACATATGTGTATGCACATTTCTGTGTAGTTTTGCAATATTTCCGCAAATAGTTCAATAAACTTGTTGACTTCTGTGATCTCCCATTACGCGCCCGCCCTTTTGGAAACGTATGCGCCGTCAGAAGATTTGATTGGTTTGGGGGTGGTCTGTTGTCGCTAGTTTTGTCATCAAAGTCATCGGTTTACTGGTCATATCGCTTTACAGCCGGGCCAATGAATTGCCGTTTTGCTTGAACTGCGCAATTACAGAATGTCTCTCTGTTGTGGGCAACAATTTGACCGTTAAGATTGATTGGCATATAACCTGACCTGTGACCACAGTTTATACATTTATAAGTAATTTGTAGTGTGAATCCTGCCTAGATAATGTACTTTAGGTTTTCCAGATTAAGTTTTTTCCAATGCTCTGTACAGCTAATGAAAATACAAACGACAGCCTACCTAACTCTATTTGCAGAAGTAGTAGTACGTCTGCAAGCACAAGACTATAACTGTTAGAAAAGTCGGCAAGTCACATAGGTCGTCTAGGCGTCTGACATTCAAAGTTAACTGTTTCCTACGAACATAGCAGGAATCTATGAAAGAATTAGTGACATCTGGAGCATACAGCGGTATTAATACTTCTCAGAGGCGACTTAGGGAGTGTTCCTTCTAGATTGTCTTTGGATACGAATATAAGATGAGTTGCGAATAATTCGGAAAGTTGTCTTTATTTATAAGTACGTCTGCACAATCTAAATGTCACTATGTAGCTCAGGGCAGTTGTGAGCCTCATTTCCATAAAAACATTGTTGCGGAACGACTAATCGGTTCTGTTACAAAACGACTAATTGGTTCCTCCTGAACACATGATTTGTTTATTCTCCTTTATTTGTTTTCATTTGTCGCCTATTGTGAATTGTCATTTTTATTGACGTTTGGTGAGCCGCAGTTTTGTCCTTCTTCTTTATTCTTCATTTGTTTATTTGAACAGAGATCAAACTCTCATTCTAATTGTGATCTCGAAGAAGAAGGAGGTGAAAACTGCGGTAAGTAGATTTTAAGTGTTTTTGTAATGTGTTTTAACCCGTTACATTTTTTATAGAAATAAACAGTCCATACATTTACACACATACATAAACCTGTGTTTGTAATTTTGTACGGTAGTTCAACGCAAGTCTCCTGTCTTCTTATTGCGGCCAGCAACATTTTTATTTCGCAGTGGAAATTATATATTTCCACTATTGCGATCTGCCGTGTCTTTTGATGTCTTTTATGTTGTAAAAGAAGTCGTGTAAAACTTGTCTGTCACAGTTTGGGTAAAGTATTTAAAGTGATTTGGAGATAATGTCTATGCCAGTACGCCGGAGCCCTCCAGTATTGAGAAGCACAGCCAGTGCGGACAACATCCGATCATCCGATCTCCCTGATCTGACCACTAGTGATATTAACGACAACACATCAGCAGCCATAAATCAACAAGTGATGCAGCCAGCATCACAAACAAATGCCAGTGCTAATGCCGCCAGCACAGAAACGCCAAAAGGAAGTGGTGCCCGTAAGAGGACGCCTTTAAGCAAGCCAGTGAACCCCAGTAGTGCCACAAAGACATCAGACGCCACAATTATGTCAGCCTCGGTAAATAAGCAGCCATCTACATCGAGGGAAGCCGTCCTCCTGATGGAAATGCAACAGCAGCTGGCATGCCTGAAACGTCAGCTGTTGGAAACCCAGTCGGAGCTCAACGAGAGTAGACGCCAGTGCCAGCAATTAGAATCTACATCTCGGGAGCCATCAACGCAAACGGTAAGTGACCATAACCTCAATTTTAGAAGTATGCCAAATATGTCCGCCATTGATTTCGCGAACACAACAACATCAGAGTCCCGTTGTAACCAAGCGACACATACATCGACATTGTCAACAGCCGCCATGACACCGATGCATTTGCCGCTCATCTCAGCCGCCAGCGTCGCCTTGCCGTCTACGCAACTTGCTCATACCTCTGCTAGCGTCGCTCTGCCGTCGACGCAACCTGCGCCTACATCATCATATACTTATGTATCATCAGCCGCTTCAAATATTTCTTTGCCGCCATCTTCTGGAAATATTTTTGCCAGCCAACAACAACAAGGTAATATGAGCATTTATGGGACCCAAACGATGCCGCGAAAAATTCAAGACCTGCCGGAATTCAGCGGTGAACCAGAAGATTGGCCACTATTTTTTACAGCCTATAGCCAATCAACAGCTGCATATGGATACACCAAATTTGAAAACAACCAGCGATTGCAGAAATGCCTTAAGGGTGACGCCAAGGAGGTAGTAAAATCGCTACTTATCCACCCTGATAACGTTGATGCTGTTGTGGAACAACTGAAATTTAGATTTGGAAGACCTGAACAGCTGATTTACAGCCAATTGAGGGCCGTGAGAGAGATGCCGTTTATAAGTGAAAATAACTTAGTGAAATTAGTGCCGTTTTCAACCAAAGTGAAAAATTTAGCAGTTTTTCTAAAATCTGTGAATGGGGAACAACATTTGGGCAACCCAACGCTATTGGACGAGTTGGTGTCGAAACTCCCCATGAGTAAAAAATTGGAATGGGCCAAAGTTGCCTCCAGT
This sequence comes from Hydrotaea cyrtoneurina, assembly GCA_958296145.1. Lineage (NCBI taxonomy): Eukaryota > Metazoa > Arthropoda > Insecta > Diptera > Muscidae > Hydrotaea > Hydrotaea cyrtoneurina. Next base: position 80,219,743 of record OY282515.1, read on the forward strand.
ATTCGACCATACCCCACCATTGTAAATTTTAGTGACTGGATCAGTGAAGTGGCTAATTTAATTTGCTTGGTGAAAGAGGTGAATAATAACGAACCTAAACGAAGAGTGCTACATGCAACTGAAAAGATTATACAGTGCCCGATGTGCAAAGCAAATCACAAAATCTATGATTGCAGTAAATTTTTAAATTTGACAGTTAATGAACGTTGGTCTGTGGTGAAAAAGATTCGTGCCTGTTTTTCGTGCTTAAATATTGGACATTCAACCCGTGAGTGCAACAAAAAGAAAATGTGTCCAAAAGATGGTTGCCAACGAAAACACAATAAGCTGCTCCATGATGACACATCCTGTGTATCGATTCCAACGCAACGCAGTTCTTCAAGTGAAATTAGCCAAAATGTTCTTAGCTGCTCCAATAACAATAAAAAGTTGTTATTTAGAGTTTTGCCAGTTACTCTGTACGGAGAAAAGTGCAGCCTAGACATTTATGCCTTATTTGATGATGGTTCCTCTATAACGATGTTGGATAAGGAAATTGCAGAAAAAATTGGAGTACGTGGAAGAAATAGTAACTTAAATATTCAGTGGTTTGGTGGAAGATCAGCACGAGAGCCGTCAATGACATTCAACCTGATGGTCAGCGGAGTTGGGAAGAAGAAGAATCATCTGCTTAGAAATGTGTATGCAGTATCGAATTTAAATTTACCAATGCAGAGCCTAAGTGAAGATGAAATTAAAAATAGTTTTAAAAATTCGTCACGTCATTTAATGAAGCCATATACCAATATAGTGCCAAAACTTTTAATCGGATTGGACCATGCCAGTTTAGGGTTGCCATCTAATTTTAAAATTGATAATTCATCTGGACCTTTCGCGTGTAGTACGGAATTAGGGTGGGTCGTATTTGGGCCGTGTAAATCGATATCGCCACCACCACATTCATGTCTTTTCGTTCATATTGAAGAAGAAAAGGAAATTCATCAAATGGTTCAAGATTATTTCAATATTGAAAATATTGGTGTACGAGCTGCACCTCCAGTCGAGTCTGATGACGACGTTCGGGCGAAAAGGATTCTCCATGAATCGACGGTACGGATTGGAAATCGGTTTCAAACGGGTCTACTTTGGAAAAATGATACGATAGAGTTGCCAGATAGTTACTCAATGGCACTTAACCGCCTTGAAGGAATTGAAAAGAAAATGAAACGCGACGAAAACTTCTCTGCAGCCTACGGAGAAATAATAAACGGATACATTGATAAAGGCTACGTTAGAAAAGTACCACCAGAGGATATCTGCCTGATATCGAACAAAAAATGGTATTTGCCACATTTTGCCGTTATTAATCCCAACAAAGAGAAGAAAAAGTTGAGGCTTGTGTTTGACGCCGCAGCCAAAGTAAACGGAATTTCATTGAACGATAATTTGCTTAAAGGGCCTCAAGGTATTTCTTCATTGCCTTCAACACTTTACAATTTTCGGAGTGGCCAGATTGCCGTATGTGCAGATATTCGTGAAATGTTTCACCAAATTATTATACAGCCGAGTGACAGAATTTCTCAAAGATTTTTGTGGAGAAATAAGGATCAGAATAAGCCGCCAGACGAGTACGAAATGATGGTGATGACATTTGGAGCTACCTGCTCACCATGCTCAGCCATACATGTCATGAAGACCAACGCCAAAGAACATACTGAATGCCATCCAAGAGTCTTGGAAGCAATTTGTAAACATCACTATATGGATGATTTTGTTGATAGCTTCGACTCAACTGAAGAAGCTATTGCAATTTCGAAGCAGGTCAGAGAAATCCATAAAAATGGAGGATTTGATTTAAGAGGGTTTATTTCAAATTCAAATGACGTCATCCTGGCGCTAGACGGAGCATCATCGTCTAAAATTATTTCTGAAAATGACAACACAGATAAAGTTTTAGGTCTGTATTGGGATTCAGCATCCGATGCATTCATGTTCAATATAAAATTCAATAAAGTTAATAATGACGTCATATCCGGTGCGGTGAAGCCCACTAAACGTCAAGTATTGAGCATCATCATGTCAACTTTCGACCCCCTCGGATTTTTGAGCCATTTTACAGTAGGAGGTAAATTAGTGCTGAGATACATATGGAGAAGCGATGTTCGCTGGGATGAGCCGATTTCTGATGATATCAACGTTTTCTGGGAACAGTGGCGTAAACAATTAAAAAACATTTCTGATTTTCGTTTGCCACGTTATTATTTTCACCCAGGGAAAATTAAAGAAATTCAGTTGCATATTTTTGTCGACGCCAGTCAAGATGCCTTTGCCGCCGTTGCCTATTTTAGATTTATATCAACAGATGGTGCTATTGGAGTAAGTTTTGTGTGCTCTAAGACCAAGGTTGCCCCTTTAACAAAGGTCTCAATTCCTCGCCTGGAATTACAAGCTGCGGTGCTTGGAACAAGAATTAAGCAAAATGTAATGAATGAGCACAAAATTGAGTCGGAATCAATAATCTTGTGGAGCGATTCAAAAACCGCACTGAAATGGATCTCAAGTAGCCATAGAAACTATAAGCCATACGTAGCCCACCGGATAGCTGAAATACTCGAGTCCACTAAAATAGATAATTGGAAATGGATTTCAACAACCCAGAACGTAGCAGATGACGCCACTCGGTGCTATAATAAAGTTGACTTTTCGACTTCATCCCGATGGTTAACTGGACCAGCATTTCTAAGAGATCCAGAAAATGAATGGCCGAGTTTTGTCGTTGCTTCACCTCATCCTGAGAGTGAAGATGAAGAAGAGATGCGTCCCAAGATTTCGCTTTTAATATTTAAAAATGATTTTATAAAATTTGAACGTTTTTCGTCATATTGCCGTTTGAAAAGATCGACCGCTCAAGTTTTTAGATTTATAAACATATGCCGAAGGAAAGTTAGTGATCTTGATCGCCATGGTCTAACTGCCCAAGATTTAGAAAAGGCTGAGAAGTCCTTATGCCAACAGGTTCAACATGAATCATTTGCCGAAGCCATTGAATGTATTAAAAAGGGACAGCCAGTTCCAAAGGCCGAAAATTTGGTTAATTTAATGCCATATATTGATGAAGATGGTCTACTTAGAGTGTATGGCAGGATTGATGCAGCCAGCTTCCTACCATATAGTACGAGACGCCCTATTATACTGCCTAAAGACCACTACTTCACGAAGCTTGTTGTAAGGCACTACCATTGTGAGATGAAACATCAAAATCACGAAGCCACTATCTGCGAGATAAGAAAAAAGTTCTGGATTCCGGAATTAAGACGCCTTTTGAAAAAAGTTGTATCCAGCTGTTTTATGTGCAGAAAAAATAATGCCGCTCCGGCTGCGCCTATCATGGGCCCCCTGCCAGTTGATCGACTTGAGCCATATATTCCTCCATTTAAATATACTGGACTTGATTATTTTGGTCCTTTAAATGTCACTATTGGACGGAGAACCGAAAAGAGATGGGTGGCATTATTTACATGCCTAACTATTCGCGCCATCCATCTTGAATTAGCCAATGATCTGTCGACGGATTCCTGTATCATCGCATTGAAAAACTTTATGAATCGCCGAGGAGTGCCGGTAAGGATTCGCTCCGACAACGGGAAGAATTTTGTTGGTGCTAATGAGGAGGCTAAGCGTTTTGAAGAGGTTTTCGAGGCTGAACGAATTCAACATGAATTGTCTGCGAAAGGTGTAGAGTGGGTATTTAATTGTCCGGCGAATCCATCCGAGGGAGGTGTATGGGAGCGTATGGTACAATGCGTTAAAAGAGTACTGCGTCAGACGATGAAAGATACGTCTCCCAAAGAGCATGTGTTGCAATCTCTACTAATTGAAGCGGAAAACATAGTCAATTCAAGGCCTTTGACACATCTACCTGTGAGTCCGAATGAAGAGGAACCACTTACTCCGAATCATTTTTTATTGGGTACGCCGAATATTGCGCAGACTCCCACAATCAGCGCTCCTGACGTCGAGCTCTTCCGCCTGAAGAAGCAGTGGCGGGTTGTGAGAAGTTTGCGAGATAGATTTTGGAAACGATGGGTACTTGAATACTTACCGACTCTAACGAGAAGAGTAAAATGGTGTGAATACACTAAGCCGATAAAGGAAGGAGATATTGTGTTTGTTTGCGACTCTAATATTCCACGAAATCAATGGCGGAGAGGTATGGTCACTTGCGTCCATGCTGGCACTGATGGAGTGGTACGAAGAGCCGATGTTAAAACTGCGACTGGAAGCCTACAGCGTGCTGTGTCCAAGTTAGCCGTTCTCGACCTGGAATCTAGTGAAGCTGATCGCTCCACGGGGGTGGGGGTGTTGCGGAACGACTAATCGGTTCTGTTACAAAACGACTAATTGGTTCCTCCTGAACACATGATTTGTTTATTCTCCTTTATTTGTTTTCATTTGTCGCCTATTGTGAATTGTCATTTTTATTGACGTTTGGTGAGCCGCAGTTTTGTCCTTCTTCTTTATTCTTCATTTGTTTATTTGAACAGAGATCAAACTCTCATTCTAATTGTGATCTCGAAGAAGAAGGAGGTGAAAACTGCGGTAAGTAGATTTTAAGTGTTTTTGTAATGTGTTTTAACCCGTTACATTTTTTATAGAAATAAACAGTCCATACATTTACACACATACATAAACCTGTGTTTGTAATTTTGTACGGTAGTTCAACGCAAGTCTCCTGTCTTCTTATTGCGGCCAGCAACAAACATAAAGCAGCATTTTAAAAAAAAGACACATGTCACTTAGATCGTCTGCTCTCTACATTGTGGTCGTTTGTGTCTGAGTTGGATAGCAAGGACATTTAGCATTTAAAGGGCCTTTGACTGCAAAGTTGCATTTACAAGTAGTCAGCGTATAAACACCGCGCCTTCCAGGTACTCTGAACGATAATTTTGAAATTCTAATAGTTGATACAGCCCATGATGCCGACCACTTATTTTAAAGATATCATTTTCCTGAGGTTCATCTTTCATGGCAGTGTTAAAATCTCATAATGAACTATCTGTAGTTAAGGCACGGAATTTCCCAATAGATTCATAGACACAGTACGTTACCATGTCATGGGTTTGTCTAGGCCCTCCAAAGTTATTATGAATTATATTGAAAATTTCATAGAAATTAATCGCAATATTTCTTTGCTTGATCAATTCTTTCTTTCAACTAGATAGATTGATGTGTAATTTATTGCCTCATCACCATCTTCACTGTAGCCTTTCAGGAATAATTCATTCGCCACCATGTCCAGAATAATTCATTCGCCACCATGGCCAGAAAATTTAAAAACATTAAATATTTAAAAAAAATTCCATTAAAAAAAAGGTAAAATCAAACAATAACAGAAATCCAGTTTCTGCTTGTTTGTAAATATAAGAACAACGGGTCTTTAACACACAGTTTTTTATCATCTTTGGGTGCTCTTTCAATAATAAAGTCATGTTTTTTTTATGGCAAACGCGATTTAATGTACGTACATACTTTTGTATATTTGCACACACATAATGTATGCACTAAACATAAAAACAACACACACACAGCTATAGTATATAAGGTTAATAAGTATAATGTTTAAATTGTATGTATAAGAATGCGAGAACCTACGTACATTTGTATGTGTGTTAATAACTGTGTACGTTTTTTGCATGTATGTCTGTTGGCATAAAGGTAAAAGTCAGAAAAGGCACAATCACTCACTCGCACACACATTCGCGTACCTAAAGAGCATCAGCAATTTAATTGAATAAGGCAGACCAACACTTAAAATGATTCGTGACATTTTTATGCCGATCATAAAACAACAACGTTCAGAAACGTGTACAGACATATGTATGACGACTATTTTTCCGTTCATATCTCGGTGTGTGGCGATGTGCAAAAGTGTAGATGAATGAAAATATGAGAGAGGACTTTCTATAATGCATGTGGTGGCCATATAGCGTATTTATGGATATATAGAAATGTGTGTACAGTGCCCATACACACTGTGTGTGTGTGGGCATGTGTGCACATCTAAACTGTTACTGCTTTGGGTACAAGGATTTGTTTTCATTTTGTTGCTGCTACTGCTATCGTGTTTGTAGTTGTTGCCGTAGCTTAAGTAGAACTTCAAGTTGAACTTTAAAATTTCTCTAGGCACACGGCACACTCTTACCGTTTTTCTTGTTCTCGTGCGGAGTTAATTTTGTGTTTTTACTTTAAAATTATTTTTTTGTAATCAATGATTGTTCTTTTTAATTGCACCACCATATTGGCATTTTGATGTTGTTGTTGCCTGGTTGTATGTTAGTGATTGGCGTTTTGTTTTGCAAGACACAAATAACATGAATGTCCTTGATTAAATTTTCTAGTGCATTGACATTGTTTTGTTTTACATTTGTTCTATGCATTTATCCTCGTTTCCTTTCAAATGATTTTTTTTACCATTTAAAGCCATAATTTTCGTTATGCATTTTCTTGATTTTTGTACATGTATGTATATATTGGATTCGTCGACGGTTTTTTCTCACATTCTGACAAAAACTTTCTAAACTTTCACTTGTATAGCAATGAAGAGAAAATTGATTGAATTTTCACTTTCTTTGTTTTAGTTTCACTTTTCACTGTATCGAATTTTTGTGTGTTGTAGTAGGTTTGCCAGAATATCACATGTTGTTGTCCTGCCATTTAAAGGGGAATCAAGGACACTTGCAGTGAGTAGTTCTTCGTTAGATGATTGATACGCGACTAAATATTCCCCCAAAAATGCAGGAGAATAACTAGAAACAGATACCGTAGCTACAACAACATTTATTGATGGCTAGCTAGAGGGAGCTGCTGCTCTTCTTTGACAAAACAGCGTTGGTGTTGTTGCGAAATGCCAATAATACACCACAAGAACTCTCACAGTATACGCACACGGACATGTACTCAGTTCTACAACGAATATATTTTCAATTCTGTTTAAATTACATTTGCTTTTGTTTTGATTTTTTTTTTAGTATATCATGCTCTGCGACAATATTTTTGTTTTTGTTTTCGGTATATGTTATTATTTATAGAGAATAACTGCAATCGAATATGTGTACGAAAGAGAGGGAGAGTGTAAACCTGAGAGGAGTTTCGAAGGACTTGCGCTCTCAAATAGGATAAAACAAATGAATGGAAACCGTTACAATAATTTTGCACTTTTGTTGCGAGTATATGAGTTGCAATCTTGTCCAATAGCGGTTGGTCATGTTTTGTGCATTAAAAATAGTTGGCAACTTGAAGATAAACAAAAACCAAAGATACCCCACACGACAGATGATCAATGTTACATGTAAACTTTTCCAAAAGAAGGCGAACGTAACACTGAATTTCAATAAAGATGAATGGGAACGACAAAAACATTTTAAAGGTAGCACCACTTTCTTACCGACTAACAAGGTCTAATTGCATTTTGATAGCGGTAATGTGCATAAATTCGTCTGGTTTGGTGTTTGATCAATACGAGAGAATCATGTAAACTGAAATCTTCCAAAAAAAAAGTGTTTTTGCAAAAAATACCGTTTGTAACGTTATTGGCTTTGATTAGAGACATTGATACTTAGTCGCGATTAACACGACGACTTTTCCCCAGGAGTTTTCTCGACATTTTCATTTGAAGGCCCTTCGCAAAGTCATGAGCGTTTACATTCCTGCTTATTCCTGACGTGTATTCTTGTTTTCTTATTTTTGTTGACATTTTGATTGTAAAATTCTGATATACAGGTTTCTCCAACAAGAGGTGTTATTTTGAATCACCCGGTATTTCGGTAGCTGTCACTTTTTATCTTTTATTGTTTGACATTTGACAAGTAGAAACTACTACGCCATTACTAAGAATTAAATTATTAAAAATCAGTACAAAAATGGTGAAAATCTTGCAGTCATAGTTCGCGAAACTAAAAAGTTTCAGAACCGTGTTGTCTTTCGAAGAGGTAATCACAATTAGCCACCGAGATCTTGTGATTTAACACCAAAGAGGTACGATTAGTGCCTTAAAAACATAAACTATGGAATACGAGGCCTCGTCGAAATTGGATAATTCATTGACCAACTTTTAGACGAGAAATTGTATTGGGTTGTTATTTCTTAGCTTTGAAGAGTTTTTAGATTAAGAAAACGGTTTACTGTCACCATTTCTGTACATTACTATTTCAATTTATTTAATATTGCGATTTTTCCTGAAGAGATATTTGTAGTGAATATTTAATCTTGGAAACATTTTGAGATTTAGCTTCATTATGAATTTGATGAAAAGAAATGAAAAATGCCCTGGGGAAGCTACCTGATAAACTATCACATATCTGTAATCGATTTTGTGGGATTTAGTGGAGCATTCAATGCAAATCTCAAGAATCTATTTTCAAAATAACCTATAACCAAATTCTTCCTAATGTTGAATATACGACTATCCCAATATACATATAATCAAAGTTCAACGATCGCCCTATCAGCGACACTTTTAAATTCTACCTAGTCCTAGTCAACTAATAAATTGCTAGAATATGTTATGTTTTAAGTTAAGTTCGATTGTTATCAGGTACACAGGGTCGAATCAAAGTATCTGCCCTTCCCCTTCATTTTTATCTTCTTTTCTTGTTAACTCTTTTGATGTTAATTGTGATATAATCAAACAAAATAATGAGATACATTTGCTTTTAATTTGGTAAAAATATTTTTTACGATAAGATATTAAAGATCTTCTTCATTGTCGCACGTAAGATACAATCTATCAATGTCAACAATTTGTAAAGGGTGTTTTTTATTGAGGTATAGAACTTCGAATTGAAATAAAACACAAGAAAATCGTTTCAATGTCCATCAATTTGGCCTTATTGGGAGGATAATTTTATGCCATTAATGTTTAAATATGATTTCGGGCATGTGGCCGCCGCGGCTGGCTCGAATAAAGCCAATTCTACAGGTCCAATTTCACTGAACAAAATGTTGTGATGAAAATCAGCATCGAGATGAATCTCATTTTCGGCCCATACACCAAAATCACGACGCATTGCATGGTCTCGCGGCTTTAATTCTTGTACAAGCTGGATCTTGTAAGGTCGCAAGCCAAGATCTTTGCGCAAAATCTTCCATAAAGTTGATGGACAAAGCTCCAATTGCTGTGCACGGTGGCGAATCGATTCATTCGGACGGAGCTTGCGGTGAACTTCGCGAAATGAACCATTACTTTCGAAATAAATTTGCACGATTTGCAAGCGTTGTTCTTTTGTCAACCTGTTCATGATGAAATGGCAAACCAAACGAAATATTAATCACTTGACAGCTGACAAAATGGCCGCCAGTTAAAAAAGTGATGCCACCTTAAAGTTCTATACCCCAATAAAAAACACCCTTTACAACATTCTTTGAGTTGAGTAGATCGAACCACTTCGCTATAAATGCTACAACAAGACACAGTATACCATTAGTATCAGAAATACTTTGATTTCTACTCTATCTACTCTTTTTACTGAATCGGAAAAAGTAAGTAAGGATGTGGAGGTGGTTTCACCAAAAAATTGTCATCCTTGTTGTTGTACATTTAATTGGTGTGAATATAGGCAGCATTGCCAACTATTTGTTATTATTGCCGTTCTTAACTGTTTAACGTCGCATTCATTATCTAACAAATAGTCAAATTGTTTAAGCTGTCAACATATTTTCTGCAAAAATAAGTAACCAGTAAAATTTTTATGTTGGCAGGATATATCGGACATGCTTCTTTATAACATCTTCCGAATACCTAAAAAAAAACACTTTATCCTACATTCACAACCGTAATTTAAAAATCTAGCAGTTCCTTATATATTTAAATCTAAATTTATTGTTAACTCTTATTATGTCTTCCAGTGATCGGAAAAACATTCATTGCAGTCTTTGTCTTAGCTACATCAGCTGTTATTGCTGCTAACATAAATATATGTGAAAATGTTGCCGACAAAATCTTCTTGGAAGATATTACAGACTGTACCAAATATTATCTATGCTTGAATGGCAAACCCAACTCTCGTCAATGTGAAAACGGTTTGTATTTTAATGCTGCCACACAAGCTTGTTCCACCAACAAAACCGGCTGTCTGCAATGTCCCTCGAATACTTTTAAAATGCTGCCTTTGGCCAAGACTTGTGACAAATACGTTTTGTGCTTTGACGGTACACCCGTTGTCCAAGAATGCATTGGTGATTTACAATTCAATCCCACCAGTGGTAAATGTGATTTTGCCAAGAATGTTGACTGCGTTGCCAACCAGTGTACCGTTTACGATAACAATGTCAATTCTATCAAATATATCAACAGCGCCGTTACCTGTGCCGACTATTATGTGTGCATGGATGGCCTACCTCAAAAAATGTCCTGTGCCGCTGGTTTGTATTTTAGCAATGTGTGCAATTGCTGTGATGTGGCCGCCAATGTTACTTGCAATATTGGCAAAAGCCTATAATTTGAAAGTGCCAGAAGTCCCAGGATATTCAACTTAACCTAACAATGTATTACTGAAGCATTAATTTTGCGTGAATAAAAGTGAAATACAATAAATAACAAAACAAAAAATGTATTTTACGTTTACGGAAATTCTGTTTTTTTGGGCGTTTGCATGGGAAAAATAATTTGTTAATATCAGAGGTGTAATTCATGTAATTAAATGTCTTTCTATCGTGTACCTACTTACATAAGCTGGCTATAAATTAATAAATGAATTCCAAATATACGTAGTGCGATGACAACATAGCCTAGACAACGCTATACATCTATTTCGATGTGCTTTGTTACTAATACGAAAGTTTGAACTGGATCGCAGACCTGAATTAACAGTACTCTGAGGATTTTTTTCTACTACGAGTTCAGTGGAACGTTATGTATTACCGCTGCCATTGAATCGGGAAGTGGCTAATTAGACATATCCCTATCAATTTGATTTAGAATGTAACAGGAAAAGTCAATTGGAAATGGGATTTTCTTTTCCATTCTTCTCTTTGTCGGTTAAATCACTAAACTGGCCGTGGTTTCTCCACTTATCAATGCTTGGGATCAATTTACAGATTTGTGGACCTGTTTGCGAGTTTCCCATTAGCTTTGCACATACTGATTCATTGGGTCTTCTTAAAATTAAAATACAATTTTGTCAGCATAGTTTAACTACAGTTGGATGTTGTATTTGTGACGACTCCATACGTATGAACGTTTTTCGCAGTCTTTTAGAAGTTACCTTTTTTAAACTCCCAATTTTTGTTTTTTGTTCAACTTCTTTCCCGACCTTTATCTTTTTCTCAGAACTTGTCGATCATTTTTTTGCGCATTCGCTTACATACCGCACCTTATTCATGCCGGTAAGTATCGAATCACTCTAATTTGATATGAAGTGGTTGATTCTATTTCCACTTTCATTTGATGTTTTAATTAAATATATTTTTGTTTAATGGACTTTAAATGTTTGTTTTTTCTCCGAAATGCTTTGTTTCGATTTTTCATCGGAAGCATATTTTTTTTAAAAAATAGAGCTGCCATCTCAATTGCCAAAAGTGTGGATTGCTGTGAGTGAGCACTCAAAATCCTATTTGAAGTTTACTCAGTTTTAGTTGAAGCAGATTTTTAGAAATCCAAGGTTTAAGTACAATGTTATTTATTTAATATGCAATATTAACAAATACGTCAAAATGTGTAAAAGAAACTAAAAACAATAAATATAAAAAAAAAAAACGTTTCCCCCCAAAAATAGGAAAAGTATTAAACTTTAGATATATTTTTAATATATATCCAATTGTACGATTGTTTTAGAATGAATCATCTAAAACGTAGCCGTGGACAACAAATAAAGAAACATTACTGAATAACAACAATACAATTATGATAATCCCCGGAGTATAAAAATGGTGGACATTTTTTTTCTGATGACCTTTTTTCATCGAGTGTCGTTTCCACCGAATTTAAAAAACAAATTTTCTTTTTATATTAAGTTGTTAGACACGTAATTTGTAATTACTCGAAACGACTCCCTTGATTTTGTTGAAATAAATTTAGAAAAATTACAAGTTCAGAGTTATAAACAAATTTAAGACAACGAAAAGAGTAACGACAATTTAAATAAAATCGTATATTACAATTCTATAGTATTCCAATTTATTCAAATGTTTTTGTCGTATAATCATTTCTGCTTCAATTTTCAAAAAATACTCCCGCGCACCGCCCTTGTTGAACGGAGTGTATTGGTACGCATGTGCATAGAAAATCAGAAAACGTATTCCAGTTTGAAAGCAATTGGTAAGTGAAAAGTAATCACTGTCACTCTGTATGTTTTTTAAATTAATCTAATGTGTAACACATTCAGGGATACATTCACTGTTTTAAAGAACGGTGATTTAGAAATTAAATTCCTATATCCCTCATCTTTAATATCCTCACCCTACATAGTGGGAGCATAAGCGGGAAATGTAATTATTTCGCAACCGGCAGAGCTAATTTCTCGGGGGGCTAAAATTGTTTTTAGCCACCCCAGATAGGCCTAGTTACGCCTATGAGTGGGAGGGTACATATCATTTGCTAAGGGCAAAAACTGTATATAATAACACGATTTTTAAAAAACCACACACGGATGAGGGTAAATATAAGTCGATTCACTCGACTCTTAATTTTTTTTACTGTTTTCTTTTTATCAAACTTTAAAGTTTGACACTAAATTAAAAACGAGCGCAAAAATATCTTGATAACATTTTAATCAGTGAGATGTTCTGGGAATAACCATCCGATAGAATTCGGCTGTCATTAACAAAATTGAAAATTGTATCGTTACTATAAAAGGCAGCGTAATATTTGAATATGATTAGAACGTCAGTTTACGGATAGCGGACCGAAGAGTAAGCTTCCCATTCTAGTTTTAATACGCACAAAATAATGTCTGTTTGCATATACGAAAAAAAATCCTTTTCCTCAGTCAGTTTCCAGAAAAAAAGTTTCATAGATAGTTTTCATAAATGGCATTCCAAAGAAGGGGATTTTGTTCGTATATGCAAATTGGCCCTAACGCTCTATTCCATTTTTTTTTCAGTGAAATATTTACTACTCACCATCACCATTTTTGCCTCATTGGCTTTAATTAAGGCCGATGTTAATATTTGTTCCGGTGTAGCCGATAGTGTTTTTCTGCCAGTTTTGGGCAATTGTTCCGAATACTATATATGCATGGATGAGACGCCCGTGAAGAGAAACTGTGTGCCCGGCTATTTGTTCGATGCCCGTAAACAATCATGCACCTACCCCGCTGAGGCTCAGTGCATACAAAACTGCACGTCGGCTTTGTCGTCATTCTGCTACGATCGTACGTGCACCAAGTACGTCTTGTGCTACGCTGGCACTCCGGTGGTCCGTGAGTGTTGCGATGGCTTACAGTATAATTCCGAAACAGATCGTTGTGATTACCCACAATATGTGGATTGTGTCGATAATATGTGCACCATTTTCAATGACCCCACCAACATCACATTCTTGGCCAGCAAATCGGATTGTGGCAAATACTATGTGTGCATGGATGGCAATGCTACTCCACAGAACTGTTCCTATGGTCTGCAATTCAATACTGACTGCAACTGTTGTGATTTCCGCTCAAAAGTTAATTGCACCGTAAGTTCTTGGAATGTGAATGGAAATATGGCAATATTTTGATGCTCGTCTTCACTATTTCTTTTTGTAGATTTCGACATCGCTGCGTAATATTAAACCTTTCTGGAAGAGTCCACCTAAAGCCGCCGATATAACATGTCCCAAAACCGGTTCACATTTCTATCCACATGTCAACCCAGAGAAATACTATTTCTGCATGGATGGTCGTGGTGTAATTTTGGACTGCACTCCTGGCTTAGTGTACGATCGTACCATGGAGACATGTCGTGAAGAGACAAATATTGGAAAGGCCAATTTGTTTAGGACTAAATTGTAATCTGTTCGAAATGGAAAGAAAATTGTAAAGAAATATTAATAAATTTGTTAAAAGTAAACAATGGCGAAAATTTCATGGCAAAACAGTTCAGAGTATCAGACAGGTCCTACTGCATGACTGCACCTGCATACATACTTACTTAGGTTGGCTCTACAACCTGTTGTATACATGTCGCTCATTTACTACAAGATCGTAATTACCCAGCAAGCGTCCTTTTCGTATAAAATGAGTTTTGTAAGAGAGCTAGAAAACTTAAAATTATAATCGCCCAATTGCATTTGCCTGTGATGGGAAAGTGCAAAACCAGTGAAGGAAAGTATGCGAATGTACAAACAAAATTTGTACCATTTTTTCTGACAAAAGCTCTCGTGATGGGGGAAATACGAAGTTAACCCTTGAAATGCATGGCCTCTTCTTCTCATACGATTTAATTTGCATATAAATGAATGTGCCGAACCTACTTTTAAGCTGATCTGACTCTAAAGCTTTTTTCTGAATCTAAACCTTTGGTCTCTCGAGAATCACGTGCGTGTTATCCGATCCATCAGAAAAGATGATTTTTTTTTTACCAAAATGCTCTAAGGCCCAAACAATCTGGGTGGTCATGTGCGTGCAATTGTATGAATGTAGTAAAAGAAGAAATATTGTTACAAACCATTTAGCAGAAAATCATATAGATTAGAATATCTTATGATTCAGAAGCAGATACGATTCTCATTTAAAAATTAACACAACAAATCGTTGAGAAAAAATATTATTATTTTTTCTTTCTCTTAAAACTTATAACTTTTCTCTTTTCTCAAGAACTGTCCATCTCTAAGAGAATTATATTTTATTACACATTTTCAGGAAAATTGTCTGTGCGTGAATTGTAGGAAAATAATTTCAGTTCAGTTGTATTTTTAGTATTAGACTGATAACCGAACAATAAGCAGCAATCATCAACTTTTGCGGATTTTATCAATTTCAAATAAGTCGACGACAAGAATCTACATAAATAAAAGAAAAACTGTAAGTTTTTAAATAGAATAGGTTTCAAATAATAGATAGTTGTTTTCACCAAAATCAAAAAAAAAAAAGATCTGTGTTTATAATAATGTATATTCGGAAAACATGCTACAACAAAGAAATGAAAGGAAAATTCTATATATAACTTACGTTTTATAACAATAAAATTTCATGCATTGTAAAAAAATGAAGGAAAGACAAGTACAAAAGCGTAACGCCTCTTGTAGCTGCAACGAATTAAACTCACCCTAAAAACAAACAAATAAAATGTCAGAAGGTGCCACCGAAAATAATGCGTGGCGCATTTGCATGTGACAAAAAAATATGAAAGACTTTCCAGATGTCAGTCCAAAAAATGCGTATGTCATTTGCATGTCACACAAATTCTACATGTAGAACAACAACAAAACTTGTACATGTCGCACTACAAAGTTTGAGAGACATGTTGGCGCACTACATAGGTTGACGTTTAAAACATTTATATATAATATCACATTAAACTACGTTTACATTATGGCTTAAAATTGATTTATCTCAGTTCATTTATGTACAAGACAATCTCATATGAACGGTTATATAAAATATTTTAATTGTAAAATAATACAATGTTTTTGTGATCGTCACCCATAAGAAATACATGCGAAACGTAAAAGAAGAATTCCGTCACAATTAACTTTAAACACATGTTTAAAACAATATACCGTAATTAACTCGTCATGTAAACAACAACATTTTATGTTATGATATTAAAAATCCATCCATACATTTCACATAATTTTATTTGACATAAAATAACATATGCTAACAGCTGTTGTGGTGGCTACATTCCTTGACATATCGCGATGTTTTATGTGACATGTTATACGATACATAGTTTAGACCGATATAATGAAATAATTATTAAATTAATCCGCACTTTCTGTAGCATCCGTTAAACAGATCAAATCAAATCAATGTGCCTCATTCCCTTATCGGTTATTTGGCTTAATTTCTTAATCCCCATCATTTTAGCTACTTTTTCATACAAAAAACATACCTTCCACTAATTTCCACTAATAATTTTAGAAAATTAGAAATTGTTTTGTGTTTGAATTTAACAGATAGTCAGACATCAAAGCATTTATTTTGTACAATAAATTCCATTGTTTGTGTTACAAACAACAAATGAAAATCGTAGAGCCAGTTGTATGTGTCGTAGGGTGTTTGCTTGCGGAATTCCTTTACCTGGGCACAGAAAAGAATGCGTATATGTTGTTTGTTTCTCTTATTTAAAATTCTTTTGAAAATACTGTCAGTCATCAATATATTTTTAATCTATTTTCTTCACTCGACAGAATCGCCCCGTCGTCCGTCAATCATGGTCAACGAAATAAATAAGCCCTCCGATGGACCGCCTGACAACGAACAATTGGGTCAGCGTTTGGCTGCTTCCAATCAGGCTTTAGTTGAAATGCAAACAGAACATCAACAGCTCCTAGAAGAAATGGAACAACTGCGTCTACGTGCCGAACAACTGCAACGTGTAAGAGAACAGCAAGATATTGAAGAGGTGGAGAGAATACAACAATATGAACAGTCGCTGCAACAAACCACCATGAGCAGTAGCACATCCAGTCGATCAGTGGCCCAGGAAGTAATGCAGGTACGTTGTACCACTACCGAAGAAGTGACCGTGGAGGAAGTCGACGAGGACGAGAGCCCTGAAGATGCTGATTACATTAAAGCAAAATTGGCTGAAATTGCCCAACTGAAAGCTCAATTTAAAAGGGTGCAGAATATGATCTCTACCACAGAAATGATAGAGAAACATATATCAAAAGCATCATCATCGACAGTCGCTGAAATCAAACAGGCTGCTGAATCGGTGCGAAGTGCCTCCTCTAGCATCACCAAGCAAGAAAGCCATGAAGTTGTGCAACAGACCGCAGCATCGTCATCAAGTGCTGTTAGCATGGAATCGGCCATAGAACAAAGTGTTACATCCAGTAGCTCTGAAACTACAGCCACAGCAACAAGTGGTGGTGCAGTGGATGAGAAGGAACAGCTATTGGTTGCCATGTTAGATATGTTTCAAGATTTCAATACGGATTTAAAGTCCCAAGCTGAAAGTATCCGGACTGAAAGGGAACGGATTAAGGCGTTAAAAGAAAATATTATACGTTCTAAGCAAGAAGAACCACCAAAATAAATTTTGAAAGACCAAAACCTATGTATCGAAGAATGTTAATAAAATATTGAAAAGTTAAGAGAACAGAAGTGTCCATACCATCCCAAGAGCTAACCTGCTATTGTAGATGTCAGTAGCTTTAGCTGTAACCAAAAGGACTAAGTTCTACCTTTTTTCTTAAATTAAATCTGATGATTGATAATCATTTTTTCATAATAAACACGATTTTGCTGCAAATGTCGTTCAGTTTACAAATACTCCTAAAATTCTGTATTTAAAAGAATATTTGAATATAAGTATGATCTGTTGGCTTTTGGCAAATGGAGAAAATTTAGAGGCAATCCAATTTAGACACAGCTGAATATTATTCAGTCGTGAAACCCGTTAAAACAATTCATTTCTAACAAATGCAGGATCTTCAACAAATATGGTTTAGTTAATCGCTGGTTCAATCGTTAATAAAAATTGTTAAAAGGCTACAAATGGTCTGATTAAATGAGAAAACCTCTTTGGGTGTCTGAAGACAAAACGACAGACTGAGACATTTTTGCTGAACTGATCGATTAATACTCGTCGGTTAAATATCCACATTCAACTCAGTACGTTTCTACACATCTACCGCTAAAAACAGAAATTGTTGCGAGACGCTTCTCCGGTAGCACCTTTTTTGTTTGTACAATCACACTCGAAACACGACATCTATATTTCCTTTTTGTTCCCGACAAGCCTCAAATAACGAACAGGCTCGGAGGTAACATCTGCCTGTGTCTATAAAACGAACTATTTTGAGATATAAGTTTGTCATTAAACGAAATTCGCAACAGACGATTTATATAAAAGATAAGTCAATTCATATCGTGTGACTTCAGATATAATTTTGGAAAACATTTGTCAATTATTAGTAATACGGTAAAATGTATGTTTTTAAATGTAACAGTTTCGGATGCAACTGGATAAAATCTTCACCTAAATCAAGCCGAAGAAATCGCGAAAACATCGCCACCGTGAAGGAAAACAAATTCTAGCCACCGCCGCCACCAATTTGGATCGACTTTGCCCTCTGAACCGGAGAGCATAATTTTGCAATGAGAAACAATTTTCAATTTCACGAGAACTGAGTAATGGAGGATTATAGGGCGACACTTTTTCCACGGCACCTTTCGTTTTCACTCTTTTTGCCACGATCACTCCTTCGCTCCAGTGTTGCCACTTCAATAATGTCTCCAAACAATATTTTTGAACTAACCAGCCGTCGTTTAGCTAGATTGTGGACGGCTCAGCCACCCGTCGCCGACTGGAAAAGGCCAGCCGCCGTCGACGTCCAAATTACATAGGCTCACTTGTCTCGACGGAATTGCAAGTAAATGAGGAATTATGTTTTTCAATTAAAACGCTAAAATAAAAATGTTGTAATTTTAAAAACCAGACACTAATAAAAGCTTTGTTAATACTTTTAAAATGAAATGAAATATTAACAAGAACAGTGCAATAGACAGCAGAAAAACGATAAGAGAAAAAATCCAAGTTGGGCGTGAAAAAATCAATGAAAATATAATTCCACATTATTTTTCTCCTCGTACTACAATGGCACCGGCTCCTGCAAAAACTCCCAGTGGCACAAATAAAATGTCCAGTAATTCGATTCCTAACAACAATTCATCGCACTACAGTGCAAACAATGGATCAACGTCGTCGGCGTCTGGTAAACAACAAACTGGCACCGTTCCCAAGGCTACAACAGCAACAAAATCAACATCAACCTCTCAAAGTGTTGGTATGATGACCCAGGCTAATCGTTGTAGTCCTTTAAATATAGTGGCATCCATGCAGCAGCAGCAACAACACCAGACACGTTCTCATAATCCACAACAACAGCAATATAAGAACACTGAGATTGTGGCGCCCATACGAAGGGAGCTGAAGGATTTGAATGTGAGTTGAATTACATAAACAGGGGTTACCCAGCAATGTGTGTTTGTAAAACAGCTATCATTGGTGTTTTATATCGGATTCAGTTTATTTTTGCTTACCAAAGGGGCGAGGACTGAATCAATCCTTGTCCGGTAGCTTTCCATGGTTCAGACCTTCACGGTGATAATAATGTAAATAATAATGTGGTGGCCGTGGCTACACCCATACACCCACGCGGGGAGAGCTCCAGCATTGCATTCGTTACCGTGATCCCATAGATCGGCAGAGGTGTAACATGGTTCACAACCCCAGCGGAATAATACCGGTGAATTGGTATCAGCGGAATGAGCATAATGGTCAAATCTTGCTTACCAAAAGGGCTTGGACTGAATCAATCCTTGTCCGGTAGCGTTCCATGGTTCAGGCCTTCACGGTGATAATAATGTAAAACTCACGACATATCTTCGTTTGTGGAATACTACTCTGCCAAGTGTCTCTCCTTTCGCTAACGCAGTACATTGCTTTTATAGGGGCATCCGCATCATTCGCTTATCATTCCATGCAAAAGTTCCGGTATAAGATAATGATAGCAGACATACGATGTCTGTACTACTGAATATAGAAATTCCATTGTGTGACTGCGTGTTCTTAGGGGAAAGCTGGCAGAATGTTGATACTACCGTATCTCCATAGTTTTGTTTTAAATAAGTTGCATTATTTTATTCTTCCCACATTTATATATAATGAGGGAGCATGGTTAGGATATGAATGTATATCGGTTTACCATTCACTAATTAGTAGAAGACTACTATCTGACTTCGTACATAATATCGAAAAAGATTTTCCTTATTTTTAATATATATTATTTTTCTATTTTCTCCTGATTGATTGTATCTTCCCAGATTGAACAATAAATTGTCAAAGGTGTTTAATTTTTTAATTGAAAAAATGGTCGTTATTGTCTTTGTTTGATAGCCAAACAACGATGTGTCATTATCTCCAAAATTAAATACAAAAGTATAACACCCACATATGCTGTATACTCAATAAATTGCATTATGATGAAAAGTTTTAATGAAAAATTGTCATACCACAAAAGACATAAAATGTTCCTCCTCCCTACAATTAAGTAAATATTCAACAGAAGCGGGAAAAAGAATAGACAAACGCCCAAACAAACGAAAAATATGTACAAGTTTTCAACATCTCTTAAATTGTGTATATTTAATTTCTTTCGGTTCTCCCTCTCTCGCTCTTGCTTACTTTCATTTTTTGAAAATGTTTTCAAAAGAAAATGTAGATCTTTCCCATGAAAAATGTTTTCTTCTTAGCCCACATGCTTAGTAGTACGATTTTATACGGCCGATAACGAACATCATCGAACGCTGTCGAACTTTTCCGCACATCAGTGGACATTTTAAACGAATCTTCTTATTTTAATATTCAAATGAGAGAGAAACAATTTCAAAATAGCCTGGTTAATATTTGTCATAATAATTATACCATTGATTTTCCTATATAATTTCAAGGATTATCTATTAACAACTGTGGTTACAACAGCGAATAATACCAATAGTAATCAACCATTGCTGCAACAACAACAAAGTATCGGCGCTGGATCTACTAATAGCGATTTGGGTAAGTTTTGGCTTCTTTTCGAATTCATTGACATTTATTTGAAAGTTTATATAAGATTAGGTATTAAAAACAAGACGACACCTTTTCGTTTAGTTTAGCTTTGCTAAGTAATTCCGCTTGTGTGTGATTTTTGTTTTTTGTTTTTGATGTGCCTTTAGTATTTTGAATGATCTATAATTAGAAATTGTGTGTTGGTTTTTTTTTTGTAGTATTTTCATCGGAGATAGATATATGTATGTATATTAGGGTGTAGTGAAAAGGTGATTATTTGAAGGTGTGCTTAACCGAGTCATGGTTAAGATATTTTAGCGTCATTTTGAAATAGTTTTCAATCGTTTTTTTGCGTTCTCGTTAACATAAAAATAGAATTTAAAAAGTCGTTAGAACGAAAAATTTACAACATTTGAAAAACAAAAGTTTTTTAGTCATCAAATTTTCAAATGCCGGCCTTTATTGACCACAATATAAGTTGTTTTGCCATACTACACAAAAACTTAACTCTAATACCTCTATTAGGGGAGGACATACGTTTCCATACAGTGATGCAAATCATTCCAGAATTCCAGTTGGTCTGGTTTTTAAAATGTTTTTTAGGTAACCTTCCTTCAATCATGGTTCCGGTTGGGTTCAGTGGTTCATAAATGATTGTAGAAAAAATATTTTTTGATGTAATTTATTTTTAGGTTTGTTTATTTTGTTTTGATCTTCATTTCATTTTTTCGGTTAGTCGAGTTCGAGATCATTGATTATTTCTATTTCTTTGTAAAAATAGATATGTTTAATGTTTATTTTTTTATTAAAAAACTAAAAAAAAAAATCCCAGTTTTAGGTGTTTACGACATTTTTTCAAACCGTGGTTTGGGTTGCAATTCGGTTTACAGACAAACGAAGTGATATGGTTCGCTTCGATTTGCATCCGTTTCCATAACCAGCTCTACTGCAATACACGTGAGATGCTAGACCCTATCCAGTACACCCTAATGTATATGTACCTACATACTTCGGAATAGCCAAAAATTCTTAGTCATGCACACAATTGCTTTTGATTTATTTCAAAATTTCCTAAATACAAATAAACACGAATATTTGGATAACGGTTATTAACTTTTCCAATATTACCATTACTTTCAATGATTTTCAATTTCAATTTTGCTTTATTAAATATAACTTCAAGTTTAATTAAGTTTAGCCTAGTTGTCGAATAAATCTTTCAATAATAAAATCACCTATTTGCACTCTCCACCTTATAACAATTTTTTTTTTTTTGAATTTTTCATTTAATTTATTAATTTCAAAAAAGATCCAATAGTCTAGCAGATTTCATAAAAAAAAAAATAAAAAATCAATCTTTTTTAACACTTTTTACAATCTTATGGCCAGGTTATAAGATATTTTATTAACGTATAGTAAATATAGAAAAAAAAACATATTGTCCCCCACTATCTAACTTATAAAGCAGATATTTCTTTCGAACTGAGTGCTCTTGAGCAATACGTATTTTCTTGTGGGCGCAAAAGATGCTCGCTTAACTTTATACGTAAAAACAACACAGATACTGAGAAACGAAAACAATAGTAGTGAGTGCACGCAACTGTATTCCTTAAACCTTTTCAGCTTTACATATGACTATCTCACTTATGGCTTCGCCTTAATGGACAGAATCGTTAATGAATTGTTCGAATAACATCGGCCCTTCACGCTACGCCACAAAGACAATTTAACGGCGTCAACTCACAGCTCAAAGTTTTCAATCTCCGGCCACAAAAAATTGTTAATCATGCCTCTGTAGCGCTAACCAATGGCTTTACCAACAAAAACGAATGATGACTCCGCTCAAAATCCGCACTCTTTGAGAATGCATTAGCTTCTATGTTTTTCGATACCCAGATGCCCATTGTGAGCAGCTCTTAGTACACAATTGAGAAACAAAAACGAAGCGAATGGTCAAATGTTTTCAATTGCTGAGTCAATTGCACCTAATGCGTGAAATGTTGAGCTCAATTGCAATTCGATGTTCCAGGACTGAGTTCCAAATCCCCAGATTTATATCCAGTCTGAAACTAATAGCAATTCTACGTCTTCATCCTAAAGTCTAATGAAAATGTTTCAAACTGGCAATCGTCGAGAGGTTAAAATCCCTGTGCCAGGTTAATGTTTTTAGTCAATTTGGTCGCAAACGAACTCCCGCGGAGTATACATGCATGTTATTATCCTCTACGTTCTTTGAGTCTTTCTGTTTTTATTTGCTTGTCAATATTCTGTACAAGTAGTCTGTTTTTACTGCAGACTACAAAAAAAAACTTGAAATATATAAAACAAACAAATTATCACAAGTTTTAATTATATATTTGTTTACGTTGAGCATTGCAACATGTAATATTTATTCCCCCTTTTTGATGCCAGAATTTATAAATCAACAGTGTTTTATTTTTCCATATCACCGTCTCAACGTTTATTTTAAAAACTCAAATGCTATTTTTTTTTTAAATATGACGTAAACTCGTATAGTATAAACAAATTATTCATGTTGTTTATTTTTTCTTCTTATTTTGGCTTTCTTTTTGTTCTCCTCTAGAAAATTCTCAAGAAAATCAGCAACGGTTTTGCTATCCAGTACGACCCATACCGAGACGTAATCAGCCACAGTCGCAGCATCAAACACAGCAATCGCAAAACGATTTTCTTAACGCCACAACAAATACTGTTAATTCGAATTTAAATACCACCATCGGTGTAGTTATTCCTACAACGCCCGGTTTGCCGGCAAGCAATAACGCAGCAATAACCTCGGTACAGCCGAATAATTCGAATCCAAACGCCAGCGGCAACACCACCACACAGCTACCCGATAATCCCTCGGTGTTGGGGCCACAGTTCGAACAACAAATTCAGTTGTTAGTGCTGCAACGTCTAAGACAACTATTTGAAAACTCACAAACAAGTCCATTTTTAAATTTGACAACCAGTCTTTTACCCGGCATACAAGCATCATCCTCGGCATCATTGTCAAATACGATATTGAATCACAATACCAACGAAATAACACAGTTGGCACAGCGCTTTCAGAATTTAAATAATAATAACAATCAGAAAAGTAATTTGGAAAATACAAATTCACTGCGTTCACAACCAAAGGTATAAGTCAAAACCATTCAATAAACAATAAATCCCATATTAAAATTCCTTATCTTCCAGAGAGTAAAAGCATCAACAGCCATGGTTCATGAGATTAATCCGAGTACTACCAACCAAAATGAAGTTGTTGTAAATTCTACCAGTTTAGAGGATGTTCCCCTTAGTGAGGTAAGACATTTTAATAGGTAACGAAAATGGCCACAGGATGTGTATATTTCGAAATTGTTTTTCTTTTTTTTTAGCACATGAGTGATCGAGCTCAGTCTATACAATCATTGCACAGCAATATTGAGACTCCCACTCCGGATACCACCCCTTCCTATGAGGAACTTCAACAACGTTTGGAAGCCTCGAATCGCAATATTCATAATATGCAAGAGCAACAGCAGCAACTATTGAAATTGCAAAATGCCGCCAAACAACATTTGAGTGACATGGAAAAGCTTAGGCAACAGGCGGGAACTTTAAGTTTTCCTTCTGGCTCTCAAGGAATTACTGATGGTGGTGATGGTGCTCCGGAATACCAGTCCATAGATCAAGTCCACTCCGATATGGCGACTTTAGTGGGACGCATGAAAAATCTAACCTCATTCATACACAATCAAAATGAGCTCTCTACCTTGTTGGGAGATGATGGACCGGAGATTTTAGCCGAGCAAGAATTACTACAGAGGAAACTGGATTCCTTGAGGACTCAAAGAGATGAAATGCGCAGCTTAGTTTCCGAACTACAAAGTGTAAATCGTTCGGCCGAGGAAACCGCCAAGGAGGCTAGACAAAGACAATTCGAACAAGAGAAAGATATTGAAGAAAACGATCAGGAACACGCTGTTGTACCAGCAAAATCCAAAAAATCCTCCAATGTCGAGCGTGATGTGCCAGAATTTACACGCAATGTTCCTATTGAGCTGTTAAATAAAGCTCAGCGTCCCCAACCCCAGCGTCCCCAAACAAACGGCCACGAACATTCCGAAACCGAAACGGACATGGATGAAGACGAACGCAAGGAGACAGCAGAATTAATACAGCAAAAAGTTGCCGATATTGAGGCAATGAAAGCTCAACTGAAACGTCTCAAGGATATGATGGAAACAGTCAATTTAATTGAGGCGCATACCGGCAAAGATCCAAAACTTGTAGGTCGCACACCCCCTCGGGAAGTACCCATAATATTCGATCGTGAACGTACGCCGGTGGCGTCTGCAATGCCTGTCCGATATAGTGATGACAATGGCAATGAAGAAGAAGAATTCATAACGCGCAAAGTCCGTATGATCAATGAAGTGACCTCTGATTTAAGAGCTCAAGCGGAATCTTTGCAGGCGGAAAAAGATCGTATACAACTTCTTAAAGCTGAAATAGAAAGACGTAAAAATCAGGCAGCTGCCGCAGTTCAAATGGGAGATGATGCTCTGAAACGGAATAGTTTGACACCGACTCCTGTACCTAGAAGTCACGATGAACGTTGGGAGGAACATCTTAAGACTCAGCATGAACGCGATCAGCTGAAGGAAGAATACGAACGGAAGAAGAAAGAGTTTGAAGTGATCTGCAAACGTTTGGAACAAGAAGAGGAGCCAAATCAGCAGGCACCTCGCACACGACGGGACATTGTTTCCGAAGCCGATGACGAAGCGGAAGAAGATAATATTGAATCGGATTATGCCGAAAGTGCTAAATTTGTGCCCACATCGACGCCGGCGACGTCGCGCAATAATGAAAACAACTCCAGGTTAAGAACCGGCAAAGATTCATTAAATTCGACAGGTGTTTCCTCCAACACCGGAACACATATAGCACAGGCAGCCAGCAGTACACATGATGGGGCATCTTTGGAAGCAGCCAGTTTACAATCTGGTAGCTCAAGATCATTTTCCATACCACCACCCATGTCTGCAATGGGCATAAATTTTCGTAAGTCAATGACAACATAGTTTGTTTTTTAATTGTCTTATATGATATAAATTAACTTACCATTTTTTTTTTCACTTTTCCTAAAGCGGGCCCAATTCCACCACCTCTACCAACAGCCTGGAATCCCCACCAGTATTACTACGCCTCAGGCGGTGTACCACCACCACCACCACCTCCCCAAGCCGCATATGGCTTGACTCCGGCCAGCATAAATGCCGCTCCGTTGAGCAATAGCGAATGCATTTGCACGGCGAATAATTTGGGTGCAGCCACATCCTCTTCCACCGCTACAAGTGCGGCCGCCACAAATAACGCATCTTTGACCGCCGACCCCATGTTGCAACAATTTATACAAACTCAACAAATGCTTATCAACTCCGTATGTCAGTGCAATCAAATGTTGTGGCATCAACAACGGGAAATCGACAGCCTCAATCAAACCATAACATTCTTGCAGGAAAGAATCATTTCTCTAGGTGGTGCTCCAAATGTATCCAATCCCGATGTGGGCTATAGTCTGCGTTCCGAATCGGTGCCGCCACCCAGCTTAGGCGGCATACCCCCCACACATACTCACGCTTTGCCAAACAACTTGTATATGTCTATGAATCGTGCTCAATCAGAACAGCCAGCAGCTCTATATATAGCACCCGGCCATACTAGGAACGGTGGTGCATTTGCAAATTATCACCAACAACAGCAGCATAATTTATACCGAAGGATATCACAGCAGCAACCGCTTAATGCTGTGCCCCAAGCAGGTTCTTACAATTTTAGTACTGAGACACAACAGCACAATTCGTCGTCTACAGCTTCTGCCAGCATGTATTCGACGCTGAACAATGCCGTACCCCCACCACCAGCTCCCACAACACTTTTCAACAATGAAATACCCCCCACACCTCAATCACCAGTCGTAGGTTCTGGTCCAGCACCCATATTCATGCATCATCATAATAATTCGATCCATCAGAATAATGCCAATTTGCGTACACAAAATCAGCAGCAACAGCATCAACATCATAGTAATGTTTCGGGAAGTACACTGAACAATCAAGTGCCACCCGGAAATCGTGCAAATAACTATTGGGATAACTTCAGAAGGTAATTTTCTTTAAAAAAAAAGTAATAGTAGAACATTGTTGATTAAATTAAGCTTCATAGTTGTTCAAAATTAATTGGCAACAAATACCAGGGTATGAGATTAGGATGACAGGGGTTGTTGAGATTAGAAGACATTGTGGAAATCGCGTATATCATTGGTATACTGGGCAAATTGTTTAAATTCAATCCGATATCTCTGTATTAAAGCCAGGCTAACTTAATTATCGGATATAATCGTTTTGGTCTAATGTTTCTTAACCGACAGGACATTTTATTGGCTTTATCTTAGTTTAATCGAAATGAAGTTAGCTAAGTGGCGACATGTGATTGAGAGAGATACCACTGCTTAGTTACGACAGTTTATTAAGAGAGAGGCCACTTTGGTTTCTTTCATTAATTGCAGCATGTAATTCAATGGGCGAGACTGTTATTATGATTGACGTTATCACGTTGAACAAATCTTCAGTTGCAAAATCTGACCCCACGCTCCTTTTTCTGCAGAATTTTCCTCCGTATAACTGGCAGAGAATAGCCTAGCCACACATAGACGATCTCGTCTGTAAATGCAGCGGATAAGTAGTCTAATGCTTCCGAGACGAAAAACAGTCATGTACTCCGCTGGCTTAATGGACAAACCTTTATAAAGTAAAAAAGGGAATATAAACAGTCATCCCAATGTTAGAGCTAATCAACAGTTATAGATGTTTTTTAAAGTGATGTAGTAACGACACTGTTGAAAATAAATAGGTCTATTCATATCTTCATTTCTGGCTTCACTCAGTATATCTTCAAATAACTCATCTAAAATCCTTCTCTCAACTATACGTCATTAATGCCCGTTTGTAGAGTTGCCCTTGTATTTATTGCCGAACCTGTACAATTCTGCCTAAATAATATAAATCTAAACTAAAGTTCAAAACTTTGTTTATTCTACACATAGCCCATCTATTTTATAAATTATTATCCAAAAATATAAACAAAACTGTCAATTTATTTAGTTTTCTTTTAATTTCGTATGTAATTAGTTCTGTAATTCTGTAAGTATATGGTTTGTTTTTCGTTTTCGACCAGAAAATTTTTGGCCTTTCAAAGTTATTTTTAAGCTTATTATTGCATGCCTTATTACACCCAATTCAGCCAATTCCCATAACTAACTAACCACAAACTGTTTTTTGCTTCTCTCTTTTTTGCGTTCTTTGTGTTCGTTACAATGCTCTTATAACAAAATGTTTAAAATTGCAAAGCTATTCGCGCCAAAATCTGCTTTCAACTAATTATTCCACTAAAAGCAATGAGGAACAACAACAAATGCAACAACAGCAGCATAACCAACCGGAGGCTACCAGCTACGAAAGACCACAGGCCACGATGCAGCAACATCCCACACAACAACAAATATACCACGAACAAAATCTCAATTTAGATGATTGTGTGAATAATTTAAATTATGCCGCCACGCCGCCCACCAATGACGCAGTCTGTAATACCTCGGCATCCGGGCCCACTAACAATACTACCTCGTCGGCCGATGTAATGTATCACAATTATAATATCCAGCAAAGTAATAAAGTGGGCCCCAAGCCGAATTGGCGTTTTCGAAATTTAAATGAAGACTACCCATCCATAAATCGTCTTCAACAACAAAGGCAGCAGGCATCCTTGCAAAGATACCAAAATACATCATTTGCCCAGCAACAACTACCATTGGGAACACCTCAATTTTTAAATTACTTGCCCCAATCGCAGTCCGCCAACAGAAACCATGATTTTTTATTGCGCCCATCCTTGGATATAAACGAAGACAATGTAAATTATGATTTCACCACCAACACCACAACTATACACAATCAGAATATTGTACCGCCTGAGTACAATGAAAACAATGAAGATGAAGAGGAGGAGGATGATACAACATCCGAGGAAATCAAACGTAATCTTTTGGTAAATGCTTTGAAAAATGATAAATTTACTACGAAATTTTATGAGTCAATAAAGGAAGACGTCTTCAGACGATTAGAAAGTATGTTGCTGGATAAGGACAATGTAGCGCAGGCATCCGCCGGTGCTGCCTGTGTAATGGCACAACAACCACAACCTTTTAATAATAATAATTCCAATACGCCACGTAATGACTACTCCGCTGTTAATGACGATAACGCCGATAATGAAAATGAAAAACCCGAAGAAGATACCAATTGGCGGCAAAATAATATGAACAATTGTTCTGCCAGCTCCACGCCAAGTCAGACGTGCTCCACGGTAGCCGCAGCGTCAACGACTACAACCGCAAAAAATTGTTCGAAAAAACGTAAAAATTTGCGCAAACAATCATTAAGCAACAACAACAATACCAGCACCACCACGACGATGGTGGTTCCAAAAGAAGACGAACATAATGAAAACATAAGAGGAGCCTGTAGTTTGGCGGCCCAACATCACCAGAAGCTGCAGCAGGAAAATAAAGACAAGGTATGTATAAAGCGGAGGTTAGAATTGTTGATAGAGCTGTGCGGTCTTGTCAAAGGAAAACCAAAGTTGGTAATCGTGACTAACATATAACGGACACGGCATTGTCGCCAATATCTATGGATGGTGTGGATATTGACAAATCAGACTTTATTTGAATATCTGGGCATGAGGATATAGGGTGATGCTCAAAATAAACATTCAAGTGTTTAGATTTTTTGAAGCTATGCAAGAAATATTTCACGCTGATATCTAATATCGTAAATATTTATAGCATCAACACCGACAAAATATCTACTCCTAGACCGCGTACGGAGGCGAGCGGTACCGTTGATAGGAGATAATAGGGTATCTAACTCTATTGTCTCCTTAACCCTCTAACGGAACGAACAGAAATCCTTGCAACATGTTGTTATTATGCAGTTATGCACAAACAAATATTTTTTATTAAATTAAACTCAATTAATGAAGACTGCCTCAGAACGGTCTTGCCGGTTAGAGGGTTCAACATTCCTGATACGTCAGTTGTATATCGTTGGTATCCGCTCTTCGTATATCCGAAGTCTAGTCCCTGGTGTTAGACTTACAGTCGGGATATACGGCTATTCAGGGAATCGCATCCATTCATCGTTGAATGGCCAGTTGATCTCTAGACATACTATAGCAGGCGTTTCTCCATCGAAAAATACTTTTTCAGCAATCATCTTTTCAGCCGGGTGTGATATTCTAAATTTCAACAAACACAACGCATTTGTAGAGGGCACCAACTCAGTATTGATTAAATAAAAATATAATAACGCCATGTATTAAGCATTGTCAGGATCGCCCAAAATTAAACTTTTTCCAATTTGTTATACGGATACAGACATTAATACATATTTCCATACTTAGGTCGCACACTGTGGTGTCCCAAATCGACCAGAAATATTTGTCTCACGTTTTACCAAAAAGATTCTGTATAAAAATACAGAAGTTTTGCAGAAAACATATAAACCCTAGCCATCCCCATTCGAGTACATTCCATACAAATATGCCATTCCGCCCTGTTGAAATTCATTCGATTCATATTTTTTACAATGTACAAAATGTCATCTTCATACCTACAATAGTTCATGAGATATGGTATTTACAAATTTGAGCGGTGTCACTCACCTTAGTCCGATCATTGCCTACTGACTCCTGGATGACTAATATACTGTACAAATTTCATGATGAACCACTAGCCCGATTTAATTGAATTAAATTTTAAAAAATTTAAAATTACAATTCCCTTAATCTGTTCATATATTGTTTTCCTATACAAGCAACAGTTTCCAAGTTAAAAATGAATATATAAAGGAAAAAACTTATTTTTTGCCTAAAGATTTAAATTTTTTTTTTTTTTAAAAATCCAAAATGAAAAAAAAAGTCAAATCTTATTACTTTTACGTAAAGTCACATAACCTATGAGCAAAATGAGACAAAGATCATGAAAATCGATGCACGCGTTTCGCTTTTATTGAGTAAAGGTATGAATTTCAAATATATTCAAATTTCATATATTTTTGTCACCCAACAAATTTTAATTTTTTTTGTAATAAAAAAGAAAAAACCTTACCATAGACAAAGTTGTGCATATGTCGAGCAAATTTTTGAAATTCATACCTATACTCAATTGCGAATAAAAGCGAAACGCGTGCATCGATTTTCATGATCTTTGTCTCATTTTGCTCATAGGTTATGTGACTTTACGTAAAAGTAATAAGATTTGACATTTTTTTTTCATTTTGGATGTTTTATGGATTTTTTAAAAAAAAAAATTTAAATCTTTAGGCAAAAAATAAGTTTTTTCCTTTATATATTCATTTTTAACTTGGAAACTGTTGCTTTAATTCAATTAAATTTAATTCAATTAAATCGGGCTAGTGGTTCCCGAGTTATGCCGGACGAAACAAATTAACCAAAAAATTTTTTTTAAAATTTAAAAAAAAAAAATAAAACAAAAACCAAACGAAAAAAAAAAATTTATTGCGTTTTTCAAGCTCATGTCAAGGTTATCTACACAGAAAAAATTATCGCATCCCGAGTACATTTTGACTGTTGACTAGTGTAATTAGTTCGCTCGACTTCACCAAAAGCAAATCACATCAATGCGTTATGTTTGTATTGTAAAATCGACTTTTTATTTCTTTCTCTATATCTCCAAAGCAACTTTTTAATTTGATTTATTAACACTTTCCTGAGTTATAGTACTAGTTTAGTATCGAAGCTAACTACTGACAGACACTGTGACAATGGGAAACTTTTAAAATATTGAATGAATGTATTCTATATGAGCAGTGTTCAATTTGTATTGTATATGTGTGTGAAGTTTCACCTGAAAATGACTAGGCATTATATAAATCGTGAATAATCATAAATCCTACTTACTGAACGAATGTATTCTTTCACATTACATTTCCTTTGCAGCAAAATGAAAATAAGAATCCCAATGAAGCCGCAACAGCATCATCATCCATAACTATACCATCTTTGGGTAATGCCACAGCTTCACCCAATACGAATGAATGTGATCTCATAAAATACATTATTTCACGAATACGCAATCAAACGCATGCGAATACTTTAATCAATGATGCTTTATTGGTGGAAGTTGCTAAGCTAACAGCTACTACTGTATCGCATGCCCAACCGCTAACACAAAATAATAGTAGCAATAATATTTCGCCCAAGAAAATATATACAAAAATTAAGAAATTAACTATTCCCAAAGATAGAGATGAATTTCTGTCATGGTATCAGCAGTATTTGGAAAATACGTTGTTTTGTAATCAAACGGAAACGAAAACATCAAAGTCGTCAGCGGCCAAGTCGCCAAATAATCAACAGCAGACAGTGCAACAGAATGTAATATCACCGCCTTCGGTGTCACAACAACCGACTCAACAAGATGATGGTGATTTAGCCGAGGCCGATCAAAATTGCTCCTCTAATACTAGCGGTAACGGTAACTATCATCATCAGGAGGATGGCGATGCAACAAATCTATTAAACATTACTGCCAAAGCAGAAGTTGTTGATGATACTCAAGACACCTTAGAAGGTGCTTGTGCTTTGGTTACATCATCTAATCATGTTGATGATGCCACAGCAGCCACATGTGAGAAAAATGATTTGAAAACGGAGAAACAAGATTACAATGAAAAGGAATAAATGGCACCAGCTAGTTTGTAGTAACACATACATATTTGTACTCCTAACTGCTTGCATTTGTTAGAAATTAAGTATGCATACCTACTAATCCCTATTTATATTATTGTTTTATTTATTATACCTAACTATAATTCGGCCTCTCGCGTTCCTTTCTGTCTGTCCCCCTTCAAAGACATTCCTTTATACAATATCCTTAAAAATCCTACCCTTCTATAATAAACTATTTATATACAATACATACCTTCAAATGTTTGAGAATTTATTAAAGCACCATAACCTGTTTGTGGTTTGATATTTGATGAAGTTTCGTGAATTTGTTGAACTTTTTCTAGGATTTATTGAGAACCAAAATTAATAGTTTATATGTACCGATTAGCGTTCGCCGTATAAATCGTGTATATTTTGTATTGGTTGAGTGTTTATTTCATATTTGCCAATTTTTCCAACATTCTGTAATAACAATATCGACTGTCGTACTCCATGTCATACCAGAAATTTACGGCTATACACTTATGACTTTGTCTGACATGATGGTACCAATAATTTGGTAGAAACAACAAATCTCCAGCATTAACTCGAACGTGCAAAGGTTTGACTTTTGAATATTGCGGGTATTTAGCTAAATCAGGCGCCAAGGGATCTATACTAATCCATTCTGTTAATAATGGTGCAGGACCATCGGCGGTCACCTTCTCTTCACCATCATCATCATGACTGTCATTGAATAAAGGTTCTATGTGGTACTGTTGTGTTTCCTCGTTGCGTTTGTAAACTCCAGTGGGATATACATTCTTTGGTATCCATGGCAGACAGTATGGTGGGAATAATATAAAGTCTTTATGGCCGGAAATGACACAATACAAATTATCATAGGGATCTTTATGCATTGAGGTTATGGCTCGCTCATCGCCCATCCAAAAATTGATAGCGTCTGGTGGTTTATTAAAACATTGTTCGGCAAACTGTAAGAGTGATATATCAATATCATCCTTTAGTTCTGGGAAATCCAATGAGAAATTTGAATTTTGTTTTTGTATATAATAAACGGCAGCCATAGGATTGTCCAGATGCTGTATGAACTTTTCCATTGTAGTTTGTTCTTCCAAGGGTAAAACGAAATATTCTTTCTTATCTTCATATCGTTCAGCCAAGCCGTCCGCGTATCCGTTCGGTGTAACGGCCACATCAACAATTTTGTCCCCCAATTTCTGTTTAAAATATTCAGCATTCCATTTTTCTATAGCCGGCCATGACGAGAGACCATTTCGAATAACTACGGGTTGTTGCTTGGCATAGTATTCACGGGCGAATTCGATGGCGTCCGGAATTGCATGAAGCTCACAGATTTGGGTGCCAATACAAAGATCATTGGCTTCATTCAGTAATAGATCGAAAACTGAATTTATTTCACTATTATTCATGGTGAGCAACTAAATTAATTGCCTGTGTTGCCATATCGTCTTTTGGATTAACATGTGGATGCATTGTACGCATGAAGTCCAATTAGCAAACGGGTGTAATTGTCGTTAATTGTTTATTATTTGACTAAAATTGTTAGACATTTGTTTTATATTTTATATGTGGATTGTATATCAGGTCTTTTCAAACAAACGTCTATGTCCGTCGCTCCGTTAATCTGTGGACTGCTTCTGATGGACAGGCCAAAACTAATAATTTTTCCTATTGGGCATCTCCGTTAGAGTTGTACATTGGGGCTTATTTACTTCAAATCGAGCCAGAAAGAAAATGGTTTTGAGAATTTTGGCGGATTTTCATTTGGAAGTAACTTGATAATCTTTTTTGTGTCCACACGGATCTCCTACTTAATTTGATTAAATACTCATTCCAAGATCTGACTAAAGTCGTATTCTCATTGACCATATTGGGCCTTTTAGCACCAAGCCACAGAATTAATCTTACAAATCGGTTTGGTATGAACTACCATCCTAAAGCACATGCACTCTTATTTGAATACGTTTGGCAAATTTGGCGTTTTTGAAGAAATAAATTGGCAACACTGAACTTGTTAATATTGCGTCGTCGGTACTGCCATATTTTCTTTTGCTTTGGCGATTTACATGGCATCACCTTGCAAAAAAACATATGCTTTGTAATTTTGACCGACAAAATCAGTGTCTTAATTAAGATCTTTCGAAGCATATTCAATTCAATTAAAAAAGTGAATGAACAGTTAATTGGAGTGTTGTTAAATTAGACAACAACAAGTAATTACGGAAAATGGATGCCAACACGAACGACGACAAAAACACAACGACAGCAGACGACGGCAATGAGGAGATCATAAACTGGGAGATGGAAGCAACAGCTATTATTAATGACGTTAAAACTCATGTAGCCGAAATAGATATATCAAAAAAAATGCCCAGAAACGAAAGTCACATATACATGAACATACGCACATTTGAGGGGGCCACGTATTGTGTACAGGTTTCCGGTAAGGGGTTTCGTGTAGTATCCGAAATATATGACACCATCGATGAAGATAAAGCGGCGGACGTAGTCGAAGATGAGGAAGAAGTGTATGAAACTCCGTATGCACTTTTGGATAAAATCAGTCCGCGATATGTCGAATCATTTGGAAATCAGTTATGTAAACAATTAATGCACTTGCAACAAATGAGAACAGATTCGATTCTGGAAGAAGGTCTGGAGGAGGAGGAAGATGATGACGACGAAGAGAAAGTTTAGGAGAAAACAGACTAACGTTTAGAGTTTTAAGTTATGATATAGAAAACAGAAACAAGACTAACCCACCCTTTGTCTCAATAGAAATAAAAAGGCCACACTGACCAGGTAGAAATGACCCCAATTTATAGAAGAAAAACAGGTCATTTAAGTTAATGGTCTCATTTTTAATTAGCAGCTTTTGAGTATGGATGTATGTATGTATGCGTTTATAGCGATAAGAATAATGAATGTGATTGTAATTTTAAACCATTAATAATTCCATAAATATAGTGCATCCCCTACTCCACCTCCTCTCGATGGACCCCTCATAATGACGATGACTATCGCTTCCTCTCCAAATGATGTAATTGTTTTTATGTTGTTTAGACTTTTAAGCGTTTCAAAAATAAAGATTGTGATTGCAATTCCAAGTCGGTGAGTTTTCTAACAACGGGTACTAATTGTTGAACGTGATCCTTGTAGCCAGAACCGGTATTGAGGTTTTTCTGGCCATATACCACCTTGCCATCGAAATCATTGAGGGGTACGACCAAGGATTTATCCACCTGCTGGATGGTAATATTCAAATGATCTTCAATTTCAGCCAAAAGCTAAAAATAAATAAATAAAAAAAAGATTGTAATAAGTGAAGATACTGTTTTAAAAAATAAGCAACTTATTTTTTTTGCTGAAATCGAAATCTAAAATGGCTAGCGGAAAAGAAATATCACTGAATGAATTTTTTTCTCAGTGAAAGTTATTCTGATATTTTAATCGAAACGGAAATTGTTCATGTCAGCGATATGTTTTATATCGCCCTAATTTTTGCATTCTACTAGAGTGTGAACATTTAGTAAGAGCATTGACTAACTTCGATTTCACAATGCTTATGTAGTTATGAAAACTTACATTCTTTTCATTATACCATATACAACAACCACGATTATCGGTAAGATTGGTGTTGAAGCAATTGCGTCCACGAGTTTTGCACCAGTCGCCATGATACCATACCTGGAAAACACATAATGATTATAGTAATGGAAATTGAACAAAGCAAATGTACATTAAACCAAACCAACCTTTTCCGGTACAGTGGAAACCAAACTAATAGCCAAACCCATACGTTCAGCCCTGCCGACGCGACCAATACGATGCACATAATTGGATTTCTCATCGGGCAATGTAATATTAATCACTGAAATTTGAAAACAAAAATCGCAACTTGCACAAACAACATATAACACATGCCCTAAACTTACTGTACGGCAACCCAGTAATATCTAAACCTCTGGCAGCCACGTCGGTACAAATTAAAAATTTCACATCTCCCTTCTTGAATGTTTCCAAATTCTGTTTACGTTCATTTGGCTTGCGATCTCCATGCAAACATACACATGAATATTTCTGTCCACCACGTGATCTCAGGTACTGCTCAAGATTATCACAATCCAATTTTGTGCGGCAAAATACAATGGCTCGATCCATTTTGTGTTCATCCATTGCCCTTATACAATATTCGCCTTTTAATATTTTGATGGCTTCAGAGTAAGTTTCAGGTGTGAGATTTTGAGGATGTGGGTTATCTCGAGCATGAACAGCATCAGTGCGTATACGCTGGCGTAGATTGTGCCAGGCTGTGTCTCTTTGTGGATCAACCATACAGACAACATGGTGAACAGTTTCGGGTACAGCATCTTCTCCTTTCAGATCCACCCACGTGGGGAAATGCATTAGACGATCTGCCATTTTTTTCACTTCGAATGCATGGAGGGTGGCTGAACAGACCACCATCTGAAGACGACGACCGTCTGATGTCATTTTGGGAATTTGTTTATGCAAACGATCAATCAGATCTGTATAGCCTTGTTTCAGCAGAGCATCTGCTTCATCCAAAACGAAAAATCTAATGAAGTACATCAATATAAAAAAATATGTTAACTCCAAAATAATTGTTTATTTACCTGCAATGTGTCAACTGTACAAAACCACCGCTTATCATTTCTTCCAAACGTCCCGGAGTACCCACTACAATGTGCACACCCTGCTGCAAAACACTCTTCTGTTGCTCCAATTTAACACCGCCTATTAAGAGCAAACTCCTAACATCAGGATCTGACATATGTTTCTTAAACTTTTCAATTTGATTGAAAGTTTGTTCTGCCAGCTCGCGACTAGGTTCGATAATAATAGCCTGAGGAGCATTGGGTGATGGTTTATTGGCACCGGGATTCGATAAAGGACTTGCCAAAGGATTCGCTTTGGTGTTTGCTGGTCCCGCTAGGGCAGCAGCTTTAAATCCATTTTTAGGTGGGTATTTAAAATCGGTTTTGCCGAAATTGAACGACATTTCGGCATTTTTCAAAACCACAGCCGGATAGAACGTTTCATTGCGTAAATTGTCACTTATGCGAAAAGCCATTCCGAGACTTGTACCATTTTTGCTAAAGGACACTTCCATCTTTTCCAAGTCCAAAAAGCAACCAATGACATCGTTTTTGCCGAATGCCTCTCCGTAGTCATCAAATTGACGGTTGTTTGACTTTTTACCCGTACCACCAAAACCGAAACCATTGCGACAAGTGCCCAAGTCCAAATTAGCTTGCTGGGTGGACCAACCTACACGACACAAGCCTTCATCGGTGACTATGGACTCGAAGTAAAATTTGCCCTTGCCCTTGACTCCTGTAGAGCAACGACAACCATGCCATTCCTTAAATTCACGACTTTGGCAGCGCAGACCATCAGGCGTGACCGCCAAAGCATTGCCACGGTCAAAGAAAGACATGGTCCAGGGAGCCACACTGCCAGCCGCGCCACCCCCCTTTGATCCTTTGCCTTCTTCCAGGTCCCTTAATGTCTCCCAAACAATTTGTAAAATGGGCAAACAAAAGGCTCCCGTTTTGCCTGAGCCGGTTTCGGCAGCCATTAAAACATCACCGCCGCCCAAAATTAAGGGAATTGCCTCAGCCTGGACATCGGTGGGTAGTCTGGAAGAAAAGGAAGAAATCAATAAATGTTTAGAAGTTGTGAAATTGTAACTCACGTCCATTCCATTTCTTCAATGGCCTTGGCAATTTCAGGCATTACGCCAAATTCTAAAAAAAATACATTATTACTAAGTTCTTTCAATTGCGATTGTACAAAAATTAAAAATTACCCTCAAAAGCAGTCATTTTTGGTTGAATTTAACAAAAAAAATGTTAAGGATCGACCTAGAATTGCCGGCTGTCAAACACACAATAAATACACAACATGACCGCATACCAGCGTTGCCGTTTCTACCAAATTTGATCGGTAAATTTTAAGATTTGGTCGGATGGTCGGTCCAATTCAATTACGGACGATTACAATTCTCCGTCCGGCTGTAAATCTAACGATAGCTCTATCGATAACAATAACAAATATTTTTAATCACTATCGAAAATACGTGAAAGAATGTGCATCAAATCGATTAGAATAATCTCAGACAGAGCGACTTGCAGTGTGTGGAAAGTGTTTTACTGTTTGGATGAATAAATGGTTAGAAAAAAGAATATTTATGTGACACTAACTTCTGAAGACTTAGCAAAAATTATTGCCGTAGACGATTTAAATAATTTTGTATAAGTTTATCATTTTTCCTTCTTTCGATTTCATAGTTGGACGATGTTCAATGCTTGACATTTTCTACTTCAAACTTCATGAAACATCACAAACTGGTGCAATCATAAAAATATCAAAGTCGTTTTTAAAAGACCAATCCACATATACCATATTCAAATTTTCAACAATATTATGATAGTATTAGTGATAATTTGTGTATATGTGTCACACAGAAAGTGACGGTGCATGAAAAAAAAAACAAAAATGTTGTTTCATGCATTGCGACCGTTTAAGGGGCGCTTGAGAGATGTTTCCATACGCCGAGGCAAGCTACTTGAATTGTGTTTAATCTCTGACGTCGTTTCGATTTGTCAATGACTACTAAAAAATACAATGCTGTGCGAAAACAACATTTCAAAAAGTCCATTTTCGTCAAAGACGTCAACGTATATACATCGTTTGGCTTTGGTGCGTGTTAATTTTTCTTTTTTTCTTTCTTAAAAATCCCAAAATATTAAAAACATCCACTAAAAATCTAAAACTATTTGTTGTTGTTTTAATGGTCAATTGCTTGTGGAGTGAACTAATCATGATATTTTTCTATTTATTGCAGTTCTTAAATTCATTTTCCGAGTCCCTAATTCCACATACTTGCTATCAAGATGGTTAGGGAGAACAAAGCTGCCTGGAAGGCCCAATACTTCGTTAAAGTTGTCGTAAGTATAATTATGTCCTTTGTTTTGTCTTTACGAAGTATTCAAATGATGAAACAAATTCACGTCTAAATGCTTACCGTCTGAATGCCCCGCTTGAAAAAGCTGAACCCAGGTGTTCTGGTAGACTAGAAGTTGAGAAATTGCTCCATAGAGCGTGTCTGACAATTTTACAACATTAAACATCCTTTGATGAGAAGTTATATGTGGTGCTAACTTTTGCTTCTTTCTCTTTGTTTGTTTTAGGAACTCTTCGAAGAATACCCCAAGTGCTTCATTGTCGGTGCTGACAATGTCGGTTCTCGTCAAATGCAGCACATTCGTACCAGCCTTCGCGGTATGGGTGTCGTCCTTATGGGTAAGAACACCATGATGCGTAAGGCCATCCGTGGACATTTGGAACAAAATGGTCAATTGGAAAAGTTGTTGCCTCACATCAAGGGCAACATTGGTTTCGTGTTCACCAAGGGAGATTTGGCCGAAATTCGCGACAAATTGTTGGAATCCAAAGTTCGTGCCCCCGCTCGTGCTGGTGCCATCGCTCCATTGACTGTTATCATCCCAGCTCAAAACACCGGTTTGGGTCCCGAAAAGACTTCCTTCTTCCAGGCCTTGTCTATCCCCACCAAGATTTCTAAGGGTACAATTGAAATCATCAACGATGTGCCCATTTTGAAGCCTGGTGATAAGGTCGGTGCTTCCGAAGCTACCTTGCTTAACATGTTGAACATCTCTCCCTTCTCATACGGTTTGATTGTAAACCAAGTCTACGACTCTGGCTCCATCTTCTCCCCTGAGATCTTGGACATCAAACCCGAGGACTTGCGCGCCAAATTCCAAGCTGGTGTTGCTAACTTGGCTTCCGTGTGTTTGGAAATTGGTTATCCTACCATTGCTTCTGCTCCTCACAGCGTTGCCAACGGTTTCAAGAACTTGTTGGCTATTGCCGCTACTACCGAAGTGGAATTCAAGGAAGCCACTACCATCAAGGAATACATCAAGGATCCCAGCAAATTCGCTGCTGCTGCTGCCGCTACTGCTCCAGCTGCCGGCGCTGCCGCTGCCGAAAAGAAGGTGGAAGCCAAGAAGGAAGAATCCGAAGAAGAGGAAGACGACGATATGGGCTTCGGTCTCTTCGACTAAGTCTCTATTGGTCGAAATCAACTTTTACCAATTTCATTTGGTATTACTGATGAAGAGATTTCGCCTTGCTGCTTTGCCATCTATTTCCATCGTCACTTTTGGTGGCAGCATAACATGTTGATGTTTTGACAATATCTTAAAACGCAAAACTGTTATTTTCTAGCTTACAAGTGTGACAAATTATTGTCGCGGTTTGACAAACCCAATGGCAAGTTGTCGTCATTTATGGCTTAACAAAAATAAATAAAAGTCGAAATCTTTAAAAAAAATTATATTTTTTAATTGCAAAACAGTAGACTGTCCTGTCAAGGGATTGGATTGAAAAAAATTACAAAATTCGAGTACGGTTTTGATGGCAACTGCGGGAAATAGGTTGGGGATGAAGTTAACGAGTCTATTCAGGAATACACGCCAGGCAAACACCAATCTTAAAAACATACAACGCCTGCAATTTGTGTTGTTCTTCCTATGATTTATTTTTGACTTGGACTATACACGATTGATGGACAGGGGGTAGCAATAAGGTCACGAAGTATAATTAATTATTATTTTACAGAATGTTTGAAACCCTACACTTATATAAGGGGTGGTTT
Source organism: Hydrotaea cyrtoneurina (assembly GCA_958296145.1). NCBI lineage: Eukaryota > Metazoa > Arthropoda > Insecta > Diptera > Muscidae > Hydrotaea > Hydrotaea cyrtoneurina. The sequence goes on from OY282515.1 coordinate 80,260,961, forward strand.
CCCCAATTTTAGGACGTCCTGGGGGCCACCTGGGACTATATTTTTCATCCTCATGTAATTTCTTGAAATTTAAGTATCCACTTGATGTTTCGATCACTTCGGCCACCAGAACATTTCCCATTTTTTTTGGTATTACACCGGGTAATGTGCATTTCTGATTTGTTAGAACACTTACAATGGCCACTTTTGTGGTGTAAGAGCAATGTCGGTAATAAGAATAATTCTTCAAGTCAAATAAATTTATATTTTAATAGTCCGAAACAATTTTCAGCCAAACATTTCACTGGGTGTACCTTTTTATTTGGTTGTGTGTGGTGAGTATCGTTTTTATATTGAATATCAGTTACTTTATATTGACCATAGGGTAAATTACACTGGGGAACAAAAAAAATGTGAAGTGACACGGAAGAAGTTAGCATGACTGATTTAGTATTTTGGGAAAGAGAAGTGAACTTATTTCCCAAAATAATTCCACTTAGTGATTTATGATCTTTCATATTTAGATCGATCATTTAATGACATATGTGGCTTGCACTGTCTTTGAACAATATTTAGGCCACATAATATAGCTATCTAATGGGGTTTAGAAACAAATAGGACGGTCTGGAAAATTCCAAACACATTTATATATATTTTGTTTTTTAGGCGCCCCGGTAGGCGAGTTGGTAGCGTGCTTGCCTATCAGCGTGGGGGTTGTGGGTTCGATTCCCACCAGAGGCTTTGGTCTGTCGCTGCAAAAATCTAAACATATGGTCTTTGTCACCCGGTTTACCCTTGGACCCAAAATTAGAATATAAATTTACTTTGTATTGTAATTAATAATAAATAAATAAATATATTTTGTTTATCACTTCTACGATGTGAATTAAGATTCGCATTCAAAACAGATTAGGAAACAACAGCCGCATGAAGGATTTTCTTACATTGAAAACAAAATACTTGAATTCAGATGTTTGAATGTAGATTTGGAAATATTTTTTAATTGTATATTCCAACGATTAATCTAATATATTAGAAACAAATGTTGAATACGTATTTATTAAATTCGCAAAGATATCAAAGTATGTTTAAGATACCAGGTACGAACATCAACAAATATTTATGCTGCTTAGAGCAATATCTGTCTTTAAACGGCGCGCTTTCATAAATGTTTCCCGTGTGCTTCATCCTGGAATGGTAAGGGAACACAGGGCCAAAGCTAACAGTAAGTTAATGATGACATTGTTTAGTCCTAAAAAATCATTCGCGTAAACGTCAAATCTAGGGTTTTGTGCAGTACTGGATTCACCTCTACACATAACTGCAACTAGACAATTTATAGCCCCCTTTTCTGACGCACGGTTCAAAAAAAAATTCCTACCAATCATTATAGGGAACATTTTAGATTTCTACTTTTTTTTTAAATTCTACATTATCTTCTCAGGATATAATAAACATTTTTCTCGGCCTTCCATAAATTAGGTATAGTCAGGATAATATTTCCAAAATAAACAATATTGTATATTTTTAATAATAGTTTACACACAAAAATTGCGTCTTTTAACAAACAAACAAAAATTATCAACTTTAATGCATTAAGCCGAAAATACAATACATCATTATGAGTAGCATTACTATACTAGACATACAATTTGTGCTTTTTTTCACCAAGGTCACATGCGATTGTTGTAAACTTGCAAGGCACATGATGGAATCAATCGAATAACAGTGACAATATGTATATAAACGGAATATGAAAAGAATACTAATATACATAAATGAATTTTAAACATTTTAGGACGTTTCTCGACAAATAAAACAACAAAGTGTATAACAGGAAACTCATAGGCTGAGAAGTCAGTTGCTTCTAGTAGTATGTAATATCAATGACATCCTTAATGGGATTTCCCCATTCCTGGGCAATGATCATGATTTCGTTCATCGTTAGTTTAGGGCCAATCAATGGATTCATCTGAGTCATATAACAACACAGCCAGCTAAAACATAACATGGAAAAATATATGTTTTGTAATTAATTAGCCTTGATAAAGACACACAGCACACAAAAGAGCAAAGTAAATATTACGACTTACAAAAGCCAACAAGTGGCAGCGGTCAGCATTAAACAGCATTGGGTGATACTAAAAGTGAAAAGAGAATATAATGATTAATTTTCCTACAAGCTACGCAATTAATTATCTCCACGACTCACCCTTTGTTGGGGCCCCTAGCGAAAAAGGGGCATATGATACCGATAAACGCCCAAATGCAAGTGATAATTGTGGGTGCTACGTATGCTTCGACCATTTTGTTTGTTTTAACTTACAAACAACACAAGGGAATCCAATGAAAAATTAAGAATTTTGACCAATTACTTGGGTAAAAAAAAAATAACGGAGCGAAAATAAAAACACCAGACACCAACCAAATCTTTTTTCACTCAGATGTGCTTGTTCTTCCTGTCAGCCGATGAGTGTCACATGACTGTGGAGAGTTGCCCATAGAACATGAATGGGATGATTGGCAGTGTTGCCTGAGTGTTTATTAAAAGGTGAAATTTCACATGAGAAGACGTACACAATCATATCGCCTGTCGACATTACTTTAAAGGGTCCGCTTGACTAACGAAACTTGCCGTATGTGACTTTGACGATTTTCGGATGTCACTTACAATTTGGAGTAGATATAAACGGGAAATCGGCGAAGGAAATAGAGACGAAATACTACCTCAATAAGCAAGGCTAACGCTATTCCCGGATGGAAGTTCTGGTCAGCTCAAAGTGCAAGCGTCCGCACTTTTTAAATATGAACCGTCACTTGAACCTGCTATGCCACTATAGTCCTGAATATCCCTGTCGTCCTGCCCATAAATAGGATAGATTTTAAGGATAACTGTAAGTAGTCAGTAGAATGGGGAAAACTAGTCCCCTTAAAATATATAATTATAATTTAATAAATAAAATTCATAACTTTAAATTTAAAAATTTAATTATAAATAAAAAAGTCTCTTGTTCGAAATAAAACAAACAAACAAAAATAATTAAAACTTAAGGTTGTATTCCATGATTAACTTTGTATTAGTGGGTTACGATCCCTGGCTTCTTTTTACAAACACCCGGGGTATGCCCCGTTTGAATGCAATGCACTGTGTAAGCGAGAGGAAAGAAAGGTTATTAAATGCCTATATAATAAATGATATTTAACTTTTGAAAATTAAAGTTAATGTTAGCACTATTGACCCTATTTGGGCAACTCCGGAGTTTACAAAATACCAATACTGGACAAATACTAGGAATGAGTGGAATGGAAGAATCGAATAATGCCGAGCCGTATGGAGGAATTTTAATCGCGGAAAGAATTATTCGGCGAGGATAGTATGAGGGGAATGGCAGAATCGAAGAATACCGAGCCGGACGGAGAAATTTTAATCGGCCACTGAACTGTCATTGAAAATGATAATGCAATTCAAGTGTCAGAGTGGAAGTGACAAGCAAAATATAATATTAACAAAAAATAAAAATGGTCTTGGAAAGTACTATGATATGGTAAGTTTTTACTTATTTAATTTAAAGTCAAGCTTGGATGGCCCAAAAATAATAATTTTAAGGTCTAGCTTTCGATGGCCTGGAAATAACAAATTAAATCGGGCAAAAAATGCACTTTACCGGGCGTAAGCTCCCCGAAAAAACGAAATTGCTCCCCCTCAAAATCATCCAGAAATCACAAACGAATCGGGAAATAATAAAATGAAATTAATTATTTTTCATGGCCTTATTTTGGATCCCAAGTGGCTCGGGGATATTCCCCCTTTCTGGGAGGCTTACGCCCGTGCATTTCAGCCTAAAATCGTTTATAAAGTCTGTCTTATTGTCAGTGTTATTCTGATGTCTTTGTATTACATTACAGTAATTATTGTCGTTTATTGTTTTATATTTTTAGTTTTGATAACAGCGATTACCAGCGTAATGGCGACTACTTCCCGACCCGATTGAATGTCCAAAAAGATGGCATAAATCTGGTGTGTTTAACAAAAGTCCGCTCCAATCCCGAAAACAATGTGGGCCTGATGACCATTTCGAAGTAAGGAGGATTTTATTGTTGTTATTTTGATATATTTGTACTAATATGTGGTTATTGTAGTACTGTGGAAGTTTTGGCTACATTGACCAGTGATGTTGGACGCATTTTCTCGAAGATGCATTTGGTACAGCCAAAGGGAGAAATAAATCTTTTGACCGGCGTACGCATTGCTCACGTAAGTCAATATACATTCTATACTACCGAATTATTTATGGATTTTTCTTTGTTATATTTTAGTTGGTTTTAAAACATCGTCAAGGTAAAAATCACAAAATGCGCATTGTTGTCTTCGTGGGTTCGCCCATTAAGAATGAAGAAGGCGAATTGGTTAAATTGGCCAAACGTTTGAAGAAGGAAAAAGTCAATGTAGACATTGTCAGTTTTGGTGATCACGAGTGTAACAATGAAATCTTGCAAGCATTTATAAATACCCTAAATGGCAAGGATGGTACCAGCTCTCATTTGGTGTGTGTGCCTCGTGGCTCTGGCTTATCGGACGCTTTACTTTCGTCGCCCATTATCCAGGGTGAAGATGGTTTGGGCGGTGCTGGTTTGGGTGGAGCCGGATTCGAATTCGGCGTAGATCCTAATGAAGATCCGGAGTTGGCTTTGGCTTTGCGAGTCTCAATGGAGGAGCAACGGCAACGCCAGGAAGAAGAGCAACGTCGCGCAGCTGTTAGCACCACTGAAGAAACTGGTGGAGAGAAGACACCATCGACCGGAACTGCTAGTAGTACAGCTGCTGTTGAAGAACCCAACTCGGAGGAGGCGATGTTGCAGCGTGCTTTGGCCATGTCAACAGAACAGGTAGCGTTTACTGATTGGAAAGACGAAGAAAATGGTGAACAAGTAAACTGATGTATTTGTCGATTATTACAGAGCGATGACAATTTACCAGATTTTGCCAATATGACGGAAGAAGAACAAATTGCCTTTGCCATGCAAATGTCAATGCAGGACGCAGGTAAGGCCATAGATTTATGCATTACATTGTGCGTATCCATCGCTTCAATACCGGCGACTTAAAGAAAGAGAAATGTCTATATTGAAGATATTCTCTAGACAAAAACATTAGCCGTTCGGAGATGGCATTAAGTAGTTGGTTCCGTTCATGTAATGTTGAAGGAAACTCTTATTTCCGACTAATGAACAAGAAAGTTCATTCGGCGTAAAGACGGAAAGGGGCATACCTACGTGTTCCAAATCCGATTGAACTTGTTAGGTTGTCTCAAATCCGGCCAGCTCATCTGCTCTATCATTCCCTGCAAAGGTCGACTGCTACGGAAGAAAATACATAGTCAAAATTAGTTAGACGGTTTGGTAAACTTTAATTTTGTTTCTATAAAATAGTTTGTTAATCTGAAATTGTTGACCTAATCCTACCTTTAAAACGAATCCTTGTTACCGAATTAATTTTGGGTAAAATAATTTATTGTGTTTGATCTCCACTGCCATTGTTTAAAAGATAATACACTTTATAACCCCCTCACTCTTTCTTACAGCCGACGACACTGTCACCCAGCAAGCTAAACGACCCAAAACCGAGGATAATGCCCCCATGGAAGTGGATGAAGACTATTCGGAAGTTATCGGCGATCCTGCTTTTCTACAAAGTGTCCTGGAAAATCTACCTGGCGTAGATCCTCAGTCTGAAGCTGTACGTGATGCCGTTGGTTCTCTAAGCAAAGATAAGGACAAGAAAAATGATGGAAACTCGGACAAAGACAAACAATAAAATTAGTAAAGTCGAATGAAAGAGAATTCCTCATCAAGTTATGATGCGTCATTTATAATAATCAACTACAAATTTATACATATTAATTTAATACATACTTCATGCAATTCATGTTGAAAGAAGAAAATGTAAGTGTGGCTTAAAACAGGTCAAATGTGTAGCATTGTTACAGTAAAAGAAACCACTGGAAGGAAACACCCAAACAATCTAAATAAACATATTGCTTTGAAATAAAAACAAGTAAACATTATTTTGATACAACATTAAAAGTATACTTCTGTTCTGGAGCTAATGTCTTTGAAGTTACTTGCCGTTGAATCGAACAAATGTTTAGTTAATCGTTCCAGTACGATTTTCACCTGAAATGTGATATTTTTCAGGATTTGGCATAGTCTACTGTTGAATCAATTAAGCGAGTTTTGACTTCAATCTGTCGCACAGTGTGTTCGAGAGGACATTATAAGCGCTGGCTAAGAGTCAGATTCCAAAGGGTTGGTTTCGTCTACCTCATGTCAATCATCAGACGTGCTTTAACTTTTCAAGATTGTGTAGAGTAGCTGTCGATACACTACCAGCTTATCTCCTCTAGTCTTATGCAGTTTTGCCGGTATTGTTTCATCATTTGCTGCCTTGTTGTTGGAATGTTGAGGGAAATTAGTAAGTTTGACGACAACGGCATTGTAGGTTGCATCCAATAACATAGACTGCCATGGCTTGAACATGTTGCTACAAATTGATACCAAAATTTCCACTTTTGAGGGGCCAAAATATGACTACTTGTTCCGTAATAAAGCAGCTAACGGTAAACGTATCTCTACATAAATCGTTTGCAGTCTCAGTTCAATATTCAATTCGTTGCCAACGGAATGAATGAAAAATTGCAATGATTAAAAAAATGCAAACAAGCATATCCCTTTCTTATAATAACCAACTGAATTCTTGCGGCAGACAGCTCTGGGATGACTCCAAAAACGTCAACACGAATCATAGGTGTCCAAAAACAAAATATTTATTTACTATTTCGGGGAATGTAGTAATTGAACTCTCATTGCTTATGTATTCATGCGGATACACGATGAAAGGAAAATGGTGCACCTACTTCCATGGCCGATAACTCATTCAGAAATTGTTCACAGCTCCCCCCCGGGAACATGACCCAATTATGATTCAACTGGCAGGGCTCGAAAATAAAAATGTTGGGGTACTTTCGTTAAAGCACTTTAAATTGGAAAGCACTTTTTATTTATGTTACCAATCAAAATTCTCCATCTTTACAATCTTATAACACATACATTTTAACTAAATTATAAAGCTGAATACACTCGACACACGTCGGAATGTCTATTTCAAGCCACGGTATTCACGAATATGATACAAAACCCATGCAGGAATAAGCAGGGTAGTGAAAACCATGCCACCACCAAGAACGATTTTCTCCTGAAATGGATAAAACAAAAATTATACGTATAATAATTTTCCATTACAAACTACAATCAATATATACAAAATAGGTTGGGGTTGGGATTTACGTAACCTAGTTTGTAAGACATAAATTTTCTCCCGATAAAATACTTACAGCAGCGGATACTTTCTGGGTTGGTGGTGAGGAAATTACCGATTGGCAACGACGTTGCAAGGCATTCCTGATGGCAGGAGCCAACAATACAGCAGCGGATTTTTGGAACATTTTCGATAGTAGCGGAGAATTAGTTGGTGGCAAACGAAATTGCACGATTCTTATTCTGATGGGCCGAATTCGTAGTGATACCAAGTTTAATGGTTGCTCGATGAAGTTTCGGATTAAAAACGTCAGCTGCGTATAAAAGTCATGCCAAGTTAAGGTTATGTTAACAGATGGATCTGTCACAGTGATTTGATTTATCAATTGCAACCACAATTGCTACTTTATCAATTGCAACCACAAGTTATCTTGTTTTTTTAGGAGAGTGTGAAACGATAAAATCTCTTATGTTCAAAGCCGGCTGCTGTTCTAGAAAAGTTTTATATGGCTTAGAAATTACTCTCTTATTCGTAAAGTCGCCAACATTTACGAGGTGGAAATAGCCGCTCAAAATATTTGAGGGTCTTACCCGGTTTTGAACTCGGGTTCTTCTGTGTGATTGTCGCACACACTACCTACCTATATTGAAAATTGTTTGCACAAAATTTTAAATGTTTTTTTCTTGGTAATTTACAAAAAAACAGCTGTTGCCGATTTATTAAAACAAACTACAACTTTTTAAATCAAATGTAAGCAGAATTTGTATTTAAATTCTCCTATTTTTCAAATACGCCTGGTAGTTTATGTTTGCCTTGGCGTGGCGTCGACAAATCCAGGAAAAAGCATAAAAATGACACAATATAAAAAATAAATTGAATTTTTGCCAAAAAATGCCTATTCTATCCAGTAAAACAGTGGGCGGGCTTGATTTGTCGACGCCACCCCATCGTGGGCAGCCAAAAACTACATTTTTAAACACATGAGAACAATTGCTTTCATTTGAGTACAATATTGTCGAAATAAGTGGGCGGGGTCGTTTTTTTCGATGCCATTTCAAAGGGAACTGCATTTTTTTTTGGCTTGTCCCCCATAAACTGACAAGCCAATGATGTGTACTAGTCGAGAGACGGCATGACTGTCGCAATGAGTGCAGCACGAAAATTGCGTTCGTCTGTTAGCAGCTTCAATTATCGCTCGACACATCAACGAGTTGAGCTCCATAGAAAATATATTTTGCAAACCTGCATTACCGACGCTTGCCGCTCTTTTATTTTGCAGCTGTCACTAAAATACAACACTGCCCCGTCTCAACGATAAGAAACTTGGTGGCATTGCTTTAAATGCTCATGATTTTTCATCAAATTTCATGAAAACGCAATTAACGAAACGTTGAAAAATAAACTAAGAACACACAACAACAATTTCCATTCGACAAAAGGTGAGAAACGTATAATGTAATTCAATAATATTAATTGGTTTAGAATTAATTGAAAAAAGTCTACCCAAACCGAGACAAGAAACTGGACAAAGTCATAGCAACTCTTTCAATGCTAAATTTATAATTACTTTTTGGGGCTTTTGTTGTTGGTTTTATTTTGGATGAACAACGAACAGAAAAAAAAATTGACCGTTTCATCAAAAGGAAAAAACAAAAATGAAGAGTAAAGAGTATAAAACAAATGAAGAAGAGAACAAGTAAAGTTAATATTGTGTTTATAAAACAATTATTGTATTGTGTTTGTTTTGGCTTTCGCGGTGACGTGATGATAAAAAAATAAACAAAAAATACGTAGAATTTGAAAGAAAATTATGACATTGAAATTGGTTTCGACTTGAGGGTATTGGATATTTTTTTTTGCTGAATACTTTCAAAATTATCGGTTCTTTTGTCAAAACTACAGATCCAACGTGTGGATGCATCAACACATCATTTGATTTGAGAGTGTTTTTCCAACAAGGCCAAAGGAATTGGAATTTGTTTGTTGCTCGAAGAATAAGAAGAAGACATCGTATCCGTTTCCTTTGTGTTGCGTTTGTAAAGTTGTGATCCCGAGTCGACGTGTGTTAGTGTGAGCTGTGTGTGCCGCAGTGAACGTTTGTTCGTGGCGAAAACAAAGACAACGCAATCATACTCCCAAGGACATCGACATCTTTGTTTTGCTAATAGACAACAAACAACCACCGACACCAACACTACCAACACACCACCAACATGAGTACGGCAACTTTGAGCGCAGCAACTTCTACAGCTTTACCACAATTACAACCTTCAACTTCGACAGAAGCTTCATCATCCTCACATTCTTCGTCGACATCGTCGTCTCCCTCAGATGATGTTGCGTCTACATCAACGTCACACCTGCCCATATCTCCCGCCATTTGTCGCTATCATCAGCGTGGCATTTGCCGCTTCGGGTCAATGTGCCGCTTTTCCCATGACCAGCCTGGAGGCGGAGAGGTGATCCAATCAAATTCAACAACCAACTCTGGATCATATACATTAAACAGTGAACGTCCCAGCACCAGCCGTCGTAATTGGGCAAATGCTCCGGCATTTATTCCTGCAGCTGATCAAGCCGGCGGAGGAGAGATTCTAGAGTCAGCTGACTCCAGTCATTCATGGGCCGATGTTGTGTTTGGACCGGGTGCACGCGGACGAGGAATCCCGCAAGTCGCAACTGGATTACATGAGATCGGTACCATTGACGAGGAATGCCCCTACGAGAGTCCCTGCCCCTACGGCATGTACTGTGCCTATGCCATTCATATGGAACTTTGTGAAATGTGTGATCAATTCTGTCTCCATCCCAGTGATGAGGAACAGCGCAAGAAGCATAAAAAGGAATGTTTGCAACAACACGAACAGGCTATGGAACTGTCATTTGCCATAGCCCGTTCAAAGGATAAGACTTGCGGCATTTGCTTTGATAAGATTTTGGAAAAAGCCGGAAGAGAGAAACGTTTTGGCATTCTACCAAATTGCAATCATATCTTTTGCTTGGAATGTATACGAAAATGGCGTCAAGCCAAACAATTTGAACACAAAATTACCAGGTAAGACGGATTTTGCAGATGTGATCGATTTACGTACGCGTGTCTGACATGTTCTTGTTTATTACATTACAGATCCTGTCCTGAATGTCGTGTTTCATCGGATTTTGTTTGTCCCAGTGCCTTTTGGGTTGATACCAAAGAGGAAAAAGATAAACTCTTGGGAGATTATCGAAAAGCTCTCGGTATCAAAGACTGCAAGTACTTTAAAAATGTGAGTACTGTACATCATATTTATTGTGTTTTTCTTTTTTTTTCTATCCAAACATTGTCGAAATACTCATGAGTGATCGGAAATATTGTTTTAATAGAAGTTGGAAAAGTGTGGGGGCTGGGTACAGAAATACGTGAAATACGTGCTGTTGTGAAATACGGCTGAATAGAATTCGTCACAATTTGGAATTGCCACTCAAATTCAAATATATTCACAGACACAAACACCAGTTTAATTGCCCCTTGCTCTGAATTTGAATATGCTAATCCCAAATCGATGCATTTTGTTTCGTTTCTTTGGTTTTTGCTTATCTCTGAAACTGAATTCCAATCTGTGAGCTGTCTGAGTTTATAAAGTGAATAACTCACTGGGGTAGTTGTTTTGTCCTAGCAAAAGAAACTAAAAACTAGTGCTTGAAATTTATGAAGAATAAAACACAATATTTTGAAAGACAATAGACCCAACTCACACTTTTCATACTTATTAAAAATATTCCTAAATCTGAATTCCTCGATTAATTCTAATAAAAAAGTTCATTGACAATGATTGTGTACCTACATTAATTCTAATTTTATTAAGTTCTTTTTCACGAGTTCGGGCCTTTTATATTAAGGTGACGATATATGATAAATTTCATAAGACCGTCAGCAAATCGGAAACGACATATAATCAAAACTTGTCAAAATTTGATCATTGGTTGGATATTCGTACAGTAGTGCCAATTTGTTCCATACTTAATATGTTACTTACTCGAGAGTGACTTTTATATGCAGGTTATATTAAAAGATAGATCGATAGGCAATTTCGTTTAGATTTTCCGGCAGGACCACAAATCGTTTCGCACCGTATCCAACATCTCTATAGTTTGTTGGTGATCCAGCATAATGTATTGTGACGATATTACAATCATAGTCTATTTGCAGACGCATTAGTTAGGCTGCAAACTCCAGATGAAATTCATTCTTTTACTTTCGATTTTCCGAAAGTTTTGGAGAGTAATATTTTGGCAGAGCTCGTACTTTTAATGTACAATTGTTTATTTTATTCCATTGCTGAGTCAGTAATATTGCATGACAATGACAAAAAATCATCGACCCTTAAAGAACATTAAAACAATTTCATTCGATCATCGAATTAAAATACAATTTACTGTTCCGGTGCATTGAGTTGCAACCCATTGTGAGGGTAAAATGGTTTATCAGCTTTTTAGACCAGATGCCCGCATTTAATGAACCCGATTTAATGAAAATTTTGTATTATAAACAGTTGTGCTTCATATGATTTTTGTTTAATTTATTTTCAATAATATTTACATTGTTTTCCTTTTATCCTTTGACGACAATTTCTCTAGGGTGATGGCAAATGTCCCTTTGGAAACAAGTGTTTTTATAAACATGCTCTACCAAGTGGTGAACTTGTTGATGTTGGCTGTCCCAAAAAGGCTCGTAAAATTCATCGCAGTAACAATGAAATTATAAATCTACTTGATGTAAGTATAACCTTTTGCAAAACTGATTTTTTTTCTGTTAGTACAATTTCCTTAAAGTCAGTGAACGTAAAGAGGTAATAATATTAATAAATAGTCTTGTGAAATGAAATGGTCATATTTTGCGATTTTTTTTTACAAATCGCCAGACTATGCTTTGAATGAATACGGAGAACTTTTTGGCAGCTCCGAGATCATATTTTTTTTTATCAAAAAAACGTGTAATTCCTCGGTATGGCATCCTCTTATCTCGATGCATTTATTTTGTCGTCATACCAATTTGCTTTCCTTACAAACACGAAGTCCTTAAAGTAGACATTAGTTTTAGTGATGACAACTTTATTTGGCCAGAATCTCTTAACGTAGACTCAGTTGTTCATGTTTGGAGAATGATGGGCGGGTGAGGTGGAGTTCCACTAGCACACATTCTCCGATCATCCACTTGTGCTGGTATGACCGCAACGAAATCCAGTCAACCTCTTTTTAACCTTTGAACTAGATGTTGCAAAGTCTCCAGTATTTATTAAGAATAACTTAAGTTAAATAAATAAACCAGCTCCTTAATGTTTTACAGTAGTCTCACAGCATCAGTGTTGATTTTTAATTAACTTTGAGGTTAGTTCAAAAAGGAGTAGTAAAACTGTCCTCATACACAAGATTTTTAGACACAATGTGTCATCCTTGCTCAAACCAATGCAAATAGGTCACAACAGACTAGTATTGGAATTCTGTTTTCAAGGACAGTTCAGGGTCTTAAAAGAACAATCGAACTATAAAATAAGGGGAGCTGAATTTCCTATCATGCCCAGGCTACAAATCCCTGATAGGGAGGTACTCATGGGTAGGTATGAGAAAGTTCTACGAGGTTTGGGTGTACAATATGCGGATCGAAGATGAACGTAGGCATGAAAGTGTCTAGTTTGAAAATGCTGGTTTTGGAATATCCTTTAGATTACCAGATGAATGTATGCATGTAGCGTTTTTTTAAGCTGAAATTCTAGCGACATTAAGGGCTGCGAAGGAAATATCCGGCAATATTATCTTGGATGTCGACAGTCAGGCAGCGCTAAATGCTGGCCGGCTTTATGTTCGCTTTTACAGGACGACAACGCAGGCTTATGCTAGATGCCAGGCCACAGCGATATTGATGTAAATGAGGCTGCGGATGAGCTACCTCGAATAGGTTCATATTAACCCCCAAAATGTTCAAATCTATAAACGAATGTGCCTCTAAAGGAGTGCCTTAAGACACTCTTGCCGGTTAGAGGGTTAAAGAAGCGAGCAGATCGCTTAAACCGTCAGTCAGCTTATTCTAAAGATTGCAGAAGAATATTATCCTCAACAGAACACTTCAGAAATCGAATACTAGAGCGGGTTCCAATGTTTCTAGGGACATGTGGTTAAACCGCTAGTCAGCTAATGGATAGAAGAAGTATTAGAAGTAATGGAAACGAATTTACAATATATAAAACAATTGCGACATTTCTAAATGTATTTTCGTCGATTTGTGTATTAATTCTATTTATTATGTTGACCAATGGCGATTGGTGTTGTCATTGACTTTTTGGAATTGTATTTTCGTTGGTGACATTGAGAATATTTTGAGTTTCGAATTGACAGACACGCGTATGGGTGCTTTCAACACATACATACGTAATGTTTTTTTAAACAATTTTTTTTTGCCTATTTAATCAAAAAAACGTAATAAATAAAGATATATGAACGTCGTCTCATTCCGTGAAGGTGAATAAACTATGTACAATTTGAGCCTGTTAATTTTTTAAATTGAAAATCGTGACTGTTGTTTTTGTCTTTTCTCCATTTCTGTAATACCCTTAAGGAGTTTTTAGAACGTAGTTTTTATATACACTTGTACAATTCGAAACTCAAAAGACCAGACCCTCGTCTACCAAATGTTCTCGAATATATCGTCTCCTCAATATATTAGTGTATATTACACTATTGTTTTATTGAGGGGACGATATGATATATGAAATATTTTTATATCAAACTTTTTGCAACACAGTATTTGTATTCTTTCTTTTAAAGTTTATTACATTTTTGAATTTTTGACCACCACACCTGTTGTTTTTTCGTTTTCGTTTTTGTTTCTTTGTTCTAGACTTTGAATTCAAAATCAGTTTACTTTAACCAAAAACATATACGTACACACAACCACTCACACTCACATATGTATACTTCTTATTCGTCACACACATACGTGTTCGTTGTGTAACGTATTTAGCTATTTACTTAATTAAAAATCGACTATTGTTAACAATTACTTATGTTTTTGTTTTTCCTGTTCTTTTTTTTCTGCATATTTTCTCTTTTCTATGCCAAAAACAAATGAATTTCATAAAATAAAAATAACAAAACAACAATAACAATAACAAATAGGTGTGATATCCTGAAGTGTCTATTAGGTTAAACAAAACGAAACAAAAGAGAAAACGAATTAAATTCTTCAAAGGGTTTCAAACGAAACGCAGTAATTATATTTTATTCGCAAATTGATCATTGCCACCTAACCAACCAACCAACCAACAACCTCAATCCATTTTAAAAGAAAAACGAAAATGATGTGTGCGTAATAGTTATTAAGCATTTTTATATTTTTGTTTAGAGATCAAAGCAAAACCCCCAACCCCCCCAAAAGGAAAAAAAAAACAAAATAACAAAACACAAATAATTGGATTAATAATAAGTGTAATAATAAATAATTACTAATAGTTTATTCTAAGTTTTAAACAAAACTAATGCATCAAGCAACATATAACGCATTTATTCCAAATTGTAATTGTAATATACTTAATAAACATTTAAGTTTTAAACGACGCTTTAAAAGCAACAAAGAAATACATAAAAACGGTCAATAAGAAACATAGTTTAAATGTGTTCACTGCTGACAACCAACGAGAAAAAGCTTTAGAAAAGAAACTACTTATATTATAAAGATCCATACTAAATTTCTTTATTAAATATAAAAAAAAACAAAATTTTAATTATGTTATATGGCCAAACACGAGCTCATATCTGAGCACACATTCACTTTGATCAGAAACTTTGAATTCAACTACTAGACAATTGCTCTAGCAAAGGTTTGGCAATGTCTTAGGAATATTCTCAGAATAAAAATTGAACAATAACAAATCAAACCCACTATAGAATCTGTAAAGACCTGTGCAGTTTAGGTGCCTACGAGATATACAGCCCGATTATGAATACTCTTAGGGACATAATTCCCGGGGAGTTTGCTTGTTTTAGACAATCAGCCCTATGGCGGGAGTCAACGTCGACACAAGACGGCGTTCGGAAGCACACTCTAGATGTCACCAATTGGCATGGTAATATTTGAAAGGTTTTCAAAGGTTTTTTTTTTTAAACAAATACCTACTTTTTTAAGACAAATACTGTTTAAATACTCTCTTGGAAATGTTCAGAAAACGACTTGCCACGTCTACCCTCTGTATGGTCTTTGGTACATATATTGCTCTTCTTTTTTTGGTGCTAATAAATTTGATGTGAGTTTCATCCACACACCAAATAATACCTGGAAAATCTGTTTGTTGGAAAAATGTAATTTGGCATAATTTTTTCCAGCATCTGTCACTTTATCCGTAGCTGACAAATCGTGCCTTCCAAGGCATTCAGTGTCTCTGACAGTATCTGCGAAACGGCAGGCTGTGACCGTCGTACCACTTAGCTGGTACGATCACTGAGCAAAAAATCTCCACGTTGCTGCCAATGTTATTGCTTTTGAAATGAATGTTGATTTGATTCCGTCTTTCAATTTAGGTGCAATTGTTTCCAGCACATACATAAAGGCTGCTTTTTTAAGTCGAAAGTAACTCTCAAAACTTTTAAAGAAATACAAGAAATATAACGTCCCGGAAACATCAGACTTTGATTTTGCCACCCACTTTTCATCTGGTAATTTAAAGATATCGGACTCCTGTCTCAGTAGTCTTCTTTGTATTATTAGATTTTGTTTATGTTTTTCATTACTCGAAGCGGAAAACACCAAATAAAATAAATAAACCGCCTCAACCGCTAGAGATGCCAATTTATTTATTCGATTTATCGATAAACAGTCGTCGTCGTCGCATTCATTCAAAATGCCATGTTTGGATTGAATTGATGTCGACGACGACAAGAAGTGACTCAAAAACGACGTCGACTCCCGCAATAGGGCTGAATAAAATCCATCTATTCTAAACTTACATATTGTACTATTACTTTACATAGAGGATTATCTTACAATACATGTATAATTGACCTTATAGGCTTTCATTGTATTGATGTTGCATAAATAAATAAATTATCTCCCCGGGAGTATTCAGAATTGGGCTGATAATCAGACTTTTGTGTACTTCACTCAAATCTGTTTTCGTGCAATTTTTTTTATATATATTCGTGGCTACGCTTCAGTTAATAACACGTGCAATGTTGTCTTCCAAGGCAGCTATTGCGGCTATCGTCTTGTCCCTGCCAGTGGAATCAATGATGATGCCTCAACGAACACGCCTCTCAATTAATTCATTCTATTGCGTACAGTGTGGTGTTAATTGAGATAATATCTTGTGTACATTTTAACAACAAAAAAACGACTTATGCCACAGGTCGGTATTTGAGTAGGCATGTCCGTATCGCCAGCATACATAGACGAGTTGGGCGGCAGAATCTGAAGTTGAAAAGAGATACCTGAAAATAAAAGCGAAAACCCTCCATCGATTTTTATGATCTATGTAAGATAATTGACTTTACGATAATGTAAGAACGTCTTATTTTAAGTTATAAATTATGTCTCAAAAATTATTTTTTTTTTCTTTCCAAAATACCCTAATTATAGAAAACAAATTACAACTTTCGTATAATGGGGATACTATTACCTAAAACTTGAATATAGTTGTTATTCACTACAATGTTTATTTATATTATTTTTGCCAGTTTCGGAGGGGTTAGTAAACAACTGTAGGCAGCATTCCGTATTAACATTTTTTTTGAAAGTACGCCTTCTATGTAATTATGTCAAATTCTAAACACATACAAACATTTACTACAACTAAACATACAATTTTAGTTATTTTTATTTCAATACCCACATATATTTATTTATTTTCTTATTATTATTTTTCAATTTATTATTATTTATATTTTACAAAACTCACTCACTCTTTTTTCATCTCTGTTTTTTTTTCTTTTTCTCATTGTAGATCTATCTGTATGAATTTCTTGAACAGCGTAATTTGAATTTCCTTGATTTTTTTACAAGTACAGGTGATGAAAGCGATGATTCTTCAGATGATGATTATAATTAAAAAAAAAAAACACACACACACAAAGGTTTTAAATGAAAACACAACCACGACACACACACACAAACAAACACACTTGCAAAATACTAAAACTGTGTATATTTTAAAAGGCAAAAAAGGATGTTCTCTGGAAATAAGGAGCTCGAGTAAAACTAACCGAGCGTTTAAAAACAAACAAAAAAACCGAAGCCACACACTTTCACTCATATTATCAAAATGAATAAGTATTCAAAACTACCAAGTAATATTCAAAAAAAAAAAAGAAAAAAGCAAACCATAAGATAACCAAAAATATATATATTAAATTTGAAGATTGAAGAAACACCAAACGACATAAACTAGGTGAAACAAAAAGAAAACTAAACACAACAATGCTAAATTAAAGCGTAAGCTTTCCTCCCTCCCCACTGTCCATGCGGCGCTTTTGAAAAGGCATTGGAAATTTAAGAAAAAATTTGAAGAAAAAAATCATAAAATATAAGTGTATAGAATGTAAAGTAAACACAAGCAACCACGTAACAAAGAAAGTAACTTTTTTCGTCCTCCCCCACCCCTGAAACGCCTCCTTTTACAACAGAACACTCAATACTTGCATAAATACATACATAATAACAAATCAATCCACTTCATGCAACGAAATCTTAGAAGAAAGAAATTATAAATTTAAAAACGAATTGTATAACAAAAAGCAATCTTTAAATCTTTGTTTTGTTTTCAAAAAAAAAAAAATCTCGCTTAACCCCCCCCTTATGTGTTCTTTTTGTGTAGATTTGAAATGAAAGAAGATGGAAACAAAGAACGTTTCAGGTGAAGTTTCGACAATCTATATTGATTTCTAGAAACTCTTTTTATTTTGTTAAACTCTCTAGCCTTCTAGATCTGGATTATGTAAACCATATTTAGAATTTACCGAATTTAAAATATTTTTTAAGGTTTATTTTTCGTCCCACTGTTCTGTTAACAATTTTTTTTGTGAAATTAAATAATTATCGTTTGTTTTGAAAATTCTGTATTAGATCACACCACTAGGTGGACATGTTTTCTATGAATGGCCTTTTCCGTTGTTTTTTGTTTAAAATAAAAATTTCGTTACATTTGAAGTTTAACTTCTTTTTATATATTTTTTTTTTAAAATAATTTAGAGTTCTTTATAAGGATTTTGTTTGTTTTTCGGTTTGTCGGTAGAGAAAGTTCCCACCTTTTTGGAAATATTTTGTTGAATTTATATTTTTTATAAAACGTTTTTTTCCCAGGTTTTTTGTCTAATTTGTTATCTGTTAGTTTTCTTAAAATAGCGTTTACAATTTCATTTATTCCAGCTGTTTTTGTCTGATTTTTTCGTTTTTTTTAGTTTGTATTTAAAAACTTTCCAAATATTTAGTGTTGGTAAGAACACAACATCTCCTAAAAAATTAAAAATATTCCAAATTCTTTAGAAAGTATCCATGGGAAAAATCGTATTCCAAATCCTTTAAGAAATATCCTTTCTTTTTTTGTTTAATAATCGATCCACCCATCACTTTTCCTTCAATTTCTATTCCTTTTTAGAACACTTGCCAAGACTGCTGAATGAATTATGCAAATTCTTGTTTATGTGTTGGTTCTTCAGGTGACTTTGACTTTGTAGAAAGAAATTCACATTTTGTGGATTCAACGAAAATGTGGCATTTTGGAAGTTTATCAATGGAACCGATCAATCCACTTCAAATTCAAGCAAAAAGTTCGGTTATGAGTAACCAACAAACCAGAATTATTCTAGTTTTACGTGAGATGGCCCCGATATGTATTAGTTTTTGGACTAATCGTGTAAATTAAAAATTACGTTCGACTAAAGGGAAATGGAAATTTTTAATTTAGGGACTTTTCCGGTTTCACCGAATGAATGACCCTTAAAAATTCAGTTTAAATTCGTGCCAAAATCGGTTATGTAATACACAAAGTTCGGTAATATTCCGTTTTATTGGTGGTCCATAGATGTATTAGTATTCGATTATAATCGAGTAAATACAAATTTGGTTTCACCACAAGGAAATGGAAATTTTTAATTTTTGGGGCTTTTCCTGTTTGTCCATTGAGGGGTTTTTTCTTTTGGTTGTGAATATCGAAATTCTGAAATGTGCTAAGAACTATATATAAGATCTTTGTAATCCAGAAAGTTGTTAAAATAACTTTGAATTTAATAAATTTTTTTTTTATAACTTTTTTTTTGGAATTTCTTATTACAATTGTGAGTGTGCGATTTTGTTTTCAATAACAACAACAATTTGAAGATTAATGCCAACAATAATTAATCGCTTCTCATTCATACACTTCGAAAGTGGATCGAAATATAATTTTTCTTTGTGTGAAGAAAAAATTACATTTCCGCAGATTTTGATTGAATTGTCGGGAACATTTCCAAATTTAATGTCTTATCTCTCTGAACTAGAAATCTCTTGCACTGGAGATAACTTAGTAGTAGTTGCACAGATTTCCACGGAATCGCTGCGCAAATATCAAAATTCGCTTTAATGATGTGATATCTCTTGAACTGCAGATAATATAGTATATTTCGATGTTTATAATTCCAGATTTCATAACTTCAATGTTATGATATGATGTCTCTTAAACTAGAAATATTTGATTTTTGGTTTATTTGAAGGTACAAAATAACAAAAATGCCCAATCATTTGGAAAACTACAGGTGAGACCATGAATATATTGAGACCATTCAAAGATATATTCAGGTATGAAATGGAAATTGATGATTTGAAAAGCCTTGAACCGGTGAATTGAATTCGTTAAATTGGATTTCCTACAAAAAAACACATTTGAAAATTGTTCCTTCATCTGTTGTTTGCTTTATATGATTCCTTCAGATAAAGCCTATCATGCTTTCCGTTAATTAACAGAAAGGCATTTAACTTGATATCGCCCAAAAATCCATTTAAAAAATGTTCCGACCTCTGTTGGTTTCTTCATACGATTTAGTTTAGACAAAGCCTAAATTATTTCAGTGGATTTTTATAAAAAAAATAGTGTGTGAACTTAGCGAACAGCATAGTCTACACAGATCCTTCCAACGATACGTTCAGCTAAAGTTCTAGTATTTTTTCCGACAACACCTATGTGGAAATGGATTGACGGAGAAAAGTCTTATTAAAACCTATTGAATTTTTGGTATATTTTCAATTTTATTTTGCATTAATAAGTAAACGATTTTATTTATCCTTATCTGCAGTCATAGCTTCTCATATGTTCCTTTGGAACTTTTCCAAGAGACATAATTGTTCATCTGGAGGATTTTCGTATCTCGGCACGAAATTTAAAGCTGTTTGAAAGTAATCGATTTTATTTATCCTTATCTGCAGTCATAGCTTCTCATATGTTCCTTTGGAACATTTCCAAGAGCCATAATTGTTCTTCTGGAGGATTTCCTTCTCTTGGCAAGAAATTTAAAACTGTTTGAAAGTTTGGGAACTATTTAAAAATATCTGCTGGTTTATTGGAATATTTTTAATTTGCCCTATTGAATTCAATCTATTTTTCCACTTTCTTTGAAAACTTGTCCATCTTACCTTTAATTTCTGATTAAAGCAAATGCCACCGTTTGTCTTTAATTGTGTTTCTTTTTTAATTTTCTCTCCTTTTGGATTTTGGAATATTTTCAATTACACCATTGATTTCAATGTGGTAGTGAGCCTCTATTTAGTTTTTCACCTTTTGTTCCGTTTTTAGGATGTTTTCTTTTTTATATGTAGTTATCTCTAGGTAGTTTCTAACAAATTCTTTGTTGAACTTTAAGCAAATACCGCCGTCTATCTTTACCTTGTGTTCTTTCTTTATTTTCACTCCTTTCAAATCGAATCAAATCATATTTATATATAGTATAGTAGAGACTGTGTTATATATAATAATAAAAAAAAATTCTATAAAAATAAAAGAAAAAGTTTAAAAATTTGAAATTACTTTTTGTCCTTTTCCATTTTTTTAGTTTTTAAAAAATAAATTGTTAATTGTTAAAACTTTGCCATTTTTGAAAGAGAAAAAAAAAAACAAAACAAAAAAAAACACCCTCACTTTGTTTTCTATGTAAAACAGCCTTAAAACTGTGAAATATTTTGAAATTTTTTATATGTATCCATCACACAATTGCCTAATAAATAATAGATTAATTTCCAAGTTTAGTAATAAAAGTTTTCTTTTATGAAAAGCAAACGAAAACAAACAAGAAAATTACAAATATTAAAAAGAAACCCCATACCAAATCTATAATTTGTGAATCTCTGTGTTTCAGTAATTTTTTTCTTTAAAACAAAATACCTGTATTGTTTAATTTATGTTATCTTTTCGTTTAAATGTTATTTATAGTCCAAAAAAAAAAAAAAAAAAACACAAAGTACGAAATATACAAAATATCTTTAAAATACTCTTTAACAAGAAAATGTATAGAAAAACAATATCAGTTTATAAAATTGTAATAAAACACATAATGATAAACATATATATATATATAGAAGAAGAAAAAAGAATGAAAATCCATTTGAAACAAATACCAATCCTTACAACAACAAAACTAAAATGCTAACATTTCAAAATACCTCCAAAACAAAACAACAAACAAACAAAAACAAAAAGAATGAATAATTTAATACCTACGAAAATAAATAAAACAAAACAAAATACATAAATGTTTACTACTAAAAGAAAATATGAAAAATTTGTTAAATTTACTTTATAAACAAACAAATTCAAAACACAAATATTATACATACCTATATATTAGTTATTATTTTTTTTTATTATCTTTATTATTATTATTATTTTATGTTTTTTAGTAATTACAAAAAAAAATTCAAATATATTATATATTGTATACATACATTAAAAAAGAAAATCGAAAACAACAAATTATTACCAACAATACAAAAAGAAAACAATTTAAAAATCACTTACCTACAACAAGTTTTTAAATCTACTTTTTAAAACCAAACAAAACAAAACCACTATAGGCTTAGCAGCTTATGCTAAATGACATTAACCAAACGTGATGGAGAAACAACAAACACATATAAATAATATTGACAACAATTTATATTATTTTTATAACCTGGCATCTGTATGCTTCCCTACTCACGTTCCAATGTCCACACTACCTACCTTACTGAATACCTACCTAGAGATATCCCTTCCTCCCTTCTTCAGTAATCGGTATGAAGGCTTAATTTAGTTGTAACCCAAACAAAACGATTATATAGATATACGTACATATATATACAAAAGTTTTATATTAAGTTATTCATAATTTCATGATGTTAACCAAAAGAAAATGTTTTACACAATGGGCCTATACATTTCAGGGACACTCTGAAGTGTATCATATGTATTTGTAAAACATCAACAGGTCTGATGTTTTTTTGGTTTTTCCTAGATACGGTAAATCCCGCTTAATTACCCCGTTGAAAATCTCAAGCTTATTCGGGCAAGAACAGTTAACGTCGACCCCGCTTTATTAATTAATTAATAGAAAAAAATAATTCTCATATTCTGTTAAATTGTCATTCGTCCGTTAAAGTCATTAGGCCATTTTCTAAAAAATTCTCTATGTTTGACAAGTGTCGATTGGAAATTGCCAGAATCTGTAGTCCAAAGTTATTTCAGTTAAATATCTGAGAGAAATTCAAAGTCAATTTCAAATTCATAGAGATCATTTCAAAGAACTCTACTGTTCAATAATGAGTTCCCGAGAAGTGCTTTGGATTTCTAAAGATTTTTCTTTGTCTTAAGAACTGAATACTGTGGTATCCCCTTTCACTTTTTAATTGATTTTTTCTACTCCAAACTTGGACACTGTTTAATTCAATGGAATAGAATTTTTTAAATTGTCAGCCGACAGATTTGTTCGCAGATTTTACCATACAGTCATCATAAACAAAAGTGGATTCATTTCAAAGAATGAATACGCGTCTTTTTCTAGGATAGATTTTTTTAAATATTTAATTTCCTTGAGATATAAATTGTCGGAACTCGAAAACGACCTGTAGAGTTCATTTCAAAGAACTCTACTGTTCAGTAATGAGTACCCGTCTTCTTCTAGGATAGGTTTTTTTTCAATATTCAATTTTCTTGAGACATAAATTGGCATAACTCGTAAACGACCAGTCCGATTTAGTTAAAATAAATTTTAAAAAAATAATTGCTAATTTTGATTGTAATGTTTGCCTTTAAACGAATTGTCTAGTTACAAATTAAAGATAAAATAATCGTGGATTCAGAAACTAAGCCAAATAACCCGGAAGGACAATTAGGTGAGGAAAACGGCACATAAGCGGGGAATACTGTATGCTATTATTACCGGACTGAGCGGTTCATAACCCGATAATAAAGAATATTATTGTACTTAATATGGTGGAAGCATAACTCATACGGTCTTTATCAAACAATTATGTGCGAGGGTGAGGAGATTGACACACTCCTGCCTTTCTTTCAATTGGTTTATCTTCATGCTGTTAAACTCCCCCATTATAGATGAACTCAGATTCCAACACAGGCCTTGTTGAAACCAGAATTGGGGGTGTTCCTTTTTTCTAAAACAAAACAGTTTTTGGTGCCATTAAAAAAAAGGACAAAAATCATCAGGCAAAACTTTTTGAATTAAAACTCCATTAAAAGTGATCTTATTATGTTTACCTCAATTGAAGACATATTGGAAAATATATATTATTTGAAATTATCTCATGAAAAACACAATAAATAATCAAAACAAACTTGAATGTTTCAAAAGACAGTGCCGACATAACACCCATAATGGCAACATCAACATTCTTGTATGGCAAAATGAAAATCATAAAATAAAAAAAAACTAACACAAATGTAGTATATAATGTATTATTAATTAAAACTACAACAACAACAAACAAACTAACCACCCATAACAAGTAAACAAATTAGTAGGGAAAATGTATTGCAAAAAAAAAAAGAAAACCTAAAAAAAAAACTAAAACTATTAAGAGATACTTTTTAAACAAAACAACAATTTAATTCACCTAAGAAGACTTCTAATACTATAAACAACAACTTAACAATTAATTATTTAATTAATTAACAACAACAACAATAATATTAACAAAAATAACAAATTAATTAATAAGCCATTTAAGACGAACCTTACTAAACGTCCCGCATTTCGGTCGGAGATTATCTTTGGTTCCAAGCCCCAGGGAAAACTTAAACAAATTAAGGGGTTTAAACCTAAAATATAGATGATCTTGGATTGAAAATAACTGGGCGTAAGTAAAACCACACCCTACCCCATGCCAAGGCAGAAAATATTCAAATATTATTTGAAATTCAACAAAACTATATCGTGCTAAGCTTAATGCGAATTTTCGAAATTTATATGACAGACTTATTGACATCTAGTGTACAAATGCTTCAGTAAATAGACTTCGGCCCGAAATGTGTTGAGTCATCTCTGCACTACTACCTGTGACAGTTGCAATTTGTACGTGTGTGTGGAAAACAGGCCCTCTTAAAAGACAATCAGCCCGATTATGGAAACTTCCGGGAAGATAATTCCCGGGAATTTACTTTTTTTAGAATAAAATCCTACAACAGACCGCGGGTCAAACAAAAAAGCTCACTCCGAATAATCGAAAATGTTCTTTTAAAAAAGGTGGATATTATTCTCGAAAAAAAAATCCCCGGGAATTATCTCCCTGGGAGTTTTCACAATCGGGCTGAATATTTCGTCCACTTTCATCGATAATCAGGCAATCAAAGCATAAACAAAGCTTTCCAAACAGAAAACACTTCAACATCAACATTTCTTTAGTTTAACTTAAACAACTCTCATAAAGCTTTCCTTTGGAACTGTCTAACTTGAAAGTATCACTTTTTAAAAAGATTTCTCTGTTCTTAGAGACTTGCCGACAATTTCTTAAATTTTTATTAAAGAAATATAGTAAAGTTTCCCTTTAAATCTTTTCGCAGAAAAAAGCTTCATGGCTTCAGCTTCTAACAAAGTACTTCTATATCGAATTGTTTTATATACAAAAGGTATTCTTCTACAAAGTTTTTGTTTTTTGACAAAAGCTTTCTTAAAGTTTTGGTTGAACATTTGAATTGTTTAAAATTGTGAAGCGTTTTCCTTACCTAATTTAATTGTTATGCTATTTTTTTTTCTTAACATTTCGTGGCATGCTGTAGGGTGTACAAATTCTAATCACAGCCTTTCACTGATTGTCTATTATCAATAATAGTTTTTAATTAAATATTTAACACTAAATATGACAACAACAAAAAAAAACCAAACAAATCTTGAACTCAACTCAATTATAGCTTCCTCTTCTTTATGTGTAACTGTTACTATTTTTCGTTTTACATAATTTTTATTTAGACTTCTTATATTATTGTTTTTCTTTTTTAAATATTTACTAATTTTCCTTTTAAAACAAATATATATTTTTAGTTAAATTTTCCTATAAAACATACATACAAAGAAACAAACATTATGAAAAGAGAAAAACCCAGTGATATAAACAAGACAAAAGAAGAAAATATTAAATACTTTTTCAAAAACAAAACAAAAATATAAAATATGTGATCTTAAAGTTTATTATTAAAAATAATTAAAAACAAACTATAAAACAATAAGCCAAAAAAGATTAAAAGTAATTAACAACACAAACAAAATACACCAATATGGGAAAAATACTAAAAAAAACCTAATGAAAAAAAACAACAAATATACATACATATATTTAAAAAAAAAACTACTTAAAAACAATTTAAGAAACAATCTCTAAAATTATTGATGTGTAGTTCACTAAGTAAGAACCCAAAATTCCTTTAGGCCCAAAGAAAATGCTCCCCACTAAGCTGTGAAACGTTCCATTGTCTCTTCCCAATTCAAACGATTAATTTTTAAAGCGTGTGAAACTTTCAGTTCATTCACTTGGAACGTTTCAACGACATGTTGGCGGTGTTGTTTCTTTTTCCTTCCAAATACTAAATAACTGAAAACTATTGAGACCATTTAAAACTATATGAAATTTGGCTTACAAATATACATTAATTATATTGTAACTAATTTTGAATATTAATTATTTGTTAGTTGTACTTGAAACAGAAAAGTTTATAATTGTAATATTATTAAAACAAACAAACCTTACTATTTTTGTATTTTAGTTGATAAAAAAAAAAAACAAACAAACAAACAACAACAAAAAAAAAAACGAGAAACAAAACTCATTTAAAAAAAAAATATCACCATAAAAATAAAACAAAAATTAACACAAAAACCGCGCAAAAACAAAAAAAAACTCAAAATGAAGACTTTTATTTTAAAATATTAAGCAGGTTTACAGTTGTTTGAGCTTTTACTTAGGAAAACCGTTGTGTGTTGAGAGCTTTTACTTAGGAAAACAGCTGTTTGTTTTCCTTAGGAAAAGATTTTAATTTTAGGAAAAGAGTTTAATCTTTTCCTTGGGAAAAGAGTTTAATCTTTTCCTTAGGAAAAGAGTTTAATCTTTTCCTTAGGAAAAGTGTTTAATCTATTCCTTTGGAAAAGAGTTTAATCTTTTCCTTAGGAAAAGAGTTTAATCTTTTCCACCTTAGGAAAACAGTTCAATCTTTTCCTTAGGAAAAGAGTTCAATCTTTTCCACCTTAGGAAAAGAGTTCGATCTTTTCCACCTTAGGAAAAGAGTTCAATCTTTTCCTCCTTAGGAAAAGAGTTCAATCTTTTCCTACTTAGGAAAACATTTCAATCTTTTCCTACTTAGGGAAAGAGTGCAATCTTTTCCTACTTAGGAAAAGAGTTCAATCTTTTCCTCCTTAGGAAAAGAGTTCAATCTTTTCCTCCTTAGGAAAAGAGTTAAGGAGTTCAATCCTAGATTTCCCTTGTGCAAAGTTGATTTTATTTACTCAGAAAAGTTCCGTTTTTCCCGCATTCTTGAACTCTTGTTCCACAAGCTTACCGTCTGCATTAAACCCAAAGCTTATATAAACATTACAGTTAAGCTTTCGCCGTCTCATTTGTGTTTCATTGCCACGGCGTTGCATGCAAAGTTGTGTTGGTGCTTGTTTCATAAACTTGGGGCAGCCGAGCCAGTTAGTTGGGCTTTAGTAACAGACGTGCTCAGTTGTGTTGCCGAGTAAGCGCTGCGCTGCGTGTAAAAAAAAGGAAAAGAACGAAGAACGGTACCGTTTAAACGTCGTTGTGATGATACTGGCCAATCGACTTGTTGTGTGCGTGTCTCTATGTATGTGTGTGTGTGTTATGGCATGAAAAAGGTGTAAAATATGAAAAGAAAGAATCAGAAGGGAAATAAAGGCAAATCCACAAGAATAAATAATAATACAAAATAAATAAATACAAAAAAAACGTGTATGAAGCCATTGGCGAGTAGAAAAAAATAATAATAAAAAGTACACACACGACAAAAGAAGTTATTGCAAATGACGTCTCGTACAGAACGAGCACAAGTGATGACGAGCTGAAGTGAAGTGTGATAAAAGTTAAAATATAAAAAAAAAATAGTCGGAGGAAATCTTTAAAGTGTTAACTGTTTGGAATGTTCTGGTTTGAGAAGCGGAAGAATCGTTTGTCATAAAGAAATTAAGGTAAAAGAGAAGCTCCAAAGCGGAAGCGGTTTACATTCTATAATTTACAAAACAAAATTGTTGTTAAACTAAAAGAAAATTAAAAAAG
Organism: Hydrotaea cyrtoneurina; assembly: GCA_958296145.1. NCBI lineage: Eukaryota > Metazoa > Arthropoda > Insecta > Diptera > Muscidae > Hydrotaea > Hydrotaea cyrtoneurina. The sequence continues at coordinate 80,289,016 of OY282515.1, forward strand.
TTGTGTTTGTAAAAACAGCCTAAATTATTATATTTCGGGCGACCAGTAAAAGCCGCTTGATAACAAACAACAACAACAAAAAACTATTACCCACACAACGACAAACAACCAGTAAAACAGTCAACAAAACTCAATCGGAACAACAACAATTTGGCTTAAAAGTTGCTCGCAAGGGGGAGACAAAACAACAACACTCGCGGGATATGCTGCAGCGTTGTAAAACGCGTCGTTCTTTAGTGACTCGCAAAGAAGAGACGAGACGTACGTGTGGCTTAAAACCTTTACACAAATTCCCACACACCTTTTTTGTGTAACCCCAACGACGGCTTAAACAAAGTTCTCGCCATTACTGTTGTAGTTGCTGCTGTTTGTTGTTGTTGTTGTTGAGAGTAAGAGTTAACAAAACGGCAATTTTGCTCACCTCCATACAAGAATTCTCCGTAACGGAAAGCTTAGCTATTTGCTGCACGGGAACAGCGGAGAATCGAAACGTGCTTGCGCGCGCTTATGTGTGTGTGTGTGTGTTTATTGGTGTGCATCGAAGCAACAGGTGGCAATGAAACAGAAATTTTTGAAAATCTTCGTACTCACATCACAGTGACAGCACTACGACAAATGCGAAAATATTAAATTAAATTTGAATAACAAACGAAATAAAATCAAAAGAAACACATCAACAATAAAACATAAACATACACCGTTCATTTAGTAAGAGAGTCAACAGATCTCCCTACTCTCCCGCTGTCACACTCACACAAGACGGTTGGATCTTGCCGTCAATGAAATTAACAAATATTTTATAAATTGACATCAGGTAAGTCAGCGTAAAGAAGAAGAAAGACCATGCCTAAAATGAAGCTTATCATTTAAGCGATTTCGATTTTTTGACTGAGGAAAAGAGTTACATTTGTTTCTGGTGAACATATTCATAAAAATTTAAAAAATCGTTTTATGAAAAATGTGTGAACATTTTTTTTGTATTTTCCTAGATTTTTTTTAATAAATATTTTTTAACTTTTTATGAATACGGGGGTAATATTTTATTGTTTTGTTGAGTAAAGTGGACCGTATTTTCTTGCGGAACGAGTTAAATTTGGTTTGTTGGGAAAAAATCCATCTTACGCAATCAGTTTTTTCCTTAGAAAAAGAATTCCCACTTTTTCTCGTGAAATAAGTTTCAATCTTTAATAGATTTCTTTGAGTTTAATATTTTCCTTTGGGACAGATTCAATCTTTATTTGGGCAAAGAGTTCTTCTGGTGCTAAAAGTGATTACTTCCCTGGGAATAGCGTCTCATGTTTTCTTTTTTAACAGAATTTAATTCTTTCAATGCGAACTCAATCTTAACTTTTTGAAAATAATTGAATATTTTTTTACAAAAAACCCAAAACAAATCGAGGAACAGATTTCAATCCCTTCCTTGAGAACATACCAATTAAAATAATTTTTTCTTTACGAGTCCACGCCGGTGGAATTACAGTGTACTTTCTCATAAGCGGATACCTAATTGTCTGGTAGGCGGAATAAAAGTTCGGTTTCCGGTTCTTCGATGTAAAGTCCCAGCCCCGTCCTTTCCCCTACTTTCGAACCATCTGTATAACAGCAGTTTCCAGCTGGTTTCCGTGCTAGAATTCCATCCATCCAAGATTGTCTGTCTGGTATTAGGGTCTAACACTCAACAACTATTGATGTTTCGGGTATTATATCGGGTACTGATGCTATGCCATTTAAATTCCCTGCCACTACCTCAACTATTTTTTGATGATATGACCTGTGATCGGTTTCGATCCATTCGCCCATCGCTTTGAGTCTCATTACTGTGAGGGCAGCTTTATATTTAATCTGTATCTCTATTGGTTGGACATTTCAAATAGTCTCTAATGCCCTATTAGATGTGGTCCTCATTGGACCTTTCGTAATATTTTTATGTTGCACTTCTTTAGAAATGATTCTCTAAAGAACATCTTGAATTCAAATCAAAAAACACTTTTTTTTATAATAAACAAAGGGAGTTTGTTTTTAATTATTTTATTGCTTACTTTTTTTTGGCATTTAGTAAATATCTCCTCCATAATTGTCACTTTTGACAGCCTTAGTGGAATGTAAACCCAAAACACTTGTTTCGGGCAGTCAGTTAACAGTTGTTTCCTCTTCTGCTTCTCATCGAATTTCGTTAGCAATGCTTGTATGTTAATTATCTTTCTCTGTTAAAAATGCAAAACACGTCAACGTGAAAAGAAAATATAATATTGAACAACATCGAACAATTAGACAGGGGGGAGGGGGGTAAAGCTCATTTCCAAGCACAAAACTGTTTTTTTTGGAATTTATTGTCGTTTTTTCGTTGTTTGTTTATAAAATAAAATGTAAATAAATTGATAAAAAGGGGGAGGAGAAAAGAATCGTGAATAAATATAAAATTCACAAGTTTGGTAGAATTTAAAATATAACATCTTAGCACTTTATTAGGTGTTAATCAAGAGGCTAACAAGATTTAAAAAAAAATGAGCAACGAAGTTTTCCAGTACTGAAAGTTTACTTAGTGAACTGAGTAACGAATATTTAATCAGTGAACTAAGTATATAAAGTTTACACAGTAACTGAGTAAGGAAAGTTTACTCAGTAACTGAGTATCGAATGTTTACTCAGTGAACTGAGTAACGAAAGTTTACTCAGTAACTGAGTAACGAATATTTACTCAGTGAACTGAGTAACGAATATTTACTCAGTGAACTGAGTAACGAATATTTACTCAGTGAACTGAGTAACGAAAGTTTACTCAATGAACTGAGTAACGAAAGTTTACTCAATGAGCTGAGTAACGAAAGTTTACTCAATGAACTGAGTAACGAAAGTTTACTCAGTGACTGCGTACTAAAAAAATACTCAGTAATAAAAATAAAGAAACATTACTCCATGACAGTGTAAAGATTTTATATGGAAAGAACACTCCAGTCCAATATCGGCTTCATTCTTTTGGGAGTTGGAGCAGGAGGTCAGCCATAGCAAGCTTAGCATGATTAAGTCTTATTGGAAATAGTTTGAGCATTGATCCCTACATTTAAGTTCAATTTGTACTCAATTTGAGTTCATTTTTGCTGAACTGTAAATATCCTTCCGACAACTTTATGAGACGTTGCATAGAACTGTGATTTTGCTGTGAGTCTTGAGTATTGATTGATTTCTGTCAGCTTGAAAAGAAACCCTCCATTTTGGTATTTTCTTCTCTTTGGCAAATATTTTCTATACAAAAAAATCAACTCTTATCATTGCATCGCTTGTGTCTTAGCCAGTATCTTACCCAGTTTCTATTGTTATGAATTTGCGTCTGTTGTCGGTGGTTGTGGGTTTTTTTTTCAGTATATGCCTCATGGTAGGCCGGTCGTCTTGCAAAACACTTGTCCCAGTCTATTGTCTTCGACGATGAGCGTCGAAATTGAACGTGTGTTCCCAGTTCATTCGCTGGTGGATGAATGGCTGACTGTATGGAGGCCACTTAAGAGTTCAAAAACTCTTTTTTGTTTCCAGTTAACAGCAAGCCTTCCAAATCGAATAGTATGTTCTCCAAGAGCAGAGACAATGCGCTGATGGTTGGGCTAGTTTGCTTTGAAACAAATCAAAAAAAAAATATTCACACAAATGAACGAACGTGATTCTTCAAGTGTAACCATGGGAGTGGTTATATAGTAGGGGGAGTAGTTGAACCGGAGGGGGGGGGGTCCATTGTTAGTATCCGTATCATCATCATGCAAAATGTTTCAGTTTTCCATAATTGTGTGTTGCGTTGTTTAGCGTAATTTCAGTTTTTTTTTTTCAACAAAACAACAATACCTCTGGCCCAAGCAAAGTCATTCACTCGCTTCAGTCTGGGAATCTGGCTAAGAGGGGATAAGTGGCGGTGAATGGATGCCGGGCCGGGGGGGAAAATTTAGCATGTTGCAATACAAATAATTAAGGTTTTCCATTTAATTAAATTCGTTTAATATAAAGAGAAAATTATTGTAGAATAATGATGGAATAATACACTTTTTTTTAAATACACTCCCCCCATAAGGGGCGAAATCTGTGATTATGTTAACCAGCCACAAACAGGAAATGGTCTTTGGCCAAATTATGGGTTTCCTTGGGAAAACAAAAGAAATCAAGCCAGCGCTGCATGTTCGGTATTCGCCACAGATGACATCATCATTTCTTTTGCTAATTGTTTAATTCAATTGTTTTGTAGAATAACTATAATCTATTTTTAGTTTTGGTCTTGTTTAAATAACCACTATTTTGTTTATTTTCATGTTTTGTTCAATTTGGCAATGGGCAGAAATACCTTTTGTTTATCTTATAGCCAAAGGAGGGGGCAAACTCCAAATGCGCCGTACTCCAAAAATATCCAACGTCGGGGTGTTAACCTTGACCAATCCTATATTTCTGTTTTATGTTTATGCTGAAATCGGCTTTCCTGGCTGACTGGCTGGCTGGCTGGCCACAGCATAAAGTAAACATAAACCATTGCTGGCCCACCCTGCTGCTATTTTTGGCTTTTTGTTTTTCTTAACGATTATATGTAGCACGCAATAATATTGCCCCCAGCGACAAGCCAACCCAAAGCTCACAATGCCACAGCAGGAAACCAACACACACACAAAATGTTATGTTTCCTGACAAGAAGGACATCAAACATCGCCAAACCGTACAAGTTTGTTTCGCTTTTCCTCAAATACTTTGGCATTTGACAAATTCGAAAAAGGCCAAAAGAAATCCAAAAAAAAAAACCAAACAAATCCAAACCAAACATTCCGTACATGACCTTCAAAAAATATTAATAAAGCTGAATGTAAGGAGCAGGAGTATCCAGTGCCCTGGTGTCCTTAAGAAAGAGAACCAGAGGTTTATCAAAAGGATGTGTGAATATGCTTCAATGGCAGCTAGAACTATTCGTTAGTTTCGAAGAATTTTGTTAGGAAAGTCAGATGTTTACTGGCCAGCCATTTAAGGGTATCAGGTAATCTGTTCTCCATGTGAGTGAGCCGATGTTCCTTTAGAGCTGGACCGTGGCATAACAAATTGTCTACAGATTCTTCCTCTTCTCTGTTCATGAGACCTCTCGTTATAGCCAGATATACGATTTGTCTTGTTTTGGCCGGAAACCCAGTAACGACACAGCCTTTCAGAGTTTATATATGGCGATAAAGTCTAAATTATTTTAGTTATGAGTTGCTAAGTTTGTTGTTTGGTTACCCTGTTTACCCTTTGGCCAATACAGCCTAGTAATTCAGCAAAAGGCATGCGTATGCCAAAGAAATGTTGCCTTTTGGTCAATACATCCTAGTAATTCAGCAAAAGGCTTGCGTAAGCCAAAGCAATATACGGCACTACCACCAAAACAAGGCTCTCCCTCTTCCACATAGGTTTTCATTATTAACGGCATACCTTCCTCATTATTATGAAACTAGTAAGTTGTAATGCGCCTATGGCGCCCGTTGAAATATGTGTTAATTTAAAATGGATGCAACAAACATTTGAAAAAAAAAAAATTTTGCTCAAAAAAAAATTTTTGTTGAAAAAAAAAATTTTTGCTGAAAAAAAAAATGTTTGTTGAAAAAAAATTTTTTGTTGAAAAAAAAAAATTTCTCGAAAAAAAAAATTTTGTGGAAAAAAAAGATTTTGTTAAAAAAAAAATTTTGTAAAAAAAAAAAATTTTGTAAAAAAAAAAATTTCGTAAAAAAAAAAATTTTTGTAAAAAAAAAATTTGTAAAAAAAAATTTTGGAAAAAAAAAATTTTGGTAAAAAAAAATTTGGGGAAAACACAATTTCTGTACAAAAAAAAAATATTATTATAGAATGCCTATTTAAATTCCTACGTACTGCGTGACAGAGTCAGTGAATCAGTGTATCAGTGTCGAGGGTAAATATATATTAAGATAAACATCCGATCATTTATCTCAAGAAAATTTAATTTTTCTTTGAATACCAAAATAACACCTCTTGTTGGAAAACCATGAGATCGACCGATACTAAACAACTGTGCTAAAAATATATCGATAGCTGTAATCGGATATTTGCGATCACTGGCAATAACAAAGAGTGGGCCAACCAGATGTTTCCAATGATGTCAACGCTGCAAACAACTTCGGTGCCGAGTTATTTTTATACCACATTTTGATCATAGGCTCCCGAGATCTTTCCGACCAGTCTTCCAATATTTGGTTGGCATTTAAATCAGTTATGGGTGGGGATCTAGGGACCTCATCACTTTACGAATTCCAGATCAAGTCTGTCCACATATTTCGCTCTGCATTTCAAATGCTTGGGAAATATTTCTTCCCTTCCAGTCCACTTCCAAATCTGTGCATCATTGTTTTTTGTCAAAGTTGTTGAAAGCGTTTTAGGATTACGATTGCCTAGATTTCCGAAATTAATGAATGATCACGAATTTCACATTTCAGAAATGTTTTCTTATTTTTTTGTGGTTTGATTCGCGGGGCATCTTAGCCGGAAGCACTCAAATCGCAAACACTTTTTTCAATTTTAAACGAACAATTTAAGCTATTTCCATTATTTGAGTCGCCCTTGGGACTTAAAATCGTGATGTTTTCACCGCAAGCCGAGCCACTTTAGCCGGAAACACTGAAATCGCAAATACTTTTTCAGTTTTTTCAACGACCAATTTACTTTCTTTGCTACAGCTGTTTGTGACTGCTGTGTATGAAAAAAAAAATGATTTCTTGTTGACATTTTCGTAGTTAACTTCGATAATTATCATGTGAAAGTCAATCCCACGCAAATTCGTGTATGGAGAAAATTTTAAAAAATAATGTGCCACACACATATTTTACAGTCGAATTCGGATAAGCGCACGCCTTGTTATTAAAAAAAAAATCATTTAATTGAAAATATTAAATAAATATTTAAATATTAGTAACGCTTGTTTGGCATGATTTATCATGCACTGTACTGCGCTTAAACAAAAATTGAAAAATCGTTTATGTGAAACACATTTTTTCTATAACGAACACTTTTTTAAATCCCAAGACTTTTGCATCTACCCTATTTTACCCTGGATATAACGAAATTCGCTTATAACGGACTAATTTGTCGAGTGCCTAGGAGTGCGTTATAACCGGACTCGACTTTACTTATGTGATACGAAAACCGCTTAAGAGAAATATTATGTATGTAATGGCGTAAAAAAACGGACAAAACAAACGATCTCAGAAACTCATGAAACCACATTTAAGACAACTCATCCTAATGAAAATAAGTGACTATTTTTATCCAAGCTCAAAAAGATTGAATTTATATTTTACATCCATGTATTTTAATAGTTGTGTCTCAAGTTTCTATCTTCGTTTCATAGAACAATATGAAAAGTACATACATGCTGAGTTCGTTTAAATGAAAGAAGGTTCAATCATTCGAAGTCCTTTTTTATTGAAAATATCGCATAAGTGAAATAAAAAATCTGGATTTGTTCTCATTTCCGCTTAACCGTATTTTTTAAAAAAATTGTGTAGACAATTTTGAATTGCTTGTGGCATTCTGTATACCAAATAGTCTTCGTATTTGTGATTTTATTGGTCGAGGCCTTTGGGAAAACAACACTAGGACTCATAAACAGGGCGACTCAAATAATGTAGAAACACAATTTTTGGCACCACTGAAATTTGGCGAATTTGACGGAAAATTAATTGCTGACTCGATAAATAGTCTGTCTAAACCTGGAGAAGAAGGTTTCACTATTTATATGTGCGTTCCGTTAATTTCTCGTACATTTTTTTTCCTAGACAATTTTGATTTGCGGTGATAACAAACTTTGGCATTCTGCATACCAAATAGTCTTCGTATTTGTGATTTAATTGCTCGAGGCCTTTGAGAAAACACTGGGACTGTAGGACTCATAAATAGGGCGACTCAAATAATGTAGAAACACAATTTTTGGCACCACTGAAATTTGACGGATTCCAAAAATTGAATGCTGTGTTAGACTTCGATAGTACGACTCCATACATATTCTGCCAAAACCTGATGAAGAAGGTTTTACTATTTATTTTTCATGTGCGTTCCGTTAACTTCTCGTAAATCGTCCTCTGTAAGCAATTTCAAGACCACTTGTATACATAAACGGGGTGACTCAAATAATCTAAAAACACATTCAAAAAATCGAATGTGGTAACACTGTTTAGTCTAGATATGAAAAGTGTCTGATAAGAAAAATGTGTGAAAATTTGTCTTTGTATTTTCTACATTTTACTTAACAAAGGTTTTCTAAAAGTTTATGAATACGGGGACCAGTTAAGTGTCTGATCTCTAATTGTCATTAAAATGTATATCATTCATTCTTAAGGAAGCTCTAACGGAGACCTTTTGCCCAGTTTTAGAATGAGGTTTCCGCACATTTTTTTTTCGATTATTACATGAGCTCCGTCAGTTTCTATTGAACTTTTAATTTGTGTTAATTTTTGATTTTCTCATGGCTTTTTAATTTGTATGGGCAGTAGTTTTTTGTTTGTCTTCTTCTTCATCATCTTCGACTAGTTTCACTTTTTATAATCGTGTTACCACAAAATTTTGTGTTTAATCATCTTTACATTCGTTTTCGAAATCATTTCGTTTTCAAACATTCAACTGAACTTATTTGTCGACGGGGGGGGGAGGGGCAGTGACACTCAAGAAAACGTCGGTGCACGGTACAATGCAAATGCCAAACCAGTTATACCGTGGCTGGAAATGACGAAAATTTCCTGGAATTAATATAGGTGACGTAAAAGATACCGTTACACACACACACACACACATTGCATTTATAATAAACAAACACAACTACAGGCCCAAGGCGGGCAGACGACATAATGCCATCTCATTTGTGGCATATGTAGGGTTTTTCGGTAGTTTTTCGTTTGTTTTGCTTTACGTTCGGCGCTCGTTTTCCACTCAAGTCGTCCATGCAATCAACCAACCCATTCCCAACCTTGTTACCAACAAACAAAACAAAGAAAGAAACTAACCAACAAGTTGTTAACTGATATTGAACACAACAGAAAATGACAGCGCCAGCGATCAGCGTCTCCTCCGGTTATAATTTCAATAGAGACTCAAAATATGATAAACTCCCTATTGTGAGTGAAATTGTTTGGAAAATCTTTGGAAAATTGTCAAATTAATTAGTCTATGTTATTATGGAGAGAGTAATTACGACAGGTTGCTGTGGGGCCAGCAATTCTTACACCCACTCATATGCCAGTTTGTACGAAAGGTCATCATTTGCCGTCGCTGGTGATTGCAGTTGTGTTTCATTTGTCTGCCGGCTAGAGAGAGTGTATAAACGTTAGAGAGAGAGAGAGATAAAGAGATGGGGTATGCTTTGAAACACGGTGGACAACAGCACTTCGTTTGTGCTGGCAGATCGGAAATGCGTTCGTCACGGATGCGCTATCGGTCAGCAGAGACTCGGACTCGAACGATGCAATGCACATTGGGGGATGCAGGTTCAATAATATACACTGGCGGTCAAAACTGTAGAGTAATCAATTACTCGGAAAATTTAAAAAATTCCTTGCAAATCGGAAATACGCTCATCATATACCGGCGGTCAAAACAATTACTCGGAAAATTTAAAAACTTTCACAAAAACTGATTTTTTTTTGGCTGAAATCTGCTGACCGAAAATTGTTACTAGAACTATATTTTTCATATAAGTGCCCCGATAGGCGAGTTGATAGGGTGCTTGCCTAACAGCGTGTGGGTTGTGGGTTCAATTCCCACCAAAGGCTTTGATCTGTTGGTGCAAAAATCTAGCCATATGGTCTGTGTCTCCCGGTTTACCCTTGCAACCAAAATTAGAATATAAATTTACTTTGTATTGTAATTAAACAGGTGGCAGAATCATTTAATGTTAGTAAGATCTACTTACTTCATTACTGTTATTCTTAAAAATTAATTTTCCAATTGGAATTTGTCAAACCAATGTGCGACATCCAGTGCGTGTGTGCGCATATGTACGAGCACTTTAATAGACACTGTTTTTCTTAAAAATTAATTTTCCAATTGGAATTTGTCAACCCAATGTGCGTCATCCAGTGCGTGTGTGCGCATGTGTACGAGCACTTTAATAGACACTGTTTTTCTTAAAAATTAATTTTCCAATTGGAATTTGTCAACCCAATGTGCGTCATCCAGTGCGTGTGTGCGCATGTGTACGAGCGCTTTAATAGACTCTGTTTTTTTTTAAATTAATTTTCCAATTGCAATATGTCAACCCAATGTGCGACATCCAGTGCGTGTGTGCGCATATGTACGAGCCCTTTAATACCCTCCTATCACGCTTTTGGGTTGAAATGGATTGCAATCGTAAGATATTTTTAACTGATACACTATGAGTCGTCAAAACCGGAAGTTAAACAAAGACAGGTTTTTTTTAGAGGTGTTGAACGGCTTGGTCAGACAGTCAATGTCCGACTTTATGATTTATGGTGTAAACTCTTTTCTCTACAGAGCTCTCTTCTTCTTCTTCTCTCTTTCATTTATTAATTGAATAAACCATTAACATTTTATGCGATTTATTCAATTTTCCTAAGATTTATTTGAAATTGAATTATCATATTCCCAAGAGAAGCCAACGCCATTCATGTGGGCCGACCGACGCTCGTGATATTGAATTGTTGTTTGTCACGTAACCGCCGACGGGCAATAGATTTTCCTCAATCTGCTTAATGCAACTAAAAAGAAATAAAAAGAAAAAAACGAATCATGTAAAAATCGTTCACTTGTAGATCTCATAAATTTAATGTTTTTTTTTTTAACCAAATTAACTATACACATGTTAATAAGAAATCATTAATTATGCATAATTAAGATAATGGAATAATTGAAGAAAAATCCACTATGCTCGCAACTTTCTAAATAAATAATGCAATCGAATTAAGAGAAATCTAAGGCAATTTTCTTAAAGAAAACCTCCACAAGAGTAAAGTTTTCCTAAACGGCAACCTTTACTAGAGTAAAGATTTTCCTAAACGGCAACCTTTACTAGAGTAAAGGTTTTCCTAAACGGAAACCTTTACTAGAGTAAATGTTTTCCTAAACGGAAACCTTTACTAGAGTAAAGGTTTTTCTAAACGGAAACCTTTACTAGAGTAAAGGTTTTCCTAAACGGAATCCTTTACTAGAGTAAAGGTGTAAACTCTAGATTAAAGTCTTTCTTAAAGGAAACATTCACTAGACGAAAGTTTTCCATTCTGCTGCAGTTAAAGATCCCCCAAGATCTTGTCTTCATCCTCGGGCCACAAATAATATTTAATCCGAAACAGTTACTCTCAGTTATTCCGTTTCTAAGACAGATTTCTTTGTTAAAAGTACCCAGTTATTGAGTAATTTTTATTTAAATGTGAACAGTTCTCGACCACAATTTCCATTTCAATTTCTGTTGTATGCGTATTTCTACCGATCGCCCGGTTCATTGACTGGCAGTTGTATTGGCAACAGAAATAAATTTAAAACAATTTCTTAAATTAAGTCTAATGTCACATGCGCTCATGCTTTTGTACTACAAATAAAATAAAAACATACGTTACGTTGTTTTATTTAAACCCGTTTCATTTCATGGCTTTTTATATAGGCCTTGTTGTCTGTCGTGTGGTGATTTTGTTGTTGTTGTTTTATTATGGCTACTGCTCATTATGTGGCTGTTCTTTTTCTTGTTGTTCAGGTTGCTGTTGTTGTTGTTCTTGTTTCATTGAAGTAATCTGGCAACATTTTGAGTTTTGTTTGTTTACACACAGACCCCCACACCGCCGCTACCTAAACAGCAGAGCGCAGCGACGACGGACGTGGTCACAGAATGCAATACAAAACCCACATAGCCAGTTTTAGATTTTCAGAGCTTTGCCGTTGTTGTTGTGTTGGGCTTTTAAAATTTTTATTTATTGATTTGGGTTTTGATTTCGTTGAATAACTTTTAATGGCACCGGTTGGTTGGTGTGCTTGTTGAGGCTCGTTCGTACCGAGTAACATTCCAAAGCCCGCCATTAAGGCGAAGTGTGGTTGGTGGCTGCATGTGGGCTTGGTTTTTGACACATGGTCGGTCGGCGGCGGGTATGAATGACTCTGACACCCCAACGTCGTATTGAAATCAAATCGTACAACGACCGACCAACATTGATTTGTCTTTATTTTTTTTTTTGTTTTCGAACGAAACGTATCGCATTGTAAATATTCCATAGGCCGGCATATGAATATGGCGCGGCGACGTCGTTGCTGGACTCGTGAAGGCATGTTTGAAATTTTAATGTATCACAAAGTCATTTTAAATAAATATTTACTTTAAATATTGTTCATGTTTTGTTTTTTTTTTTTATTAATTTATGATCTCTTTCAATTTTCAATGGAAAAACACAATGAGAAATTGTGCAAACACATAGAACAATGATTAAAGGGAAACTTTTTCTGTAATTCTCCATAAATAAGCTACAAAATGCAACATTATATCATAAATATGCATATGGGTATTACTAAGTAACACAAGAACCACCTTTTCAAATATTTCACACGATTTAAAAACAATTTTTGTCAAACAAATTTTTTTGAACAGTTTTCTGCTGTTTGGGGAAATTGTAATCAGTAATTGAGACAATTGTTTCTAGAATGGAGTCAGTTAGTTCAACTCTAAAGCATTTTTTTAGACAAATGTCCTTTAAGCATTGTTAGCTGACAATGTTACCTTTAATTTAAGGGTAGTGTCATAGTGGAAAGTATTTCCATTTCTCCTCCATGGACACACCAATTTGAATTCCAGAGAAATTGTTTTTGTCTGGCTTGGAATTTTTGTTTTGCTTATTGCACTCAATTACTGAATTTAGATAATTTTTCTCCTATTTTATAAAAAAAACACAGCTTATTAATTTAATTAATCAAAAGCTTTGTTTCCCACAATAAAGTTGACCTTGAATTTATTTTGCACATATTTACCCGAAATAACGTTTGACTACAGATCTGGCAACTACAATCCATTTCAAATTATCAAAACCGCATTAAAAGTACCTACTGTTATCACTTAACTAGATAGAATACCCGAAACATCAATAGTTGTTGATTGTGAGACCCTAATTCCAGACAGACAATCTTGGATGGATGGAACTCTAGCATGGATGGAACACCAGCTGGCAACTGCTGTTATACAGATGGTTCGAAACTAGGGGATATGGCGGGGCTGGGACTTTACATCGGAGAACCGGAAACCGAACTTTTTTTCCGCCAACCAGACCATAACACGGTCCTACAGGTGGAAATCCGAGCAATTAAAGAGTGTGTGAAATGGTTTAGCGCTAACACAAGACCAACACATGTAAATATCTTTAAAGATAGCCAAATGGCTATTAAGGCAACAACGTCTAGAACGGTTAAATCAAGGACAGTTTTAGATTGCAAAAAGGACGATTAACTCTTACTCTAGATATGGCACAATACGCATCATATGGGTGCCTGGTCATCACGGATTAAGAGGCAAATACCTTGGCTCAACGCGCCAGGGACTTGCAAACAATAAACTTGGAGAATGCGAAACCTTTCGGAGCTACGGGTTCTGAGTTAAAAAAAATGGGCGACAGACGACCATATCAGGCTATGGAATAGTGAAACCATTGGGAAAACGACAAGAATCTTGGGGGTGAACCAAACGAGGATAAAACCAAAACCTTGCTGATACTGAGCAAAACAGAAACTAGTAAGATCATGGGCATCCTTACAGGGCACATAGGCTTCCAATTGCAGCTACACAAAATAGGAGTACTAGACAGTAGCGTATGTAGGGCATGCGGAGAGAATGACGAAACATTGGAGGATTTCCTCTGTCCTTGCCCATCGTTCGTAAAAAATAGATCCCGTTTCTTGGGATATGACTCTTTAACAGACTTAACCCATCTCAGGGGCGCAGACTGGAGAACAATTAAGGATTATGTCAACAGTACAGAGTTCCTAAAATAACTTCTCAAGACCTTTCCATGTAACAGTTCAGAGCGCACAACAAGCCGAATACTGGCTTATGTGTATGTCCAAGGACACGATGCGGAGAAAATCCGCCTCATCTTCTCAACCTTACCTATCACTTAAATAAAATATGTGTATTATTTTTTAACTAGTAAGTTGTAATGCTCCTATGGCGCCCGTTAATTTGCTTGAGAAAGTATTTGTTACTTAATTTTAAAAATTTTGTAAAAAATATTTTGTAAAAAAAAATTTCGAAAAAAAATAAAATTGAAAAAAAAAAAAATTGTGGAAAAAAAATTTTTGCTGAAAAAAAAATTTTTGTTGAAAAAAAAAATGTTTGTTGAAAAAAAAATGTTTGTTGGAAAAAAAATGTTTGCTGAAAAAAAAAATTTTGTTGAAAAAAAAAATTTTTGTTGAAAAAAAAAAATTTTTGTGGAAAAAAAAATTTTGTTGAAAAAAAAAATTTTGTGAAAAAAAAAAATTTTGTTGAAAAAAAAATTTGTTGAAAAAAAAAATTTGGAAAAAAAAAATTTTTGTAAAAAAAATTTGGGGAAAACACAATTTCTGCACAAAAAAAAAATATTATTTTTTTTATTATTATTATTTATAGAATTATTATAGAATGCCTATTTAAATTCCTACGTACTGCGTGACAGAGTCAGTGAATCAGTGTATCAGTGAATCAGTGTCGAGGGTAAATATTATATATATATATATATATATATATATATCATGTCCTCTTGATGCCAATAGTTTTTTAATCAAATAATGTTCACCATCAATGGTGGAAACTTAGTAATTAAAGAAATAGCTTAGCTGCTGATTAAGGCTTCGTTTTAGGAAACGTACTTAGCAGCTATCATTTGCTGAACTAAAACTGAGAGTTATATTTTTTGTTTCTCTAGAAAAAGACTATTTTAATTCCATTAAATCTTTATGCGTATCTTGTGTTAACAAATCGTGTAAATTTGCTGTTGTTGTGGAAACATAAAAGTTTAACAACCTCTTAATTTTATGTTTCGTCTTTTTTGTTTTCTTTGGAATTTATGTAGGTCAACAAATTTTAGCTTACACCACCACCCCAGTGTCTTCCACAACAGACATTTATGGCTATTTACGAGTGTATTTAGCTTAGCTACTGCCACTAACTAATTAGTTGTAGCCGCAGTAGTGTGTCCGTCCAGGATTTTGCGAAAATATTCTTGGCTGGCATGTCATGTCAGCCTGGAATGGAAATATGCCCGTTCAAACCCCAAACCATTATGGTGACAGCGAAAAAAAAGGCGGATAAACTAAATTGCATTGGACATGCGTAGACATAAGCAATTAGGAGTTGAGCGAGCGGTGATTTCTATGTGAAAGGAAAATAGAAAAGTTTTTTTTTACAACTCTGGGGAAGACTACGGTTTTTTTTTTTACACTGAAACTTTAAACCATTGTAAGATTGAGACCATTGTGCGATTTTTATAGGTGTTTGCTTGGCAAAAAGTCTCCTTAAACAAATCAACATTTTAGTCATATTTCATTTCTTTTGTTTCTTTTTGTTTTAATTAAACAAATGTCTGCCGACATATTTGGCGCGTAATTCGAAACGTGTGCCCGCCTCAAATGCTCATTGTGTGTGTGAGTATGGCCTTATAATGGGTTCATACAAATTTCACTTCGAATTAAAAGTGTTAATGAAAGTTATATTTTTGTTGTTGTGTATACTTCAACTGCGACACTTGCATTTGTAACACGTTCCATGTTTGCATTTGAAAAACGAAAACTCCAAACTCTAATACAATTTCAAATAAATGCTAACCTATTCATATTCACCACATTCACATGTCACATGGCCACGGTGTAGAGAAATTGCATTGGAAAATATGAAAACCGATTTCAATATAAAACGTGTTTAATGGATTACAATCAAAGTTTTGAAAATGAAAATGTTTATGACAATGATTGCTTCACCATCACAACAGCACGCAAACATATTTTAATGGCAGAGATTTCGAAAATTCCATTAAGCTGGAGATGACTGCGGTATTCACTCGGCTGTCGAGAAAAGTTTCTTTGGAAAATTGACACGTGCTTCAATGAAGGAACATACGGAGAGGTTCTTCGCTCTCTACAATTTGTATACTCACATATGGGAAACTTCTGGTTAGAGAATTAATGCTTTTTCTAGAGAAGTTTAAAATGTAGAGATTTCTCTGTCGCCGGCAGCTGATAAATGTTGGATTTGTCTTAGCGGAATACGAACCTGGAATGGCTGTGAAATAATAGCACACACGGCCGTCCCCTACTCTGGTGTTGCTCTAAGAAATAATTTACTCAGCTTTTTTGCTCAGAGAATTTTTCATTAGGAAATTCTTTGGCCAGAGTAAAGTAAATTTTGTGAAATTTTCTACTCATTCTTTTATGACTTTTTCATTTACTCAGCGGCTGAGTAAAATTTCTTTGCGGGACATGATGAGTCAATTTTCCTTCGGAATTATTTCCTTAACACCAGAATAAAAACCTGGGATGGCTGTGAAATAATAGCACACACTATTTATCACACCACGTCCGACCCCTACTCTGCTGCAGCTTTAGGGAATAATTTACCAAGCTGTCGAGTACATATTCTCTTAAGACATTTTTTTTTGCTCAGGGATTTTTTCATTAGGAAATTCTTTGCCCAGCGTAAGGTAAATACTTATTTTTTTTATGACTTCTTCATTTACTCAGCTGAGAAGTACAATTTCTTTGAGGGGCATTCTTCACTGAATGATGAATGAGCCGCTCAGGGATTGTTTTTATTTAGGAAATTCTATGCCCAGAGTAAGCTGCTGAGTAAAATTTCTTTGAGGGGAATTCTTTGCTTAACACCAGAGTAAAGTCTCTTTGGGAAATGTCTGTTTGAGAAATTTACTGAGTAACTACATCAAGTTTCTTTCGGAAATTCTTTCTTCTTTCAGAAATTCTTTACTCTGCACCTGAATGGAGATTCATACTCAGCCTCTGATCAAAGTGGCTTTAGGGAATACTTCACTCAGCTAATGAGTCAAATTTCTTATAGGAAATTCCTTACTTTAATAAAGTCTAAGAACAGTTTCTTTACTCAGATTCTCAATCAATCTAGACCGGGATATTCTTGGAAATTCTTTTTTTACTCCGCCTCTGATCAGTATCAGAAAAGTATTCCTTAATACTTTTCTTAGCTTATGAGTAAAATTTGTTTTGGGAAATTCTTTCAGCTGCAAACATAATATGTTTACACACAAAAATATATATGATTGGGCCCGTATCGAAACATATATATGATTGCATGCAATCAATCACAGTGTACTCTTTCCTTGCGAACACCCCTCTTAAGCGGACAACTCTCATAAACGGACCATTTTGTCAGTACCATTCCGCCCCAGTTCTCTCATAAATTTTCAGTTCCTTGAGTGTCCGCTTATGAGAGAGTACACTGTATATGTTGCCTGCAAAATACATATGTTTGGGACAATATGTTACAGAGTCCGTTTTTTCCTCCGTGTGAGTGTTGTTGGGACATTTTCTTTACTCAGTCACTGAGCAAAGTTTTTGATTAGAAATGCATTTGGAATTTTTTTTTACTCAGAATGATTCATGTTGCATTTGGAATTTCTATTTATCAGCTTCTGTATATTTTAATTTTTTGTTTGCTCAGGGCTGTTTTATTTAATATATTTTTTTTACTCACTGCTAATCAAAGTTTCTTTTAGGAAATTCTTTACTCGGCTGCAGTTAACGTTTCTACGCAACTTTTTCGTGAATTCAGTGTAAAATTTATTAAAAATATGAGTGTTGTCAGGAAACGGATGATTTTTGAAAATCAAAAAAAAAAAAAACATTTTGACCTCAAGACCAACCCATTTTTAAAAAAAAATTTTATATTTTATAAAATAAATATATAATTTTTTAACCTTTTGAAATCCTTTTCTCTGTGCCATATGTCATCGCTGGCTATGAATAGGATAAATGTCATATTCATTTAAACAGATGAATTATATCCCGATTACATTTTGAAAATTATTATTAAAAAGATCGAATCTGAAACCAATTTTCTCACCGGGCCCTTAACCAACTATTAAGGACTCAATTATCCACTCTGTGAAGCATTTGTTCTTCTCATGCTGGTCAACTTTTCATTCGTACCATTCATCACAGACATTTGCCTCCAATAACTGACGATGAAAATACGGAATAAAGTCATTAATTTATTTGCTCTTCAACTAAAATTGATAAATTGTTCAAAAGCCAAGTGCCGCAAACAATCGACTTCTACCGTCCGAACTCATAAGACTCTCGCATTGAAGACTTCAAACAGAGTTCACAGCAATTGTATTTTCTGTTTTGTCATCTATTGAAAGAGATCATAAAAATAAAATCAACATAATTATCTACAGAAAAAAAATTAATGACCAAGCGAAAATACACTCACTTTACACAGCCAGCTAAGAGTTAGCCCACATAAACTTCATAGAATACTTCTGCCAGCCAGGTCTGGTCTAATGATAAGTTACTAAGTATACTATGATTGAGAGACTGCCTGGATGTATAGGTTCTGTATTGAACTGATCTTGAATATGGTAATTGCGAACTTTTGTTTATGGAGAATTTTTTAATTAACAATGATTTGAATGTACAAATATTTTCTGGGTTATTGACATTGAACTTATGGTCATAAAAAAAAACCACACCACAACAACAGTAAGAAGGGTGAGTCAAGTCTAATGAAATACACTTATAATTAATATTTGACGATTATATTTTTCTTCTCCGCCTTGTGGTGTTTTTTGTTTTTTTTTTTTGGATAAAACTAAAACTGACACATCATTGCAGCGAATGTATGGGCTTTTGTGGTTTTCGTTGACTTGGGATTCATTCATAATTGGAAGATAGTTTCTGTTCTCTCTCCCCATCAAAAACATTTGCTTCCCATGTTTTTGGTTTGTTTGGTTTAAAACACCGGAAAAGTAAATTATTTAATCAAAATCTTTAAAGCATTTTTTATTTCTCGGTTAAGCTACATTTACCAAACTTTCACCCGTTGGATTTGTGGTGTCGTACAGTATGAAAAAGAATTTGTTAGAGACGAAAGGTGCATGGAACTTGTCAAGACATTTTTATACAAAACTGAACACAAATAAAAAAAAGAAATTTTACTTACAAACAGATTTGTCGGAAAACATTTTGCAGATTATTGAATTCCTTGACTGGAACTGTGAAAATGGCAAGTGGACTCGGTCGGTTTACTAGATGATAGTCGCACACACTACCTATCACATCACCAGGGCGATGGAATAAGTAAAGTTCAACATTTCTTAGTTTTTTGGATTTCTTTTCTAAAAATTAAATATGAATAAAAAAAAGTGAAAAAATATTACAAAACTAAAATGATAATAATATTTATAGAACACATGGAAATTCCTCATCTTATAATCTTTTCTTATAGAAAACCCTGTAATAAACGGAAAATATTAAATAGATTTTTTCCATATTTTGCTTAATGTTGGAGATATTGCAAGTGGAATTTAGGGAATTTTTGTAGAAATTGTTGCTGAGTAAAAAAAATATAACAAAACTAAAATAACGATAATATTTATAGAACACTTCAAAATTGGTAGTTTCATGATCATTTCCTAGAGAAAAACTTGCAGTAAACAGAAAATATTAAATAGATTTTTTCGATATTTTGCTTAATTTTCGAGATATTGGAAGTAGGAATTAGGAAATGCTGTAGAAATTGTGACTGAATAATTGAAAAGTCTTTTCCTATCAGCGTGGTAGGCGAGTTGGTAGCGTGCTTGCCTATCAGCGTGGGGGTTCGATTCCCACCAGAGGCTTTGGTCTGTCGCTGCAAAAATCTGAACATATGGTCTGTGTCACCCGGTTTACCCTTGGACCCAAAAATTAGAATATAAATTTACTTTGTATTGTAATTAATAATAAATAAATAAATAAAATAAATAAAAATAAGTAAAATTATATAAATATATGTATGAATAAATGAAAGCGGAAATGAGTAAAATTTTTTCCTCTAAATCGTACAATTGGATATATTTTCGAAATATTTTGAAAGTTAACTACTTTTCCCATTGTTGGAGGAAACTGTTTTTTATTTTTATTTTTTTTTACACAAAGTTTATTGAGCGTTTCGAACTGATCGCAGGAATGATACTGAGAAAT
The DNA here is from genome assembly GCA_958296145.1 of Hydrotaea cyrtoneurina. NCBI lineage: Eukaryota > Metazoa > Arthropoda > Insecta > Diptera > Muscidae > Hydrotaea > Hydrotaea cyrtoneurina. The sequence goes on from OY282515.1 coordinate 80,309,176, forward strand.
AGTTTTTTTTTATTTGAGTTTGTACTTCTTTTCGGCCTAAAAAAATATAAAATGAGCAAAAATTACTTTTTGACGTTTAGGAAAAATTTCACTGCTTTGGAATGGGTTAATTGATTTTTACGAAACTTGTGTCATATCAAAGAGAACATAGCAAGCTATTTTCTTAACATTCGCTTCTTATACTTGTTTTTTAAAAATGTTTTCTTTAACAACTTCGATTTTCATAAACTATTGTTGCCTTCGATTTTTCTTAAAAAACTTTAATAATACTGTTAATTACTAATGTGTTTTAAAAAAACAAGAAAAATGGCAAAAATTTTTTTTAAGCGCTAAAAAAAGTACAAAAGGAATGTTTTTCCATAAACAAACAATAGTTTTTTATTAATTTTTAAAAACCAACGTGTATTTTGCCTTTCCTTTACAGACATCAGGAGGAAAAAAGCTCAAACATGTCATTCTGTATAAAGATCTGATATTTATGTACAAATCTGGGAAAATACAATCATTTCTAAAAAGAATCAACCGTCAATTTTCCTGATTTTTTTTTTTTTGCAAATTGGAGTTGATAATTTTTTTTTGGATATTTTTCCTAGCTTTATTTGTCCAGAATACCTCATTCGAATTGAAAACAATATGTGCTCTATTTTCCAGCTTTTTATGTTTTCTGTTTGTGACCTAATTGGCTGTTCCCAACACAAGATCGACTTGAAATAGACAAACAAACTGAAAGAAAAACAAACATATCAAGAAATATTCTTAAATCAATCTTTGTTTAGCGTTTTTTCTTTCTATTCATTTTCTACCGCTTCTATTAGCATATAATTTCCCTCGGTTTCTGTTGATGCCACTGTGTGTCTTGGCCGTCCGTCCCGCTCTCTGTCTCTCTCTATTTACCTAGAAACCTCAACTAATTATTTTAGCATACACCAGTGATTCCAATGAAAGTTAACATTTGCTTTTGCATGTTGTGGTATGATTTGTGTTTCCCTTCTTTTCCGCTTTCCAGAAGAAAAAAAAATGAAAACGGGTCATAATGAAAACCGATAAAAATCTTCTTCAAATGTCATCTCATCTTTTCATAGTGCTGTTAGCCCACACTCACTATCTCTCCCTCCAGCTCTCTCCATTACTCTACCTTGCCATGTGATGGTGGCTCTGGAACTGTCTAAAGCTTGACTTGAAAAATGTAACAAAAGTCAATTGTGGCTGGCGGCGACGCTTCGTCGTTGTATTTGTGTATACACGGCGTCATAAGTTTGTTCTTCAATTTCTTTTCTTGTTTTTTTTTTTGTCAATTCTATTATACGTTGCTTAAGCTGCTTCCAACTCCCATACCCTCCCCCCTCGCCCAGCTCAATATTACGATGAGACCTTTTTGAGTTCAATGCAGAAGAAGAAGAAATAGACAAACACCACAATATGTATGGACGAGTGTGTTTGTGTGTGTGGTTGGGTTACAACTCTGCGTATTTGAATGCATTTTTATTTTCTTAAGTAGCGAGGACTGACCTACATTTGGGCGTTTCTGTAGCCAAATACTTCATCACATTAACGTAACGTAACATTACCTACAAACGACAATGGAAATGAAGACACGCTGTAAAGCCAACGATGTTTGCTTTATGTCTGTCCGTCCACATAACCATCCATCCGTCAAACATCATAAGTGGTCAAACAAATAGAGATAAATGTGAGAGAGTTTTTTTCTTCTTCTTTAGTCGATTTAAGTGAGTTACAGTGATTCAGTTGAAGGTATGAATTTAAATTTTGAAACGATCATTTTTCCAGTCTCCTAATCAGCTATTTTAGATGTAGCAAATATAAACACTGGAAAGCATGACCAAGGAACCATCAACATTTAAAAGAATTACACAGATCATATGGCTAGATTTTTGCAGGCGCCACGCTAATAGGCAAGCACGCTACCAACTTGCCTACCGTGGCGCTTCAAATAGTTTATTTATGTACCTTTATCTCTATGATGATTTTCTCAGACGATATAAGGTAGATTTTTCCTCTAGAAAATGTCTCTCTATTGATCTGCGGTAGATTTCGCGTATAGAAAAGTTCTCTCAGATGATCTAAGGTAGATTTTTCGTCTAGAAAATATCTCTCTATTGATCTGGGGTAGATTTTGGGTGTAGAAAAGTTCTCTCAGATGATCTAAGGTAGATTTTTCATCTAGAAAATATCTCTCTGATGATCTGCGGTAGATTTCTCCTAAAGAAAAGTTCTCTCAGATGATCTACGGTAGATTTTTCCTCTAGAAAATATCTCTCTTTTGAACTGCGGTAGATTTTGCGTATTGAAAAGTTCTCTCAGAAAATCTAAGGTAGATTTTTCCTATAGAAAATATCTCTCTATTGATCGGCGGTAGATTTTGCGTATAGAAAAGTTCTCTCAGATGATCTAAGGTAGATTTTTCCTCTAGAAAATGTCTCTCTATTGATCTGGGGTAGATTTTGGGTATAGAAAAGTTCTCTCAGATGATCTAAGGTAGATTTTTCATCTAGAAAATATCTCTCTATTGATTTGAGGTAGATCTTGGGTATAGAAAAGTTCTCTCAGATGATCTAAGGTAGATTTTGGGTATAGAAAAGTTCTCTCAGATGATCTAAGGTAGATTTTTCATCTAGAAAATATCTCTCTATTGATTTGAGGTAGATCTTGGGTATAGAAAAGTTCTCTCAGATGATCTAAGGTAGATTTTTCTTCTAGAAAATATCTCTCTATTGATCTGCGGTAGATTTTGCGTATAGAAAAGTTCTCTCAGATGATCTAAGGTAGATTTTTCCTCTACAAAATATCTCTCTTTTGAACTGTGGTAGATTTTGGGTATAGAAAAGTTCTCTCAGATCATCTAAGGTAGATTTTTCCTCTAGAAAATGTCTCTCTATTGATCTAGGGTAGATTTTGGGTATAGAAAAGTTCTCTCAGCTGATCTAAGGTAGATTTTTCCTCTAGAAAATGTATCTCTATTGATCTGCGGTAGATTTTGGGTGTAGAAAAGTTCTCTCAGATGATCTAAGGTAGATTTTTCATCTAGAAAATATCTCTCTGATGATCTGCGGTAGATTTTGGGTATAGAAAAGTTCTCTCAGATGATCTAAGGTAGATTTTTCCTCTAGAAAATGTCTCTCTATTGATCTACGGTAGATTTTGCGTATTGAAAAGTTCTCTCAGAGAATCTAAGGTAGATTTTTCCTATAGAAAATATCTTTCTGATGATCTGCGGTAGATTTCGCGTATAGAAAAGTTCTCTCAGATGATCTAAGGTAGATTTTTCCTCTAGAAAATGTCTCTCTATTGATCTACGGTAGATTTTGCGTATAGAAAATATCTCTCAGATGATCTAAGGTAGATTTTTCCTTTAGAAAATATCTCTCTGATGATCTGCGGTAGATTTCTCCTAAAGAAAAGTTCTCTCAGATGATTTGAGGTATATTTGTCATATAGAAAACTATTCTCAGGTAGATTTATGTAGCAAATGCGGACAGAAAACATTACCAACATTTAAACGACTTTCTGGCCCATTTAATTTATTTAAGTATTTTTACACTTCAGTCCTCTAGGACAAATTGTTCTTTTTCAGAAATTCCGTCGCCCTCACAATATTCAGCCGAATGTCCTCTTTAGCTTTATTGTACAATTCCCTTTCGAACGGCAGCATGGCTGGCAGTCTCTGGTATTTCTTGATGCCCTCGCGATCCAGCTCAAAGTGACAGGCAAAAAATGGCAACTCATTGACTGTGGCCGGTACATAGGCCACCTCGAGGACATTCTTTTCGCCTTGCAGGGCACGCACGAGTGAATCACAAAATTTACCCACACAATAGCCCAACATCAGTTGAGCTGCTCCCTGTTGCTGCTTAGCCAGCGCCACTTCATCGCCGCCCTGAATGATGCGCTGAGCGATTTTTATTTGTTCTTCGGTGTCCAGACTAAACGGTGGCTGGGATTGTGATATCAGGGGAACAATACTAGCCTGAGAGTGGCCACCTATTACAGGTACTTGTATTCTACGGGGATCTCCTCCCACATGTTGGGCCAGAAATGTGGCTGCTCTCATGCTGTCCACCGAGGTACTGCCACTCAAGCGCTTGGGTTCGTAGATGCCGTGTTTCTTCAAAATACCGGCAGCAATGGGTACCAAAGCATTCACGGGATTGGTAACAATGTGTATGTGCGGTTGCTTGGCATTGCCCATAATGCAAGCTTCTATGAAGCCCCTCATGAGAACAGCATTGGCCTCGAACATTTGCTCACGGCTGGTTATGGTTTTGGAACGCGCTTGGCCGCCCACTATGACCACAATGTCGGAGCACGTCAGTGCTTTTACCAAATTATCCGGGCCACTGTGGGCCGTAACCTCGGGCAAGGTATTGATATGCGATAAATCCACTCGGATGCCCTCAGTGCAAGTGATGTCATAGAGGGAGATTTCACTAAAGCGATTATTCTGCTTCAGCTGCTGGGCCAGACTCTTGCCGATGCCCCCATTGGCTCCGATAATGGAGATTTTGCAAAACCGTAAAGTTTCCCGACTTAGAAAACGGCGGCAAGTCAGCATTTCGAGAGAATAACACGTGAGATTTGGCAAAAACTTCAAATGAAATGAGTTCAAAAATTATTTGTTTTTCTGGTGTAGAGCTGACAACGAGTGTTAATTTTCGAATGACAGTGAAACGGGGGGGAAATGTCAGGGTGAAGTTTCCAGGTCCATCCTAAATGATTAACGTAATGGCATTTTCTGTCATATGGAACGGCATGAGGACGAGTTAATAAAATGGAACGGAATAGTCGACTATCCGGGATGTCTTATCCATTCATTGTCAAATTGCCGGTTGACCGCACGGCACACTATAGACAAACTTAGATTTTTCCTTTATTTAAGATCTCTTAGATGATCTGAGATAGATTTTTCCTATAGAAAATATTTGTCTGTTGATCTGCGGTAGATTTTGCGCATAAAAAATGTCTCTCAGATAATTTTTCCTAAAGAAAATTTCTCTGAGATAATTTGAAGTAGATTTGTCCAATAGAAAACTATTCAGGTAGATTTATCCTATCGAAAAGTTTTCTCCGGTGGATTGTTCCCATAGCAATGTTATCTGAAATGATCTGAGGTAGATTTTCCTATAGACAAGTTTTCTCTGGTGGATTTTTCCCATAGCAAAGTTCTCTGACATGATCTGAGGTAGATTTTTGATATAGAAAATATGTCGTTGATGATCTGCGGTAGATTTTGCGAATAGAAAACATCTTTCAGATGATCTGAGGTAGATTTTTCCTCAAGAAAAGTTCTCTCAGATGATTTATCCTATTGAAAAGTTTACTCCGGTAGATTTATCCTATTGAAAACTTTTCTACGGTGGATTTTTCCTATAGAAAAGTTCTCTCACATGATCTGCGGTAGAAAAATCTATAGACAATATCTCACTGATGACCTGAGGTAGATTTTTCCTAAAGAAAAGTTCTCTCAGATGATTTGAGGTAGATTTGTCATATAAAAAACTATTCCCATGTAGATTTATTGTATCGAAAAGCTTTCTCCGGTGAATTTTTCCTATAGAAAAGTTCTCACAGTTGATCTGAGATAGATTTTTCTTATAGAAAATAGCTCGCTGATAACCTGCGATAGATTTGTCTTCAATAAAAGTTCCCTCCTATGATTTGAGATAGATTTGTCATATAGAAAACTATTCTCATGTAGATTTATCTCAGTGTAAAGTTTTCTCCGGTGGATTTTTCCTTATAGAAAAGTTCTCTCAGATGATCTGAGGTAGAGTTTTCCTATAGAAAATATGTCGCTGAATATATAGGAAACTTATCTCAGTTGATCTGAGGTGGATTTGTCCTAAAGAAAAGTTCTGAGAGATAGATTTTTAATTGGCCGTCCCACTGGTCAAGGGCCAGACTAGTGGCCTCAATGTTCTTTGATTTGATAAATTTATGGCAAGTGGTCATGCCGGCATTCGGTGTCGGAGTCTCTGCCTGTGCAACATCGATTAACACCCAGCAATGACAATCAATATTAAGTAGCCTATAATTACCCTCTGACACACTGACACAGTGTCTTCGATGTACATAGTTCGTATCCACAGACCGACAATCTACTAGTATGTCTTCATGTGTGTACACATGTTACCAATTGATTTTTACATTGTCACTTTTTTTCATGCAAACAATTAACCCTTTCAAGGGTCTCTAATGAACGGAAAAAAGAAAAATAATTTAAAAAAAAAACGTCATTTGGAAATCTCAACAAATTGACACACAAACGATGTACGAAGAAGAAGACGGAGTCTCAGTGTGGTCTTCCCTTTCAGACGTCACCAATTGTTGAAGAGTAGAAAATAAAAATCAATTGTTTATGTCGACGGCATTACACAATTCAATACCAGCCCGTCAAACAAAAGACAGAACAAATAACAACAACAACTTGCACATAAATCAAAAATTTCTATTAATTTGAAAATGAAATTGAACAGAAAAAAAAACACAAACCACGACATTTTACCCAAATGGGGGTATGGGGTCATTGAAAGGTTAAAAGGTAACCTTTTTTTCTGGCCTTCCTTCACTCCCTCCAACAAGAAAACATAACAAATTTGAATTTGAATTTATTGGAATGTTTTGCTTTAGGAAAACGTTCAAATTTTTAGGGAGACGTAGAACAACCGAAAAAAACAACACGAGTTATTTATTGTTGACCCAAAAGTTAATTGCGTTAAAATAATTTTGCACTTGAGTTGTTTAAACACAACAATGTTGCTGACGCTGTTGATTGTTCGAAGAGATGTTATTGTGTTTGTTGTTGTTGGCAATGCTGCGACAGAGATACTTAAGCATTTGAGAGCCGATATTTTGTGTGTGAGTCAGGGGGGGAGGAGTATGTGAGCTCACAGTAAATGTGTCGCTGTTTTCTTATAAAAACTGGTCGACTTTTGCTAAAGAAAAGTTTCCGGGGTAGACTTTTTCTATAGATAATCAGACAGTCCTGTGGACAAGTGCCCTTAGATCATCTGATATTTATGTTTATATAGAAAATCAAGCTCTTATTGTCTGAGGTAGATTTTTTCCCATAGACAAGTTCCTTCAGAAACTTTGAGTTAGATTTTGAATCCTCTGAGATAAATATTTTCTGTATAAAATTCCACACATACGGTTTAAGGTTACCTTTTCTTCCGTATGAAATTCCACATACACGGTTTAAGGTTACATTTCCTTCCGAATGAGACAGGCATTGCCTTAAGAAATCTCTCCTTGATCTCCACCTGATCACTGGTGTTTGTAAGACTATCGTTCACTTTTATTCTTCCACCCTTAAGGGGTTAACTGCTAATTCGAAATACATTCAATTAGTAAAATTTTCTAATTAATGTACAATGAGCGCTCGCTCGCTTTGTGTGCGTAAAAATGTAAACTAAAGTTAACCTAAGCGTAGCATTCCGGTAACCCAGAACAACCGAATACACGCGCTCCACTCAAATGCCCTTTCACGATGTGTTCTCGTAATTGAAGAAGAAACGAGATTTACAAAATGTTATTCTATGGAAATTTTTCTCCTGCAAAGGAAAAAACGTTTCTTTTGATTTTTCATTAGATTGTATGTCATTAAAGGTATAAAGGTCAATTATGACATTTAATAAACGTACACGACAGGGAATGAATGATTGGTTTTTGGTGCTGTGTTAAAATACGGTGGGGATTTGAGATTGTTGGGGGATAAGTTTAAGATGATGATTTCCAAAAAAAATAAGGGGCTCTCATTCATTCATTGTAAGATAATTGAATTGTTATAAAATAAAATGTCAAAAAAAAATGAAAGCTGTCAAAAAAATGACAGCAGTGAAAAAATGTACAGCTGTCAAAAAAAAATAAAATGAGAGCTGTCAAAAAAATGACAACTGTCAATAAAATGAGAGATGTCAAAAAATGGCAGCGGTCAATACAATGACAGCTGTCAATAAAATGAGGGGCTCTCCAATTCATTGTAAGATAATTGAATTGTTATAAAATAAAATGTCAAAAAAAATGACAGCTGTCAAAAAAAATGACAGCAGTGAAAAAATTTACAGCTGTCAAAAAAAATAAAATGAGAGTTGACAGAAAAAATTACAACTGTCAATAAAATGAGAGATGTCAAAAAAATGTCAGCGGTCAATACAATGACAGCTGTCAATAAAATGAGGGGCTCTCCAATTCATTGTAAGATAATTGAATTGTTATAAAATGTCAAAAAAATTACAGTTGTCAAAAAAATTACAGCTGTCAAAAAAAATAACAGCTGTCAAAAAAAATAAAATGAGAGCTGTCAAAAAAATGACAACTGTCAATAAAATGAGAGATGTCAAAAAATGGCAGCGGTCAATACAATGACAGCTGTCAATAAAATGAGGGGCTCTCCAATTCATTGTAAGATAATTGAATTGTTATAAAATGTCAAAAAAATTACAGTTGTCAAAAAAATTACAGCTGTCAAAAAAAATAACAGCTGTCAAAAAAAATAAAATGAGAGCTGTCAAAAAAATGACAACTGTCAATAAAATGAGAGATGTCAAAAAATGGCAGCGGTCAATACAATGACAGCTGTCAATAAAATGAGGGGCTCTCCAATTCATTGTAAGATAATTGAATTGTTATAAAATGTCAAAAAAATTACAGTTGCCAAAAAAAAATATAGCTGTCAACAAAATGACAGCTGTCAAAAAAATAACAGTTGTCAATAAAATGACAACTTGCAAAACAATTTACAGCTGTCAAAAAAAGGACAGCTGTCAATAAAATGACAGCTGTCAACAAAAAATGACAGCTGTCAACAAAAAATTACGGCTGTCAATAAAATGACAGCTGTCAAAAAAAGGACAGCTGTCAATAAAATGACAGCTGTCAACAAAATGAGAGCTGTCAAAAAAATGACAACTGTCAATAAAATGAGAGATGTCAAAAAATGGCAGCGGTCAATACAATGACAGCTGTGAATAAAATGACAGTTGTCAATTACAAAAATGACAGTTGTCAATTACAAAAATGACAGTTGTCAATTACAAAAATGACAGTAGTCAAACAAATGACAGTTGTCAATTACAAAAAATGACAGTAGTCAAACAAATGACAGAAATCAACAAATTTACAGCTGTCAAAAAAATGACAGCTCTAAATAAATAAAATAAAATGTAACGACTCATATGATTTGTTTTGAGAGAATTAAAAAAGGGGAATTGCCATGGATGCTCCCAAATTATTAAGGAGCCCGCATTCTGTCGACGAATCCTTGTTGCTGAATTTATTTTTGGCACCCGACGCCCGTGTTTTATGTTACCAACGAGAAAAATGATCTGTTCATTGTGAAAGCCAGAGATTTCTTAATTGAACTTTAAAATCTTCACATATTCACAATTGCGCTGCATTACAGAATTATGATTGACTAAAGTCGAAAGATAACATCACATATTTTTGTCTAGCGTCCAACTTAACTTTCAATGCCACCAACGAGACAAATCTGCTGTTCATTTGGGAAAGCATGAGAAATTTTAAACTAAGCCATATCATCGTCGAATAGCCTTCTTATGCCGGAACGCTAATTTCGAAATGTTGTTGACATATTCGAAATTTTGCACTATAAATAGTTTTTCTTATTGTTGCTGTTGTTTTTTTTTTTTTTTACGGTCGGTTTTGACTTACGGAAATTTAATGCGTTTGCCAGCACGAAAAAGTGATTGTACGGTATTAAAACTGAAATAAATAAACTTCAGCGTCTATTCTAACGGCTACAACTTTTCAAAACAAGTCGCTGTAAATAGACAGTTACATGTACTTAAAAACAAGTTAGTAATGCCGGCTTAAACTCAACAGACACAGACAACACTCGCACGCTGACTGCATACATATGAGACTTGACTAACTAACTGCCGTGACACACAGATCCACACAGACGAACAGACAGACAGATATCTGAGCAAAGGCAGCATAAACAGAAAAATCGTCAACGTTTCACATTAGAATGAAGTTACGTTATCTAATGGATACATGAAGCTTAAGCAAACACATACCAGCAATAGCAATAAACGAGATGGGATTGGAAACTTCAGGGATTTGGGAAAAAACTATTATCAAGTCTTGCAAGCGGCCTGTGATATTCAAATATCGTTGAAACAAAAGTGTATCTCTTTCACTCCTGTCACTAATTAAAGGTTTTCAACGATTCTTTCCCTGCATTCACTGAAATCACACCTGGCAGAGTAGAAGAACGAATTATGAATAATTTTCTCAATTGATTTTCCCATCGCCTCTCGTACAAACACATTTGCCGGTTGAGAAAACAGACTCCGACCGGCCATGTTTAAAAATGAAACAATCTGTTGTATGCTGCTGCTGCTGCTGCTGTGTCTACGGCTGCGACTGTTGCTTGTTATTGCTGTTATACAAATTCAAATATTGTACAACACGCTGGGGCAGCCTCCAGCCACCAACAAATGTTGCCAGCCATTCCATGCATGACCAAAACACAGACAATTTCGGCGAATGTAGCGACGAGTCAGCAGAAAAACTGTTACCCAAACACTTGCAACATGAATTGAGTTCAACATCAAATTTCATGAAATATTTGACAATATGTGGGAGGAGAATGTTTTTGGCAAAGATGCGGCCAGTGACTGCTTTGGCATTGGAGGACACCGAAAAACTGGTTAAGATGATGTTGACATGATAGGTATTTCCCATAAACGTGTACACTCCACTATTTCGCTTTGATTTCAATTTAAATTTCAACTCTTAACGGTGGGGAATGTGCCCGGTTGTGTTGTTGTTTATTCATAATTCATATTTTCTTTCGAACCCCATGCTCCGTGTAAAGTATTAACCGAAACCTCTGCCGCTGGCGCTGCCTCGGCATGACAATACAATAGTTTCCCATTCAGTGTATTAACCTTGAAATCTAAGTGGCAGTAGTGCCAGAGAATGACGAGTCGTTTCGCATGTAATTTAAATTATCATATGTTAAACATCAGTAATGGCTACACGGAGAAAAATACTCAAGCTACTGGAGATGGTGCAACGAAATTGGACTGATACATGCCACAACTGGAGAGGGCACAATTACATAGTTGTGGACATTAAGTCATTGTTTAGTGTTCGCAACAAATGCGTCATCGTGACAATGTGATTTGTTGGTGATTCTGTCCTTGAGTGTTATTTTGCTGGAAATCAAATCGAGAAGGACATGTATCACTTCCGTTGTAGCGTGACCCAGACCTTCTTGGATTGATTTCTTGGCGAAGGCCAGATCTCACATTGATATAAATGATATACGACCTCACTTTGCCAAACCGCACTCAACCCTCTCGCCCAGGCTCAGGCCTTCTAGGCGTAAACTTAATGTGCATACCATTCAGCAGGTTAGTATGCGAGAAACCCCACAGTGCATTTATACGGATTGCGTGCTTTTAGTGGGTATTAAGCCAATGGGAAGCAAATAATTGTTAGATTATATTCACTTCTTTCACTTGGTAGATAATATATTCATCAGTTTCTCCCATACAACTTGCTGAATTGTATTTAAGTTATAGGCAAGAACATATTATGGAATGCCAAAATTTTGGACTTATAAGCGAATTTGTTGCAGATCGACATGCAGCTGTTGTGATCATCTTTGGGGGGTAGTGCCTCGAATGTTTGCCTATTTAGAGGCAATATTTGTCGTTGCTTCTGCCGCCTGGTATTTTTCATAAATTATTTGGGATATTTTTCCCAATTGCTGGGGAAACTTTCGTCTGGACTTTTTGGTTTTTTTTTTCAAATATTTCTGGGAATTCTTAATTTGTGGCATTCCTATTTTTTTTAGCATTCTGCAATTGGATCTATTTTTATAGAGCCAAGAAAATATTTTATGGTAGACAAATTTTGGATAAAAGATGAATTTAAAAAAAAATAATATTTTAGGAGAAAAACAAATTTTATTATGGTTTTTTCCCCAACTTTTCGTTGTTAATAGAAGAGAAATTTAAAAAAAAAAAATTTTTAGCAGAACAAAATATATGTTATCGTATAAAAAAACTATTTCTTAGTAGTGAAAGAAATTAATATTTTTTTTGAAAAGCAAATTTTGCCAACAAAAACAATATTTAAAATTTTTTTTTTAGTTTAAAATATTTTTAAGAAAAAGTTGTTTTATATATTTTTTTTTCAAAAAAAGTGAAAAAATAAAATTTTTAAAAAAAGTTGGTAATGGCTTTTTCTTTTTAAACCAAACGGCAATTCCTTTAATCTTTATAAATAAACTTAAAAATTTTGTTTGTTTTTTTTTTTTAAATTCTGAGAACAAAATCGATTTTTCTAAAAAAAAATTCTTTTGATATTTTCAATGAATTTTTGTTTTTGAAAAAGTTTAGAGCTTTTTTTGTTTTAAAAGGCTGTACTGGTTATTAACAGCCTAAGTTACAATGTCGAACGACAACGTTCGCATGCTTTCTAAGCGACAAACAGCTGATTTCAAAGCCACTAAACAGCTGTTTGTCTCTAAAACAGAATGCGAACGTTGTCATTCGACATCGTGGCGTAGGTTGTGTTAAAAAACATGAGACGCAAAGACTATTTAACAAAAAATAACGCATTGTTTAACGTTTAAAAAAAAAATAGTTTTTTTTTTATCAACTTTTGAAAAAGAAATTTTATCAACAAAAACAATATTTCTGAGAATTTTTTTTTTAAATATTTTTGTTTACAAAAAAGACATTTAGCATATATTTTTCAAATGCGAACGTTGTCATTCGACATCGTGGCTTAGGTTGTGTTAAAAAACATGAAAAGCAAAGTCTATTTAACAAAAAATAACGCATTGTTTAACGTTTAAAAAAAAATAGTTTTTTTTTATCAACTTTTGAAAAAATTATGTAGTTTATTGGAGCTGCATAATTCCTGTTATATAGTATTTAAATAATCAAATTTGCTTATTGTCTTATTTTAGATAGATCGCAAATAAAGAAGTTAAAAAAAAAAAAAAAAAAAAAATTTAAAAAGAATTTTATCAACAAAACCAATATTTCTAAGAATTTTTTTTTTAAATATTTTTGTTTACAAAAAAATAAATTTAAGCTTATATTTTTCAAATGGCCTGTTATTAAGAAAAAGTTGCAAGATTTTTTTTTATCAAAAAAAGTGAAAAAAAACGGTTTCGAACAAAAGTTATTAATGGATTTGTTTTTTAAAACCAAAAAGCTTTTCTAATTTGGAGGAAAATAGTATTTCCTTAATCTTTATAACACAAATTAAAATATTTTTTTTTTTGTTTTCAATTCTGAGAGAAAAACAATTTTTCTAAAAAAATTGTTTTTAATATTTTTTTTTTTTTAAAAAAGATTTGGGCGTTTTTTGTTTTAAGAGGCTGTGCCAGTTATTAAGAAATAAAAACATTTTTTTTATTAAAATTTTTTTAAAATGTTTTTTTTTTTAATTTTCCGTATTTTTTTAAATAACATTTGAGCTTGTTTACTGAAACTGATAAATGTTTTTATTGAGCACCACGGTAGGCGGGTTTGGCAGCGTGTGGGTTCGATTCCCACCAGAGGCTTTGATCAGTCGCTGAAAAAATCACAACCTGTGGTCTGTGCCACCCGGTTTACCCTGGGACCCAAAATTCCAATATAAATTAAATAAAATTAATAATAAAATGATTTTATTTTTGGAATATTCTGTTTCTCTAAGTGTTGATTTTGTAGTTTATTAAAAATTGTTTACAATTGAGATCAAATTATGTAATACAGTACGTGTTGTTAACTGGAGACATATGTGTGCATGCAAACGCATGCACATATGTAAATTAATACATATGTAAGCATGTTGTGGAAAATTGAATTGCACAACTTAAGGTCACAACACAACAGACTGTGCCATAATTAACCCTCAAACGCAGCAAAGGGCCCCAAAATGGCAGTTTTAGAAAATACCAAATAAAACCGCCCCCCCCCCCAAAAAAAAATACACTTGAAATTTTCAGCAAAATATTTTACCCAAAGAAAGTTAGATATTTTAATTTCAATGCATTGCAAATGATAAATATTCATCGAATGGTTAAAACATTATCCGATAATGACAATTTGTAGGCCAAACACGTCCAGTCGATGGCATAAGTGAATCGCCGTCGTCTCCATTCATTCGTACAACATGAAATGCCCAACAAATCTTATGCAGTCAATCTTTGCAATTCCATGCCATTGCAAATATGAGTGGAAAACACTCATTCCATAGCTGGTAGACAGAAAGCAGTAATCGATTACTAACTAATATGGTCATGGCACGGGACACGAGGCATGAGGTGCGGGCACGGGGGATTTCTGGGACTTCATATATGAGTGTGTGTGAGTGTGTTTGATTTAACCACCGACTGTCTGCTAGAAGAAGGTTGATTTGGCTGCTACATAAATTGCACTCAAGTGAGTCATTAGAGTGCCAGAAAAACCGCACACACTCGGTCAACTGATCCGTCTCCACGCCGCCCCAAACCCCAGCAACATAACACGTAACATACATACGTATGACTACATGGCCCGCAAAGTACATATGTATCGGATAGTACACACGTACGTTTTGGTGTGTATGCAATAAGTAACCATCAATTCGCAATTGTAATAAATTATCATTTGAAAAGACGCGTCGCAACGTAACGCCACAAACGTAAGCGTAACGTCAAACTCAAAGTAATCTGGCATTGTCCCAAAGCTGGGAGATATCACAGAAAAAAAAATAAAATAAAAACAAAACAAAAACAGAAAAATTAAATTGATTTTGTAAATGAAATCAAAGCAATAATAATGAGAAGAAAGTGAAGTGAAGAAGATAAGACAAGTAAAAGAGTAGCTTTTTCTCCGTGGGAGGTTAATCGACAAAGACAGAGATGTGCCGTCAGGTTTTCATTACTTCAGTGACTAAACAGAATTGGAGCGTCTGTCGCTTTACAAGCATTGCTTATGACTAGACCATTTTTTTTATCGCAATTTAAAAAAGATAAGAGAGTAGGAATTGCTGCAGTTAGATGCATTTTTTTTTGTATGGGACTTTAATCTACAATGACAGAGATTTATGGTTTTGTTTATCTTATAGACTAAATACAATTGGAGCGAATGTCGCCCTACAAGGTAAGACAAAAATTGCAGTCGCCATTTGAAAAGGATAAGAGTGTAGACATTTTTGCAGTGGAAAAAGTAATTTGTTCTGTAGATTTTCAAAATGCAAAACAGTTATTTTAATTATACAAAAGTAGTTTTTTTTTAATTTTTTTGTTGTTAATTTTTATTTTTAAAAATTTAAAAGAATTTTTTTTATTTGAAATTAATACAAAAATGTTTTTTGTTATTTTTTTTTTAATTGGAAAACGAATGTATTTTTTTTTAAAAATTTACAAAATTTAAATCAAAATTTATTTGTTGGAAAATTAAAAAAAATGTGTTAACCTTTTTTTTTTAAATATATAATATTTTTTTTTTCAAATACAAAATATTTAATTTTTCATATACGAAATATATATTTTTTAAAATACAAAATTATTTTTTTGTTACATAAAATATATTTTTTTAAATACAAAATATTTTTTTTTAAAATACAAAATATATTTTTTTAAAATACAAAATATATTCTTTTAAAATATAAAATATATTGTTATTTTTTTTTTTTAGTTAGAAAACGAATGTTTTTTTTGAAAATTTAAAAAGTTTAAATCAAAATTTATTTGTTGGAAACTTAAAAAAAAATGTGTTAACCTTTTTTTTTTTAAATATAAAATATTATTTTTAAAATACAAAATATTTAATTTTTTATATACGAAGTATATATTTTTTAAAATACAAAATTATTTTTTTGTTACACAAAATATATTTTTTTAAAATACAAAATATATTTTTTTTAAAAAAACAAAATATTTTTTTTTTGAAATTTTAGAAAAAGTATTGTTTGATAACTTTTTTGGTGAAAATTATTTTTAAAAATTTTAAAGAAAAAAATATTTTTTTTCTTTGAAAACAAATGTTTTTTTTTTTTGAAAATTTAAAACAAAACATATATTTTTTTAAAATATAAAATATTTAATTTTCGATATACAAAATATATGTTTGTTAAAAATACAAAATATATTTTTGTTAAAAATACAAACATTTTTTTTAGAAAATTTCGAAAAAGATTTGATTCCTAATTTTTAACTATTTTTAAAAATTTAAAAGAAAAATATTTTTTTAAAATAATAAAAAAAAGGTTTTTGTGCTATTTTTTTATTGATTTAAAAACGAATGTTTTTTTTTTAAATTTAAAACAAATGAAAACATATTTTTTTTAAAATACAAAATATTTTTTTTTGAAAGACGTATTTTTGGTTAATTTTTTTTGTGAAAATTATTTTCCAAAATTTTAAAGAAAAAAATGTTTGTGAAAATTAAACAAAAGTGTTTTTGTTATTTTTTTTAATTTGAAAACGAATGTACTTTTTTTTTGAAAATTTAAAACAAAACATATTTGTTTGAAAATTAAAAAAACAATGTTACTTGAATCTTTTTGTTAAAGTACAAAATATTTTCTTATTAAGCACAAAATATATTCTTTCTGAAAATACAAAATATTTTTTTTTTGAAAATACAAAATATTTTTTTTTTTTGAAAATACAAAATATTTTTTTTTTGAAAATTTAGAAAAAGGATCGTTTACTAATTTTGTTACTTTTAAAAATTAAAAAGAAAAATATTTTGTTTTAAATTAAAACAAAGATGTTTTTTGTTAATTTGAAAACGAATGAATTTCTTTTTCGAAATTTAAAACATTTTTTTTTTAAAATATAAAATATTTTTTTTTTGTTGAAAATTTAGAAAAATAATTTTTTGTGAAAATGAAAATTAATTCTTTGGTTTTGTGGGTTTGATTCCTATTCGAGGTTGGGTCTGTCCCAAGTCACAAGGTCTTTGTCGCCCGCCTTTTCCGCAATTAATGTAGTACATGTTATTTCTATTGCAATTATCATTTTAATTAAGTAAATATGTAACAAATTCCCTCTTCTCTTCATTCTTTACAGGTAAATCAAAACAAGTGTGGACTACTAGGTTTTGAAACAAACCAATTGTTTAGGTAAAATCTGATAAATTTCTCATAAATCGATTGTAACAAACAAATGTTGCAAAAAGACATTTCTCAAATTAGAAAATTCATCCCACTGTGTTTGTAGTCGTGAGAATTTTACAAATTTCATTTATAGTAAAATTTCGCTAGAAATGCAATTTATTTTCAACGACAACAACAACAATCAGAAACAAACTAACTCCTCATATGAAGATAACAAAAAAAAAAAGTAATTTAAATTTTGTAGTTTTGTAGAAAATTGCTGCAATTAAATGCGTTCAGTTACAGTTTTTGGTTTCAGTTTTCTGTTTGTGCTGTTTCTCTTCACTTTTCATAGAAAACAAAAACTGAAATCGCATAAATCGTGAAATGTAGGTAAAAGTTAAATAAACTCTAGCCAAGGAAACCCTTGACGCCCTTCTATTTTTTGTTTGCCATATTTGTTGTTATTGTTGTTATAATTGAATGGGAAAGAAGAAGGTAAAGGTGGGGGGTAGCAAAGCAACAAAACAAAATAATAGCAAACGAAAATCCCAAAACGTTTTCAGAAAAGTAAGAAGGGGGAGGGGGGGGGGGGGTGAAATGTTGGGTGGAAACTAAAGTTATTGTTTTGTACATGTTGCCAATGTAAAGGTGTATGTATTGGTGTCACTGTATACAGGTGTGTATGTGTGTAACTGTTACAATTGGCTTAACCATGGTAACAAGTGCATTTACCAACACCAACACTAATACCCGCACCACCACCACCACCACCATCAATACACAAAGCTATTCCGACACATATGCTGGCCATTACGGTCATAACCCAGCAAAGACTTTTAGTCTCACCCATATTAAACACAATGACAACAAATTTCCATTGAACAACAACAATTACTTATAACCAACAAACAATGCACCCGGTCTCGGTGGTGTCTTTTAGATTGTATGGTAACATTTTAATAAAAATCGATACAAACAGTATATGAATCATTCCGGGCAAAATATGCCGAAAAACTCTGCAAATATTATTAGTAATTGTTCAGATTAGGAAAACGAGAACTTCCTTCCATAGGTTTGAGTGAATAAACTATGTGAACATAAACCTGACAAGTAGAAAGTCAGGTTCGAATGTTAATGAATTGTGTAAGAGGGAACTTGATAGGGACTTGGTCAGAAAGGGACAGGTTATGCGAAACAACTCCTAGAAAATGTTGGTTGGAAGGGACAGTCTGTATAAGCAGACTCACTATTAATTTGTAATCCCAGATATCATTTTATTCGACAGCTGTCATTTTATTTGACAGCTGTCATTTTATTTGACGGCTGTGATTTTATTTGACAGCTGTCATTTTATTTGACAGCTGTCATTTTATTTGACATTTAATTGACAGCTGTCATTTTATTTGACATTTAATTGACAGCTTCCATTTTAATGACATTTAATTGACAGCTGTCATTTTAGTGACATTTAATTGACAGCTGTCATTTTATTTGACATTTCATTGGCAGATGTTTTTTATTTGACATTTTATTGACAGCTGTAATTTTAATGACATTTAATTGACAGCTGTCATTTTATTTGACAATTTATTGACAGCTGTTATTTTATTTGACATTTTATTGACAGCTGTCTTTTAATTTGACATTTAATTGACAGCTGCCATTTTATTTGACATTTCATTGACGGCTGTCATTTTATTTGATATTTAATTGACAACTGCCATTTTAATGACATTTAATTGACAGCTGTCATTTTTGTGACTTTTAATTGATAGTTGTCATTTTATTT
This sequence comes from Hydrotaea cyrtoneurina, assembly GCA_958296145.1. Lineage (NCBI taxonomy): Eukaryota > Metazoa > Arthropoda > Insecta > Diptera > Muscidae > Hydrotaea > Hydrotaea cyrtoneurina. Next base: position 80,328,044 of record OY282515.1, read on the forward strand.
GACAATTTATTGACAGCTGTAATTTTAATGACAGTTAATTGGCAGCTGTCATTTTATTAACAGTTGTCATTTAAGTTACATTTCATTGACAGCTATCATTGCATTTGACATTTCATTGACAGCTGTCATTTTATTTGACCATTTATTGATAGCTGTCATTTTATTTCACCATTTATTGATAGCTGTCATTTTATTTGACAGCTGTCATTTTATTTGACAGCCGTCATTTTATTTTTTGAGACAATTGTCTTTTTATTGACAGCTGACATTTTAGTGACATTAAATGACAGCTGTCATTTTATTTGACAATTTATTGATAGCTGTCATTTTATTTGACAATTTATTGATAGCTGTCATTTTATTGACATTTAATTGACGGCTGTCATTTTATTTGACAGCAGTCATTTTAGTGACAGCTATCATTTTAGTCGAACATTTTGAAAGCTGACATAATTTTTGGACAAGTGTCATTATCTTTTGACAACTGCCATTATTTTTTTCTTAGTGACAGCTTTAATTTCTTGACAGCTGTCATCATTTTTTTCTTACAGCTGCCGTTGTATTGAAAGCTATTAATTATTTTTCAGTCTCTTCTAATTGCAAAATAATTTAGAATTTTGAATTTTTATTTATTAAAATTGCACGTTTTTTTTTGGAAACATTATATGGAATGTCTCATATCTCTTTGTGTATTAGTGAAAAAGAATTTTAGTTTTTGTGAATGAATTGTAGAACTGTGATATCGTGTAGTTGGAGTAATGCAGTGGATGGACTATTTCTGGGATGGGGAAAGAAAGGAAAAAAAAAATATGTTTTTATTGGCTTCGTGACACACGTGTTTTTGTGTTCAGACGTGTGGAATGGAAAGGTTGTAAGAACACTCAATGAAAAATCGGTTGTACATGTAGCTAAAATCCCTTTAGAGAATTTTTTTTTATAGAAAACCTGAACTTTTTGTTTATCATTATTATTTTGAAGATAATTTTCCTGATAGCTCTTTTCGAGAGGATAATGTTCTATTGGAGCCTCATTTTATGTCATCCGCATAACAATTTTAACTCTCAAACACTGTGTGGCCTAGAATTCATTAACCCGCTTCTTAATTCCAAAACACATTTTTTCTCCAGTGTAACACACACACACCAAAATGCCCTTATTTGGGGTAAAGGCGTCGTCGCCGCCCGCCCCCCACAATCAACATTTTGCGATTTACAATTTTGGCCTAATTTTGTTTACAATGGAAACGTAGAAAGAGACAAAACAACAAAAAAAAAAAACGTCACAATATCACAACTTTTGCGGTATTAGCGCTGGTGAATGACTGGAAACCAAAGACGACAGAGTCACAGAAACTGCCAACATGTAACCTTTGAGTTTTTTTCTACTGTTCGTTCAAAGATTTTCCAAAGAATTCCGGTATTCGTACAAGAATTGCGTGATTTATAGCAACAAACAAAAAAAGTTTCAATTTCTTAGGCGAGAGGCGATAGATAGATAGAACATAAATGGCAGCCATGGATAACTAATGAAATTTGAAACGGTATTCAGTCAGTACCCGGTAATGATTTCATTCTAATATCAGCTTAAAACAATCTTGGCTGCTAAAGAGACGAACGCACGAGCAGGAATGCTTTATTAAGTACACCGATGACAATCGAAATGGGCAAAAAAAAAACAAGAAAACTGACAAAGAAAAGAACACGCGGTGAATAGGAACATGCTATCAAAGTCGGTCTTTGGAGTAGCCCTAATGGGAGTAGCCCCCATTGGTCTGAGTTGTAATTTTCCTGGCGAACAAATTAACTCGAATGTGGGAAAGCGCCAGATTTTCTTCGGAAAGGGGTCTTGTTTTTAGAGTTTTTAGAGCTGAGTTAAAGACAACCAGTTCAAAATTTTCGTATGTGTTTCCACTTAGCAATCTGTAAGATACTTTTTACCTGGGTAGAGTGTTTGATGTGAAATTCGTGTTTGGTATTGAAAATCATAGAATTTTGATATGGAAGGTTTCTTTTTCCACGAACTCTCTGGTTTTTAATGAATTTTAAAAATTTTTCCGTGGGTACTTTTTTTCCTCCTAAATTGTCATAACTTGAAAATGAATAGTTGCATTTTTTTTTTAAATAAATTTTAAAAAATTTATCGCTACATTTTTTTTTGGGTAGAAAATTGACCGACATTTTTTTCCATAGATAGATTGTTTTTTCCAATTTTTTTTTAATAAATTAATTTTTTCAAGGCCTAAATTGTCATAACTGGAACTCGATAACTGGTCCGATTTTTTTTATAATAAGTTTTAAAAAATAAGTTTTTTTGAGTACAAAAATTACCGACATTTTTTATAAACAATTTTTTTTTGAAATAAATTTTAAACAACTTATCACTAAATTTTAGAATAAAACGACAGAAATTTTGTTTTTAAAAAATTAATTTTTTTTATCGTTACCGATAGTTTTCGTCCGATAGTTTTGAAATAGATTTTAAAAAATTTACCCTGAAATTTTTTTTTTGACATTTTTTTTAAAAAGTTGTTTTGAAATAGATTTTAAAAATTTATTACAACATTTTTTTGATTACAAAAATAACCGACATTTTTTTTAAATTTGGTTTTTTTTTTAAATTATTTTAAAATAAATTTTAAAAAATTGATCGCTAAATTTTTTTTTTAAATTTAATTTTTTCAAGCATAAAATTTCATTACTTCAAATTGAATTGTACAATCTTTTTTAAATAGATTTTGAAAAATTGGCCACTACATTTTTCTTGAATACAAAAACGACTGATATTTTTACCTAGTTTTTTTATTTACTATTTTTTTTAGTACATACCGACATTATTTTAAAAATTTTTTTTAAAAAATTTTACCGACATTTTTTTTTTAAAACTTAAATTACTTAAAAACGAATCGTCTGATTGTTTTGAAATAGATTTTAAAAAATGTGTCACAAAATTTTTTTGATTACAAAATGACCGATTATTTTTTAAAAAATGTTTTCAAAAGTTTTATCACTAAATTTTTTTTTAAAAATTAAATTTTTTACATTTTTTTTAAAAAGATGTTTTGAAATAAGTTTTAAAAAATTTATCACAAAATTTTTTTGATTACAAAATGACCGGTTTTTTTTTAAATTTTTTTTTTGAATAGTTGTTTTGAGATGAATCACTACTTTTTTTTTTAAAAATTAAATTTTTTTAAAAAATAAATTGCCATTATTTATATACGTACTGTCCGATTGTTTTGAAATAAATTTAAAAAAAAGATCACTAATTATTCAAAATCTTCGAATTTAGAGCATTTAAAGTTAAAGTTATGACGGAAAATGGGAGATTCCAAAAAGGTCCCCCTCACCGTCTAAATGGTGAATAAAATCGAAAGTACTTCATCTATTTTAATGATCTAATTGTAAGGCTTTATCATAAACTTCTGAAAATTTAAACTGTTTTTTGTCATTTTAGATTTTTTTTATGAATTTTTGGCCATTGGAAAATGATTCGGGACCACTGTGCATTGGCGAGCATATCTAATTCGATGGCTCTTTGTTTCTGACTCACTGTGCCCTATAGAGTATAATTAATTCGATGGTTGTTCGAGTCTGACCCACTGTGTCCTAGGGAGTATAGTTAATTCAATGGCTTTTTGATTTCCCCTATTATAGCTTACCCTATTTCAAACTGACGTTGTCAACATCCTCCATAAAATTTCAAGAAATTCCTTTGGAAACAATTTTTGTTTTTCTTCTCCATTTTAGCGGCAAATCATGATCTCAATGATGCTGTTGCCTAGTCTGCGGTCATATTCTGATTGTTTTAGAAAAAGTTGAAAAACGAGCCGTTTAAGCGCGTCTTCGAGAGATTGAGGCACCAAAAAAAAAAGAATTCATAATACCGAAGACATAGCGAACGTTTGCATTCCATTGTTGGTGTTTAATAATCGCATTAAAGTGCCGGTCTTCATTCACACTCTATCTCCAAAACGAAACCAGACGAAACGTTGCAAGATACCACCGAACCTCGCAACAACAAATGGAATCAACAAAATAAAACGGAATAGTTATGATCACTTGGGCGTAACATAACTGTCTGTCTGTCTGTCCGTCCGTACGTCCGTCCGTCTTTCTTGCCTATCGCTATTCACTTGGCTATGACGATATTCTCCTCTGCAGACTGAAATGTTTTCCATGAATGGCGCGTCTTAGTATGAGGTGCTCCTTTCCACCAAGCCGACGTTCTCTGTATGTGTGTGTGTGTGTGTATCTCTGTGTCGCTGTCGGAGTATACTAGAACTTTAGCTAGAGGAAAAGAAGAAAAGAAAAAAGGTTAGTAGTTATAGTTTCCCCATCGTTATTATTGATGCGATTGTTGTTGGTGTTGTTGCTGGTTTTTAGAAAGGTTACTAAACTATCACAACAGCCCGCATAAATTTTTGTACGTGTGGTGTTCCAATTTTCAAAAACCCCACCACCGACCATTTCAACATGGGTGGTGATGGTGGTGTCAAGAAGAATTTGATAGCATTTAAAGAAAAGAAGGAAACGATAATCAATTAAGTCGGCCAGCTTGGCTGTACACACGCTGCCTGAACAACATGTGGCGTTCTAATCGATGCTGTAGGCTGAGATTGAATTTTGAAAGTGTTTGGAGTAATTTTTATTTTTAAAAAAATAAAGGGCAGCGGCACAGTTGGCTAATGTATGTTAAATGGCCCAGAATTAGCAGGTAGCTAAGAGGGAAAAACAAGACACGCAAGGCATTTACCAAAATGGGCACGCAAAAGCCCGGTTCAAGTTGAAAATTGAATAATCTCAACTGGTAAATGGTCAATTGAGGAAAGTAGTAAAACCTCCTACAATTTACAGTTTTTGGAGAAAACCTTCGGTGGAAAATGGAAAATCCTCTAGTTAAATCGCCCGGGCGAAAGCCTTAACAAACGCCACTGAATCCTTTAGTTCTGAAGAGACGAAGTTCCGCAACTCATGCTCGACGGGGAGTTAAGAGAAAATAAAGAAGAGAGATGAGGGCTTCCCGATGCAAAGAAACCGGGAAACCTAGGCAGAGGTGGCTGTAGGATTTTCCACGGAAAAAAGTAATGAACAAAATTTCATAAATTGTTTGGGGGATCTTTTAGAATTTTTGGGAAATTTTCCTATTGGGCTCTTGGGGGGATTTTTAATTTATTTTGGGGAATTTTTCATTTTGGGACATTCTTCATTTTTTAAGGGGAATTTTTCATAGAGCCTTTAGATTATTGGCTAATTACTTACTTACTTACTTACTTAAGTTGTCTATACAAAATGTTGTTGGTCTTGGCCTGATTAATAGGTGATTTCCAAGCACTTCGGTCTTTTGCTTGGCTTCTCCAGTTCTCCAAAGCCACGGAAAAAAAGTCATGAACAAAATTTCATAAATTGTTTGGGGGATCTTTCAGAATTTTTGGGAAATTTTCCTATTGGGCTCTTGGGGGGATTTTTCATTTATTTTTCGAAATAGTTAAACAATCGCTTTAAAAATTGCCATGGGTTAATATTTTCCCAAAACTACTTATGAGATTGCCTATGGTCTATATGGCCACACCCCTTCGGGGACCTCCCATACAAATCCTATATTACGCCCACATTAGAACTGGTGTAATAATATCAATACGACCAGCGCGATCTGGCCCAAATTCTGTAATTAGTATAGCTACGACTAGAGAAAGTGTCGCCCAAAAACTTGAAAGTCTGGCCATGCCCCTTCGTGTACCTCCCATACAAATGTACCATCCCGCCCACTTTAGAAATGGTGTAATAATATCAATACGACCCGCGTGATCTTGTCCAAATTCTGTAATTAGTAAAACTATAACTGGGGAAAGTATCGCCCAAAAACTTGGATGTCTGGCCACTCCCCTTCTGGTACCTGCCATACAAATGTACCATCCCGCCCACTTTAGAAATGGTGTAATAATAGCAATACGACCAGCGCGATCTGGCCCAAATTCTATAATTAGTTAAGCAATAACTAGAGAAAGTATCGCCCAAAAACTTGAAAGTCTGGCCACGCCCCTTCGGGTACCTGCCATACAAATGTACCATCCCGCCCACTTTAGAAATGGTGTAATAACAGCAATACGACCAGCGCGATCTGGCCCAAATTCTATAATTAGTAAAGCTATAACTGGAGAAAGTGTCGCCCAAAAACTTGGAAGTCTGGCCATGCCCCTTCGGGTACCTCCCATACAAATGTACCATCCCGCCCACTTTAGAAATTGTATAATAATATCAATACGACCAGCGCGATCTTGCCCAAATTCTGTAATTAGTAAAGCTATAATTAGAGAAAGTGTCGCCCAAAAACTTGAAAGTCTGGCCATGCCCCTTCGGGTACCTGTCATACAAATGTACCACTCCACCCACTTTAGAACTGGTGTAATAATATCAATACGACCAGCGCGATCTTGCCCAAATTCTGTAATTAGTAAAGCTATAACTAGAGAAAGTATCGCCCAAAAACTTGAAAGTCTGGCCATGCCCCTTCGGGTACCTCCCATACAAATGTACCATCCCGCCCACTTTAGAAATCGTGTAATAATATCAATACGACTAGAGCGATCTGGCCCAAATTCTATAATTAGTAAAGCAATAACTAGAGAAAGTATCGCCCGAAAACTTGAAAGTCTGGCCATGCCCCTTCGGGTACCACCCATGCAAATGTACCATCCCGCCCACTTTAGAAAAGGTTTTTCTTTATAGCATCCGTCTTCGATTTGACCGTCCTCTAACTCCATATCTAATCAGCTGGGGGCCGCACTCTTCTGAACATCCCTTCTTTTTCGCACTATCCCCAAAGTGTCAATTCCTCCAAATACACCGACTGTCCTTCGATTGACTGTTCAAAATTTCTTCTACCATCCATTTCCTTAATCCATCCAAGCTTTCATTCGTATGTTCTTCGCTCGTTCTTCTCTCAATCTTTGACTCATTCGTCCGTCATCACATGGTCTGCGCTTCTTCTGAAGATTTGTTCTCCATTTGGCTTTTCTTCTGACCATCCCTCACTTTTCTGGCTCACAGTCCCACTACAAACAGTTTTTCTCTTTGCTACCAACCATCCGTTCTGAATCACCTTTTGCATTAATTTATATTTTCAAATAACAACGTTTTCTCTAATAACATCATTTCTTTTGATTTGAATCTTATCCAAAAAGTCTTGGTGCTTTCTTTTAATAATCAAACTCTTTAACATATCAATCGAGTGTTCGGTGTTTGGAGATTTTGCCTTCCTTCTCGGTTGGGTTTTCCATTCCGTTTTCTTTTGGTAGGCAAAAAAAAAGAAAGAAAGAAAGAAACGTCTTTTTCATTGTCACGATTTTAAACCCCGAAATGAGAAAAACAACAGGCAGCCGACCGAGAAGACAAGAGACCGACATCACAACAAAACTACAAACATAAATTTGTCCAAGAGAAGTGTTATGTGGGAGCTTTGGGCCACAGCGACTTCAAGACTTGGCTTATTAAAACACAAATAGTTAGTACAATGCCAAGAATGGCGTTCAGCCAAAGACAGCCTGTTAACGTAAACGAAACGTGAGTTAAAGGTGGCATAAAAGAATAACTATTAGGCGGCTAACAGATGTGGGGGAGTTTGGGGGCAATGCGAGTAAAAACGAATGAAAAAGAATGAACAGCGTTTAATAGATGGTTTCAAGAATATTAAGTTATTTAGGTTTCATTCCCGTTACGAAACATCGATCTAGCACAAAGGCAAAACTGTCGGCGAAGATGGAGCCTAGAGATACCTTACAGATACCTTCAATCATATACAGCGCTCGTACGCGCCCGTTTTTTTCTATAATGTTGATTTTTTGTGGTATTTTTAATAATATTTTGGGTATAATTTTTCATAAATTGTTGGGGGGATTTTTCAGAAGTTTTGGGGACATTTTCATATTGGTCTTTTGGTGGGATATTTCATTTATGTTGGGGTACCTTACTGGGAATTCTGGGATTTTCAAATGTCCCACAAAATGTTGTGATAATCATAGTTTATTCTCTTTTTTATTAAAATGTTGAGGATACTTCTTATTCTTTATGTATTTTATTCCTTTTTTTTTTATAAAATTTTGATGTCAGTAACAGAAAAAAGTTTATGATAATTGTCATTCCGAACGATATCATTTCTAAAAGTCCATTTTTGGAACAAACTATTTCCCGTTTTGGGAATTCTGGGATTTTATAAAATTTTTTTGATTATTTTAATTTAAGTTTTTATGTCTTCGAATCACTAATTACGTTTGAAAAAATGTAATTTTTGAAACAAAAGTTTTTTCCCCATTTTGAAAATTCTGGGATTTTTTTAAATATATTTTATCGAGAATGACAGGTTTTCATTTTTTTTTTTTATAAAAATGTTGATGTCAATAAAATACAATTTTGAGGAGAGTTCTTATTCTGGATGATTTCAATTCTGAAGTCCCATTTTTGGTACAAACTAATTTTCGTTTTTGGGAATTTTGGGATTTTATAAAAATTTTTGTTTCGTTATTTAATTTTAAATTGTTTTGGAATTTCAAAAAAAGTAATTTTTGGAATATTGTTACGTTTTTGAATTTCTGACTGACTTTCAGAAAAAATAATTTTTGAAACAAAATTGGTTCAATTCCCATTTTTGGAACAAAAAATTTCCATTTTTGGGAATTCTGGGATTTTATAAAATTTTTCTTTCGTTATTTAATTTTCAATTGTTATGATTTTAAATTTCAAAAAAATTGATTTTTGGAATAAATTTTTCCCCATTTTTGAAAATTCTGGGATTTTTTTACATATATTTTTCAAGTATCATTTTTTTTATTTCATTTATTAAAATATTGATATCAATTAAATAAAATGTTGATGATAATTCTTATTCGACGTAATTCAATTCTAAAATCCCATTTTTGGAACAAACTATTTCCCGTTTTTGAGAATTTTGGATTTTTATAAAAATTGTTTTCCATTATTTTATTTTAATTTGTTCTTGTTCGGGTTGATTTAAATTATAAAATCCCATTTTTGGAACAACAAATTTCCATTTTTGGGAATTCTGGGATTTTATAAAAAAATTTCTTTCGTTATTTAATTTTAAATTGTTATGTTTTTAAATTTCAAAAAAAAACGTAATTTTTGGAATACATTTTTCCCCATTTTTGGAATTCAGGGATTTTTTTAAATATATTTTTTAAGTATCATTTTTTTATTTCATTTATTAAAATAGTGATGTCAATAAAATAAAATGTTGAGGAGAGTTGTTATTCCGGAAGATTTCATTTCTAAAATCCCATTTTTGGAACAAAAAATTTCCATTTTTGGGAATTTTGGGTTTTTATAAAATTTTTCTTTCGTTATTAATTTTAAATTGTTTTTGAATTTCAAAAAATTAAATTTTTGGAATAATTTTTTTTTCTTATTTTGAAAATTCTGGGATTTTTTTTCATATATTTTTTCATTTATTAAAATATTGATGTATATAAAATGAAATGTTGATGATAATTCTTATTCGACATGATTCAATTCTAAAATCCCATTTTTGGAACAAACTATTTCCCGTTTTTGGGAATTCAGGAATTTTTTAAAAATTGTTTTCCATTATTTTATTTTGAGTTGTTCTTATTCGGGTTGATTTCGGGATTTTTTCAATCTTTAATGGAATTTTGGTGTTATTAAAAATATTTTTCTTTAAACTGTAAGAAAGTTAAACGAAAGGAAAGTCGACAGCTGTATTTCAGCGAGAATATGCCACTTAAAACTGCTCTCGAAGTCTTTGGTGACCCCTGCTCTCTAAGAGAGCTGTGGCATTTTGGAAATTTTGCACCTGAAATGCCCATATTTGGATTTTTAGCCTGAGGAGCTTTAATTTCGGGGAAATCCCAGTTTCTGGTTTATTTCTTCAATTGGTACTTCTACGGATAGTCAATGAGACATCAGGTAGCATAAATTCGGCGGGACATCCCGCCGTCTACGGACAAACTCCCATCTGTGATTAATGAAAACGTTACATGCCAACAAACTGTTAGAATTTTCCCAGGGCCTAAATCTTGACAAGAAACAAATGTGAGCTTCTTTCTAAGCTCTGGCTGTTGTTAAGGGAATTCACCACACAACAAAAAAAACAAAAAAAAACACCGCACCGGTAGTAAATTTCATTTCACGCCTTCAGAGGCAACCCAGCAAATACATACATCATCGCTGATACTCTCACACATGACCCACTTTGGAAATGAGACAATTTCTAAATTGTTTAATTCTCTGGAACAGACCGACAGAGAGACAGACAAAGCCAACCAACAAACAAACATATCAATTAAAGAATTTTGAAAATATGACAAACTAAATGTCGTGTTTCACAATTAAGGCGTTTGGCGGCGCACGGCGAGCACACAGGAAGGAAAGCGGAAACTGTAGCTAATGACTCGATTACATTTCGATTAGAGAGAAAATGACATTAGCGTTAACATTTCAACTGAAACTGATACCGAGTGACACTGACATTGACATTCAATATTTCTCGGTGCGATAGTTCAGCACTTTGTTTTTTACTTTTTTCCTTCTCTTTGCTTTCTTGATCTTTCTGGGCTTGTTGAGAATTCGTTTTTGCGGGAAATAAAAATGGTTATGTTGTTAGAGACAAAAAGTGCGAGGGGCGCGGTATGGCAACCGGGTATTAATCTCTTGCCGGGGTGTGCAATTATTTCATTTAGATTGAAATTAATTCTTTCGCCATCAACTATTAGACGGTTCACTTTGACAAATTGGCATAATTTGTCGTAGAAATATTATGTGTGAAGAATTGACAAGGGAAGTAAAGAAAAAACTTGCAAAATTCGATAAAATTACAAATGTTTGTAAAATACAAATTTAATTTTGTATGATTTATGAAATTCGGTTTTTGCTGATTTGTGCAAAAGCCTATTATTCGAAAATACGGAAAAATTTTTTTTTAAAAAGTTGTGCTGGATGTGCCATTTACAAAAAAATTCTATTTGCAGCCATTTTCAAAAAAATCATCAATTTCGAAATATTTCGAAAATGCGAAAAACTAAAAAATTGACACTTTTCCGGAGAACTGAAAGTTTTTAGATTTTTTTTTCGTTAATGGCACATCTATCTAGTTGGAATTCTCTAATCAACACAAATTTCAGTTTTCAAAAAAAATACAAAATGGCGGTGTTGGCAATTTTTCGAAAATGGCGATTTTTTCGAAAATGACTGCTGATAGAAATTTGACATAAACGGAACATAGAAAACAATTTTTTTTTTAAAAAAAAAAAAAGAAAAGTGGCCAGTACTTTTCGAAACATCTCGGTAAATTTTCGAAATTTCTAAAAAAAAACAATTCAGCACAACTTTTCTTTTTCTCGAATTTTCGAATCCTGCACTTTTGATCAGCCAAGTTTAATTTTTTTTAAATATTTTGTTTCTGTAACACCTAAAAAAATGCAAAAAAAATGTTTAACAATTACAGGGATCTTCAACAAGAGGTGTTCTTTTAAATCATCCGGTATTTCGGTAGCTGTCACTTTCGAACCTTTTATTCTTTGACATTTGACAATACACGATTCAACAGCGCATTGAAATTATTCCAATCACTGCAAAAATGGTGAAAATCTTGCAGTCACAGTTCGCAAAACTAAAACATTTTTGGGCCGTCGGACCGCAATACAGAAATTGGTGGACAAGAAAAAAACGCTAATTTCGAAATAGGCATTTGTATCGAAACCCGAAAACTAAAAATCGAAATTTTGATTTTTTTCTTTCGAAAAATGAGAAGAGTGAGTTGTCCGTTTGTTTTTATCGTTTTCCAAAAAAATTCTCAAAAATTCTAGTTCTGAGAAAAAACGCTAATTTCGAAATTGGCATTTTTATCGCCAGCTGAAAACTAAAAATCCAAATCGAAATTTTGATTTTTTTCTTTTGAAAAAATGAGAAGAGTGAATTGTCCGTTTGTTTTTATGGTTTTCCAAAAAATCTCAAAAATTCTAGTTCTGAGAAAAAAACGCTAATTTCGAATTTGGCATTTTTTATCGCCAGCTAAAAACTAAAAATCCAAATCGAAATTTTGATTTTTTTCTTTTGAAAAAATGAGAAGAGTGAATTGTCCGTTTGTTTTTATCGTTTTCCAAAAAAAATCTCAAAAATTCTAGTTCTGAGAAAAAACGCTAATTTCGAATTTGGCATTTTTATCGCCAGCTGAAAACTAAAAATCCAAATCGAAATTTTGATTTTTTTTCTTTTGAAAAAATGAGAAGAGTGAATTGTCCGTTGGTTTTTATCGTTTTCAAAAAAAAATCTCAAAAATTCTAGTTCTGAGAAAAAACGCTAATTTCGCATTTTTATCGAAAACTGAAAACTAAAAATCCAAATCGAAATTTTGATTTAGATTTTTTTCTTTTGAAAAAATCGTTTTCCAAAAAATCTCAAAAATTCTAGTTCTGAGAAAAAACGCTAATTTCGAATTTGGCATTTTTATCGCCAGCTGAAAACTAAAAATCCAAATCGAAATTTTGATTTTTTTCTTTTGAAAAAATGGAAAGAGTGAATTGTCCGTTTGTTTTTATCGTTTTCCAAAAAAATCTCAAAAATTCTAGTTCTGAGAAAACTGAATATTGTGCCAAGATACTCCTGAAGAAGACAACCGTAGTATTTACTTGGGGAAATAATCGACAGTGGTCTCCACCCTTCAAAATTGGCCATGGATGACCTTCTGGCCATCCTTTTGGGAAAGAAATACAGGGAAATATGCGCAGAATCGTTTTTGTTATGAAAACTCTCAGGGAGATAATTTCCGGGATTTTTTTTCCAGAATAATGTATTCTGTTTCTGAACAGATTGGGAGAATAATGATAAGGGACAGACATTGTCGATTATTGGGAGTTAGTTTTTTTGTTTGACTCCCGGTCTGTTTAGATGGATTTTTATCTGAAAAAAGTAAATTCCCCGGGAGTTTCTTCTAGAAAGCCTTAAAGCAAGAAAACTGAATCTAAATGAAATGAAATTTAGATGAACATCTCAGTTTTTACAATATAATTAAAAATTATAAATTCGAGAAATATTCAATTCCACACACACTTTTCAATTTGATTACTAATGATTTTCTTTCTTTCTTTCTTTATAGTTCAGCCTCTGATCTGACGGACAAAAAGGACTCGTGTTATCGATTCATTAATCGATCTTGCATTATCAACATCATCGTCTGTGTGTGGCCCCCGGTGGTCGACTATGGTGATCTATAAAAAATGGCCAAATCGAAAATTGCTCTTTATGCTGCCGGCGTAACTTGTGTGGGTTTCATCTGCTTCGCTTTAGCATCGGCCGCCATCGGCATACCCATATGGGGCTATTATGAATCACCTTCGGGTGGTTACGATTTCGATCATGGCTATTTCGGCCCCTTCAAAGTCTGCAAACAATTGGCCTACAATCGCGAGAAGTGCGGTCATGATGTATCGAAATTTCGTCTGTCATGTAAGTCCTTCGATTTGTGCAAGCCCTAAGGGAGGGAAAATAATCATTGTTGTTCTTCTTCTTATTATTATTATTCTTGTATTTGTTTAGCGGCCATTTTCATAAGTGGCATCATGGCTGTCTTGAGTGCCGCCGCCCTGGGTTTGTTCTGTTTGCTATCTGTCATACAGATCGCAATGATATCGTCACGTGAAAAGGTTGTTATGTCGTATACATCGCTGGTGATGACAAAATTGGTTTTGGCTTTAACGGGCGGTAAGTGAGGACAGAGTGGGCGTGGCTGAGATGGGATTTATATTTGGTTTTTCTTTGTTTTGTTTTGTAGGTATTTTGGCTTTGGTGGCCACTGTCATGTTTGCGGTACAAATCGATGAATCGGAAAAATATGGTTTCCGTATCTCAAGAGGGATATCGTTTTATTTACAGGTAAATCACAACTCCCTCCCCCCCAAAAAAGAATTAATAAGGAAATCCACAATATGCCCACCATATTCCTTGCTTTTTTGCAACACCCAAAAGTAGGCAACACAATTCTTCAGTTTTCAAAAAAAAAGTGGCAGCGGAATTTTTTTTTAAATTGTCGGGTTTTTTCGATTTTTTTTTTTCAGATAAAACTTTTTCCAAATCAGAAAATATTTGTTTTTTTTTTGAGTGGCATTTTTTTTAAAATTGTCGTTTTTTTTGAATTTTTTACCAGATAAAAAAAAATGTTTTTTTTTTGAAAACGAAACTAAAAAGCGCATTACTGGCAGATCTCAGCAATTTTTTTTCAGACAAAAAATTATCGATTTTTTCGTAAACGGAATTAGAAATTTTATCAGAACCTGATTTTTTTAGATTCAATTCAAAAATAATTTTTTTCAGTTTCATTAAAATAAGTTAAAATTTTAGTTTTTTCGATTTTTTTTTCAGATAAAATTTTTTCAAATTCAGCAAATATTTGTTTTTTTTTTAAAAAAGTGGTAGCGGCATTTTTTTAAAATTGTCGATTTTTTTGAATTTATTAAGGTGAAATTTTCAAATCATCGAATCAGTATTATTTTGGATTTTTTTTCAAAAAAAAAATAACTTACATTGGAATTTTTTTTTAAAAAGGAAACAAAAAATAGTTTTGTTTTCAAAACAAAATTCCAAAAAATTTCCTGATTTGAAAAAAGTTTTATCTGACAAAAAATTCAAAAAAAACTAAAATTTTAACTTATTTTAATGAAACTGAAAAAAATAATTTTTGAATTGAATCTAAAAAAAAATCAAGTTCTGATAAAATTTCTAATTCCGTTTACGAAAAAATCGATAATTTTTTTGTCTGAAAAAAAAGCTGATTTCCGCCACTAAAGAGCTGTAAAGATTCGTTTTCAAAAAACGATTATTTATCTGGTAAAAAATTCAAAAATAAACATTTTTTTTTAAAGATATTAGCGATTTTTTTAAAAACGAAACTAAAAACGTCTCAGCGTTAGTTTTGTTTAAAAAAAAAAACTAAAATGCCATTTTATTTTTGTCTAAAAAAAAAAAAAAGGAAAATTCCATTGCCGGCCCTTTTTTAAAATCGGCAATTTTTTTTAAAACGGCTGCAGATTAAAATGTTTTCGAAAAATAAACAATAAGGTAGCACAACTTAGCCCAACTTGTGTTAAAAAAAATAACGTTTCAAGAAATTTTCAAAATCCGCCATTTTTTTTCCAAACTTTTTCGAAAACGGCATCACAAATCAGCACTAGGATTTTTTTTAAAAAATACTTTTCTTTTTTGGAGATTTTTTTTTCGAAAAGACTGCAGATGAACCTTTTTCGAAAAAGAAACAATTATGTAATCAGCTAGACCAACTTTAGCAAAAAAAAATGGCGGTTTAAACAATTTTTGAAAATTGGCGAATTTTTTCGAAACGACGGCAGATACTATTTTTTCGTAAACATCAAAAAAAATAATAAAAACAAAAAAAAAAAATTTTAAATTGTTAAAAAAAATTTAACATGTTAAATTTATTTTTTTTAACAAAAATTTTAAATTGTTAAATTTAAATTGCTTTTTAAACAAATTTTAAATTGTACATTTTTTTTTTTAAAAATTTTAAATTGTTAAATTTAATTTTTTTTTTTTAAAATTTTAAATTGCTTTTTAAACAAATTTTAAATTGTTATTTTTTTTTTTTTTAAAAAAATTTAAATTCTTTAATTTTTTTTTAAAAAAAAATTAAGTTAAATTTAAATTGCTAAATTTAATTTTTTTTTTTAAAAATTTTAAATTGCTTTTTAAACAAATTTTAAATTGTTAATTTTTTTTTTTTTAAAAAAATTTAAATTCTTTAATTTTTTTTTAAAAAAAATTTAAGTTGTTAATATTTTTTTTTAAATTTTTTTCGAACCTATGGCAGTTATAATTTTTTCGTAAACTAAAAAAAAATAATACAAATTTTTTTTTTAAAAAATTTTAAATTCTTTGTGGTTTTAGTTCCGCTTTAGGACATGGAAAAACGATGTTGTCCCATTTTCTTCCTTCCCAACACATTCTCCCCTTTCATTTTCTGACATATTTTCCTGTTTATTTACCGAATATTGTCCATTCTTTGCTTCTGCTTTCAGATTGTTGTTATTATTGTAAGCATAGGTCTCTTTGTATTGGCCTTGTACGATGTCCTGTATTCGAAGCGTCCTGGCGGTGATCCTACCATGATGATCGATGCCGCCTCACCCTCATCGGCGACAACGATAAATAATCCCGGTTTTAAGGAGCCACGAACTAAAAATGGTATAAAATGGAAATTTCTTTTTTTTCTCCTATAACTGAAATTTTGTGACTTTTTTCTTTTAGGAATTTCCGTTACCGATGCCTCCGGCAAACCGTATGCGGGCATACGTAACGGTTCGGGGAGTGTAGCCTCTATGAGTACGATGGTCACCAGTGTATCGAACGGGTCCACCGTTGAGTCTGTCACCCGATCTCCGCTGCGGTCGAGTCTCAAGAAGCCGCGACCACGGCCCGACAACACTTTGGGCATACAAAATCCGGGCTATTCGGGTTCGGGCAATTCGCCGCCAATGCGTCGCAATGGCAGCGTAAAGAAGGTACGCATTCAAACCCACAGTACGGAAGTTTAGTGGACGACAAGTAGTGTTTTTTTTTTCTTTCAAATTCTCAATTAAAGACTGTGTACAGAGAAGTATAACAACAAATGTTTGATTTGTTTGGTTTGTTTATGTTTTGTTTAGTTAAACTAAGAACACGCATTAAGGATAACAAGAGTATCCTAGATGGTTTATTGTACATCCTTATGAATAGTGTGAAAACAAAAAAGAACAGAAAGTCCGAAATACTTATATATTTTTGTTTTGTTAATTAACTATTTAATCAAATTATGTATAGGTACGTATGTACGTCTGTATGTATTGTCTTCCAAGTATCAAAATTGAAATGTTCGACAAAAAATTGCATGACATTGCACAAACAAAAAATATAACTTTTGGTTTCCTCTACAAAACATTATAGGCACCACAAATTGTTATACATAATGAATCCGTCCTTAAGATACGGCAAAAGTATTTAAACCAACACACTCACAGATGTATTTGAGGTGGGTGGGGGGTAGGGAGGGGAATTCATTTGGACGCTTTTAAAATTGAATTGAAATATTTCATATGTATTTTCATAAAATATCAAATGTCTTTTATTTTATTATATATTAATTCATGGTAAAAAAACTATTTTTGATGACAAATTAACAAAATGGACCCCAAGGAAATATGTGATTGTCTCAATCATTTCATATTTAGCCATCCTAAAGACAGTTAACAAACTTACGACATCCAAATGGATGAAATTTCTTTTATTTTACATAAATATTTTTCTTTTTCACTTCGAAAAGTAAACTAAAGTCGTCAATGAAAATCGAACTCTCACACTTATTATCAGCCCGATTCTAAATACTTCCGGAAATTTACCTTTTATCGAGAACAATATCATCCTATTCTAAACAAACCGGATGATTTGTTTGTTTCCCGGTCTGTTTAGAATAGGAGGATTTAATTCTCAGAAAAATGTAAATTCCCCGGGAATTATCTATCCCCGGGAGTATTCAATATCCGACTGTATAAAAATCGCATTTCTTTTCGATTCCTTTTGAAATTTGCCCATATCCCAAAAGGCGCTTCTGCCCCCCTCCCCCTTTTACCATTCGATATTCGAACGATATAACGAAACGTTATTCCTTGTTTGGAAACTAACGACTACATTACATGAAACACACAAAATTAACAAAGAAATAATATAAAAATGAATTCAAAACCAATTACTTTGCAATATTTAATTTTAATACATGTTTTTATAATTATTATTATTATTATTATTATATTTTTATTACTTATGATAATTGACAAATTAAAATCTTTCTAGTAAGTGTAAAAAGAAACCATTTTAAGCATGCACAAAACGAAAACCCCCAGATCTTATTTATTATTAGCATAATTACATAACAATAGATAGTATGTATTTTTAGATTTTTGATAAAACACAAAACCAACTAATATTAAACAAAAAAAAAAAACGAAAATAAACTGTAATATTTAATAAAAAAAAAACACAAAATAAATTATAAAAAAAAATACAAATTAAAAATTCTTCTATGGAATTGAAATAAAAAATCTACAAATACAATTTTTAGTAAAAACCCTTTTTCTACAAAATTCCATTCCATTCAAAATCTAATATCATAATTTTTACAATTTTGTTTATAAAATTTCTTCTATAAAATTCCATTTATATTCAAAATCTTTCCAAATTTTGTTTATCTTCGTTTTTTCTGTTTTTTTTTTGTAATCATCCTATTTGCTAAGCATTAAATTTACTATTATTAACTAATGTTTAAATATTAAATATTGTTTCAAATTAAGAAATCTAAGATTGATGATAAGCAAGCAAGTAAAAAAGAAAAAACAGAACACAATGTTATTGTTAATGTTTATACATAAGTTAAATAAATTTAATAAATAAATATTTTAACAAAAGCCACTTGTTTCATTATTAGATTAGGTTTTTTTTCTGTATAACCCAAAGTCACTAAATTGGTTCAGAAAATAGGATTTTCTCAAAATTGAAGAATCGAAAGAAGAAACTATTTGGCAAATTTTTCAGGAATGTAATAAGGTATGGAAACGACTTTGGTATCAAATTAAAGGTCGATTTTGTTGAAAATTTTCTCAGTCGTAGAGTTTCTGAATCTGAACAAGATGGTGTTTTAATTTTTTTGATTAAACACATAGTTTGGGAGAAATTTGGTTCAGAAAATGGGATTTTCTCAAAATTGGAATCGAAAGTCAGTTGAAACTATTTGGCAAATTTTTCAGGAAGGCAATAAGGTATGGAAACGAGTGTGGTATCAAATTAAAGGTCGACTTCTGGGCTTCTATTAGTCCACTGAAAGTTTTTTAATTTTTAGAGTGAAAAATAGTTTGGGGTATTTTGAAAACAGAAAATGGGGTTTTCTCAAAATTGTAGATTTGGAAGTCAATTGAAATTATTTGGCCAATTTTTCTGGAACGAAATAAGGTATCGGGTGTGGTATCAATTTAAAGCTAGACTTGAGTACGATAATTAACCCTCTGAGACTTATATGCTACAATCATTTTCACCGGATTTATTTTGTATTCGATGGGACACTCTCAAAATTCATTTTTTGACTATTATTCTGAAATGGCTAATGTTATATAAACTTTAGATGGTTATAATTACATAATTTCCAAGGCAGAATATACCCATGAGCAAAATATTTGAAAATTCGAAAATAATTTTTTTGACCAAAAAAAAAACCAAGGGGTTAACCCATCCAAATTTTAGATTTTTTTGAAAAAATAGATTTTGTTGAAAATTGTCTCCGTCGTAGCGTATCTGAATCTGAACAAGATGGTGTTTTAATTTTTTTGATTGAACAAATAGTTTGGGAGAAATTTGGTTCAGAAAATGGGATTTTCTCAAAATTGAAGAATCGAAAGTCAGTTGAAACTATTTGGCAAATTTTTCAGGAAGGGAATAAGGTATGGAAACGAGTATGGCATCAAATTAAAGGTCGACTTCTGGGCTTCTATTAATCCTCTGAAAGTTTTTTAATTTTTAGAGTGAAAAATAGTTTGGGGTATTTTGAAAACAGAAAATGGGGTTTTCTCAAAATTGTAGATTTGGAAGTCAATTGAAATTATTTGGCCAATTTTTCTGGAACGAAATAAGGTATCGGGACGAGTGTGGTATCAATTTAAAGCTAGACTTGAGTACGATAATAAACCCTCTGAAACTTCTATTCTACAATCATTTTCACAGGACTTATTGTGTATTCGATGGGGCACTCTCAAAATCGCATAATACACCTAAGAGCAAAAGATTTGAAAATTCGAAAATATTTTTTTTGACCAAAAAAAAAACCAAGGGGTTAACCCATCCAAATTTTAGATTTTTTTGAAAAAATAGATTTTGTTGAAAAGTGTCTCAGTCGTAGATTATCTGAATCTGAACAAGACGGTGTTTTCATTTTTTTGATTGAACCAATAGGTTGGGAGAAATTGTGAACAGAAAATGGGATTTTTTCAAAATTGGCGAATCGAAAGACAGTTGAAACTATTTGGCAAATTTTTCAGGAACGAAATAAGGTATCGGGACGAGTGTGGTACCAATTTAAAGCTAGACTTGAGTACGATAATTAACCCTCTGAAACTTCTATTCTACAATCATTTTCACAGGACTTATTGTGTCTTCAATGGGCCACTCTCAAAATGCATTTTTTGACTATTATTATGTAATGGCTAATGTTATAGAAACTTTAGATGGTTATAATTATATAATTTGCAAGGCAGAATACACTCAAGAGCAAAATATTTGAAAATTCGAAAATAATTTTTTTGACCAAAAAAAAAACCAAGGGGTTAACCCATCAGAATTTTCGATTTTTTTGAAAAAATAGATTTTGTTGAAAATTGTCTCAGTCGTAGCATATCTGAATCTGAACAAGATGGTGTTCACATTTTTTTGCTTGAACAAATATTTTGGGAGAAATTCGGTTCAGAAAATGGGATTTTCTCGAATTTGAAGAATCGAAAGTCAGTTGAAACTATTTGGCAAATTTTTCAGGAATAAGGTATGGAAACGAGTTTGGTATCAAATTAAAGGTCGGCTTCTGGGCTTATATTAATCCACTGAAAGTTGTTTAATTTTTTTGTATTTTTGGTATTTTGAGAACAGAAAATGGGGGTTTCTCAAAGTTGTAGATTTGAAAGTCCATTGAAATTATTTGGCCAATTTTTCTGGAACGAAATAATGTATCGGGACGAGTGTGGTATCAATTTAAAGCTAGACTTGAGTACGATAATTAACCCTCTGGGACTTCTATGCTACAATCATTTTCACAGGACTTATTGTGTATTCGATGGGGCACTCTCAAAATGATTTTTTTAACTATAATTCTGTAATGGCTAATGTTATAGAAACTTTATATGGTTATAATTACATAATTTCGATCGCATAATACACCTAAGAGCAAAAGATTTGAAAATTCGAAAATATTTTTTTTGACCAAAAAAAAAACCAAGGGGTTAACCCATCCAAATTTTCGATTTTTTTGAAAAAATAGATTTGGTTGAAAATTGTCTCAGTCGTAGGATATGTGAATCTGAACAAGATGGTGTTTTCATTTTTTTGATTAAACAAATAGTTTGGGAGAAATTTGGTTCACAAAATGGGATTTTCTCAAAATTGAAGAATCGAAAGTCAGTTGAAATTATTTGGTCAATTTTTCAGGAAGGGAAGAAGGTATGGACACGAGTGTGGTATCAAATTAAAGCTCGGCTTTTGGGCTATTAACAATCCATTGAGAGTAGTTTAATTGTTTAGAGTGAACAAATAGTTTGGCGTATTTTGGGAACAGAAAATTGGGATTTCTCAAAATTGTAGATTTAGAAGTCAATTGAAATTATTTGGCCAATTTTTCAGGAACGAAATAAGGTATCGGGACGAGTGTGGTATCAATTTAAAGCTAGACTTGAGTACGATAATTAACCCTCTGAGACTTCTATGCTACAATCATTTTCACAGGACTTATTGTGTATTCGATGGGGCACTCTCAAAATGATTTTTTTAACTATAATTCTGTAATGGCTAATGTTATAGAAACTTTATATGGTTATAATTACATAATTTCGATCGCATAATACACCTAAGAGCAAAAGATTTGAAAATTCGAAAATATTTTTTTTGACCAAAAAAAAAACCAAGGGGTTAACCCATCAAAATTTTCGATTTTTTTGAAAAAATAGTTTTTGTTGAAAATTGTCTCAGTCGTAGCGTATGTGAATCTGAACAAGACGGTGTTTTTTTTATTGAACACATAGTTTGGGAGAAATGTGGTTCAGAAAATGGGATTTTTTCAAAATTACGAGACAAAACATTCGCCATAGGAATTAGATCCCTTTCCGCTTAAGGAGAGTGGTTGACTGCTTTCTGGCAAAGGCTATTTGTTATTGTTGATTTTTTTCGTCTTATTATTTTCTTAAACTATTCTTTACCTTATTTTTTCAAATTTAAAAATTTATGATTGTCGTTTTATGAACGTACAGTGTACTTCTCTCATAAACGGACACCTCTCATAAACGAACACTTTTTCAGTACCATTCCGCTTCAGTCCTCTTGTGTACTTCTCTCATAAACGGACACCTCTCATAAGCGGGCACAAATCCCAGTTCCTTAGGTGTCCGCTAATGCGAGAGTACACTGTATTATGATAATATTTTGTCCTCATTATTTTTTTTAATAGTCTCAGAAAAATGAATACAAATAATGTGAAACTATGATTTTGGACATATGATGTTTTAATGATTTTGTGACAGTAATAGTGGTTTTATCTGTATAACAGTTGAATGCATTAGAAACCGGTATTAAGCAACGCTACTCAACGATGCACAATAGTAGCAAGACTGCTTAGCCTAGACATTAACCGTTTTCCCATTCACAATAGTATTTTGAATTTAAATCCAGCCAAGGCATTGGCGTTTCTTTGTGGTGATGCCACTGTTCACATCTGGAGGGCTTTGAAAGGAAATAAAAATAATGATTTCAATGTCTGTCGCTCAATTCTTCAAGAGTCTTATAACTCCAAGAAAGGATTTTTCCAGGAGAGCCGTTTAAATTTTTTTAATTGACTTTTAATTGGCATATATAAGAAAAACCAGAGGTTTTCTGAACAAAATAGAGACATGCGAGATTTACATTCCCACTCAGGCCAAGTGCTCTGGAGCACGGGGACAAAGTGTGGACGATGAATGACTCCAGTCAATGCCGATTTGTGAGTGGAGTTAGATGGACAGAATGGATTTCAAAACACGCAAGATCCAGGGTCGCAACCCCTCTCGAAGAGGGAGATTGCGCCCACACAGGGAGTTTATAGCCCCAGGCGTACTGGCTTTGCTTGGTATTCATGTGAGGGGGGCGATGGTTCAGGCCATCATGCTGATAAACGTATGTGTAATGCTCAACCAGCAAAGTGTGTTTCCTTTCAGCTGTAGCATACTCAAATTCAACAAAAAATTTCAACAATCACAACTCCCTCGTTCCTCGCTCCAAATGTCCTTCGTTCCTCGTTCCCCGCTACAAATGTCCCTCTTTCCGCCTTTCAAAATCCCCCCTTTCTCGATAGCTAGAATTTTCCCCCTCGGGGGCATCAGATAAAATTTGCAATTATATCACCGAATAACTTCCTTTTACAAAAAAAATAAAAACAAAACGGGAATCTAATACATCGCATCCACCCACAGTTCTCCATATTCATTCCATTTCGAAATTTCTCCCTTTTACTTCAATTATTACAATAGCTGCAATTTGTATATTTCACAAATTGTTATTATTAATATTCGTTTTAACGAAAGGGAAACCGATGCAACACTGACCAACTGGACGGATGGATGGATGTTGGCCAAATACCCAAATGACTATGAGGGCAAAAGTGGGACCACGGTTCGGGTTGCCTTGTGATACATTAACACCCTTTTTTTGCCAGCGCAAAGTAAATATAACAAAATAATATTACACCAAATGGTGCACAGTGGTTTGGAAATATTCCAAAAAAATTAAAAAAAAAAGTCATCAGGGACTTAGGACCAAGTCATCAGGGATTTAGGACGAAGTCATCAGGGATTTAGGACCAAGTCATCAGGGATTTCGAACGAAGACCTCAGGGACTTAGGACCAAGTCATCAGGGATTTATGACCAAGTCATCAGGGATTTAGGACCAATTCATCATGACTTAGGACGAAGTCATCAGGGATTTATTACCAAGTCATCAGGGATTTAGGACCAAGTCATCAGGGATTTATGACCAAGTCATCAGGGATTTAGGACCAAGTCATCAGGGATTTAGGACGAAGTCATCAGGGATTTAGGACCAAGTCATCATGACTTAGGACGAAGTCATCATGACTTAGGACGAAGTCATCAGGAATTTAGGACCAAGTCATCAGGGATTTAGGACCAAGTCATCAGGGATTTAGGACCAAGTCATCAGGGACTTAGGACCAAGTCATCAGGGACTTAGGACCAAGTCATCAGGGATTTAGGACCAAGTCATCAGGGATTTAGGACCAAGTCATCAGGGACTTAGGACCAAGTCATCAGGGACTTAGGACCAATTCATCAGGGATTTAGGACCAAGTCATCAGGGATTTAGGACCAAGTCATCAGGGACTTAGGACCAAGTCATCAGGGACTTAGGACCAAGTCATCAGGGATTTAGGACCAAGTCATCAGGGACTTCACACGAAGTCACCAATTCATGGAATCAGGTCATGAGAAAAATAGGGAAAAGTCATACGAACATGGAATAGTTTGATCGGTTGTTGAGAATAAAATCGTCAGGAAAATAGAACAAAGTCAACTGTGAATTGGAAAATTAGGACAAAGGCAGCAGAAAATTGGAATCAGGTCAAGAGCAAAAATAGGGAGAAGTCATACGAACATGGAATAGTTTGATCGGTTGTTTAGAATAAACTCTTCAGAAAAATAGGACTAAAGTCAACGGTGAACTGGGAGATTAGGACAAAGACAGTAGAAAATTGGCATCAGGTCAACAGAAAAAATAGGGAAAAGTCATCATAGGAGAAATTCGTCAGGAAAATAGGATTGGTAGATTAGGACAAAGAAGACAGAAACTTATAATCAGTAGTGGCCAGGGAAATAGGATAAAGTGATCGGGGTCTTAGGGTAAAGTCGCCTGGGACTTAGGTTAAAGTCATCAGGGACTTAGGTTAAATTGATCAGAGAATTGGAAGAACTGACTTATCGTATAGTTTTTTTTGGAAATGATCAATTCTGGAATTTGGCCCAAATTATTCTCTCTCTCTTAGTTTCAATCTTTTTAACCCAAAATAAACCCTAGTGGTTCTATAAAGGGTGTTTTTTATTGAGGTATAGAACTTCGAATTGAAATAAAACACAAGAAAATCGTTTTAATGTTTTTGCTGTTTGGCTTTATTGGAAGGATAATTTTATGCCATTAATGTTTAAATATGATTTCGGGCATGTGGCCGCCGCGGCTGGCTCGAATAAAGCCAATTCTACAGGTCCAATTTTCAACCACTTGTTGGAACCACAACTCAAAATCGTCGGTTATCATGGCTCTATACCGGTCTCCATTAACGGTAACTGACTCTCCAGCATTATTTCGGACGAAGTATGGCCCAATGACTCCACCAGCCCATAGAGCACACCAAACAGTCAGTTTTTGTGGATGTAATGGCATAAAATGGACGGAGCTTGCGGTGAACTTGGCGAACTGAACCATTACTTTCGAAATAAATTTGCACGATTTGCAAGCGTTGTTCTTGTGTCAACCTGTTCATGATGAAATGGCAAACCAAACTAAATATTAATCACTTGACAGCTGACAAAATGGCCGCCAGTTAAAAAAGTGATGCCAACTTAAAGTTCTATACCCGAATAAAAAACACCCTTCAGAACTGAAAATGTTAACCAAATCAAAAGTCTTTGAATCTGGCCCGCTGAAGTCCGGCGATTGTGAAACACTGTGCGGCGGGCCGGTATGCGTTATAGTCTGGCTGCCAGCCTGCCCGCCTTGTCGTCCTGCAAAGTAACACATTTTACATGATGTTGCGAAAAAAAAACGAAGAATAAAACATTAACAGGGGCTGTCCAATACTGGAGTGTAACAGAAAGTTGGGAGGGGAGGGGAGGAGAGTTTTCGATACGTTGTCTGGCAACCCGCTGATGACCCATTCACACCCTTTTTTTCTTGGCCGGCTTTTTCCAAAACTGCACACACATGGAAGGACAATTTTTCAAGGGATTTGTTGGTTATATATTTTGTATATAAGCTCTAGTATGTGCTTACAATGGCTGCCAGACGATCTACATGCGGCCACATACATAAAGGGCAGCCATATGCATATGGATGTGTGTCTGTCTGTCTGTCTGTCTATGTCCTTTTCTATATAAAAACATAAATATATGCGGCATCGAATTAAAATCAGACAAATGGCAAAACGACCAAACCGAGTTTTGTTGCGTCGGCGCTGTCGCGCCAGACAGTAGTCATGGTTTCCACTCCAACTGCCGGCCTTCGACTGGCCCAAACTCCGGCTTGTTCGCCAACTCCCTGGGATTTTCATCATTCGGCACGAAGCGGTATCGTGCATGGTTCGCCATCATCGTATATGAGTCGAAAATCTGTATCCCATGAAATGGAAATGTGGAGTTTGATTGTCGTGCTGGTTTTCGTTCTCGCTGTCGTCGTCGTCGCCGTTTCGTATATATAGAAATTCCAGACTTTCGCTTTGGTTTCCATGTATACATGACTTGTATGTGTTTCTTTTTTTTTTTTCGGAGTTTCTATTTATCCGCCTTTCAGTTTTCCCTTATTTTCCCATATAATTTGTTAGTGTATTTGTTGGTGAAGTTGTCCAAACTCCAGCATAGCTGAGGAGAGAAAGGGGGCGCAGTGGCCATGGCCAGTGTAGTGAGAGAGAGTGAAGTTTTGCATATTTTCGCTGCAGAAAGTATGTCTGTGTAACAGCTAGGACAACTTGTCTATGTGAGTGTTGGAGTGTTGATTTTACAAATAAATGATAACGTGGCGGATGCGGAAATCTCTCTTGTACTTCCAAAGTCTCCAACTCTCTCTCTTGCTCAGACACTCTCACACACACACGTGGTTTGACTGATTATTTCTCGAATGTTCAAGTTCAATGGCGGAAGGAGTTTTTTTATATTTTTTCTGTTGTTTTCGAAACAGAAACAGAAAAATAAAGCCAGACAGTCCTTTCATATATCCCCGAAAGTCATATATCTAAGAAATGTTCTCCATTCAGAGGACTTCAAAAGGAAAAGTTCATTAAAAGCGAAAATATGCCCAAACGGCCTTGCTTCCCTTTTCGAAACGGACCCGATTTATTTCTCTTGATATTTACTTTTACAGAAATTGTTGGAAAAATTCGAGCTGTTGGAACAAGTTAGTCATGTGAAGAATAAAACCCATGCATGTCGCTCAAGAACAACTGAGAATATGGCTGCTGTAGCCCAAAGTTTTGAAGAAAACCCAGGTTTATCAATTCCTCTTGGATCCTTGGAATTGGGCAAACAAACATTTCACAAACGTCATAGTATTTTGCCTAAAGACTTGGGTCTTAAGGCTCATAAAGTTCAGTTAACACAAGAACTTAAGCCGGCCGATCATCAGCAACGTGGTGTCTTTGCTGATTAGGTCCTTGAAATGCATGAAAATGATCCGGACTTCCATCGACAAAAACATCTTGACTGATGAGGCCCATTGCCACCTCGGTGGCTAAGTCAATAAGCGAAATTGTCGCATCTGGGGCTCGGAAAAACCAAGAGAAGCCTCGCCATCCTCAACGTTTGTCTGTTTGCTGGGGTTTATGGTCCGGCGGGATCATCTCTTGTTCAAAAACCCTGTACTTTATTGAATTTAATACAAATGCTTCGTCTCAAATACTTAATAATAACACCGTGTTACAAAAAATTGATTTTTTTCTGTCCTATGAACCAAATGCACATATTCGGAAAGAGGGGAAAAAATAAAAATACACGTGTATCGGCGATTATCATGTACACGTCAGACTCGTGGAAATGTCTGTATCACGTCAAATTTTTTAAAAACAAATTTTATCAATTCTCAGATTTTCCCCAATCTTTTAATATATATTTACCCTCGACACTGATTCACTGATTCACTGATACACTGATTCCCTGATTCACTGACTCTGTCACGCAGTACGTAGGAATTTAAATAGGCATTCTATAATAATTCTATAAATAATAATAATAAAAAAAATAATATTTTTTTTTGTACAGAAATTGTGTTTTCCCCAAATTTTTTTTTTACCAAAATTTTTTTTTTCCAAAATTTTTTTTTTACAATTTTTTTTTTCAACAAAATTTTTTTTTTCCACAAAAATTTTTTTTTCAACAAATTTTTTTTTTTTTCAACAAAATTTTTTTTTTCAGCAAACATTTTTTTTTCAACAAAAATTTTTTTTTTAACAAACATTTTTTTTTTCAACAAAATATTTTTTTTTTCCACAAAAATTTTTTTTTTCAACAAATTTTTTTTTTTTTCAACAAAATTTTTTTTTTTTCAACAAAAATTTTTTTTTCAGCAAAAATTTTTTTTCCACAAATTTTTTTTTTCCAATTTTATTTTTTTCCGAAATTTTTTTTTACAAAATAGTTTTCTCAAAATATTTTTTACAAAATTTTTAAAATTAAGTAACAAATACTTTCTCAAGCAAATTAACGGGCGCCATAGGCGCATTACAACTTACTAGTTTTTATTATATTTGAAAAAAAAAATTGTTTTTCACTTTTCTTAGCATAACTTTAAGAGACTCCAAATTTTTAAACTACTTAAGCGTAACGAAAAAAAAATGTTTTTTGAACTGAAACCTTAAAAAAAACGATAACCATTAAAAAAAAAAAAAAAAATAGGAAAATCTGAGAATTGATAAAAATTTATTTTTTAAAAAAATTTAAGTGATACAGACATTTCCACGAGTCTGCCTGCCAAAAATCAGCTCAATTGGTTCACTGAAAAAGGGTTAAAAATCGGTCCAAACACAGGCCACTAAAAAAAAAACTTAAAAAAAAAGAATTCTGTATTTTTATTTTGTATCCCCTTTCCGAAAAAGTAAATTTGGTTCATAGAACAGAATGTGTGTAACACGGTGTAATGAGTTACATTTGCAGTCAAACAAACATTGTTTCGAAACATTACTTGCATTACTTGATACAACCTCCAAACACGTGAATTACTTGTGTGTAAACCTTTAAGAAGGACAGATTTTTCAGCGTGTGGTATTGAGCAGTGTCGACAGGTCACACTTTTCTTTGTCTGGACCCTCCAGCTGTAAAGACATTTCCACTGTGTCCGCAGTGTCGACGGTTCAGGCTTTTGTGCGAGTAGCGTTGATCCTTTGAATGGGCCTGCTCAGGGTTGTCTTGGCTCTCTTTAGTATTTACTTCCTTGACTTTCGTTTTCATGGGTACTACGCAGTGTCGAAGGGTCTAAATGTTGTTGCCAATAGTGGCCAACTTTTAAGTGGTCATGCCTTGGTGCTGACATTTTTGTCCATGGCACTGCGCAGTGTCGACCGGACGCACTCTCGGTGTCACTATGTCGTCTTGGTCATTGTTTCGTGGTACTGCGCAGTGCCGTCTTGGACTCATTTCACTAGTTACTTTGCTTGGACCAATATTTAGCACTGCCCGAAAGATGACTACTTGGAATACGTGGAACACGAAAACATGTCGTTCTTTTATGAAAAAAATGGACAATTGTTGATAACAAAAAAAAAATGTTTGAGTCTTTTAATAATAATCTTAATAATACTGGTGTAAAATTAATTAATTTTTAATTGTGATAAAACAATTTTTGTAATTGCAACCAACTTTGTGATGGTTCTGTGAAAGTTGTTGGCTTTACTGTTCCCTAAGCCATTCATCTAGAAATCTCGCTGTCTGCTTTCAAAGATGACAGGACATATTTCCATTTGCCTGCATGGCCTTCCACAATTTTCATATTTCAATTCCGCATTAAAAATTCCGCTTCAATACGAAGAAACAACTGAAAGAAAACTTCCCTTATGCAGAAAATGTGTGAGACCGACCCCAACCCACACCCCCCTCCCAAATGTCTGCCTTAAAAGCGGAGAGCAAGAATTCAGCCAAAATATCCTGGTGACTGCATAAACATCTACCAAATTGTATATGTGTGTGTGTGTGTGTGCGGTTTATTATCCTCTTTTGGATTTTAATGTCAGAGTGTGTGTTCGTTGTAGACACAAGAGTATGGGTATGTCTGTGTATGTGTGCCTTGCCTTTTCACAAAATGTGTCTGCATTTCCTTGTATTGCGAAATGCTACCATTTCATAACCAAGTTGAATATCCTGTACATGTCTCGGTATGTGTGCGCAAGGGTAAGTGTACATGGACGTGTGAGTGTGTGTGTGTATGTGCCTGTGTAAAGCTATGTCTGAGAATATTGTGTATTGTGTTGTGTTTGGTCAGTAACAAAGTGTGAGTCTGCCAGACAACACCCCACCTTGGGTTTTACGGGTATTAAGGACCACCACTCACTCACACACTCGCTCACTTACCGACTCATGGACTCATAATAAGGATTTGGGTTGTTGCCATTAAATGGGGTTTCATTTATTTGTGTTTTTCCTTGACAATTTGTGTGTGCTTCTAGTCCCTGTTAGACTTATTTCGAAATTGATGGTATAACTGGGACTCTGTCATGTCTGGGATGTCTATGGACAAGCCAAACAATTTCTTGTGATCCTTCATAAAGTCACCATAGTTCGAAAAATGTCTGCAGTTGCAAGTTATTCTTCCCAAGGAGGAAAAATCGCACTTCGCCGTCCATATGTCGACTACTTATGCGGCATGGATTAAGGGTGGACAGTGTTAATATTGAGATGAGAACTTCGTAGAGACAATTAATTTGAAACTTCCAGACGTTTTTTTGCTGGGCTACGGTGAGCTCCACAAATCTCTTGCTGGGTTGGTGAGCTCACCTATATCTTGGGTCGAGACATTTTTGAGAAAAACTAAAATAAAATAAAATAAAATAAAATAAAATAAAATAAAATAAAATAAAATAAAATAAAATAAAATAAAATAAAATAAAATAAAATAAAATAAAATAAAATAAAATAAAATAAAATAAAATAAAATAAAATAAAATAAAACAAAATAAAACAAAATAAAATAAAATAAAATAAAATAAAATAAAATAAAATAAAATAAAATAAAATAAAATAAAATAAAATAAAATAAAATAATATAAAATAAAATAAAATAAAATAAAATAAAATAAAATAAAATAAAATAAAATAAAATAAAATAAAATAAAATAAAATAAAATAAAATAAAATAAAATAAAATAAAATAAAATAAAATAAAATAAAATAAAATAAAATAAAATAAAATAAAATAAAATAAAATAAAATAAAATAAAATAAAATAAAATAAAATAAAATAAAATAAAATAAAATAAAATAAAATAAAATAAAATAAAATAAAATAAAATAAAATAAAATAAAATAAAATAAAATAAAATAAAATAAAATAAAATAAAATAAAATAAAATAAAATAAAATAAAATAAAATAAAATAAAATAAAATAAAATAAAATAAAATAAAATAAAATAAAATAAAATAAAATAAAATAAAATAAAATAAAATAAAATAAAATAAAATAAAATAAAATAAAATAAAATAAAATAAAATAAAATAAAATAAAATAAAATAAAATAAAATAAAATAAAATAAAATAAAATAAAATAAAATAAAATAAAATAAAATAAAATAAAATAAAATAAAATAAAATAAAATAAAATAAAATAAAATAAAATAAAATAAAATAAAATAAAATAAAATAAAATAAAATAAAATAAAATAAAATAAAATAAAATAAAATAAAATAAAATAAAATAAAATAAAATAAAATAAAATAAAATAAAATAAAATAAAATAAAATAAAATAAAATAAAATAAAATAAAATAAAATAAAATAAAATAAAATAAAATAAAATAAAATAAAATAAAATAAAATAAAATAAAATAAAATAAAATAAAATAAAATAAAATAAAATAAAATAAAATAAAATAAAATAAAATAAAATAAAATAAAATAAAATAAAATAAAATAAAATAAAATAAAATAAAATAAAATAAAATAAAATAAAATAAAATAAAATAAAATAAAATAAAATAAAATAAAATAAAATAAAATAAAATAAAATAAAATAAAATAAAATAAAATAAAATAAAATAAAATAAAATAAAATAAAATAAAATAAAATAAAATAAAATAAAATAAAATAAAATAAAATAAAATAAAATAAAATAAAATAAAATAAAATAAAATAAAATAAAATAAAATAAAATAAAATAAAATAAAATAAAATAAAATAAAATAAAATAAAATAAAATAAAATAAAATAAAATAAAATAAAATAAAATAAAATAAAATAAAATAAAATAAAATAAAATAAAATAAAATAAAATAAAATAAAATAAAATAAAATAAAATAAAATAAAATAAAATAAAATAAAATAAAATAAAATAAAATAAAATAAAATAAAATAAAATAAAATAAAATAAAATAAAATAAAATAAAATAAAATAAAATAAAATGAAATAAAATAAAATAAAATAAAATGAAATAAAATAAAATAAAATAAAATAAAATAAAATAAAATAAAATAAAATGAAATAAAATAAAATAAAATAAAATAAAATAAAATAAAATAAAATAAAATAAAATGAAATGAAATGAAATGAAATGAAATGAAATGAAATGAAATGAAATGAAATGAAATGAAATGAAATGAAATGAAATGAAATGAAATGAAATGAAATGAAATGAAATGAAATGAAATGAAATGAAATGAAATGAAATGAAATGAAATGAAATGAAATGAAATGAAATGAAATGAAATGAAATGAAATGAAATGAAATGAAATGAAATGAAATGAAATGAAATGAAATGAAATGAAATGAAATGAAATGAAATGAAATGAAATGAAATGAAATAAAATAAAATAAAATGAAATGAAATGAAATGAAATGAAATAAAATAAAATAAAATAAAATAAAATAAAATAAAATAAAATAAAATAAAATAAAATGAAATGAAATGAAATGAAATGAAATGAAATGAAATAAAATAAAATAAAATAAAATAAAATGAAATGAAATGAAATGAAATGAAATGAAATGAAATAAAATAAAATAAAATAAAATAAAACAAAATAAAATAAAATAAAATAAAATAAAATAAAATAAAATAAAATAAAATAAAATAAAATAAAATAAAATGAAATGAAATGAAATAAAATAAAATAAAATAAAATAAAATAAAATAAAATAAAATAAAATGAAATGAAATGAAATGAAATGAAATGAAATGAAATGAAATAAAATAAAATAAAATAAAATGAACAAGACAGTCTTTAGACAGACAGTTAACCAAAATGGTACCCCTATGACCAGGATTTCAAAATAGGATGGTAATCCGGGATATTAACCCGGGATGGAAAACTGGGATGGTAAATCATACGTAAACCAGGATGTTAAATTAGGATGGTAAACCGGGATGTTAACCCAGAATGGTAATACAGGATGTTAAATTAGGTTGGCAACCCTGTATTGTAAACCAGAATGATGTCAGCTAAAAGTGTTCAACGTCTTTAAACTTACATTCTTGATACCATAAAACTTGCGATAAGTGAGTCCCTTGTTAACACGCCACCCCCTTTCTATCCACCACTTAATATGAAGACTTTAGTTTTTGGTTCAGTTACATAAGTTTTTCTTTCTTTTTACTAAATAAAAAATTACATATTTTTACATAAGTTTTGAAAGTGTTTTTTCCCCGTTCCTTCCAATTGTCAGCGACAACCCACTACTCCAATTGCAGAGAGAGAGAGAGCAAAAACCAAAAAACAACCACTATTTACTGTCGTAATGTCACCATGCAGAGTCACTAACAGTGTCACTGTCACTGTCGCTGTTGCCGTCGCAATAGTATCTAGAATTTCATTATCAGTTTCATTGTTGGATGCACTTTGTTGCTTTGTTCATGATTTTAATGATTTCCCTTTCTACCAATGTCTGCGGCGAAAAATGCTCTATCACAGGCAACGGCAATCGTACACACACACTCACACGCACACTGACACAATATATTTTACATTTTAAGCTTTTCATTCGGTTACAAACGAACGTGTACACACTGAACACTGTTGGCCTGGTTGGGGTTTCATTGTAGAGCAACAACAACAAAAAAGTGGCAATAGCAACGATAACAGCAAGTTATACAGTCGCTGGTCGGGGTATTATGTCAGAGACGGCTTCCACAAGCAGAACTCACAGAAAATACAATTTCAAGCCTGTGGAGAGAGTGTGTTTGCAGATATGAGAGAGGGGAAAACAAAAGGGTTTCCCAGTGAAATTGGCTACGCATGAAATCTTCCCACTCCGACAAATCAGCTTCAAATATTTATTTAAAAGGCTCTACCAGTGGAGGATGGAAGCCCAAACTCGATTATCTGATTCAGGCCGGACAACTGTTGAGCAAATCCTCACTCACAGCCAAGGGTAAGCAAAAGATTTTTCTCAAGCAAAACGCTGAAGATGTGAGCGCAGACAAAGTACAATCTGAAGACTTTGCGTGGGGTAGCGTTCAAGAACATAAAATATTGGCGGCATTTGGAATTTTTTTTATAAATCTCAACTCTACGACAAATCCTGAAAAAGTTCTATGAGAGCCAAAACTCTCTGCATATAGAATTTATTTAAAAACCTCTACTAGTAAAGGATTGAAGCCCAAACGGATTCAGCTCTAGCAGACAGAACAAATCGCCAATATCTTTACACTCTGTCAAATCCTGGAAAATTTCCCATTGAAAAGCAAATTGGTGAAGGTCTGGCCGATGGTAAACGAGTACAAGACAAAATGTCTGCTTGCAACGGGCCAAAAAAAACCTCTCCATGAGGGGAATAGAAGTAGTAGAAGTATTTTGTCTACCCCTACATTAGGATCATGCCTCTTCGTACAAAGCAAACAATATAAGAACCGTTTCCCCCTCTTGACGAACTGAAACCGGCTTATTCTACCCATGCTTCCCTACATTCGAAGAACTTGTCTACCTCGACGCCGTCTTCAATAGAAGGAATGAAAGTCAGCGTCAAAACAAAGGGAAGCATCACTTCAAACAGCAAACAGTTTCAGAAAGAAGCCCTCTCCCGGCAAACAATAATCTTAATCTCCCCGTAGTACTTATGGCACCCAAACCTGGGTAACTTGCGAAAGCAGATTTCAAGATACAAGTTCTTCAAAAAAACTTCTTAATCCGAATTATAGACCTTAAAAGAACCAGCTACTTGAGGTTTTTATGGCGCCCAAACCTGGGCTACTTGCGAAAGCAGATTTCAAGAGAAAAGTTCTTCGAAAAAACTTCTTAATGAGGAGTCTAGACCTTAAAAGAACCAGCTACTTGAGGTTTTTATGGCGCCCAAACCTGGGCTACTTGCGAAAGCAGATTTCAAGAGAAAAGTTCTTCGAAAAAACTTCTTAATGAGGAGTCTAGACCTTAAAAGAACCAGCTACTTGAGGTTTTTATGGCGCCCAAACCTGGGTTACTTGCAAAAGCAAATTTTAAGAGAAATGTTATTCGAAAAAAACTTCTTAATCCGAAGTATAGACCTTGAAAGAACCACCTACTTGAGGTTTTTATGGCGCCCAAACCTGGGTTACTTGCAAAAGCAAATTTTAAGAGAAATGTTATTTGAAAAAACTTCTTATTGAGGAGTATACACCATGAATGAACGAGCTAATTGAGGTTTTTATGGCGCCCAAACCTGGGCTACTTAAGAAAGCAAATTTTAAGAGAAATGTTATTCGAAAAAAACTACTTAATCCGAAGTATAGACCTTGAAAGAACCAGCTACTTGAGGTTTTTATGGCGCCCAAACCTGGGCTACTTGCGAAAGCAGATTTCAAGAGAAATGTTATTCGAAAAAACTTCTTAATGAGGAGTCTAGACCTTGAAAGAACCACCTACTTGAGGTTTTTATGGCGCCCAAACCTGGGCTACTTGCGAAAGCAGATTTTAAGAGAAAAGTTCTTCGAAAAAAACTTCTTAATGAGGAGTCTAGACCTTGAAAGAACCAGCTTCGTTAAGATCCCTGGCTGGCTGTAATTATTCCGACGCATCCTGTACAAAAAGATTGTGCTGCGGGAAATGTAAGTACGAGTGGATACGGCAAAAATTAATACTTCATACGGATGAGTGAATTACACGTTTCAGATGTGCATGTATTGTGAGTGAGTACATGGGTGGATGTGACCGTTGTTGGTATTACCAACACCGACACAGAAACCATTTTTGGTACAGTTTACCAATGTGTTTTTTTTTTTTGTATCTACATGCGACTCTTTGAGTGTGTCTGTGTGGCAACAACAAAACAAGCAGCAAAAGCAATTGCTCCACTACCCCAAAGTGTTGCAAACGATGAAAGTCAGTGTCACATACAGCAGCACACCAACAACATTTCGCCGGTACGGCTTGCAAGGGCTTATTGGTGGCATGCCAACAAAATAGAACCCGGCGACACTGGGGGAGTGTTGCGAGTCCGTATTTAAGCGAGTTGGCTGACGACAGGGTTGTTGTTGTTGACTGCAGCGTGTAAGGAGTAGCCAACGAACGGTTGACTAGTTTAAGCCCAGCCAAGAACCGCAAACGAGCAAGAAATGACTCTGAAAACTCTGAGTTGGGGACAAATTTAGCTGTAAGCGAAATTTCGCATGCAACACAAGACTGCTACAACTTCTCACTCTGTCCCCGTTTTGCCAACGATTGCCAATGGATATGTTAGGGGCGAACCAAAGGCCCTGTTGGTTTTTTTTGTTTTTTTTTTGCATGTGTTTGCTCAGAAACAACCCTTCTCCGGTTGTCGCCGCTCCGCCTCTGTGTGTTGCTGTGTGCACCAACGATATGCTGGCCACACAGTTCTCGTCGTCCTTCCTTGTTTGCCAGCGCCGCCAGTTTCTATGAATGGCTGCTCCAGTCCAGTGTTGGCGGCGATGGTGTACGTGCTAAAAAGCATGAGCAGATCAATGACCTGCATTTACGAAATTCTGAGACAAATTTCAATCGATAAAAATTGCATGGTGTGTGAGTTATGTGCTCTGCCTGGTCGGACGTCGGTACTTTTTGGCCATTGCCACTGTCGCCGCCGCCTAGGCGTGGTAATTGTTTGGTGCTTTGTGTTGCAACATTGGCACGATATTGCATAAAACCACCAGACACACATACCCACTCAGAGTCCGTCATTTGGCTGCAGGAGTTGCGAAATAAGGCGAGAGACAAAAAAACGAAAAACAACGGAAACGCTGGGCAAAAAGAAAAGTATCATAAGGGAAATGAAAATCACCAAAGAAACGGAAAGGTGGCCAAGATTCTTTTTCGGGAAACGATAATAAACAGGAATAAATGAATGAAATTATCATGAAATGGGGAAACTCCCCCTGGGGTACAATGATTGTCGACGAATTTGGGGAAGGAAATTAGAGTGAGTGTTGATGGCAGCAAAATATATTTTTAATCTCACTTATTTGTAATGAAGGGAAAAGAAGGTTCTAAAAATTGGAAAAAAAAAATAGAAAAATGATTAGCTTTAGCTTTAGCTTTAGCTTTAGCTTTAGCTTTAGCTTTAGCTTTAGCTTTAGCTTTAGCTTTAGCTTTAGCTTTAGCTTTAGCTTTAGCTTTAGCTTTAGCTTTAGCTTTAGCTTTAGCTTTAGCTTTAGCTTTAGCTTTAGCTTTAGCTTTAGCTTTAGCTTTAGCTTTAGCTTTAGCTTTAGCTTTAGCTTTAGCTTTAGCTTTAGCTTTAGCTTTAGCTTTAGCTTTAGCTTTAGCTTTAGCTTTAGCTTTAGCTTTAGCTTTAGCTTTAGCTTTAGCTTTAGCTTTAGCTTTAGCTTTAGCTTTAGCTTTAGCTTTAGCTTTAGCTTTAGCTTTAGCTTTAGCTTTAGCTTTAGCTTTAGCTTTAGCTTTAGCTTTAGCTTTAGCTTTAGCTTTAGCTTTAGCTTTAGCTTTAGCTTTAGCTTTAGCTTTAGCTTTAGCTTTAGCTTTAGCTTTAGCTTTAGCTTTAGCTTTAGCTTTAGCTTTAGCTTTAGCTTTAGCTTTAGCTTTAGCTTTAGCTTTAGCTTTAGCTTTAGCTTTAGCTTTAGCTTTAGCTTTAGCTTTAGCTTTAGCTTTAGCTTTAGCTTTAGCTTTAGCTTTAGCTTTAGCTTTAGCTTTAGCTTTAGCTTTAGCTTTAGCTTTAGCTTTAGCTTTAGCTTTAGCTTTAGCTTTAGCTTTAGCTTTAGCTTTAGCTTTAGCTTTAGCTTTAGCTTTAGCTTTAGCTTTAGCTTCAGCTTTAGCTTTAGCTTTAGCTTTAGCTTTAGCTTTAGCTTTAGCTTTAGCTTTAGCTTTAGCTTTAGCTTTAGCTCTTTAGCTATGAAGTGTATTTATTGAGTATTCGCTGGGCCACTCTCAAAATGCATTTTTTGACTATTATTCTGAAATGTTATATAAACTTTAGATGGTTATAATTGCATAATTTCGAATGCCGAATACACCCAAGAGCAAAAGATTTGCAAATTCGAAAATAATTTTTTTGACCAAAAAAAAAACCAAGGGGTTAACCCATCCAAATTTTCGATTTTTTTGAAAAAATAGATTTTGTTGAAAATTGTCTCAGTCGTAGCGTATCTGAATCTGAACAAGATGGTGTTTTCATTTTTTAGATTGAACGAATGATTTGGGAGAAATTTGGTTCAGAAAATGGGATTTTCTCAAAATTGGAATCGAAAGTCAGTTGAAACTATTTGGCAAATTTTTCAGGAAGGCAATAAGGTATGGAAACGAGTGTGGTATCAAATTAAAGGTCGACTTCTCGGCTTCTATTAATCCACTGAAAGTTGTTTAACTTTTTTGAGTGAACAAATAGTTTGGGGTATTTTGATAACAGAAAATGGGGGTTTCTCAAAATTGTAGATTTGAAAGTCAATTGAAATTATTTGGCCAATTTTTCTGGAACGAAATAAGGTATCGGGACGAGTGTGGTATCAATTTAAAGCTAGACTTGAGTACGATAATTAACCCTCTGTGACTTTTAATATAATAATAATTTTCACAGGATTTATTGTGTCTTCAATGGGCCACTCTCAAAATGCATTTTTTGACTATTATTCTGAAATGGCTAATGTTATAGAAACTTTAGATGGTTATAATTAGACATTTTTCAAGGCAGAATACACCCAAGAGCAAAAGATTTGAAAATTCGAAAATAATTTTTTTGACCAAAAAAAAAACCAAGGGGTTAACCCATCCAAATTTTCGATTTTTTTGAAAAAATAGATTTTGTTGAAATTTTACACATGCATGGCCGACCATAATCCGAACAAGATGGTGTTTTCATTTTTTAGATTGAACGAATGATTTGGGAGAAATTTGCTTTAGAAAATGTATTTTCTCAAAATTAGGGTTGTGAAAGTCCCATGACACTATTTTCCTCAGCTATTTGTTCTCAAAATTACTTATTCGAAGTCTATACGAATATTTGTCTCAACTCTTCTATGAGAGACAATTGCCAATTATTCTATGACAGAGAATTCTCAACTAATCGATGAGAGACAATTGCCAATTTTTCTGTGAAAGACAATTTTAGTTATTCTATAAGAGAGAATTGTCAATTATTCTCTGACAATAGTTGACTGTTCTATGACAATAGTTGCTGCAACCGTTCAACTACTCGAGTCATCACCTTCAATGTGTCCCATAGTTATTTGTGCTTTTATTGAAAACGAGGTCATACATTTGTTTCAACCAAAAACCAATGTAAGCGTAAAAAATTAATATAATTTGCCATAAACCACCCCACTATACCAAAAAAATAATCTCCACAATTTGATGACCCTCGTATAATTTCCCCCTAAAGGCAAAACCATCAACCTGGCGGTCATTGATTTTGGCGGACTCCTATCGCCACCAGGAATTTCTAGGCGACAACAGTTGTTGGCCTTAACATTCGGAAAATGTGTAAGTGCATTTTTGTGTGTGCATGTGTGTATTTGACCCAAAACAGCGCATGCTCCCCAAATGCAGCTAACACCGATACGAATCTCTCTCGCACACACTCTCACATGCTGGGCAATGGGTGGTGATGGTGGTGGCAGCCGGCAGCCCGAGGAGCCACAGCCAAACTGCATTTCATAGTTGGAAACGTTTGGTTGGCGCACTAAGGCTAATGGCCTCAAGAGTACTCGTATGTTTAAAAAGCATATCCCTATGCTTAAGCAGTGGAGCCAAGAGAAAAGGGGAGGGGGAGGAGATGAATGAGGCGTCTAGGGCGACATTTGGCAGAGGAGCCAGCCGCTGCAGCGAATGGGGTAACCATACCAACTGGACTGCACAACTATTACTACTACAAATGCTCTAGTGGCAACGACTGCCTGTATGTGTGGGCATGTACATACATACATATATATGATTGCAGTATGTACATATGTATTGACAGCGTCCCCATGCTTCACCTATTTGTGGCACAGTCAGCCATCGTCAGCCACCAAGGCAACCTCCTGGCATTGACAATGGCATTGGCTGGGTAAGACCAAGCATATGCATATACATTAATATTTGTCCATGTATTGTGTAGAATGTGTAGTAGTGCAGGGGTGTCTTCTCTCTGTCAAGGCCCTTTCAGGCCCTTGGCTCTCTACAATCCAAGAGTTCGTATTGTTGAAAAAGCCTCTAAGGGATTGTTGACGAATGCCTGGACCTGTCATTTCTTTTTACGACTTACGAGCCATGCAGGGAATTAGCTGCAAGAACATTAGACTTTTTGGCCTGGTCCTGTCACTCAATCACACTTTTGGAACATCAGGGGAAAATTATGGAGTAGTGGAAATGACCGGTCGATGGCCATTAGCTGAAGCCCGAATTTTACCATACAAAGATCGTCCACCGCTTGTTTAACTAGTTGATGGTCATCTTCTGTATTCCCTAGCTGAATAGACATTCCACATGAATCACCCTGTGCCCACCCTATGAATCTGGAACTGGGTGTCCTTCATTCATACAGATTGTCGTTTGTGAACCCTGCATGTCCATCTTCTGTATGCCCTAGCTGAATAGACTTTCCGCATGAAGCACCCTGTGCCCACCCTATGACTCTTGAACTGGGTGTCCTTCATTCTTACAGATTGTTGTTTGTGAACCCTGCATGTTCATCTTCTGTATTCCCAAGCTGAATAGACTCTCCAACATGAATCACCCTGTGCCCACCCTATGACTCTGGAACTGGGTGTACTTCATTCTTACAGATTGTCGTTTGTGAACGCTTCTTGTCCATCTTCTGTATTCCCAAGCTGAATAGACTCTACAACATGAGCCACCCTATGACTCTTGAACTGGGTGTCCTTCATTCTTACAGA
Source organism: Hydrotaea cyrtoneurina (assembly GCA_958296145.1). NCBI lineage: Eukaryota > Metazoa > Arthropoda > Insecta > Diptera > Muscidae > Hydrotaea > Hydrotaea cyrtoneurina. Next base: position 80,369,058 of record OY282515.1, read on the forward strand.
TTGTTGTTTGTGAACCCTGCATGTTCATCTTCTGTATTCCCAAGCTGAATAGACTTTCCGCATGAATCACCCTGTGCCCACCCTATGACTCTTGAACTGGGTGTCCTTCATTCTTACAGATTGTTGTTTGTGAACCCTGCATGTTCATCTTCTGTATTCCCAAGCTGAATAGACTCTCCAACATGAATCACCCTGTGCCCACCCTATGACTCTGGAACTGGGTGTACTTCATTCTTACAGATTGTCGTTTGTGAACGCTTCTTGTCCATCTTCTGTATTCCCAAGCTGAATAGACTCTACAACATGAGCCACCCTATGACTCTTGAACTGGGTGTCCTTCATTCTTACAGATTGTTGTTTGTGAACCCTGCATGTCCATCTTCTGTATTCCCTAGCTGAATAGACTTTCCGCATGAATCACCCTGTGCCCACCCTATGACTCTTGAACTGGGTGTCCTTCATTCTTACAGATTGTTGTTTGTGAACCCTGCATGTCCATCTTCTGTATTCCCTAGCTGAATAGACTTTCCGCATGAATCACCCTGTGTCCACCCTATGAATCTGGAACTGGGTGTCCTTTATTCTTACAGATTGTCGTTTGTGAACCCTGCATGTCCATCTTTAGTATTCCCTAGCTGAATAGACTTTCCTTATGAGCCACCCTATGACTCTTGAACTGGGTGTCCTTCATTTTTACAGATTGTCGTTTGTGAAACCTGCATGTCCATCTTCTGTATTCCCAAGCTGAATAGACTTTCCTTATGAGCCACCCTATGAATCTGGAACTGGGTGTCCTTCATTCTTACAGATTGTCGTTTGTGAAATGGATTTTGTATAGCATATGATAAACTCGGTTTATGGTGGTCGAAACGACGAACTTTGGGCATGGCGTGTTAACTGTGGATGACCACACTTGACCTTATTGCTGGTGGGTCGTTAGTTAGGCTTTCTTTGTTCACTTTGGAATGGAATTTTCGTATGAGCTCACAGGAGACATTCTTATTTTTTTCTATGAACCGCCCTACTGTTGGCACATTTTTCATTCAGTCTTTGGTGGAACTGGTAATCCTTACAGACATCCTTAATTTTGCCTAGGAACCTCCCGACTTTTGGCTCATTTTGTTTTCACTCTTTGGAACTGGTTATCCTTCATTCTGACAGACATCCTTAATTTTGTCTACGAACGGGCCGACTCTTGGCTCATTTTGTTTTCACTCTTTGGAACTGGTTACCCTTCATTCTTGCAGATATCCTTAATTTTGCCTAGGAACCTCCCGACTCTTGGCACATTTTTCTTTCAGTCTTTGGTCCTTTGTTCTTACAGTTTATCGTTCGTTAACAAGCTCCTTGGCTATCCTTCATCAAGGCCTCCTCAATGGCCCCAACAGCCTTCGATAGACCAACAGACTGGCATATGTATGTCTCTCGCTGTGTGTGTGTGTGTGTAGTTTGCTCTTGAATGTTGACTGGCCCTGCTTGCTGCTCTATTGCATTCATCCAACCAACCATCCATCCGTTCATGTTGCCGAAGAGTTTCGCTTTGGAGTTGAGTGTTCCACAATACGTTTGTGTGTTCGTGTCAATGTCTATGTTGTTGTTTGTTGTTGTTGCTGGTAGCCTTCTTTTTTATGGGGATCTATGATATTGAAGCATTGCTTTTTTCAGGGCCATTGCCATTTCTCGGTTTTGTTGTTTTTTTGTTTGTTCTCTTCTCTGCACCTCTATTCTATGTTGCCAGTTACCAGTTCCACATACGGGGCTCTTGGTCTTTTGTTCTTAAGCGTTTAATGTTTTGTTTTTTATATGGATTTCCATGCACAGTGAATAACTTCTCCCACACCAGGGAAACATAGTTTGATAGAGTTTTCATTGTAGCCACCCTGTGCTTACAGAGTTGCATTTTGGGTTCCGTTGTATTGGGGACAACTGCATAAATAGCCTTAATGTTGTTGATTGTATTTTAGTTAGGCTTCACATATTCAGGGAATCATAGTTGGAAAGGGAATACTTTTAAATAGAATTCCCATTGTAGCCACCCTGTGCCTACAGAGTTGTATTTTGGGTTTCGTTTAATTGCATCCTTGCATACTTCATTTTTTATATAACTGGGTATCCTTCATTCTTGGAGATTCTCACGAGATGCGTCTAGCAGCTGTAAGGATTAAACCAAAGTCAGTAATGGAAAATCTTCAGCATTTCCATTTTAGGCCTTTAATGTCACAATGGAACCCACATAACTTCTACACATCGACCAGTATCTGCAAGCTTTGCTCCCAGATTATTTCAAGGTATTTCACTTTATCAGATATCTTCCATGGAATCTAAGATTTCTTTAATTGCGAATATCTGACTCTGCTTAGGAAAACTGATACCCCCTAACCTCCACAACCCACATTCTCAAAGATCTCCGGTTGTCTGAGCCTGCAGCCTTTCAGTGGGACACAACAAAAAAAAATCGGAGTCTGTCATGCAACGACATGTGATTTAACTGCGCTCCGGATGATTTGATTGGCAATTATGAAGTTGTTGACACCGATTGTTAAACTTGCAGCGTAACTGCAAAAAGCCTATTCAAGCAATCAAACATGCACACGCACACGCATGCACATCCACAGACAGATGATTGCAGTGCATACAACAACAAAAACCCGACTATTCTTCCTCCACAAAACAAAACAAAAAAAATCAACATGCATACAAACACATGTGTTCTCAGAAGACCGACTGACTGACAGACTGTCAGTCGTGATGCCTTTGCTCAGCTGTGGGATGAGGAAAAGCATTGAAATTGTGAATAGCAATCAGCAAACAATAGCAGCAGCAGCAGCAGCAACAACAACAACAGCCACACTAGACTAGCAATATGTTGTAGCAATACAAACGAGTTGCAAGGTCGACGAACGCCAACTAAATAAACACGATAAAAATTGTTGTTTTTAGAATAGGCGATAACAACGACCAACGTAAGCTGCTGCTGCCGCCGCCGTCGTCGTCGTTGTCGTGCATAACGACTAAGAAGAGAGAGAAAGGAGGCAGAGACGTTTCTGGTTTATATTAGGCCCTAACTCACATACACACACTCAGAAACATGCATGCGATGAACACTCCGTCATACGGGCGAGTGAGATACATGAACCAGCATTTGGAATCTCTTTTGCAAAGTTCTATGCAAAGGCACGAACACACACACACACATGTGAAACTCCCAGCTAGGCACACACTGAGAGGAGTGCATTGTGGGCTGTTTTTTTTCTTTTTGTTGGTGTGGTGTGCGGAAAAATTGTAGTGAGAGTGAAATGGCATACAAATTTATGTTGCACCGCGCCTCACAGTATGTGTTCGTGTAAACATGTGAGGTAATTCATTCGGTTGGTTAGTGTAATGGGAAACTATTCAATGGCAAGAGTACACACACTGGCAGACATATTCGTGAGTAAATACATGCATGTGTACACATGGCTGACATAATCATTCGTTTGAAACCGAAGAATGTTGAACACTTTCATTGGGAGTGAAGGAAAACCGAATAATTGGACATGAGCTATGACTGACTGACTGACGGTGGGCTTTGAGGAAGGCATTGAAATTTGATATGCAAAAATGATTGATTGTCGCATACAATGCGAAATGTAGAGAAAAGCGTACAAAAAGTAGGCTTACAACAACATTTCTCCACAGAAAAGTGGAATCTAGCCAACAAGCTTCAAGCCAGCTTTTGTGGCGACAAAAAACTGGGCTTAAACTCACCTAAAGAAAATTTTAAGAATAACGAATGTATGGCAGGAAAACGTTTTACAAAAAAAAGGTGTAGGTGTAAATTTTGCTTATGGAAAATTGTAAATTTTGCTTATGGAAAATTGTAAATTTTGCTTATGGAAAATTGTAAATTTTGCTTATGGAAATTGTAAATTTTGCTTATGGAAAATTGTAAATTTTGCTTATGGAAAATTGTAAATTTTGCTTATGGAAAATTGCAAATTTTGCTTATGGAAAATTGTCAATTTTGCTTATGGAAAATTGTAAATTTTGCTTATGGAAAATTGTAAATTTTGCTTATGGAAAATTGTAAATTTTTCTTATGGAAAATTGTAAATTTTGCTTATGGAAAATTGTCAATTTTGCTTATGGAAAATTTTCAATTTTGCTTATGGAAAATTGTAAATTTTGCTTATGGAAAATTGTAAATTTTGCTTATGGAAAATTGTAAATTTTGCTTATGGAAAATTGTAAATTTTGCTTATGGAAAATTGTAAATTTTGCTTATGGAAAATTGTAAATTTTGCTTATGGAAAATTGTCAATTTTGCTTATGGAAAATTGTCAATTTTGCTTATGGAAAATTGTCAATTTTGCTTATGGAAAATTGTCAATTTTGCTTATGGAAAATTGTCAATTTTGCTTATGGAAAATTGTAAATTTTGCTTATGGAAAATTGTAAATTTTCCTTATGGAAAATTGTAAATTTTCCTTATGGACATTGTAAATTTTCCTTATGGAAAATTGTAAATTTTCCTTATGGAAAATTGTAAATTTTCCTTATGGAAAATTGTAAATTTTCCTTATGGAAAATTGTAAATTTTCCTTATGGAAAATTGTAAATTTTCCTTATGGAAAATTGTCAATTTTGCTTATGGAAAATTGTCAATTTTGCTTATGGAAAATTGTCAATTTTGCTTATGGAAAATTGTCAATTTTGCTTATGGAAAATTGTCAATTTTGCTTATGGAAAATTGTCAATTTTGCTTATGGAAAATTGTCAATTTTGCTTATGGAAAATTGTCAATTTTGCTTATGGAAAATTGTCAATTTTGCTTATGGAAAATTGTCAATTTTGCTTGTGGAAAATTGTAAATTTGGCTTGTGAAAAATTGTAAATTTGGCTTGTGGAAAATTGTAAATTTGGTTTGTGGAAAATTGTAAATTTGGCTTGTGGAAAATTGTAAATTTGGCTTGTGGAAAATTGTAAATTTGGCTTATGGAAAATTGTAAATTTTGCTTATGGAAAATTGTCAATTTTGCTTATGGAAAATTGTCAATTTTGCTTATGGAAAATTGTCAATTTTGCTTATGGAAAATTGTCAATTTTGCTTATGGAAAATTGTAAATTTTCCTTATGGAAAATTGTCAATTTGGCTTATGGAAAATTGTCAATTTTGCTTATGGAAAATTGTCAATTTTCCTTATGGAAAATTGTAAATTTTCCTTATGGAAAATTGTCAATTTTCCTTATGGAAAATTGTAAATTTTCCTTATGGAAAATTGTAAATTTTCCTTATGGAAAATTGTAAATTTTCCTTATGGAAAATTGTAAATTTTCCTTATGGAAAATTGTAAATTTTCCTTATGGAAAATTGTAAATTTTCCTTATGGAAAATTGTAAATTTTCCTTATGGAAAATTGTAAATTTTCCTTATGGAAAATTGTAAATTTTCCTTATGGAAAATTGTAAATTTTCCTTATGGAAAATTGTAAATTTTCCTTATGGAAAATTGTAAATTTTCCTTATGGAAAATTGTAAATTTTGCTTATGGAAAATTGTAAATTTTGCTTATGGAAAATTGTACATTTTTCTTATGGAAAATTGTAAAATTTGCTTAGGGAAAATTGTAAATTTTGCTTATGGAAAATTGTAAATTTTGCTTATGGAAAATTGTAAATTTTGCTTATGGAAAATTGTAAATTTTGCTTATGGAAAATTGTAAATTTTGCTTATGGAAAATTGTAAATTTTGCTTATGGAAAATTGTAAATTTTGCTTATGGAAAATTGTAAATTTTGCTTATGGAAAATTTTTATTATTCTTACAGAAAATAGAAAATTAGTGGGTGACAATATTTTCCTCTAGAAAATTGGTCGGTGACCATATTTTCCACTAGAAAATTGACCACATCTTCTTATAGAAAATTCGCCGACGACCACATCTTCTTACAGAAAATTGCTCGGCGATTATATTTTCTTATAGGAAATCATATTTTCTGATATTAAATTATAGGGCGACCATATTCTCTTATAGAATTTCTTAGATTTTCATAAACCAACTTTTCTTTTCAGCTTTCTATTAAAAAAAAAACCGTATCCTCACAACTCTTCTTTTGTGAGTTTTTCAAATTCCCACTGAAAGCTATAAATTACCTTGTGGGTGTATAAATAATAAAGAAAAGCCATACGAAGGAGGAGTCCCCAATATGTTTTTTCCTTGTGCCTGACATGCAATTGCATTTTTTCAGCGAAAACTTACAGAAATTAAGAATACATTTAATTCCACTCAGCGTGAAAAATTACACACAGACAAAGTTGCGCTTTATCTGGATGCCAGCAACTTTGTGTTCTGGCTTCTAATAACAATTCCCCAGAATTTTCATTTTCTCTTACCACACAATGGCAACAGAAAGACAAAAACAACGAAAAACGAAAAAAGAAAACAAGCAGACAATGAAGTATTCCGCTGAGGACTACAAGGAGGCGGAGATGGAAAACATGTTAAAAACAAAAGTCATTTCGCTAACCAAGAAAGACACATTTCGTTACGATGATGCAACAACAACTGTGGTGGCAGCAACATCAGGAACAACATCATTATCCGCGACACTGGAGCAGGGAAAACTCAACCTCACTTTTCACTTAATCATGGAAAGCACACACACACACACAAAAACAAACAAAAAAAACTCATACAACTCTCTCTCGAAAAGCAGAGTAACCCAAAGAACAAAGGAAATACCAATGGGAAAAACAAGCTGAAAATGAAAAACTAGATACCCTCGTACTCCAATAAACAGGCAAGACAACAGCGACACTGCGTGCAACTCTGAAAGTTCTGGCGAGAAAATATGCAACAACAACAACAACAAAATAAAACCTAGTATAGTTATAGAGCAACGGCACGAATAAAAAAGAAGCATTTATAAATTCCATAAAATATCTGTGCAATGGATTTCATTTTGAGGGAACGGCACAGGAATTGGAAGGGGCTGAATGGTGGAGCTATGGGCAGAACAGTAAGAAGAATGCAGTAGATTTGGTGGAATGACTTGGAGAAACACCCTACCCGAGTGGCACCGTCTTGTCGAAACCACATATTCTCTAAGCAGGCAAAGAAAAAGTCGCTTATCAGACGAACATAACGCTCCGAATTGAATTGATGGCCGTCGTTCCCTCGTCGTTTTCAAAGAAGTAAGGTCCAATCACACCTTCCGTCCCAAAGAGCGCACCAAACAGTGACAGTGCATGTAATGGCCTCTCTTCAACTACTTGAGGATTCTCAGAACCCCCAATACGACAATTTTGTTTATTAACATACCCACCGTGTGAGAAATGTGCTTGGTAACCATAAACCATAATCGCCTCTTAAATCACAGATATGTGGCTGTGCCAGAATCACAATTTTTGTAGTAGGTTTTAATAATTCTTACGCGTTCCATTTTCGTCAATCAGGCATGTCACAGAAAACCAAATCGACAAATTTTGAAACCAAAACGTTTTTAGCTTCTCCAGAAAAAGGAAATCGAAAAAAATTATTGATTTGAAACCCATGACAAAATCTGAAGTGAAATTGATATCAATTTCAACTTAAACTCCAAATTGAAATGAAATTCTGTTCAAAATTAATTATGAATATTGCTCTTATTAAAAAATATACTAAATACGTTGAGTATGGTAATTTTAACATCTCTTTTAGCGTCTAAAGTGTCATGCATGTCAAAGAATTGCCATCGTCTCAATTGTGTGATCTTGTCACATATAAAATTGGCAGCCTTAACCAAAAACAACACTTAAAATCAAAAAAAAAAAAAAAAAATATCTGAAGGAAACTCCGCAAAGAAATATAAGTATTTGTTTTAATATTAAAATTAATAGCTAATTGGTACATATTTAAAGGGGCAAGCACAAGAACATCGCTCAGGCAAATTTTTTTTATAAATTTTATGGAATGCCACCAAGATATTGCGAGAGGTTACGTGAAAAGAGACAAGGTGGTCGGACAAAGGATCCGATGCATCCCTTAGACGTCGGCGATCTAATTTAATTTGAGAATGTGCCTTTCTCTCTTCTTCCATCACAGCAAAAATCGAAACACAAGGCATATTTTTGTTTGTTTGTTTACTTTTTTTAATTAAAAAATTAAAATCGCAGTCAAAGTTTGGAGACGTATCGAAATTTTTGACGGCGGCGGGTAAACCAGCTGTTTCTAATTTCAATGCTACCATATTTTTAACTAGTAAGTTGTAATGCGCCTATGGCGCCCGTTAATTTGCTTGAGAAAGTAATTGTTACTTAATTTTAAAAATTTTGTAAAAAATATTTTGAGAAAACTATTTTGTAAAAAAAAATTACGGAAAAAAATAAAATTGGAAAAAAAAAATTTGTGGAAAAAAAAATTTTTGCTGAAAAAAAATTTTTGTTGAAAAAAAAAATTTTGTTGAAAAAAAAAATTTTGCTGAAAAAAAAAATTTTTGTGGAAAAAAAAAATATTTTGTCGAAAAAAAAAATTTTTGTTGAAAAAAAAAAATTTTGTTGAAAAAAAAAATTTGTGGAAAAAAAAAAATTGGAAAAAAAAAAAAATTGTAAAAAAAAATTTTGGAAAAAAAAAAATTTTGGTAAAAAAAAATTTGGGGAAAACACAATTTCTGTACAAAAAAAAAATATTATTTTTTTTATTATTATTATTTATAGAATTATTATAGAATGCCTATTTAAATTCCTACGTACTGCGTGACAGAGTCAGTGAATCAGGGAATCAGTGTATCAGTGAATCAGTGTCGAGGGTAAATATATATTAAAGAAGATAGAAATATTCGATTTCCATTTTTTCTTGATTTCATCAAACCCAGGAATTTTTGAAGAAGCAAAATTAAAATGTTTGGGTTTGGAAACACGAATTCAAATCGATTTCGTAACATTTCTGTGACATGCCTGAATGTCAGACTGTCCAACAGAAAAGACAAGAAATTGTCTTAACAACTTAGTTTGACAGATGTCGAATTCCAGCCCTATACTTTTGAAACCACGAAATGGATAATCCTTTATTTATAGGCAAACTCATAATGATTACGGTCCCGGTTTTTCTGTTTTTAAACTAAAAACACATTCTTCTTAGGTAGAACGTATGAGTATTACCCGCAAATACCTTAATCATACGCACCCCTGGTAAGATGGACACGTAAGATGGACCGCTCTCCTCTGTACACGCTTCAGAAGCTGCAATGATGCCTTTGCAGTCCCTGCCCATATATGGGAGTTATATTCCCCATATATGGCCGGCTGTACTGTGGTGTAAATATTTACGTGATCAGAGGCGGTGAAGTATTTCTTGCACCGCTTTCCACCATTCTTGATCCTTAGTATGCCTATGTGATCCTTTGCTCTAGCTGTGTAGCCGATCGGACCTACTGTAGGGTAGACGGCAAAAATGCTTATTAGAAGATAATGACTTAGGAGAATAAACCAGAACTCAAACAGAATACGAACAGCGAAACGAATCACAGAGAACAGGTCATTGAAACTCTATCATTTTCGTTGTTGTGGTTGTTGTTGTTGTTGTTGTTGTTGTGGTCGTTGCTGCATGAGGGGGGCTGTCTTCCTTCTAGATTTGGATTGTGGTTGGACAAGTTGTGCCAGCCCGTATCACCATCTATACCCCACTATGGTGGGGACTCTCTATATCGTTTGCCAGCAAGTCCATGGCCGCCGTGTGTATGTGATTTTTCATTTTCAATTTTGTTTTGCGCCAGTGTCAAGTTTATGTGGTCATGAACTCCATTTTCAATGGCGAATGACTGGCGAAGAAAACTGCCAATGTGAAATGCTCTCTACGCTCTCTTTGCCAAATGCCCACAAGACCATGCATGCTCTGCCTGCAAGAGCATACAAAGCGCTTGTTGTTGTTAATGAAAATCGTATGAAAAGAAATGAACAGAACATGAACGAGTACGGAAGGGAATGCATACGAAAGCAAACACAGACATAACCCCACACCCTGGCACCGCAGGGCTGTGGTTCCCCACTACACACTGCTCTACAAAAGTTCTACCACACAAAAAAAAAACCAGAAGAAGCCGAGCAACAAAAACAAATGAACGAACGAACGCATAGGGAAAAGAAAAAACAACCCAACCAACGTATTGCACTTCACAATGTGTTTGCTGCCGAAGTTGTGCAAAAATAAATAACAACGACGACGACGATGGCAACATCGTCATCACCATCGCCAGCATTCGTTGTGCAGAACAATAACAACGACAGCGACAACACGAAACAAAACATGAAATAATCATTTCAAGCTCAACAACAACGCGGTGAAGGTCATTGCTACCAAAAATTGTAACTCCCTTTGCCCTACTCTACTAGCAGGCTTTTTATACACTCACACACAGCCGCATGCACACTTTTTCACTCTCGCATACATGCATGCAACGGCATGGCAGCACTCGCCACTCATTCACATACACACACTCAAGCAACCATCAACGCATACTCACTCTCATTGGGGAATGCATATTCATCATAGCCCAGCGTCGTGCATTGTAAGGGGCTTATATGTGAATACAACTCTTGCAAGAGAGAGAGAGAGAGAGAGAGAGAAAATTTAAGGATAGGGAAACAGAGAGAGAGAGCTCGGTTTTTCGAGGGAGCGTAAAGCTTAAGGCATTTAATGGCTCACCAAGATTAAGTCGTTGTCGACTTGTGCTGAACCCTATAACAGAACTGAGCTGAGCAAGCTAGCTAATTGGGGTCATCACAGGATAGGATGTGCCTAAGGGCGCACCTTTTTAGGATAGGATGTTCCGAGAACGACGATGGTAGGGCATGCGGAGAGGACGCCAAGATGGCGAAACACTTCCTGTGCCAGTGCCCCGCTTTCTCTCAGATCATTAAAATCCAAGTAGGAGAGGATACCTTAGATGACCTGTGGATCCTCAAAGCAATGCACATATGGAATTTATGAACCATTACAATTTCGCTACAAGTGATAACAACCATATTAAAAGCTGCAAACCACGGGTAAGAAAAAGTCATAGAACAGATTCGAAAAAAAAAAGCTGTGACCTTCAGTCATTTCGAGTGAATAAAAGCGAATAAAAAAAATTTAGGTTTTTTTTTGTTAAAATCCTTTTACTTAACATTTAAAATTTACGTTTTTTGTTGTTAAAATCCTTTTACTTAATGCCTAATGAATAGATAAAACGCTACGAAATCAATGGATTACCTGTGGTTTGTGTTTGGGCATTAATGGGTTAAAGATTAACCTGTAGTTGAAGCTGTGGACTCTGCCCATAACGCAGACTTATCGCGACATTTTCAAACAACTTTGTTCTTAATCGAAAGGACTTTTGTAATACCGTGTTCCCTTATAAAAAAATGTTTTTCTGTGGAAAAAGAAGAATGCCCCAAATCAAGAATTCCCCAAAATAAATTGAAAATCCCCCCCGAAAAACCAAACATGAAAATGTCCCCCAAAAATTCTGAAAAAGGTTGATCTTAATCGAAAGCACTTTTATAATACAGTGTTCCCTTATAAAAAAATGTTTTTCTATGAAAAAAAAACGCCCTTATGTAATGAAGAATGCCCCAAATCAAGAATTCCCCAAAATAAATGAAAAATCCCCCGCAAAAATTCTGAAAAAGTTTGATCTTAATCGAAAGCACTTTTATAATACCCTGTTACCATATAATAAAATGTTTTTCTATGAAAAGTGCCCTAAAAAAATTAAGAATCTCCCAAATCAAGAATTCCCCAAAAGAAATTAAAAATCCCCCCCCTCCCCCCCAAAAACCCAATATGAAAAAATTCTGAAAAATTATCCAATGCAAAATCCCCCCAATATTATGAAAAATACCCAAAAAATAAAGTGTTCCCAAGTTTCTAATCAGTAGTTTTGGCTTAAAGTAGAGTGACCGTTTAGAAAGATATGTACCTCATCTATGCGCTTTGTCTCTCCAGCGCTCCATTTTTAAACACATTTCAATGCAGACAACTGCTAATATCGCTCTCACTCGCCCTATCTCCTTCCTGCTCTCTCTCTTTCTCTCGTTAGCACTCGTATCTTTTTGCATAATAAGTATTACACAAAACATACATGTTTTTTCTAAATTTGTCCAGAGTGCCAAAGTATAGCAAGAGAATAGAATCGTCGTTGTTGTCATCGTCATCGTCTCCGTCAAATGTTGGCAAACAACAGCACAAACAACGAGAACTTCATTTACAGGTTCAATGTCTGGTGGTTGACCTACCCATGCCACTCAAAACAGCCGCAACAGCGACAGAAAATCCATCCATCTCTCTCTCTCTCTCTCTCTCTCTTTCTTTCCCCAGCCACACACACAAAGAAGGATTTCCAATCGTGTGAAACCCATAAAGATAATTTATTGCAATTGTTGCCCAAAAAAACAACAAATGACAACAACCACAACAAATTCGCTCTTAACTTGAAATATTTTACAATTTTGCAAACGGACAACAACAGATAAATAATTTGGAAAAATCTATGCGAAATGTGTCAATGAGCTTTGTGGCAGCTTTTTTTGTTGGGAGCACGTGTCCCTGTTCAGGTTTGGCATGGCATGACATGGCGAAATCCCCTTGCGTCCTGTTTGCCTGTCCATGTAAATAAGTCTGTGGTTATGGCTGTTTCCTAAAAAAAAAAAAAAATGCTGGGCCAACGTTCTTTTCGGGCATCGGGCACTTTTTGTGTGTTTGTACAATTTCGTTTAAGGGATGGATGACTAAGTGCACGTACAAACGGTCCCCCAGGCACTTGGAAGCCCCTTGCAATGTCTCGGTGTCTCTCTGGTGGAAGGGAACAAGAACACGGAAACAGTTGAAAAATGAACCGGATATAGCATGAATATATACACAGAGTAAGGGTATGGCGGTGTTTTAAAGAAAACGTATCTGAACAGAGAGGGAGAGAGATGGAGAGGTTACCCAGCTTCAACAGACCAGACAAGGAGATTCCCACGAAGCCTCACACCAAAGTCGGCCTGGAACAGTGGCTTCTGACACCCATGACTCCAGACTCAAGTCTCCAGTGGTAACCCAATCAACTACCAGTTAAACTCGAAATAAAGCAGGACTGGTGGCCCACAACGATAGTAAACAGTCAGGCTGGCGGGCTACTCGACGGTTAGGAGAAATATTTCCCTAGCACTTAGCTACGATCGATTATTTTTTATTTATTTATTATTAATTACAATACAAAGTTGAATTTATATTCGAGTTTTCAAACCGGGTGGCACAGACCATGTGGCTAGATTTTTGCAGCGACAGACCAAAGCCTGTGGTGGAAATCGAACCCACAATCACCACGCTGATAGGAAAGCACGCTGTCAACTCGCATTTTAAATTGTATAATCTGGGATATTTTTTTTTAAGATTATCGAACGAATAGTCGTGAGATTATCAAACGAATAATCGTGCGTGGTTCACAAATTAATATGACTCATACGTAGCCAATATCATCATGTAGGTCGTATATGAGCAGGGCGTACTGGCAACTTGCAAAAGATCTACGAACTGTCAATCATTCAATTGCTGGAAGTTCAGGTTTTCTGTCCTTTGGGTAGCTCAAACTTGAACTCGGGAAGCTTTACTGAAAATTACATGTAATTGTCGAAGTCGTTTACAATTTCCATAGCTTTCCAATTTGTAGTGGTGGGATTTCTCTCGACAGACAAACTTTATAAAAAAAAGGTCATATGATTGACCTGTTATGAATATATCCCCAGAAGTAAAAAAAAATTGGGGAATTTTTCACTGAAAAATGCCACAAAAAAATGAAGAACTTTCCAAAAAAAAAAATCACACACCTCTAACAAATGTAGGAAAAAGGCCCTAAATGAAAAATTCCCAAAAAAAAAAGGAAGAAGGTCCCAAAAAAAAATTTCCCCCCAAAACAATTATTGAAAAATTACCTAATGCAAAGTCTCCCATATATTATGAAAAATACCCCAAAAAAACAACAATATAAAAAAAACGATATATGATTGACTTCTGTTATGAAAATATCCCAAAAAAAACCCAAAATATTTTCCAAAAATAAAAAATGGGGAATTTTTAATTTTTTCCAAAAAAAAAATCACACATCTATGAAGAATGCCCTAAAAGATAATTGACCCAAAAAAAATAAAAAATTATCCAAAAATAAATGAAAAATCCCCCGAAATATGAAAATTTTCCCCTCAATAAATTCTGAAAAAACCACAAACACTTTATGAAAAAGTATCCAATGCAAAATCCTCCAAATATTATGAAAAACACTCCAAAAAAAAACAACATTATAAAAAAAAAGATATATGATTGACCACCAAATTTCCAAAAATTAAAATTGGGAAAATCCCCCAAATATTATGAAAAATACCCCAAAATAGCAACATTATAAAACAAAATCGATATATGATTGACTTCTGTTATGAAAATATCCCAAAAAAAATTTCCAAAAATAAAAATTGGGAAATTTGTCATTTTTTTCCAAAACAAAACACGAACATCTATGAAGAATGTCCTAAAAGATAATTCACCCAAAAAAATTAAAAATTCTCCAAAAATAAATGAAAAATCCCACGAAATATGAAAATTTCCCCCCCAAACAATTTATGGAAAAGTATCCAAAGCAAAATCCCCCAAATATTATGAAAAATACTCCAAAAAAACAACATTATAAAAAAAATCGATATATGATTGACTTCTGTTATGAAAATATCCCAAAAAAAAAACAAATGTCTTTTTTTTTTAATAAAAAAAAATCACACATATCTAGGCTCTATGAAGACTGCCTTAACAGAAAATTGTCCCAAAAAAAAATGAAGAATTCTCCAAAGATAAATGAAAAATCCCCCCAAAAGCCCAAAAATTCTGAAAAATCCCCCCCAAACAATTTATGAAAAATTACCCAATTTAAAATCACCCCACAAAAAATATTACACAGTAGCACCTTTTCCAACTTCAAAATCTTGAACCAACTTGAGACCCTCCAAAACCTGAAAGCTGATGATGGTAGAAGATAAAACCGAGCTGGGTTTTGAATTATTAGCTAAGGTTTTTTTTATTATTTTTGTTTTAATTCATTGTTGAACTTTTCGACTGTGGGATCGATTTTAGTACAATTTTCAAAAAACATGTACCGATTCTTAAGTCTATATCTCGTGAACTATCTTAATATATATTTACCCTCGACACTGATTCACTGACTCTGTCACGCAGTACGTAGGAATTTAAATAGGCATTCTATAATTTTCTATAAATAATAATAATATAATAAAAAAAATAATATTTTTTTTTGTACAGAAATTGTGTTTTCCCCAAATTTTTTTTTTACAAATTTTTTTTGTTTTACAAAATTTTTTTTTTTTCCAAATTTTTTTTTTTAACAAAATTTTTTTTTTCCACAAAATTTTTTTTTTCAACATAATTTTTTTTTTTCAAGAAAAAAATTTTGTTTTTCAACAATTTTTTTTTTTCCACAAAAATTTTTTTTTTCAACCAAATTATTTTTTTTCAACGAAATTTTTTTTCCATATTTCTACGGGCGCCATAGGCGCATTACAACTTACTAGTTCGAAATATTGTCTGTCCCTCTTCGGCAAATAGTTAGCACTCAATTAGATCTATAAATTTTGCCTGGAGATAAAATCAAACGAACAACAACATTGTACTCAAAACAACAAAACTGTCCGAAAATCGTCAAAATGTCGTCATATTTTTCTATGATTTTTCACACTTTTTGCAGAAATTGCTACGAACTCGACCAGACAGACAGTGTATGACAAAAAGATGGCCAAAAGCAAAACAAACATTTCGTCTTAACAATCCGATTTTGTTTGATGACTCCTTCACATAGTTACAGCCACACAAAGTCATCAAAAATTCAATTAATATTTTTATTAATTTATTTTTTTGACTTGACGTTGACTGGGACATGAAGATCCTTGATCACACGAACTGAAGAAGCCAAGCTCACGACCGAAATGATTGGAAATTTGTTATTAAGCATGCCAAGACCAACAACGGGGGTTAGAGCTACCCTAAGTAAGTAGCTATGACTCATGAGATCCTAAGAAGATCTTAAAAAGTGCTAATTCTCGAATTGCCAGACAGTAAAGATCTCTTCAAGGCCCTCTAAAATGTCTTTCCACTCAAGTTTCCACCCTTTAATGTTCTCTAAAATTTCTTCCAACTAAGCAAGAATTTGGCGAGAATTAGATAGACCCAAAGGCTAGAACTTTGCAGCCTCCTAGCAGTCCTTGGCAACACTACCAACCGTACACTGTCCTTGAGAAAAATTCGCTGTTTTCCAAATGAAAGAATCACAATTGATCGAATCATGTGCTAAATATCACTGATCCTGTTACCTTCCTCCCAGATTACCTTGCAGATCCTAAACTCATTACCAATCATCATCAACACTTAAATTGTCCGTTCATTTGTCATATGTCCAAGGACACCCATTGTTGTGTTAGAATCGAATTACAGGCGACACCTCTAACCCGTGGACAACTCCTGCCCTCCTCGCCAAAAGGCTGCAGTCGATCTTCAATCAAAATGTGTATAGTAGGGTGGAGTGAAAACATGCTTTTTTTTTAATTTGAAAAAGTTAACCTCGGAAAGAGATGTAGTCTGGGGGTTTTTTTTAGGGGTCGCGCCACTCCCTCGAAATTTGGAAATTATGGCTATTTTGGCGTTGATTTTAGAAAAATCCTAAAAATTAACGACTTAACTTATTCGAAATTTAAAAGTTTGAGCTTGTTCAGTGCCCAAACAAAAGTATTTGAGGCAAATATGAGGATAATCGACTAATATTTGTAGCTTTGGTGGCGATTTCATTGTTCAGTCAATTTTCTGAAGAAGGGACGATTTGACTTATTTTACTTTTTGAAATTTTTGAACAATGAGAAAATTTTTTTTAAATTTTTTCATGCCCTTATTTCATTGTTTATGCTATTGCAAACATTTATTGACATACAACTTTTTAGGATTTTTCTAAAATCAACGCCAAAATAGCGCGACCCCTAAAAATTTTTTAAAATTTTTTTCTTTATTTTTCCCCTTATTAGGACCCCAGACTACATCTCTTTCCGAGGTTAACTTTTTTTTTTTGAATTTCACTCCACCCTAGTGTATAGAGCCAACTTTGAGTTCCACCTTCGACGGTCCACTTTTGCTTCGATTTTCTAAAAGCCACAACTCCATGATCAGCCTGATTAAATGCCATCTATCCGGCTTAGCATGGGCCAATGGAAAATATTCCACTCCGTTGAAATTGTTCCCAGTGCATTTGCCTTTCATTTTCGCCTGCATTCTTGTACAACACCAAACGTTTGTCTTGAAATGGAAAATTTTTTCAATTGGTTTTTCCTTTTCTTTTCTTTGCTTGTTTCACTTTTCTTGGTTTCTGTGCAACATTTGCTCGTTGCATTTAGTTGTTCTCTTTGGTGGCATCCGTTGCATCATCCAGAACTTGTTCTTCGCTGTTCAACTCTTCTACTCGATTCTTTGGCTGTTGTGTGTGTCTTGTTTTTGATGGCAGTGTGCCTCTCGGTTACATCCAGAACTATCCGTGTCGTGGAGTAAGTTTTCCTGTACACTGTCCCCCCCCCCTCCGCTCGTCTAGTTCGTGGAGCATTAGAAACAATCGTGTCGTTTGTTAGAAAACAATAGACTGGCATTGCGAGTGATGGCGATGCGATAGCCGCTGAAAACTCGTACAACTCGTTCACACCAGCAGAACTTGCAGCAGAACTGGCAAGAGCAGCAGCCTAAGTAATCAAGCAAGCGAGCAAAAAAAAAAAGTGGCAAAGACCTTAGCCTTGACTTTTTCTAATAGTTTATTAGCCTTATGGGTGGAAGACTGGTGTTTTCTATTCCATTCCATTCGCATACATGCAAAACTGACAATAAATAGTTCTTGTATTGTGGATGCCACAGTTGAAAATGGCGGCATGCAGAAAAGGAAGAAGAAAATAAAACCCCAACAACGCCATCGGAGAATACAGCATGGAAAGTGGAAAACGTGATAGTTCCCAGGGGAATGTGTATGCCACATTGTGGAATGGTGGGATTGTGAATTTCTGCATTTCTTCGAAAATTTTCGGTTAGCGTTCGAAGAAAATTAATCGTATGGTAGACATCTGCCACAATATATAGTGAAGATCACGATATGTCCAACCGTCGCCGATCATAACCTTTGAAAAAATTTACACTACGATCTAAAGCCGTACCACATACAGCTGAAGCGGGGCGATCTAACACAATGTCGTCATGGATCTCAGGGAATCTGAAAGAAGGTCAGCGAAAAATTGAACGAATTTGGTCCAAAAAGCAGCCAGAGACAGTTCAAGAGCTGACCTTATTTCATTGTTTGCGCTATTGCAAACATTTATTGACATAAAACTTTTTTAGGATTTTTCTAAAATCAACGCCAAAATAGCGATAATTTCCAAATTTCGAGGGAGTGGCGCGACCCCTAAACATTTTTTTCTTTATTTTTCCCCTCATTAGGACCCCAGACTACATCTCTTTCCGAGTTTTTTTTTTTGAATTTCACTCCACCCTATTGGACATATCTGTAACTTTCCGATTCCCATGACTAGTGGTCAGGCTGTCGTGTACTCTCTCATAAGCGGGCACCTAAGGTAACCGAGAATTTTGTCCACTTATGAGAGAAGTACACAAGAGGACTGAAGCGGATTGGTGCTGAACACATTTTCCGCTTATGAGAGGTGTCCGCCAGGGGAGAGTACACTATAGTAAAAAATTCAGCTATTCAACGATTTTACTCACTTTTTTTCAACTGTAATTGTGAACAAAATTTTTTACAATTTTAAACTGTTTGCCGTCACCATGGCCCCGGTGACATTGGTATTGCCATTTCATCCATTTCATATTTAATAAAGGAATTTTTTGTAAATGAAAAAAAAACATGACGACAACAATTGTCGTAACTACACAAACACAGCATTTAAGCACTAAAGTCCCAAATAAAGGGCAAGAGCACCGCCGACAAATACACCTCAGAGAACGTGTGTGTGAGGTTCATTTAATGTTGCCACTCACTCATAGTTCCCAATCACATGACAATTTTACGCCTGGTCCAGTTACTGCCACCAAATCAGACAGCAGCCAAAGTACAGTGGGCGAATATTGGGGAAGCTATGACTCATCGTCACAGAGTTCTTCTCTTGGATAGTGGAAAGACCGCAGAGGTCTTCTCTGGAATAGGAAAGACCGCAGAGGTCTTCTCTGGAATAAGGAAAGACCGCAGAGGTCGTCTCTTGGATAGAAGAAGACCTCAGAGGTCTTCTCTAGAATAGGGAAAGACCGCAGAGGTCTTCTCTAGTATAGAGAAAGACCGCAGAAGTCTTCTCTTGGATAGAAGAAGACCTCAGAGATCTTATCTTGGATAGAGGAAGACCGCATAGATCTTCTCTGTAATAGGGAAAGACCGCAGAGGTCTTCTTTAGTACAGAGAAAGATCGCAGAGGTCTTCTCTTGGATAGAGGAAGACTTCAGAGGTCTTATCTTGGATAGAGGAAGACCGCACAGATCTTCTCTGGAATTGGGAAGACAGCAGAGGTCTTCTCTAGTATAGAGAAAGACCGCAGAGGTCTTCTCTAGTATAGAGAAAGACCGCAGATGTCTTATCTTGGATAGAGGAAGACCTCAGAGGTCTTATCTAGGATAGAAGAAGACCTCAGAGGTCTTATCTTGGGTAGAAGAAGACCTCAGAGGTCTTATCTTGGGTAGAAGAAGACCTCAAAGATCTTCTCTAGACTAGGGAAAGACCGCAGAGGTCTTCTCTGGAATAGGGAAAGACAGCAGAGGTCTTTTCTGGAATTGGGAAAGACCGCATAGGTCTTCTCTGGTATAGGGAAAGACCGCAGAGGTCTTCTCTAATATAACAACCTCAGATTCCCATTAACCTACGTTGGGCGCCAATAATACTGTTTTAACAGATTTCTCGCTTAAAAGAAAAAGTGTTCGCCTACCGTTCATCTTAGCCACGTACACTTAATATTTTTCGAAACTGTTAATGTTGCCATGTTACCGTTACATCGATTACCGGGTATGAGGCACGTCCATTGCTGCTGCATTGGCGTCATGCCACTCACTCAACCACTCACTCAGTGAGTCAGTCAGTTCGTTATTGTTTCATTCAGTACATAATAAATGCCACCGACGTATCTACACGTAATACTAATAAAAAAAACAAAAAAAAATCATGCAATGTTGATGTGTGTAGGTGGGTGTGGCAGAGGATGGATGCATGGCTGGAGAACTGGATGCATCCACGGCTAAGGCTATTCCCGTCGTCAACACAGCAAAATAACTCCAATTCATACATATCATAATAATTGAATGAAGCGTAGAAATGTATAACGACAATGACGACGGCGAAGAGCAAGACGAGGGCAGCGGCAGCAGCAGAATTTCAAACACAACCCTAATCGAAAGTCAGGAGTCATTACACACACACAGAGACAGCGTATTTTTTGTCGCATGGTTGTGTTCATACCTACCGGGGCTCACCGAGTGAGCTTTCTGTTGTTGCTGTTTTGTTCGTCAGTTGGCTCCCGATGACAATCTTTGATTACACATTCGTTGTTGCAATCGTAACAACAACAACAAAACAGTGAGCTCTGTGATGTGTGACGTAAGAATATTTGCCATAGCTGGGGAGACACAAGGTTATTGACCACATATGACAGGGTGATGAATATGAAATGGTGGGAATGTAAAACATGGGGAAGAGAGGAAATTCTGAAAATAGCAAATTAATGTTTCGGGAGATTTCTGGTGTTGGCGATTCTTGGTATTGAATCATTGAAATGGCAACCCTGTTTAGGGGAAGACCTCAGAGGTCTACTCTAGTCTAGAGGAAGACCTCAGAGGTCTACTCTAGTATAGAGGAAGACCTCAGAGGTCTACTCTAGTATAGAGGAAGACCTCAGAGGTCGACTCTAGTATAGAGGAAGACCTCAGAGGTCGACTCTAGTATAGAGGAAGACCTCAGAGGTCTACTCTAGTCTAGAGGAAGATCTCAGAGGTCTACTCTAGTATAGGGGAAGACCTCAGAGGTCTACTCTAGTCTAGAGGAAGACCTCAGAGGTCGACTCTAGTATAGAGGAAGACCTCAGAGGTCGACTCTGGTATAGAGGAAGACCTCAGAGGTCGACTCTAGTATAGAGGAAGACCTCAGAGGTCGACTCTAGTATAGAGGAAGACCTCAGAGGTCGACTCTGGTATAGAGGAAGACCTCAGAGGTCGACTCTAGTATAGAGGACCTCTGAGGTCTACTCTAGTATAGAGGAAGACATCAGAGGTCGACTCTAGTATAGAGGAAGACATCAGAGGTCGACTCTAGTATAGAGGAAGACATCAGAGGTCGACTCTAGTATAGAGGAAGACATCAGAGGTCGACTCTAGTCTAGAGGAAGACCTCAGAGGTCGACTCTAGTATAGAGGAAGACCTCAGAGGTCGACTCTAGTATAGAGG
The DNA here is from genome assembly GCA_958296145.1 of Hydrotaea cyrtoneurina. Taxonomy (NCBI): domain Eukaryota; kingdom Metazoa; phylum Arthropoda; class Insecta; order Diptera; family Muscidae; genus Hydrotaea; species Hydrotaea cyrtoneurina. The sequence goes on from OY282515.1 coordinate 80,390,544, forward strand.
AAGACCTCAGAGGTCTACTCTAGTCTAGAGGAAGACCTCAGAGGTCTACTCTAGTATAGAGGAAGACATCAGAGGTCGACTCTAGTATAGAGGAAGACATCAGAGGTCGACTCTAGTATAGAGGAAGACATCAGAGGTCTACTCTAGTCTAGAGGAAGACATCAGAGGTCGACTCTAGTCTAGAGGAAGACCTCAGAGGTCGACTCTAGTATAGAGGAAGACCTCAGAGGTCGACTCTAGTATAGAGGAAGACATCAGAGGTCGACTCTAGTATAGAGGAAGACATCAGAGGTCGACTCTAGTATAGAGGAAGACATCAGAGGTCGACTCTAGTATAGAGGAAGACATCAGAGGTCGACTCTAGTATAGAGGAAGACATCAGAGGTCGACTCTAGTATAGAGGAAGACATCAGAGGTCGACTCTAGTATAGAGGAATACATCAGAGGTCGACTCTAGTCTAGAGGAAGACCTCAGAGGTCGACTCTAGTATAGAGGAAGACCTCAGAGGTCGACTCTAGTATAGAGGAAGACATCAGAGGTCGACTCTAGTATAGAGGAAGACCTCAGAGGTCGACTCTAGTATAGAGGAAGACATCAGAGGTCGACTCTAGTCTAGAGGAAGACATCAGAGGTCGACTCTAGTCTAGAGGAAGACCTCAGAGGTCGACTCTAGTATAGAGGAAGACCTCAGAGGTCGACTCTAGTATAGAGGAAGACATCAGAGGTCGACTCTAGTATAGAGGAAGACCTCAGAGGTCTACTCTAGTATAGAGGAAGACCTCAGAGGTCTACTCTAGTATAGAGGAAGACCTCAGAGGTCTACTCTAGTATAGAGGAAGACATCAGAGGTCGACTCTAGTCTAGAGGAAGACATCAGAGGTCGACTCTAGTCTAGAGGAAGACCTCAGAGGTCGACTCTAGTATAGAGGAAGACATCAGAGGTCGACTCTAGTCTAGAGGAAGACCTCAGAGGTCGACTCTAGTATAGAGGAAGACCTCAGAGGTCGACTCTAGTATAGAGGAAGACCTCAGAGGTCGACTCTAGTATAGAGGAAGACATCAGAGGTCGACTCTAGTATAGAGGAAGACCTCAGAGGTCGACTCTAGTATAGAGGAAGACATCAGAGGTCGACTCTAGTCTAGAGGAAGACATCAGAGGTCGACTCTAGTCTAGAGGAAGACCTCAGAGGTCGACTCTAGTATAGAGGAAGACCTCAGAGGTCGACTCTAGTATAGAGGAAGACATCAGAGGTCGACTCTAGTATAGAGGAAGACCTCAGAGGTCTACTCTAGTATAGAGGAAGACCTCAGAGGTCTACTCTAGTATAGAGGAAGACCTCAGAGGTCTACTCTAGTATAGAGGAAGACCTCAGAGGTCTACTCTAGTATAGAGGAAGACCTCAGAGGTCTACTCTAGTATAGAGGAAGACCTCAGAGGTCTACTCTAGTATAGAGGAAGACCTCAGAGGTCTACTCTAGTATAGAGGAAGACCTCAGAGGTCGACTCTAGTATAGAGGAAGACCTCAGAGGTCGACTCTAGTATAGAGGAAGACATCAGAGGTCGACTCTAGTATAGAGGAAGACCTCAGAGGTCGACTCTAGTATAGAGGAAGACCTCAGAGGTCGACTCTAGTATAGAGGAAGACCTCAGAGGTCTACTCTAGTATAGAGGAAGACCTCAGAGGTCGACTCTAGTATAGAGGAAGACCTCAGAGGTCGACTCTAGTATAGAGGAAGACCTCAGAGGTCTACTCTAGTATAGAGGAAGACCTCAGAGGTCGACTCTAGTATAGAGGAAGACCTCAGAGGTCTACTCTAGTATAGAGGAAGACCTCAGAGGTCTACTCTAGTATAGAGGAAGACCTCAGAGGTCGACTCTAGTATAGAGGAAGACCTCAGAGGTCGACTCTAGTATAGAGGAAGACCTCAGAGGTCGACTCTGGTATAGAGGAAGACCTCAGAGGTCGACTCTAGTATAGAGGAAGACCTCAGAGGTCGACTCTAGTATAGAGGAAGACCTCAGAGGTCGACTCTAGTATAGAGGAAGACCTCAGAGGTCGACTCTAGTATAGAGGAAGACCTCAGAGGTCGACTCTAGTATAGAGGAAGACCTCAGAGGTCGACTCTAGTATAGAGGAAGACCTCAGAGGTCGACTCTAGTATAGAGGAAGACCTCAGAGGTCGACTCTAGTATAGAGGAAGACCTCAGAGGTCGACTCTGGTATAGAGGAAGACCTCAGAGGTCGACTCTAGTATAGAGGAAGACCTCAGAGGTCGACTCTAGTATAGAGGAAGACCTCAGAGGTCGACTCTAGTATAGAGGAAGACCTCAGAGGTCGACTCTAGTATAGAGGAAGACCTCAGAGGTCGACTCTAGTATAGAGGAAGACCAATGCATCCCTAGGGAGTAAGACTTTGGAGCGGTGGCATTATTGGTCCATGTTCGAAACGACAGCCACATAAATGAAATCGTGTTCCATAATTAATGGGAATTTTAGCTCTTTCCAATAAACTAATAGTGTTTTTTCTGATCACTACTTGTTGGCTAGAATATGGAATGATATTTTGTATTGGCGACCACGATGTATACAGCGTCAGTGGCCAGTTTCCGTATTTACGAATATATTTGGCTTTAAAGTTATTCAATGAAATTCTTTCAGCACAGAGTTGGACATGGCAAAATATGTGAATTATTCTGGCTAAGGAGAACATGGCCGAATCTGTTTATCATGAGAAATCCTTACAGGCATCCTATTAGTTTGTCCTTGGAGTACTTGGGGAGCACTTTTCTTCGTCGATTGAAACCCAAAGATTAATAAGAGACTTAGAGGATTGCTCCTTTTCTCACCAGAAATGGTCGTTTCTTCTGTTATTACTCATCCGTATGCCGTCCTACGCATAGGATATAACTTTCATTTGCCACCTTTATTGGTTGCCGTGAGTCATTAGCCGAAACGCTGCCTTAATTAAGGAACAACACCCAAGCGCTTGCCACACACCAATGCAACAGAAAAACAAATTGCACTTGAATTTTTCATTTCCGTTACAGGGATACGATAAATTTCTTGAATTTTTTGCGATTTCTGTTTTTTTTTCTCGCTGTATACCCACAACAACGGCAGCAGCAGCACGAACCACACCAAACCAAACCAAAATTGCATTCAGTCATGCATGCATGGAAGGGAGAATACAAAAATGCCAAAAAAGAAAAAATCAGCAAAAACAACAAAACAAAAGAATAAACAAAATAATCGCAGACAAAAGACACAAAATGAAAAAAAAATATTGAAAACAGACCAGAACTCCAAAGCGAGTCTCCTTTCACTGGTGGTTTTTGTTTGTTTGCCCGCCCGCCCTTCCGTTCGTTCGTCTGGTCTGTTACCAATAATATGGGTGTTGTCCCTGGTTCTATTGACATGGAGTCGTTGGCGTCCAACAAGGAAAAAAATTATCAGGAAAAGTCTGGAGCATACACACCCGGCACCTCAACACACACACACACTCCTGCCCGTGCTAAGTGAAAGCATTGCAAAGTGTTTGTCTGTGTGTTAGGGGGTGGGTGAAATGCATTTACAGCAGACAGGTGTAGCCCTAACCAGACACAGGGAAAATGTCGGGGGGGAAATAAACACTCTGGCAACTGTGGCAGTCTCGATTTATGGTCTTTTGTTGTTTGTGTAACATGTCAAGGTTATTGTACTTTGTACAATTCTCCCCCCTTTAATTTTTGCTTTGCCATATCGTATACAAAGAAATGCCACCTACGTCTTGCACACCACCCCTTGCATAATTTGGCACACACCCATAATGCATCATGCCACCCTGCCGTCGACCCTCGTGTGCCAGTGCAACGTTAAAACCCTTTCGTGACAAAGGTCCCTATTTATATTCATACCTTTTCAAATGTGCCATACAATAACGGCCAAGTGAATGAGATTTTTCTTGGAAAACTCTGTGGAAATAAATGATTTTACAGTTTGATCTTCACCTACAGGTTTAGAGTTTTCTATGAAAGTTTCTACAAATTTTTTTGGAACTCCATTATATTCATGGGACTGGCTTCGCAGTAGCGCATCCTCTCAATCCAACTTTCCAATACCTTGGTGGTGGTTTCGGGCTCTTTCCAACCACTGACTTGCTCGATTCGCCTAAAAGACCTGACTCTCATTTTGCGGCAGTCTAAAATTAATAACTTTAAATGCAAATATATCCGTAAAATTCAAAACTATGTTGTATTTTAAATATACTTATGCCGTCTCATTCCGAGTCTTTACAAACACTCTATCCACATGCCATCCAACCAGACCATCACAATGCATAAGCGGGATCCGCGAACTTATTGAAACTTCCATTGGATCTCTTGTAAAATATTACCCAACGTTGCTTGTGAAGGTATCATAGTAAAGGGTTGACCAAGCTTAAGTTTGTTTCAATTAATTTAAAAAAAACACATATTCCTATTATGGAACAAGATTTCAATTATATAGCCGCCTCAAGTGACATCGCAGTAGCTCAAACCTGTAAACCCAATTGTCCAAGACTTTGGTGACGGTTGGTATCTTAATCTCATTGTCAGCCAAATTTTTCATAAGACCTTGGTGACGATTGGTAACTTATTTTCGTTGCCAACCAAATTTTCCATAAGACGTTGGTGGTGGTGTCTACATCAACAATCGTTCGCTTGATAGTCGCCTTAAGGTCAGTGTTCCACAATGAATAAGTACAACGGCTTCAAATCACAGGTCCTAGGTTGCCAATTGACATCACCAAGATGGCTGATAACACGATTACCGAACTTGGTAAGCAAAATATCGATTGGGGCATGGAGCATATTTTAAATGTTCCATCAAAAAGATCACCCACCTTAGGAACTTCTCTGCAAATACCATCAGTAGTGATTATTTCAATCAAAATAGGACCCAAGTTGTGCCCCACACTCACCCAACTGTGTACAGGGCCATTATTAATCTGAGAGAATTAGAATATAAATTTACTTTGTATTGTAATTAATAAATAAATAAATAATCTGAGAGAATTGTCGGAACATATGATTTTTATTGATTTTAGTACATAAAATACACCAAGGCACGCACACTAGGGTGGAGTGAAATTCAAAAAAAAAAGTTAACCTCGGAAAGAGATGTAGTCTGGGGTCCTAATGAGGGGAAAAATAAAGAAAAATTTTTTAAAAAATGTTTAGGGTTCGCGCCACTCCCTCGAAATTTGGAAATTATCGCTATTTTGGCGTTAATTTTAGAAAAATCCCAAAAAGTTTTATGTCAATAAATGTTTGCAATAGCGTAAACAATGAAATAAGGGCATGAAAAAATTTAAAAACAATTTTCTCATTGTTCAAAAATTGCAAAAAGTAAAATAAGTCAAATCGCCCCTTCTTCAGAAAATTGACTGAACAATGAAATCGCCACCAAAGCTACAAATATTAGTCGATTATCCCCTTTTGCCTCAAATACTTTTGTTTGGGCACTGAACAAGCTCAAACTTTTAAATTTCGAATAAGTTAAGTCGTTAATTTTTAGGATTTTTCTAAAATCAACGCCAAAATAGCGATAATTTCCAAATTTCGAGGGAGTGGCGCGACCCCTAAAATTTTTTTAAAATTTTTTTCTTTATTTTTCCCCTCATTAGGGCCCCAGACTACATCTCTTTCCGAGGTTAACTTTTTCAAATTAAAAAAAAAACATGTTTTCACTCCACCCTAACGCACACCCTACAAAAAGCCCGACAGACAGGCACATCGATTAAAGAAGCGAAGAAGTCATACCAACTGAATTACACAGTGAAAATGCTGAATGAAAAGTGCTCACTACCTGCAATGCACTACGTAAAGTAAGTACGTGACATGGCGAATGAACCCTAGAAATAATTAGTACCTCTCTCTCTCTTCGTCTCACTCGTGTATGCTCTCTATTTTTTTATAGATAACAAAACCGACAAACAGTCGATGTTATTGTGAGTGGAGATATGTGTTGACCAACAAATGTAGACGGAATACACGACAACAGAGAGACATATGATAAGAAGAGGTCTCATGCGCTCTCTATCAGGTATGTGCTGGACTTCACTTGATTGCCAAGCTGACCGTCGTTTATAAAATTCTTGTGCTGGATTTAAGAATCACTATATTGTTTGTGTTTCACAATCACTTTCCAACACCATGGTGATTGAGAATAGAAATCAAGATTTTTGTACGAAACATGATCTAAAACATCAAATACATACAGTAAAAGCTCGATTTTTGCAACCCCCGATTATTTCAACTCCCCGATTAGCGCAACCGTCATTTTTTTTATATTACGGTCTTTATAAGTGCAACTTTCGAAGAAAAAGGTCGTGATAAGTGCAACTTTTTTCTGATGCACTGAAATCAGGAACTTTGTTTGGAGGTCACGGTTAAACCAAATGCTCCCCTTTCAACATTATTCTCTGTTCGACTCTGTCCACTGTGAACGAGCGTACAATAACTGTTATTTTACCGTTGCCTTCCTGTTATTTTTCATCCAATATTCTTAAATTTCAATATTTCAACATATATATTTGGGGCTCGGTAAGTGCAATAATCTCAGTTAATGCAACAGGCCTGATTTCCTATCGGTTGCGCAAATCGAGCTCTTACTGTAATTCTAAAATAATTTTTAATATGTTCTGAACTGTTGTGCTCTTAAAAAAACCCAACCTATAGTATTACAGTTGCATTTACTGAGATTGTTGGACTTACCGAGCCCCAAATATATGTGTTTAAATGTTGAGATCTAAGAATATGATATGAAACATAACAAGAAAACAATGGCAAAATAACAGTGATAATACGATCGTTCACAGTGGACGGAGTCGTACAGAGAATAATCTTGAAAAGGAAGCATGACCCCCAATTTGAAGTACGTATGCTCCCGAAAACGAAACAATAATAGGAAACACCAAACAAAATATCAAATTTTAGCGCATCAGACAAAAGTTGCACTTATCAAGACATTTTTTTTTTCAAAAAGTTGCACTTATAAAGACCATAATGTAAAGAAATGCCGGTTGTGCTAATCGGGGGTTGCGGAAATCGAGCTTTTACTGTAATAAATATTTTTTTTATTTATTTATTTATTTATTTTATTTTATTAATTACAATACAAAGTAAATTTATATTCTAATTTTGGGTCCAAGGATAAACCGAGTGACAAAGACTATTTGGCTTGATGTTTGCAGCGACAGACCAAAGCCTCTGGTGGGAATCGAACCCACAACCCCCACGCTGATAGGCAAGCACGCTACCAACTCGCCTACCGGGGCGCTTAAATAAATATTTATATCACTAGTGATACCCAGCACATACCTCGAGACTTTAGAACCACAAGGTTCTAACTGATAATTTTTGGTGCCATCCTATCATTTTCTTGTATTTAATATCCACGAAACTCGGTAGAGCTAACAAAATTGTTAATTTGTCTGCAAAGGGTGTCACCTAAATATACCTAAACAAATTTAATATCCACGAAACTCGGTAGAGCTAACCAAAATTTTTAATTTGTCCTATAATTTGTCTGTATTCATGCATCCCTATTTTTTCTTTGTTTAATTGTGCTCAAAATAAGTGTTATGTTCCACCGTTACTCCTCCATCTTCAATGTTACTACACGATTTAACGTAAAATTACACTTTGTCCACAACGGTGACGAGAACTCTTGCTGTGCTTAGTCTCCTGGACATACGCTACAAAAATACCCAACGCATGACCAGCAACAGCAACAACAACAGGCAACAACCGACGACGAAATCTACCACACAAAAATTCCCTACACAACAGAAGAGAGTGTTTATACTATAAACATACAAATACAATTCCCGGAGAATATAGTGGAGAGAACGAACCACCGTTGAGGCACCCATTGAAATGGCGTATAAACAACAGAGACAGCTATAGTGTCGAACGTTACGAGGTAGTTTGTATGTTGGGCACTCTCCAAAACATGTGCAAACGCTCAGTCAGACAATGGCAGATTAGTCGTCATACAACGAGCTCGGGCGCTATACATACAAAATACACGACGACAGCACAATTATAGGCCGTGACTGGGCAAAGTGTGACGCATAACCAACATTTCGGTCGTTACCACAGAACAGTTCATACATTTTTGTGAAGAAAAGAACCAAAAAAAAAAAAAAAAACGATGAATACTTTCACGGCGGAACGTAATAATTGTCGGCGTAAATTAATATTGCTGGTGAAACAACAGCCGATACTGTGGAATAAAACCCAAGATAATTACAACAGAAATAGGCCGCAAAAACTACAAACATGGCAAATAATTTCCCAGCAAATTGGGATGTCAGGTAAGTGAGAGAGCAAACGCAAAAGAGAACAAGCCATAGAGAGAGAGTGATTGTGGCGTAGAAGATAAATTGCCAGATTGTCGGGAAGGAATTTAGTTCGTTACACGGAGAAAAATTTTTTGTTGGAAAAGCAAAAAAAAAAACATAATTTTATCCCAAACAATTTTTTTTTTATTTTATTTTATTATTAATAACAATACAAAGTGAATTTATATTCGAATTTTGGCTCCAAGGGTAAACCGGGTCCCCATATGGCTAGATTTTTGCAGCGACAGACCAAAGCCTCTGGTGGAAATCGAATCCACAACCCCCACGCTGATAGGCAGCACGCTACCAAATCGCCAATCGGGGCGCTTTAAAAAAAAAATCATGTTTCAGTAAAATGCTACGATTTTTTTCTTTATAGGAAAATAGAAACGTAAATAGGATTTTTCTCCGCAGCTTACTTTTTATTTATGGGGGAAATATCTATCTTTAGTACACACAGACAAAACTTTTATAGTACAGAAATTTTTTTTGCGAAAAATGAGTTTCAGTACACTGAAAAGAATATCTTTCTAAATTCTGTCTCTCCAATTTCCCGAAATGCTGTGTCTCATTTTGAATTCTTTATTTGTTTCCAGTTGATAAAATTCGCCGCACCTGGGACAATTTACGTGATCAATATCGACGCGATTTGAAGCGTGAAGTCAAGTATGGCTTCAAATCGAAATGGCGCTTTTTCAATGACATGGACTTTATACGCGACATGGTCACCTGCAAGGGCCAACAAAATGAGCTTACCGATTCCGATTCGGAAATGGAACCCAATGACATGACAAATTTTCTCGATTACGAGTTCGAAGCTAATGCAAACTTCATACAGCCACCGCCACAAGTGTCCACAGTCTCATCACCTCCAAAGCCTGTCAACATGATGAAGAATGATCCAATATTTCAGCCCATACTCTTGACCAAACAATGGCAACGCCAAACGAACAACCTGATCGACATGTCACCACCACTGGTGCCAATAGCACAAGCACCGGCTCAACCTCAGCCCTCAGTGGGACAAAAAATATCACCACGACAGCCCTCACCGGAATTAATGCAAAAATGTGATTCATCCAAAGATTTCCATCAAGATCTGCCCAACCCATTAGAACTTATGGAAATGTTGGCCAAACGAGAACCCGAATCGGATGTAGAACTGGAATCCGAATATGTAGCAGCAACAGCCATGCCCAGTAATATAGCACCGGCGGATGCCGGTTTACGAGTCACCCAGCAATTCCACCAGGAAGCTCATGTTTCAACTTCCAGTCTCAAACGGGGCAGCCTTCCTATGGAGAATAATGCTGTGGAGGTCCAGCGCAGCAGCAGCAGCAGCAGTGCCACCATCAAACGGAAAAAAAGCTCCGAATCTTTGGATCTAGATGCCAGGGATGAAGATTATTATTTTGTCATGAGTCTGTTGCCATCCATGAGGCAAATACCGCGTAATCGTAAAATTGCTCTCAGAATTGGAATTATGAATTTAATTGCCAATGACCTGGGGGAGGTGTGCAAATGAGAATGGAAGAAACCCAGGGTGGCGGTCACGAGGGATCGAAAAAGTTAATGGTTCAATGTAAAGCGAACAAATGTGATGTGTGTAGTTTTATTAAATGCAATTTGTTATTATTATAAGTATTTGAAGAAAAACAAAAAGAAAAATAAAGTGTTTTATGGAAATGTTAAGAGGAATTTATTGAATAATTTTAAATATAAAATTTTAATATTAAATATAAATTAAAAAATTTAAAATTTGAATTTGTCTATAGAAGAAAAATTTTAATTTGTCTATAGAAGAAAAAATTTGAATTTTTCTATAGAAGAAAAAATTTGAATTTTTCTATAGAAGAAAAATTGAAATTTTTCTATAGAAGAAAAATTGAAATTTTTCTATAGAAGAAATTTGAATTTTTCTATAGAAGAAAAATTTGAATTTTTCTAAAGAAGAAAAATTTTAATTTTTTCTATAGAAGAAAAAATTTAATTTTTTCTATAGAAGAAAAATTTTAATTTTTTCTATAGAAGAAAAAATGTAATTTTTTCTATAGAAGAAAAATTTTAATTTTTCTATAGAAGAAAAAATTTTAATTTTTCTATAGAAGAAAAATTTGAATTTTTCTATAGAAGAAAAATTTGAATTTTTCTATAGAAGAAAAATTTGAATTTTTCTATAGAAGAAAAATTTGAATTTTTATGAACATTTTTCTTCTATAGAAAAATTCCAACATTTTTCTTCTATAGAAAAATTTGAACATTTTTCTTCTATAGAAAAATTTGAACATTTTTCTTCCATAGAAAAATTTGAACATTTTTCTTCTATAGAAAAATTTGAACATTTTTCTTCTATAGAAAAATTTGAACATTTTTCTTCTATAGAAAAATTACAACATTTTTCTTCTATAGAAAAATTACAACATTTTTCTTCTATAGAAAAATTACAACATTTTTCTTCTATAGAAAAATTACAACATTTTTCTTCTATAGAAAAATTACAACATTTTTCTTCTATAGAAAAATTACAACATTTTTCTTCTATAGAAAAGTTACCATTTTGGCGTCTCGTGACCTCTGATGGAATTAACCCCAATGGAATTAACCCATAAATATATCCAGCCAAGGCTTTGTCATTTGGTCATGATACCAATACGAAATTCACAAAGCCATATCCTTGCAACCAAAATCATTGGCCTTTCGATATTAATGTCATGTTACAACGACATTTTAAATATTTATAAAGTACATACACACACACGCAAGTATACAGACATATGTATGTATGTACATTGGCATTGCATCAGACGACATTCAAAATGGAAAATTTGCACGTGTATTGCAACAGCAAGACCGAGACCAAGGATGCCGACACCGAGCCATTGAAAACACAACACCACAGAAATTGTACAGCAGACATCAGGCAAAAAGTGTATGCAACAAGGGCAAGGACAACGAAGCATGCGCTCTATAAAGCAAGGTAAATGACTTTGAGATGTGTTGGGTGGGTGGGTGTGGGTCCTAATTGGAGCGGGAGTATGAGGGAGGTGCAAGGACTCCAGCCAAAATACAAAAGAGAGTCTGTCGTTTACTCTCTTTAGCTGTTAATGCTATTGCATGGCAATTTTATGATCCGGCCGGTTTCCCGAAGGTCCTGCTCCACGTGCGTTACAAAGTGAATTTGCGGACCTTGCTGTGGCCTTATGCACGTTCGTGTGTGTGTGTGTCCTTAGCCAGCACAACCTTCGGCCAAAACATTTATTGTTATATTTTGAGGTTTTAGCCAAAGGTCCTCTCCGAAACGGAGTAATTAATTGAAGTGAGCGGAGAGGTCAGTTCAATTGACAGAAATTAAAACTGCAAAGGTTATTCTCTCTGTTTAACTTTTCCAATGACAAATTTATGAATAATAATGACTCCGTCCTTCCTTGTATCCTACGTACAACTTCTATGAATCATTTTGGCAACCAGGAACCTTAGATGAGTCATCTAAAAATAGGTTCCCAATTGCTGTGAAAATAAAAAGACAACCCTGTCGTGTGCCCAATGTGACTGACTCATAATAATGTCATGAGTCTGTTTAATTGGTCTACTCAAGAAAATCCTTTACGTCCTTTGACCAGAAAAAGGAAAATCATCAGGACACCACAAAGGCAACAATAACGATATCATGGAGCAACAATAAAACGCCTCCTTCAGACATTTTAATGGCAACCGATTGTTCCCAAAAGCATAAAGACCGGCAAGTGAATTGAAGGAGGTGCGTCTGGTGAGTGTAGAACTTGCCACAGACACAAACGTAGATTTGGGTTCAAAAAGTCACTGCTAAAGTTCAAACTTCTGCATAAATATAAATATAATTGCCATGACAAAAGCAAGAGCCGCTGTTAGCCTCTGAAAACTCTGAAGGGTCGATTGGTTTTTACACGCAAAAATGAACATCGTACAGGAGAGGGTCAAGCAAAGAGGCCTGTGACGCTTACGAGACAATTGAATTGGCCATATCTTTGTAAATATAAATATTTAATATTTTGGGATTAAGAGCGTTGGACGCCTTTCTATCGAATTTCATTAAAAGGCAAGTTTCAAAAAAATTGCGCTCATGACTTTTTCGCTGTAAAGAAAAATGTCTCTGAATGTTTTGATCAATCTGTTAGACCCGATTATGTTAGATACTGGTGATCTGGTGATGTTAAGCACTGATGGTGGTTATGTTAGACGCCTGATTATGTTAGAATCGAGCAATGTTAGATTGGTTTATGTTAGACACTGGCGCTGGCGGTGTTTATGTTATACACGTGGTTATGTTAGACGCCTGATTGTGTTAGACAATGGTGATGTTAGAATTTTTTTTTTGTACAGAAATTGTGTTTTCCCCAAATTTTTTTTTTCGAAAATTTTTTTTTTATAAAATTTTTTTTTTCAAAAATTTTTTTTTTCAACAAAAATTTTTTTTTCAACACAAATTTTTTTTTCAACAAAAGTTTTTTTTTCCACAAAATTTTTTTGTTTTTCAACAATTTTTTTTTTTCACAAAAATTTTTTTTTCAACAAAATTTTTTTTTTCAACAAAAATTTTTTTTTTAATTTATATTTATCCTTGACACTGATTCACTGACTCTGTCACGCAGTACGTAGGAATTTAAATAGGCATTCTATAATTTTCTATAAATAATAATAATAAAAAAAAAATTTTTTTTTTTGCACAGAAATTGTGTTTTCCCCATATTTTTTTTTTTGAAAAATTTTTTTTATAAAAATTTTTTTTTCAAAAATTTTTTTTTTCAACAAAAATTTTTTTTTCAACAAAAATTTCTTTTTTTCAACAAAAATTTTTTTTTCCACAAAATTTTTTTTTTCAACAATTTTTTTTTTTTCACAAAAATTTTTTTTTCAACAAAATTTTTTTTTTCAACAAAAATTTTTTTTTTTTAACAAAATTTTTTTTTAACAAAATTTTTTTTTTTGCAACAAAATTTTTTTTCCATATTTCAACGGGCGACATAGGCGCATTACAATTTACTAGTTATGTTATACCAGTGGCTATGTTAGACAATGATGATGTTAGCCCCGGGTTCTGCCATACTCTCACCGTGATTATGTCCTTGTTGCTGTTTGAAGAATCCGTTTCTTTGTGGCAGCCGCCAAGGATTCAAGTTCCGCCTGAACTTAGCCAGCCATTTGTGTGCTCGTTTCATCGTAAAATCAAACCCTTCAACCATTAGAAATGACTGTTAGCGATGACCGTCTTAATGGTTAGGGGTTAAGCCAGTCTTTGTTAGGAAACTTCAGACCTTCAGTAGCCACACATTTTTGTCTGCTCTTCAACGACATGTCAACAGTCGACAAATTATCGGCCATTCATCGTATTGCCCTCCCCCCGCAGCCCCTCCGAAGGAAAACCCCAAACATTTTGAATTGTGTGTTGAACGCATTTTTTCACACAACTTCTTTGTGCGTGCGAGTGTGTCACTCAAAAGTGCTGGCATCTATAAATAATTGGTTTCCATGCCCTCCGGTAACCTCCTCAACCAAACAATGACCCATATAACCGAACATACAGCCGGGCAGGAGGGAGCGCAAGCACACACATGCACACAAAGAATTTCAGGCATTTTATTTCATCCGAATATTAACCTTATTTACGTTCATTGTCCTGTTTTTGTTTTCGGGGCGAGCCTTTCGCCTCAAGTTCGATGGCTTGTTGCTCAGGCTCTGCTCTGATCGGCCCAGTGTTTCGTACAAGTTCATTAACATTCTTTGGGACCGTTTGAGCAGTTGTTCTTTTTTTTATTTGTATTATTATCCTTTAGGATATTTAAAAACGCCTTTGTTTGAATTTCTTCGTGGTCTTTTTTTTTCGTCACAGCAATCTTTTCCGGTGCTCACGGTAGTAAGGCCAGTGGGGGGAGGAAGAGCGGGCAGTTGAACGATTATTTTGGTGGATTGCTTTGTTTTTATTATTTGCTTAGAATTAGAATTGGGGCCTGAGGACTAAATCTATTCACGCTTTCTTCGTCCTGTTGTTGTTTGTTGGTGGAACTGGTGTGTCTTGAATTTTAATTAGTTTGCAAAGGATGTGCCAGGAAAGTTAAAAGGTGTTTACACGGCAACTAAATGCCTCAAAATAGTAATAAAACGGAAATTCTCAAGAAGCCTCAGCGTTTATATGACCATTGAATTGATTCGCTTATATGAAAAAATAAAAATTGACACCTGAAAGGTTAAACATAGAAATAAATTGTTCTCGGGTATTGGAGATGACTGAATAATTTGGATGACTGAAGGTGTAATGGAAATAAAACTAAACGTTCATGGAATAAGAGGCGATAGAAATCAAATAGTCAATAGAGTTATTAAGACATTTTGGATAATTGCGTTGAAGGGCATCAAATGGGTAAACTGACATGTTCACAAGCAAGGGAGTTCAATGGAGCTTCGATGCTCGTTTAGCTGTAAATACCATAGAGTGAAACGTTTTCCTCCACTTGGTCCTTACATGGTGGTCTTTGTTTTTTCTTACACGACCTTAATAGGTAACTGTTTTGAATGGGCTCCTCACCTTAGACCAGGACTTACCCTTGAGGAGAGCTTAAGCTACACATTTCTGGGGCCATTTTTTATATTTTTTGAAATATAATTTTGGTTAGAAATCAATCAAAATAAAAAATAATATTGCATTTATTCAAATTGTAGATATAAAATACAAGGGTACCATAAATTCAGTTCGTACTACACATAATTGAAACATTTTATTGTAATAGTGCAAGAAAATTCTGGTGGTACAGGGGCCCCACTTGCCCGGGGGCTTCATTCTAGTCAGCCAAATGGATAGTCCGGGCCTTCCATAGACTCTGGACTTCGAAGTTAGAGTCTCCGATCCGACTCTGGACTTAAGACTCTCCTCAGACTCTGGACTTCTGGGTTAAAGAATCACCTTAGTTTCTGGACTTGTATGTTAAGGACTCAACTCAGTTTCTGGATTTTTGGGTTAGAGTCTCATCTCATACTCTGGCTTTGTAGGGTAGAGTCTCACCTCAAACGTTGGACTTGTTGGTTACAGTCGCATCTCAGTCTCGGGACTTGTCAGATATAGCTTTACCTCAGACTGTGGACTAGAGACTCATCTCAGTTTGTGAACTTGGAGTCTCGGGACTTGTGAGTTATAGCCTGATCTCAGACTTTGAACTAGAGACTCACTTCAATTTGTGAACTTGTGGGTTAGAGTCTCACCACATACTCTGGCTTTGTAAGGTAGAGTCTCGATCTCTCGCCACACTCGGTAGATTTGCCACATCCCAGAACCAGTCCATACTTGAATGTTCCCCAGCCATGCTGTTTGTCTTCGTCCTCTAGTTGGCCTTCCTTTGCCAGGTGGAGGCGTTATGATTTGCAATAGTTTATATTTTGAGTTTTTCATAATAAGAGGTTTTTCGTCTCTTCATAACTGCGATCAGAATAACCTTGGTATCAGAATTTGTATGCTAGAGTTCTGGGGTGAAACTCTTAAAGGACTTGTGGATTAGAGACTGGTCACCCATTGACTGATCCGAGAACCAAATCATTTGGAAACCATTTTCTATTTAGCTGGCCTTTCTGTATCAGACTTCTCTGCGGTCTTTCAATAATTGCTCTGGTTGAGCCTTTGCCTTGTTCATCAATCCCTTGCTAATGATTTCTCTTTAGTTCAAATATTAAACATTCTATAACACAATTAGTCTAGTTAATCGGCTACAAAAACAAAACACTTTCTAAAGTATCCTTGGTTACACTTTAAATATATATGTTACTCCTGCCCTTGGTCTTCCGGTCTCCCGGGTGTTGAGTCCATACCCTCCAACTAAATATCAAGGGGATGATTTGTGTGTCTCACTTTAACAAGATTAAACACACATTCGAAAACATGCAATTATGAAGGTTTAATACCACCCCCTACCCCTGACTCATACTCCTTGGTCCTTTATGACTGTTGTCGAGCTGGCTGGCTGGCTGTCCGGGCCCGCACTAGCGAAATCAAAAGCACAACGACAACAGATATCATTCCGACATGAGTTTAGACTAAAGACAAAAACTATGTACAGGCAATCCCCTGTACATATGTACACCGTTATTTATGTACATTTGTTAAATGTGTACTCGGCGACAACACAACCAACACCTTACCCCAACTATAAATAAATAGGTTATATTATCCAAAAAAAAAACAAAAAAAAAACAATGACATGGAAAAAAGTTATTCGCAAAAAAATGCAAACAAGAAACTTCAGTTTTCTGGTGGAACAAAATCAACCCTTCGTCTTGGTTGCTGCCATACGGTTTTTTCGTTATGAGCCACCAACACAAAAAAAAACAACAACAGCAGCAAGCACTGGAGAACTGGAAACTGCGACACTGACCTCATACCCTAAACTTGAAATATAACTAAAGCAGCAACAACCACAACTGGCAGGCCGGCAGCCAGGCAGCAGCAGCAGCAGCGTTATAGCCAGAGACAAATAGACAAGACCGTCAGAAGAAATCCATACCAACCAACAGGAATTCTTATTCGTTTTGAATGTGGTGCACGAAGGAATCGTTTTTATGCAGCAGGGATGGGATGGATGCGTATGACGACTGTACCAGATGGAATATTCCATGTCTACGGCTGTTCTGGGAGAAAACGATACTTTTTCAGGGGCAGGCGAGGTCTTCTATGGACAACAGTTTAAGGTATATGAAATGTCAGCTATTACTAAAATGACAACTGTCACTAAAATGACAACTGTCACTAAAATGACAACTGTCACTGAAATGACAACTGTCACTAAAATGACAACTGTCACTAAAATGACAACTGTCACTAAAATGACAACTGTCACTAAAATGACAACGGTCACTAAAATGACAGTTGTCACTAAAATGACAGTTGTCACTCAAATGACAGTTGTCACTAAAATGACAGTTGTCACTAAAATGACAGTTGTCACTAAAATGACAGTTGTCACTAAAATGACAGTTGTCACTAAAATGACAGTTGTCACTAAAATGACAGTTGTCACTAAAATGACAGTTGTCACTAAAATGACAGTTGTCACTAAAATGACAGTTGTCACTAAAATGACAGTTGTCACTAAAATGACAGTTGTCACTAAAATGACAGTTGTCACTAAAATGACAGTTGTCACTAAAATGACAGTTGTCACTAAAATGACAGTTGTCACTAAAATGACAGTTGTCACTAAAGTGACAACTGTCACTAAAATGACAACTGTCACTAAAATGACAACTGTCACTAAAATGACAACTGTCACTAAAATGACAACTGTCACTAAAATGACAACTGTCACTAAAATGACAACTGTCACTAAAATAAGTTCAGTTCCCGTTTTCTGATGCTCGCGCAAAAATGATTCTCGCTTCGTCCAAGGTTTCACAATCTGCTCTTGCCAATGCCGGATCCTTGGCATTAATGCAACGTCCTTTCAAATAGAAATGCACAGCACCCATCTCTGCAGACCGGCGAGTCGTATCCTATAACAAAAACGAAATACACTAAACGAGAGCTTTAGACAGATATAATTTTCAATTGCACCCCTCCAGCATTAGGGATATCCAGAAAAATAGCACCGCTGAGAGAGAAACACAGAGTGTGTGGAGAGAAGAGCAAGCAACTAGAATGTGTTTGCGTACTTTGACAGACGTAATATTTGAACGTGTAAATTCTTCAAACACAAACAAGAACGTCTGTCGTCTGACCGACCGACAAACTGCCCGTCTATCAGTCCGACCGTCCGTTCGTTTGACACACCGCAACAATCCTTTCGGTGTGTTTGGCAGAGCGAACGGATTTGTTGGGTTTTTGTGCTTAACACACTAGAATACATTGACTTTTCTACATTTCATTTTGCTCCTCATATTCATACAATCCAAGAGAAGAAGAAGAAGTTGGAATGAGAAGAAGAATGAGAGGAGAACAACAATATGAATGATGATGATGACGTTGCCGACGCTGTGTTGTTATTGTTTGGAATTGCATTTCGGGTATTCATTCCTTTCATTTTGCCCAACACTACTCTACTCTCAGTTTTTAGAACCCGGTGCCGTCAACGACGATTCGTAGTAGCTTTCGTTTCATGCCGACGACCCCCTTCCCCCCACTTTTAGACCGTATTGGCTTGCCTAAGTTTGTGTGCCAGTGTCTGCTGTATGCTTTTGTGATGTTTCGCTTTAAAATTTCATTTGCTGTGTTTTGTTTTGACTGTTCCTTCTGGTTAGCGAAATATATTAGGGTGTGTGTGTGTTATTCTGATGTCTGCACTTGCTTGCAATTTACTGTATATGTGTGTGTGAGATGGCGAGTGCGAATGTGTGTACATGTGGTACGTTGTGTTCTCATACCACGACCTACCCATACCCCAAATGCCTTAAGCTTCTTCGTTGGCTTTTACTCTTGTTTGACACACACGCACACATGCACTCCCACACGAACACAGTGAGATACTCAATCGCAAGTAAATGTGTGTGCAGGCTGTAGAGTTGCCAGAGAGTTTCACTGAGATTTTGCATAGATAAAGTTTATTGAGTAGAGAAACGTAGGCGAAAAATTAACACCCACACTTAAAATAATGAGGAGTTTTGGACAGGTCCTCACTCCCGCAATTCCCGCGGGAGAAGTTCCCAGAATTGAGAATCCTTAAAGCTGTTTGCAGTCTTAACTAGCCCATGGCGGGACTATCACTTAGTTATGTAATTACTTATAAAACTATTTAAGGGAATTTGAAATGCTTCGACTTATGGAAGTTCGAGCCATAGAAGTTTTACTGTATATCTTTTACAGCTCACTGACTTCAGTGACGTTTCGCATTTTTTCCATAACGAAATTTTGATCAATTTTAGGTACCCGAATAGAAGAATTCCCCTCTTGGTAAATAAATACCACCCTGATCTCCTACACTTTGAAATTGACTCACCTACAGACTACGACGAGAAGACTTTCCCTACACGGCAAGTTAAAAATTCCTACGCCAATGATGTAGATGCCAGGTGACCGAAGTCTGTTGGCAGTCTTATTAGTTCCGGCGCTACCTCCAGATGTCACTAACAATTTTATAGAAATTCAGTGTTGCATTCGTACAAAAACTCATAGTTGCAGTGATAAAAAAACGGTACCGGCATCAAAAGTTTTATTGTAAACTGAGTTTTACATAAATTGGCCATTAAAGGTACTTTTCCGATCCAAAGTTTTAAACCCATTCCGTTCAGTTCCGTTTCGCTCACGTTCAAATATAAAATAGCACAACCTTTCTGCCTTTAGGGGGAGATTTTCCATTACACATTTCGCCCAAGTTGCCAAAGCTTTTGGCAACACTATTTGCATGCATTGCCCCTCGACGCCCCCCTCATACAACACTTTTTTTGTTGTTTGTCGCCTGCACCATACACACACACACAATCATGTGTGTGCTCGCTGCTGTTCTTTCTGTTCGCGTTTCATGTTGTGTGCGCTTCTTAATGTTCGTCGCACGCCGCTCGCTGTGTTTCACTTTTTTTTTCGCAATAGTTCTCAATTTCAGTCTCGTTAACGACGTCATGTCGTACGTATGTCGCGCTTGAAGTGATGTCTACCACGGATGCATATGGAAATTTTTTACTCCACTACTTTGTTTTCAATTCAAACAATGTGTTGTTGAGATCAAGTGATATAAAGAAGAAAGTAAACAATTTTGGGATATAGCAGCCAATAAAATGGAAAAGATTTAGTTTTATATTAAGGAAAAAAGAAAATATTTTATTTTTACAAAAAGTGTGTGTGGAAAATAATTTAAACAGAATATTTAAAGTTTGTATATTTGGTGCAATAAAAAAAAAATTATTATTTTTTTTTTTAAAAATGTAAAAATAAAAAAGAGGTTAGCTGAAGAAAAAAAAATTGATAAATTTTTATATGATAAAAAAAAACCAAATTATATTGAAAATTATGAAAACAAAGAAAGTGAAATGGAAAAAAAAATTAAAATGGAAAATCGACGACACACAGAGATTTTTAATAAGCGCAAGCCACAAAAGAAGTCAATAATTTTGAAGTATCTAAAAAAATTCTTATAAAAGTTAAAAAAAAAATTGAAAATAAAAAAATATTGTAAAATAAAATGAACAAACTGACCACTATACTATCGAGGAATAAAAAAAAATATCCTAAATTAAATTAAAGTGTTGCACAGGCGTTATTCGTTAAGCCATAACCTTGAAATATAAATGCCGACGGTTTGACAACGCTTCAGTTTCAATTTCTTTTCCACGAGAAACTGTTGTGGAATATTTTGCATGAATTTGAATAATGCCACCAGGAAAAGTTTTGCAGAAAACCCACACAGTGGAGGACAAATGTTAGCAAGTACCGAAGAAATATGGCCTTGTAGCAGGGTATATAAGAAGGAATATTAAGGAACCACAAACCAGAGACTTAGAAATATTCGAATTAGTGTATATTTTTTTCCTGCTGAGACCATCAATAATTTTTCAGCGGCTGCTTACACCTCGTAATCGCTGGCGACTTTACAAGTTAGAGAGTAATCTCTAAGCCATGTAAAACTTCGCTAGAAAAGCATCGGAGCTGGCTTTAAACAGTAGGCGCCGGGTCAGTGAGTATAGAAATTATATCGGGCAAAGTTCACTGATTCCGTCAGTTCCTTCATGGAACGTTAAGGGAAATAAGTAAGTGGATTTTTCCGGGTGAACCTGCAATAAAGAGAGAGCCAAAGTAGTTTTCCTAGAGAAGCGAAATAAAAATGATATTTTTAATATAAAAAATAAATTATTAAAAATTTCATTTTGAATCCAACAGGAATTTCATTATGAGAAAGACAGAAATGTGAAATGTAGTGTTCCGGAATGCCTAAAACACTAATCATAGGTTCACATTCGAAGAAAGAGAATCTAAATACTGGGCTGATTTTTTAAGTGGGAATGAAAATTTTCCCATAGAGGTCAGGTACCGGTTTTTTTGCCACGAATGCAACACTGAGACTTTATTAAAGAAAAGGGAGACATCTGGAGCTTGTTAGCAAACCAGTTTGGGGTGACTGTCCTCAAAATTGCGTTTGGTCTGATTTACGATTATCTGTTACCCTTAAGCAACGGTTTAAAGTCATCAATTCCCTCGTGTTTGGCGAGTAAGACAAGAATCTCTTGAGACCCCTTAGCTTGTTAAATTAATTTAGTTAGCCATTAATGAGAAGGTGGCGGCATGAGAGGGAGAAACAATTTTTCTTTCCTTTGTTTTTCTTTATTTTTTTAATACACGTTCTAAGCTTAAAGGATGCTGTGGTGATAATCCTTAAGCCACTATGTTTTTTGGTAGACTTCCTTCTCGTTGACAACGAGTTATAGCTTTAGCGAAAGACATCTAACGAACAATTTCTGTTTTTGTATTAAACTATTGAAAATATTGGAAAAAATTAGGCTATCGTTTCTTAAAATTATGTTACAAATTTCCAATACTGTATTAATTCTCCCAAAAAGGGTATAAGACACAATTTAAAATAAGCTGTCGTTTGTTAAAAATGACTCACAAATATTAAATTTTTCAGTAAAAAGAAACTCGTCAGCGTGGTCACTTGGTCACCTAAATTTTCCAAATTTTCAAAAATGGTTTTCCAGCTTTGCATCATTCCTAACATAAAATGTTTTAATTGCGATTAAAATAAGCTATCGTGTGTTAGAAATGATTTATATTTTTCAACGTTACATTAGGTTTTCTTAAAACAAAAAGCTTTTCACTCGAAGAATTTATCAGCGGTTACTCCTTCTTAGGCTTTTCTCAGAAATGCCTTTCATTCTGATCGCAACAAGCTATCGTTTAATAAAAAAGGATTAATATTTTTCTTTTTCCAAAAAAAAAACAACAAAAAAAATCCCAGCTCTAGGAAATCCAGCTTTTAATAAGACAAATGTCTACGACATTTAAGTGCCTTCAATTGCGATTAAAATAGCTATAGTGTGTAAAAATAGATTTATATTTTTCAAGATCACAGTAGCTTTTCAAAAAAACAAAATAATAATAACAATAAACTAAAGTGACAATCACAACCTCATTCTCATTACTTAGCTTTTCCGTTAGTATATACAATTTCTATTAAAATAAGCTATTATTTGATTGGAATCCATCGGAAAATTTCACAGTTCTCCTCCTTTGTTTTTAGAAGATAAGGACTATCAGCAATTGTAACTCCTCGCTGGGAGTCTCATTTCTGCAGAGAGAGAGAGAGAAATATATCGACGCTTCAGAGTTTTAGATTTTCTAAATATGTTGTTTGAGTAGAAGTTTCCCAAACTACTTTTATTCCGAGACTGATCCGAAGGACTCGTCTCACATCAGAACAATCAGTGAACCAGAAATGATCGAATGACAGGACTCACGAGTGGGGGGATTCATCTTGTCCAGGAAACCTCTCAAAACCTGAAACCAGAAACATTTGGGACGTAGCTTAAGCTTAACATATAGTTTGATGCAGAACTGATAAGAAGAACTCGCCTAACAAAAAAAAAAAAAAACTCACATCAGAACTATCAGTGAACCAGAAATGATCGCATGACAGGATTTATCTTACCCAGGAAAACTCTCAAACCATTAAACTCTCTGTGATATTTTCCAAAAATTCTTTGCTGCCTTAGCCTATCGTTTCATGCTGACCTCTAAACACTTACATTTTCCCAATACAAATTCTTAAGACACCGCCTGGAAGTTTTTCGTCCAACTTTCTTTTCCATATATTGGAAAGACAATATTGCCAGCGATAAAAAGTCTCTGGGTAATTTTTTACCAGCAAATTTTCTCCAGTAAGAAATATTAATATTTTGGAAAATTGGCATATTTCCATATGTCTTTTGTGAGAATCGGCCTTCTTCCAAACAATCATAAAAATCCAACCAATTGACAACCTTCGCTTTGATAAATTTCCACCACAAATATATGACATTCCGATTACACATATTTACCCAGCGTGTATGAACTTCAATTAAAGGTCACGCTTGGATAGATTTCGCTTTGATTCAGAAATCATTAATATCCGTTTGGGGATGTCCAGGGCCATTTTAAAATGTACGTCCACACACACACACACACACACCCAAATAAAAGTCAAGTTTATAACGAATATTTAAGAAGTCAAAAAATAAACCACCCCCCGCCCATTATAGTCCATGCTCCACCCCCAGACAACCTCCAGCTGGTGAAGGGTAACCCTTTTGAGAAATGTAAAGTACCCGGTAGCATTGACAACAATGCGCTTTCAAATGGCGGAGTCCTTCAGTTGTTAGTGTGTCATACAAGGCATATGAATGTCACATGGCAAAAAGTCCTTGCCCGTCAATGCAATCGTCAGCGTGTCGTGGCCGTCGTCGTCGTCGCCGTCGAACTTGTAAAGTTTCATTGCAATGCTAATGGCCTTCCGCGCTGTGTTCGTTTAATGATTTCACAACAACAACAACAAAAGGACATCATACAAGTACACAAATATATGAGCGTGTTATCCTTACAAGCACAAGGATAACGACGAACAACAACGAAGCGGCATCGCGGCCTACAGTAGCGCTAAATGCTCGCATACGAATGAATGTAACAGCATTAAATTAGCAGTTCCTCTTTGGCCTTAGCAGAGCTCTGTTAAGTTGCGCCTGGTCTGCTAAGCTGAACTTGAATAGCAAGGTTTTATTGGTTATTGTACGCTTGTCAAGTAAGGGGCAGGAGGAGAGGGTGATAGCACTCTCTCTCGTAAAGCACATAGAGGGAATATTCCCTCTCTCTGTCGCTGTGGCGAAATATTATTCTCACTGTTGAATATTTTTTCTCACTCTCTCTCTCTCCCTCTCTCTCTGTTATTAAGTTATATATGTTACTAAAACTGTTATACTTACCCATACTTGCCTTCTGTGTCACAGTATCAGCATCTGTGTGTGTATATTTGTGTCTGTCTAGTAGGTCTTTTTGACATGTGAAAACTGACGTTAGTTTTAATATTCAGTGTTAAGGTCATGTTACATTTTTACATGGTTATCCCATCTATCCATTTATTTTTTTACACAACGTAATCACAGTTTGTTTTCTTTGTTTTTGAGAGCCAAGCAATTGTTTTACATTGCTGTCGTTGGCGGTGTCGGCTTCGTACTTTATTCTCATTGAGTGTGTGTATGTCAGAGGCGCTCATTTGTTGTTTACATTTGTATACACTTAATATTGCGGATTTACCGTTATTCTCAAGATTATTTACATTTAAGCCAAATAATATGCATGTCCAAATAATATAACGTCAGCTAATTTTTGGGAATGTCGATTTGAAATGAATGCGAAAGTGTCCAACAGATTAGAAATTTTTGCTTGGAGTAGAATTGCGACCCTATAATTCTGAAAGGACACAATGGGTGGATTATTTTTTGTAGAGTGAACTTATTGTCCAGCTGGTCTGATAATTAGTTATACTAATTATTTGTGTGCAAATATTGTGATATTCTTGATCTATGATTCAGGACGATCGAAGTGTGACGATCAAACTCAGGTTCGAATTTTCCAAGTCGTCAATGGCGGAGTGAATTAGAAATTTTTGTATAAAATGTATTAGCCATTCGAAGCCGCCTGTAGACAGAATTTCCTGGCAAAGGGTGCTCCAAATAGATTATATCAAGCCAAACTAAAATAACATTTTTTTTTAATTTAGATAAAAATAAAAAAAAAAATTTAACTTAAAAATACTATTTTTTTTAAATTATAAAAAACTATTTTTGGAAAAAACAAATTTTTTAATAAAATTTTTTTTTTTTTTTATATAAAATTTTTTTTTTAATAAAATTTTTTTTTTTAAAAAATAGTTTTTTATAAATTAAAAAAAAATATTTTTTTTAATTTTTTTAAATTATAAAAAAATATTTTTTAAAAAACAATTTTTTTTTATTTTAAATAAAATAATTACTATATTTTAATTTTTTTAATTAAAAAGAAATTGTTTTTTTTAATTTTTTTAATTTAAAAAAAAAATATTTTTTTAACACAAAGCTGAAGTTCCCCAAAATTTACTGTGCTTGGTTAAAAACAAATAATTCCGAGTTTGCTTTAAAAGAATCCTAGAATTCCTAAATAGAAAAAATTCCATTAAATTAAAATCATTTAGTTTTGCTAATTTAAAACAATGTCTAAGTTTTTGGTCTGGGAGTTAACCCTCAGACTTACACACGGTTCTTGCCAGACCTTGTTCGATTTTAATTGTATTTGAAATCATCTCAAATCCTCACCCTCTTCTCCACCAACTAAGGATTTTACAATGGGCCAATCTTAGGCTTCCGAGTGAACCTGTTCACATGAGCGGGCAATCCATTCAACCTAACCTAAATCAGTTAGTACATATGTGACTATTGGAACATGTGTCTGGTGGAGGTTTAAATCTGGAGTGGGCATTTTTTTAAATTAAGAAACTGTATGGGACGTTAATGACTTATGCAAAATAAAAAAAAATGCATATACAGTCGAATTCGATTAAGCGAAAATGAAGAAAATCAAGAAATTTGTTTCACTTATGCGGAATTTTCAATAAAAAGGACTTCGGATAATTAAACCTTCTTTCATTTAAACCAACTTGATATGTACGTTTTAAATTGTTCTATGAAACGAATACAGAAACTTGTAGAATATAATGGAATTTATTATGACGATCGTTTCCATTGGCCATATACGTCACCTCCTCTATTATCTCGTGGTCCTTCCATTCTCCCCTCTTATTGTGTAAGAACTTTAATGAGTTGCGGCACAACATTATTTTTGGTCGCCGTTACATTTAACATATTTCTCTTAAGCGGTGTTCGTATCATATAAGTTTGTGACATTGCATTAAAAATGTGTTTGACATAAACGAATGTTCAATAAAGCGGATTTTCGTTTAAGCGAAGTACAGTGCATGGAAAATTGTCAGAACAATCGTTGCTAATATTTATTTTCAATTAAACGATTTTTTCAATTAAAAGGCGTGCGATTATTCGTGCCATTCGACTGTACATATACAAGTATTAATTTTAATAGTGACCCGAAGACACTGCCTGGAACAAATTCGGTTAAAATTGCTTTTTAGACGTTGGTCTGTTATTATCAATTAAAAATATTTTATTTTTTTTAAAAATATTTATTTCATTTAATTAAATTTCAAAAAATTCCTCTTTAAGGAGACTTTCAACAATTCATAATAAAACCCTGGCTCTTTTCCACATAACATAGGCAATACCCTTGCGCGCTCAATATTACCCAGACTACAGCACTGTGGCAACCACGAAACACTCAAACACTTAATGCTCAAAACAGAGCCTTCTCATTTGCAACCGAAACGAAATTAAATTGAACCCCAACCTGCCTCAACATAACTCAGGCACACCAAAAACAAAAAACACAACAGGCATTTGTATTTTTGAAGAATAAACACACACTCATACACATGCACAAAGCAGCACTCAGCCACCATAAGGGGAACAACAACAAAAAGAAGAGCCTACCCCAACGACATACCAACACAAGCACAACATACTTATAAGTAAACGACGGCTATCATTTAGGCCGACCAGAATTGAGTATTCGGATGCCGGGTCGACAGCGTAAGAGAGGGAGAATATGGTGAGTTGGTGTTGTTGTTGTCGGTGGTGGTGGTGGTGGCGGTGGGCGCATGTAAGAAACAGGCCTAATGTGAGATAAACTAGTACCCCACTTCCGTTGTGCAAAAAACACCGAAACAAACACCAGCACATGACAATGAAATATTTGTGATGGAGAGCTTGCGATTCACTCTCTCTCTCTCTCCCACTCTCTCTGTGTTTCTTGCTCTTGTGCACAATTGTAACATTCTGTTATACTCGTACCCATTAACTTATATTTAATATTTCCGTTGTTGTTATTTACATGTGCACGCCGATGTGTGTCTGCCTGCAAGTGCGTGTTCGTAATTGATTGTAGTTGTTGTTGTTGTTATTGAAATATAAGTTTATTGCATTTAGAAGACTCCAAGACCTTACCCTGAGTAGAAAATAAATAATTTTCATATGATTTCTCAATGTTTCTCCGGCTACTCAATGAAGGCACACTCATGCTGTCGCCAGAGACCTGGGGACAGTATGATAAGAGTGGAAAATTGTTTGTATTAGAATGTAGGAAGTAAAATTACAAATTCAACTGTGGTAGCCATTGAAGAACACATTTTTTTTCGGAATAGGAAAACAAAATCTAAGTGAAGAAATACATTCATCAGTCGTTTTCCTGAATTTGATACCACACTGGGGAAATATAGATGGCGCTACACCCCAGTCACCGTTTTCATCCCGTCCAACTATGATCAAAGGCCATACAGAGGGCAGACGTTCCTTGTGGCTCTGTGACGCATTCGTTCGGAAACCCATTCTAGATGTCAGTAATACTCATGGCACCATTTGACATTTTTCATAAAATGGAGATAAGAGAAAATGCGGGTTTTATGCTGGCAATATACTTACGGCATCTGCTTTAACCCATTCATAGCCAGAATTCGATCTCAGGACCCCTTTTTTAATATAAAAAATTTATTTTAAAAAATATCTTGGTCATAAATAGGTTAATAGGGAGGAAAATCCAGAGTCTTGAAGATCATATCCATAACCCTCACACGATCATATTGACTCAAGAACTGAAGCCTCCTGATCAGTTTGAAGAGAAGCTATAATTTTTAATTTCATACAGGGTGTTATTTCGAATCACCCGGTATTTCGGTAGCTGTCTCTTTTGAAGCTTTTTTTTTTTGACTAACACTCAGGGGATGCCCCTATAAATGCAATGCACTGTGTTAGCGATGGGAAATAAGGGTATTGGAGGGAGGAAAGAGGGAGTAGTTTTTGTTGACGTTGGCCTTGAATTTGGTAATGTCATAGCAGGCAGGAAAAACACTTGCAGGAAGATTATTCCACAACCGAACAGTCCGGCTGAAGAACGAATTTTCTCTATAGTGCGTCGTCCGGTCAACCGGCCATTTCACAATGAACGGATGAGAGACCCTGGATAGCCGAGTATTCCGGCTAAATGTTCTAACGTCAGCGACCAGACGACGGATATCTTCTGAACAGATACCATTAAAATATCTATAGAATAGCGATACACAACCCACATTTCGGCGATGCTGTAGGGAGACAATAGAGCTGGATACCCTACCATCCCCTATCATCACCACCGCTCTCCTCTGTACACGGTCCAGAAGCTTCAAAGAGGTTAATGGAGCCCCTGCCCATATATGCGAGTTGTATTCCATTTTAGGCCGTGTTATCTTTCGAAGAGGTGATCACGAGATCTTGTGATTTAACACCTTGCGACTTCTTCCTTTGGGGCCAGGTGAATGATAAGGTCTACGCCAACCGCCCAGAGTCGACTCAAGACCTCAAAGATAGAATTCGTGAGGCTATCGAGGACCATAGGGCAGCCACTTTGCGATTTGGTTATGGCAGATTTCATGAAAAGGGTATGGTCCAGTAGGCGTGGTCGTGGTGGCCATTTGGCTGATGTTGTTTTTCATTATTAACGGCATACCTATCTTTTTATTATGAAATAAACATCCGATCATTTTTCATTGAATACCAAAATAACACCACCTGTTGGAGAACCCTGTTATATTTGCGTGTTGTTTTACCACACCAACCCAGCCCTCTGCAACAAATTATTCCACCTAGTAATTGACAAATGTCCTCTCAAATTCCATAGGTTTTTCATGTTAGCTGCCATTTTTTTCTAGCACCCCCAACCAAAGATTTCAAACAGCAATTTATTCCACCTAAGTGGTGGTTTGGAAATAATTATTCTTGCTGGCGAGTGGCTGCTGTCATCTCTGTTATCCTGGCTTTCTCTAATTAGATACGTCTTCGGTGATGTGACGGCCATTTAGTTTTATAATTAACTTGGGTTTGTACGTCCATGTAAGACTTTCGCAAATATCTGCCTGCATACTCTGGGTGGGATCCATAAGTCTTTGTCTCCGTTGGAATACAAATAAGGTTGGAGACTGCAGACAGCGCCTTGAACGCCGCTTGAAGATCTCTATCATACTTGAATTTGCCTTGAAATCCGAGAGGCCGTTGTGGAAATCTATATTCATTTGTCTGTTGCCTCATCTTGAATAGATCTGTGTTATAGCGATGACATTATTTATTCCGCTTATAAGTGAAATGTTGTGCTAGGCTATGTGCGTGCCTTTTACACGAGAAATCCAGTTTCAAAACCGATTAAGAACATCTGGCATTTATCAACGGAGATTTCATCTTTGTCTTTATAAATGAGTTTACAGTTCGGAGGCCATGGATTTCAGAAAAGTTTTCTAATTTGTTTTTACATGAATTTTTAAGGGAAATATATATTAGACCAGGCGCCCCGGTAGGCGAGTTTGTAGCGTGCTAGCCTATCAGCGTGGGCGTGGTGGGTTCGATTTGGTATGTCGCTGGAAAAAAATCTAGTCATATGGTCTGGTTTACCATTGGACCCAAAATTAGAATACAAATCTACTTTGAATTGTAATTAAAAAAATAATTAAATAAAATAAAAATATTAGACCACCCTCGTAACATCATTGCAACAAATGCGAGAACAATTAAAAACAAGTCATAAACAAAATTTGCAAGGTTTCTTTTTTTCTCTGTACCTCACTGTAGCTCTCTTTCACGCTCTTCTTCCTCATGTTAGTCTAAAGAGCAGCGAAATGTTAAAGAACCGAAATAAATAGAGAGAGAGAGAGAGAGACGCACTGTTAACAGGTTTCACTTTCATTTCATACAAAAACAAAACGACTTGCGCGCTCATGTTAAGAATTTCCGATGCTACGAGAGTGAGAGTGTTCTTTGGCGCACACAGAAAAAGAACAAGAAACTGATTCTAAAGAGAGTGTGTGAAAAGCTTCTGTGGATGACGGAGGGGGGTGGAGGGGATGTTGAGGGGCAGTTATGTAGACGGTTCTCATACATTTTGGGGAGTGCATATTGTAGTAGTGCAAATAAAAGCGAATTTCAGTTAGAGAAAGTACGTCCAATGAAACGGTTCGAAAGCGCGGTCCATGTCTCGAGTAGTAACGACGAAACATACGGCTACTACTACTACTACATAGCAACAACAACAACTACTACTATTTTTCTACAACCATAACAAAACAACGCAAATATTCTCAGCCAAAATGCAAAAAACAAAGTAAAGGAAATTAAGAGCAAAATCACATCAACAACAACAACAAAAAGTGCTAACATTCAAGTGAAAAGTGTACACAAAAAAATAGAAGAAAAGTTAATAAAGGAAGAAAAATAAAATAAAATAAAAGAAAATAATTACAAATTGTGATAAAACGAAAGAAAAGTAAAACAAGAAAAATGCTATAAATTGAAGAAAGAAAAAAAAAACAAATACAAATTCAAATACCAAAAAGGAAAAGTAATTTTAAAATACAAAAAAGTTACTGCAAGTAATGAAATTATTTGCAATAATTGTCTAAATGCAAAGAAGGTGGGTTTCAGTAGAAAGTGTTTGCAATATGGTAGCCAATGTTAAAGATGTTCACAAGGAAGTTTAAGTTTATTCCAAGTTTATTCAATTATCAAATCCTGTGTGTGAGTGAGTGTGTGTGTCCGTGGTGTCCTTGTCCTTGGTTAATGCTAAATGTTATAACAAGGCTTTCTGCCACCCTCTGGAATTCGGTGGAAATTGTTCTGCCTTCTCCATCACCTGACCAGCCACCCTCACCCCCACCCCCGAATCACATAAAACATTAACAGTTCCTGTAAAAAAAAGTCAACAAACATTAAGGAAGCTCATGTTAAATTTAACATCCTCATGAAATGCACAAGTTAATAACTACAGCGAAACAGAGAGTCACAGCCCCCCCCCCCCAATCACCTCTTAACAAACACACACGGACGTTCTCTAATGCTGTTAGACTCTCTTGTGTGCGATGTTAGTTTGGGGGTCTACCTGCTGGGCTTGTTTGCTCTCTGGTGATGTTAAGTTTTCCTCGCTCTACTTAATTTTCTCATTGAAATGATTGTAGTAGAAACGAAGTGTGAGTGCGTGTGTGTGTGTGCCGTGATTTTCCTCATTGTCGTCATTCACTGTCACTGCCAATGTCAAAGTCGGCTATTGTGTTTATACAGTTGCTGTTGTTGTTGGCGTCGTCGTCGTCATTTGTTGGCGTGTGTGTGTTTTTTTTTTGCACGATTTTTTGCCTCCTCCATTCGCGTTTTACAAGTTCACTTCTACAGTCGTGTAGACTTGATTTCACAGGTGTTATGGCGAGGCGACAGCAAACGCTTTCGTTCGTTTTGTTTTGAATTATTCTGCCATTACCGTTAGATTTGTGTGTGTTTTTGTTGTTCACACTGTGAGCGAGTGAGCGTTCAGGGAAAAACGGAAGTGCGTTCAAATGTCAATTCATTATGTTTTGTATTACATTTCACATGTTGTTGCTGATTGCTGGCGTTTAACGTAACAGCTGTTCGGCTGTGCTGCTTTGTTGCCATTTTTAGGCATCCGCCTGTAATGAAATGTCAAAAATAACTTTTTGACATTTACAGTTAAATAATATTAAAATTAAATGTAGATTGATATGTTTAGGTGTGAGCAGTATGTATGTATGTATGCGAGTGTTTGAAAATATTAGCTTTAGCTTGATTTTTAATGGAGATTTATGACAGCCATGTTGGAGTATAGGAAATTGTTTGTTTGTAGTGTCACTTAGTGGTGCTGAGAGGGGGCGGCAGAGCTGTGTTTCAAGAGGTGTGAGATTTTAGTACACCGGGTCGAAGGACCAACATTGTGAAAATAAATATTTAATTTGCGGGGTGATTTCAAAGGGGGGGTGTAATATTTCTACTAGCACCTACAGAATCATCCAGGAAATTCACTTATGAGCCATTTACAGGGTTTTCCAACAAGAGGAGTTATTTTGGTGTTCTACCGAAATACCGGTTGATTCAAAATAACACCTCTTGTTCGAAAACTCCATATTCACATTGGTCCTTCGGCTCTCTGAACTAAAATCACAGGGCATTAAAATAAGATAACCAGTTTTTTTTTTTTTGCAAATGCTTGCTGGTATTGCCCGAGTAGCAACAAAGGACACTCACTATCATATTTTCAGAAATATACATGGGTAGGAGAAATGACGATGGTCCATATGGCCAACCGCATGCAAGTGAGGGAAATTCTAATCGTCAGATAATACAATATAGAAGAAATTGAAAAAAGAAGGATTATACTATTTTTCAAAAAGACACAGACATTTAAAAGCAGCACTTGATTTTCGAAGATCTTGACATTGCGCCTATTGAGATTTAAATGCTTAAATAAATTGATTTTATTTTTAAAAAATAGCAGAAATTATTTTTGGGTTACATGGCCTGGCCTGCCCACATTTTTTTTAATTTATAGAAATTGGATTTTTTTAACTTCTTATAGCCTTTTTTCAAAAAAAAAATGTCAGAAAACCAACTCAATCATGTAAATTTAATAGTATAGGTTGCTTTTTAAGCTGCCTGAGAACTATCGATATCGATAACTATGTTTTGACAGCTGATTATGTCAAATGGTGGTGATATTACTGATCAGTAATATTTGGCAAGTCGTTAACGCTACCAAATTGTAGATATTACGCTATCGAAAAAGCAAACATATCTCGATAACTAAAATAATATTTTGTTTTTATATCGATAACTAAAGGTGATATCGAAAATTTCCTGATTTGGTTGAACATCTCTCTCTCTCTCTGAAAACCACATTTAAAATAGTTTTCTGAATTGTTTTCTTTAAATCCACAGAATTTGTTACGAGTTTCCATTCGATAACTGAATAACTATGGAAGTTATCGATAATTTTTATTTTGTTTTTTTTTTCTATTTTGCCTAGTTGTCCATGAAAATCACATTTCAAAGAGTTTTCTGATTTTTTTTTATATTTTTGCATTTGATAAATCAATAACTATGGGAGTTATCGATAATAGTTATTTTATGTTTTTTCCTATTTGACATAGTTATCTCTGAAAATCACATTTTTTTATATTTTCTCATTTGATAACTCAATAACTATGCGAGTTATCGATAATTTTTATTAAGCGTTTTTTTTTCTATGTGGCGTAGTTTTCTATGAATATCACATTTGAAAGAGTTTTCTGATTTTTGTATGCGTTTGTTTCGATAACTGATTATCTAAGCCAGTTATCGATAGTTTTTATTTAGTGTTTTTCTTCTATTTTGACTAATTTCCCCTGAAAATCACATTTGAAAGAATTTTCTGAATTTTTGTATATTTGTACATTCGATAACTGAATAACTATGGGAGTTATCGATAATTTTTATTTTGTGTTTTTTTCTATTTGATATAGTTCTCTCTAAAAATCACATTTCGAAGAGTTTTCTGATTTTTTTTTATATTGTTTCATTCGATAACTCAATAACTAAGCGAGTTATCGATAATTTTTATTATGTGTTTTTTATTTATTTTATTTATTTATTATTAATTACAATACAAAGTAAATTTATATTCTAATTTTTGGGTCCAAGGGTAAACCGGGTGACACAGACCATATGTTTAGATTTTTGCAGCGACAGACCAAAGCCTCTGGTGGGAATCGAACCCACAACCCCCACGCTGATAGGCAAGCACGCTACCAACTCGCCTACCGGGGCGCTTATATGTGTTTTTTTTTATTTGCCTTTTCCCTCCTGAAAATCACATTTGAAAGATTTTTCTGAATTGTTCTCTTCAAATTCTCACAATTTTTTCTATATTTTCATTCGATATCTCAATAACTAAGAGAGTTAGAGATAATTTTCTATTATAAGAAATGGAAGCCATCGTGATTTCTAATAATTCAAAAAAAAATTTTGTTTCAAGTCGAGTTTCAAGTCGAGTTTGGACAGAATTGAGAATTTATACACCGGTCCGAATAGAGAATTGGTCCATGGCTTAACGATTACTCTCTTAGTCGTAAAGTGACTGGCATTTGGGATTACAGTCTCCTGTCGGTTCACAAATGTCCTTAGCTCCTAGTAATGTATAGACTATTTTATCTACCCACCTAATTTGCTTAATATCCCGGTCTACATCAATCTCACGATGTTACCCATTTGTATTTCCTCGAACACTCCACACAATCCACAACGGTGACACTCACTCCACTGCGATGATTAATTACAATACAAGAATATAAGTATTCGTAACAACAAAAACAAAAAAAAAACAAGGAACACACACAGTGATAAATAAATTAAATTTGTGTTATTAGAGCAAAAATAAATTGCATGTGCGTGCGTGTGTGTGTGTGAGTATCTGTGCACAATTTGCCAGCAAATTTACGATTCTAATGAATATCCCAAACAGAAATATCGTATTCTACGGAGCATTTTGTATTTCGTCGTACTTTGTTGTCGGAATATGTTTGCGGCAGTGAAATATTTCAAGGTTATCTTACTTTAGACGTATTAACCAACCACCTAAAGCAACAGCAAAGCAAAATATAATGAAATACAACAACACAAATTGTGTGAAACAAATTTAGAATGAAAACGCAAACAACAACAATAACAACAAGAACGAAAATAAATAAAGTACACCGAAAAAATTATAATAATATTCGTTCGTTGCAAAGCTCACAGATCACATGAATCATATCTGAAAGTGCAAACAAACAAAATAAAATAAAAAATTAACAAAAAATATCGATAAATTGAGAT
This sequence comes from Hydrotaea cyrtoneurina, assembly GCA_958296145.1. Taxonomy (NCBI): domain Eukaryota; kingdom Metazoa; phylum Arthropoda; class Insecta; order Diptera; family Muscidae; genus Hydrotaea; species Hydrotaea cyrtoneurina. The sequence continues at coordinate 80,425,634 of OY282515.1, forward strand.
TGTTTTTCGTTTCATTTGTTCTTAGGTCTTCTTTTTTACTTTTCAAAAAAAAAAAATGTCTGAAACTAAAAAATTTTTGTGAAACTCAACGAGCAGAAAATGAAAAGACAACAAACATTTGTTTGTTGCAATCATACAAATAAAATTGCCTTTTTTGTGCAGAAATAATGTTTTCTTAAAAAAAAAAAAAAAAAACAAGAACTTAAACTTAATATTATTTAAAAGTTGTAATAACCCCCCCCCCCCCCAAAAAAAAAAAAGAAAATTCAACAGAAATCAATAATAATTTTCAATCATTTAAAACATATTGAACGCATGGATATTATTTAATAATCATCATTATCATAAAACAACAAAGAACAAAAGCTCCAGCATATTTATAATATAATTTATTATAAGGTAAGTTTGAAAAAAAAAAACAATTATGTTAAAATAGTTTTATGTAAAACATTGAAAAGTATCTAAAAAACTCAGCAGTGGAAAGAACTTTTTGTGAAAATTTCATCGATGAGAGGACTTTCCATAAAAAGTTCAACGATGAGAGAACTTTTTTGTGAAAGGTTCACCAATGAGAGAACTTTTTGTGAAAATATCACTAATGTGAGAACTTTTTGTGAACGTTTACTCATGAGTGAATGTTCCCAGATGTGGGAACATTTCCTGAAAAGTTCAAAGACCTTTTCCGGAAAAATTCACTAATGACAAATTTTTTTCCTGAAATGTTCGCAGATGACAGAACATTTCCTGAAAAGTTTACTGCTAAGAGGACATTTCTTTAATATATCACTGATGAGACAGCTTTCCTTGAAATGCTCACATTCGAAATATCTTCGTTTGAAAACTTCGCTGAAGAGAGACATTTTCGTGAAAAATTCGCTAATGAGAAAACTTTTCCTTATAAGTTCACAAATAAACGAAATTGTCCTGAAGTTTTCCTGAATTTCTGATCTATGTTAGAAGGACAACCTCATGACTTATAGACAGTTCTTCAGACTGACAGAGAGAACGAGATTCCAACAGAATTAGCAAAGCAGGTGGGAACAGTCGTCCACAGGCAAATGAACGTACAAACTCAGAAGCCGACGCGAAATAACATACAGGGTTCGCCAAATTACTTTTTTTTTTTTGAAAATTCTATAACAAAAACAAAACTACTGTCCTTTTTTGTTTGAAAGTACAATCCTTCTGGTTAATAATGGAAAATAATTGCATTCAAAGCAGAGGATGAAATACATGAAGGCTGGACGAAGTGGAAATAGACTATGCAGTCGAATATGACGACTATTCTTAAGACGACTATGAAGTCGACTATTCAGACGGCTATTAAAACGACTATGATGACGACTATGAAGTCGACTATTAACACGAATATTAAGAAGACTTAGTCGACTAAGAAGTCGACTATGAAGTTGACTATGAAGTCGACTATGAAGTCGACTATGAAGTCGACTATGAAGTCGACTATGAAGTCGACTATGAAGTCGACTATGAAGTCGACTATGACGTTTTTTTTTATTTTCTTATTGAAATCCATTACTAAATATATATTTTTTATAACAATTTTTTTACCTATGCTTTTTTTTTCTTATTAAATTCCCATCTTTTCCATGTTACTCATGTCATTTCTCCACACTTTCTTTTCTTTGCAGTTTTCTACATCGTAACTCTTAAAAAAAAATATAAAAGAAAAACTCCAAAAAAAATATATTTTTTAAAAAAAATATTTTGTAAAAAAAACAAAGTAAGGAAATAATAATAAACAAAAACGCCCTCCTGCTCCCCCGACCCCAGAGAACATCAACTACCATAACAAGTATTATTAGCATACATCTCCTGATACATTCTTCCTGAGGCAATAATTATTGGAATTATTCTGTTTAGCGGGTGTGGGTGCGGTACACACACATGAAGAGAGAGAGAGAGAGAGAGATACATAGTGGATATAACAGTTACAAAATATATACTCATTAGATGCATAAGAATACTACAGCAACAGAAGCAGGTTTAAGGACAACGTGACAACAGCAACAAAAATCAGAGGACAACTATAATCATCACATACATACATTTATATATATAGGAATATATATATATATATTTATCGGTTAAGGATATTATATATATATATTTTTTCTGTGCGCTAATCTTAAGGAAGACACACCAGAACAGGAAACGGAACGGAACGGCAACAAACGTTTGATGGTGGTTGTTTATGTTACAGCTCTAACTTCTTCATCATCTACCACGATTACTACAATCAACTCTAACTACTACACAACTATCACTACGACCGGGAAGGTAGCCCAGCTCCTGGTGGACAATTTTCGTTAGCAATTTAAGGCAGTTTAAGGATATGCAACTTTGAAGGCTGATAAAAATATAAAAAAACAAATTTAAACAAGAAAACACAGGAGAACAAAGAAAAACGAAAGGACGAGATCGCCCGGGACGATTAACGAGAGACGACGAAAGAGAGAGAGTGAGAGATACAGTGAAATTCAAAATTTAATACCAAACATACATATAGAATATATAGAACTCTATACAAACCTACACACTCACAAAACACGCAGACGCCGATTAAATCAAGCAGCAACAACCAAGAGAAGAGACTGATTTTTCTATAAGGATAAGTTTAGTAGAACCCAAACAAACAACCAACCAACAAAGAAATTCTAGCCATTAAGCAACTACATTTTCTAGAGATAGCCAACAAAACAAACTAAACCAAACTAAAAGGGAGCAGTTGCAAATAAAGCGAAGCAAAACCTAAACTCGTAGTCGCAAAACGAGCCAGCAGAGCCAGCCATAAATAAAATTTCTTTAAGATTTTTTGACCCTCCCCCCCACACCCTACACACACACACACAAGAACAAAATAACAACAACAACAACAAATAACAAGTGATTTGGATTTAATCCACCAACAAATGTTACAAAAATAGTTTTGGAACGTTTATATACATATTTTTCTAAAAGAAATACAAACAAAAAATCTTTAAAATGTTGAAAAAACTGAGATGCCTCGAGGCGGCCGCCAATTTGGCCCGTGAGATGAACAACTCCAGCAACAGCGCCAACAGCGCCACCGCCGGCGTTAAGATCATCAAAACCGAGCCCTTGGATTTTGAGATGCTGCATCTGGAGGAGAAAGATCTCAGAGAACGCAATCTAACCCGTGACAATGACATCACCACGACAGCGTCATCCTCATCGTCCACGGCCAACTGTGGCAGCTCGACACCGCAGCGTTACCAACATGTGCAAGTACAGACCGTGCCTCCGCGCCAGGGTATCACCAACAATGGCAACTCACAGAAGGTTATACTCACGCCGCGCGTCGAGTATGTGCAAATTCCGGCCACACATGGCGGCAGCAGTGCGGAGAGAACGGTCACCGCGAATGGCAATTCCCAGCAGATTATCATAACGCGTACGCTGCCGTCGGCCACGACCGTCTCTTCTAGTGCGTCGCATCATCAGCCACAACAGCAAACAACAACACAGCATCATCATATATCCCGGCGTCATTCGGCCAGTCCCTCGCAATATCATCGGGTCGCGTTGGCTGTAACGCCGCACAGCAACAATAGCCACTCAGCGCCTTCATCACCACCGCCTTTACATCACCAACAACAGCAGCAGCAACAGCAGCAACAATCATTAAGCTCAGGTTCCCAGCAGCAGCAACATGTGCGTGTCATACGTGATGGTCGCCTGTATGAGGAGACTATTGCCTGTGCCCTTCGTCGGCAATCGGTTTCGCCTCCGCCATTACAGCATTATACGCGTTCCGCGCCGGTTTCACCAGCCAACGGCGGGGCTGTCGGTCTCGTGCGTCGCTATACACCACAATCGCCACCGTTGCCGCCACCGCTACCGCCGCCTCCACCACCGGCACCAACTTCGTCATCCTCCTCTTCGCAGAGCATTTCTGCTGCCGCCGCCTCCGCCGCCGCCGCAGCCACATCATCGTCGTCAGCCAGCGGAAATACAGGAACAGGTCAGAAATATATCATAACCAATACACCATCAGCCCGAAAATATGTAGTTAATCTTATATCCAATAACAATCAACAACAACAACAACAACATCATTCACATTCACAACATGCAAGCAATAACAACAACACGTCACCGCAACAGCAACATCTGACCTATGCACCCTCCAATCAGCAGCAACATCACATCATTACATCCACACCGCCACAGCAGTCACATCATCATTCGACATCACTTCATGGCCAGCAACAAATCTACCACACATCACAGCAATCATCACAGCATCATCATCAGCAGCAACATCATCACACTCCTCATAATGTACACCATTCACCGTCATCTTCATCAGCCTCATCGTCATCGTCATCGTCTTTGACTTCTTCTAATTCTTCTGCAACTCATATATTTCGTACTCCTGTAGTTTCCAGCAGTAGCGGTCATCACTTATCAAATTCTTCGTCTTCTTCTTCTTCTTCCTCCTCCTCCTCCTGCTCCACCCACAACAACAACAACAACAACAATAACCACAACTCGTCCTCGTCATCACCACCAACAACATCGCATCAACAACACCACAATAACAACACGGCCATGCGTCCGCCACCACCTCCACCGCCGCCAAAAATCAAACATACGACTTCAATGGGTCTAGGTTCACATCATGGCGTTCTGGGTGGTGTCACTGGTGGTGGTAGTTGTGGTTTAGGTGGCACCTCCACATCAGCGGCCTCTACATCATCGGCGGGCACCTGCTCGCCCTCGTCATCGTCAGCGTTGTCATCGTCGGCGTCCACATCGTCGTCCTCCTCTTCAATGGGTCTAAATGGTAATTGTGAAGAACCCTCCAGCTCAATACCGGATTTAGGTGAGTCCCCCAATTGTTTTATAATATTTTGTTATCTTTATAAGCGCAAAAGCTTTCGAAATCAATTATTGAGAACGGTTTGTCGTAGAAGAGACATTGTTATTGCAGAGCTTTTACAACTTGGTAACAACCTACAAAATTCCACTTCTGTGATGTAAACTTCCAGTGTATCTCCGAAGAGAGATACAATTCGATTCTACATTTTTTCTCTCAAAGTGCTTTTCAAGTTTAGCAGCTCCGAAACTCCCTGTTTAGCTTTTAATTGTCGGGGAAACTTTTACTATAACCAGAAATCTTTTGAATGATCTTTCAAAGTTTAGCAACAACAAAGTAGCCTAATAAACTTTTTTTATCGCCAGAAATATATGCACTTCCAGAAAGCTATAAATGTATTCAGGTTCGTAACAACCTTATACCGAAAAGCTTTAGAATTTCGTTTATAATTGTTTATGTTTTTATTTATCATGTATATGGAGTTGTTGTTTTGCTGCTCTCAAGTCTAGCCAGGCTACGTTGTTATTTTCAAAGAGCTTTCAAAGTTTATGCTAAAAAGCTTTTACAGTTTCCAACGCCCCTTTTCCAGGATCAGTGACAGACAACTGAAAGCGTTTTTCAAGTGATAATTCTAGGAAAATCAGCTTTAGCAACGTTCTAAACCACTAACAGAGGACACAGTTTCTCCAGCGTCAAATTCCATTTTGCCTTATGTAGCACAAAACGCGATTTACAGTGAAATGTTTACACTGACTTTTCTGGTTTTCCTTGGATGATTCTGACACACACAAATCTAACGGTATTTTGTTTCACTGTCCAAACAATGGCAACTGTTTTAATTGTCAATGCAAAAAAGCTGCAACAGTAGCAGCTTTTTCCCCTCACAGGGCAGCAGCAACAAAATATGAAATTTATATACAACAAAACAAACAAGTTGACCCTGAACAAACACAGATATGCAGGTAGATCTCCATGTATATAAATAAGTATATACATGTGTGTAGCAGATAGACCTGCAAATAGACGTAGACAAAAAGTACAACTGTGTGTATTAGTCGAGATACACTTGCCAACATAACGGTCGCATAATAATGGACACTGGGCAGGCAGACTGACTGACAGATAGAAAATATATAAGGCGGTACGAAAGGCAGCGCATTTTGCAAGATGGAAGGTGTGATCAGTGAGGAAATTAAGAAAATGATAAACTCGTTTGAAATGGTAAACTGAAAGCTTAGAAGATTATCACATGATAGATTAAAGTAACATTTGAAGATTTCGGATTTTGATTTCGGTTTCTCGACATATTGAACGCTTTATCAAAGGGCGCAGACGGTTAAAGAGGTGAAGCAACAAGCTTTGCCAGTTTAGCACTACCCAAATTGACAACTTTTAATTAACAGAAATACATTCACTGCTGGCAAGCTTATTCTAGAAAAGCTTTTGAAAGGTTTTTCTATTTTTGAAATTTGTATTTATCAAATGTGTGCTATATATATTTTTGTTCAAAGAGCTTTGAGAGTTTATTCTGAAAAAGCTTTTGAAAACTTTTTTTATTCTTTTTTTTTTAATTTAATTTTTGTTGTTGTAATTTTACACATAGATAGTTATTCATTCATTATTCTAGAAAAGCTTTAGAAAGCTTTTTCCATTTTTGAAATTTGTATTTAGCAACTGTTTGATACATTTTCTTGTTCAAAGATCTTCCAAAGTTTATTCTGAAAAAGCTTTTGAAAACTTTTTTTTATTCTTTGTAATTTTACACATAGATGGTGATTCATTCATTATTCTAGAAAAGCTTTAGAAAGCTTTTTCCATTTTCGATTGGTGTTTATCAAATGTGTGCTACATTTTCTTGTTAAAGGAGCTTAGAAAGTTTATTCTGAGAAAGCTTTTGAAAGCCTTTTTATTCTTTGTTTTTTTAATTTGAATATTTCTGTAATTATACATATCGCTAGTGATTCATTCAGTGCTGGCAAGCTTATTCTAGAAAAGCTTTTGAAAGGTTTTTCTATTTTTGAAATTGTATTTATCAAATGTGTGCTACATTTTCTTGTTAAAAGAGCTTTGAGAGCTTATTCTGAAAAAGCTTTTGAAAACTTTTTTTATTCTTTTTTTTTTTTTTTTTTAATTTTACACATACATTCATTATTCTAGAAAAGCTTTAGAAAGATTTCTCCATTTTTGAAATTTGTATTTAGCAACTGTTTGATACATTTTCTTCTTCAAAGATCTGCGAGAGTTTATTCTGAAAAAGCTTTTAAAAGCTTTTTTATTATTTGTTTTTTTTTGTAATTTTACACATAGATAGTGACTCAGTGCTGGCAAGCTTATTCTAGAAAAGCTTTTGAAAGCTTTATCCATATTTGAGATTTTTGTATTTGTATTTTTGTGTTTGTATTTGTTCAAAGAGCTTTGAAAGTTTATTCAGAGAAAGCTTTTGAAACGTTTTTTTCATTGTTACGGTATTTTTGGAAACTTAAAATATTTCTGTAATTTTACTTACCGCTAGTGATTCTGTCCGTAAGCCTTACGCTGTCCGAATTCCCGCTCACCGTCGCCACCCACCAAACAACTCAACAAGGAAATGGAATGGAATATTTTGCCATTTTCAAATGAAAGAGAAAACACAGATATAATATTTCCCATTCAATTGCAACACTCATTGTCATTCGTAGAAGGGAATATGCATTTTTTTCTTCTTATTCTTCTACTTCTAATTATTGGAATAAAAATTAAGGTCAGTAGAGAGACAACAACACAAGGAGTCGGTGGGGAAGAAATCATTAGATACTGACCGATCTGTAGTCATAGTTGCCATGGGTGGGAGAGGGGGGAGTGGGGCGCTGTAAATACATCAAAAGCGTCACTCGAACATCTGAGACACTGCAACGGATGTTTATGTGATGACGATGAAACGTACGCCTCTAAAGGCGATCATATTTCACAGTTGCCATCTTGGCAAGCGTATAATTAGTGTAAACAATCTCATGGATTGATAACTTGGTTCTTGGTTGTTTAAAAAACAAAAACAATCTTTTGGGTTATCGTTTTTCATTTCAGTCGGACAAAACCTGATGATGATGGCATGACAATCATTTGCCAGATTTGATCACGTACGACTGACAGGCAGGGAGGCAGGCAGGCAGTCAGGGGAACAGATGTATTCGGATAAACCGTTATTTAACCTCGTAATTTAATACGCGACAAACTCAGGCGAGAAACTGTTTGTAACAATTCAAGATTTCTGTTCTCGTTGTTCTCGTTTTGCATTATTTTGTTGTATAATTAAATATAAAACGTTATTTATTTAAACAATTCCGTGGCAATAATCATGACGTCTATCTGTCCGGCTATCCGTCTGTCCATCTGTCTGTGCATGTTCTACAGTGGTTGTTCAAAGAAATGGTACAATTACCACAATGATTTTCGGAAAATCTTGAAAATTTAGGAATTTATGGCAATTGTGTGGAAAAATCGGATTGAAGAGGAGTAAAAGAGAAATAGTGGATTCGAAGTTAAGCTGTTGTCTGAATCGCTATAAAATCGTAGCCACAAGCAGATAACTTTTCTCAACATAAAGTTTCAATTGTCACCCTGTTGAAACACTGGGTGGTATAGAAAAAAAACATTTCTCTTAAATTGTTTAAAAAATTGTTTTTCTAAAATAAACAATTGATGTGTCTTAAAACAAAGTGACTAAGTTCATACTATGGTCACCCTGTTGACACACTGGGTGTTATAAGAAAAAAAAATATTTTTTAAATTGTGTAAAAGCAATGATTGAGTACAATTGAAGTGTCTTAAAGCAAAGTCACCCTGTTAAAACACAGGGTGATACAGAAAAAAACAATTTCTTTTAAATTGTACAACAAATATTTTTTCTAAAATACACAATTAACGTGTCTTAAAACAAATTGAGTAACAAATTAAAGCTTCAAAAGAGTGTTCACACCCGAGCTGGACAATTTTGCCGCACACACAGACGCTGTCATATCAAAAGTCCTGCTTCTCCACTAACTGTTAAATAAATATTTATTTTTGTTTTGTATTCATTTGAATCCAGTGTCGGTGACTTAGTCTGTCTTTAGTTTGTTTTAGTTCATGTTTGGAATCAGAATCCAAGAAAGTTTGGGGTGGTTGGGTTGTTGGGGGGGGGGGGGGGTGTGTACATTATGCATTCATGTCGCAGTTATTCTCTCGTTTTAGTTTCTGTTTATTTTTGGTTTAAACTTTAATGTTTGTATTGATTTAAGCCAAGTATGTGAGAAGCAGTTGTGTCACTTTGGAATTCATAACAATTTTGCTACTCAATTTACTGCGTATAGTCGGAGCTGGGGGAATGTATGAGTATGGCCAGCCAGTAGTTCAGCTCGGTCTGATGGTGGTGACGACGACGAGACTGACTGAATTTAGTTGTTTGCTAGTCCGGTTGCTTATTGCCGCCTTTTATGGATACGGAAGCGTTTCTGTTTTGCAATTTCATTGTGTTTCAGAGATTTTGAAAAATATGCACATTGTTTTAATTTTTTTTCTTTTTGTGTGAATTTTAGAACGTTTCTGTATTTAGTGTTCTTAACACTCTTATGCATTCCTTTATTTATTTTTTTTTTTTTTGGCGGAGAATAGATCACTTTTAGTTGTTGTTGTTGTTCATTGTTTCTCACGCACTGTGTAGACAACCAATGAATATTTTTGGAAAGCAAAACAAATGATTCTAAAATAGAATATCTTGTTTGGGTTTGTGTTGATCTCGAAACCATTCATTGGTGCCGCAATATTGAAGCTGAGATCATCGCAAGGTTGGGGGTTGAGAGCAAAGTTTAACTCGGACTGGAAATTTTGTCCCTCTTAATGACTTACGGACAGAATTAAAAGTAATGTTTCTAGACTTTAACACACTGCCATACCGATCGTGAACTAAGACTCTAAGGTCTTTATTGAATCCTCTAAGATTATTATCAAAACTGGGGACCAGGCCATTTTTAACCGCATAACATTGATTGTAACAGCAGACTAAGACTTCGTGCGCAGAAAAATCAAATTGAGAGAGGAAAAGTCACCCAGATCAGCAGCTCGCCAAGAGCAGCAGGGCAAAGATCTTCCGATTGTGAGGAAAGATCTTTGGAATCTTTAGAAAGCTGTGCTTAATATCTTACTAACTATCTTCACAATCTTGGGAAGATCTCGGGAAGATCTTCAAACTATTTACAAAAATCTTCAGAAAAAATTCCGAAACGAAAAGATCTTTTGAATTTAAAAAAGAAAAGACTAATTGAACTCAAAGTTTCTATAGATCAATAAACTTAACTGACAGGTCCAAATGAAATTTGTCATTTTATTTGACAGCTGTCATTTTATTTGACAGCTGTCATTTTATTTGACAGTTTGTCATTTTATTTGACAGCTGTAATTTTATTTGACAGCTGCCATTTTATTGGACAGTATATCATTTTATTTGACAGCTTTAATTTTTTTAATTATTAGTATCATATTAATAGACAGCTGTCATTTTATTAATTATTATAATCATATTATTTGACAGCTGTCACTTTATTTGACAGCTATTTTTGATTTGACAGCTGTCATTTTATTTGACAGCTGTCATTTTATTTGACAGCTGTCATTTTATTTGACAGCTGTCATTTTATTTGACAGCTGTCATTTTATTTGTCAGCTGTTATTTTATTTGACAGCTGTCATTTTATTTGACAGCTGTCATTTTATTTGACAGCTGTCATTTTATTGGACAGTTTGTCATTTTATTTGACAGCTGTCATTGTATTTGACAGCTGTCATTTTATTTGACAGCTGTCATTGTATTTGACAGCTGTCATTTTATTTGACAGCTGTCATTGTATTTGACAGCTGTCATTTTATTTGACAGTTTGTCATTGTATTTGACAGCTGTCATTTTATTTGACAGCTGTCATTTTATTTGATAGCTGTCATTTTATTTGACAGCTTTAATTTTTTTAATTATTAGTATCATATTAATAGACAGCTGTCATTTTATTAATTATTATAATCATATTATTTGACAGCTGTAATTTTATTTGACAGCTGTCACTTTATTTGACAGCTGTCATTTTATTTGACAGCTGACACTTTATTTGACAGCTGACACTTTATTTGACAGCCGTCATTTTATTTGACAGCTGTCATTTCATTTGACAGCTGTCATTTTATTTGACAGCTGTTATTTTATTGCACAGTTTGCCATTTTATTTGACAGCTGTCATTTTATTTGACAGCTGTCATTTTATTTGACAGCTGTCATTTTATTTGACAGCTGTCATTTTATTGGACAGTATGTCATTTTATTTGACAGCTGTCATTTTATTGGACAGTATGTCATTTTATTTGACAGCTGTCACTTCATTTTTTTTATTGACATTTTATTTGACAGCTGTCATTTTATTGGACAGTATGTCATTTTATTTGACAGCTGTCACTTCATTTTTTTTATTGACATTTTATTTGACAGCTGTCACTTCATTTTTTTTATTGACATTTTATTGCTTAGTCTGTATCATCGACTATACTTTAATCGCCCTCACTAATTGTCCAATGAATTATCAGCATCATGACTAATTGAACTCAAATGTCTGAACATTTAAATATAATTCGGTATATGCATATGTATGTGTATATATTTTTATATATTTACATACATATGTATATATAGAATTTTGCATTGGAATATCTCCAAAAGAATTGAACATAAAATTCGGGTTTTGTTTGTTTGTTTAACTCAATTAATTGAAACTGGTTTCTATTTTTTTTTGGCGATTTCGGTTTCTTTCTGCGAAATCATTTCCACCGCTCCACCTTCCCCCCCTCCAAGAGAACAAAACCAAATACGTCGTGTTAATTTTATCTTTTTGGATTTTTGGTCAAATTGAAAGTGACAGTGACGGTGACGGTATCTGTGAGGTTGCAGTGTCGCTGTCGGGATTCTGGCGTTGCTCTCTTTGTATTCTTTGGTGTGTTACTTTGTTGTTACTCATGTATATGGTTGTTGTTGTTTTTTTTTTTTGTATTAACATACTTTGATTGTTTTGTTTTCCATATTTGTTTGTTTGTATTCTTCCTCTTCTTCGGCGAGTACTTATTCCATCTATACTGTCGTCATATGTACAAACAGACATATTGACAATCTGCTATTGGCCAGAGTATGCCAATTTTTTTCTCTTTTTTTTTTGCAATAAAAAGTCAAGGTTGCCCACATTGTTTCACAGAAATACACACACACACGCACGCACCCAGTTTCTGGAAAGAAGAGAAAGAAGACATAGAGGAGACAAAGATTGAGACAACGATTGTTACGGTATCTTATCCATGGTCACAACTCAGGCAGCTAAATGCGAAGCAAACATGGATAAAAGTAAATAAATAAGAATTGAAAGGCGGACAGACACTTAGAACTGGTCCAAGAACTGCATTGACATACAGAACTAAGCAGGACAGCAATGATTTGAATCTGGACAGTGAGAGTTCAGATATATTGCCCTTCCTTAGCCTGCAAATACTATCTCAAGTCTGGTTTCACTTGTCCAAACACCCCGCAAAGTTCTGAAGATTAAGAAACCCCAGTAGTTTGTACGGCTGAGCTGAGGTTCTGTTGTCTGAAAACCCCCATTTCTCTTTGATTTATATTCTTAAGGTGTGAATAATATTTGCAAAAATTGCAATTAATTAGCCAAGTTTCAAACCAGTCCCAGTCGGTTGCAATGAAATCTAATTAGAACTTAGGAATGCCATAGACACATACAAGATTGGACATTCCCAGTAACCGGTTGACAGTGGACAATTCTGAAACGGTGAGGAACATACCATTGACAGTGGAGAGTATAGTTAATAGTTGACAATACAGGCGACAGAGGGTATGGTGGGTGGCATAGTCAACCCTAACCAGCTGAAAACTAAATCTAGTAATGCAATAAAGCGTTAGCCTTTATATAGCACAGGAAAGGCAAAAGCTCTCAAAAATCTATTGTTTGACGTGATACAATAAAGCATCAGATTGAACATCTTCGGCTTTTAACACGAATTGAATGGGAAAGCTTAAAGCTTTCATTCACTAAAGTTTAAGCTACAATAAAGCGTTGACCGTGACAGCTAGCACAGCATCAGATCAGAGTTTTTCATAATTGAACTTCTTCGGCTTTTAACACCAATTGAATTGGAAAGCTTAAAGCTTTCATTAACTAGAGTTTAAGCTTATTTCATTTAATAATTTCAAAAGCTTTAAGGCGAGCTCTTTCGATCCTCTTCTGGTTTTCTTCTTATGGCAACTCAAAGCCCAAACGCTCGGACCACCGCCTATGCCTCTACCCTCTCCCCACACTCCTCCAACCAATGGTCCCGTGGCTTCCGAGGGCAAGCCATTCAATCTACCCACCTTTTAAAGCTGTCGAGCTGTATTGTACACTAAGAAAGCCACTTTTTTCACTGGGTTCGCTGGCATGCCGTGAATGAAAAAGATAAGAAATTTAACAGGCGACGAAAGTACATAATTTGAGAAGCGTGCGTATATTTTTTTTTTCTGCTGATATTTTGTTGTCGTCGCTGTTGTTGTTGCTGTTGCTGTGGTATTCTTTGCCATTTCATTTTTGCCGTGGCACTGACTGATTGTATAGATGATGGCATTTGTGTGTGTGTGTGTCTTTGACATTGACATTGAATTTCAAACCCGAAAAAAAAACAGAAAAAATTTAAAATAAAAATTTAATTTGTTTATTTGTATTTTGAATGACAACAAAAAAGAAAAAGAAAGCAGCAACAACATTAGCGTTATAAACACAAAAGGAAAAAACAGAATAATATATTTATTTTTAAGTACAGACATGCTGACGAATGTAGGGACACGTTTATATGTATGTATGTGACAATATATGTATACAGCACTGCAATCGGTCGTTGCACAGTATGGCGGAATAAATGTATATGTGCTAAATGTGGAGGGTAGGGGAGGTTGTGTAGAAGAATTCGGGTTTGAAAATCAGGCCAGGGCAGTGGAAAATTTTCAAAGGCAGTTTGAGCCATGTTCCAAGTGAAACAAATACATGGTCCTGATTTACATGATGACTTCTTTCGCAGGGGTTTTCTTGACATTTCATTATTTCTGAAGTTTATACATTTCTTTTATAAACAATAGAAAATTCACAATGTTAAATAATTTTTGTTTATTTCTTTGAAATTTTGGGTTAAAAAGACAAAGTGTGTACTTTTTTTGTATAAACTATAAAAAATTACAGCTGTCAAATAGAATGGCAGTTTAAAAAAAAAATGGCAGACTGTCAAATAAAACGACAGACTGTCAATTAAAATGAGAGTTGTTAAAAAAGAAGGACAGTTGTCAAATAAAGTGACAGTTGTCAAATAAAATGGCAGCTGTCAAATAAAATGGCAGCTGTCAAATAAAATTCAAGCTCTCAAATAAACTGACAGCTGTAAAATAAAGCGACAGCTGTCAAATAGAATGACAGTTGTCACATTAAATGACAGTTGTCACATTAAATGACAGTTGTCACATTAAATGACAGTTGTCACATTAAATGACAGTTGTCACATTAAATGACAGTTGTCACATTAAATGACAGTTGTCACATTAAATGACAGTTGTCACATTAAATGACAGTTGTCACATTAAATGACAGTTGTCACATTAAATGACAGTTGTCACATTAAATGACAGTTGTCACATTAAATGACAGTTGTCACATAAAATGACAGTTGTCACATTAAATGACAGTTGTCACATAAAATGGCAAATAAAGCGACATCTGTCAAATAGAATGACAGCTGTCAAATAAAATGACAGACTGTCAAATAAAATGACAAACTGTCAAATAAAATGACAGACTGTCAAATAAAATGACAGACTGTCAAATAAAATGACAGACTGTCAAATAAAATGACAGACTGTCAAATAAAATGACAGCCTGCAAATAAAATGACAGACTGTCAAATAAAATGACAGACTGTCAAATAAAATCACAGACTGTCAAATAAAATGACAGACTGTCAAAAAAATGACAGACTAGCAAATAAAATGACAGACTGTCAAAAAAATGACAGACTGTCAAAAAAATGACAGACTAGCAAATAAAATGACAGACTGTCAAAAAAATGACAGACTAGCAAATAAAATGACAGACTAGCAAATAAAATGACAGACTAGCAAATAAAATGACAGACTGTCAAATAAAATGACAGACTGGCAAATAAAATAACAGACTGTCAAATAAATCTTTTCGGCTCGTTTGTTTGCCTTTCTTCTAATTTAATTACCTTTTCCCTTAGTCTATAAGGGCTCACTTATGTGCAACTTATTTTTTTTTCTTTCTTTTTTCCCCTCAACGCTACACAATGATTTTTTCAGTAGCTTGACTCGCGCCACTGTGCATTGTCAATGTCTACAGACCATTCCCCGTTTCGTCACGTATTTTAATCGCATTTAATTAAATCCCAACTTTATACATTCTGCTGGTCGTTTGCTAATTAGCTGTGATGTGTCTGTGTTTGCTATTTTCGCTCTCATAATTTTATTTCACAAAATTTCACGATTTTTTTTTATCGTCTTGCGAGAGAAGGCCAAAGACCCTCTATTCGTGACAGCCCAGTTCTAGTCTAGGAAGAAACAATGATGTAGTTTTTTCCGCTTTTACTTTTTGGTCTTGACTCCTCGATTTTTTTTTTGTCAATTCCAATTTCCACCTAACAAACGTTTCGTTTTTCGAGCTCTACACTTAGTGGAAAAATTAATTTAAACGACGTAATAACTGCTGTCATTTATTGTCATTTGTTCCGTAATTATTACAGCCAACTCTCGAACTTTATGATTTTAGAATAGAAATTACTGTAGTGGCGTGTTGTTGCTGTTGCTAATGCGTTGGCATTTTGTTTTAATATTTAACAAAAATTCCATTGATTTTGTTGTTTTTCTCTAGATCTGACTAACATACTAACATGCTAGTCAATTGTTTTACGAAAAATGTCAATATAATCTTTTAGCAGTGATCATTTAATAGTAGAATGAATTGTAACAACAACAGCAACGATTGTCCGTGCTATTATAAAATAACAGTAAATGGTTTTTGCTGTTGCTACACTGAGTGACTGCTAAACGCCTGCTTGTCCGTCCGTCCGTCCGCTCGCCTCCCGCCATCACATCCCCTAGAAATAGAAAAAGTAAACGACCTTGTAAATGTAAAACAAAATGAATAACAACAACAACCATGAATGGCTAGGCTAGCTAAATACACCTTACAATTAGACTATAGATTGATTACACACATACACTCACCTACTTACACAAACTCACGAACACACAGCCACTCGCATAGACAGCAAATGCGGAACAATTGTTAGGGCCATTACACAAAAACGCCAAAACAAACACACCGACTACAATACATCCAACTTCCAACGTCGTCGTCATAGACAGACGTCAACGCTAACGGCTGCTGTTGTAATTACAGTGAGAGAAATGCATGTTTGCGTTTTGCCAGCGCTCTCTTCAGCAGCAGTTGTTTGGCATGGAATGTTTGTGCACAAATGCCAATGGAGAGGTCATGTTTGTGCGGTGGCACAAACAAGGAAGCAAAAGTCTGAAATCGAGCTGAAAGTTCTGTAATGCAAATCAATAAGTTGGAGGGAAGGACAAAGGAGATAGATTATCATGGTCCAAATAAAATGACAGTTGTCACATAAAATGACAGTTGTCACATAAAATGACAGTTGTCACATAAAATGACAGTTGTCACATAAAATGACAGTTGTCACATAAAATGACAGTTGTCACATAAAATGACAGTTGTCACATAAAATGACAGTTGTCACATAAAATGACAGTTGTCACATAAAATGACAGTTGTCACATAAAATGACAGTTGTCACATAAAATGACAGTTGTCACATAAAATGACAGTTGTCACATAAAATGACAGCTATCACATAAAATGACAGTTGTCACATAAAATGACAGTTGTCACATAAAATGACAGTTGTCACATAAAATGACAGTTGTCACATAAAATGACAGTTGTCACATAAAATGACAGTTGTCAAATAAAATGATAGCTGTCAAATAAAATGACAATTGTCACATAAAATGACAGTTGTCACATAAAATGACAGTTGTCACATTAAATGACAGTTGTCACATAAAATGACAGTTGTCACATAAAATGACAGTTGTCACATAAAATGACAGTTGTCACATAAAATGACAGTTGTCACATAAAATGACAGTTGTCACATAAAATGACAGTTGTCACATAAAATGGCAGTTGTCACATAAAATGACAGTTGTCACATAAAATGACAGTTGTCACATAAAATGACAGTTGTCACATAAAATGACAGTTGTCACATAAAATGACAGTTGTCACATAAAATGACAGTTGTCACATAAAATGACTGTTGTCACATAAAATGACAGTTGTCACATAAAATGACAGTTGTCACATAAAATGACAGTTGTCACATAAAATGACAGTTGTCACATAAAATGACAGTTGTCACATAAAATGACAGTTGTCACATAAAATGACAGTTGTCACATAAAATGACAGTTGTCACATAAAATGACAGTTGTCAAATAAAATGACAGTTGTCACATAAAATGACAGTTGTCACATAAAATGACAGTTGTCAAATAAAATGACAGTTGTCACATAAAATGACAGTTGTCACATAAAATGACAGTTGTCACATAAAATGACAGTTGTCAAATAAAATGACAGTTGTCACATAAAATGAAAGTTGTCACATAAAATGAAAGTTGTCACATAAAATGACAGTTGTCAAATTAAATAAAATGACAGCTGTTAAGTTCATTTTTTTAGACTGATTGTAGGTAGAAAATCCTCCATCCATTTCTGACCCTCTGTCTGACACTTCGTCCATTTGTCGTTCACACGATACCAGTTTGCCTCAATCTCAGCTGTAGTCTACTACGGCCATCCAATTGGACTGTCAGCGGAGAACATGCCGCTGCCTTCTCCAATTTGTCCCTGACCATTGTGATCGTTGTTGTTGCCGTTGCATAATTCCGATTTCCTTAGATATTTGTATATTGATTCTATATAAGTATATACGCATCCCAGTCATACGTGCATCCATTTGGCCGCCGCCGTCTGACGTCTTAGTGTCTGCCGCAACACCACAAAGAGTCATTTGTGATTTAAATCGATCGAACACAACTTTTTGGCGAACTTCATCGTCTGAATGCATTAAACAATGACAACGTAACAGAAAACTCAAATCGCCGGACAACAACAACAACCAAACAAGTAAATGGAAATAAAATTACAAATTTAAATCGACAACAAATGTCATTTCATATCGTTCTGTCTCCGACGGGCAATTATTGTGCACACGACAAAGATTGAATACGCTTTTCTCATCATTTATTTTTATAGATTTTTCCCATTTGCCCAACACAATGACAAACAAATTATGAATTCAGAACGCAATCGTTGTTGGTGGGATTTGCGGAAATAGAATTGAAATTTCAAATGAAATTTATTAAAAACTAAAAGCGAACATTAACAATTTTGAAAATATTGTGCATACATGACACCCACGCCTCATGGTCACTCGCTTACCGCCAGCGACTCACTTCACTTCACTGCGAGTACACACGGCGTATGCACGTTGTGTCTGAACGCCACAATTGAGTTGTTGGCCAACAGACGGTTAGTTTTGCGTTTTGACGGCTTTAATACACAACCGATGACGATGGCTTTGCTACCCACTTGTTGCCAATGTCTGTCAATGGTGTGTGTTGGCTCATGTATATTATGTACTAATGTATCTCGAAGTACTTGTATAAATATTTATCTACACGGAAAAGAGAGCACATTTGTGAGACGAAGACAACGAGGTGTGTCTCAAAGGTTCGAAATCAGTGACAAATGTTCTAATCATTTTTTTTATAACAGAAATTTTGTCACAAATTTTCTATAAGAGACATTTTGTCACAAATTTTCTATAAGAGAAAAATTGTCACAAATTTTCTATAAGAGAAATTTTGTCACAAATTTTCTATAAGAGAAATTTTGTCACAAATTTTCTATAAGAGAAATTTCGTCACAAATTTTCTATAAGAGAAATTTCGTCACAAATTTTCTATAAGAGAAATTTTGTCACAAATTGTCTATAAGAGAAATTTTGTGACAAATTTTCCATAAGATAAATTTTGTGACAAATTTTCCATAAGAGAAATTTTGTGACAAATTTTCTATAAGAGAAATTTTGCACAAATTTTCTATAAGAGAAATTTTGAACAAATTTTCTATAAGAGAAATTTTGCACAAATTTTCTATAAGAAATTTTGTCATAAATTTTCTATAAGAGAAATTTTGTCACAAATTTTCTATAAGAGAAATTTTGTCACAAATTTTCTATAAGAGAAATTTTGTCACAAATTTTCTATAAGATAAATTTTGTCACAAATTTTCTATAAGAGAAATTTTGTGACAAATTTTCTATAAGAGAAATTTTGTGACAAATTTTCTATTAGAGAAATTTTGTGACAAATTTTTCTATAAGAGAAATTTTGTGACAAATTTTCTATAAGAGAAATTTTGTGACAAATTTTCTATAAGAGAAATTTTGTGACAAATTTTCTATAAAAGAAATTTTGTGACAAATTTTCTATAAGAGAAATTTTGTCACAAATTTTCCATAAGAGAAATTTTGTCACAAATTTTCCATAAGAGAAATTTTGTCACAAATTTTCCATAAGAGAAATTTTGTGACAAATTTTCTATAAGAGAAATTTTGTCACAAATTTCATATTTTCCATAAGAGAAATTTTGTGACAAATTTTCCAAAAGAGAAATTTTGTGACAAATTTGCCATAAGAGAAATTTTGTCACAAATTTTCTATAAGAGAAATTTTGTCGCAAATTTTCTATAAGAGAAATTTTGTCGCAAATTTTCTATAAGAGAAATTTTGTCGCAAATTTTCTATAAGAGAAATTTTGTCGCAAATTATCTATAAGAGAAATTGTGTGACAAATTTTCTGTAAGAGAAATTTTGTCTGGTGACAAATTTTCTTCTACTCTCCCTCTTCTAGACTCTTGTTTCAATCAAATTGTCTTGGTTGGCAAAATTGCACTTTGAAATCTCGTCCGATTTGTGATTTCCAATTGATTGTCTGAATAACAATGTCTAGAGGTTCATTATCCATATCTGTTGCTCCACTGCATTACATTTTGTCAGGAATCATTTACTTCTGTCACAAGATATTCCATTAAATCAAAATTCATTCAACCGTTCTTCATATCATTTCAATATCGTGAATCATCCGTTCAAAAAAATTGCAAAAAAAAAACGCGCATTCGTTTAAAATATGAAATCAGACAAAAGACCAGACCAGACCAGAGCGACTCGTCCACAGAAGACATGAGTGACGGCGGCATACACAGACTTAAAATGCTGGAGCGAGCAGACAGCCCAACCCAAAAACAACTTCATCTTAACTGCAGCAGCTACAACAACAACCACAACACACCGAAACAATGAGAAATGAATAAAACATAAGAAAACCGAAAAAAATAAAAACAAAACCAAAACCGAAGCGACAACAGCCAAGAACCTTGAACTTTACACAATTCTTTTCAACGAAGTACGACAGAAAAACAGGGAAAAATCGAATCGAAACAGAATTCTATAAAAAGAAAAATGCCACAAAAAGGGGCAAAAAGACCGGTTTGCCGGGGACCAGAAAAACTGGAGCAGGGAAGTGGATTTAAAATACTTTAAAAAAAATAAACAGCACTCAATAAAAACTGCTTTAAGGGACATGTTTTCTATTGAAAAAAATGGATTTCCATGGATGAATTGGGAACATTTTCCGTATGAACTGAATATGAATTAAAGCGAAGTATTGAGAAATATAATATTTTTCCTTAGATCAGAGGAGTCATTACCCCCAGGGGAAAACACCTTTTCCCTATGTCATCTATTCTCAAGGGAATTAGTGATCATTTGTTTTTCCGTTAATCGTCCAAAGTATGAGTTCTATCCGGGGGAAACATTTTATTTCCCTGCGAAAAAAAACGGGGACTGAATCAGTTTATAACGAAAGACTGGGAAATATAATACTTTTCCTGGGTATGGAGTCAACTTTTTCTTAGAACACAGGAGTCATTTTCTCCGGAGAAAAAAAATATTTTCCCTTAATCGGGTTTTGCCTAAAATAATAGTCGAAAAATTTACAAAAAAAATTCCATAAAAAGAGAAATAAGTTTATTCCAAAAAAAAAAAATTCCATAAAAAAATAAATTTTTTTCCTTAAAAAATTAATTTTTTCCAAAAAAAAACATTTTTTTCCATAAAAAAAATTTCCATAAAAGAAAAAATTTTTTCCATAAAAAAAAATTTCCTTAAAAAAATATTTTTTTTCCAAAAAAAAATATTTTTTTTCCACTAAAAAAAAATAATTTTTTTCCACTAAAAAAAAATAAATTTTTTCCATGAAAAACAAAAACAATTCTGTTGCCCAAAAAATATGTATGTTAATAACCAACAATGTAGCCATGCCTTGAAAAAAATGTACAAAAAAAAATATTTTTTTCCAAAAAAAAATAATAAGTTTTTGCCATGAAAACCCCTATAAACAAAAATTAAGCCAGAAAAAATATTTTTATTGCATGGAAAACAAAAAGGAGATGTGGCTCTATAAAAATATTTACCAAGAAAAAAAAAATAAAAAAAAAAAATTACAAAATAAAATTTATTTTCATCATGAAAAATATAAAAATTTTCCATAAAATTAATATGTTTTTGCCATGAAAAACTATTAACTATTTTGTTGAACCAAAAAAAATATAAATTTCAATAAAAAAAAAATTAAGCCATATACAAATATTTCCCAAGAAAAAAAGTAATTAAAAATAAACTTTATCATTGATTAACATTTATTTTTATCATGAAAAACAATGATGTGAAAATATAAATTTAACATAAAAAAAAATTATCAATAAAAAAGAAAAACATTTAATTAAAAAAAAAAAAAATCACTTAAAAAAATAAAATAATTTTTTTTATGAGTAATCCTACTTCTGGGAATGAAGTCAGCTATTTCTTTAGATTAACACATACATTGTCCTTTGAAAATGGGCCATCTTTTCCCCCTGAAATGATTTATTTTTTCTGGCTTTCACATTTTCTCTACAAGGCCTTCTTTTCCCCGGAGAAAATGAAAATATCTTTCCCAGGAATACAGTGAATTTAGAATAAAGGACCGATTTTCCCTGCGAAGAAGACATTTTTCAAGTCATCCTTCTCTTCATTTTTTTCGTTATTTTTTCATTATTTTTCTAGGGAAACGGGAAAAGTTTTCTTAGAGAAGAGAGAGAACGTTTTTAGTTTCCTGGGGAAGCGGGGAACGTTTTCTTGGAATAGAAAGAGAACAGTTTTAATTTCTCTAAGAAAACTATCCCCTACGAAACTAAAACTGTTTTCTCTCTTCTCTAAGAAAACTTTCCCCGTTTCTTAGAGTTTTTTTTAAAAAATCTTTCTTAAAAAACTTTCCCCGTTTCTTAGAGTTTTCTTAGAGAAGATAGATAAGAAATTTTCTCTAAGAAAACTTTCCCTTAGGAAACTAAAACTCTCTCTAAACCTCTCTTCTCTAAGAAAACGTTCCCCGTTTTCCTAAGAAAACATTTCTCGTTTCCCCAAGAAAACATGCATGATTTCCTTGGGAAAAATTTCATTTTTTTCTCGTTAACCTAAGGAATGAATGATCCTTTTTCCCATAGAATTTCGACCATGATTTGCCACGAGAAAAGTGAGTTCTGTTGGTTGGAGACAGGGGCGAATCCTCTTCGTCTGTGACAAGTATCTAATTCCGGTTGACATCAATTTTCATCAGCCATTTGATGCCTCCAGAATCCAGCAATGAACACTTTACTTTGTTATGCCCACCGTTTGCCCATTTCGGTCTTCAGGCTGGGCCGGACACACACACGCACTCTCAAACAATGGGTTCATGTTATTGACCTAAGTCAAGGGCACTGCACTTGTACCAGAAAACTATATACAGAACTTGCTTGACTCGCTCAATGGCTCCCTCTCTCTCCCTTTTCGCTCTCTGGAACAGCACTGATGCCCGCGATACAGCAGAAACCAGTTCCTCTGTCTGCCCCCTTCGATGGCTTAGTGGTCAGGCCTCTTGGCCTTCCTGTCCTTAAAAGTAAGTCAGTCGCTGTTGCTCCAAACCAGATTCTTTGTGTCTTCCCTTGTGGTGCTCGTGCTGTCCATCCCACTCCACACTGGCGATTGGCGATTTGCGTCTGGCAACGTGACTTGATTTATGTGAAACCAATAAATGATTGGCAACAAGAGAACACGCAAAATATGATACCCCCGCATCAGTCCAGGCCATGCCGATGAAGAGTCGTGCCCACATGAGGCGGGGTGTTTGGGGGGGGGGGGGGGGGGGCGGAGGTTTTGTTTTAATGACTGTCAGGCAATGAAAACGAAAACGAAACTGGAAGACAAGCGAGCGAGCCACACCAAAAAGCCGAAATTCATCCGGGCATGACGATGTGTTGCATTGTTGTTTTGTTGTTCTTC
Source organism: Hydrotaea cyrtoneurina (assembly GCA_958296145.1). Lineage (NCBI taxonomy): Eukaryota > Metazoa > Arthropoda > Insecta > Diptera > Muscidae > Hydrotaea > Hydrotaea cyrtoneurina. The sequence continues at coordinate 80,449,093 of OY282515.1, forward strand.
TCTTGTGTTTTTCTTTTCGTTTTTGTTGGAATCTTTTGGTGATGAATGTTTCGACGACAACGACAACGAAGACGATGACTCTGCTCCATGGTTTTTTTTTTGCGCGCGCGTGTTTGTGTACATAGATCACTAAAAGTCGTTGACAATATCAAGGTCTTTTGAGGAAGCTTGCTCTTGTGTGTGTGTGTGTGTGTTTTATTTCTCTTCTTCCTTTCTTCTTGCCAAGCCGGGAAACGGGCAATCTCAGCTACAGCCGGGGAAACTGAACATGGCAATCAGCCCAGTGTAGGAACAGAAAACGAGATCATTTGATCGGGCAGTAATGTAACCCTTTTGGATCGGTCGGTCGGCCTGTGTCACATTTGAATCGTTTCTGTGTGTTTGTCAATATCTATGCAAGTGTGTGTGTCATCTGACAAATAACTGGTTGTGCTGCTCTGGAAAAGGGACAGCAGTTCGTTGTGAGACCTTTTGATTTGTCTGGAGGTGTGTTGGAGCGAGCTGCCCACCATTCATGTTTAGAGTTCATTAACACTTTGTGATCAAGTGAAAGAAAGCTTTAACAATGGTCAGCCACAACAAGTGGGCTTCTTCAGCAATTGGTAGGGAAAAAAAAGGAACAGAAAAAAAAAACAAATCACTTTTGCTATTTCACCACAAAAAAGTGCGGTTATTTCTTTGACTAAAGTGGTTCAAAAAGTAAAATGAGTTTTTTTTTTGTGTTGTGGACTTGCAGTAGACGATTAGCGTTTCCTTTAGGAGGTCTCGAAATTAATAACATTTAGCTTTACAACGGAGAAGAGAATTATATTTGTATGATGGGGGAAATTATATTATCTTTGGAAGTAGTTGGCGAAAAAAGATTTATTTACATGAAGAAGCTGGACAATTTTTCCAAAAAGAATATTTTCTTGGTCTTATAAAGAAGAAAAATAATTTCACACAGACTTTTGGCGTGGAAAAAATTTACAAAAAAATTAATTTTTTCCATAAAACAAATAAGATTTGCCATTTAAAACAATATTTTGATCCCAAAAAAATATAAATTTTAGTAAACAAAAATTTTTAAAATAAAAAAATTATTTTTTTAAATGAAAAAAATATTATTTTTTTTAATAAAAAATATTTTTTTTTTTAATAAAAAATTAAGTTTTTCTAAAAAAATATTTTTTTTTAATAAAAAATGAAGTTTTTAAAAAAAAAATAATTTTTTTTAATAAAAAATTAAGTTTTTATAAAAAAAAATTGAAATAAAAAATTAAATGTTTCCCATTAAATATATATTGCGGGGGGAAAAAGTTTCTCCAGAAAAAAATATTTTTTTCAAAAAGAAAATTAAGTTTTTTGAAAAGAAAAAAATTTATTATTTCAATAAAAAAATTAATTTTTCCCATTAAATATAAAATTGCAGGGGAAAAAAGTTTCTCCAGAGAAAAAAAATATTTTTTTCAATAAATAAATATGTTTTTCCTATAAAATATAAACTTTCGGGATAAAAAAGTTTCTCCACAAAATTTTTTTCTTTTCACAAAGAAAATTATGTTTTCTAAAAGGAAAAAAAATATTATTTCAATAAAAAAATAAATTTTTCCCATAAAATATAATCTTTTGGCGAACAAAAGTTGCCCAATTTCAATAAAAAAAATAATTTTTTCCCATTAAATATTCTTTTTTGTTAAAAAAAATATTTTTTTCTGAAGAAACTTTTAAAAAAATATTTTTTTTTTGTAAGATCTTTATTTTTATTTAAAAAATTAATTTTTTTGTAAAATCTTTATTTTTATGAAAAAAAAATATTTTTGTTAAAGATTTTTAAAAAAAAAAATATTTTTTAAATAAAAATAAAGATTTTACAAAAAAAAAATATTTTTATAAATAAAAAAAATAAATTCAGAAAAAAATATTTTTTTTTACAAAAAAAATAAATTCAGAAAAAAATATTTTTTTTTACAAAAAAAATAAATTCGGAAAAAAATATTTTTTTTTACAAAAAGAAGAAAGAAAATAAATTTCTCTAAATGCTCTGAATTACCCGGTTTCCTTGGACCCGAATATTATATTATATATTTACTTTGTATTGAAGTTAATGAAATAAATCAATACATTCTTGAAATAAAAGAAACATTTTTCCAATAAAAAAAATGTGTTCAATAAAAAATATTTTTATTATACACTCCATCATAGGATGGAGTATATACTAAGTTTGTCATTCCGTTTGCAACACCTCGAAAGAGTGATCTGCGACCCTATAAAGTATATATATTATTGGTCAGTGTAACATTCTAAGACATTCTAGCGATGTCCGTCTGTCCGTCTGTCCGTCCGTCCGTCCGTCTGTTGTCTGTTGAAATCACGATAGAGTGCGAACGACCAACGCTAAAAAGCTGAAATTTTGTCGGAAGATGTTTTTTGCCCATAAGCAGGTTAAGTTCGAGAATGGGCCATATCGGACCAAAGGGGACAAAGTTCCCCTTTACGGGACTAAATATATTCCGGCCATAATCAAATTTTTCAAATATTTTTTTTCACTACATCTAAGTTCTAAGTTTATATAATTTATAGATGGGAAAAAAATCCCAAAAATGGGCGTGCTCATGGGTTCCGTGGACCCTTGGGGCCCAAAAAAGGGCCCATGATAAACATGCGCATATGGGTATCGAAGTGCAACGAAATTTACTCACGAACCCGAATATGCCTTTATTTTCATGATTTGCCTAAATTTTTTGATCCGGTTTCTGGGACTATCGGGTCACCAGCGGCCCAAAAACCGTCCCTTGACAAACATGGACATATGGGTATCGAAATGCAACGAAATTTTCTCGCGAACCCAAATATGCATTTATTTTCATGATTTGGATAAAATTTGTGATCGGGTTCCTGGGACTATCGGGTCACGAGCGGCCCAAAAACCGGCCCCTGACAAACATGGACATATGGGTATCGAAATGCAACGAAATTTTCTCGCGAATCCGAATATGCGCCCATTTTCATGATTTGGATAAAATTTGGGATCGGGTTCCTGCATCGGGTTCCTGCACTTACTTTCTTCATAGTTTTCTTATTTATTGACTTTTTAAGGATCCATGATGGAGGGTATATAAGATTCGGCCCGGCCGAACTTACTATTTGTCCACTTGTTTTATTTTTTTCCTTCCTATGATAACAATGAATTTAACTCGTACAAAAATAAATTCTCTCAATTTTCTACAGATAAAACAATTATTTCCCGACACAAAAACCACTTTTCTCATGAAAAAAAATAATTTCCCATGAAATAAATAATATAATTTACTAAAAAAAAATATTTTTTCTAAACAAAAATTTTCTAAAAAAAAAAAAATATTTTTACTAAAAAAAATATTCTTTCTTAAAAAAAGTATTTTTTTAAGAAAGAAAATATTTTTTTACTAAAAAAAATTTTTAGTAAAAAAATATTTTTTTTAAAAAAAGTATTTTTTCAAAAAAAAAAATATTTTTGTTTTTTCGTTATGTTAATTCAGCTTTTACGTGGCGGCCCACCAGAAATGTGATCATGTTCCCTTTTCCTACTTATGGACTATCACCACATATATTATTTATATAGAAGATTTATATATACGATTTGGATAAAATATCCTCATAAAGTGTTGTGAAACATATAAAATAAATAATTCTAGAGAAAATATGCAGTGTTTCCCTGTTAGATCCCGACCCCGTTTACAGGGGAAGCAACAGATGCCGTTGAATCGAAATCGTGATATTTTCTTTATAAATGCTCGCTCATTCCGCGGACGTATGATTGATATTAATGCAATTGTTATCACTCATACGCCCCGTAATCTTAATCAGCCATTTTGGACATATTACAATTTCGCTTTTAACACTTCCAACCGCCCTAATTTGCAGAAAATATGCAAATAAATTGAAAGTGAAGTGTTTGCCAAAGGCTAAGAGAAAGAACAATTAAGAAAAACAACGTAGGATTGTTTATGTATCTCATTAAAATCGTCCATACTGCCGGTGTGTTTGTTTCTTCTGAACATGTTCCACATTTTCTAACCCAATTCTGCTGACATTGCCTTAAGCAACAACGAGCAACAACAGTTGTGCTTATAAATACAAATTTACGTATATGTGGGCTATGTCGGTATACGCCTAAGTACCGCCAATATTCGCCCCACTCTCCACCCCTCCTTTGTTACATTCATCCGCCTTTCATTTTACTTTCACCCGAGACCAACCACTCAATGTTTGGGTGTTTCTTTTTTTGTGTTTGCTTTTATCATTTCGCTTACACTTTTGTTTGTGTGTCGCTGTCGTTGGTCGTTACGATTTATCGCCACTCAAGGTCATCGATTTCGATTTCCTTATTTGTCATTTCACGTTTTCGCCTTTTTCTTGACTCGATTGTTTGCCAGCTCGTTGTGGCCAATTTCAGTTGCTCGACGTTTTGTGTATTTCACATTTTCCGTTTGGCTTCTGGGCCGACCGTTGAATTTTCCGATTTTAGTTGAAGGAATAGAAGAAATCTGACAAAGACTATTTGAAAATTTCGAACAAGTTAATTGATTTGATTAATTTCAAATCGTATAAGTAAATAACATTACTCATACGTATCAAGTGAATTCAAATTAATCATACGCAACTGAAAAAGAATCTTTTTAGGGTAAAAAACATAAATAAATGGGTCCGAGAACTATTGGGGAAAAGTGGAAACCCATTTTTGATTTGTATTAACCCATTAATGACCAAGACATGTTTTTAAAAAAAGTTAAATTTTGTAAAAAAAACGTACCCTGAATTCGAATCCGTTGATAGTTTTAACTTTATGAAATCCTTTTTTTCTCTGCCATGTGGCATCGTTGGCTAGGAATGGGTTAATATTTATTGAAATACAGACTAGAATGGGCGTATGATTTAAAATCAATCATACGTATGATTGATATTAAATAATAAATCGTATTATTGACTTTAAATGTTTTCTTACTCAAATGCCACTCAAGCGATTTGTTTCCATTTAATATTAAAAATGCCATATTTAAAAATGGGCTCAGCATCATTTGAGGGCAATACACACAACAATTTTACAGAACAAAAACTCCGTTGTAACCCGAAAAATATTAATACGATATTAATCATACGCCTTCTGTCAGCATCCTCCATCCCTCCTTTCTGCTCTCTGTCTGTAGATGTAAGAACAAAAATTAAAACAAGCAAACACAATCTAAGGCTTATTTGGCTAATCAAGACAAGGTTACCCGGGACAATTAAAAATATCTGCTCTAGAGAAAAGTGAACAGGTGTTGAGGCCTATGAGTTGTTAGGCCCACGCAAAAGTAACGAAAAAAAAAATTATTAAAAAACAAAACGAATGAAAACGGTCATTACGAGACACGTGCGGCAGAGGCAGCTTTCTTCCCGAGAAGATAAAAGTATAATTACCATGATGCTAAATTGTTTTCGACCAGTCAAATTCGAGGAAGCTGCTTGTCCTGGAATTTCTTTCTTTTCAATTCAATTCTAAATTCGCCTACAGGTATTATGACAGTCATTGATGTTTATTTTGGATGGTTTGCGTATGATTAATATTAATTCGTTGAATGGGTATGAGTGATATTAATACGAACAACAAAGTTCTCCAATCTACATTGCCCAGTGTTCCCGATCTGGCAGACATTTTTGAGTTCTATAAAAAACTGTTTGTAGACAAGGGCCGAGGGATTCTTTTAAGGCACCAACAATAAATATCCGACTAGTGGATATATTTTAGAAATATTTACAAAGTTGTGAACTTTTTGTGCTTTTTTTCAGTTAAAAAAATTTAATTTTTTTATATGAAAAAAAATGGAGGACTTTGTTTGTCCTGCAATTTCTTTCCTTTCAATTCAATTCAAAATTCACCTACAGATATTATGCCAGTTGTTCATGTTTATTTTGGATGGTTTGCGTATGATTAATATTAATTCGTTCAGTGCGTATGAGTGATATTAATACGAACAACAAAGTTCTCCAATCTACATTGCCTGGTGTTCCCGATCTGGCAGACATTTTTGAGTTCTATAAAAAACTGTTTGTAGACAAGGACCGAGGGATTCTTTTAAGGCACTAACAATAAAAATCCGACAAGTGGATATATTTTAGAAATATTTACAAAGTTGTGAACTTTTTGTATTTTTTTTTCAGTTAAAAAAATTTAATTTTTTCATATGAAAAAAATGGTGGACTTTGTTTGTCCTGGAATTTCTTTCCTTTCAATTCAATTCAAAATTCACCTACAGATATTATGCCAGTTGTTCATGTTTATTTTGGATGGTTTGCGTATGATTAATATTAATTCGTTCAGTGCGTATGAGTGATATTAATACGAACAACAAAGTTCTCCAATCTACATTGCCCAGTGTTCCCGATCTGGCAGACATTTTTGAGTTCTATAAAAAACTGTTTGTAGACAAGGGCCGAGGGATTCTTTTAAGGCACCAACAATAAATATCCGACTAGTGGATATATTTTAGAAATATTTACAAAGTTGTGAACTTTTTGTGCTTTTTTTCAGTTAAAAAAATTTAATTTTTTTATATGAAAAAAAATGGAGGACTTTGTTTGTCCTGCAATTTCTTTCCTTTCAATTCAATTCAAAATTCACCTACAGATATTATGCCAGTTGTTCATGTTTATTTTGGATGGTTTGCGTATGATTAATATTAATTCGTTCAGTGCGTATGAGTGATATTAATACGAACAACAAAGTTCTCCAATCTACATTGCCTGGTGTTCCCGATCTGGCAGACATTTTTGAGTTCTATAAAAAACTGTTTGTAGACAAGGACCGAGGGATTCTTTTAAGGCACCAACAATAAATATCCGACTAGTGGATATATTTTAGAAATATTTACAAAGTTGTGAACTTTTTGTGCTTTTTTTCAGTTAAAAAAATTTAATTTTTTTATATGAAAAAAAATGGAGGACTTTGTTTGTCCTGCAATTTCTTTCCTTTCAATTCAATTCAAAATTCACCTACAGATATTATGCCAGTTGTTCATGTTTATTTTGGATGGTTTGCGTATGATTAATATTAATTCGTTCAGTGCGTATGAGTGATATTAATACGAACAACAAAGTTCTCCAATCTACATTGCCCAGTGTTCCCGATCTGGCAGACATTTTTGAGTTCTATAAAAAACTGTTTGTATACAAGGACCGAGGGATTCTTTTAAGGCACTATCAATAAATATCCGACTAGTGGATATATTTTAGAAATATTTACAAAGTTGTGAACTTTTTGTATTTTTTTTTCAGTTAAAATTTTTTTATTTTTTTCATATGAAAAAAATGGAGGACTTTGTTTGTACTGGAATTTCTTTCTTTTCAATTCAATTCTAAATTCACCTGCCAGTTCATGTTTATTTTTGAGGGTTTGCGTATGATTAATATTAATTCGTTGAATGCGTATGAGTGATATTAATACGAACAACAAAGTTCTCTAATCTACATTGCCCAGTGTTCCTGGCAGACATTTTTGAGATCTGTAAAAAATTGTCTCTAGACAAGGACCGAGGGATTCTTTTAAGGCAATCCGACAATTGGATATATTTTTAAAATATTTAAAATATTTTTTTAATTAAAATTGTCTTTTTTTTCCATATGAAAAATTTTTAAAACGAAAAAAATACATAAAACTTGGATTATTTATAATGATTTAATTTTCTACTGGAAATGAACAAATGTACGGTCACAAATTTTCCTATAGAGTGTTATGAATCCCCTTTTAGGGGTCTGTCGTCGGAGTCTGTCTTAGCTCTGGAAATAATCTCCTTTGTTAATGGTCACCTAACTAAGTAAATAAACTACACTAAAAATACGGTTTCAAGGCGTATGAGTAATATTAATTTGCACTGGCCCATGAAGGCGTATGAATGACAATTAGGCATACCGATAATTCCCCCGTTGTGGAAACAAAAAAAGCGTATCTTATCGCTTTCATCTCCTCCATTTCCAATATATCATAATTTGTAAAAAAAAAACCAAAATCATAATTCGTTTATGATTGATCCCCCCACACCTTCTTCCATGTCATCTTGCCAGCGGTAAAGAAAATACGTAAAAAAAACGCTTAATTACTTTGTGAAAATTTTCATGGAAAATACAAAAAGAAAACAAAAAACGCAACCAAGTAAGCACTCATGTGAGAGATGACAATCTGCCTCAGCAAAATACTTTACAATTTCCGGTAACCATCTTTCACATCCCAAGGATATTGGACTTCCCTCCAGCAGCAGCCGCCGTACGGCATCCACTAAATAGTACAACGAGTAGTAACTATCAACAGCAACAACCACAACCAAAAACAATTTGTTGTGTGGAAAACTTAATAAAGCAAATGGCAACAACGAACAGCAGAGCACAGCACAGAAAATGTGGGCAATAAAATACATAAAAAAAATAACAAGAAAAACTTAAACGAAAGTCCTTGGCCTTGTGTGTTTATTATGGCCTGATAAATGTTTTCTGTCTCCCTAAATTGAAACGCTCGCCCCCACACACACACAAATAGGCAGATAGATTGTAGGTTGCTACCCAAATGGCACTGGGATGTTGGCATGACCATCAGAGAAACCTCCACAAAATCCTTCGTGTATCAGCTGTCTCCGAGTACTGGCTGAGGTACAGTAAGAGGGGGAAGGTGGGGGGCGGGGAGTGATGGTGACCCACAGCAGTAGCTGAAGTAGTCATCGTGGAAATGTTTTTGTATCTGTGGCTATGGCATCCATAATATATAATCTGTGTGTAGGGGTATTTGTCTTATAAGGCTTTAATAGTTTCTGGCTCTCTCTCTCTCCCTCTCTGTATAGTTGTTTTTGTATTTTCACCGGATTTGACCATGAACAAGAACCAAACAATGTCACAACCTTTAGAAAGAACATCTCATGTATTTGCTTTGCCTTTTCTGTGCGGCAGAATACAGTGAGCAATCTCTTGCTCTCTCTCTCTTTGAGAGCATTCAGTTGGAATTATGTTATAGGAAGGCAAAAATAATCTCTTAAATAATTTAAGAGCGTTCAGTGAAAGAGACCGGCTTTAGTTTTGCCGTCGAAGGTTAATGTTATGAGTCAAGTTCAAATTGTCAGTGTCTAAGCATCAATTCAAGTTCAGAATTCTCCCCCGGTACAGTAGACAAATGGTGGATTCAATGTCGACCATGAATGCCAACTGATTTCCTTAACATGTTAGAATATCAACAAATTCCGTGTCATTGAGAATTTAAGGGAAAATATATTCTCTAATAAAACTATCACTGGCCAACAAATAAAAAAAAATTAAATTATTTGTATGACAAATTTATTTGACAGTTGTCATTTTAGTGACAGTTATCATTTTAGTATCAGTTGTCATGTTAGTGACAGTTGTCATAATAGTGACAGTTGTCATGTTAGTGACAGTTGTCATTTTAGTGACAGTTGTCATTTTAGTGACAGTTGTCATTTTGGTGACAGTTGTCATTTTAGTGACAGTTGTCATTTTAGTGACAGTTATCATTTTAGTGACAGTTATCATTTTAGTATCAGTTGTCATGTTAGTGACAGTTGTCATAATAGTGACAGTTGTCATGTTAGTGACAGTTGTCATTTTAGTGACAGTTGTCATTTTGGTGACAGTTGTCATTTTAGTGACAGTTGTCATGTTAGTGACAGTTGTCATTTTAGTGACAGTTGTCATGTTAGTGACAGTTGTCATTTTAGTGACAGTTGTCATTTTAGTGACAGTTGTCATAATAGTGACAGTTGTCATAATAGTGACAGTTGTCATTGTAGTGACAGTTGTCATTTTAGTGCCAGTTGTCATTTTAGTGCCAGTTGTCATTTTAGTGACAGTTGTCATGTTAGTGACAGTTGTCATTTTAGTGACAGTTGTCATTGTAGTGACAGTTGTCATTTTAGTGACAGTTGTCATTGTAGTGACAGTTGTCATTTTAGTGACAGTTGTCATTGTAGTGACAGTTGTCATTTTAGTGACAGTTGTCATTTTAGTGACAGTTGTCATTTTATTGGTGACAATTGTCATTTTAGTGATATCTGTCGTTGTAGTGACAACTGGACAAATTTTCCTTTAGAAAATTTAGTCTAGGACAAATTTTCCCATAGAATATTGTGTCTCAAATAAGTTTTACTATAGAAAATTGTGTCTAGGACAAATTTTCCTTTAGAAAATTGTGTCGAGGACAAATTTTCCTATAGAAAATTGTATCATGGATAAATTTTACTTTCGAAAATTGTATCTTAAATAAATTTTCCTACAGAAAATTGTGTCGTGGACAAATTTTCCTTTACAAAATTTAGTGTAGGACAAATTTCCCCATAGAATATTGTGTCGTGGATAAATTTTCCCATAGAATATTGTGTCTTAAATAAGTTTTACTATAGAAAATTTTGTCTAGGACAAATTTTCCTGTAGAACATTTTGTCTAGGACAAATTTTCCTATAAAAAATTGTATCATGGACAAATTTTACTTTCGAAAATTGTATCTTAAATAAATTTTCCTACAGAAAATTGTATCTTAAATAAATTTTCCTACAGAAAATTGTGTCGCCGAGAGAGTGTCAAATTTTTCTATAGAAAACTTGTGAGCCCATCGTCCAAGTCAGTCGCCCTTTACCTTCGCTGCTGCATTTTTGTGCAGTTTCCAACGTTTAATGACTGACATTGAACATGAAAGTCTGTGAAGGTTCCTCTCGATTTTTTCTGTGCTGCTGTTGTTGTTGTTGTTATTGTTCAATTTCGTTGTTTGTTTTGCTTTGCATTTCTTCGTTTAACAATGACATTGAATTTGGTTTTTCTCGGCCATATTTGTCGATGTCGTGTTTTTTACGTGGCTTTGGCATGGTGTTGCATGTGTGTGCACACCAGCAGCAGCGGCCAACAAAGTTTCTGGGTGCACACGATGGTGTTGAATCTCTGTGTCACGTCTGTTGGGTGGCGGGTAGTGCGGAGAGCGTTTCAGCATATGCCTCAGTTTGGGTGGAAGCGGCGAGGTGTTGCCCGTGGTTCAGGGACACCGGCGGTTGGCGCTATTGTTGCTGGTGCAGTGCTGTTGTTCATCGGTCTCGTACGTGGGCTTGTTGTAGTTCTCGTTCTTCTTTGGCTTCTTCGTCTTCGTGGTCTTTAGGTTTTTAGTCTCTAAATTTGTAATGACTTGGCTGTTTGCTGCCGTTGCTGCTGCTGTCAGAGAAATTACCATTGAAGGCTAGGTCATGGCCAAATTACTTGACATTTGTTGCAAGGTAATACAGTTGAAAGGAAATGGCCTCATGTACACTTAGATGCACATACCTACACTCATGCACACACATGTTTGTGTGTGTATGTAAGTACATCAGTCAGTCTTAAAGAAATGAATGGTTGAACTCGTACAAGAAATTCGTCTACATGAGCATAAATGAACGACAATCAATTTGTGTTATTAAAGCGGTTAAATGATTGACTGATGGGGGATTAGAGCGGGTGCAGACCGAAAAAACTATTCCATGATGGGGAACAAAGGTATCTGGGAGAACGTCGCTATTGAAAACATTGGCTTTTGCTATAGAAAACAAGTTGTTATACTGAAAATTGGTATCTGATCTCCGATATAATTTCGTATGAAGAACTTGGTCCGGCATCTTTTTCATGGACTGCGAAATAATGTTCCATAGGAACCTTGGTAGCCTAATTATTTTTCTATAGACAATTTTGGCTACTACTACTTTTCCATTAGAAAATTTCCTACTCGAAAATGTTTCTTATTCAAAATTTTCACTCTTATAGAAAATTTAGTCTCTGATAACATTTTAATGGACTCCAAAATCAAACTGCTAATAGAAAGGTTAGACTCCGAAATCATATCCTATTGAAACATTGGACAACGAATATATATCCGGCTCTTTCGGAACTTTTCGTATAGGAAACTTTCTACAGAAAACTTCAACTCCGAAAGCCCTTCCAATTTTCTTATCAAAAAAACGTTGACACCGAAAACGTTTCCAATAGATAACATCGACTTCGAAATTTGGTTGATGTCCAAAACATTAACTCCGAAATCTTATTAAAGAACAATTTTGGTGTCCTATACCAAAATTTGATTTTCTATACCGAACGTTGACTCCGAAATAGTTTTATATAGAAATCTTATTTTGGAAAACCATTTTTTTTTTGAAAACTTCGACGCCAACAACTGTTCCTTCAACCCCGAAGACATTTTCAATATTTTTCCGTACATAAATTTGATCTATATAAAACATGGTTTCGGAAAAGTGACTCCGAAAACTTTTTGTAACAACACTTTGGCTAAAGAATCTTTGTCTGTAGAAATCTTGCACTCCGAAACCCTTTTCTTTACAAAATTTTGACTCCGAAAACTTGATATATAGAAACGTTGACTCTGAAAACGTTTTATTCACAAATCTTTGACTCCGAAAACTTGTTCTGTGACAACATGGACTCCGAAAATGTTTTTTTTTAGAAAACTATGACTTCGAAAACCTTTTTTAACAACACTTGGACGAAAGAATCTTTGTCTATAGAAATCATGCACTCCGAAAACCTTTTCTTTACAAAACTTTGACTCCGAAAACTTGGTCTATAGAAAACTTTGACTACGAGAACGTTTTATTCAGAAAACTTTGACTCAGAAAACTTGTTCTATGATAACTTGGACTCCGAAAACGTTTTGTTTACAAAACTATGACTCCGAAAACCTTTTCTAACAACACTTAGACGAAAGAATCTTTGTCTATAGAAATCATGCACTCCGAAAACGTTTTCTTTACAAAACGTTGACTCCAAAACCTTGATCTATAGAAAAGTTTGACTCCGAAAACGTTATATTCACAAATCTTTGGCTCCGAAAACTTGTTCTGTGACAACATGGACTCCGAAATTTTTTTTTTTAGAAAACTATGACTCCGAAAACCTTTTTTAACAACACTTGGACGAAAGAATCTTTGTCTATAGAAATCATGCACTCCGAAAACGTTTTCTTTACAAAACTTTCACTCCGAAAACTTGGTCTATAGAAAACTTTGACTACGAGAACGTTTTATTCAGACAACTTTGACTCAGAAAACTTGTTCTATGATAACTTGGACTCCGAAAACGTTTTGTTTACAAAACTATGACTCCGAAAACCTTTTCTAACAACACTTAGACGAAAGAATCTTTGTCTATAGAAATCATGCACTCCGAAAACGTTTTCTTTACAAAACGTTGACTCCGAAAACTTGATCTATAGAAAAGTTTGACTCCGAAAACGTTTTATTCACAAATCTTAGACTCTGAAAACTTGTTCTATGACAACGTGGACTCCGAAAACGGCCTTTTTTTACAAAACTATGACTCCGAAAAACTTTTCTAACAACACTTTGACGAAAGAATCTTTGTCTCTAGAAATCTTGAACTCCGAAAACGTTTTCTTTACAAAACGTTGACTCCGAAAAGTTGATCTATAGAAAACTTGAACTCCGAAAACTTTTTATATACAAAAACGTATACTCCGAAAATCTTTTCTATAAAAACTTGGACTCCGAAAACGTTTTATTTACAAAAAGAACTTCGACTCCGAAAACTTTTTATTCACAAATCTTTGACTCCGAGAGCTTTTCTAGATTTCCCTATAAAAAGAAAATTTAAACTATGCAAAACTTTGACTCCGAAAACGCTTGCTATAGAAATCTTGTTGTCCCAAACCCTCGATAGGATAATTCGACTCCGAAAACGCTTTCTTTGAGAACGCACACATTTTGTTTCCGAAACATTTTCCCGAAGATTTTTTTTTTTATACTAAACTAGTAAACTTTTCCATACGATTGCTTTTCTCATAAAAAAAAAACATAGCAGGGCATAAATTCATTGCCAAGCACTTTTGTTAATTTTTCTACAGAAAATTGTCTTGGAATGGCACAATTTGTTTGTTTGGTGTCATAAGGAAATTAGTTGCAATCACACACACACACACACACAAACACCCATACGCCTAAACATGCTTAAGGTCATTGCTATTGACGTCGACGATTACGTGCCGTTTCGATTGTTGTTGTTGCTATTTCCATACCGTAAGCAGGAGGAGAGGCAACACAGTGGGCACGTTGCCAAAACCAATAAAACGTCAAATTCATAAAACTGAACAACAAGAAAGGGGTGCCGGCGGAAAGGGGACGTACGATAGGTGGTGTTGTTTATGAAATGCAACAAAGTGTCGCCGACTAATTTACAATAATTAAAAGACCTTTGGATGTTGGAAAACAAAATCTAGTCAATGATTACAATGTTTCGACGTATGTACGGGAAAAGTTCTGCGGAAACAGCATCACCCAGATTATTCAAATGTTCCATAAAATACACAAAAACATGCCCACAATCACCTAGAACTTCCATATTGTCCTTAAAATAGAGAAAACACGTATTTTCTATTAAATTATTTTGTTGTCCCCTAAAAAGACCAATTTTGCCCACTCATCAGAGAAAATTATACAACACAACGTTATGGAATTTCTCTCGGTGTTTTCAAGAATCATTTATAATAACATCAACAGCAATAATTTCTTTATTGCAAAAAAAAATTGTATCATCATTTTCTTTTTATATTTTGTGTAACAACAAAAAACAAAAAACAAAAAGTCGAACAGTAGTGAAAAAAGTAAATAAAATTAAAATCACACATACATACGAGAAAACCCACAGCAACAACAACTACACGCTGCTGCTACATTATAAAAAGTAAAAATACTAATAACAGGAACAACAACGACAACAAGAACAAGAACAAACAAAATATTGTGATGGTCAAGGTCGACTGCGGCGCTCTTCTCACGACTGCAACTGCGGGCATGGCACAGCAGAGACACGACGTGAAGGTAGCGCCAGCCACCAACAACACAGCGACCGAGCCAACCCAAACGACGACCGACTGACTGTCAGCCCATCAAGTATTTTGAATATTTCGAAGAGTACCCGGTGTGTGTTGTGGGGTGAGAATGCCCTGAGTTTGTGTGAGCGTATGATTTACTGAGTGTACTGACTGGGGCTGGGCAGAGGCAGAGGCAGCACCGAGTATAGTATCTCTTTCGGAATGCGCACTCTTGCTCTGTTTTTTTCTGCTTATTTTTCTCGCATACATGTGTGTGTGTGTGTGTTGTATTTAGTCGAAGTCGTCGTCACTCGGTAATAGAAAATAAAACATTGTTGCTATCGTTTATATTGTTGTTGTTGCTGATGATGTTGTAGGTGATGCTGTTGTTGCTGTCACTGATGAACTGTATTCACACGATAATGCTATCAGCTGTGTGTTTGTCAGATGTTTTGGATTTCTGTTGTTGACACTCTCACCACTCTACAAGTGTATGGATGACACGAAGAACCATTCGGCTGTGAAATGGTGTGAGTTTGGTGGACAAGGATAAGTCCATAACTCAAATATTTTAATCGATAAGGGTTAGCAACTCTCAGACCACCGAACGATTGATGGTGTGGTAATGGGACATGTTTGGTTATCCGATTGACAGCTGATCGATCAGTGTCGATATCTCCATGGTGGATCTCCATGGTTGATAAGTTAGCGGAGAGTTTCCTGGACACGGAACGCAAAGTCGAGGAAGAAATTATAGTCTTCATCGTCTCGCATCTTAAGATATGCCGGGGTGTAGCAGTCTTCTATTATCATGGAACAGCTTGTGGGTGTTTTATTACACCGTGTTACAAAAAATATATTTTTTTCTGTCCTATGAACCAAATGCACATATTCGGAAAGAGGGGAAAAAATAAAAATACACGTGTATCGGCGATTTTCATGTACACGTCAGAATTTTTTTTAAGTTTGAAGTATGAAGCTCGTAGTGGCCTGTGTGAAAGCCTTTCGACCGATTTTTAACCCTTTTTCAGTGATCCAATCGAGCTGATTTTTGGCAGGCAGACTCGTGGAAATGTCTGTATCACGTCAAATTTTTTAAAAACAATTTATATCAATTCTCAGATTTTCCCCAATTTTTATTATTTTTAAAAAAAAATATTTTTTTCACTTTTCTTAGCATAACTTGAAGAGACTCCAAATTTTTAAACTACTTTAGCGTTACGAAAAAAAAATGTTTTTTGAACTGAAACCTCAAAAAACGATAACCATTTAAAAAAAAAATTAGGAAAATCTGAGAATTGATAAAAATCTATTTTTTAAAAAATTCTGACGTGTACATGAAAATCGCCGATACACGTGTATTTTTATTTTGTATCCCCTTTCCGAAAAAGTAAATTTGGTTCATAGGACAGAATGTGTGTAACACGGTGTTATTTTCTCGGCGAGATGTAGTTCCTAGTATCATTTCACAATCTGAAATGTAGATGGCGTTTCATTAACAAATGCAATTAAAGCCTGTGTTCGAGTAGAGACACTGAGATTTCTAAGGGGGCTGCTGATCCAAGTTAGATTTGGAATATTGCTCAAGATGTCGCGACGCAAGGCTAGAGAATGAGAATGATGTATAGAAACAAATCTGAAAAGTAGATGGCGTTATATCGATAGCTGTGGGCATTGCCAGATACATAGTGGTTCTTAGGTAGATCTGTAAAGCCTGTTGATTCGGTAGTTATGCCATCATTGATATGTATTAAGATATGTCTTAGCTTTATTACCCAATCTGAAATGTAGAGGTCGTTTTATTGACAAATACAATTAAATGCTGTGTTCGAGCAGAGACAATGTGCTTTTCAACGGGACTACTGATCCAACTTACAATTTTAATATTGCTCAAGATGTTGCAACGCAAGGCCAGACAAGAGAATGAGAATGATTTCTATAAAAAATCTGAAAAGTAGATGGTGTTACATTGATGGCGGTGGACATTGGTTGATACAAGGTTTGTCTTAGGTAGATCTGTCATGCCTGTTGATTCGGTAGATCTGTGATGACTTAAATGTTTAAATCTTTGCTTTATTCCACAATCTGAAATGTAGATGACGTTTTATTAATTTAATGCAACTACATACTCTGTTCGAGGGGAGACTATGATATTTCCAACGTGGCTGCTGATCCAAGTTAGATGTTGAGATACATAGCTTAAGATTTCGCAATGCCAGTAAAGAGAATGGGAATAATTTATAGAAAAAATGCGAAAATTAGATGGCGTTACGTCGATGGTTGTGGACTTTGCTAGAAACATAGCTCAAGATGTCGCATCGCCAGGCAAGAGAATTAGAATGATTTATAGAACAAATTGGAAAAGTAGATGGCGTTACCTGGATGGCTGTGGGCATTGCTAGAAACATGGCTCAAGATATCGCATCGCCAGGCAAGAGAATGAGAATGATTTATAGAACAAATCGGAAAAGTAGATGGCGTTGCCTGGAGGGCTGTGGGCATTGCTAGAAACATCTCTTAGGTAGATTTCATGATTGTTGATTCGGAAAATCTATGATGACTTAAAAGTATTAATATAGCTCTTTGCTCTGTTTGAAATGCTTTGTCCCCGGAAAGACAATGCCATTTCAAAGTTACGACTGCAGCTACACCAAAGACCATTCAGAGGGGCCAAACGTTCCAAGTCCTTATCTGATTCATTAGTTCAGAAGCACACTTCAGATGCCAGTAATACTCATAGTTTTAAAAAAGGAGATAAGAGAAAATACTGGTTTCATGCTGACAATATACACATGCGCCCTCTTTCGGAAATATCTAGTAAACGCCTTAGATCGTCTGTGTTTAAAATGTCCATTTCCTAAGCGGAATTTAAAATGTGCTCAAGCTTTTGCCACAAGACAAAGGAATGGGAACACAAATCTATTGGTTTGTGGTAAAATCTGAAATGTAGATGGCGTCAGGCGCTTGTCCATGGTCATTGCTAGATAAATAACTAAATAGGTTAAACTCTCATGACTGCTAGCTTCATTTCAAAACCCGAACGACACATGAAATACATCGTCCATGACAATTTAAACTAACCACTAGCCCAAGTTGGAATTTAAAATGTTCTCAAATATCCCCACTATAATTAAATCTAAAATGTAGATGGCGCTATGTGTTTGGGAATGGACATTGCTAGATAAACAGCGGCAGGTATACAAATCTGCTGAATATGTAGAACTCTCATGACTGAAATATATTAATGAAGGTCTTGGCTTCATTCGAAAATCTGAAATGTAGATGGCGCTTTATTACTGACACCTCCGTCCAGTAACCTCAATGACAAGTTGAACTAACTTCTAGCCCCTAATTGAGAATTTAAAATTTTCACAAGTAACAAGACACAATAATAAGACTTATATTTCATGGTTAAATCTTATATATAGATGGCGCTATGTGTTTGGCAGTGGACATTGCTAGCTAAATAACGAATGCTATAAAAATCTGCTGAATAGGTAGAACTCTCATGATTGAAATATATTCTAATATGAAAAATATATTCTAACTAGTAAGTTGTAATGCGTCTATGGCGCCCGTTGAAATATGGAAAAAAAATTTTGTTGAAAAAAAAAAAATTTTGGGGAAAAAAATATTTTGCTGAAAAAAAATGTTCTTAAAAAAAAAATTTGGTGGAAAAAAAAATTTTGTTGAAAAAAAAAATTTTTGTGGAAAAAAAAATTTTGTTGTAAAAAAAATTTTGTTGAAAAAAAAAAAAATTTTGTTATAAAAAAAAAAATTTGTTGAAAAAAAAAATTTGGTGGAAAAAAAAATTTTGTTGAAAAAAATAATGTTGTGGAAAAAAAAATTTTGTTGTAAAAAAAAATTTTGTTGAAAAAAAAAATTTGTTGACAAAAAAAAAATTTGGAAAAAAAAATTTGGGGAAAACACAATTTCTGTACAAAAAAAAAATATTATTTTTTTATTATTATTATTTAAGAATGCCTATTTAAATTCCTACGTACTGAGTCAGTGACAGAGTCAGTGAATCAGTGTCGAGGGTAAATATATATTAAGATATGAAATGTATTAATGTAGATCTTGGCTTCATTCGAAAATCTTAAATGTAGATGGCGTTTTAATGATGACACCTTGAAATACTTTGTCCCAGTCATCGACAATTGGAACTACCTATTAGCCCAAGTTTGTATTTAAAATGTTCTCAAGTAACAAGACAAAATAATGAGACCTATGGTTTATAGCTAAATCTGAACTGTAGATGGCGTATTATTAAAGACACATGAAATACTTTGTCCCAGTAACGTCAATGCCAACTAAAACTAACACAAGCCCATGTTGATATTTGAGATGTTCTCAAATATCGCAACTATGGTTTATAGCTAAATCTCAAATGTAGATGGCACTATGCGTTTGGGTGTGGACAGAGCTAGATATAAAAACCAGCTGTCTAGATTGATTCATACTAAAAACTTTTCTCAGACAGTCGCCACAAGACCAGAGATTGAGATCACAAATCTATGGGTTTATTTGAAGAAAAAAAATCTAAAATGTAGATGGCGTTGTAGTGAAGGCTGAGGATATTGTTAGTTAAATTACGGCAAACCTTCATTGGGTTATTGTAAAGACGGCAGAGTCTTTAACTAAATATGTAAACTACAGTTTAGGAGGAAAACTAATTGTTAACAAATCTTACATCTGATATTCGTCATTCTATCATCGCATATTTCGTTAATAAAACTAACTCACATATTTCTTTTTCTCTTTTCCTTTCAGGTATGTGTAATAGAAATGTTTTTCCTTTACTGATTAGAGACATAAGTTATCAATTTGGGTAAGTTATCAATTTGTGGGCGTTTTTAAATGATTCTGATTTACAATTTTTTTTTTTGGTTGTTTTGGGGAAAAACTACAAATGCATTTGTGATGGTTGGCCAAGGCAACGCCCTGCCATACCCAAGGGGTAGCTCTTGACGGTGTTGACCGTCACCCTGAACATTGCACATCACCATCATCATTGAAAGCATCGTCAGGGTCAAACGCATCTACTTTAACCTTAACATTGGCAATACCTTAAGTTGGCCTTATGTCAGCACTACGTTTCCCTATCCCCCACCCCCATATCCCACTCAGGGTCGTTATTGAAGGCTCCATCGTATACTAACGGTGTATGCCTTACTAGTATATACACATGTATGTATGTATGTCGGCCGTAACGGTGTTCCACTTTTTCCTCCAATGCTGTGACCCCTTTTTGCCTGAGCATTGCAACAGTTGTTGTGCCGGCTCAGTCGGCCATCCCGGCCATTTGCAACTTGTAGGATTTTTGTGGTTGCTGTCGTTGTTTTATTTTCCTTTCGATTCGTTACTTTTTCGAAATCTCTATGATTTTTAATTATTTTCTCCTCTCCGTGAGAAGAGGATAAAGGACTCTACGAAGGGAATGGATTTGAACATGTTAAGAGAAAGTTCTGTTAACTGGCGATGTTGTGTTGTTCTCTTACAACGTCATGGAAACCGGCAGGCAAGAGATAGATGTCCTGTTTTAACAGAGCCCCAGAGAGCGAGGTGAAAGAGAGACAGCGCAGGAGGGAATAACAATTTATTAGCTCTTAAACGAAATCAATCGCGAGATTTTAAAGGAGACTATTTCGAAAATATTTTGAATGTAAGGAATCAATTTTGAAAAAATCAATTTTCTATTGGAATGTAAATCAGTGGGTTTTACAGGAAAAGGAAGTTGGGATGTTGGGCAAAATTACTAGGATACAAAAGGGTGTTTTTTTTAGCTGCTTGAGAACTATCGATATCGATAACTTTGGTGGGACAGAGCACAAATCAATCCAAAAAAGAAAATCAATTGTCTTTGGGAATATCAATCAGTTGGTTTTACTTGAAAAAGCGGTTGGGATGTTGGGCGAAATTACTAGGATACAAAAGGGTGTTTTTTTTGGGTGCATGGGAACTATCGATATCGATAACATTGGTGGGACAGAGCACAAATCAATCCAAAAAAGAAAATCAATTGTCTTTTGGAATGTCAATCAGTTGGTTTTACTTTAAAAGACGGTTGGGATGTTGAGCAAAATTACTAGGATACAAAAGGGTGTTTTTTTTAGCTGCATGGGAACTATCGATATCGATAACTTTGGTGGGACAGAGCACAAATCAATCCAAAAAAGAAAATCAATTGTCTTTGGGAATGTCAATCAGTTGGTTTTACATGAAAAGGAAGTTGGTATGTTGGGTAAAATTACTAAGATAAAAAAGGGTGTTTTTTTAGCTGCATGGGAACTATCGATATCGATAACTATGGTTTATCAGCTGATAATGGCAGACTGTGTTGACATGTTGACTGTTCACTAAAGTTTGGCAAGTCATCATGACTCATTTAATGCCAGAAATTTACATTGAGGAAAATAAATCTCTTCGCAAAGATCATAGTGCACTTCGTCCATTTTACGGTCTCAATAATCGGCGAGCAAGCAAATACATTATCTAGCCAATAAGGAAAATTGCCGTATTCGGTACGACGATAATCCTCACCTTTATGTACATGTTTGCATCGTTCGTAAGCAAAGCCATGGCTGCCCTCTGTTGGAAGAATCCGCAAGTTAGTCTTTCACGATGTCTGTGTCAATAAGTAATTGGAGAGCAGGCAAACGGTTTGCAATTTTACAAAAACCATAGCTTATACTCTCACACTTCTGACCCACACTGTTAACAGTTGGCTGCCATCAAAAGCTTGCATGCACACTCACCACACAATGCATCGCTTACATTGCTGCGCAACTTATCACCTCAACACGAATGCAGTGCAACGCCAACTATGATTGAAATTGTGCATTTATCCATAGAAAGCTTTTCCTATGCAAAGCTTTTATCTAATGCAACATTCTACTGCAGTGCAGGGTGTGCATTAGAAACGATTTGCACAACCGCCTCACACTCACAGACAATAGATTGGAAAATATAGCTTTTATCTGTCAGGGTGTGCAATGAGGAAATGCACGACAGTTATGTGTGTATGGGTGGCTGCGCATGTGATCGACAAATGCAGCTACTCAGCGCTAGAGGGACCTAAAAGTCTGCATGTAAAGGGGAATATTATTTTAAATCAAAGACAATAGAGCGACAATTTTTCTGTAAGAATATTAATTAGATTTTTCTGTAAGAAAAAAAAAACAATTATAGTTTTCTATTAGAAAAAATCAATTAAATCAATTTTTCTTTTTATTGGAAAAATAAATTTTTCTAGTGGAAAAATAAATTTTTCTAGTGGAAAAATAAATTTTTCTAGTGGAAAAATAAATTTTTCTAGTGGAAAAATAAATTTTTCTAGTGGAAAAATAAATTTTTCTAGTTGAAAAATCAATTTTTCTATTGGAAAAATCAATTTTTCTATTGGAAAAATCAATTTTTCTATTGGAAAAATCAATTTTTCTATTGGAAAAATCAATTTTTCTATTGGAAAAATCAATTGTTCTATTGGAAAAATCAATCTTTCTATTGGAAAAATCAATTTTTCTAGAGGAAAAATAAATTTTTCTATAGGAAAAATTATTTTTTCCATTGGAAAAATCAATTTTTCTATTGGAAAAATCAATTACTCTATTGGAAAAATCAATTTTACTATTGGAAAAATAAATTTTTTTATTGGAAAAATCAATTTAATTGGAAAAATCCACAGTCGTCAATTTTTCTATAAGAAAAATCCACAGTCGTCAATTTTTCTATAAGAAAAATCCACAGTCGTCAATTTTTCTATAAGAAAAATCCACAGTAGTAAATTTTTCTATAAGAAAAATCCACAGTCGTCAATTTTTCTATAAGAAAAATACACAGTCGTCAGTTTTTCTATAAGAAAAATCCACAGTCGTCAGTTTTTCTATAAGAAAAATCCACAGTCGTAAATTTTTCTATAAGAAAAATCCACAGTCGTCAATTTTTCTATAAGAAAAATCCACAGTCGTCAATTTTTCTATAAGAAAAATCCACAGTCGTCAATTTTTCTATAAGAAAAATCCACAGTCGTCAGTTTTTCTATAAGAAAAATCCACAGTCGTCAGTTTTTCTATAAGAAAAATCCACAGTCGTCATTTTTTCTATAAGAAAAATCATCTGGCGTAAATTTTTCTATAAGAAAAATCATCTGGTGTCAATTTTCGTTGAGCGAATTTTTATGGTTTTCCACCCTCCTCGTCTAAACATTTCCCTTTGCATTGTATTTGTATGAAATTGTTTCGAATTCGGTTGCGTTTCTAAAAATACCACGTAGTTTAAAGCGAATAACCTCAAGAGAAACAGAAATCAACTGACAATCTTTAATTCTTGCCAGCAACATTACTGACACGTGTTCCCCCGGCCCACCTCCTCACCTCTTCTAGCCATAAAACATCGTCGCCCTTCGTATACATTCTGTAATTATCGAAGCATAAATGTAAACCCTCCCTTAGCAGACTTGGCGAAAAATTCATGGTCAACTCCAGCATTAGGGCTAAAATAAATACCCATACTCTCACAAAGGGGGCCCCCCACACATGTGGCTGTGAATTGCGTCGTCGTCGTCGTCGTCATCATCAGCGTGTGGTGTTAAGCCTATTCCAGTGGGTCCCAGTGAGGGTGGTTTTTAGCCCCTGCACATAATTCCGACTACCCAGGATGTTTGTTCCCGTTCGCATCCCACCGAATACAGAATTTATTGTGTATGGTTAGGACAACAACAACCACGTTATGCTTTACTCCGTCTGAATAGTTAGGGGAGGCTCAACAGCCCCGCAAAAACAATGCAGGCGAAATACAATTTGGTGGTGGTTGATTTACGTTTTCGTGACACTTCCTTTGTGAACTTTTGCACGGGGGTGGCCAATGCTAACGAGTAGACTTTACGGTGTGGAGGACACAAATAAATATAATTTCCTTGTTCCGTTAAGGTAGTAAATAAAATAAATATAAAACAACCAACGTATGTAAAGAAAGATTGTTTCTTTTCATTTATTTCGACATTTTGATATTTCAATTTAAAACCGGATTTATACATGACTGAATTTCATATTGTCAATATGAGAGCTAGAGAGGGAGAAAGCCAAATTGGGGACAAAGCCTCACGTACACGCAGGGATTTCCTTTGTCCAGAGTAGTGTAAACTGGTAACAGTCAAGGTATGGGAATCTGCCGGAAATTGAAGGGTACTGGGTAAATTTATGCTTATACTTTTGTTTCTATTTAAATTATCATGGCCAAGGGGACTTAAACAGCTTTATTCGTTACAAATTTCTCACCAAACCCAATTAGTGTTAAAAATCTTAATATATATTTACCCTCGACGCTGATTCACTGACTCTGTCACGCAGTACGTAGGAATTTAAATTGGCATTCTATAATTTTCTTTAAATAATAATAATAAAAAAAATAATAATTTTTTTGTACAGAAATTGAGTTTTCCCCAAAATTTTTTTTTACCAAAATTTTTTTTCCCAAATTTTTTTTTTTACAAATTTTTTTTTTTTACAAATATTTTTTTTTACAAATTTTTTTTTTTACATTTTTTTTTTTTTTTACAAAAATTTTTTTTTTCGTATTTCAACGTGCGCCATATGCGCATTACAACTTACTAGTTGTGTAATATTGTAGACAGGCAAACTGATAGACTGATTACTACATTAGCAAGCTTTAAACGTTGATGCAATCTAGTCAGATGCTGTGTTTTTTTCTACGAATTTTAAACAAATATTTGGTGACATTTGATTTGACAGCTGTCATTTTATTTGACAGCTGTCATTTTATTTGACAGCTGTCATTTTATTTGAGCTGTCGTTCAATTTGACAGCTGTCATTTTATTTGACAGCTGTCATTTTCTTATTTGACAGCTGTCATTTTATTTGACAGCTGTCCTTTTATTTGACAGCTGTCATTTTATTTGACAGCTTTCATTTTATTTGACAGCTGTCCTTTTATTTGACAGCTGTCATTTTATTTGACAGCTTTCATTTTATTTGACAGCTGTAATTTTCTTATTTGGCAGCTGTCATTTTATTTGACAGCTGTCATTTTATTTGACAGCTGTCATTTTATTTGACAGCTGTCATTTTCTTATTTGACAGCTGTAATTTCCTTATTTGACAGCTGTCATTTTCTTATTTGACAGCTGTAATTTTCTTGTTTGACAGCTGTCATTTTCTTTGACAGCTGTCATTTTCTTTGACAGCTGTCATTTTCTTTGACAGCTGTCATTTTCTTTGACAGCTGTCATTTTCTTATTTGACAGCTGTCATTTTCTTATTTGACAGCTGTCATTTTCTTATTTGACAGCTGTCATTTTATTGGACAGCTGTCATTTTCTTATTTGACAGCTGTCATTTTATTTGACAGCTGTCATTTTATTTGACAGCTGTCATTTTATTTGACAGCTGTCATTTTATTTGACAGCTGTCATTTTCTTATTTGACAGCTGTCATTTTCTTATTTGACAGCTGTCATTTTCTTATTTGACAGCTGTCATTTTATTGGACAGCTGTCATTTTCTTATTTGACAGCTGTCATTTTATTTGACAGCTGTCATTTTATTGGACAGCTGTCATTTCATTTGACAGCTGTCATTTTATTTGACAGGGACCATACAGTGGGCCGCCAACCCATGTTGTTTGCCGTAGAATTAGTTGCCTCTACATGTCGGTAATTAGCATGACGGCATTTGAAAGTGTTTCAAAGCAAATAATGTTTCTTTCCTATACAAAACTTTTTTATTTTTCACAGAAAATACTGTTTAAAATATACGCCCTATCTCGGAAAGGTTCAGCAAACGACTTTGTTCGTCTGTCCCTCTGTGTGGTCTTTGCATAAATCCCATCATGTTGCCAGATTGTCTTGGATCAAGACAATAAATCGCTATGGGACAAATCACCTAGCCTAGGAAACAGATTTCATTAAAGGACAAAATCTTAGAGAATTTCTTCAAAACAGTCAGGGAAGAATTAATTATTCTTACCGCACAGCACTGTCAATCACTGATTCAATTTTAGTCTCTTCCTCCTCTACTGATGCTTTCCAACTTCATTTCTTGCTCTTCTTCGTTTTTCTTTTTTTTTTATTAAATACCATTTTTCCTCCCAAATATACTTCTGGACTATAAACATTAGGAGGCATACTAATTCGGGTATTAGGGGTTTTCAATGGCCGTGAAGAGGAGAGAGAGAGTGCGACAAAAATTTATATTTGTTTGTTTAGATGTGGAAGTCTCCACACACACACAAACTGGTGCTCCTAATGGTTCCCATTGTTGTTGTTATTGCTCTTCTTCTTCTACTTGACAACATTTGTTTTGTGCTGCGCGTTCTTCTTTTGCTATTCGTCGCTATTCAAAAGAAGAAAAAGTAAATAGGTGAATGGCCGTAGATAAAATGTGACCTTCAAAAAAAAAAAAACAAAATATGTATAATCTGGGCCAAGTGGAATCTATAGTGTGTTGTTGTTGTTGCAGCTGTTTGTTGTCACTGCGTGCTGGTGGTGGTGCTGCTGCTCGTATTAGTGGAGTTGGTGCTGTCGGCAGAGGCATGAGACAGCGGAGAGCTTTGTCTTTATGCTCGCTCTCTCTCTCTTGCCCTGCTCGTTAATGAATTGCTTTGCTTCTCTCTCGCTCTCTGTATGTTTGTGATAATGAACTGATTGAAATGACAACGGAAATGTGTATGGCAATGCCATTTGCCTGGATTAAGTGGTATTACAGCAAAAGCGTTAAGGAGTTGCCAGAGTGAGGGCGAAACGCATGTACTGCTATTTAAAATGGTGGACAGTTGAATTGCATTTTTAGGCTGTATCCTAATCTGTTCAAAGAGAGTTCTAAACTAAAGACAACAAAGTTGACGTTTAAAACTGATTTTTTATGCGAATTTTATATGAAACTGGAAGGGAAAAGTGAAATTGTAAGTTTTACATTTTAACTCAATTAAATTAAATGTCCAGAAATACAAATCTTAATATATATTTACCCTCGACACTGATTCACTGATACACTGATTCACTGACTCTGTCACGCAGTACGTAGGAATTTAAATAGGCATTCTATAATTCTATAATAAATAATAAAAAAAATAATATTTTTTTTTGTACAGAAATTGTGTTTTCCCCAATTTTTTTTTTTACCAAAATTTTTTTTTTTCCTAAATTTTTTTTACAAATTTTTTTTTTCTACGAAATTTTTTTTTCAACAAAATTTTTTTTTTGCAAATTTTTTTTTACAAATTTTTTTTTTTCAACAAATTTTTTTTTTCCACAAAAATTTTTTTTTTCAACAAATTTTTTTTTTTTCAAGAAAATTTTTTTTTTTCAACAAAATTTTTTTTTTGCAAATTTTTTTTTACAAATTTTTTTTTTTCAACAAATTTTTTTTTTCAACAAAAATTTTTTTTTTCCACAAAATTTTTTTTTTTTCAACAATTTTTTTTTCCATTTTTCAACGGGCGCCATAGGCGCATTACAACTTACTAGTTAGTAATATCGGTCACTTTCCTCTGGCAATTTAATCCATTCACACTGCCTAGGGTTTCCTCTAACCCCAAATACGACCTTCTTTTTCATGTCTTTGATCGAACGGATTCTTAGTCAAAAGAGGGCGCCCTCTGTACGGCATTGCCATCTCGCCTTAAAGACAAATCATTTGTCTCTAATCTCATTATAAAATATCACAAAATTATAATCGTTACTATTCTCCAGCTCTTTCAAAGAATGCGTTTATCGACTTTTTTGCTCATGTCATTGTACGCTTTTGAACTTATTTCACATTCCGTTGTCGCGGAACGTTCGCTTTTAAATTCGCAAGGCAATAGAGGCACCTCTAAATATTTGCTAAAACACGCTTGTTGACACCATCTCCAAAGGCAGCACAACATTTTAATGCCAAGTTGACAATTGCAAAACAACAACAAAATAAAAAAAAAACACCCACCAAACCCCGACCACAGCCCACATCCAAAACAAACAAAGCTGCTCACTGACTTACCTACCGCTTACGAGTACTTGTTGGTTCCTCAACTCTCTGAGTGGAACCTTTGTGGTGGTGGAACCGGACAACTTGTTGGCTTACAGTGAACAAAAAAAAAGAAAATCGAAAAACTCGTTAATATCTGCTACAATTATTGGTTTATTTTTAAACTGCACTTAAGTAGAGTTAAAAGTTGTCGCTCAGAGGCGCGTAACCATGGCGGCATTCACTTACTCACTATGAATGTGCAACGGTGCAACATTTAACCCAGCAAAACGCCACCTTGTGTCACAAATACCACAACACGGGGAATAGTTTTTAGGTTGCATGTTATGGCTGTTGTCGCATGCTGGGGGTTGAGCTGGCTGGTGTTGTTGTTTTTTTTGTCTAGTCCATGGAAGAATATTGACTGGGTTGGCTGGCGGATCGGGCTGACTATGACTGTCGGACTGGGTTATGCTGTGTTGTGTTGCATTAAAAGTTCGCTTTGTAGTCAAATGTAGTGTGTGTCGTTGTACGAGTTCAGGGCCATTAATGAAATGTGTGTGTGTCTGTTTCGTGTTTGTAACCTCCTTTTTGAACAGAATTGAATGTTTATAGAACTGCAAACCGTCAGTGTGCCAGTCGCTGGGCACAGTGGTGTAAAAGTAGCCAAAGGAGGCAAATATAGATTTATTTAAAAAAAAACCCATGAAGCGGTAAAGACAATGAAGACGTGGATCCACTGAACCGGTGGAACCAGAGAAGGGGTGGAGCCAGTATAGCAGTAAAGCCAATAAACCGATGACGTGGTAGAGCCAATGATGTGGTTGAGCCACTGAGGCAATAGGCGCAATGAAGCGGTGGAGCCAAGGAAGCGGTGGAGCCATGGAAGCGGTGGATCCACGGAAACGGTGGAGCCATGGAAGCGGTGGATCCAGTACAGCACTAGAGCCACTAAACCGATGAAGCGGTAGAGTAAATGAATCGGTGGAGCCACTGAGGAAGTATGCCCAAGGAAGCGGTGGATCCAATGAAGCGGTGGATCCAAGGAAGCTGCGGATCCAAGGAAACAGTGGAGCTAAGGAAGTTGTGGATCCAAGGAAGGAAGTTGTGGAGCCAAAGAAGCTGTGGATCCAAGGAAACGGTGGATCCAAGGAATATGTGAAGCCGAGATAGCGGTGGATCCAAGCAAAAGGTGGATCCAGTATAGAACTAGAGCCACTAAACCAATGAAGCGGTAGAGTAAATGAAGCGGTGGAGCCACTGAGGAAGTATGCCCAAGGAAGCTGTGGATCTAATGAAGCGGTGGATCCAAGGAAGCTGCGGATCCTAGGAAACAGTGGAGCTAAGGAAGTTGTGGATCCAAGGAAGGAAGTTGTGTAGCCAATGAAGCTGTGGATCCAAGGGAGCGGTGGATCCAGTATAGCACTAGAGCCACTTAACCGATGAAGCGGTAGAGTAAATGAAGCGGTGGAGCCACTGAGGAAGAATACCCAAGGAAGCGGTGGATCTAATGAAGCGGTGGATCCAAGGAAGCTGCGGAGCCAAGGAAGTGGTGGATCTAAGGAAGCTGCGGATCCAAGGAAACGGTGGAGTCAAGAAAGCGGTGGATCCAAGGAATAGGTGGAGTCAAGGAAGCGGTGGATCCAGTATAGCACTAGAGTCACTAAACCAATGAAGCGGTAGAGTAAATGAAGCGGTAGAGTAAATGAAGCGGTGGAGCCACTGAGGAAGTATGCCCAAGGAAGCGGTAGAGCCAAGCAAGCGGTGGAGCCACGGAAGCTGTGTATCCAAGGAAACTGTGGATCAAAGGCATCGGTGGATCTAAGGAAGCGGTGGATCCAAGGAAACGGTGCAGCCAAGGAAGCGGTGAAGCCACGGACTCGGTAAACTCACTGAATTGCTGGGGCCAAGGAAGCGTAAACTTAATGAAGCGGTGTAGCCAAGGAAGCGGTTGCCCTCTTCAGGTGCAGCCACTAAATCGGCGGAGCCACGGATGTGGTGCAGCCAATAAACCGCTGGAACCACTCAGGCGCTTCACTGAAGCTTTTCAATCATCAGCGATTAGGCTGTCCTCAAAAGTCTCTGTATTTCTATTCCCCAGCAGCTTCTTGGTTGTTTCCCTTATCATAAATTCGATAGGCGAGAGACCTGAGGTTATTTTCCACAACCTCTCTGGCAGCTCATCTCGCTGTGCTGGTCTCTTCTGACCTTTCCCTTTCATAACAAATCCAAGACATGATAGTTCGATACGATGCGGTTCGGATGCCTACTATTTGCACAGTAATTCCCAGATGGTTTTTTTTTTGTGAATCCACACATTGAAGATTGGCTGCCCTCTGGATGACTCGAGTTGTTATATTTTGACATATTAGTACTTCTTATTAGTACTTATCTCTTGTATTTAGCCCATGGAATTTAATTCTTTTGTCCTTTTGCCAACCAACAGATTCTCATCCTTTCAAGTCAGGAAGTTCACCAATAGAGATCAGTTCTCACCACTACATTACATGCATCTCCTGTACCACTGTAAATTAAATTTGTTATGGGCGCATTCGTTTGGAAACTCCGTTGCAATACGACGAGTCACACATAGAACACGACATTTAGCATTTGTGCAGAAAAACATTTATATACATTTTTGGGAAAAACTTTTCGGTTGGCTTTTTATTTTGCTCTGCTTACGTCCCAATGCTGGAGGTTAAACCCAGAAAAACACAAAGGCAATGCGAAGTAGAGCGACTATTTTACCGATTTCAATTTGGACGACCTTCAGAGGTTCACTGACCTATCGGGCAATTGTTAAGTGCAGAGGCATGCGCACAATTTGAATCCTTGTTGATTTGTTTGTTCTCGTACGAAAGGACATACACAAACATGGACACTCGTTAAAGTAGTTAAAGTTCATATGGTTTTTTTTTCTCTCTCTCTCTCCTCTATCTTTTATGACATGAGGACAGTTATAATTGTGGAAAAGATGTGAATTAGTGGAGAAATACTTCAAATGTATTATTTTCGAAATGTCAATTGTAAGGTTGCCACCTTTTGCCAAACACAGAGATGTTTTTAATTTCGATCAGACCGATTAGCAGATACAATTTCCATGTCTCTCGAATTAAACAATCTTCGAAATGTTTTTTCTTTTATTTTTCTATTTCACACCGCCAATAGTCTCAAACTACATGTAATCTTGTCTGTCCGCCTTTACTGGCGTATAGATGGCGACAGGCGTACACACAAGTAAAGTGTAGTTAAATTGAATTTACATTTATTAATAAGACAACAATTTGCAAACACACTGACATTTCTACCACAGCACCGCATCACGGACAACAACAAGAACTGCCACAGCACAAAAAATTGAGAACGTCATTAAAGCAAAGTGCACTCATATTTAGTTATAGATTTTTTTTGTATGTTGAAATTTATGTTTTATTTTGATGTAGTTTTGTGTAAAGTCATTGATTGTGCCGTTGAACTGCCTTTGTAGTACAATGGCATACAGAATAGTGTAATGGTGACGATAGCGGGCAACAAACGCCAGCAACCACAACAACAACAATTACAATAAGTTGATGTCACATTATAGATAGAGTTGAAAAAATTCTATTTCTTGCCAAATGTTGTATAAAATAATTAGAATAATTAAATTAATGAGCCATGAAATCATTAACTAGATGACTGAGTAAATGAATAATTGATTAAGTGTAATTGAATGATAAATGCAATTGACAGATGTCATTGCATGTGACAGCTGTCATTTTATGTGAGCTGTCATTTTATTTCAAAGCTGTCAATTTAATTGACAGTTGTCATTTTATTTGACAGCTGTCATTTTATTTGACAACTGTCATTTTATTTGACAACTGTAATTTTATTTGACAGATGTCATTTTATTTGATAGGTGTCATTTTATTTGACAACTGTAATTTTATTTGACAGATGTCATTTTATTTGATAGGTGTCATTTTATTTGACAGATGTCATTTTATTTGAGCTGTCATTTAATTTAACAGCTGTCATTTTATTTGACAGCTGCCATTTTATTTTTCACCCAAAGACGTATGATTAATATTAAAAAAATCTAAATAAAATTGTATTTGACAGATGCCATTTTACTTTTCACCCAAAGACGTATGATTAATATTAAAAAAATCTAAATAACATTTTATTTGACAGCTGTCATTTTATTTGACAGCTGTCATTTTATTTGACAGCTGTCATTTTATTTGAGAGCTGTCATTTTATTTGACAGCTGTCATTTTATTTGACATTTGTTATTTTATTTGACATTTGTTATTTTATGTGACAGCTGCCATTTTATTTTTCTCTCAAAGACGTATGATTAATATTAAAAATGAGGGTATAAAAATCATAATAAAATTTTATTTAACAGCTGTCATTTTATTCGACAGCTGTCATTTTATTGGACAGCTTTCATTTTATTTGACATTTGTCATTGTATTTGACATTTGTCATTTTATTTGACATTTGTCATTTTATTTGACTGCTGTCATTTCATTTGACAGCTGTCATTTTATTTGAGCTGTCATTTTATTTTTCAACCAAAGACGTATGATTAATATAAAAAAAAAATTCAATTTGACAGCTGTAATTTTATTTGACAGCTGTCAGTTTATTCGACAGCTGTCATTTTATTTGACAGCTTTTATTTTATTTGACATTTGTCATATTATTTGACATTTGTCATTTTATTTGACATTTTTATTTAACAGCTGTCATTTTATTCGACAGCTGTCATTTTATTGGACAGCTTTCATTTTATTTGACATTTGTCATTGTATTTGACATTTGTCATTTTATTTGACATTTGTCATTTTATTTGACTGCTGTCATTTCATTTGACAGCTGTCATTTTATTTGAGCTGTCATTTTATTTTTCAACCAAAGACGTATGATTAATATTAAAAAAAATTCAATTTGACAGCTGTAATTTTATTTGACAGCTGTCAGTTTATTCGACAGCTGTCATTTTATTTGACAGCTTTTATTTTATTTGACATTTGTTATATTATTTGACATTTTATTTGACATTTGTCATTTTATTTGACATTTGTCATTTTATTTGACTGCTGTCATTTCATTTGACTGCTGTCATTTCATTTGACAGCTGTCATTTTAATTTTTCAACCAAAGACGTATGATTAATATTAAAAAATTTAAAATAAAATTACAAAACTTAAATGGGGATAATTTCGCATCATTGCTCATAACTTGGTTATTTATCCATAGATTTTCTTTAGAAGTGGTGTATTATATTCGTAAATTTACCTGTGTTACGAATAGAAGAAACCGGGCGTGTTAATATTCCCTGTCTCTGGGTTACACGTTTCATTCACTATATCTTAATTGTGGTTTTGTGTAATTTCTTCTTAACGATTTTGCTGAACCTTTTACAAAATAATATTTGGAAAAACAGTTACACGTGGCATTGCGTTTATTTTAAAGAGTTTTGCGAGCAGACACATTATGCCGAGCACAAGATAGAGACGACAGAAAGACAATTGTGCTATTGTCCTCTGGGACCATTGAAAGAAACCTTCTAAAGATGTTTTCAACGACAAAAATATAATTTAGAACAAGGCACGAATTTGTCGTTAACAATAAAAGTCGACCCGAATAACAACAAAAAGTACGTAGCCAGCTTCAGCAAATGTGGAATGGCACGAATAAAGCCATGAATTTTTTTGTAAGTGATTTTGAGAAACTGACGTTGACGAATAACACACACACTGAGGCGGCTGTCAAACACAGAATTTCACACACACCCACCCGCACACTCAAAATACACTCAAGTGGGCCGGTAAGTACAGCATATTTGGTTCTTTGGCCTGTCAATGTGTTGGTTGCTTGATGGAACTCTCTTCTCTAAACGAGTCCTTGAAAATGTGGTTGGGTTTTGGATGCTGCCTTTACGTATACACCGAAGGTATGTGTCATTGGCATCTTTACAGTTCATTTAACCCGCTGTGTGATGGAGATAAAGACAGCGAGAGGGAGAGAGAGAGACGGATAGGGAAAGTCCGACGTATGTGAAATTAGACAAAAGCGCCATAAAGACACACAATAAAAGAAAATACTCTTATAGAAATACTTTTTATTATTTATTAATTGATATTGAGAGTCGGGGGCATTGTTGGTTGGCCAGGACACGTGTTGGCGATTTTGGTCAGTGGTCATTTATCGTTTGGGATCCTGTCTCTATGTCATGGCCATCATTTGTTGTGGAGACAATATGTGATTTAGTAATTTCTAATAGTGGACACCATCTCTGGACAACAGTTGGCGTTTTTCTTGGCATTGGTGTTTGGCGGGGAAAAGCTTTACAGGAAAAGCTATCTAGGGGGCAGACGACTTACTTGAGTCAAACTAGCAACATCTGGAGTTTGCAGCCGAACTAATGTGGCTGCAAACAGACATAGGGGCTCTACATAGTCTTTGGTTAAGGGGACAGGTCATCTAGATCCTCTACATAGCCTTTGGTTAAGCGAACAGATCGTCTACATAGCCTTTGGTTAAGGCTGCAGACATCCTAAGTGTATTTGCAGAATTTGTAGTACTTCTGCAAACTCTAGATGTCACAACTGTCTGTCTCGTTCATAGAAAAAGCTATAGTTCCGCTGCAAACTCTAGGTGTCGCCAATTATTTTATAATCAAATCAGGGGTAGGCTCGTAGACAAAGCTACAGCTGTCCTCTGTTGGAAAATCCTCATGTGCCTTGGGTTGTCTGCTCTCTAGATTAGCTTTGGCTGTCTATTTTTATATTAAAAATAAGTTGAGGCGCCACCTCAGTTACACACACAAGAATTTTTCCCACAGACGGCAGCTGTAGCTTCGTCTACGAACCTACCCCTGATTTGTAACAAAAAAAAATTAGCGACACCTGGAGTTTGCAGCGGAACTAGGATGTCTGACAACAGACTTATCTTGCCTTTCTTCTACATAGTCTTTGGTACAACCAATGTTATTCTAGTGGACAGATGACCTAATAGACTTGAGTATTTGTCCAACAGCGTACAGCCGTAGCATGTTCTACGATCTACGAACGGACGACCTAAGAAACTTGAGTATTTGTCCAAGTGTACAGCCGTAGCTTGTTCTACGGACGTAATGCCATCTACAGTTGCCAAATGTAATATTTCTTCTGCAATTACATTTAGAACTTCGTCCCTAAAGACAATCTATGGGGCCAACGAACTTTTCCTCTAGACGGCAGCTCAAAAAAAAAATAGTGACATCTGGAGTTTGCAGTCGCACTATAACGTCTGCCCTTTGCATAGTCTTTGACTTTGTTGCAACTCCCCCATGTGTTCACCAAGAAGCTTTGCCTTTAATAAAAGCTCTTCTTCCATGACATCCTCCTTCACCTAATACAATAAATCGAGAGCGGCATAGAATTATAGAAGAGCTTTCAGACACACATGCACGCACGTCACCGACCAGAAAGGTTCACTAAACTTTTGCCAATGTTGCAAATTTACACACACACACACACACACCTATAAAGTATCAGACAAACAGAAATCCCAAACAATAATGTGTGTAAACAAACGCATACGAAGCGTTAGCTAAATATGAGGAAATATAGAACATCAACGACCGATGTTGCTGTGATGGAACGAACCAGCGAACCAACGCACGAACGAAACGAAGTCATATGCGAACCGAGCGCCAAGCGGTAGCAGAAGCTTTCAGCATCATACCGATAATGTTGCAACCTTAAGTGTCTTACTAAAAACGCACGCGCTTCAACGCCATTACAGACGCTACATTTCAGGGCAAACAGTGTTGTCAATAAACCTTAAGAATGGGGAAAAGAAAAAAACGATAGAAATGATAACACACACAAATTTGTGGTTCGACCAAAGAGAACCTGAGGGGCAAAGTTAACCTAGGGCTATCAGGGCCAATAGACATGGATTTTTATCTTCTTGGGAGGTCAGTTTCGGCCGGACATCTGTTTGGCCCATAGATTTTTATCTTCAAGGGAGGTCAGTTTAGGTCGGAAGTCTGCTTGGCGCATAGATTTTTATCTTCGAAGGAGGTAAATTTAGGTGGGGCATATGTTGGGCTGCTATGTCGATGGCGAATCATGTGAAGACAATCAGAGGTGATGATGGTGTTTGAATGTCCACTTCCTAACCCAGATGAGGTCAAAGCAGCAGTTTTGCCGGCTTAGAACTAACAAGACCGCATGTACAGACGAAGAACCCACGACAAAAGTTGGGTAATCTGTGTGATGTCCCTATTCCCATAGTTTCTGTTATAAAAGAACTCCTTAAAAACACCAGTCAAAATTCTCGAACTCTCCCCAAAGATTGAGATCTGATCCTTTTTCTTGGCTGATTTTCTGGTTTTCTTCTTTGGAGTTTGTTATCGTTAACATCTAGTCCGTCTTCTAGTTTGCTTTGCCGTCCTACCCTGCTTCTGGAATAGTTCCGTTGCCTGGAACTTTTGTTCAATCAGTTTGGTTTCTCTGAGACAGAGCAGGGGAAGCTGATCTCGGTGCTCCTGTAACGCTTACGCAGGCTAGCTTTTCGACATTAGTTGGATGTGGTTTTGTGTTCAATGCATTGCACCCTACCAGGGCTCTATATGTACGTAACAGTCCGACGATCGCCCAGTGTCTCATTTTCGGTCTCCCAGGTCTCAATTTCACCGGAACGTCTTCCTTCATATACAAAATCATTCTTCACTCAGTACTTCGTTTCCAGTCTAGAGTGATCCGTATGGAGTCTCTTTCGGCGCGGAGGAATGAAGACAGATCATGGAAATGAAGGCCGGTATATCTGTGTACATGTTTTTCATGCTTAATCCATGGTTTCTATAGAACTCATTATTTTTTATAAAAATAAATTAAAATGTTTCTGCTCAAACGAAAACTTTGGTCTAACTCTTCCATAAACTTGTAAATGGACCAGGTTTTTGTTATGCGATTGTCCAGGTCTACAGGACTGAGGGCGTTATCTAGCCCGTATAGCATCATACTCCTCCCTCTTCTCGCTAAATCTTCTACCCCCCCCTCTCTTCCCGGGTTAAAAACCCAACCTACGAGTGAACCATTCAACCTACCTCTTGAGAGTCATCTGGCCTCCTTCATGAGTCACCCGAATGAAAAACGCTACGTTGACAGCACTCAAGCGTTTAGCAGTAGCTTTTGAAAGAACACAAACACAGAAAGCTTCGCCTCACAACACACAACCAAAAAGTTCGCAACCAAGAAGCAACTGGTTAAAGCAGAGAGCACATACTACGAGCGCTTTCACAACGTCTCGGCGTACCTTCCGACAGACGTACTACGTACTTACATTCTAATGGTGATTCTAACATGTTGTAAGCACATGCTGCCATATGCTTTTATTCCACATTCGCCAATCATTGCAGCAGCATCGAACGGGTCAACGGAAAGCAAGACAAAATTTGCGCAAAACCAAATTCAAGCGATTCGCCGCCCCTCCAAAAGCCACCCAGAAAAAAGCGAAAGTTAAATTGTCACAGCAAACAAGTGTCATAGGAAGTTTCGTGTCGTGAGTTTCAAATTTCGAATTCCATGTTGGACTTTAGTTTGCAGTCCTGTTGACACCGGGGCCAGGTGATATGTAGAAATGCTCAACGTTTCAAAAATGTTTGCAAATTTATGAAAATGCATAAAGACTTGACAAAAAATAAAACCCGTAAAAAACATCTGATCGCCCGAAATCAGTTCTGAAATCGAAAACAACAAAAGCCCATGTTTTTGTTAAGAGTGTGATACAAATCCCAGTGAATTTATTTTAGTGAACAACTAGAGAATCTAACAATAACCACAAAAGAAAAAAACATAATTAGTGTTAACCATTAAATCAATTGTAGTTAAAGAAATTGTGAAACTCCTGAAAACAACAAGCAAACAAACAAACGGTGCCATATTAGAGTAATAGCCACAGAAACCCCCCGCCCCAAAACAACCGATTTTCAATTCAAAAGTGCCGTTAAAGATTTCCCCGCAAATCTTTATCCCACCCCCCCCAAGAAAAAAAAAGTAAAAACTTAAAAAGATCTTAACAAACAAAAGTTCAAACTAATTTTAAGTCAAATTGTGTTTTTAACTAAAATCTATTGCTACCAACAACAACTGCCACTCTCTATTTTAAGAAACCAACCACAAAACATTCTCAATAGCGACTTTTTGTGTGTGTTTGGAAAAATTTCCCAACTTTTAAGAGAACTTAACAAAATTCCTTCAAAGACCGTTAATCAACAACGACTTGTCAACATGACAGTCGGCTCACGCGAAGATCTCTTTGCCAATGCAAAGCCCATCGATGATACGGAACGTCTGATAGGACGGGTCTTGGCCGGTGAGTATCATATTGTCATATATGGACTGGAGAACTTTTCCGCAGAAGCTTTTAAAGCAAACTGTTATCTTTTATAATATCCGTAAAATGTCGGAGTGGTGAATGGATTTTATAGGAAATGATTATTTGGAATCGGGGAAAAGAAACTTTTTAACATTTTATTCCCAAGGAATCATTTTATTTGGCAGCTGTCATTTTATTTGACAGCTGTTATTTTTTTGACAGCTTTCATTTTTATTAATTATTATAATCATTTTATTTGACAGCTGCCATTTTATTTGACAGCTGTCATTATATTTGACAGCTGCCATTTTATTTGACAGCTGTCATTATATTTGACAGCTGTCTTTTATTTGACAGCCGCCTTTTTATTTGACAGCTGTCATTTTATTTGACAGCTGCCTTGTTCTTTAACAACTGTCATTTTATTTGACAGCTGTCATTTTATTTGACAGCTGTCATTTTATTTGACATCTGTCATTTTATTTGACATCTGTCATTTTATTTGACAGCTGTCATTTTATTTGACAGCTGTTATTTTATTTGACAGCTGTCATTTTATTTGACAGCTGTTATTTTATTTGACAGCTGTCATTTTATTTGACAGCTGTCATTTTATTTGACAATTGTCATTTTGTTTGACAGCTGTTATTTTTGACAGCTGTCATTTTATTTGACAGCTGTCATTATATTTGACAGCTGTCATTTTATTTGACAGCTGTCATTTTATTTGACAGCTGTCATTTTATTTGACAGCTGTCATTTTATTTGACAGCTGTCATTTTTTTTTTATTTGACAGCTGTCATTTTATTTGACAGCTGTCATTTTATTTGACAGCTGTCATTTTATTTGACAGCTGTCATTTTATTTGACAATTGTCATTTTAGTTGACAGCTGCCTTTTTCTTTAAAAACTGTCATTTTATTTGACAGCTGTCATTATATTTGACGTCTGTTATCATTTTATTTGACAGCTGTCATTTCATTTGACAGCTGTTATCATTTTATTTGACAGCTGTCATTTTATTTGACAGCTGTAATTTTATTTGACAGCTGTAATTTTATTTGACAGCTGTCATTATCTTTGACAGCTGTCATTTTATTTGACAGCTGCCATTTTATTTGACAGCTGTTATTTTTTGACAGCTGTAATTTTATTTGACAGCTGTAATTTTATTTGACAGCTGTAATTTTATTTGACAGCTGTCATTATCTTTGACAGCTGTCATTTTATTTGACAGCTGTTATATTTTGACAGCTGTAATTTTATTTGACAGCTGTTATTTTTTGACAGCTGTCATTTTATTTGACAGCTGTCATTTTATTATTTATTATTTGACAGCTGTCATTTTATTGGACAAATAAGAAAATGACAGCTGTAATTTTATTTGACAGCTGCCATTTTATTTGACAGCTGTCATTTTATTTGACAGCTGTCATTTTATTTGAGATCTGTCATTTTATTTGACAGCTTTCATTTTATTTGACGTCTGTTATCATTGTATTTGACAGCTGTCATTTTATCCATCCCCGATGATTTTCCTTAGCCCACACAGTTCCACAGCTGCTGCCGTGTTTTTCTAAGAATTTTTTCTTCTAAGCCAAAATATGGGTACAGGTTTGTTATCGCCACATCTCCCACAAAAAGAAACGTATCTACGGCTGGAAAGGGAGTATGTGTGTATAAATTGGGGAATATGGCAGCGAGTGCTCTATCTGTATCTGTGTATATTCGTATCTATACCTTAGTAGATATGTTCATCTGTACGTAAGTGTGTCTGTGCGAGCGTGCGTATATTTTGCCTTTTGCCAAATGTATCGCTGTATCTGTTGATAGGCGGTCATTGAACTTTTCCCGCAGAGTTAACCTACATTTCTTGATTGTACCGACAACGACGACGAAGACGACGATTGTTGTTGTGACTACTTACTTAGTTGTTGTTTTCTAAATTTTTCTATTCTTTGTTTTTGGTGTACTTAACTATCACTTTCAGTTCAACAAATAGTACGTAAAATACTAGAAAAACGTATGTACACAAAAACATGCAAAAAATAAAATAATAACAATTTCAACAAAAGCAATACAAGCTCTCGGTTGAATTTCAAATGTTACATTTCATTTCTGTCTTTATCAATAGACTGATTAGGGGGAAAAAAACGTATTTTGTTGGTGAGTTCGTACGTTACGGCTGACTTTCCTATGTGGGCAATTTGTCTAATGGTGAAAATCATGGGGCCACGATAAATATTTAAACAAATGTATTAATATTTTAATTGTATTAATATATGTAACGTAGGAGTATTTGTAGTAAAGCGTAATTTATTGTAAATATTTGTATTTAATTGAGAGAGAAGAATTTTGAAAAAAAAAAAAAAACTATCACCGTGTCATGCGTTCGATTAAAAAGGAGTATTCTGTATTATTAAATTATTAAATTATGCTCACAGATCGACCGGGCTTAGCAATTGACCAATTCATGTCCAGCCATGGGAAAATCCAGACCTGATAGGCGAGACGTCAAGCCATTCCCAGAGAGTGACAGTTGGGAAGGGCTTTTTGGGCTATTTTTCTTTTGAAACGCCATTTCGGTTAACGGTGAGCCCTGCAGAATCATGATTGACAACTTTTTGCCACTAGAGATTGAAGAACTGCACTTGGACAATCTTCGCGCTTCGAATGATTTTTTTTTGGCATTTTTTTTAAATAAATTATTCGATGTTTATTTCATAATAAAGAGGAAGGCACCATATCCTTTTCATGAAACTTTCCATAACCAAATCGCAAAGTGGTCTGATCTATGTCCTCGATAGCCTCACGAATTCGAAATCTTTGAGGTCTTGAAGCGACACTGGGCTGTTGGCGTAGACCTTATCATTCACCTGGCCCCCAAGAAAGAAGTCGCAAGGTGTTAAATCACAAGATCTCGGTGGCCAATTGTGATCACCTTTTCGAGGGGTAACATGGTCCGGAAACTTTTTAGTTTTGCCAACTGTGACTGCAAGATTTTCATCATTTTTGTAGGTGATTGTAATAATTTCTTTTAATTTTTAATAATGGCTTAGTTTCTACTTGTCAAATGTCAACGAATAAAAGCTTCAAAAGTGACAGCTACCGAAATAGCGATTGATTCAAAATAACACATCTTGTTGGAAAGCACTTCATTCACCTTTTTGCCCCCACAGTCTTGAAGGAAAGGAGTATGTTTTCTCAAACCATAATATAATATTTACTGTTTTGCCCCACTGTCTTAGAAGAAGCGAATATCATTTCTCAAACCATATTTATTACACCGTGTTACAAAAAATAGATTTTTTTCTGTCCTATGAACCAAATTTACTTTTTCGGAAAGAGGGGAAAAAATAAAAATACACGTGTATCGGCGATTTTCATGTACACGTCAGAATTTGTTTTTTTTAAGTTTGAAGTAAAAATCTCGTCTGAAAGCCACTGTGCGAAAGCCTTTCGACCGATTTTTCACCCTTTTTCAGTGATCCAATCGAGCTGATTTTTGGCAGGCAGACTGGTGGAAATGTCTTTATCACGTCAAATTTTTTAAAAACAATTTTTATCAATTCTCAGATTTTCCCCAATTTTTATTATTTTTAAAAAAAAAATATTTTTTTCACTTTTCTTAGCATAACTTGAAGAGACTCCAAATTTTTAAACTACTTAAGCGTTACGAAAAAAAAATGTTTTTTTTAACTGAAACCTTTAAAAAAAACCTTTAAAAACGATAACCATTTAAAAAAAAAAAATAGGAAAATCTGAGAATTGATAAAAATCTATTTTTTAAAAAAATTTAAGTGATACAGACATTTCCACGAGTCTGCCTGCCAAAAATCAGCTCGATGGGATCACTGAAAAAGGGTTAAAAATCGGTCCAAAGGCTTTCACACAGGCCACTAAAAAAAACTTAAAAAAAAATTCTGACGTGTATTCTGACGTGTACATGAAAATCGCCGATACACGTGTATTTTTATTTTTTATCCCCTTTCCGAAAAAGTAAATTTGGTTCATAGGACAGAATGTGTGTAGCACGATGTTATCTACTCTTTTGTCCCACTGTCGTCGAAGAACAATCGCCGTGTTCCCAATACGCCCCACAATTATTAATTTGTCTTTTATGGTTTTGGTTTTTTTTTCTGGCGTACAATTGTAGTTGTGTCGTTATATTAACACTCTCACTATCTTGCAAACACTGTCAGTATGTGTGTGTGTGTGTGTGGATGTGCGAACAACTAATTTCACTTAAGAAAATAGCACAAAACATACATTCGGCACACGGCGATGGCGGCGGCGGCTGCGGCGATAACAACAATCAACACACATATGAAATGGCAACAACGTACACTCACGTCGACATTGTAGGAGAATTGTCGATTGTGGTAGAAGAAAAGATGCCTATTTGTTGTTGTTACAAATGAAAACGAAATTAGTTGTTTGTGTCATACGCACACTTTCTTCTCTTACCCTAGCTCTCTCTCTCTCTCTCACTCTCTCTCTATGCAAGTAACTACAATAGGAATTTATAGACGTTATTAAAGGCAACGCATAGCCAGAAATTGTACAACAATTTGTTGGGACTTGTCTGAGGGGGAGAGCGTGTGGGCAAGGGAGGAAGCTCTTGCCTGACTGACTGAACGAGCAAGTTCATTGACCGTAAATATCCGTGGCCTAGTTAGTACGCAAAAATAACAAATAAACAAACAAACAAAAAAAGCTCAAACCACCTATCAGCGGAACCAACAAAATAAATGAAAGTGTTTTGGACTCTCTTCTCCCTCTCGCTCTCTCTCTCAGGAATGTTTTAAGAAAAGCCGAAAAACATTGCAAACGAATAACAAGCCACGAATAACAAACGACGACGACCACGACGACATGTTGCAAGTTCGTGGCACACACACGAAATCAACACGAGCCACATTAAGCAACAGTAAGGGGCCAACGAAGTCTGTTGAACAACATCGGCTTTGTACGGCTGGTTTTTCTTACACAGACTTGTTTGTTGGCATTTTAGTGGGATGCGGGGGCGGTGGATTGTTATGGGAGTGTGGGAGTGGGAGTGTTGTAAATACAAATGCTCTGGTTGTAAGTGAATGAACTTTATGCCAAGCGAAAGGTCATTTATCGAAGTTTCCGAATACACGGTCCTGGTTAGATCGACTGTAAGGAAATTCCATTACAATTCTTTGTGGAATGGGAGGAGGGCGGGATCTGGGCAAATTTTGTTGTTCGTATGAGATGTGTTAACCCACTTGGTGCCACCGTCCATTTAAAAGATGGCGAAACGTTGAAAAAGTCAAGTTTAAAAAAACCAAAAAATAGGCGATAGATCGCGAAAAATTTTCAAAAATCGGCACTATGTGGGTTGACAAATTGAAGGAAAAATCTGTAACACATTTTGTTTTAATTCAAAAAAAATCGGTTTAAAAAAAAACCAAAAAATAGGCGATAGATCGCGAAAAATTTTAATAAAAAAAAAAAATAAAAAAAACACTTGGTGCCACCGTCCATTTAAAAGATGGCAAAACGTTGAAAAAGTCAAGTTTAAAAAAACCAAAAAATAGGCGATAGATCGCGAAAAATTGTCAATTTTAATAAAAAAAAAAAAAAAAAACTTGGCGCCACCGTCCATTTAAAAGATGGCAAAACGTTGAAAAAAGTCAAGTTAAAAAAAAAAAAATAGGCGATAGATCGCGAAAAATTGTCAATTTTAATAAGAAAAAAAAAAAACTTGGCGCCACCGTCCATTTAAAAGATGGCAAAACGTTGAAAAAG
Source organism: Hydrotaea cyrtoneurina (assembly GCA_958296145.1). Taxonomy (NCBI): domain Eukaryota; kingdom Metazoa; phylum Arthropoda; class Insecta; order Diptera; family Muscidae; genus Hydrotaea; species Hydrotaea cyrtoneurina. The sequence goes on from OY282515.1 coordinate 80,493,048, forward strand.
TCAAGTTTAAAAAAAAAACAAAAAATAGGCGATAGAACGCGAAAAAATTCAATTTTAATTAAAAAAAAAACTTGGCGCCACTGTCCATTTAAAAGATGGCAAAACGTTGAAAAAGTCAAGTTTAAAAAAAAAAACCAAAAAATAGGCGATAGATCGCGAAAAATTTTCAATTTTAATAAAAAAAAAAAATCGGCGATACGTGGGTACGTGGGTTGACAAATTGAAGGAAAAATCTGTAACAAATTTTGTTTTAATCCAAAAAAAAAAAATCGACTTTAAGTGGGTTGACAAATGCAAGGAAAAATCTGTAACACATTTTGTTTTAAACCAAAAAAAAAATCGGTTTAAAAAGACCAAAAAATAGGCGATAGATCGCGAAAAATTTTCAGTTTTAATACAAAACAATATCGACTCTAAGTGGGTTGAAAAATTCAAAGAAAAATGTGTAACAAAATTTGATCAGCGATACAATTTCAGTTCAAATCAAAAAAAATCGACTCTAACCCTGTTACGATGTTAGAATTGAGAAATTGATTGATTTCTTAATTGAGAAAATTCACATTATTATTTTCAAAGAAAAGTGGTTCCAAATCCACACCAAACTGTCAGTCTCTGAGACTAAAATGGCTTCTCAACGATCACGTGTGGTGTTTCCAATCCCCAGAGGCAGCAGTTTTGCTTGTTAAAATTGCGGCCTAGATGAAAATAAGCCTTGTCAGAAATTATGCTTTTTTTGGCTCGAAGGACCAAAGTGAGTAGCGATAACATAGCGAATGGTTGTGTGCCTTCAATTGCCGTGTCAATTGGACCTTGTAAGGGAATACTAGTGCTTCGCCTAAAGCTGGTGCTTGATGTTTTGAAGTGTTTGGATCGATGACGAGTAGATGTGTTAGGACTGGCGCTTGATGTTTTGCATGATTTGGATAGATGACGAGTAGATGCGTTAGGACTGGTGCTTGGTGGCCCACTTATAGATGACCATCGCCTGAGTATTAGTCGATTGAATAAATTATAATAAAAAATTCTTTGAAATTATTAGTCACAATTCCTGTGGGCTGTAATTTTTCCTTATTTCTTCCCCTCATACTAAATATGTTTCCATACACATGCTATTCTATCTCTTACCGATCTTTCTTCCTGCTCTAACTATTAACGAAAAACTACCGAGTTTGGCCAAACAAAAAAAAAAAACAAAAAACAAAAGAGAAAAACACATACACATATCGCCTATAAATAACAATTTCCTTTGGGCTGTCAATTTTCCTGATTGCCTACAAGATACACATATCGAAAATGTCGTGCTTGCTGGGCCTCCGGCAGGAGAATGAAGTAAAACAAATAAATTTGTCATGTTATCTCACAAATATCCGGCTGGTGTATGTGGGTAGGGACATTAATTTCGTTAGTTCAATGAACCTTAAGAAACTTTCCACTTTCCCCTCACCACTCTCTTGGCATTCTAAATATATTCTCAATACATGCATTGTTTTCCTTTCCCTTTGCCTGTCTTATATCATTTATCAACTTTTGATTTGTTTTATGATTATCCTCAATTCCTTGGAAATGTCCCACCATCACACCTTCGTTCATTTATGGGGGGTTTGTTTTTCGTTTTCTTTGGTGCCTCATACGAAATGAATAACTTTCTTGTTTTATGGGTTTTTTTTCTTGCACCTCTGGTCGTCCCCTTTTCGCCTCCTCCGCCCCAACGTTTGGGGAATGAAAACAGCAGAACACAAAAAAAAAACACACAACCATTGACTTTGCTATCTACTTTCTGCGGTGCCTACGCACACTCTGATACATTCATATCATGTGCGTCTAATACAAGTGCCGCTCTCTTGGCCTCTCCCTTCACTCGACCGCCCGCAAACGACCCACATTTGGTATCCTGCAAAATAACTTCAATGGCTTTGGCCTTGGAAATGTTTATAACAGCAAACAGCGTTCATTGACCCAAAGCACCAGTGCAGAGAACCTTACACTCTTACGCTCTTCCTCGCACACACACACAACGCCAAACCATGTTATCTCTACATACACACACTCACACAGCAGGGCAGTATGTGTCTACCCCAACCATAACAGCAGTGAACCCCGCGTGCCGCCTGCCCTGCCCGAAAACCCCAAACACTAAAACTAACCACCACCATTCACACCTCGAGCACTTTCATTTTCACCACCCCTGCCACTACCTCTACCACTATCACCCACAAATATCATTTCATTTGAAGCACACGCATACTCAGCCTTTCTCCCGCTGCCGCTCCCTCTCTCACATCAGCGGTAAATTGTAATCAAAACATTTTCACTCGCCGCCAATTGCCTGATATTGAATTGTGACCCAATAGAAAGCAAATTGAACCAAACGATATCGAAATAATTGTAGGTATTAGGGGTCGCTCTAACATTTTGGGGGGGGCGGCGGCTAGGGAGGGCTAATTGTTGTATTGTGATGGTAAATGATAAAAGTTCTGTCGGTAAATATGGAGTATTTCTGAGAAATGAATGTACAACCAGTGTACACATTTATTGGAACAACGAAATTATTAACAACTAAATAATAAAATACAAAGTGAGTAAACTATTTTAACTTCAGGGGTCCAGAAAATTCAGTAAATCATATTATTTATGTAAGCCTTTACTTGCAAACCGACTCCGAAAGGCTAATTATATGTTCTAGGGGAGTTCCTCAGGGCGGGTTTCTTAAGTCTTGGTCTTGGTCTTGGTCTTGGTCTTGGTCTTGGTCTTGGTCTTGGTCTTGGTCTTGGTCTTGGTCTTGGTCTTGGTCTTGGTCTTGGTCTTGGTCTTGGTCTTGGTCTTGGTCTTGGTCTTGGTCTTGGTCTTGGTCTTGGTCTTGGTCTTGGTCTTGGTCTTGGTCTTGGTCTTGGTCTTGGTCTTGGTCTTGGTCTTGGTCTTGGTCTTGGTCTTGGTCTTGGTCTTGGTCTTGGTCTTGGTCTTGGTCTTGGTCTTGGTCTTGGTCTTGGTCTTGGTCTTGGTCTTGGTCTTGGTCTTGGTCTTGGTCTTGGTCTTGGTCTTGGTCTTGGTCTTGGTCTTGGTCTTGGTCTTGGTCTTGGTCTTGGTCTTGGTCTTGGTCTTGGTCTTGGTCTTGGTCTTGGTCTTGGTCTTGGTCTTGGTCTTGGTCTTGGTCTTGGTCTTGGTCTTGGTCTTGGTCTTGGTCTTGGTCTTGGTCTTGGTCTTGGTCTTGGTCTTGGTCTTGGTCTTGGTCTTGGTCTTGGTCTTGGTCTTGTTCTTGGTCTTGGTCTTGGTCTTGGTCTTGGTCTTGGTCTTGGTCTTGGTCTTGGTCTTGGTCTTGGTCTTGGTCTTGTTCTTGGTCTTGGTCTTCATCCTTTTTTTACTGTTACTCTCGGAATTTGCTATTGCTATTTATTTTTCCCAATGCTCTCGTTACTGATATTTGATATTCTTACGTTTCTACTTAATATTCTTAGGCAAATGGTCTTGCTATTGTATCTGCCATTGCTCTTGCTCCATTTGTCCATGCTGCCCCAATATTCCTTGCTTCGTCTTTATATTAATTTCCAATTTTATTAATTCACTTTCATTTGTTCGCCTGCCAGCCTTTGTGTGTTCTAAACTCAATTTATTTGATTTCTTTCATTTTAACCCAAATTGCAACTACAAAGCAGTCAAACAAAACACAAATACACTCTCAGTTTCAAACATCTCACTCCCTCCTCTCCACTCTCTAACTCACGTTACATTTGTTGAGAGCACACCACGAAAATCTATCGCATACAAATGACAACAGTAGCAGCAACAACAAGTATGCAACACATTGCAAAAAGTTGAATGCACTTTTTGCATCCAATGCAGCTCAATGACCTCGATCCAGATATTCATACACGTCGTTCACACACACACACAAGAACGACTGTACAGTATAGATGCACACACACACACACACGTACTTGGACGTAACTTAAAAAAATACTCGCTCGTGCTCACCATCTAATGATGACTCTGAATGTTGTTGTTTTTATTTTTGTGTTTTAGCATTAGAGCTTTTATTTTTATTATTTTGTGTTTTTACAATTTGTTGTTGTTCGTCGCTGTTGCGATTTATGTTAACATTTGCAAATGAAACTTAACACAATTTAAATGGAAATGGAAACAAATGAGCTGCACCCTAAGCCTGTCTCCCTTTTCGATTTGTTTGTCGGGCGTCTTTTATTAATTAAGTCTTGTCCTGGGGGACCGAAGAGTAAAGGACTAAATATTAAGGAGGGAGAAAGTCACAGATTTTGTGTTATAAACACGAAAGTGAATTAATAAAATTGGAAATTAATATAAAGACGAAGCAAGGAATATTGGGGCAGCATGGACAAATGGAGCCAGAGCAATGGCAGATGCAATAGCAACACCATTTGCCTAATAATATTAAGTAGAAAAGTAAGAATATCAAATATCATTAACGAGAGCATTGAGAAAAATAAGTAGCAATAGCAAATTCCGAGAGTAACAGCAAAAAAGGATAAAGCGATTAGAACGGCAATAGCAAGGCCAAGACGAAGACGAACACCAAAACCAAGACCAAGTCCAAAATCAAGACCAAAACCAAGACCAAGACCAAAGCCAAAGCCGAGACCAAGACCATGACCTATGGCACGGTTAATGAATGTGAAATTTTTAATAAGAAAATTTTGGAAAATTTCTATATCAAAATTTGATGGATAGGACATTTTCTCTAGAAAAAATTCAACGGATAAGTCTTTTTATATAAGAAAATTATACGGATAACCAATTTTCAATAAGAAGTTTTCTTTACGAAAATATAACGGATTATGAATTGTTTATAAAACAATGTAAGGGATAAAAACTTTCCTATATAAATCATATTCTATAAGCAAATTTAACGGATAAGTCATTTTTGTAAGGATATTTTCCTGACAGGAAAAATTCTATAAGAAAATTTAACGAATAAGAAAATTTCTTAGACAATTAAATGGATAAAAAATTTTCTATAAGAAAATTTTACGGATAAAAATTTGTTTAATAAAAATTTAACGGACAAGACATTTTCTTTAAGACAATTTAAAGGATAAACAAATTTCTTTTAGAAAATAAAACGGATAAGTGATATTCTATAAGCAAATATAACGGATAAGACATTTATTTATTTATTATTTATTACAATACAAAGTAAATTTATATTCTAATTTTTGGGTCCAAGGGTAAACCGGGTGACACAGACCATATGTTTTTAGATTTTGCAGCGACAGACCAAAGCCTCTGGTGGGAATCGAACCCACAACCCCCACGCTGATAGGCAAGCACGCTACCAACTCGCCTACCGGGGCGCTTAACGGATAAGACATATTTGTAAGAAAATTTTACGGATAAGAAAATTTATATTAGAAAATTTAACGGATAAATAAATTTCTATGAAAAAATTAAACGGATAAGAAATTTTCTATAAGAAAATTTAACGGATAACAAACTTTCTATTAGAAAATTAAAATATTCTATAAGAAAATTTAACGGATAAGACATATTTGTATGGATAAGAAATTTTCTATTAGAAAATTTAACGGATAAATAAATTACTATGAAAAAATTAAACGTATAAGAAATTTTCTTTAAGACAATTTAACACATAACAAACTTTCTATTAGAATATTAAACGGATAAGTCATATTCTATAAGAAAATTTAACGGATAAGACATATTTGTATGGAAATTTTACGGATAAGAAAATTTCTATTAGAAAATTTAACGGATAAATAAATTTCTATGAAAAGATTAAACGGATAAGAAATTTTCTATAAGAAAATTTAACGGATAAGACATATTTGTATGGAAATTTTACGGATAAGAAAATTTCTATTAGAAAATTTAACGGATAAATAAATTACTATGACAAAAAGAAAATTTCTATAAAAAATTTAACGGACAAAATATTTTTTCCATTAAAATGTAACGGATTTGAAACGTTCGGAATGGAAATTTTCTATAAGAAAATTTGACGTATAAAACATTTTCCCCATTAAAATGTAACGGATAAGAAATTTTCAGTATAAAAATTTAACGCATGAGACATTTTCTATACGACCTTTTTTTTGCTTTAGAGCCCCTTTGTGGACATTGCTGCTGACAACGTAGTCTTACCGGTCTAACAATAATCCACTGTGGATTATTGGATATAGACCAGCTTATGACAAGCCAATTTATCTCATTTCATGCTTCTCCTTCAGAGCCCCCACCAATTCACGGAGTTAATTATTTGTGAATAAACTTCAAAATCGAAGTAAATAACAGTTAGAGCCAAAAAAAATGTTAATAAACTTTAGTGTGTATTTCAGGGTTATCATAAGAGCGAGAGAGAGAGAGAGTGCGGCAGAAACTGATAGCCACAACTACAGACTCACTTTATATCTCTGGGATTAGACACATTGCATCTGTCTTGGTGGCAACTGAAATAAAGTTTTTAATCCCCAAGTAAACAAATGTATCTAAACACACACACACAGCCACTTTTAATACATTGTTACAACAAATCGCATGCAAATAATTTGCTGTCAAGGTTACCAATACAGATGCAAACACATCTCGATTTTCATCACACACATTCGTACAAACATGTACACTCTGTGCCAACAAACTCCTCCACACGAATGCATCCATCCATTCAATCGGCCAATGTGCCCTGACTGTCTGTGAGATACGACGGCGTGTTGGCACAGCCCATGAAGAGTACGAGGGAGGGGGGGTTATTGGGGGCAAGATGGTGTTCATGTTGCCGCTGGCCACCTTCCCCAGATATTCAATATCTTCAGTAGCAAAACAAATGATAAATTCATTGGCTGTGTCATTGGGAAAAACTCCACTGGTGCACATCAACAAAATCCCTGCCAATGAGGGCAACAACAAATATCAGATTGAGCTGAAAAATCAATGGAAGGTCGTCGTACATCTGGTGGGTCTAAGGCTAAGTGATAGTCAGTCATGACGCGCCACAATTGCTGTTACATTTCTTAATTACGTCTCCGTTCAAATTCCTTAGAAATGCCACAACTCCTGACACCTCCTACGACGATTGACAAAGAAAATAACATTTTTGTTTAACAACCACAACAAATGTGCAATAATTTCAAAAACTTTTTCAGCCACTTTTTTATTTTGTCCGTCCAGATGTTAATAGCTGAGCTATGAAAGTTTTTTCAGTTTTTGAAAAAAGAATTCTTGATCGAACATTTGTGTATGTGTGTTATATTTCGAATTTGCCAGTCGTCACGTTTTCATTTCTTTGTTTGCTATTAAGGACCAACTCTATCCGCACAATAACAACAACAATGTTCCACAGGCTATTAACAATTTCAAATAAACATTTTTCCCGTTTATACGGCGAATAACAATGGAAATGTTAATGGTTTACGTGAGGTTCTTCGAATGAATCGACCAACAAGGACGAACGGATAAAATGAAATAAACACAATGGGTACAATCGGATAAGGGAGCAGGAAATAAAGATCGACAGCGGACAAGAATTTTCCAGTTATAAGCAAATTTACAGATTATAAAATTTTTTATAAGAAAATGTAGCGGATAAGGGATTTTCTATAAGAAAATGTAGCGGATAAGGGATTTTCTATAAGAAATTGGACGGATAAGAAATTTTCTATACGAAAATGAAGCGGATAAGGAATTTTTATAAGAAAATGTAACGTATAAGGGATTTTCTATAAGAAAATGAAACGGATAAGGAATTTCCTGTAAAATTGAACGGATAAGAAACTTTCTATAAGAAAATGTAACGGATAAGCGATTTTCTATAAGAAATTTAACAGATAAGGAATTTTCTATAAGAAAATGAAAGGGATAAACAAATTTCTGTATGAAAATGTAACGGATAAGGAATTTTCTATAAGAAATTTAACAGATAAGGAATTTTCTATAAGAAATTTAACGGATAAGGAACTTTGTCAATGGAAATGGAACGGATAAGGAATTTTCTATAAGAAAATGTAGCGGATAAACAAATTTCTGTAAGAAAATGAAACGGATAAGGAATTTCCTGTAAGAAATTGGACGGATAAGGAATTATCTATAAGAAACTGAAACGGATAAACAAATTTCTGTAAGAAAAAGTAACGGATAAGTAATGTTCTATAAAAAATTTAACGGATAAGGAATTTTCTATAAGAAAATGAAACGGATAAACAAATTTCTGTAAAAAAAAGTAACGGATAAGGAATTATCTATACAAAATTTAACGGATAAGGAATTTTCTATAAAAAAATTAAACGGATAAACAAATTTCTGTAAGAAAATGTAACGGATAAGGAATTTTCTATAAGAAAATGTAGCGGATAAGGGATTTTCTATAAGAAATTTAACGGATAAACAAATTTCTGTAAGAAAATGTAACGAATAGGGATTTGTATATATATATAAAATATATCGGATAAGGTTTTTTTTTGTAAAAAAAATGAAACGTATAAGGAATTTTCTATAAGAAATTGTAACAGATAAGGGATTTTCTATAAGAAATTTAACGGATAAGGAATTTTCTATAAGAAAAGGTAACGGATACTGAATAAAAGATAAATAACGGATAAAAAGAGTTCTGTAAGAAAATGTTACGGATAAGGGATTTTCTATAAGAAATTTAACGGATAAGGAATTTTCTATAAGAAATTGTAACAGATAAGGGATTTTCTATAAGAAATTTAACGGATAAGGAATTTTCTATAAGAAAAGGTAACGGATACTGAATTTTCTATAAAATAATTTAACGGATAAAGAAATTTGCCAATGAAAATTTCACGGATAACAACAATTTTATAAGAAAATTATCGAAAATTTAAGGGACAAGAAATTTTTATAAAAAAATGAAACGGATAAGAAATTTTGTCTAAGAAAATTTCACGGATAATATATTATCTATAAGAAAAAGGATAACACTTTTCTAAAAAAAAAAATATAAAGGATAAAGATTTTTCTATAACAAATTTATCCGACATGAATTTTTCTATAATGAAGTAAACACATTTAACGGATAAGGAATTTTCTACAAGCAAACCTAACAAATAAGAAGTTTTCTACATGAAAATTTAACGGATTCGAAATTTCCAAAAAAAAAAAAAAATTAAATGGATAAGAAATTTTCTATTAAACAATTTAAGAAATTCCACCCATGTCCATATGATTGCTGACCCCTGACAATATGCACTAATTCTCATTAAATCACACAGTGTAGGGAGTTGAATTGTATGACGCTGCTGCAACGTTCATATGAAACTGTTTTTTGAATTTCTCTGTACAACGAAAAGTGTTGCTGAATTTTAAGATTTTCCACATTTAATTTCTCAGTTTTCACAACAAAACTTTTGGTCCCAACTAAAACCAATTTGTGCACAAATTTGTAGTGTGCATTTTGTTGGAAACATTTTTGCAAACAGCCAACAGCAGTGGGTTGTCAAGCGCCTAATTTTGCCCATTATCCACCGTCAGCAGCGCCACCATCAGCAACACCACCATCAACATCACTACGGCTGCTGCCAGTTTGTGCTCCTTCGTTCCTCAGAAACGAGTTCAATGTCGTTCATTGTATCGCAATTTCAGAGCTGCTGCTCGACACACTCGTCATCCTCTGGCCTTTAGTTGTGTTTTTTGCTGCTGCTGCTACTTCGACTGTTTTTGTTGTTGTTTTTCTCATTTGTCATGGGGTTGTTCTTGTTGTAGTTCTGGCCGATGAATGTTTCATTTGAATGCATGCTAGTGTCGGAGTGTATCTCTGTGTGTTTGTTTGCACATGAAAATTCCTTGTGTCTCGTGGCTCAGAGATTTATGGCTTGTTTATATTGTCAGCCAAGTTTACATGTGTATGGATGTGTGCACACAGAAATATATGGTCTGGAAGTTATTTGAGAAAAATCTATAGCAACATATGAACAAAAACAAAATATGCCAGAATATGACATTTGAAAAGAATGGTTTAGGATGGTTAACTATTTTATAAACAAAGAAAAAATTGCAGAACATTTGAAGCTTAACCAAATTTTTTTCAAGAAATATTTGTTTGGCTGCAGTTTTCCCCTGGCGACAGTTTTTCTATAAGAAAATCTGTCTTCTTATAGAATCTGTCTGGCGACAGTTTTTCTATAAGAAAATCTGTCTTCTTATAGAATCTGTCTGGCGACAGTTTTTCTATAAGAAAATCTGTCTGGCGACAGTTTTTCTATAAGAAAAATGGTCTGGCGACAATTTTTCTCTAAGAAAAATGGTCTGGCGACAATTTTTCTCTAAGAAAAATGGTCTGGCGACAATTTTTCTCTAAGAAAAATGGTCTGGCGACAATTTTTCTCTAAGAAAAATGGTCTGGCGACAATTTTTCTATAAGAAAATCTGTCTGGCGACAGTTTTTCTATAAGACAATTTTCTACAATTTTCTATACGACAATTTTTCTCTAAGAAAAATGGTCTGGCGACAATTTTTCTATAAGAAAATCTGTCTGGCGACAGTTTTTCTATAAGAAAATCTGTCTGGCGACAGTTTTTCTATAAGAAAATCTGTCTGGCGACAGTTTTTCTATAAGAAAATCTGTCTAGCGCCAGTTTTTCTATAAGAAAATCTGTCTGGCGACAGTTTTTCTATAGGAAAAAATATCTATCACCATTTTCTCTAAGAAAAAGGTCCGAACGAATTTCAGTGCAAGACTGTAAGTCGTGTCCTTTCTCCCTGCTCCAATTCCTGACTCTTTCCTACCACTTGAACACTCTTGCACATGCAAACATCACATTATCGCCGTTGTCGTCGCACGTTATTTTTTCTTTCTCTCGTTCGTTTTGTTTCTGTTTTTGTGAGCTGCAATTTTGAAATCATCACATCGAATTGCATTTAGAGGTCAATTCGAAGCGGGTCAAAATAGTTCATTCGCCTTCATATCAACACACGAGCAAAACTTTACATACACATATGTGTGTGCACGTCTATAGGCCCCCGCACACCGCTGTGTCTCTCACTCTCGCATCAACAGCTAAAGCCAACAGTTGATGCAGTTGCATTCAAAGACCAGCACCCTCTCTCTAACAAGCAACGGCCCATGCACTCACTCACTCACTCAGTCGTTTGTGCTCTCTATTTTTGTTTGCTTTTTAGCAAATTGACGACCTTCTAAACGCGCCACACACACACACTTTGTAGAAATAACACTGCAAACGAAATGCATCTGTAAAATGCATTGTCAGTACACTGAGTGAGAATTTATGTATGCGAGTGTGTGTGTGTGTGTGAACCCCATCAGAACCGTAACGTAACAGACCAATAACGAACAAAAAACACTTACTGCACGTGTATGATGGCCCCACGACAATAAGCTCTCCTTTGACGGGTGTAGATGGGAGAGACAGCGAGAGGGAGTGAGTGAGTGTACGGTCGGGTGCAGGTGTAGATGTGTGCGGCTGCGAATGTTTATGTTGTCTTACTTACGTAGATGAGTGTGTAGAACGGGCAAGCTTTTCCCTTTCTGATTATTTCGTGTCGGTGTGTGCAATGGCGAGTGAACGAGAGAGATAGAGCGTATTTGGTTCGGTTTTGGTGTGTTGTTGTTTGATGTGATGTTGAGAGGTGGCGATGATGTTGGTGTTGCTGCCAATTGAAGTCGACAAACGTTCATGAACTCAATAGTTTCAATGCACTGTGTGACGTCAATTATGAATAATAAAACAAAATTTGTTACAGAATACACTCACACACGACAACGACGAATATACTGAATGAAACAGAGTCAAGCGTGTTACGTACGTGTTAACTAACATCACAACCAAGTGGAATGAACAGAAATGCAGTAACCAAACTATTGTGTCTGTATGCGACGACTTTCAAACGTAACGTCTTTTCTACCAGCTGATGTGCTCAATACATCGGACGACCTCTGTCGGTTGTTAGCCAAGACAAACACCAACTGATTTGTAAATACATGAAAAGCTTTTTGTTATCAATTAGTACGGCAAATAGCCGCTGCGATTGAACGAGCGTCTGGCATAAGATGAGCTTTTGCGTTAAAGCTTCTCTTGGTGTGTTGTATCTCCGAGATACATGTTTCAAAAGTTTAATACAAATTATCTATGGATACGTTATGTGTTATTATTATTTAAAAAAAAAAAAATGTCTGTGAATACAAAAAAATCTTCTGAAAAATTTGGAAGAGAAAAATGCAAAATGGTCCCAACACTGGAAATGAAAAATCGCTCAAATTCTGGGGTAATTTTGATAATGAAAAAATAAAATACGATTTTTTTCTCAATTATGAGTTGACAACTAATACGCGACAGTTTTAAATAAAAGAATTTAAGAAGAAGAACATTTTTTTTTTCCACTTTTTACAAAAAAATCCTTATCAAATCCTTATTTTTTATTAAAAATATTAAATATTAAAAAAATAATGGGCGACAGTTTTCAATGAATGATTTACATTGTTTTTTTTTTAAAAAATGATAACTTTTTTAAAAAAAATATTTCTTGAAAACAAAAAAATCTTTGGAGAAAAAATTTGAAAATTGTTAATATGAAAAATCGCCCCACTATAAAATATTTTTTTTTTAATTATAATTTGCAAATATTGGGCTACATTTTTAAATGAATGAATGAATGATTTTATTTTTTTTCACTTTTTAAAAAAAAAAAAAATTTTAAAAAAAAAAAATCTAAATTGTTAATATAAAAAGACCCCAATGCAAAAAGATATTAATTTTTCTTCTGATAAAAAAATTATTACTTTTTTTAAAAAAAGGATTTTCTATGAAAACCAAAATATCTTCTCCAAAAAAAGTTGAAAATTGTTAATATGAAAAATCACCCCACTATAAAATACGATTTTTTTTAATTATAAGTTGCAAATATTGGGCGACATTTTTCAATGAATGATTTTAAATTTCTTTTATAAAATTCTTTTTTTAAATTTCTTTTATAAAATTCTTTTTTTCAATTTTTTAAAAAAAGTTTTACACTTTAAAAAAAACAATTTTACACTTTAAAAAAAAAGTTTTATTAAAAAACAAATTCTGAAAAAAATGACAATTTTGAATATAAAATTTTCCATTATTATTACTTTTAAAAAAAAAGGATTTTCTATGAAAACAAAAAAATCTTCTGCAAAAAAGTTGAACATTTTTAATATGAAAAATCAGCCCACTTTAAAATACTTTTTTTAATTATAATTTGCAAATATTGGGCGACATTTTTTAATGAATGATTTTAATTTTTTTTATATACATTTTTTTTTTCACCAATAAAAAAAAAAATTTCTGAAAAAAAATGTTCAAAATTGTTAATATGAAATGGACCCAATGCAAAAAGATATAATTTTTTTTTTGGATAAAAAATTATTACTTTTTTAAAAAAAAAAAAACAGATTTTCTATGAAAACAAAAAAATCTTCTCCAAAAAAAGTTGAAAATTCTTAATATGAAATATCGCCCCACTATAAAATACGATTTTTTAAATTATAAGTTGCAAATATTGGGCGACATTTTTCAATAAATGATTTAAAATTTTTTTTTTCAATTTTTAAAAAAAAAATTTATTAAAAAAATATGTTTTTGAAAAAATAGTTGCAAATTGTTAATATAAAAAGACCCCAATGCAAAAAGATTTTAATTTTTCTTTTGATAAAAAATCTAGCCATTTGGTCTGTGTCACCCGGTTTGGCCTTGGATCCAAAATTAGAAAATACAACATACTTCATCTTTTAATTTAATTTTTCTCATACGAAATGTGATTATTTTTTCTGTGGTTGGCCTATTCGATTATTATGCGAAATAGATTTTTCCCAATTAGAATTTGCGTTTGTTTTTCTATCGTTTTTTTCTCCTGTTCCATTGGCAATATTTGCCCTAGAGAATTTATGACTCTAAACAATTTTGTAAAAGTTCTCTATATTTTGATATCAGTTTTAGATATCTTTGCTATCTGAAATTCTCCCCCGAAAAAAAAACCAGAAACAAAAACCAAAAATCAGGGCCATACACGCTTAGAAATGTGTAGTTTCTCTTATTTAACCTCGTTATCACACAACTCAAAGTTCTTGTTATGCACACTGCGGCTGCTGCTGGTCACGTCACACCATGTTTTTTTTTTGTTTAATTTTGGACTTCAAACGATTTTTTTGTTTGAGAATTTAGTGTAGTTTAGGTTTATTTTTGAATTTCAAGTTCAATGTCAATTAATTTAAAGTTCACTTGGCTGCTTAACCAAGCGTACACTGTTTTTTTTTTCTCTACAAATTGCCATGGTTGTGTTTTTTTGTTGTTGGTCTTTGAGGTAGGCCTCTAATTATATATTTTTTTTGTGTTCCCCTCAATTGTTCAAGCAATTATGTTAATGTTTCATGGTTTCATGGAGTTTTTTTATTTTAAACATTTATATCATTTTGAAAAATACCAAAAGAATGTGTCGGCTCACGATCCCCAAACCAATTCTTTACAAAGTTTTTTGATAAAATAGATTTTAACCCTAGAAGGCCATACATGTTTCTATTATATATCAGTTTTACTTGTATTGGAAGAAGAATGACTTTGACGGACTACCCAATTTATCAAAAAAGATCAGCTGAGCTTCGCCAGCCATCTTCCAAGCCAAGCGCCAGTTATTGGATTGACAGGATGATCCTCTCCATAAAATCAAGTGCAAAATTCCCGAATAACAAAAATCTCCAAATTTGGAAATAACAAAGTTATTCCAAATTACGTCCTACTGTAGTCTCGTTATTGATCTTCGAAATGTATCTTCCCTCTCTACCCCCTCATTTACCAAATGACCCGAAACTGTAATCAAGTGTTAAATTTTGTATGACAGCTCGCTCACATAATTAATTGCCGACCGAAATGCACTCGACACCACAAAGTGAAACAGAAAGTTGTTTGGCCACATCTAGTGTTCGTTCGATGTCGCTGACCAAACACAAAAGATAATCCTCATAGTTTCATTCCCTCACTCCACAAGGCAGGCAGACAGGCAGGTAGGAACCCAACCTGGACCTACCCACAACTTGAAATTCTTTTTGGGTGTTTGTTTTTTTCTCGTTCTTATACATTTCTTCAACAATTAACGGCCAATTGCTGTTGTTGTTGTTGTAAGTGTTGTAAGCGACAAAAGGAACACAAGACGAAAAAGAAATTGTGCGTAGACCTACCACACTAGCACAGACACACACTCATTGAGGGTTCTTTGTTTGGGTTGGTGGTGTTAAAAAAATATATTTCCGAAACACATTCCGTACAAAAACAAACACACACTCTCACATTAATGGTGATCTCACTTAACAGTGATGAAAGTGTATTGGGTGGGTTTTATTGGAAATGATGTTTTATTTTTTGAAAACAAAAAAAGAAAAACATTTTTTATTAGATAAGTTGACAAATGAAATAAAGAAATTAATAATTTGAATAAAGAAAAATCGTCCCACTGTAAAATACGATTTTTTTTAATTATAAGTTGACCGTGTTTTTATGACCTATTACGATGAATTATGTCAACGTAGTACAAACCACTTCACGACTGCCTCGAAGTTTGTCAGAATCTCCACTATACAATATATTTTTTTTTTGGAAATATTTTCTTTAACAAAACATGTTTTCTTCAAAAAAAATTTAAAATTTAAAATTACAAACCTTTTTTTGAAAAAATGGAACATTTAAAAAAACATATTTTACAAGAAAAATTTCTTTATCAAAAAAAAAAAAAAATTTTAATAAAAATTTGTTTTCCACAAATTTTTTTTAAAAAAAAGTGGACAAATAAAAAAACTTTTGATCCAAAAAAAAAAATTTTTTTTTAGAAAAAAATCTTCTAAAAAAGGAAAAAAAATTTAAAAAAAAAAATTTCTTTTTCAAAAAAAAAAAATATTTTCCTTGAAAAAAAAAATGTTTAAATTGTGACCCCAATGCAAAATGAGGTCTTAACACAAGAATCTAAAAAATTGCCCCACTTTTTCTTTAAAAAAAAATTACATTACAAAAAAAGTTTTTTTAAGAAAAATTTCTTTTTTAAAAAATATATTCTACTTAAAAAAAAATTAATTAAGAAAATTTCTATTTTAAAAAAAACCTTTTGATAAAAAAAAAAATTTTTTTTTAAGAAAGAACTCATTTTCAAAAAAAAACAATTTTTAATTTAAAACCCCAATGCAAAAAAACTTTTGAAAAAAAAATGAGGTCTCAACACAAAAAATCGCCCCACTTTTTCGTTAAAAAAAATTACATTACAAAAAAAGTTTAGAAAAAGTGGAACATTTTTTTTAAGAAAAATTTCTTTTTCAAAAAAAAATATTTTACTTAAAAAAAAAAAATAATTCAAGAAAAATTTCTTTTTTAAAAAAAAACCTTTTGATAAAAAAAAACTTTTGAAAAAAAAATGAGGTCTCAACACAAAAGATCGCCCCACTTTTTCTTTAAAAAAAATTACATTACAAAAAAAGTTTAGAAAAAAGTGGAAGATTTTTTTTAAGAAAAATTTCTTTTTGAAAAAAAAATATTTTACTTAAAAAAAATGTAATTCAAGAAAAATTTCTTTTTTAAAAAAATTTTTTTTAAGAAAAAAGTGGACACTTAAAAAAAAATGTTGATCAAAAAAAAATTTAAAAAAAATTGTTTTACAAAAAAAAAATATTTTTCTTAAAATTTCTTTCTTGTTTATATTGCGACCCCAATGCAAAGTGGTCCCCACACAAAAAACTAAAAAAATCGCCCCTTAAATTTAAATGGAACATTTAAAATTTTTTTTTTAAAGAAAAATTTCTTTTTTAAAATTTTTTTTTTTTAAAATAAACAAATTTTTTGATCAAAAAAAAAATATTTTTCTTAAAAAAAAAATTACTTAAGAAACATTTCTTTTTCAAAAAAAAAAAAAATTTTAAATTATGACGCCAATGCAAAAAACAGTTTAAAAAATCGTCCCACTATAAAATATGTTTTTTAAATTATAACGTGCCAAATGATGATCGATAGTTTTTACTGAATGATTTTGTTTTTACATTCCAAAAAAAAAAACTCTTTTTTGTCAAAAAAAAAAATTTAAAAAAAGAAGAAAACAATTTTTTTAAAAGAAAAGAAGAAAATTTAATTTGTTAATATGAACGAACGCCAATGCAATTAAAAAATCGTCCCACTATAAAATATGTTTCTTTCATTATAAGTTGCCAAATGAAGAATGATAAATTTTTTTCGATTTTAAAAAAAAATATTTTGCAATAAAAAATTCCTTAAAAATAAAAAAAAATTTAAAAAAAAAAAAATCCAAAATTTTTTTTTTTTTAAATTTTTTTTTTTATGAATAATGTCAAATAACCCCTACGCGGAGGTTATTTTTTTAATAATCCGATTTCATAAATTATTAGTTGCAAATATTGGGCGAAAATATGAAAATATATATGAAATATGTAAATTAAAGCCAATTCCAATTGGAAAAATGTCCCAAAAAAGAGAGAAGAAATTCATTAAAGGACAACATTCCTTCAACGGAATTCAAACGTTCAAACTCGCTAGTTCTAAGGCTTCCGTCTCAGCTTGCGATTCCTAAGACGTTTGCTTTCCTTCGACCGAAAATGATACTTCTGCAGAATATTGCAATATGAAAAATGAACTTGGGAAATATATCTAAACACTCAATCAAAGACATTTTTTTCTTTAGAAATTAAAAAAAAAACGCATCTATTATTATTTTTTTTCTGTGCGTATGAGAACATTACTTTTCCCTTTGTATGTGTAAGTGTTGCAAGCAATTTTGTGTAAGGTTAGTTTCGTTTTCAAGCGCTTGATGCGTTGACGTTGAGGCGATGGCTGATTTCGAAATCAAAAGTCATTTATTTGTTGTTTGTGTGTAGGGGCAGTCTTCGTTCTTTAGTATGTT
This sequence comes from Hydrotaea cyrtoneurina, assembly GCA_958296145.1. Lineage (NCBI taxonomy): Eukaryota > Metazoa > Arthropoda > Insecta > Diptera > Muscidae > Hydrotaea > Hydrotaea cyrtoneurina. Next base: position 80,510,917 of record OY282515.1, read on the forward strand.
AATGGTACTTTCTTTCTCTGCTTTCTTTCGTTCTGATCTCTGTTCGTTTCGGTTCGTTTCATTTCATTTTTGAGATGTCTCTCTATCTCTTTCTCTCTCCCTCTGTCTCTGTGTTGTTCTCGTTTGGTGGTGTTTGTTTTAATTTTATTTATTTACTTTCTTTTTCCGTTTTGTTTGGTTTTATTGTTGCTGTTGTTGTTGTTGTTCTTGATATCTTTCATTTCGTTGAAGTCCGTTCTATTCTAGATCTTGTTAGCTAAGCTAGAAATTACATAATTACTATTCTGACGACTTTGTTTTTTCTTTTGCGAGGGGAGGTTGGATTCTTGTCGATGTTCTTGTGGTTTTTATTATTGTCGTTGTTGTAGGGACTTTGTTGTCGTTGTATTTTTCTGGTTAATTCTTTATGTGCCAGACCTTCACTTAATGATCTTCGGCTGGTTCTAAAATTAGGTTAATGGTTTGAACAACGGCGAGAAAAAGGGTTCGTTAGAAAGTGTTTCCATTTTGGGTTTTTTGACTTTGATGGAACGTTTTGCTGGCGTCATGATAAATTATAGATCATTTCCTTTGAGATTAACATGGAATAGGGTGAAAAATGTGAGGAGAATTTTCAGAGTACATTTGAAAACAGAAAGAACTGTGGTAGGTAACAAATTAACTCTGAAGTTTTTTTTTATATAAAATCAAACGAACCGAAATTATTTAGAATTGTTTACAGTTTTAGGCAAATATTGTCACTAGAAGACGTTGATGACTTTTTGGAGAACTTTTTGCAGCCATTCGAATCACAAAGAAAGTTTTCAGACGGCTCCCTGATGTTGCGATTCTAAAAATGACCCCACACTTTTTTTAATTTTTAGGTTTTGGGAACAGTTTATATTTATAAAAATTACCCCTGAATTTATAAAATTATTCCTTTTTGGTTTTGTGGCTACTTTTCACCTATCAAGATTTCACACATTTTTGAAATAATTTCTTTTGGGTGACTCAAAATTTTAAAAATAAAAATAGTTTTTTGAGCCATTTAAATTTTTTTTTTTGATTTTGAACGCATATTCACTGAAACAAATTACCCAACAATTTATAAAAAAAAGGTGTTTTGTTTTTGTAGCCTTTTTATATTTTTTAAAAAACTAACCCGAAATGTTTAAAGTTTTTTTGCTTTTATCTAAATATTAATCCAAACAGTTTACAATTATTCCTTTTCGGTTTGAGGCCTTCCTTCCGTGATTTAAAATTTTTTACCATTTCTGGGTTTAGGGCCGTTTTTCAATTAATAATTTTTTTTAAAAATATTCCTTTTTGTTTTTGAGGCCATTTCTCATAAATAAGAACTATCTCAATTTTTAAAATTGTTTTCTTTTTGGTTTTGTGGTCATTTTTAAATAAATAAAAATTACATTATGTTTTTAAAGAATACATAAATTTTTTTAAAAATTTCCTCTGGATTTTAGAAAAATTTAAAAAAAACATTTTTGGCTTTTGGTATCGTTTTTGTTGTATTTTTTTACATCAAATTTTTTAAAAAAAAATCCCTTTGGTTTTGGGGCAATTTTTCTTAACTAAAAATAACCAGAGATTTCAAATTTGTTCACCTTTCTGGGTTTAGGTCCATTTTTCTATTAATAAAAATTACCCCAAAAATTTTAAAATTATTCCACTTTGGTTTCGAGGCAACTTGTCATTTATCGAAATTACCTTTTTTAAAAAAATACCCCATACTTTTTTGTTCCAATTTTTCGTTAAAAAAATATCGGGTTATTTTTTTTATGAGTTTTTTCAATTATCAATTAATAAAAATCAACCCAAATTTTTTTTTATTATTCCATTTCGGTTTTGGGCTTATTTGCCATTTATCGCCCAATTTTTTAAATTATTTCCATTTTGGTTTTGGGCCTATTTTTCAGTCATCCGAATTACGGCAGTTTTTAAAAATGTTCCTTTTTGTTTTTGGGGGCATTTTGCATTATAAAAATTTCTCCATATAAATATTTAAATTGCCGCCTCGGAAACCTGGCGGCTTTCATTCTTCTCGCCATATAAATACCATGGCAAAATATCACCGTAGCGCCACCTATATGTGAAGTACTCATCGGTTTTAAATACAAAACAATTCCCCCAACCCCCCGAGGACAATGGTCAAAAAGGCCGCGATGACAGAGGTTGTAGATTGGATTCATAGTCTGAAAGTCAAGGAATATCTGAAAGTCAATATTCTAGTTTTACACGCAAGACATTCATTTTGATCAACGGAATTTTTGTTTGTTTATCGTTTTATTTTAAGATTTCAGATTTTATTTAAATAAAACCTTTTCTATTTTTGGCAAATTCAAAATGATTGTTTCGATTAATTAATCAAAATGCCTGTTTTTCTTACTCCTCTTCTTCTTTTAAGAATCTTAACTAGTTTTAACTAATTTCTATTAAAAACAATTTAAAGAAGTTATGTGGTTTTTTTTTGTTGTTTTATGATTTTATAATAATTTTTTGTTTTGGGGGTAATTTCTCTTCAACACTTTTTGTTATTTCTGGAGGCTTGTAAATATTTGAAGTCTCTCTCTCTCTCTCCCTCTGCGCTTCCTCAATTGTCAAACTTGATTTCTTTGTTTAGCATTTGCTAAAACACAAAAAAAAAAACGAGTGATTCGCAAATTTTTTGGTTTTTGCCAAAATCGTTTTTCGGTGCTCTCGCTGTGGTTCCCTAAGACAAAGCTGACTTTGTAAGTTCTTTCAAGGTTGTTCGGACATTGACATTTTTCATTAAACACCAAACCAAAAAAAAAAAAACGTTTCGTATATTCGTTATGTTCTTTCCATCGTCATCAACATCACCAACGTCGTCGTCATTTTTCGGCGTTCTGCGTTAACAATCAAGAGGAGAGGAGAAGGGGAAAAAGGTTGAAAAGAAAAAAAAAAATACGCCACATATGTACATAAGTATGTACGAAAATTCTATATTAAACATGCGTATGGCGTTAGTTACGAGTTTTTTTTTTTTTATTTTGGAGAGGTTAGAAGGTGACCAGCGTAATGCTGGTAGTGTTTTGACAATGAGAATCAGTTGAGATGTTTCTGTTTGGTCATTACCTTAAAGTGTTGGCTGCATTACCTTGTAGCAGAATTGTAAGGCATCATCTACTTTCGGGAATGTCATGAATTCCATCGATGATTTTGTAGGCGACTTTATAGATGACGGTAAAGTCGTCTCTACAGATGACTGAAACATCTTAATAGATGACTTTATGGACGACTTTGTAGAGGACTTTATAGGCGACTGTACAATTGACTGAAAAGTCTACTTTATAGATAAGGGAAAAATCTCCATGGATGACTTCAGAGGTGACTGAAGAGTCCACTTTATCCTTGACTTTATAGACGACCGTAGAATCGACTTTACAGCTGACTTTATGAACGACCGTATAGTCGACTTCATAACTGACATTATAAACGACTTTATGGATGAGTTTTTAGACGACTTTATAGATGACTTTGTAGATAACCTATATGGTCATTTATAGAGGACTGCACAGATGATTGCGAAGCCTACTTTATAAGTCTTCATTTACTTACTTACTACACCACTTTATAGGTTCGTTTACAGATGACTGAAAAGTCGACCTCATAGACAACCTTAGGATCGACTTTATAGCTCACTTCATGGATGACCGTAGAGTTGACTTTATAGACGACGCGACGCCTAGATGACTTTATAGACGACCCTAGAGTCGACTTTACAGATGAATGAAAAGTCTTCACAGATGACTCATAAGGACTGTACAGACAACCGTGGAGTAGACTTTTACAGATGACTTTATAGACGACAATCGACTCCAAAGCTGACGTTATGAACGACTTCCCAGACGACTCTAAACTAACTAATTCCCCCTAAGTATTATGTGGTTTCCACCTCACCGAATCTGGTCACCCCATCACCCACTGATTGTATAATACCTAATCCGACAACATGACGCTTTAACTTTGTTTCTCCTCGTCGCCTGTCTGTTTTTGGCCTCCACATACAAATTGGTTCTTTCTCGTTTACCAACAAAATATGAATCCGTTTTTTTTTTTTTTTTGTTTAACCAAAAATCTAACCAAACTCTTCTACTGAAGACAAAACAAAACCAAATCTTGGACACCACAAATAAGAAACCGAGAAAAAAATTCTTATGGCCAACAAATGGCAAACAAGTTTGGATGATAATTTCGATTTCTTATCATTTCACCTCCTCCATAACTCGATCGCCGTTCATTCGCAGACAAACGTTGGTTTTTTTTTTGACACAAAAATAACCGAAAACCCAAAAATCGTTTATTACAAATGTTCGCTTGTGATGGTGGAGAAGGTGCCTCTCCCCGCTGTAATCAACAATTTCAGACACGTTCGCATGTAGTTAACATTTTGGAACAATAACAGCCAGCCAGCACCTTTCGAAGGCTTGGGGTTCGGATGTACATGTAAACACCTTGACTTTGAAAACCTTTGGATATTGAAATACATGAACGAAAAAAAAAATATATTTTTTTTACACAAAAAAAAAATAAAATTCCCCTACAGTCGTTAGGTGAGTGATGTTTAGGTGGATAAATGTTAGTAGGTGGAATTGCACATCGTAGAGATGTTATAGAGGACCAAGACAACAATTTAAAGAAACCTAAAGTCAAATTAAATGACAGCTGACAAATAAAATGACAGCTGTCAAATAAAATGACAGCTGTCAAATAAAATGACAGCTGTCAAATAAAATGACAGCTGTCAAATAAAATGACAGCTGTCAAATAAAATGACAGCTGTCAAATAAAATGACAGCTGTCAAATAAAATGACAACTGTCAAAGAAAATGACAACTGTCAAATAAAATGACAGCTGTCAAATAAAATGACAGCTGTCAAATAAAATGACAGCTGTCAAATAAAATGAAAGCTGTCAAATAAAATGACAACTGTCCAATAAAATGACAGCTGTCCAATAAAATGACAGCTGTCCAATAAAATGACAGCTGTCTATAAAAATGACATCTATCAAATAAAATGACAGCTTTGAAATAAAATGACAGCTTTGAAATAAAAAGACAGCTTTGAAATAAAAACAACATCTATCAAATAAAATGACAGTTGTCAAATAAAATGACAGCTGACAAATAAAATGACAGCTGACAAATAAAATGACAGCTGACAAATAAAATGACAGCTGTCACATAAAATGACAGCTGACAAATAAAATGACAGCTGACAAATAAAATGACAGCTGTCACATAAAATGACAGCTCTCAAATAAAATGATAGCTGTCTAATAAAATAACAGCTGTCAATAAAAATGACAGGTGTCCAATAAATTGACAGCTGTCTATAAAAATGACAGCTGTCAAATAAAATGACAGCTGTTAAATAAAATGACAGCTGTTAAATAAAATGACAGCTGTCAAATAAAATGACAGCTGTCAAATAAAATGCCAGCTATCAAATAAAATGACAGCTGTCAAATAAAATGACAGCTGTCAAATAAAATGACAGCTTTGAAATAAAAAGACAGCTTTAAAATAAATTGACAGCTGTCTATAAAAATGACAGCTGTCAAATTGAATGACAGCTCAAATAAAATGACAGCTGTCAAATAAAATGGCAGCTGTCAAATAAAATGACAGCTGTCAAATAAAATGACAGCTGTCAAATAAAATGCTAGCTATCAAATAAAATGACAGCTGTCAAATAAAATGACAGCTTTGAAATAAAAAGACAGCTTTGAAATAAATTGACAGCTGTCTATAAAAATGACAGCTGTCAAATTGAATGACAGCTCAAATAAAATGACAGCTGTCAATAAAAATGGCAGCTGCCAATAAAAATGGCAGCTGTCAATAAAAATGACAGCTGTCAAATAAAATGACCGCTGTCAAATAAAATGACAACTGTAACTACAATTAAATTTTCCTAGCCTTTATTTTAGTCTTTACAGACGCCTCTATAGTCCGCTATATAGAATCTTCTGACAATCCCCCACTTGACGTAGCGCACTTTAAGCCAGCCTACCCTCAACGCTTTAAATTTTTTTTTTGGTTTTATTCGATTTTCTTCTGTTGCTCTTAGTTTCCTTATTCGTTAGCATTTGGTTGAAGTTCAAGTTCGTCGTCATACGCATTTCAAATGTTTCATTACCTTCTGTGTGCCTGTGTATTATTTCCAAATTTTTGTTTATTTTTTTATATTTCTTTGAAGATACAAGTTTGAGTACGCACTGTGAGTCTCAATATTCTGAAGATATGATCGTTGGGGTTGAGCTAAGAGAGTGTGTGTGTGTGTGTAGAGGTAGTCTGTACAGACAGTTGTAGGCATATCTGTTGTGGCTGTTTGATTTTGAACAATTCAAGGGTAATTATTTTAGGTACTCGTCATCGTCGTTCTCGTTGTGCCCTTTAATCAAGTGTTTCTGGCGTTAGACCAGTGTTGGTTGGGGCCTGGCTTCATTATTTATTCTCTACATTTTTTGTAAAATGTTAACGAAAAGGTTCTTCTGACAAAACATATTTTTTAATTGAGTCGTAAAAATATTCAACTTGTATTCCGTCATTAGTTGTGTACAAGAAATAATAATTTATTAGATGTTGGTTTTGTTTGGAAGTACATCAAACAGGAAGAGCGCGTTACGTTTTTAATCCAAGAAATTCCGCCCAAAGAAAAAGACAGTTTTGTAAAGTAAACAACCTGGAGATGTGACCTTTGAGCGACAATAACAAAAGTTGGTGAAAATTCTACAGGTTTTATGGACGACCTGATAGTGAACTTACAGGCGACCATAGGGGGGTCTATAATCCATACGTTGACTAATCTAATCGTGGCCAAGCCTTCTCTCCCACATAGACAAGCCCTTGCACAAACACTAGTCAGCCTTAACTGATCCTAATCGGTAGTTAAAGTTAAATTCACATGAGCTATACGCATTCTGGTGTCTCATGTTTATTAATCAATAAATTATGCAAATAAAACTCATTCCTTTCATTTTTTTTCTATTGGTTTTCTTCTTCTTTGACTTCCCTACATAACTAATGAACTACATTTGGTTGTTGTTGAACAAAATTTGCCATATTTTTTTTTTTTTTTTTTTTAAAGTAGCCCGCTAACACAAAAAAAAAAAACAAAAAAAACGAACGAAAGAGGAGGACCGAGGTGTAAGAACAAAGCCAGCAACTTTCTAAATCTTATGCCGATAATGTGTACAAAGCAAAATTAAGATAATATGGAGGATATTGTAAAAAATATCATCTCGCAGTCTATAGGAGGAACGATTTCAGTTTAGCTGTGCCCTACACAGTCATAGGCGACTTCATAGTCATCGACTTTATAGACGACTTCATAGTCATAGTCGTTATAGACGACTTCATAGTCGTCTTTATAGACGACTTCATAGTCACAGTCTTTATAGACGACTTCATAGTCGTCTTTATAGACGACTTCATAGTCGTCTTTATAGACGACTTCATGGTCGTCTTTATAGACGACTTCATAGTCATAGTCTTTATAGACGACTTCATAGTCGTCTTTATAGACGACTTCATAGTCATAGTCTTTATAGACGACTTCATAGTCATAGTCTTTATAGACGACTTCATAGTCACAGTCTTTATAGACGACTTCATAGTCACAGTCTTTATAGACGACTTCATAGTCGTCTTTATAGACGACATCATAGTCGTCTTTATAGACGACTTCATAGTCGTCTTTATAGACGACTTCATAGTCGTCTTTATAGACGACTTCATGGTCGTCTTTATAGACGACTTCATGGTCGTCTTTATAGACGACTTCATGGTCGTCTTTATAGACGACTTCATAGTCGTCTTTATAGACGACTTCATAGTCGTCTTTATAGACGACTTCAGAGTCGTCTTTATAGACGACTTCAGAGTCGTCTTTACAGACGACTTCATAGTTGATTCGTCGTTCTAGATTCATCAGACGTCTTAGGGCATTCTAGATGCGACTGTGCTCAATGTTCTACCTGTTCTCTGGCCAAACGTCTCATTCTCTAAATCACACATGCCGACACCAGTGGAGACCGCCAGACCGATGTGTGAGTGTATGTGAATATTTTATTTTTGTTGTGAAGTTCAAGGTCAGTAAACTTGCTGTTGTATAACAGCGAGCAGCCCAACAGACTTGAACCCATACATGGGCAAAATTCAAAAACCCAGACACACACACACAAATACAATTTGCCTCGATCACACATCATATTCTGAAGTATAGAACATACACACGCACTCACACACACACCAAACTGTCAGAGAGTTTTTAAATCTTTATGATGTGATAAATAGTTTGGAAAACCAAGGGACAGACACACAAGCAAAATGTGCGTAAATTTAGACAAAAACACTCACACACACACACACACATTCGTACTTCACTTCACAAAAGAACATTTGAAAGACTTTATGTTGAGGTTGTCATGGCTGCCGGGGAGGGGGTCGCGGTCCCACATGCCTTGTATAGAATAGAAACCGAGAATAAAATTAGAACGCACATAGTTTTTGAAAAGAATTAATGTTATTCCAGTTTTGGTTTTGAAAGGGGATTTTGGGTATGAACCAACAAAAAAAAACACACGCACACACACACACCAACAGAGACAGCCGGGGTTTTTTAACGCAGATTTCTATAAACCTTACTTGGGACATACATATTTATAATGGAGGTTTTTTTTTCTGTGCCGGTGGAAATGCTAGAAAACAAAATCTATTTTTTAACAACAAAAAAAAAAAACCGGCAAATTTTGTCTTGTCTCCGTTTCCATTCATGATGAACTAACTGAGAGTTGCGTGTGATGGATTGTGGTGTCTGGTCGTGGCGGTGCGGGGGGCAGTTTATAATTTATTACCTCTCGAAAGATGTGGAGAGAGAGAGAGAGAGAGAGAAAAGACGCGGGCGAGTCCATTCGTTTCTACATTTAGAATCAGGTGCTTCTGAAATATTTAATCAAATATATTTTTTACACAAAAATCTCAAATTAAATTTAATTGAACTACTTGTCAGAGCTGGACAAGTGCAACAATGTGATGTACAGACTATTGCTCGTGGAGGCATTCTGCATATCATGCATATTTTTCCGACTTTAATCTCTATCCATTGGTCCTAGGCGCGATTCTAGCATGATAAGCTCTCAATAAGATGTTGCAGAGAATTCCCAGTCGAGAGAATTCTCCTACTCGACTTCATAATCGAATTCCTACTCTACTTTCCTGGAATTCCTAGTCGCCTTCTTAGTGAACTTCCTACAGGAATTCCCCGTCGCCTTCCAAGAGTAGAGAATTCCTAGTCGATCTCCTACTCGACTTCATTATCGAATTCCTAATCTACTTTCTGGAGGACGTTTTGATCGACTTTCTACTGGACTCCGTCATGGACTTCCTAAGCGACTTCCTAGTCATCATTTGACCACTTTCTAGTCCATTTTTATTAGTCATCCTAATCGACATCCTGCTGTACTTCCTACAGGACTTTTTAGCTTACTTCCTACTGGACTTGCTCGTGGACTTCCTAGTTGTCTTTATAATCGACTACCTTCTGAACTTCCTTGTGGAATTCCTAGACGACTTCCTAGTCGACTTCATAAGCGAATTCGTAGTTATCATCCGTCTGTCCTTTCTAATGGACAAGAATTTCCTAGACGACCTTCTTTTTAACTTCATACTGAATTGAACTTCCTAGTGGAATTCCTAGTCGATTTTCTGGAAAACTTACTAGTTGACTTCCTAGATGACTTCATAAGCGATTTCGTAGTCATCATCCGTCTGTCCTTTCTTAATGGACTTCTTAGTCGATTTCCTAGACGACATTCTTTTTAACTTCATACTGAATTGAACTTCCTAGTGGAATTCCTAGTCGACTACTTAGTCGCCTTCCTACTGAACTTCTTAGTCGTCTTCCTAATGGACTTCCTAGACGACTTCTTAGTCGTCTTCCTAGTCAACTTCCTAGGCGACTTTTTGGTCGACTTTCTACTGGACTACCTCATGGACTTCCTAGTCGACTTTCTAGTTGACTTCCTAAGCTACTTCCTAAGTCAACTTCTTACTGTTCTTTCTAGTGGACTTTTTAGTCGATTTCCTAGTCGTCTTCCTAGTCGACTTCTTAGTCGACTTCTTAGTCGTCTTCCTTGTCGACTTCTTAGTCGTCTTCCTACTGGATTTCCAAGTCGACTTCTTAGTCGTCTTCCTAGTCGACTTCTTAGTCTTCCGACTGGACTTCCAAGTCGACTTCTTAGTCGTCTTCCTTTTCGACTTCTTAGTCGTCTTCCTACTGGACTTCCAAGTCGACTTCCTAGTCGTCTTCCTTGTCGACTTCTTAGTCGTCTTCCTTGTCGACTTCTTAGTCGTCTTCCTACTGGATTTCCAAGTCGACTTCTTAGTCGTCTTCCTAGTCGACTTCTTAGTCTTCCGACTGGACTTCCAAGTCGTCTTCCTTTTCGACATCTTAGTCGTCTTCCCTGCCGACTTTTTAGTCATCTTCTTAGTCGTCTTCCCTGTCGACTTAATAGTCGAATAATAGTCGACTTCTTAGTCGTCTTCCTTGTCGACTTCTTAGTCGAGTTCTTAGTCGTCTTCCCAGTCGTCTTCCAACTGGACTTCCAAGTCGACTTAATAGTCGTCTTCTTAGTCGTCTTCCTTGTCGACTTCTTAGTCGACTTCCAAGTCGTCTTCCTTGTCGACTTCTTAGTCGACTTCTTAGTCGTCTTCATAGTCGACTTCTTAGTCGACTTCTTAGTCGTCTTCCTAGTCTACTTCCTATTTAACTTCCTAGTCGACTTTTTATTTAACTTCCTAATGGACTTTCAATTGAACTTCCTGCTGGAATTCCTAGTCGATTTCCTAGACGACTTCATAGTCAAGTTCATACTGGATTTCCCAGTCGACGTCTTAGTCGTCTTCCTAGTCGATTTCCTACTGGAAGGTTCTCTACATTAGCCATGATATTCCGTGGCTTAAAATGGATTCGTGGCGAAGTTTTTTTCTTTACGTTTTTCGGTTAACGTCTGTTGGTCCTCCAACACTCGTCGGTCTTGTAGACACTGCTCATGGACTATGGAAACTGCTTCCTTGACTCCAATGAAATTTTATCATTCCTGAATTAGAAGAAAAAAAATATGAGTGAAAGAGGATAGTCCAGATTTTATAACAAAAAAAAAAAAAAACATCAAGTTCAGAGAGCTCATTATTTGTAGATTCTTGATCTCTATCGGAAGATTGGCACTGCTGTCTTCGGTGGCCTGGGGCCAAACAACGATAAAGGTTACATTTTACTTCACAATCGTATACCTGAAAGAAATCCAATTAAACTTTCAATCACCAGCAAAATGATATCATATATTTTTTGGTTGTTGTTTTTTTTTTTTTTTTGATAATATGGCCAATGACCAACTGCTGCTGGAGTCGAATTTATTGTTTCGCTGAACTATTGTCGACAAACCGATTTTTGGTTTTTGTTTTTGGCAAAATCATTAGAAGATAAGTTCAAAGCTCTATTTGAAGGTTCTTTGTTGGTTGATTGTACATAAATATGTTAATAAATGCTGGCTTGTTATCTACCCCTCCGCCACTCCACCACCGCCAAACGATCCTCTGCGCTCGGCAAAGACAAAAATCATTTAAGTGTTTATCAATAAAACATAATTGTTGTTGCTGGATTATGGATTAGAAATCAAGTTTTCAGTTTCGTTAAGATTCTGGCTACCAGAATTAAACACAATTCTAATCAATCTTGCCTTGATGCGGTACCGGGTTAAGAAGAAGAAACAGTTGCGGAAGAGACCAGGGTGGGGGCGGGTGCGGGTGCGGGGGTTAGTGTAAACCTAACATTATATGTGGTAGAGCCCCTCACTTACTCAAGTGATGACGACCTATTCTAAGGTTACATGAAACCTCTGTGCCGGAGACGGCCACCACAACGACGATGACTTGACACAATCAGCTAAAACAAACACATGTAATATCCGATGTCTATGGATATGTGTGTGTGTGTGTGTAGCTTCAGCTACATATATTTGTGGACTATCCAGCAATATGTGAGACATTTCCAACTACAACATTATGTCATATATCAAGCGATCAGCTGGCAAACAGGCGTACAGCAGTTTCACGTGTTTCTCTTCTGCCCATACACACACACTCTCACGCACAGTCATCATGTAATACTCACACTTTCGAATCGAATCGAGTCGTGTCGAGTACTATGGGCCGTTGTCGTATCTGTGTGTATTCTCTAGATACCGATACAGCCACAGAGATATACATTTTGTTTGATGATTGCTGTTCAAGTTCAAAATCGTACACGAATATTTTTTTTTTTTTTTCAAGATCATGTATTTCTGTGTGTGGCTTAAATTATACGCGGGTTGGCTGGTTGGTTTGTGTGTCTCTATGCCGGTTGGTCGGTCGGCCGTTCGTTCAGTCGTTGACTGTTGTTGGTTTTGCTCAAAGGCGGAAGTTAAATGTAGGGAGATTATTGTATGTGTGTGTGTGTTTTTAATACTCGACTGCGTACATTGTTGCTAATTTTATGGCTGACTTAAATGTTAAACAAATACATATTTATATGCTCTGTGTGTTAAGTGTTTTTGTTTTGTTGTATGTTGTAAATCATAAATTAATCATAACCTCGTTTTCTTTTTCTTTTGCAGGTAAGTGTGAATTTGTCAAAGATCGTAAGTAGGATAACATATTGGTCTCTTATACAAGAAAATCGATGACAGTCAAGCTATACTCTAATACGCCTGACTTCAAACCCTTAACAGGATTAAAGTTGGCTGTCTGGGATCAGATAATTTGATCTCATTGGTATTTACAGGGAAACCATCTACAACTCTTATGGTGACCACAAGTTCCCTAGCAAAACAACAAATAATAAAGAAATTCTTTTCCAAAATTAAGCCCTGACTTATAGTTTTAGATAATCAAAATATTAATGAAGATTTTTGACGATTTTGCAACATTTTCCTTCTAAACATTGAACAACAAAAACTCTTATATTCTCAAGTAAGACCATATGCAGACAACTGAGACCATCCAAAATATTAATGGTGTTCTAAATAGTAATTTCATTCAAAACATTAGAAAAACAGAAACTCTTATACGCCTTCGAAAACTCTTATACTCGTAATTAAGATTTTATTCACACAAGTCAGCGCAGCAAAAATATTAATTCTGATCTACATAATTATTCCAGTCAAAACATTAGAAAAACTCTCTTATACATCTGCCACAATACTCTTATACTCCCAACTGAGGTCTTATCTGCTCAATGCAGATTATTAAAAAGTTTATTAACCATGATTTCATTCAGAACATTAGAAAAACAGAAACTCGTATACGCCTTAGAAAACTCTTATACTCTTAATAAAGATTTTATTCGCACAAGTGAGACCAGCAAAAATGCAAGTGATGATCTACATAATTATTCCAATCAAAACATTAGAACAAATCTCTTATACATCTTCCACAATACTCTTATACTCGCAACTAAGGTCTTATGTATCTAAAAAAATCAAAAAAAAAAACCTTAACAATAGTTCTTATCGACAGAAAATTTTAAGACATCAGTCTTTTTAAAGGCTTCGCAAACACACTCTTATACTTCGAAGTTAAATGAAATAAGAATTTGCTTAGGCTTGGGTGACACTTTGATTGCTTAGAAATAGATATTTTTGCAAAAAAAATTGTCCAATACAGCTCTTATATTTGCCTTATACAACTCTTATATTTATTAATTTTTATCAGAAATTCACTATAAAGGTTTAGTAGTTTACACAGACTAATAACCTCAACATTTCCTCATTACATTGTCTAGTTGAGTCGTAAGCATGGCAAACAAACTCTTATACTACGATGTTTAATCTTCTAGTCAACGACTTTGATAGTCGGTAAAAAACTATTTCATGTTATTTAACAAAAAAATTCGTCTTATACAACTCTTATATTTGTGTAATACAACTCTTATATTTATTAAATTTAAATTGAGTGGTAAACAGAGCCAACAAACTCTTATACTACCAACTTAAATGACATAAGACTTTGCTTAGGCTTCGGTGATATTTCGTCGAATCACAAATAATTTTCCTTCGATATTTTCGTGAAAATGCTATTGTATACAGCTCTTATATTTGTCTTATACAACTCTTGTATTTATTAAATTTATCAGAAAATCACTATAGAAATTAAGTAATTTACGCTGAATAGTAATTTCGATCATACGATTCTATAAATTAAATCGCAAGCGTGGCAAAGAAAACTCTTATACTACGGTATTTTGTCTTCCAATCATCTACTAAGCCATACGAGCCAAATTTATAGTCTTGAAAAACTGTTTTGTAACATTTAACTAAAAATATTGTCCTATACAACTCATATTATTGTCTTATACAACTCTTATATTTATTAAATTTAGCAGAAATTTAATATGGAAATTAAATAGTTTACGCTAACTAATAATTTCAGTCGTTGGATGCTCTAAATTGAGTCGTAAGCTTGGCAAACAAACTCTTATACTGCCAAGTTTAATGATATAGGCCTTTGCTTAGGCGTCCGTGACACTTCGATACTTTTTCTTAGATATTTTCGTGAAAAAAAATTGCCGTATACAACTCTTATATTTGTCTTATACAACTCTTATATTTTTAAATTTTGCAGAAATTCACTTTAGAAATTAGGTAATTTACGCTGACTAATGATTGCAATCGTACGATTCTCTAAATTGAGTGGTAAGCAGTGCCAAAAAAACTCTTATACTATAAAATTTAATTTGATAAACATTAGAGTTACTTTCGGGGCACTTTGATGGTTCATTAACAACCTTTTCGAGGATATTTAAACGAAAGAAATTGGTCTTCTAGGTCCACACATCAGGGTTGTGTTTGATTAAAACAGGGACAAATGTTGTCCCTCAACTCATGCGTACACGAAACCATTTCACTTGTATTCTCTCTTCACTTTTCATCCATTAAACAACTTTTGGTTTATTCATATGCGAATAGTTGTCCAAATTACGACTTTCTTGTCCACTATCGTTCAATCTCAATATTTTTATTATGCAAAATTTTTTTTTTTTTTTTTGAAACTCTTCCTGTTTTTTTTCCAACATTCTAAAGAAGAAGAAAAAAATCCAACCGAAACCCAAAAAAAAAAATACAAAAAAAATAAACGAAGCTCACCTAAAGTTGCTGTCGCTTATGCGAGTATAAACAAAAGAAACGAGCATAAAAGATTTGGCAAAAAAAAAAAAGAAAAAAATTAACGAAAAAAGTGGCCAACCGTTAAGAAACAGAGGAAAACAACAACAGAAAAACGAAATTTTGGCAATGAACTTGAAACACGTGTAAGCCGAATGAATAAAATTTGTAGGGAGAGAACACACAACATTACAAAAGCCACCAACAACTGAGGTGATTTATCAGAGGGAGAGATGGAGAGAGAGGCAGAGAGGTAGAAAGAGTGTATAAATGAAACATTAACCCACTGGGGGGGGGGGGACATGATTAAAATCAGCCGATTTGTTTTGCTTGTCAGACAGGCCTTAATTCTGCTAGCTCTTTGTTCTTCATCAAATCTACGATGCATGTTTAAATAAAAGGAATATGTTGTAAAATTAGGTACGACTTTCTAGGCTTAACCGATTTTATAGCAGACTACAAAAATGTTTTTATAGAGCAATTCCATATGAAAACGATCAAAATTGGCAAATGTTTTGGACGACCCCACTTTGATTTTAAAATAAATAGTCTAAATCGATTGCCCATCAAAAAATAATGTACGTACATATTTTCTTTAGTGTTGATAGTGACTGCTTTAGTGGTGGTGTAAACCACTGTCATGTGACAAAATTGAAGAATTCTTCATAAGGGACCTCATTCAAAGTTGTTCTAAAAAAAAAACTACTAAAGCGATCGCAAGTGAGTGATAGCTCGTTGGAAAGGTATTCAATCGGGCTTTAATAAAAAAATAGAATTTTCCTAATTTTTCTCAGAAATTTACCTTTAAATTTTCCCATGAAAATTACATTTTCCGATTTTCCACAGAAGCTCCTAAATTTTCCGGCTAATTTTTTGGATTCCTCATAATTTTTGCTTTAAGAATCGGCAATAAAAAAATGCGCCCCGAATTTCATAATTTTCATGAATTTCATGAAAATTACAATTATTTAAAACTTAGTGGTCGAGAAACCTTTGGTACATTCTACACCCGATTTCGAATTTTACGTTCCCAAGAGGTTAATCTCAGCTCTTGCGTGTGTATGGGTGCCACTTATAACATTACATTACTCTACAAAATATGTCAAAATAAAGCCAAGTCTGTGCAAAAATAAAACGAACAGACCCGAATGGAACAAAAAAAAAAAATCGCCACCACAAAAGTCACAGAGTATAAGAAGGGGCTGGCGAATAACTTCAAAATCAAAGGAATTTTCCAGAATTCATTCTCGCTCTCAGTCTGTCTCTTTGCCGGTAAACCTAGCTGGAATTGCGTCGTAACCCAGATTTGATTTTTTTTCCTTCTTGGGGGGTTTTTATTTTATTTTATTTAATTTTTTTCTAGGGAGGGAATTGTTTTCTAGGTAGGGAATTGCGTCGTAACCCAGATTTTGTTCGCCTTCTTTGGGGGTTTATTGTTTCTTATTATTTCAGTTCGCTAAGCTTTTCTAGGCAGGGAATTGTCTTCGTCTGAGGGGTTTCGGTTTCTCTTGAATTGCAAAAATTTTGTATCATCAGTTTTTGGTTTTTTTTTGGCCGCTTTGTTAAAGCGATAGCTTGGGATTTAGTTGCGATGAAGCTTAAGACGCTTGCCTAAAATTGAATGTCCCCCCCATGAAAATACGTGATCTTTGAATCCTTAACCCTCTTTCGAAGCAGATACTTTTGAAGATTTAAAAATTTGGGTGTTAATGGGGCTAAGAAAGAGTTTTCCAATCTTATTAGTTTTCCTTTTTGTTGCCTTGAAATCATAAGTAACCAATAAAGCCAAATTGATGGACATTAAAACGATTTTCTTGTGTTTTATTTCAATTCGAAGTTCTATACCTCAATAAAAAACACCCTTTATAAGCGTATTTTTTTTTCACAACCAACCTAGTTTTTTTTTAGTAAAATACATCACTTCTGGAAAACTATGGATAAGAGTGGTATTTAAAGTTAGCCACTGATCTTCAATCGCAGCCACAGCCATCCCCTTCGAAAGTGTGGAAGTTAAAACTGTCACAATTATCTCCCGCCACCAGTTTATTGACCATCAACGCCTCAGCGTTTATTCCCACATTTCAGCGGAAGGTTACTAAACTCAAGAATTACTTATATTTCGTTTATTTTCTTTTCTTTTCTTTTTGTTGCTGTTGTTGTTGTTGTCGTTATTATACAATCGCACTGTAACTGAATCATCCGCCGCCACCGACCACAACAACAGCAAAAAAACGCAATTTTTCCTTTTTTTTTTTTTACGATATACGAGTAACACAACATTCATATGAACAGACTTTATTAAAAAGAAGAAGAAGAAGAAGAAAAATCGAGGCAATTGACCGCTTTTGCAAACAGATATCGACACAAAAACAACAACAACAACCACACCAATGTGCAAAGCAAAAGTGGCAACAACACGAATGCGTCCTGATGACATTCACCCCGATTCGTTTTAAGCTTTTTCTGTTTGTTTGTTTTGGTGTTTACCCAATCCGCCCGAACGCCTGTTCCCTCCCTTCCATCCCACCAGCATGGCGAACGTTTCAAACAATTCACAACGTTGTGCTTTCAAAAGTGGAATGACTGCATTTTCAGCGTCATCGCCGAGATACCAATCACCGAACATCATCATCATCATCATCATCATCATCCTCATTCGCCTGAGAGTTGTTTGCCGCGAAAGATCGGCCTTCTTAGTCACTAACCAGAGTAATCTGTGTGCTCTGGCATTGGAGTCAACCTTTGGTTTTGTGCAAGGTGTGCACTTTTTCCAACGACCGGGCATAACACCAAACCCGACAAATGACGTTGGCCAAAATACTGACGTTCTATACGGGGAAACGGTGGAGAAAAAGAACAATAACAGAACGACTCGACGAGAGAGGGAGGGCTCAAGAAATGTGTATTTTTTAACCCAGAACATCAAATCCCAAACAAATCATTTTAGTTGGCTGACTCAAAGTACAAGGGAAGGTTGCCTCGCTCCGGAGTTCCTATAATGAGGCAACTCCGCTAAGTTGGCTTAACTAGGATTTGAAGCCCAAGCCTAAAAGGTTTACTCTGAGCGAGAGGTTGGCCAATACGATGATGGGTAAAAAAAAATCCACATCAGGTCTTCCACCGGAATCCAGACTAAGTTGGTGGGTCTAGCCGAATCTAAACCCCAAAGCCTACCAATTTAAAAATATCGAAGCCTAAACGTCCTTCAGTGGCTTCTTCCACTTCAGCGGCAGGTCTTCCACCGGAATCCACACTAAGTTCGTAGGTCTAGATGGGTCTAAACATCAAACCCTCTCTTACGTGACACTTTCTTACTCTGCAACCGGTTACTGGATGATTTTAAAAAATTTCCCAGCATTTTTGTCTGGTGCGTACTTTCTGCAGTTCGTGAAACCAATGAACCGCATGGCTTCTTCCACTTCAGCCGCAGATCCTCTTCCACTTGGTTCCTTCCACCAGAGTCCAGACTAAGTTGGAGGTTGGAGTTGGGTCTAAACCCCCAAAGTTTACCAATTTAAAAGTCTCGAACCGCAAACGTCCTTCCGTGTCTTCTTCCACTTCATCGGTGGGTCTTCAGCCAGAGTCTAGACTAAGTTGGATGTTGGAGTTGATTCTAAATCCCAAAGCCTACCAATTTTAAAGTCTCGAACCCCAAACGTCCTTGAGTTTTCTGTCTGCCTTAGACATAATTTCCCAGCACCTCAGTTAGAGATTCCAAGGAAATGCCATGAATTGTATTCAAGCTAGGCGGAAGACTACAACAACAACCACAGAAGGCTCAGCTCGAAAATGTTAAGACTTCCCTATCGTCTTCTATCGCGGTAGTTGTCGTCTGTAGCCTTTCCGGATCGTTTGAATGGATTCGACTGGACTATGCCTCAGCCATCGTAAACCCTGTATTTCTATGTGCTTAACTATGTTAGAGCTCACGGTTTGGTCGAGGTCTGCTGTCGGTGTAGGCCTGAAGGAGAAGATAAGAAATCTCGAGATTTCGGTCGAAGGACCAACTTTCAGATGATCCTTCGGCCGAGGCTTCTGTCGAAAGACCAACTGACCAACTTTCAGATGATCATTCGGCCGAAGTCTCATCTTCCTGTATGGGCTTTCCTTTGTTCGTCATTCTACGGAAATGCGATGGATTTTTTGTTGTTGGACAGGAAATCACGAGTCTTCGGTCGAAGGACCAACTGACCAACTTTCAGATGGTCCTTCGTCCGAAATGTCGGTCTTCTCTGTCGCAGTAGTTTCTGGCGGACGATTTTCCGGTCTTTGGATTAACTCTAGCGGTCCAGCTAGGGAAATTGCTGCATTTGCATGGGCTTAACTAAGTCGCGTAACAGCTCAAGGTTTGATCGAGGCCCGTTGTTGGTCTTGTTAGAGATTTGCCAGCACTTTGGTGTTGTGATTCTAAGGAAATACCAGGGATTTTTTTTTCAAGAAATGTTTTCGTCTTCAACTACCGCCGAAGATGCAGACAAGAACTGCTCGGACTCCGGCCGAAGGACCAACTGTCTTCCATTGGACATACTTCCCGCCGCCTAACAACCAGTTCATTGGCAATGCCTGATGAAGGTGAGTAACTATGTAGAAAGGCAGCCATCAAGAAATGCATACATTAAACTTGAAAAATGCTTCGTTTTGTTGTTGTTTTTTTTTGTTGCATCAATGCTCGACAAAACTTGAACTTGCCTTGCCACAAGCACCACCGAGATCTGCACAAATATGCTGAACATAAATATTGTCCGAAGGCAAGAAGAACATGCCGAACAAGGCGAATATGATAAGGCGAAGAACGACTGTGCGGTTGTTAGTCTACTCTTGAATGTTCCACTATCACAGAATGAAACATTTCAAGTGGTCATAGGGAGCTGGGGGAGAGAGAGAGATAGAGAGTGCATTAACATTTATTGGTTGGTGAACTTATGGAAAACGACTGACACGAGTGACTGACTGGGTGCGTATATATATTTATATATATATAGAACGACTGTAAGATAAAGAGAATTGTAAAAATAACATGAGGGTTAAATATAGTGCAGACGGAAGAATGCAACAGTCAAGACGAATGTAGGCTGGGTGGTGTGTATATTTAAGAGCGGGGGTTGGAGGTGGAGGGAAAGCCGAGCCAGAGACTATGGACTTTGACTGAGGCTACAGCGGTTGTCTTCGTATGTGGCGGTTGAACTTGTAAAACTTGAAGTAGTTTGATTGGAAGTGATACGTAGTCAAGGAATTCGGAAGTGATGGGTTGTTATTCTACTTCAAATGGTCCTTAGGTCATGGTACTTAGGTGGCGAACAGGCATATCTCAACACTGGGCTCTTATTTCCTCACCAAGTACTGCCTAAACTAAGGGGAGGAGGAGTAAACAACCTCACTTTATCTGAACGTCTCATGCCCTGGTGATTAGGCGGGACTCCTTTTTATCTAGGGACTGTTGTGGTATCGGTGGGAATGAAGAGGAGTCCAGCAAATATCTTCTCTGTCCTGCCCTGGCGAACCAATGGGGTCTTATTCTCTAGAGACCTCGAAGATCTGGCCGATGTGGTATTGGACAACCAAGGAACACAGAGAAAAACAACGGCCTCTGCAAACATAATATATTTAGCACCAAACATATATATGTTTGGAGCAGCTCTGAACATAGTATATTTGCTAGGACTGGCAGCAATCTTCCCACACGAATATGTGGGAACAAGGAAGAAAAAACCGGCCTCTGCAAACATATTATATTTAGAACCAAACATATATATGTTTGGAGCAGCTCTGAACATAGTATATTTGCTAGGACTAGCAGCAATCTTCCCACACGAATATGTGGGAACAAGGAAGAAAAAAACCGGCCTCTGCAAACATATTGTCCCAAACATATCATATTTAGCACGAAACATATATGTGTTTGGAGTATATAGAGCAGCATATAACTAAAAGTATATTTTTGGTATTCGTCCTCAAACATATATATGTTTGTAAACAACAACATTTATGTTTGCAGGCAAACATATTATTTAATTAAGTTTAATTGCACCAAATGGGGCAACGTTCTTTTCTCTTGGCCTCCACCCGATTAACACTTTGAATTTCGAAACGATTGTTTTTTTTTCTATTCAGAAATCTTGAACCACTGTTGGCATTCCTTTAAATGAATGCGATTAACATAAATTTGGGATTTTAAACAATTTCACTTTCATTTTTTTTGACATCGTGGAAAATTTCACCTTGAATTTTGTGGGTTTGTTTGTTTGTATTTTTTTTTTTTGGCAAAACCACTTGAATTTTGTTGTTATTGTCGTATTCCTTCAAGCCTGCTGCCTGCCATACGTTTATGTGGACTTTTCACCCAAGACCTTCGCAGAAAAACGGCACAGCCAAAACCTCCAGATAACGATCAACAATTATTTACCAAAAGCCCCGAAAAATAAGCAACGTTTTCTTTTTTTTCTTTTTTGTTTTCCTTTGAAGAGAACCACAGAAAACTTTCAACTTTTCTTTCGTTTTCATAAGAGCTCGTCTTCATGAGGTCTCCTCATCGCCCACCCCCGGTCTGCTTGGCAGACAAAAGTTCAATAACGTGAGCTGTAACGCCTCACATACTCCTCTGCCAATAAAAATATATTTTTGTTGTTTTTGAAGTTCAATGTGCCTGTAGTTCAAGCAGCCAAGCAATGTTGAGGCAACCCACACTTCATGCGTTGCCGTAGTCGTGGTCATGCTCTCGCCCGACGTCGTCGTCGTCGACGTCGTGTGTCTCTTAGTTGGTTGTCCTTGTGAAACGATCGGTTTGTTTGCTGGCTGACTCTTCTGTTTCATGGCATTGTAATAAGTCCGGGCACACGCTTCTACGTTTACTCTGCGAAACGATAAGAGGCTTTCTTCATGACGTGCAGTGGGTATGGCCAGCATGTTGCTCGCTGGCTTGCTGGTTGTTGGTGCAGCAGTGCAGCAGTTTGGGTTAGTTACCCCATGCTGGATGGCAATGAACCAGAGCACCAATGACCAGTTAAGCTAACAATACCCGCCACCAACAACAACAGCACCAACAAGGATGACTTGCACTACAACAAGGCAAAACTATTATCGGCAACATCATCATCGTCACCATGATCATCTTCATCATTGCCAGTGGCATGATCATGGCCATTGTTAACAGCAAATCAGAGTTTGTCGGAGAATGGCTGCAGTCGCCGTAAATGTTGCATAGACACATGCAACCACAATCGTGCAGCAACATTTTTTGTTTGTTGCATTTTTTTTTTTGCCTTACTTTATGAGCATTTACACTCTGAGTAAGAGAATATGATTTGTATAGAGCGTTTTCGCACTTTCCCTCTCTCTCTCTGTGTGTTTTTCTCTTTCTGATTGTTAACATGTTATTTGTTTATTTATTATTATGGGGCTGTAAAGTGCAATGATCTCTCGTAATCGCTCTGCGCGAAAGTCATTGGAAAAACAGTTGAGTGAGTGTGTGTGTGTTTCTGTTGTAAAATCGCAAAAACATGTGAGAACTGACGGGAATTCCGATGCAGTCACTCATGGCTGCGATTACCAAGAAAACCGCAAGGAACTTTAAACTCAAGGATAAATTTGCGAAAATTATCAAGTTGTGGAAGTGGATCAGTCCTATTGTCCCCATGAATCTCCTGTGTAAACTCCTACTGCATGTTGAAGGAAGTGGAGTGACAAACGATAGGTGAGCGACTGTCGGAGTCGCTCTCAGGTGCTAATGTCTTATTGAGTCCATCATGACGGGATAATAATTCCTCTTGTTGGGAGGATTTTTTAAAAAAATAATTATGATAATTTTTTTTATTAAAAAAAAAATGTAATCTCGAAAGAAATATTTTTTAAAAAAATAATAATGATTGAATATTCCCATTTCCGTTGGTTGTATTTTGCAATACTTGAATTGAATTGTGTCGCACCCTTACAACCACTTGAAGTCGCATGCAACCACTAATGTTGTGAATTTTATTTTTAAAATTTAATTTAATTTAATTTTTTCACACCGTTTTTGTCTATGGATGTCATAAGCTTGGAGGAAATATTTTTAAAAAAAAGTAATTATGATACATTTTTTTATTGAAAAAAAAATTTAATCTCGAAAGAAATATTTTTTAAAAAAATAATAATAATTGAATATTCCCATTGTCTTCGGTTGTATTTTGCAATATTTTAATTGGTTGCATTTTTCAACCGTTTTTTTTTTTACCTTTATCCGTTCTTTCAAACATCTTCGAGTTCGATGCAACCGAAGAGGTTTGAACTGAAAGAATGAGTTTGGAATTAATTGCCACATCTATTTTGTCCCAGGAATATTTATATTATTTGCTGGTGTATTTGGATGTAATAAATTGTAATTGTAAAAAAATTGTAATTTTTTAAAAAAATAATTATGATTATTTTTTTTTAAACTCGAAAGAAATATATTTTAAAAAAATAATAATTGGATAAATACTTTTTTTTTAAAAAAAATATTTGAATATTCCCATGTCCGTCGGTTGTAGTTTGCAATAGTTTAATTGATTGAGAAGGATTCGTATTTCTTTTCAACCGTTTTTTTACCTTTTCTCCGTTCTTTCAAACATCTTTGAGTTCGATGCAACCGATAGAGGTTTGAACTGAAAGAATGAGTTCGGAATCAATTGACACATCTATTTTGTCCCAGGAATATTTATATTATTTGCTGGTGTATAAAGGCAAATTTTTTTTTTTAAAAACCCGAAAGAAATGTTCAAAAAAAAATAATTATGATAAATTGCTTCACTACATTTTTTTTTTAAATTCATTGAAATTCCCAGTCGTTGGTACTTTTATTATTTGCACCATAATTTTGAAAACAAGAATTTTGAATTTTTTTTTTTAAATTTTTTTGTTCGAAAGAAAATTTTTTAAAAAAAAATCTGATAAATATTTTTTTTTTAAAAAATTGATTGAAATTTCCAATCGTTTGTACTTTTATTATTTTCAGCATGATTTTGAAAAATATAATTATATTTTTTTTTTTAAAAAAAAATTTCTCGTAGAAATATTTTTTAAAAAAAATTTCTCGTAGAAATATTTTTTAAAAAAAAATGCTGATAAATACTTGTTTAATAAAACATTTTTTTTAAAAGAATTTATTGGATATTTCGAATTGGTTGTACTTTTAGTATTTGCACCATAATTATTTGCTGGTGTATGAAAGTAATTAAGGACATTTTTTTTTTTTTAAATTTTAGACCCAAAGAAATGTTTTAAAAAAAGTAATTATGATAAATTGTGTCACTAATTTTTTTTTTTTAAAAAAAAATTGATTGAAACTCTCAGTCGTTTGTACTTTTATTATTTTCACCATAATTTTGAAAACAAGAATTATGAATTTTTTTTTTTAATTTTTTTGTTCGAAAGAAAAATTTTGTAAAAAAAATCTCATAAATACTTTTTTTTAAAAAACAATATTATAATAAATTCTTCTATTAAAAAAAATTTATTGAATATTCCCATTCGGTTGCACATTTATTATTTTCACTATAATAGTGAAAAAAATTATCATAATTTTTTTTTAAAAAAAATTTTTTTTTTCTGAAATTTTTATTTTAAAAAAAAATCTGATAAATAATTTTTTTTACAAAATTTTTTTTTTTATCATATTTCTAAAAAAAATTATAAAATTTTTTTTATTAAAATTTCTTTTTTGTACTTTTAAAAATTTTTAAAAAAAATAATGATGATAAATTTGTCTATTAATAATTTTTGAAAATTTGTTTGAAAAATTAATTATAATATTTTTAAAAAAAATTATCATAAGTAATATTTTGTTAAAAAAAAATGTTTATAAATAATTTAAAAAAAAAATTATCATAAGTAATATTTTTTTAAAAAAAAATGATTTAAAAAAAAATTAAAACAAAATTATTGAATCTTTCCCTTTTTTGGTTGTACTTTTGATATATATTTTTTTTTAAAAAAAAAAATGTTTCGGTGTATGTGTAGACAGTCTTTGTGTAATGCAAACTTAAGCCTACAGAGAAACTTAGTGAGTTTTTTTGGTAATTTTTTTTTTTTTTTTGACATTTCATTACAATTTCCGGCATTCTTGGAATATCTCTGCGCACAACTGGTAGCATTGTAAATTCCCTTGTTATTATTTTGTGGCACTTGCTTCATCTTCGGCTTCTACTACGCAGATCTTCTACACAAAAGTGGGGTTTTGAAAGAAACTGCGCAAAATCTAAAGTTTGTTATTGTGACTTTTCTTTTCTTAGAACCGCCAAATTATACCATACAGCCCTCCTCAGCGTTCTGACAGCGGTTATGTTTATGTTGACGGCTTTAATGAAATTGTTATGACATCATTGAGGTTTTTTGCCCCCGCCAAAATGAGAAACCCGAAAAAAAACCACACAAACATAAAGCAAAAAAAAACTACATTCGCCAAGTAATGAATAATGAAGTGAAACAAAAACAGAAGAAGGAACAAAAAAGAAAAATAAAAAGCAAAAAAAATTACCCGAAAAAAGTAGTAAACAAATATGAGTAGAAAAGGAAAATGAAAATATCAACCGCGAATTCTTTAGTTCTAGAGTTGGCCGGAAGAAGCGTTGGAGGGAAATTACACAAAAGGAAAGGGGGGCGGGCCCACCAAAAAAACAAAAGCGTTAAATTACAAACACGTATGGACGGACAGACATTGAAATGTTTTTTAAAAGCCTGAGTCGCCATTGCCCCAAATCAACAGAATTCTGTTAATTGAATGGCATGTGGCGCGCGGTAGCATTCTTGGCCATGATTTTGGTAAACAAACGCTGTGTGTTTCGACCAGGTTTGAACTGCGCATTACATTACAAGCAAACACAAGAAAAAAAACCGCCTGTAAATGTGTAATAAATCTCAAGTGAAAAAAACAAATGACTCTTCACAAAACTTTAACTCTGCTGTAGATATTCAGACGTTATACGACTTGGACTCCAATTACCCTAGAGAGATTGACTTCTTTTCAAATTAAAATTCTAATTAAAATACTTCTTAACTTAGATCGTTGTTAGAGAGTAGGTAGTTAGCTTTTCGAAGAATGAGTGGAGCATTTGATGAGCCACGGACCAGTTCTGCAGTGGACGTCAACTCATTCATCGTGGGTGTAGATAACCATGACCATTTTCAGAACCTCTGACTTACTTAACGAAATTCATCGAAAGTTCCAAATGACTCACACTTTGTCTCCTGCAATCCTCGAACTTCATCCTCTACCTTACTTGCTCACTCTCCCAATCCTTCGACTTTACTTTTCAAGTCGGAGTGCCTCCCAAAATTAACCCATCTCCATTTAAAGTTTACTTCGCACTTCCATTTTTTTCTTTTCACTACTCTCCAATTAGTTTTTGTCCAATTCCCCCCATCTCAAACTCCTTGAAGTTTGATGCAACCGAATAATGTTTGAAGTGAAATAAAAAACTCAACCTGTATGTGAATGGTTCTTCTCCTCTGAGCTATTTCCAATGTCTTTGGAAAATATTCCTTCGATCTGTTTCATATCTCCCTCCATGTCAAACTACTTGAAGTTTGATGCAACCGCCCAAAGTTTGAAGTAAAAGAAAAACGATTTTTTGGATAATTGTGGATTTCAGTCAACTTCATGCATTCCCTTTCCGTACCAATAAACTTTCCTTTTCCCATTTTCAACCAACTTCAAGTATGATGCCAGCCCTGTGGTTACATTAGCTGAGCACCCATTCCTTAAAGTCGAGCACATCATGGACTTTTTCTCTAAAAAAAATCCTTCGTAGTCCATCCAGCAACACAACTTTCTTTTCCATTGGCCAGAGTTTTAATTTATTTCGTTTAATCTTCAAATTAAATGTGAATAAACTTTGGTGGCATTTTTGTGCACTGAGTTGGTTGCTGTACTGTGGCAATGCAATTTTTGTGTGTGTGTGTTTTTTTTTTGTTTTGGTCGAAATGCCAAAACTTTCACGTTTTCGTTGTATTTGTGTCTATGTGTGTGTTTATTGTGGCATTAGACACTACTATCAAACTCATTGTGACTTTTAAATTAACAACTGAACTCGAGTATTTTTCCAGTCATTTCACAGTCACTTTTTGCTGCAGCCACCAACAACAACTGCTGCCCTCTGTCTGTCTTCTCGAAATGGTTGCGGGTAGAAGCCAAAAAAAAAAAAAAATACGAACCCCCAAACATATTTTAGCCAACATTTTCTTGCAATTGTATATTTGAAAACGATGTGCAGCTCAAGAAAACTATTTACAGAAAAGAAAATAGCCAGCGAGGGGTGGCAAAGGAAGTTTATTGAGTGTCAAAACATGAGACAGTCCTCGGAGCCTCTACAGTGACATTGAACTTTACTTGCCGACTGTCAGCCTCATATCTTCTATATAATCTCCGAAATTCACAACTGTAGCACTAAACCTGGTGCGGGGCTCATGAAGGTGGTACCGAATAGTTTGAGCAAGTTCGATGCCATCGGCTGAGGTTCGAGGAAAATATCTCCCAAGCTTAAGCCGATAAACTTCAGTATCAATGATGGTGAGCCATGAACCCGGCTTCTTTTCAGATTCTTTCTTCGTTTGCAGTAAGTGGAAATCTCGGCGATCGAAGCTTTGGTTTCTTCGCAGACTAGGTTTCATGGAAATAAGTCGTTGGTTCGCTGTGATCTTGAGTTCTCTGTTCAACCGATAAATTTCTGTGTTTGTTAAACACTTGCTGCCGACTTTCTGCTTTAGTACACTCGGAAACCTTTTCAGGGTTTCCTTGGGAAACCTGTTACTTTTTCATGTTTTCCATGGTAAGCCATTCAAATTTTCCCGGTTTCATTGACAAACCTTTCACCTTTTCAGGGGTTTCTTGGGGAACCTTCTACTTTTTCCAGGTTTCCTTGGCAAATCTTTTCCTGCTTTCTGGGTTTCCTTGGCAAATCCTTCACTGTTTCTGGGTTTCCTTGGGAAACCTACTTTTTCCAGGTTTCCTTGGCAAATCTTTTCCTGCTTTCTGGGTTTCCTTGGCAAATCCTTCACTGTTTCTGGGTTTCCTTGGAAACCTCCTACTTTTTTAGGGTTTTCTTGGGGAACCTTCTACTTTTTCCAGGTTTCCTTGGCAAATCTTTTCCTGCTTTATGGGTTTCCTTGGTAAATCCTTCACTTTTTCATGTTTTCCTTGCTAAACCATTCCAATTTTCCCGGTTTCATAGACAAACCTTTCACCTTTTCAGGGTTTTCTTGGGGAACTTTCTACTATTTCCAGGTTTCCTTACTTTTTCATGTTTTCCTTGGTAAACCATTCCGATATTCCCGGTTTCATAGACAAACCTTTCACCTTTTCAGGGTTCTCTTGGGGAACTTTCTACTATTTCCAGGTTTCCTTGGCAAATCTTTTCCTGCTTTCTGGGTTTCCTTGGCAAATCCTTCACTGTTTCTGGGTTTCCTTGGAAACCTCCTACTTTTTTAGGGTTTTCTTGGGGAACCTTTTACTTTTTCCAGGTTTCCTTGGCAAATCTTTTCCTGCTTTATGAGTTTCCTTGGTAAATCCTTCACTTTTTCATGTTTTCCTTGCTAAACCATTCCAATTTTCCCGGTTTCATTGACAAACCTTTCACCTTTTCAGGGTTTTCTTGGGGAACCTTCTACGTTTTCCAGGTTTCTTTGGCAAATCTTTTCCTGCTTTCTGGGTTTCCTTGGCAAATCCTTCACTGTTTCTGGGTTTCCTTGGGAACCTTTTACTTTTTCAGGTTTTCCTTGGTAAACCATTCCAATTTTCCCGGTTTCATAGACAAACCTTTCACCTTTTCAGGGTTTTCTTGGGGAACCTTCTACTTTTTCCAGGTTTCCTTTGCAAATGTTTTCCTGCTTTCCGGGTTTCCTTTCACTCTTTCACTGTTTCTTTTATCTTTTCAGTATTTCCTTGGTGAACATTTCTCTTTTCCCGGTTTTATTGACATTTCGCTTTTTCCGGGTTTCCTTGGGGAACCTTTAACTTTTTCCTGGCTTCCTTGGCCAACCTTTTACTGTTTCAGGGTTTCCTTGGAAAACCTTCTACTTGTTCAGGGTCTCCTTGGCAAATCTTTCACTGTTTCTTGATTTACTTTCGAAACCTTTCCCTGTTAGTCGGTGTCCTTGATGAACACTTTTACTGTTTCCGAGTTTCCTAAGGGAACATTTTCCTGTTCCAAGATGAATCAGTGATGCTGGAAGTGATTGGATATTAGGGATATCAATTGTGTCCCTTCGTATTTGGAATAGTGAAGCGTGGTTCCTAATTATCCTTTTTAATAAAGAGAACGATCTGTTAAATATCCTCAGTTGGAATTAAACAGTTAAGCTATTGCCTTTGTTATTCTATGAGGTCTCAATAAGCTTTGACTCTAAGTACTTGAAGTTTGATGCAACCGCTTGAAGTTTGATGCAACTGGAAAAGGTTTGACAGTGTTAAACATCTCTATGGTTCTATGAAATCTGGCGACTTCGGTCTTTCACCTTTCAGGAAATTCGTAACCAAGGCTTTTGCAAAACTTTCGCCCATTGGCCCCTCGTATAATGCAATTTAGAGCTAAACTATGAAAGCCCACAAGCCACGGCAAATGTGTATGCCTTTTGCCGCCAAAGAGAGCAAAAACCTTTCGGGTGATCATAGACAACAACAGCAACAATAAAAGAAATGGCAAAGCAAAAAAAAAAACCGAATGCTTGGACGGCGGCACACTGAAGCCTACACTTTTAACACCAGTTGCATATTTTCACTTTAGTTTGGAAGGTCAAAATCCTCCAAAGACTACGGCCATCCATCCATCCACACTGGTTGCTTGCATACCTATGGATATGTCTGTCCGTCCGTCTGTCGCTCGGTCTGTATGCAGTTACTGGGGTATAATAACCTCAAACGTCATCATCATCTGCTGCAAGTAACAACAAATAGTTAGTTTTGGATATACTATATTAACGAGTCATGGTGAACAAACCAAGCCAAGCCAGGCCAGGCATTACCATACCACACACACACACCTTTTGTATGTACGAGTATAAGTCAGTCAACTTTCATTCAAACGATCAGGAGACTTTGGTGGTAGTTACTACGACGACGACGACGACGATGATGATGACTACGGTGATGGGTAGCCAAGAGGCCAGGTAAGCTAAGGAGTTGATTGGTTTGCCAAGCTGACGAGGCGCTGGGTAGGCCATGTGATTTTATTTTTTCGTTTTCTGCCGACATATTGTTGCAATAATTTCTATAGTTTAAGAGGTCTTTTGTTGTGGTTTGACTACCTTTGGCTTTTTACGATTTCATTGCAGTTACATTTGCTGTTTGTCAATAGGTAGGCAGCATGGCGATCCGCGGCAACCCCGCCAACTGAGCTGCCGCTAATGTGGGTTTGTATTATCGCTGCGGCGCGATAACTCATTCACATAGTCACTCACTCACTCACTAACTCACGGTGAATGTCTCTGTGCCGGCGTTTGACTTTGCCATGGCTTTTCTTCTGATGTTTGCTTGCATACAAAAGTGCAATCACCTTCGATAGCAAAGCACTGAAGAAGGCAAACAAACCAACCAATAAATGGACGAAAAAGTGTTGGAGTGGCCGCTGGCTGGCGTTGATGTTGATAATGGAGGTGGTGTTGGTGGTGGCACCTTCACTTGGCAACATACATATATTTTACGTTTCACTATTTCGCAATGCGTTACTCATTGAACGATATATTGAACTCTGGCTTGTGTGTGAAAGTTTTGCAATCAGATAATATTACACCACGCTATGCGAGAGCCAAAAATGGTAAATGGTTGGAGAGTTTCAAAATACTCACAAAAACCTCAACTTCATTCATGATTTCCACCAGTTTTTTCTGAGTTTTAAGACCCGAACAAACTTGAAAACGCTCTGCCATAAGTGGATGGGTAATGTGACGAACCAGACTCGTTCCAACTTCTTGAGGTTTGATGCAACCCGATTCGGTTTGCCAGGTGCTTACTGGAGCAGCAATACCAACTCGTGGTTTCATGAAACCTTACTGGAGTAAATCGTCCATCCTTCTTGTTCTGCCATAAGTTGCTGGGTCACAGTGATGAGCCAGTCTCGTTCCAACTTCGTGAGGTTTGATAGAACCTGGTTCAGTTTGACATACGCCGACTTCTTAGCTGCAATGTCAGAACAAACTTGTTGAACAAGCAATCGATCAGTTTCTGAAATGAGACGTTCAGGTTTCATTCAAACCACTTGAAGTTTGATGCAACTGGTTAGGGTGTGACAGGCGCTTACTCCTCCCTGGAGAGGCGTGGTAAGCGGGCGATACTAATTCATTCTGGAATTCGAATTTTGTTCTGCCATAAGTGGTTGGGTAATGTGACGAACCAGTCTCGTGCCAACTTCTTGAGGTTTGATGCAACCCGGTTCGGTTTGCCAGGCCCCCAACCAATTTCTAGCACAAGATTTTGTTGAGCTGCAATGTCAGAACAAACTTGTTGAACAAGCAATCGATCAGTTTCTGAAATGAGACGTTCAGGTTTTCTTCAAACCACTTGAAGTTTGATGCAACTGGTTAGGGTTTGCCAGGTGCTTACTGGAGTGTTTTCATGAAACCTAATC
The DNA here is from genome assembly GCA_958296145.1 of Hydrotaea cyrtoneurina. NCBI lineage: Eukaryota > Metazoa > Arthropoda > Insecta > Diptera > Muscidae > Hydrotaea > Hydrotaea cyrtoneurina. Next base: position 80,542,708 of record OY282515.1, read on the forward strand.
GGAGTCCATCCTTTTTGTTCTGCCATAAGTTGCTGGGTCATGTGATGAGCCAGTTTCATTCCAACTTCTTGATGGTTCGATACAATTTCATAGAAATTTCCCAATCGGAGTCGCTCCTTTTTGTTCTGCCATAAGTTGCTGGGTCATGTGATGAGCCAGTTTCATTCCAACTTCTTGATGGTTCGATAGAATTTCATAGAAATTTCAAACATAGAACTTCGCTGGAAAACTTCTCTCTCTAGAAACCTTCAAGACGGCTGAGAGCAGCCAGAGCAGGGAAGAAATTGCCAGCACGTGACCAAGGCACTAATGACGAACTATGTGCGAGAGCTAAGGACTATTTCAGCTTCTGCAGGATAATATTTCTCTTCAAGCTTTAGCAGTTTCTCTTGGTTTCTTTTTTAATTCTCCAGTGTGAAAATGTATTCTGCCGACAGTTCGTCAGCAAGGAATTTCGGCACAGAATGAAATTTGACATAGTTGATTATGCTCACCACGCGCGGGAGTAGGTTTCTATGGAGGCTGACAATTCGTCGGCAGGCATTAGGTTACTCCTCCTATGAAATGGTCTCTCCTCAATGAAGTTATTATAGGACTCCTGCGGGAAGTTCAATTGCAATCTTGAAGGACTGGGCATCTCCTAGCCTTTCCTCATCTACTCAGACTGCTGATCATTGCTGACTTCTTAAATATCCCTCCGAATCTAAGTTTGCGAAATTCTGACATATACCGAGACTGTCTAACTCACAGCACTGATCGAAGTGATAGTTCTGGAATAAATTTCAAAACCGAACAGACAAAGGCAAAGGAGATGAGTGGAGTGGAGAGGAGAGGAGAGGAGGCAGGCGACGGGCGAACAAGAACAATAAACGAAAATTAAATAATACCAAATGTTGCTGTTAGGTTCGAGTTCTGCTGTTATTGGCGATGTTGTGTGCTGTGGTGTGGCTGACTTCTGATGGATGATTGTGTGCCTCTGCTTGTTGTATTTTCTTTTCTTTTGTTTTTTTGCGAATTCGAAATGCGAATATATATACAGACAAACCGACATTTGTATATAATGGCGGTTAATGGAGGTCATTCACTTTCGCACGAATTGTAATGTTTCTGTATGTTGTTCGGTCGCTGCCTGTTGCCCGGTCCTCTTTGGTGTTTTCTTTGGTTTGGACGTTTCTTTTCGTAAAGTGTGCCTTAAAGAAATGTTTGTATACGCGACGACGCTTTTTATTTCGCTTGTATAGAAAAAGGCGGACTTTGATTTTGGAGTGTTTTGCTAACGAAAAAAAAACAGAAAAACAAGAAAATAATAAAAAAAATAACAGAGCGAGCGCCAAAACGAAACGTACGAATTTACTACGAAAAGCAACGCAAATGAAACAGAACAGTTGGAAACACTTGGGGGGAGCAGCAATAAAAGACTTGATTTCATTTTGTTCTGGCCAGGCGATATTAAAGCTATTGTTGTTGCTGCCTGCGGTGTGTGTGAGTCTTCCAAACAAGAATCGTGTTTTTTCTGTTCTTTTTGGGTAGGGCAACTTTGGTTTCTAAGGAAATTCTATTGGACTTTAAGCTGCGAACAATTGTATTCAACTTTTTCGCTTTAGTTTATGGTTTCAGCTAAACAGGTGTCCATGTCGGCTATTAGTAGGAGATGCGGTTGTAGTGAAAAATCCACACACAACTCAATAGCCATGAATTGTCAGATGGACAGCCATGGACTATTGACCACATTCGTCACATGCCGAAGCATAAGGTCTCTGGCTGAGATCCATGACAATCAGAAGCATAAAGTCTCTGGCTGAGATTTATGAAGTTAGGCCCACCGATGTGAAACTGGATGGCGGGACGGGGGTATAGAAAGAGGGGACAATTACTAGATAGATTTATGGATTCGCAAACTCTCAAGCTTATCTACCATGTTACGTCTGAAATGATAAGTCTTTTTCCAGCTGATATCACCAAAAAGTCTGTAATTTTTTCCCCATTAAAAACAAACAAAAAACACATCAGAACCTTTGTGTTCTATACAAAAATATTCGTAACCCTTCTACATACATTGTAGTCCATTAATTTGAATTGACGCACAGCACTTCCCCCTTCCCTAGCATTTATTATTATTTATTCCATTTATTATTATTATGCGAAAAACGCTGAAGCTTCTCTCTGCGTATTCTTCTCGTTGATGCGTTTGATTTCAGCCATAAAAAAAAAACATTTGGTCTGTATCTATTAGTAGGCAAACACACCGTCACAATCACCGACACCGCCACCGTCAGACGACACAAATCCCCATGAACTCGGTCAACATGAAGGCCACTTTGTTTAAACATTTTGTTGGTGTTACGACTTCATGTGTGATTGTTAATTTAGTTTAGTTTAGTTATTTTTTTCCAGTGGAGGTTCTATTTGAATGTGTTTTTTTTTTTTGGTTAAATAATTTTTTCGATGTGCTCACACAGACGCACACACACACACACATAGCTTTGTATGTCGGTGTGTACAATTATTAAATAATATTACCTTGTTGTTGTAATTTGCTTTAGCATTTAACACTCGCTGTTGTTGTTGTTGTGTTTATCGTCGTCTTTCAATGATTAGGCACAGTTTTGGATCAGGCCAAGTTGTTGTAGGTGAAGTCAAGCAGCTCTTGGCTGTGCGATCAAAATGATGTCATTGGTAAGGGGTGGGTTTCAACGGATGATAAGACAATTTTGCGGGGGAAGGGGAATTTCAAAATAAAATAAAATAAAATAAATAAAATAAAATAAAATAAAATAAAATAAAATAAAAATAAAATAAAATAAAATAAAATAAAATAAAATAAAATAAAATAAAATAAAATAAAATAAAATAAAATAAAATAAAATAAAATAAAATAAAATAAAATAAAATAAAATAAAATAAAATAAAATAAAATAAAATAAAATAAAATAAAATAAAATAAAATAAAATAAAATAAAATAAAATAAAATAAAATAAAATAAAATAAAATAAAATAAAATAAAATAAAATAAAATAAAATAAAATAAAATAAAATAAAATAAAATAAAATAAAATAAAATAAAATAAAATAAAATAAAATAAAATAAAATAAAATAAAATAAAATAAAATAAAATAAAATAAAATAAAATAAAATGATTTAAAATAAAATAAAATAAAATAAAATAAAATAAAATAAAATAAAATAAAATAAAATAAAATAAAATAAAATAAAATAAAATAAAATAAAATAAAATAAAATAAAATAAAATAAAATAAAATAAAATAAAATAAAATAAAATAAAATAAAATAAAATAAAATAAAATAAAACATAAATAAACAAAAATGAACAAAAATGTAAAAACGAAATGAAATAAAAAAAAGTAAAATAAAATAAAACAAAAATAAGTAAAACAAAATAATAAAACATAAATAAACAAAAATGAACAAAAATGTAAAAACCAAATGAAATAAAAAAAAAGTAAAATAAAATAAAACAAAAATAAGTAAAACAAAATAATAAACCAAAAATAAAACATAAATAAAATACATCGAAATGAAATAAAAAAAGGTAAAATAAAATGAAATAATAGTAAAATAAAATAAATAAAAAAGTAAGCCCGAAGTAAATTTTTTTCTATGGGGAAAAAGTCAATTTTTTCTATGGAAACAAGTAATTTTTTTTTTCTATTGGAAAAATAATTTTTTTTCTATGGAAAAAAAGTAAATTGTTTTTCTACGGGAAAAAAGTAAAATTTTTTTTCTATGGAAAAAAGTAAATTTTTTCTATGGGAAAAAAGGAAAATTTTTTTTCTATGGGAAAAAAGTCAAATTTTTTCTATGGGAAAAAAGTCAAATTTTTTTCTATGGAAAAAAAGTAATTTTTTCTATGGAAAAAAAGTAATTTTTTCTATGGAAAAAAAGTAATTTTTTCTATGGAAAAAAAGTCAATTTTTTTTCTATTGGAAAAATAATTTTTTTTCTATGGAAAAAAAGTAAATTTATTTTCTATGGAAAAAAGTAATTTTTTTTTCTATGGGGCGCTTACACCATTTTTTTTTTAAATATTTTCCCTTCAACTACTTTCAATGCTCATCTTCTTCTTCTTCGTATGTTCCCCGTAATGTGTGCCTTTTTTTTTAAAAAAAAAATACTTCACCAAACAAACTGATCTGATCAAACGAAAGAAATGTTTAGCATTTCCTTTCATTTCCTCCAATGGAGTTGGCTGCAATTTCATTCAACTCCACACCCGTTCCATTCAATTTCAATTTTCTTTGGAGAATTTCATCATGCTCATCATCATCGAGCGGCCGCCAACTGTGGCAAGAACGGCATCGTCTGCAGCGTCGTCGTCATCTTCTTTTGAGGGTTTCTTCAATGGCATTGCACTTGAACTCAATCCAAAGATTACAAAATCAATCACATAAATAATGCATGTTGTTGTTGTTGTTTGGTGGAAAAACTGCCGACAACGTGCAGGCAGCAACAATGAACATGCTGGAATTTTCCAAGCGAGCACTAAGGAAAACGTCGACTTGGGGCAATGACACAAACACACATACACTCAGACACATGGCAGGGGAATTAATCACTTTGAAAGGAAATCTTTTGGAAAAAAAATTACTTGAATCGAGAAAAATTCGGGAAAATTCTCAAATACGTGATGTTGGTCAGGCGATCCGGGCCATGACAATGGAACATTGACGTGATGCCACTACTTCACATTCACCCCAAAACTGGAGTTTATTGTACTCGTTGTCAGGGCTGCCTGGGCAACGTTCGACGGCCTGTGGTGGAACGTTGGATATGTGAGTGAATGGATGTAAAAAAGGTTACGATTTGTTTGTATCACAGCAGAGGGGAGCGTTCAATAATAAGGCTTAACTTGGCAAGGGTATTTATAGAGACAACCCAACCATTGGTTAGATGTGGCAACTCTAGACATCCGTTTGCCTGGCCTGGCATTTTATATAAAATGAAAATAAAAATTGATCGTTTTCTTTTCAGAAAATGATCTCGACATTGAAAAACCTGGCACACAGTCTCCAACACAACAACACACACACACACACAACAATCATCTACAGACACACGGACTCCAATACGTTTAAACAATTGTTGCAAGTTCAGCAGTCATTGTACTCGCCTCGCCTATATACACAGTTTATGGTGTTGCATAGTCTCCGATCGGAGAATAGTTCGTTGTCGTTGTTGTGGTCGTGTTCGTTTTGTGGACAACGACACTCCACAAAAGACAAGGAAGGAAGGCATTGCTCTCTGTATAGCCCACAAATCGGGTGATTATGGTGTAAACAACAACATCATCATGACCATGAACATCACTCGCATCCCTCCCGATAATGATCATTAAATGATCTTCTGGGGTCTGAAACAATTTTCACTAGATTTTCCATTTCACTGTACATGTGCACAAACTATTGCACTCCATTAATTCTCAAGTTATATTCTCTCTCTCTCTCTCTCTCTTCTATCTGTTGTTGTTATTGTAATTGTTGTAATCTGTGGTGCATGAATGATCATAAACCTATAGATAGAGCTGTACATTCATGTATACACGCATTCATTTATTGTTGTATTTCCTTTCATTTCGTTTGAAGTTCAAAGCCACCAGAGAGGCAAACAGAGAGAGAGAGACACAGAGAGATCATTAAAATAAGATGAGATTTTTTTAAAGGTCTGCAATTGAACAGACAATTGTCGATGGATATAAAAAAAATCAATGAAAAAATGTGGGTCCCGTTTTTATTTAAAAAAAGTGTAGATTTTTTTTTTGCTATAGAAAAAAGTGTTCTTTTATAGAAAAAAATCGGACTTTTTTCCTATTGAAAAAAATTTGACTTTTTTCCATAGAAAAAAACTTTTTTTCTATTGAAAAAAAATTCTGACTTTTTTCCATAGAAAAAAAATGCGGACTTTTTTTCCATAGAAAAAAATTTTTTATAGAAAAAAAAATTGGACTTATTTTCATAGAAAAAAAATTCAACTTTTTTTCCATAGAAAAAATTGGTCTTTTTTCCATAGAAAAAAATTGGTCTTTTTTTCCTTAGAAAAAAATTGGTCTTTTTTCCATAGAAAAAATTTTGTCTTTTTTTCCATAGAAAAAAATTTGTCTTTTTTTCCAAAAAAAATTTGTCTTTTTTTCCATAGAAAAAAATTGGTCTTTTTTTCCATAGAAAGAAAGTGGTCTTTTTTACATAGAAAAAAAATGGGATTTTTTTCCATAGAAAAAAATTGGTCTTTTTTCCATAGAAAAAATGGGCTTTTTTTCCATAGAAAAAATGGTCTTTTTTCCATAGAAAAAAATGGGCTTTTTTCCATAGAAAAACTTTTTTGTCTTGTTTTCCATAAAAAATTGTATTTTTTCCATAGAAATAAATTGTTTTTTTTCCGTAGAAAAAATTGGTCTTTTTTCCATAGAAAAAAATTGGTCTTTTTTTCCATAGAAAAAATGGACTTTTTTCCATAGAAAAAATTTACTTTTATTCCATAGAAAAAATTGACTTTTTTTTTATAGAAAAAAATTTGTCTTTTTTTCTATAGAAATAAATTTGTCTTTTTTTCTATAGAAATAAATTTGTCTTTTTTCCATAGAAAAAATTGACTTTTTTCCATAGAAAAAATTGACTTTTTTCCATAGAAAAAATGGGCTTTTTTTCCATAGAAAAAATGGGCTTTTTTTCCATAGAAAAAATGGGCTTTTTTTCCATAGAAAAAATGGGCTTTTTTTCCATAGAAAAAATGGTCTTTTTTCCATAGAAAAAAATGGGCTTTTTTCCATAGAAAAACTTTTTTGTCTTGTTTTCCATAAAAAATTGTATTTTTTCCATAGAAATAAATTGTTTTTTTTCCGTAGAAAAAATTGGTCTTTTTTCCATAGAAAAAAATTGGTCTTTTTTTCCATAGAAAAAATGGACTTTTTTCCATAGAAAAAATTTACTTTTATTCCATAGAAAAAATTGACTTTTTTTTTATAGAAAAAAATTTGTCTTTTTTTCTATAGAAATAAATTTGTCTTTTTTCCATAGAAAAAATTGACTTTTTTCCATAGAAAAAATTGACTTTTTTCCATAGAAAAAAATTGGTAATTTTTTCCATAGAAAAAAATTGGTAATTTTTTCCATAGAAAAAAATTGGTAATTTTTTCCATAGAAAAAAATTGGTAATTTTTTCCATAGAAAAAAATTGGTAATTTTTTCCATAGAAAAAAATTGGTAATTTTTTCCATAGAAAAAAAAAATTGACTTTTTCCATAGAAAAATATTGGACATTCTTTTCCATAGAAAAGTATTGGACATTTTTTTATATAGAAAAAGTGTCTACATTTTTTCTTTTATAGAAAAAACTGTTTAGTTTTTTCTTTCATAGAAAAAACTGTTTAGTTTTTTCTTTTATAGAAAAAACTGTTTATTTTTTTCTTTTATAGAAAAAACTGTTTAGTTTTTTCTTTTATAGAAAAAACTGTTTAGTTTTTTCTTTTAGAGAAAACTGGTTACTTTTTTTCAAACTGTTTAGTTTTTTCTTTTATAGAAAAAACTGTTTAGTTTTTTCTTTTATAGAAAAAAGTGTTCAGTTTTTTCTTTTATAGAAAAAACTATTTAGTTTTTTCTTTTATAGAAAAAACTGTTTAGTTTTTTCTTTTATAGAAAAAACTGTTTAGTTTTTTCTTTCATAGAAAAACTGTGTAGTTTTTTCTTTTATAGAAAAAACTGTTTAGTTTTTTCTTTTATAGAAAAAACTGTTTAGTTTTTTTTTTTATAGAAAAAACTGTTTAGTTTTTTTTTTTATAGAAAAAACTGTTTAGTTTTTTCTTTTATAGAAAAAACTGTTTAGTTTTTTCTTTTAGAGAAAACTGTTTACTTTTTCTATTTTATTAAAAAAACTGTTTACATTTCTAAGCTAAATGTATTTTTCGTAATTTTCGTCGTATTCTCCGATAGCCACCCGTACTTCCTCGGTGTGCTGTTTAATTGAGTTTCCTTGGCCATTCTCGAGATCGGTGGTACGTCACCAACACCACCATCAGGCCTTTTCATGTTGATGTAGGTTCAGTTCAGTTCAGTTCAGATCAGATTTTATTTAATGCAATTCACAGAATTGTTGTATTGTGCTGCGGCTGCTTTAGATTCTCATGTCAGCTAGATCTTCTTATGACTCGTTTCGTTTGCAGCACGAGGAGAAGGCATTGATCTCCGGTGTCTCTCGTTTCGCTTTGCCATTGTTTAGTAAAGCGCCAAGAAATCTAAGGTTTAAAACACGTTTCTATGCATGTGTCTGTCTGTCCGTCGGTCCGCCGGTCTGTCTGTCTGTCTGTCCGTCTGCCTAGCTTCTACATGTACATTTTTGCATGGCTGCAGTAACGCAGTAAGGGTCTTTAACCCTTTGCCAACATGCAACTTGCGTTCAATGCCCCCTTCCACACACACTAGAGGCAGCAGCATGAGCCAGCGAGCAGCAAAAACGTCATCATTTCATGCTCTATTGCAACAATGGCTAGAGGATTAGGTTCGGCGGCGTGTGGCTGCCTTTCCGTGCCTACAAAACGAGTAAGATCACTTCTACTGCGGGCTACATGAAGTGATCAGGGGGGGGGGGGGGGGATTACGCGAGTAGTATTCTGACTGCCACACCACATATAATAGCTTCATTTGGCATGCCAGTCGGCCAACCACTCAGTCAGTCAGTCAGTCCGCGAGCCTGTGTTGCTGGGTTCTATTCCATACCCGTTTCTCGGCTTGTGCTTTTAATGTGCCTTCGTTTACCTTGCTGATACTCACATAGAAACACAGTTTTGTAACTGTTTTCCACAATTTAAAATTGCATTCAACTTGTTGGAGGGGGGAAACCATTCCCCCAACCACCCCCCTCCCCCGAGGTAAGAGTGAGTGTGTGTGGTTGTAAAACAGAAAGTTCTCTGATTGTTCTGGAAATCCATGGACGGAGTGGAGTGCATGGCCTGCTTCTAATCACAATGACGAGCTGATGATTCTCTTCTCGAGTGCAGTGAAGATTATAATGATGATGTTGCCTGGTAGTTGGGATTTGTTTGGATGTGCCGATCCGTAATTACTTTTATGATTGCTGGACTGGTTTTCCTTTATCAGTGTGTGCCACTGGCTGTAGAAAGTAGTGGGCATAGATTGGCCACTTAACAAAAATCAGTCGATTTGATGTGGAATTTTTGGCGGAAATGTTTTTGGAGGTTTTTTTTTGTTGGCGAAAGCCAAAGGAGGTTTCTGATTCTGAAATCGTCTGGGCCACAGCAATTTGGTCCATTTGGTCCGGAGTCAAAACTTTTTCCCACTTCCCCAAATAAATTTACATGAAACTCTTTGGAGAAACATTTCTATTTTGAAAAAAAAAAAATATTGGATTTTACAAATGATGTGAAATCGAAAACAAATTTCCCCCGAAAAATGTTAGCCTACATTTCCATTATTTTGTTCTTGCCCCCTCCCCCCAAAAAGCAACAAACATTTCCCCTAAATTACATGCAGCCGCTGTCTTATCTGCGCAAGTCGAAATTATCAGTTTTCCTTATCGCCAACGAAACCGAATGAAGGTCACCAGCACAAATTCTTTTGGAACGTTTTGTGTGAATTTTGTTGTCTAAACCGAAAAAAATTCCCTTATCTAAATGAAACACATGCAGACGCATACAATCACACACACGCGCACACATGGAAAATAAATATTATGAATTTGGATTTGAATTTCGTAGTGGATTTTCGGAACGTCACATTTCACCGGAGCTATGATTAGAACATTGAAAATATCTCGTCGATGAGGAGGAGGGGGGGGGGGGGGCGTGAGTCGGGCAAATGTTATCTACGCAGGGGCAGCGGGGGTGCGAGGTGTGCGCTGTTTCTAGTTTAGTTTCGTTTTTATTTTCAATACTGTTTTTTTGTTTTGTTTTGCAAAAAAACCTCTAAACAAAAGGTGAAAATTCGATAACAGATTTTCAAGGTCCCCCTATCAGCCTGAAAAAAATAATACAAAAATCATATGAGCGTGTGACTATCTGGGCAAACATGTGCCGTCTATGTTTATGTGGTGTTTTCCTTCCAAATTGGCCAAAGTATTTTTGGTCTGTTTGTTGTTTTCTTCTTCTTTCTGACCGTCAATCAATTCAATCAAAGTCACCCCAACTCTTACATCAACATCATGATGATCATGATCATCATCGTCAGCGTATCAATAAACAAATTGTTTATGTCGTTCTTATTTAGCTGTTAAGTGCTTGTGCTAACATAATCACCAGTTGGCCTAAACCAATTTCGATAGCGGCCTAAATGTGAGTCGTCCGTCGTGGCCTACGCACAATTACGCACCCAACGGCCTTACAAACATGAAAATGAGTAATTTCATTTATAGTTTTTTTTTGTTTTTTTGTTTTTTGGGAAATATAAACTTGGCTGTTGTGTTTTTTTTTTATCGCCTGACCCTGGCCTGCCTGGAGTTCACTAAACGTTGAATGATTGAGAGTTTTAATACCGGCGAGATTAGATAACTCTTCGTTCCACGACAGCTTGAACTCTCAATGGTAGTCAAGGATGTGCCAGAGATAGCAGCCTAAGGCTGTATTGTCAGATGGCCTCAGATTCCCCATAAGAATGGCAAGTGGCCTAGTAAGACAAACCATGTCCCAGCATTAAGAGAAATTGGATTTTAGAAAAAAATGTTGACAGCACATAGGATTTTTTTCTATTTAAATGAGTCTGGATTAATAATCGGATGTTAGCAAACTGCTCACTTGGGTAAACGGGCATATGGTCTGAAGTCTTCGAATGAGAGTCTAACTACCCAACAACTAGACCAAAGCAGCAGATGATCTGCACTAATATTTTTTGTAAAAGGAACAAGATTTAGGAACCTACATTTTTTTTTCCGGAAGATGGTGAAATTTGTCTGTTCTACCGAACCCAAGCAGCAAAAACTCTCACGCCACACACGATCAGCTGCAGGAGAGATATTGAGCGAGAATAAGAGAGAAAGAAAGACCAAGAGTTAACGATAGCGAAAGAGAAACAGAGACAGAGGTAAAAATATACAGAGAGATAGGGAGAAATAGCAAAAGCGAGAGAGAAACTGAGAGACAGAAAGATGTTCTAGCAAGAGCGAGAGATAGAAACAGAAATAGATATAGCGAAAACGAGAACGAGAGGTAGCGAGAACAATACAGAGAGGGATGTAACAAGAGAGAGAGAGATGTTCTAGCATGAGCGAGAGATAGAAACAGAAATAGATATAGTGAGAACGGGAGATAACGACAACTAGAGATAGCGAGAGCGAGAGAGATACAGAGACAGATGTAACAAGAGCGAAAGAGAAACAGAGACAGAGGTAAAAATATACAGAGAGATGGTGAGAAATAGCAAGAGCGAGAGAGAAACTGAGAAACAGAGATATGTTCTAGCAAGAGCAAGAGATAGCAACAGAAATAGATATAACGAGAACGAGAGATAGCGATAGCGGGAGATAACGAGAGCGAGAGAGATGTAGCAAGAGCGAGAGATATCGACAGCGAAAGATAACATTAACGATAAGTAGCAAGAGAGAGATAGCTACAGTGAGATAGAGCGAGGGATGGACAGAGATCCAAGGCGAGAGATAACAAATCAAGAAATATCGAAATCAAGTGATAGCGACTATGAGAACTATCAAAAGCGAAATATAGTTATAGAAAGAGAAATAGCAAAAGTACAGATTAACAGAGAGAAATTTGTTTTAGCAAGATCGAGATAGAAGAAGAAAGAGAGATATCGGGAACGAGAACGAGAAATCAAGCAAGAACGAGAGTTAGCGAAGAAGCGATGTAGTGAGGTCGAGAGATAGCAGGAATGAGACGTAGCGAGATCAAGTGAGAATGAGACATATAGTAAGCAAGAGTGAGATAAAAACATGGAGAGAGGAAGCAATGGCGCTAACGAGAGACAACTAGAGGTAGCAAGAGCCAAATACAGCGAGAATAACAGATAGCAAGATAGCAAATGACAGCTACTTCGAGAGAGTGAGCAAGCTACAGCGAGAAATGCACAGGGAGCGAGCTAGATATTGCGAGGGTGACAGACAACGAAAACGAGGGGTAATGATTGCGAGAGATAAAGAAGGCGAGAGATAATAAGAGCTAGGGCGCAAAAAACATGATCAAGAAATGGCGAATGCGAGTGATTGCGAGTATCACAGATAGCAAGAACGAATGATAGTTATAGCGAGATAGAGAGAGAGCCACCGAGAGAGTGTGTTGAAGAAAAAGAGTTGCAAAACATTTCCCAATGAGAGAGAAAAGAGAACACGTACAAAAGCAAATTAGCCACTTGTTTATGTCGAGATTACAATGTCATAACTATTTGCCATTACCTAGTAATGCAAAGGGTAATGAGGTGGTTTTACACAGTTTTTGCTGGATATGAGCATAATTTTTTTTTTTTTTTTTTTTTTTTTTTTGTTTAAGTCCGAACTTAGAATTGATTTCTGCCAGAGATGTTATCAACTCATGTTCGCATCCTGGTAAGACCAACAACAATATTTTCCAGCAGCCTTTTCCACCTCCGCCAGCGACTATTTGCATGAGAGAGTTACCTGTAAGCCAAAAAAAAATATCATCTCTGGAAAAAAACGTTAGTCGTGGGAATGATCTGAGTCACTATTTTGGCTTCAGAAGAGAAGGCTGTGAAAGAAAATCTGCTCTAAGGTGGGTAAACTGGGGTTGCCAGAGGCAAAACTTTTCGGACATAGCTTTCCATTTTTTTTTTATTATTTGTGGCAAGGTTTTCGTTTATAAGAAAAAGAATTAGAAAATACCGCATAATAGTCAAGGGAGAGAATATAAATGACAGACTGTGATGATCGGTGGCAAAATCAGCATTATCACAAGTGGAGTTGCCTCCTCTTTGCCCTACTCTCTCTCCCCGCTCACCATAACACAATTTTGTGAATTGATTCGGAATGTGACATTTAAAGCAACAAAAATTAGGTTTAATGACACTTTTTCTTTTTGTCGGCCAGCGTTGAAAGCCTTGCCGCGGCTGCTAACTGCTGGTTCACTAACATTTCGAGTCAACAACATAAGCAGCAACACAACGATCGTCAATGTGATCATGAATTATTTGGCGAGGGGGGATAGGGGGAATACATGATTATGGTGTTGTTGATCTTCATTGGAGTTCAGAAGAAGAAGCAGAAGAAACAACAACATATAATGGCAGTAATAGTTAGTTAGTAATAACAATAATAGCAACGATGGCAACAATAAGAGCAGCAAGTAATGTGGGCAACACCAGCACCAGTACCAACACCACCGCAGCCAGCAAACAAATGGCATTGATCTGAAGTGAGAGTAATAGTAACACGTTTGTACAATTGTATCGGCGAGTGTGTGCCAGCGAGCGAGCGAGCGAGCAATTCGTATAATTTTATTTTATTTTATTTACAATGAATGCGACTACAATTTACTGGTATCCGCGACTCTGACTCGCATTGCCATCGATCGCCTGGCATCGCAGCAACTCCCAATGAAAGAAATCATGACATTGCCAACATAATCTGTACCGTGATCGTGGCTCTTTGCAAAATGTCATTGAACGTTAAAGTGTTTCTTTAATGTTTTTTTTTTATTTCTGTTTTTTTTTTTGAATTTTTCGTTTGCCGTTTCCATTTCGTCGTGTTGACTTTTCGTTTTGGTAAATTCACCTCAAATATTTGTGAATTATTTCGAATGGAAAATATTTCAATGTTGCCAAGAGAGAGAAAGAGAGAGATAACAATATAAGTGTTAGGGCTCGGAAAGAGTTGTGGCCTTTTTTTTGGGAACATAAATGTAAATGGAAAATATTTCGATTGTGCAAAGACAGAGAACTACAAAAAAATAACAGGTGGCGCAAAAGTAATCTTCCGATGTTTTTTGGCTGTAATTAAAAAAAATATGAAAAACTTTGATTCTTCTTGTGGATTATTTTTATTTGGTCTTTTAATTTTTTTTTACATCAAGTCGAGAATATGATGTCATGTAAATGGCCACCGCCAGAGTTGCCACTGACAATCGCAAAATTTATAGCATTTTCTGATAGGAGGATTAACTTTGCGCCACCCTTTAGAAATTAAATATTTGATAAATGTTGGGGCTCGGAAAGAGTTGTGGCCTTCTTTTGGGAGAGAGAAATTAGGGAATTATTTCGAATGAAAAATATTTCAATGTTGCCAAGAGAGAGAGAGAGAGACAATATAAATGTTAGGGCTCGGAAAGAGTTGTGGCCTTTTTTTTTGGGAACATAAATGGAAATTTGAAATGGAAAATGTTTCGATTTTGCAAAGAGAGAAAACTACAAAAAAAAATAGAAATTAAATATTTGATAAATGTTGGGGCTCGGAAAGAGTTGTGGCCTTCTTTTGGGAGAGAGAAATTAGTGAATTATTTCGAATGGAAATGATTTCAATGTTGCCAAGAGAGAGAGAGAAAACAATATAAATGTTAGGGCTCGGTAAAAGTTTTGGGCTTTTTTTTTGGGAACATAAATGGAAATAGAAAATATTTCGATTTTGCAAAGAGAGAGAACTACAAAAAAAAAATAGAAATTAAATATTTCATAAGTGTTGGGGCTCGGAAAGAGTTGTGGCCTTTTTTTTTGGGAACATAAATGGAAATTTGAAATGGAAAAAATTTCGATTTTGCAATGAGAGCAAAATAGGAAAAAAAATATTAGGGCTCGGAAAGAGTTGTGGCCATGCCACATCTCTTCTCAAATATTTTCAACTTGTTTTGAAACTGGAAATACATATTTCAAATTTGTCGCCGATAGGCAACAAATTTTTAGTTTTAGTAAGTATTAGGGCTCGGAACGAATTGTGCCCTTTTATAAAACATAAATCCACCAAACGCCGGTTCCTCTCAAACAGTTCTCGATCATTTTGGAATGGACAATATTTCCATTTAGCTTAGAGAGAAAACCCAATTATATGTTTGTAAAAATATTAGGGCCCGGATACAGTAAATCCACCAAAACACCATTCATCTGGCATTTTTTCTAAATTATTTTCAAAATAGAAAAATATTTCAATATTCAACTTTCGATAAGTATTAGGTCCACGGATAGTGTTGTGGCCAACATCAATACTAAAACTGGCCCCCAAAAAAAATAAGAATTGTTTTTTTTTTTTTACAAAATTTTGCATTTGGGGTAATCATTAGTGACATTTTCGTTTCCGATCAATTTTTTTTTTTTTTTTTTTTTTTTTAAAAAATTAAAGTTTGTAAAAAAAGGTCCCCAAATGGACAAAAAAAACCAACAAATTTTTTTAATGAAATATGGCCCGTAAGAAAAATGAAAGAAACATAAGGATAACAACAAGAAAACTTAAGGCCATTTGTTCACTGCAATTGGATTCATGTTTCCTTGTTCCCGTTAGGAGGCCTTACTGACTGCCTTACTTATTAACTTACTACCTTACATTTATTACTCCCTTAATTGCTGACTTGCTTACGTAATTACCACCTCACTGCCTCACCCTTTCAATTACTTGCTGCCTTACCTACTTATTGACTTACTACCTTACTTGCTTACTTACTGACTGCCTTACTTGTCCATAGAGTGTGAATTTTTTTGGGTTACCAAAAGAAAAAAATGCAAATCTTGCAAATGTGAAAACAAATTAAATACCACCCTCTCCCTCCCCTAATACAAACCACTTTGCCTAAAGTCTAAACATCAATTTCCAAATAATGAAAGTTCGGCCAGAAATTTCTGTCGTCCCCCTAACATTTTCAGGGGAGTCAGCCGGCGACTGCAAGAAATAATTGGAAAAATTGCCGCAATCAAAAATTCATCTCATATTTAACATTGAACGTAATTTAATAGCGAACATAAAAATTATTTATGTATTTCTGGCGCGGGGGTAATGAATGCAGAAACAACAAAAAGAAAAGTGTTTTGTTTTTTGCTGAAAGAGAGCAAACAAAAAAAATTAATACAGTCAATTTTCATATTAAAAGTAAAACCAATGAGTACAAATGAATGTTTTCCAAAAAAAAAAACAACGCCGGCATTATTTGCAATGCAGGTGATCGTGTGGTTGTTGCTTTTATGGCATCAAAAAACGCGAAAGTTTATCATCCATTCGCTTACATTGTATGCGAGCCGTTGTTATTGTTGTTCGATTTTTTTTTCTCCGCCATTTATTTTACTTTTTGTGTAATTTACTTTGAATTTTTGTTTGTTCGTTTTCTTTGATTGAGAGGTTTATGAACTCGAGACGTTCAAGTGAAACTGTTTTTTTTTTCCTTTCGTACAATAAGTTTATTCATCTTTCCCCTCCCCCCCCCCCCCCCCCACCCCATACTCATGTTGCAATTTAAACACTAAATATTACTCACATTTCTTGGGAGGGGGTGGAGCCCCTCGCCACTGCCAAAGACAGCGACATATGAAATGTGCTGGTAAGGAACCCAGTGCACAAAATACACGTTTCCCATATGCGGCCGGGCTGGGCGGCGTCGCGCCGCGCCGCTCCGGTCAGTGCCGCACACACAAAACTGCCACCGACACTCATCGTGTACAAGTGTCTGTGGCGAAATACGAAATACTCCACTGCACTTGGCTTTATAGCATTGACCTTTTTTTGTTGCATTTCTGCTGCCATGCAATTCTTGAGGCGCTGACGTTTGCTTGTCGCCTTCTCTCTCTCTGTTACTCTGTCTCTCTGGCGTTTTCGTCATTTTATCTCTCTGCTTTGGGTATTTTGCCATGTTTTTCGTCACATTCCCTTATCACATCGCCAGTGGCCGATCGGTTTGAGCAAAAAAAAAAGAGAAAAAAACCAAAAAAAAATGTTTGCTTCTGAATGTTCTTGCTTTCAATAAGGAAGTGGAAATAAATTATAATTGAAATGTTAACATGGTGCATTTATCGCTTTGCGTTTCGCCTGAGCGACTGCGACAGGCTGTCACGAGATTATGGCGCGACCAAGGCATGGTGGTCTGAGTGTTCCCTGGACAAAATATCACAACGAGTGTTTAATGTTCTTGACTCCACATCCGTGTAATATTAGTTCACAGGGTGGCTCCTGACCCTGAGACCGAGTACGAGATCAGCGGTCCTGGTCAAACCAAAGATGATCCACGTATGTCTTCAATCTGCGGTCACAAAACTTTTCAATCTCCGGTCTGTAACCTTTGTTTTGGTAAACACTTTTTAGTTCTGTAAAATATTGTTTGTAGCCCAGGACAAAGGGGTTATTTAAAGGTATCAACATTCTAAATCGGACAACTAGATATATTTATGAAATATTTCCAAAGTTGGCTATTTTTTGTATTTTTATTTTTAGTGTTCCAGATTACAATTCCATTCGCAAAAAGTCTGTAACTTTTGTTCGCGTAAAAAATGTTGAACTCTGAAAAAAATTGTTTGCAAGCCAGCACTAAGGTATTATTTAAGTGCATCAACATTCTAAATCGGACAATTAGATATATTTAAAAAATATTTCCAAAGATGGCTACTTTTTGTTTTATCACGAATGCAGTTTTTTCTTTTACATTTTGTACACATTTGTATGTAATTGTTCACATTTTTTTTCATATACAAATTTTTCAATTTTTTTAATATAAATTTTTTTTATTTTTTTTCATATACAAAATTTCATTAAAAAAAAAATTTTTTTTTATTGAAAAATATTAAATTGTTTTTCATATAAAAATGTTTTAACTTCAATTTTTTTCATACAAAAAATTTTCTATTTTTTTCATATACAATTTTTTTTAAATTAATTTTTTTTCATATAAAAAATTTTGTAAATTCAATTTTTTTCATATAAAAAATTTTCAAGTTTTTTCATATAAACATTTTTAAATTTTTGTTCAAAGAAAAAATTTTAAATTTTTTTCATATAAAAATTTTTTTGATAGAAATTTTTTCATACAAAAATTTTTCTATTTTTTTTTCTACAAAAAATGTTAAATTTTTTTCATTAAAATTTTTTTTCATATAATTTTTTTTTAATTTTTTTCGTATACAAATTGTTCTATTTTTTTCATATAAAAAATCTTTTGAATCCATTTTTTTTTCATATAAAAATTTTTCAAATTCAATTTTTTTCATATACAAATTTTGTAAATTCAATTTTTTTCATATAAAAAATTTTTTAAATTAAATTTTTTTCATATACAAATTTTTTTCATATAGAAAATTTTTAGAATTAAATTTTTTTCATATAAAAATTTTGTAAATTAACTTTTTTTCATATAAAAATTTTTTAAATAAAATTTTTTTCATATAAAAAAATTTTTTATTCAATTTTTTTCATTCTACAAAAAATTTTCTATTTTTTCATATAAAATTTTTTTCATTTTTTTCATTTACATTTTGTTTCAGTTTTTTTTATATAAAAATTGTTCTATATTTTTCATATAAACAATTTTTTAAATTAATTTTTTTGGTATACAAATTTTTTTAAATTCAATTTTTTTCATATGCAAATTTTGTAAATTCAATTTTTTTCATATAAACAATTTTTTAATTCAATTTTTTCATATACAATTTTTTTTTTGAATTTTTTTCATATAAAAAATTTTTAAATTTAATTTTTTTCGCATAATTGAATTTTTTCATATAAACTTTTTTCTAAATTAAATTTTTTTCATATAAAAAATTTTCAATTTGTTTCATTTTTTAAATATTTTTTAAAATTTTTCCATTTTTTTCCATACCAAAATTTTCAAAAAAAAGATAATTTTATTTTTCCATTTTGTCGTAATGTACTCAATTTTGTATTTTTATTCCAAACTGTTTTTTCATAACTTTTTCAGTTTGGTTGTAGCAAATATTTTCAGAAATATCGATTTTGTAACAAAATTTTTGTCTGTGAAGCACCAGCACTTTTTACATTCAATAGGTGGATAAAGAACAGCAGCTTGATGTGTGTCACAACATTTTTTGCGGAGCAGTGGGTCCGAAACCTTCTTCTTTAATAAACAGCCGGTTTTTGAGTTTATAAATAAATGTTACATTGCATTCCCATCGTGTTTCTGGTAAGATTAAGAGTTTTCACTCTCAACATAACATATGTTGCAAAAAGAAACCTCTAAATGGGTCACCTTGTACAATGCACCGCGGTCTTGAGCCTGGTCCCCACCCATATGTCTGCCTCACCCATATGTTAGACTCACTAGTTAACTAGTTGACTGTGTATTTCTCAGTGTTATCCGTTCATCTGCCGCTTTACTTTCATTCTACCGACCTTGTCCTCAGACCTTCTTCTCCAAAACTCCTCCTGTTTGCCAGATATTTCCAAACATCACGTATAGTTTATATTCTGCTTCGGCTCTCGTAACGCTTCCGGTTCCTATAACACTTTAATCCTGATTTATGCAAAACAACAACAAAAAATCGCAGTTATTTGCGAGTCAATGACTGTTTTATCGAGGTATGACTTTTCAACAACAGCAACAACAACATAAATTCAATTTAATAACATTTTAAGAGACGATCAACGAACTCTCAAACACATACCAGCCAAGTACATAATGTAATGATAATTAAATCATGGATCAATGGAAGGGAAAGATTTACTTATTTGTGAAGGGCAACAGAGAGAAAAAAAAACACACAGTTTATTAACCCAAAACTACCAACAGCAATAACAAATATTTTATAAAGGTTAATATAATATTTAACAATTACCATATGTGACGAGACTTCAGAGATAGTGGGAGCCGCAGACACAGCGACGGAGACGGAGAGAGAGGGAGAGAGAGGGAGAGAGAGGGAGAGAGAGCGAGCCGCTGCTGCAAAATCATAACGAAAATGAAACTGAAAAACAAACATCCTCCATATTTTCCTCCACCGCACAAATGCATCAGTTCATCACATCAATGCCTTGTGAAAAGTGTGACAGAAAGAGAGAGAGAGAGCGAGGCGGAGAAGGAGAGAGTAAGTAAGTGTGGCGTTATAATTGTATATCACAATGTTTGTGTGTGTGTGTGAAAGTTGTGCCTGTGTTTTTACAACCTAGGACAACATAGAGAAAGTTGCAGGCTTCAATCGAACAATTGTAAACCGTCTAAGAAACAACAACACCACCACCACCATCAACACTATCACCCTCAATATCACCAAACTATGGTGTGTTCGGAAATGTTGGTGGGAAGGGGTTGAGTTGTTGAATTCATAGTTTTTCTTTCATTTCTCTATGGACAAACACACACGTGTTTTAGTGCTGAGGAAATCCAACTAACTAAATTCTCTTGCGTCCACAAACAACAACAAACATTAAATCTTATCTGCGGAGCAATGAACAGCACTGCTGCTCTGTACTCTGTAGCCCTGAATGCTCACATCTGTGTTAAGTAATAATAAGTAAGGAAAAAAAACAACAACATGGCCCGCAACATTGAGCATGAGCTCAATATCATCACTACACCCTGTCTCGCTCTCTCTCTCTCTCGCACACACATGCTCTTGCTCTATCTGTGCACGTACATGTTTGAACGTTCAGCTTGATCGCAACAACAAAGTGTTAAACATAACATTGACAATGACTAAGCATGGCATGGCCTGGCCTGTTAAAGCACCGCATGGCATACCAGGCTCTCGCACAACGCACACACAATGACCGACTACTCCCCACCGCACACACACATGTGTGTGGGTTTGCTGTGCAACATTGTGGTAGTAATACATCACACGAAAAATTCAAAATTACCCCATAACAGACAGACATACATCAACACAACATCACCAGCAGCAACAACAACACCAACCGAGTGCTAGTATGAAATTTTCAAGAGCACGTGAGTTCAACAGGCTGAACCTCAATTTCCTCAGAGAGCCGGAGAGTAAGTTGCGAGAGGCCAGGCCGCTCGCTCGCCGTTCGTCAGGGTCTTTTATGTTTCCCTCTCAACGGTGAATGCCACACACAAGGGGTTCTTTTTTTTTTTTTTTGGTATCGGCCTAACACGGCGAACGAAGTTGCTTGGCGTTCGCCGACGCCGAGCAGTACGATGACGGAGAGTGTGTGTGCTGTGTGTATTGTTTGTTCCAGCCATCGAAAACGAACAAGATCCAACGTAAACGTTGATTTTCCTTTCATTGACAAGCGGCGCTTCGTAATGTGCAGATCGTTTTCTTTTTTCGTACGGTATACGGATACGTAATGATACACTCGAGCAAAAAAGTCAATGCAAACTAAATACAATAAACAAACAAACACAATATAAACAAAGTGAGACCAAAAGTGCACCAAATAAAAACAAAAACAAAGCAAAATCGTAACGGGGACGAACGAACGGTTAACCAAAAACAAAAAAAAAGAAAACACAAAAATTGTTTATTTTGCAAATAATAAAGAATATTATTTTTCACATCCACAAAGGAAATTGTTATTTATGAATTACTACAAAAATATCTAGTGAAAAAGATAAAAAAATATATAAAAAAAATGCAGTGAATGGAAAGTGAAAACAAATCCCAAGCCAACAACAACCAAAAGAAATCCCCCCCCCCCCCCAATCTGAAAAAATGGCTAGAAATTTGTGAATTTCAAAATTGTTTAAAAAAAAAGGCCTTAAGCATATATTCGAAAAATCCCCCCAACAACCGTGTGTAAAACCCATAACATGAAAATGGTCATGTCCGCTGACAGTTCCGACTGTCATCCCTCGAGCAGCAGTGTGGTTGTGGGCGCCGAAGCCGCCTCAACCAGTGCCAAAATATCCGTAATCTGTCACATGTCACAGCAATTGCCCACGCCAACACAAACTCTACAAAATCACAATGCTGACAATTTAAATCACATGCATTCGCAGGCGCCCCATCTGAGTGTGGTGGAGGCGTCGGCCGCCTCCTCCACGACATCGGCGGGACAGCAAATTGTTATGGGACGTTCGCATCTGGAGAATGCGTTGAAATTGCCGCCCAACACCAGTGTATCGGCTTATTATCAAAATACGAAACTTTTGACAAATCCCATGGAGGATAACGCACAGCAGTGTGTCATCTATCAAGGAAATATGAAACAGGAGTTCGATGCTCCCACCCAGTCGAACCAAAGGAGTTTAACATACGCCCGAGCAACAGCGGCAGCAGCATCAGCAGCACCTGTCACAGACATGGATACTGTGCCCACAGGTGCTGTCAACTCTACGGCAGCAGCAGCAGCCACCGCCAACTACAACATAGCCCACATCAAGCGTTCCCTTTCGCCCACCTGTCCCTCATCATCCTCCTCCTCCACGGGCACAGTTAATCCTTCGGTGATTTACCACAATGTCCATAAACAAGAACAAGCCCACAATTCCTTAATATTATCGCAAGCCCTGCAACAGCCCTCTAGTATTAATACGGCCAACTATCAGCAACAACATCACAATAACAACAACAACATTGTTTCCACCACGGAATCCAGCCATTCCCAACATCATGCCCATCACCTGAACCCCTATGAGAATTTTGGCCTTTCTGCATCGTCATCATCATCAGCATCAACATCAACGACGTCATCGTCGTCGTATCACCAACAGCCACAAACTTCATCAGTGGCCCTTCATCACAACCTACCACCCACCCCCAACATGAATTCAATTTATCATCATCATCCACAACAACAACAGCAGCAGCATCTACATGTCCATCATACAACGGCCAACGGTCAATCGGTTATGGTGGTGGCAGCTGATTCCCGGCCACAAACACCGGATTACATCAAATCCTATCCGGTCATGGATACAACGGTGGCCAGTTCAATGAAGGGAGAGCCAGAGCTAAATATTGGTATGGTTGTTTTTTTTTGCCGAAACTCTCCCTTCTGTTTCGAGTTCAATCTTCAAGAAATATCTAGAACAAAATGGTGGGGTATTGGAAATGAAGATTTTTAAATCTTTTTTCGCACTAAAGTAAAAAATCGGTTGTTGGGAAATCTTTTCTAAAAGAAGACAACAGCTTGAAGAGTTAACTTCTCTGACTCTCATCAAGGCCTGATTTCTCAGTGTTCCCATAAAAGTTTTCTATGGGTTCTCCAACAAATCCCTCAGTGTTATGCTAACCCAGGATTTTGTTCTTCTTTTACCAAGAATCTTCTGACTCCTATCAAAGCTGAACCAAGGGCTGGTTTCTTGGTGTTGCCCATGAGTTAGGACTTCTTCACCTCAGAGTTATTGGGGACTCATTCGAAAGCTGGACCGACCATGCGATAATATTTTCTCAACAAATCTGTCGAAAGTTTTGCTAAACGGGGAGTTGAGGCAGACTCATTTATGCGATAACCGAGAAGCAGTTCATCAATTGTTTCCCAAACCTTCCTTTCCCAACAACTCCCTGTGAATTATTCCAAGCCAGGTTTTTTCCTGCAAGTTATGGGAGACTCATTCGTCCAAGAATTTTCAAAAAAAACTTGCAAAGGCTTTCAGGAACATTTGTTGGAGAAACCTTTTCCTCCGGCCTCTGCTGTTATTCATAAAAAGGGAAAGGGATTGAAAAACATATCAAGGACATCAAAGTAATTCTCAATTCCGTTCGCCAGGTTTTTATGAATAACAGCAGAGGCCTGAGAAAAAGATTTCTAGCACAACTTCCTTTGGAGTTTTTTGCTAAGCTAGGAAGTTTTCTTCTATGATGGGAGACTTTTTCTTACTAAGATAGGATGGGGTCGGAGAAAGAGTTTCTTCAATTTACTGTCCAACCAAATGCTCCTGAAAGCCTTTGCAAGTTTTTCTGAATGCCTGGAAGGATTCTCCCACAAGTCCCTTTGGAGTTTTTTGCTAAACTAGGAATTTTGTTACTAAGATTGATCGGGTCGTAGAAAGAGTTTCATTAGTTTATTGAAAGCCTTTGCAAGTTTTAATGAATGCCAGAAGTTTTCCGTTGGAAAAAGTTGGTTCAAAAAATCCTCTGCACCTGATTGTTGTCTCCTACGATATCTTGAAATCGTACTTTTGTGACATCTGGATCGAGGACGAAGCCGTGTGACGAAGCCATAGTTCCCTTAAATGTCCCCAAAACCTTTGGCCAGTTTTTAAAAGAGATTACCCGGAGAACAATAAACCATGATTTTGTCCTCAGCGTGCTTAGAATACTTCCTTGATTCCGGTATCCTTTCATAAGCTTTGTGGGGAGATTTTCCATGGACAAATTACAAACAGCTGGTGCAGCCTGCCAAAACCGGCAAAGAATTTGAGTACATTTTTCTCACATACAATCTAGGGCGTCTTAGGATGTCTTTTGAACAGTAGCTATGGTTTCTGTTGTCCACAATCTCGCCATTGAATCTCTGTAGACGAATTGGTGACATCTGGAGTTTCCGGCCGAACTGAGGCGTCTGCCAACAGACTTCGGTTCGGTCGAACCTCTCCAAAGTCCTTGGTTGTTGTTGTTCATAACACTTTTCTCGGAAAGACTTTTTGTTTGTCAAAGAATTTTCTCAAGACATTTTCTAGTTTAGAATTTATTGTTTTTTAACTTTTTCCTTGAAAGATTTTTCCATTGCCAAATATGACTCTGAACTCTTATATTTTTTTTCCATTCTCTCATGAAACTTGGCTGTCTTATGAAAACCTTGCTTCAGTCTTTACCTAAACCCTGGCTTCTTCAGCTTATATTTTAGAGCTACAGGTCAATTTCTATTTTCGTTTATCTTGCAGGCCAAAAAAAATTCTATTCACAACTTCAGAATGTATTTCAGTAAATTGAAATCATTTCACAATTCCTATTAACAATCTAAATATTTGCTTTTAATGTTGAAGAGAAAAACAAAAAACTCAATAAATAGAAATCAGAATGTCTTTTCGGTTTCCGAAAACACACACTCAGTTTGTTTCCTCATGTTCTGTTTGGTGTTTGTTTAAGCCTCAAACATAAACTTGAAATCAAATCGATTCTATGATTCAATAACGGTCTAAAATATATTTCATGTTTTAGTTTTGGTTATTTTTAAGAAAAAAGGTCACCCAACAGAAATAACACAAAAAGTTCATTGATTTCCGTTTGTGCAAGTCAATACACTCCACGCACCGGTTTTTTTTATTTTTTTTTGGTTGAAACATTTTTTTGAAAACGGAAATCGTTTTTAAGTTTAGTGAATTATTTCCATACAAAATACAAGTTTATGATCTCATAAAACAAATGTAGGCCTACCGCAGAGAGACGAGACGGACAGAGTGAGCGAGAGAGGCGGCGCACACACAGCATTCAAACGTATGATTTCAATTTAAACCATATTTGTGGCCAATGTATGAAATTCACTGAAATAAATTTAAACATTTCCGAAAACAAGGTCAAATCCCAAAAATACTTAAACACAAGCGTAGCTGACAACGACGATGGCGATGACAGCAAAATGATTCCGCATTTTATCAAACGAGTTAATTTCACAAAAAATAAAAAGTTCAATGCAGTTCATTTAGAAACGGGTTGGCTGTGAATGGTGAAGTTCAAAAAACTAAAACAATTTTAAGGTTTTGAGCAAAAATTATTAAAAATGAAAAATGAGAAAAAAAAATAAGTTACCGTAACAAAATGCCCCAGGAAGTTCAATGGCTATTGTTGTCCTTGCCCATCAGGGCCAATATTTTTTTGTAATTGAAGTGAAATAGAAATTTCACTTTTATTTTTTAAAAAGTAATTGTAATAAATAAGAATTGTATGTTCTTTAGAACATTTGACGTCACTTTGTTTTGGTTTCATTCGAGTGTGTGTGTTTGTTTTTTATGCTTCTCCCTCCCTCTCACACGCGCACACAAAAACCCACTCACTCAAATATATTTTCGGCTTCTAAAAATAATTTCAAGTTCACTTCAAACAATTATAAAAAAATTCCAAAAAAAAAAAACAGAAAACAACTGAAAACTGCCAAATAATTGAACGTCTCTTGGTCGGTGGGTCTTGTCTTATCAAAACCAGAAGTTTGTTTGAAACAAACAAAAAAAAATTTTCGTTGCAGGCAATATTTGCGTTTATGCGATAAGAGCTCCGTGCAACAACAACAACAACAGTAAATAAATAAAATATTATCTAACACGCTTTCTCAATGGAACGAGGAAAAACTAGAAAAGAAAATCGCCCATCAATTGAAATTATTATCGAGTAAATGTAATAAATACACAGAGATAAACTGACAGACATTTTTGTCAAATGAGAAATGTAAACATTTGGGGGAATATTACTACAGTTCCAGAAAAACACAAATAAACGGATTTTTTTTAAACAAAATAATTCCAAAATTTTAATATAAAAAACCCAAAAAAAAAGAAATTTAAAACAAAAATCTAAAAACAGATTTTTTTTTAAAAAAAAATAATTCCAAAATTTTAATATAAAAAACCCAAAAAAAAGAAATTTAAAACAAAAATCTAGAAATGGATTTTTTAAAAAAAAAAGAATTCCAAAATTTTAATATAAAAAAACAAAAATCTGAACAAATTTAGCGTATTTTGAAAAATATTGCATGACCTCAAGGAGAAGTTAAGGGAATGTTTGTTAAAGCCAAGAAAATCTGCAGAGTCTATATCAGGAATTAAATCTAAGAAGATTTAAGAAACTACTTTATAAAACTACGATATTCGAAAAAAGTTACGAAAAATAAATAAATAAATATTTGCCGCTTCTCAGGCAGTCCAGAATACACAAAAAAGTATAAAATTACGAAATTCAAAAAAAAATTTACGATATTTAAAAAAGAAAATATTCTGAAATTAAAGCGCTGGTAATTCAAAAATATATAAAATTTATAAAAATACTAAAAAATTTCCAATATCGTAATTTACGATATTACAAAAAAAACTACGATATTATAGAATTTTTTGTCTAATATCGTTTATTTAGAAACTTTTTATTCTTATGAAAATTAAGTTTACGATATTAGAAAAATATTTAAAAAAAATTTCAATAAATTGACATGATTTTGTGAAGTTTTTTGAAATGACTTTACTGATAAAAAATAAACCTTCTTACTATTTTTTTTTTTAGAAAATTAGGTTTATGATATCAGAAAAATATTTAAAAAATATTAGTAAATTGAAATTAATTATTTGTAAGGACTTTACTGATAATTAAACCTTCTTATTCTTATAAAAATTAAGTTTACGATATTAGAAAAATATTTTTAAAAAAAAATCAGTAAATTTACATTATTTTGTGAATTTTTTTTGAAAGGACTTTACTGATAAAAAATAAATCTTCTATTCTATTTTTTTTAGAAACATAGGTTTACGATATCAGAAAAATATTTAAAAAATATTAGTAGATTGAAATTAATTTTTTTGAATGGACTTTACTGATAATTAAACCTTCTTATTCTTATGAAAATTCAGTTTACGATATTAGAAAAATATTTTAAAAAAAATATCAGTAAATTTACATTATTTTGTGAAGTTTTTTTGAAAGGACTTTATAAAAATCAACTTTACGATAGTAGAAAAATGTTTAAAAAACAAATTTCAGTAAATTGAAATTACTTTTGTTTCTGTTTCTGAAAAAAAAATTATTGGATTTATTGAAAATATTAAACCTTTTTATTCTTATAAAAATTAAGATTACGATATTAGAAAAATATTTAAAAAAACAATTTCAGTAAATTGAAATTGTTTTGTGAAGTTTTTTTGAAAGGACTTTATAAAAATCAAGTTTACGATATTAGAAAAATATTTAAAAAAAAATTTCAGTAAATTTAAATTGTTTTGTTTATTGAAAATATAAAAACTGAAAAACATATTGAAACGTTTATTGTTATCCCATTATTAATTGGAAAGAGGACAAATCTACAAAAACAAAAAAACAAAAAAATTACCCAAAAAAATAAACAATTCCTAAGCAAATACTTCATAGATTCCTGATATTGATATAAAATATTAATCGAAAACAGGGGAAAACATTGTAAAAATAATCCATATAAATTTTATAAATAACACAAAGATCATCTGCCCACCTTTTTTCCATAAAGCCAATGCACTTTCTTGTGATAATTTCCCGCAATGCAATTGACCTTTATTTTCGATTTATTATGAGTTTTCGAATTTATACATATATATTTTTTGTGATGATCGCCAAATCTCATTCACCTTTTTTCAGTTCCAGAAGAGTTCGTTGCGCTTTTTTTCGCCCCCCTCGCTTAAATACAAAAACAAATACAAACATTGCATAATATTTCAAAAATACAAAAAAACGTCATTCATTGTTTGTCATTTTTGTAATTTTGTTTTTTTTTTGGATTTGGTTTTTTGCAATTGAACGCATATAACCTTTATAGCAATTTTCAATTAAAATTCATTCACCTTAGGCAAGAGCCGTATGTCTTTTTTTTTATGGTTGCTCTCTGTCAGAGGAGGGGGCTTGCTTTGTACTCATTTGAGTAATGACAATCAAAGTTTGTTTACCTTAAATCGTGCTATCGCTAAATCTTTGTTTGAACATAACAGCTGTTTATGGTCTCTTCTCTCGCAGTCGATATAAATGAATTAAATCAATGGCAATGGGAATTTCGGTGGGGAATTAAGCAATGACCTTACACTAGGTTTTTGAACTTGTATGGTAATTTTGCTCATTTTCATTTTGAACGGCGAAACACACAACAAAACGAAATCATTTAACCGCCAAAAAAAAAAACAGACAAATTATTGAACGAAAACCTGTTCAAAAAAACACACACAACACATGCCGGCATACGTACCTTCATAATGGAATTATTTCCGCATTTAAATGTCGGAATATAATTGGTAAAGGCCTGTTGTAGTTAGGCGAACTTTTTTGTTTTTTTTTTTTGCAACTAAAATGTTTCCTACAAAAACTAAATAGTGTGTTTGATTTGGTTCAATGTCAAAATCCATACACAATTGTGAGCAATAACAGGCAATAAATTCATAAACTATTGGTAGGCGAACGCCGAAACGAGAACAATGCCAAACGCAACTTTTCTCTTCTCTCCAGAATATAGGAAACACATTCGAAAGTGTTTACAGCCCCAAAGTTTCGGAGGACCTAAAGTGGGGTAAGTGGGGGGACATTCACGCATTGTTGGCGATAAGCAAAGTGCGTACGCACAGACATTTGTTTTGGTTGGCTGATTTTATGCTGGGAAATGTGAATGAAACTTTCAAGGTCGTCTGTCTGCGTGTATCTAATCTCTGAGAATAGAATTTCTGCGGCTAAACTTATCGGGCAGTTGAAGGCGGAAACACAAACTTTTTAAATGGCCAAACGCAGAGATCTTGCGGCAACTAAATGAAATTTACAGAAGGCCAAATCCAAGGGAGCGGAGGGGGAGGTATGGGTCGAAATGGGTAGAATATTTTTTAAAATATTGCAATTTAATTATTGCCTCCAACAACTTGCAAAGATCTACACCGAAGGGGTTAATTTCATCATAAAAACTTTTTGGCAAATATCGTAGATTTTTTTTTTGTAAGAAATATAGAATATTTTTTTTAATTTCTGTCATCTAGAAAGTAATTTGAAATCGTTTTTATTGATGTATTCCAATATCCTAAATTTTTAACTAATATCGTAACTTATGATATTGCAATTTTTACGGAATTTAACGTCTTTTTCTTTCATTTCTATCAGCTAGAAAGTAATTTAAAACCTTTTTAATTGGTTTACTCCAATATCGTAAATTGTTAAAATTTTTAACTAATATCGTAACTTACGATATTGCAATTTTTACTAAATTTAACTTTGTTTTTAATTTCTGTGTGATCGGAAACTAATTGAAATTATTAATAAATCAAAATATCGTAATTTTGTTTCCAGCTATCGTAGTTTACGATATTGCAATTTTTAACAGATTTTATTTATTTTTTTTAATTTTTTTGGTATAGAAAGATTTAAAGTAATTTTAAGTGTTTTTTTTTGTGTATCGTAAATTTTCGCCCGACATCGTAAATTACGATATTGCGATTTTTCACGAAATTTAACGTTTTTTTGTGTGTAATTTCTGTCTGGAAAGTAATTAAAAACAATTTTTATTGATGGATTTAAATATCGTAAATTTGTTTTTAATATCGTAAGTTATGAAAATGTGATTAACAGCGATTACACGTTTTACTGTTCTTTAACAACATGAATTAACTTGAAACAAAAGTTTTTTTTTCTATTTTTATAATAAATATCGTAAATTTTTTTCCTATGATTTTTAACGTTTTCCTGCAGTTTGCGATTTGTTTTGAATTAACTTGAAACTAAATTATTTTTTATATTTTTATAATAAATATCGTAATTTTTTCCAATATCGTAAATTTTTTCGTATGATTTTTAACATTTTCCTGCAGTTTGCGATTTGTTTTGAATTAACTTGAAACTAAAGTTTTTTTTTCTATTTTTATAATAAATACCGTAATTTTGTCCAATATCGTAACTTTTTTCCTTTGATTTGAAACGTTTTCCTGCACTAAAGTTTTTTTCTCTATTTTTATAATAAATATCGTAATTTTTTCCAATATCGTAAATTTTTTCCTATGATTTTTAACGTTTTCCTGCAGTTTGCGATATGTTTAACTCTGAAACAAAATGTATTTTTATTGAATTTTTTTCTAATATCGTAAATTCTGAAAATTTGATTTTCGACAACTTAACTGTTTTCTGTACTTTAAGACAGGCATAACATTGAAACAAAACTTATTTCAAATTTTATAATAAAGTATCGTAATGTTTCGGAGTATCGTAAATTACGATATTGCGATTTTTCACGAAATTTAAAATATTTTTTAATTTCTGTCATTTAGTAAGCAATAAAGTGCTATTTTTATTTTTTGTTTCAAATATCGTAAATTTTTAAACCATATCGCAAAATTACGATATTGCGATTTTTCACGAAATTTAAATTATGTGTTTTTTAATTTCTGTCATTTAGTAACCAATAAAGGGCAATTTTTTATTGTTAGATTCAAATATCGTAAATTTTTAAACCATGTCGCAAAATTACGATATTGCGATTTTTTACGAAATTTAACTTTTTTTTTTGTTTAATTTCTATCTGCAAAGTAATTACAAGCAATTTTTATTGTTTGATCGTACATTTTTTTTAATATCGTAAATTACGATATTGTGATTTTTTTCAGGTAATTTGTTATTTTTGCGATTTTTGTCCGGAAAATGTTTGTAAATTCCCAAATATTTTTCTTTTTCCACCACTAGGGCACAACTAAGCTTGCCTTTTTTTTTGGCAATTTGGCAAATTACTTTGCAAACATTTTCACTAACAAAAAAAAAAAATACTTTCTTTTAAATGTTGTGATCAATTTGTTGATATGTTTTCATAAACTTTTCATTTCGATTGAGCATTAAATTACTTTTTTTTTTTTTTTGGCTTCAAATCAATAAATTTCACTTTCCAACACGGTTCGTTGTCGTCGTTGTTATTTTTGTGTACAAAAGGAAAATTTCACTTTTCATAGCCACCGCATAATAAAAACAAAGTCGTACTGTTTTTTTTTGCACACACAACAACAACAAAATATGTTTAACAAACTATAAACTTTTTATTGAATGAATAACAAAAAAAAAAAAACACACGCATAAGTAGAAATAAAACCCACATCAAAAGTGCAATGAACGCCAGAGCAGCCAACTTCGCGTCGTGAGGGGCGTCATTACTGCTCATACCGCACCGCATCGCATCGCACCGTCCAACCAAACTACCAGCCATGACGTGTTTTTCTGCGTTCACATTGACACTGAATATTAAACGAAATGCACACACACACATAGCGACTTAAGGTAAAACAGCAACAACAATCAAATACATTCAACATTCACACATAACTGCATGTGCACTACGTTGTATCGGGGCAACTTCAACACTCCATCGACAATACCCAGTGTAATGGGTATAATGATCTTTTAGTGACTCTGGCTAAAAAAAAACACACACACACACACCCATTGTTGTGGTCTTACGTCTCGAGGAGTCAGGGTAGGGAGACCATCGACACACACACACACACATCGCAGCACATGATTTCCAGCATAACATCAACAACGACTCTCGTCGTACATTTAACTCCACTGCAGACTCTTCGCGGAGCTCTGTGTGTCGAGAAACTTTGCCATATGTTGTTGCTCGCTCGCTGCTCTGTATGCGAACTGATCATTATCATGATCATTACATACTTGGTTGTTGTTGTTGCTGTTGTGTGCAAGGGGGATTGTAAGCAGAAAATGCAAAAAAATACGAAGGAAAAAAAGTGCAATGATCTCGAAATAAAAACAGATTTCAAAATGTAAAATGTCAATGAACTGTTGGCGGGAAAGAAGAGATCATAACAACAAACCAACCAAAGGCATAGCCTGGCTTTCTCACTGTTGTTGTTGTTGTTGTTGTATAGCACGCGTTATATTTTTCCTTGGAAAATAGTAGGGCGAAAACTAGGACCGCAACATCAGTCCCCTCATAGATGTTTTTATGATAAACTTATGGGGATGGCTAATATAATTTAAAAAATATAATTTAATTTTAAATTGAGGTCTTTTTTTCCTTATTGAAATATTCCCTTTTCTTAGTTTGGTTGGTGTAATTAACAAAAAGGACATTTATTCACACACTTTCCTGGAGTCGCCTGGAGGTCAATTAGCCCTTGACGGTGTTTCCTCTTTAAGTTCGCCTCGGCTGGTAGTCTAATCCTGCCTCACGATTTCCTCTTTAAGGTCATTCTCAATTTATACCAATTTTCACTTGGGCTATGAAAGTCTGTCTTAGATAATCTGCTGATGAGTCCATGATTATAAGGATTTCAAAGACCTTCGCCTTGGAAAAACGGCTTCGAAATGATGACCATCGTACAGATGTCAGTTCATGCCAAAAATATGGTCCTTCGAGTATGTGGATACGGGAGATGAATATTTTGCCGTTTGGAACTGATGTTCAATAATATGGTCCTTCGAGATGACCACCCTACGCCATTGAAAACTGAGAAACGAGTCCATGCCAATGACAAAAGTTAAATAGTTTTCGTCTTAAGACAAAAACGGCACCCAATTGCTTTGAAATGGCCGACGTACAGAACCCAGTCCATGCCAATAATATGGTCCTTCGAGGTGACCAGCCAACGGCATTGGAAACTGACTTTGTGGAAATGACAAAACATTCCCAACGCCATGGGAAACTGACTTTCTGTGACAAGTGACATTGACTTTTTGGAAATGACAAAAGTTAAATATTTTTTCACTGACGTTCACTGAAATGGACCTTCGACCTTGATGTTCAATAATTTGGTCCTTCGAGATGAATATAAAAATACGGAAAAAATCAAATCTTTTTTTTTCTACTTCACATATAAATCTTTGCACGAAACGTCTACTGACGTTTACCTTTAACAATGTCAAATGTCCTTTTGTATTGACGTAAATTAGGAAAAACGCCTTGGAAAAACGTCACTCGATGGCTTTGAAATGCACGTCGTATATAACCAAGTCCATGCCAATAATATGGTCCTTCGAGATGACCACCCTATGTCATATCATGATAAAAGTTAAGTATTTGCTGTCTTAAGAGACTGATGTTTACTAAAACAAGACTTCGAACTGATGTTCAATAATTTGGTCCTTCGAGACCTTTAACAATGTCGTAATTTAGAATGAAACCATAAATGATGGATCTCACCAGAATGTGAGGTAGCTTCCATTGAACAAATATTTCAGTCAGTGAATATGTGGCTAAAAAACAACTACTAACATATTTTAATTTCATTAAATTAACAATTTCGACACGCTTCCTCTTTGGCTCTGTCAGCTTGCTGGCATTTGTGCATTAAATCCAAATATTATTAAAGGTGTTTCTTTCATTGTTCTTAGTTGGGTCTTAAGAGACTGGCGTTCACTAAAATAAGCCTTCGAACTGATGTTTAATAATTTGGTCCTTCGAGATGAATATGAGATTTTCTCACCTTCCCTTTTAGGGTAAAATCGTAGGGTAATAATATTTATCCTTAGTCCAAACATCTACTGACTTTTGCCTTTAACAATATCCAAGGAACTCCATCCATTCGTATTGGCGTAAATTTGGATTGAGCTGAGTGCAGTTTATTTATTATTATTATTTATTATTATTTATTATTATTTATTATTATTTATTATTATTTATTATTATTTATTATTATTTATTATTATTTATTATTATTTATTATTATTTATTATTATTATTTATTATTATTTATTATTATTTATTATTATTTATTATTATTTATTATTATTTATTATTATTTATTATTATTTATTATTATTTATTATTATTTATTATTATTTATTATTATTTATTATTATTTATTGTTATTTATTATTATTTATTATTTTATTTATTACTTCATTGATTAAAATAACCTTAGAAACATTTTTACACCAAAATTCTTTCTTCACACTTTTCTTCGTTTTTTTTTTAACTGCAACATGAACTGGAATATTCTGAAAAAATTCTCAAAATTCCACCGTTTCCTTTACTACAAAAATACCAGAATTTTCTATAAACATCCACAAAATTGTTGTCATTCTTTAAAATTGAGTCAACATTGGAAAATGATAACCTAAGATTTCATGTATTTGAATGAAAAGTAAGGAGAGACCCCAATAATATGTAGACCTACATCAAGGCATTAACATAATTATTTAATACGAAATGAAATGAAATTTTCAAGTTCACCCATACACACACACACACACACGCTCAAATGTGTGGAGAATATCGGCCAAACAAGTTATACAACTTTCTTTCTTTCTTTTCGACAGCAAAACAACAACACCCATACACTCACAAAAACCAATTCAAAACATTAGAACAGCAACTAATCTCTTATAATTCTCAAAATACACAAACAACGGTTCGCTCAAACAAAAAACACACACTCACACAGGAAAGAGAAAGACTTTCTTTGTGCTGAAAGAAATTCTAGGTCTCCTACTCGTGCTAAACCGAATACAACCAGTTTTTGATCTTTGTTTTGTTTGGGCTGGCTTGTTATTGTTTATCTTTCTCTTGCTGTGTCTCTTTCCAATTATGTTTTGAACTTTCTTCGTTGTCGCTGATGGTCTGGCAAACACGTTTTTGTGTTTGTGTCTGTGTGTTTTTTTTATGTCTTCTTTTTTATGAATGAATCGTGTTGGTTTGGAGAAAGTTATGTAATCCTCGATTTAAGCCGGCAACTGAATGAGAGAGTTTCTGTTGCTGATTATGCTTTGCTGCTTTCTTCTTGTGTCTGTGTTAGGTGGGGGGAGCGGTTGGGTAGGAGTGTAGATGTGCCTGACTTTGAGCTCGAGTTTGCTTGAAAAAGAAAGTACTTTTTTGTTGTTGTTGCATGTGTTGGATTGTGTGCGTAGAATAACTAATATAGAGAGTAAAAGTTAGAAAAGTGATCTTGTGCGATTGAATTTTGTTTATCTGAGAATTATCAGACAAATTAAAGGTGCGCTCTAATGGAAATCAGCGGATTGCGAGGAGGCTAATGATGATGATTGAACTGTCATCAGAAAACGACTTGCGACGCCTTCCCTCGGTATGGTCTATGATAATAGAGTGTACCGTGTCCTGGCGGACACCTCTCTTAAGCGGACACTTTTTTCAGGACCATTCAGCCAACGAGCGATTCACTAATCGGACGAACATTTCTGTTACTGAAAAAAAAAATAATGAAAAAATCAGACAAACATTTCTATTTTTGAAAAAAAAAAAAAATTAAAAAAAAATATGTAGTACAGTGTACTCTTTCCATTGCTCGTCGGTCCTCTTGTGTTTTTCTCTCATAAGCGGACACCTCTCATATGAGGACAAAATTCTCAGTGCCTTGGGTGTCCGCTTATGAGAGAAGTACACAAGAGGACTGAAGCGGAATGGAAAGACTACACTGTACTACATATTTTTTTTAATTTTTTTTTTTTTCAAAAAATAGAAATAGAAATCGCTCGTTGGCCTTAAAGTTGGTCCGCCGGGTTGAAAACTTTTCATTCTTCCATTTCAATTTCAATTAATTTGTTTTACTTTCTAAAAATTGCCTTTAACTAATCCGCATTTTCTTTTGACTTTGCAGAATTTGATGGCACCACTGTGCTGTGCCGTGTGTGCGGTGACAAGGCTTCTGGGTTTCATTATGGTGTCCACTCCTGTGAAGGCTGCAAGGTAAGTGATCTTTTTTAGTTTAACTCCT
This sequence comes from Hydrotaea cyrtoneurina, assembly GCA_958296145.1. Lineage (NCBI taxonomy): Eukaryota > Metazoa > Arthropoda > Insecta > Diptera > Muscidae > Hydrotaea > Hydrotaea cyrtoneurina. The sequence goes on from OY282515.1 coordinate 80,578,810, forward strand.
TGTTGTCGTTTGGTGAGGATCGGCCAAGCAACAACAACAAATATTCTAAATTAAGACGAAGGTTTTTTTTTTGAAAAAAAAAAAAACCTTTTGGTAAATTTGACATTGAACAGGGAGGCCAGGTTCATTTGCCCTGTTTTTTTCTTAGGTTTTTTGCACAGAGGCTTCCCCCGTTGGTAAAGCTCATGCCAACGACACCGGCACTCACACTAAGGCTCTACTCTTGCATGTGGAGTATATTTTTAACTCCTGCTTTGTGTGTGTGTGTGTGATGACTGGGCACGAAAGGCGAAGACGACGACGACAACGATGATGTGTGGCAGCCAAGAAAGAAACGCGCGTGTACTGTCGTCGTCGTCTTAAAGGCAACCTTGAAAAAGTAGTTTGCCCTATTCCCTTATATATGGGAGGACTTTGTTTTTATATTTATTCGCATTGTTGTTATTTTGCCTTTTCATATACACACACACACACATAAACCGGCATGTGTCTACTACACACACTCTCACACACACACATACATTGTATGTGCTAAAGTTTTTGCCCTAAGTAAATGTCTCAATGACGTCCTTGATTTAGGTTAAATCACCATACACACTTCTCATTGCCCCTGTACTCACTGGGTGATCCTCTCTCGCACTTACGCTCACTCGTACGATGATACTCATAAACTGCGTCATGATCTGTTTTTTGTGAACATTCCGGGTATTTTGTTTTAATCACGACATTCTTTGGCCCTAGCAGACAATCAGAGAACCGAACCGAACCGCACCGCACCGAACCCTTCATGCTGAATGTTTCGCATTCGTTGTCGTCTGTGCTCAACAGATTAAATTGATTATTACAAGTGAAACCACCCTACCTACTGCCATTGTGAGATTTATCATCAGGGCCGCCGAACACCTTGATTGTGTTCAACAATAAGAGCAAAAAAAAAAAAACTACAGCACGATCCTCGGGCCAATGCGCTTGTGTATGCAGACCTTCAAATAAATATCAGCATGTGCGTGGTTATTATTTGAAGTTCAAGGTTATCAAACTTTTTTTTGTTTTGTCCTCTTTCAGGCAGCAACAGCCGCTGCGGCGGACTTGTACGTTCTTTTATTGTTTTTGTCAGCACTCTTTTGTTTCAATACATTTAACCAAAAAAAAAAAAAAAAAAAAAAAAAAAAAAAAAAAAAAAGAGAACAAAAACCCAGAACAAGTTCGTCAGCTTTAGCGGTTAGTTACTATTACGCCAAATCAAACTCTATTGTGCCCAAAAAACGAACTCTTCACTTACGTGCGTGCGTGCGTCTCAACGGTACGCGTCATAGTAATTATGCGTATGAGCGTCGTCGATGCCATTGTGTGTTGTGCTATAATTCTCGACTTTGTATAGAGCATTCAATCAGGAAACTTGATTTTATTTGCTGTAGTGTATGAAAAGATTCTGTAGACGAGTACGTATGTTTGTATTTATGTATGTATATTAGTGTGTGTGTGTGCCTTTGTTGTTGGCGGTGTTCTTTCCAAAATGGCCTTCACTAAATATATTGACCTTTAGCAGTTCACAGTTGCTGAAGCGTTTGCGAGTGTGCGCTTGCTGTGTTTCTTTTTTTTCCCCCGGTCGTCTTCTTTGGCTTAACTATGGAATGGTTTGCATTAACTTTTCGCCCATAAGAGAGTCCAACCAGAAAAGAACTGGTTAAGTGATTCTAATTGGATTGGAAACGAATTCAGCTAATTTCACAATTTTTATTATTCCTTGGTCATTTAAATGCCCAGGATTAACTTCTTAAGAATGAGACGACAAGGAAGCCAAATGTCGAAGTGAAAGCAATCACAATAAACAGCTGATCGGTTTTGACGGTTGTCTCTCTCTAACACATGCAACATGCAATCCCCAACTCAAACAGGCGATTCGTCAACCGTCAAGGACAAGGACTATTTGGTTGTTTAGAGTGGGTCAGGACCATGGCTTAAAAGGGGCTCAGCATTTCTTCAGAAACTAAAATGATTAATTAGCGCTACCTTAATAATGCCCTAACTCTTGAGAAAAACAGTTGTACAGGGAAAAAGGAAAAAGCGTAATAACACTAGAAAAAATATACAGTGTACTCTCTACTTGCGGAAACCTCTCTCTTAAGCGGACACCTCTCATAGACGGAGACTTTTTACAGTATCATTCGGCTTCAGTCCTCTTGTGTACTTCTCTCATAAGCGGACACAATTCTCAGTCCCTTAGGTGTCCGCTTATGAGAGAGTACACTGTACAGAGAAAAAAGTGTCCGTTTATGAGAGAGTACACTGTTCACTACAAAAGTCAACATAAGTTAGAGATTTATAACTTTTTCGTGAGCAAGAAAATATGAAATAAATGAGCGACCAACAAAAGTGACACAACTCAAAATTTTTAAATTTTGAGTTTTTCTCTTAATATTGTGCGGAATGTGTCTACCAAAAAAAAACAAAAGATCAAATCATGTTCTTCAGGATTTTCTAACAAAATGGTCATTACATTATTTAAAAAAAAAACAGTTTTTCACATTTTCTGAAAAAACCGAAAATTTTGTGTTCTGTCACCTTTGCAGTGGGTGTGCAATATCGCTCATTTACTTCCATATGGCGTCACAATTCAAAATCGACTTTTTATTTTCTTGCTGACGAAAAAGTTATAAATCTCTAATTTATGTTGACTTTTGTTCTCCAGTGTATTTTTGTTCGTGGTAACCTAGGGATTTCATCTATATTTGCTAAGCATTTAACGGCTCTCTTGAAAAGCGGTGATTTGAGTTATGACACTCTTGAAGTAAATGAGCGATATGTACGGAGTTACACTGACATTGTCAATGAACGTTTTTATTTTATGAAAATTAAGCGAGGAATTCGTTTTTATTTAATTTAATTTTCATTTCTATTTTTTCTTTTAGTAATTATGAAAAGTTTTTTTCTTTCAAAATAGTGTGTGTGTGTGTGAGTTTGGACTTTTTTTTTTGCTTATTTTCCATCAATTTTCAATTGAATGTGAATCGAAAAATAATGAGTTGGGGCCTTTTTTATATGAGGGACAATTTATTAAATTTTTGTGAATAATGAGTTGGTGCCTTTTTTATATGAGGGACAATTTATAAAATCTTTCGGAATAATGAGTTGGGTCCTTTTTTATATGAGGGACAATTTATTAAATTTTTCTGAATAATGAGTTGGGGCCTTTTTTATATGAGGGACAATTTATTAAATTTTTCGCCTCCCCAGCTATCTTCTGAATAATGAGTTGGGGCCCTTTTTATGTTAAGGTAAATTTATTAAACTTTTCGCCTGCCCTGCTATCTTCGGAGAAGTGGGTTGGGGCCCTTTTTATGTTACGGTAAATTTATTAACTGTTTCGCCTCACCTACAATCTTCTCTAACACTTATACCCTTATTCATAAAAATTTGAAAATTCTTTTTGTATTTTCATACATTTTTCCTTAACAAAGGTTTGTAAAGCTGTTTAAATTTTCTATGAATAAGGGGGATATGATATGGAGTTGCTGATATTGATTAGTTATTCAATTTGACTTTTCCCATCTACTTTTCCTACCCCAAGTATTAGCCAGTATTAGAATTAACTATGGGTATCTTTAGTTAATTCTCTCCTCCCCCCCCACTGGTTTGTCATCATCACATTGCCGTATCCTAACATTCGTTAGAGTTTTGTAATGACAATGGCCATTATTTTTGTTTTCTCTAGTCCTGCTTTAACATCACATTCTTCATCATCAACTTGCTCTATCATCGTTTTGTGTAGCGTCTCTTGTTTATAAGAATTTTTCCATTAATGTTTTGTTTGGTTTTTCTATTTTTTTCTTCTTGTACTTCCTCTTTCTAATTCTAATGGTTTCGAGTGTATGTGTGTGTTTTAGATGATACCACCACCATTAGCCATCGTACGTGTTCCTGGTCTTTACCTTCCTTGTTTTCTTAAGCATTTTCGGGCTCCAGCACCATCCGACCATCAGCACCGAAAACCTCTTGTTCGTAATACTCACGCACAGCGACCACAGTATGTGTGTTAAATGTTCTGATTGTTGTTATGTTAGTAGTTTTCTTGTTATTATTATTTGTTTTTCCCCTCCCGCCCCTTTGGTTGTTTTGGTTTTTTTCTGGTGTTGTGCTGTTTTGAACAGAGAACTCCAGCCGCAACACTAGCGCTCTGTCAGCATACCCAACATAAGCAAAAAGTAAACGAAAAAAAAAACAGCAACAACTCAAGACTTATTCAGCCATACTCACTCACTACACACACCAACCATAACATACCATGCCACCAATACTCTACTGAACGACGGCAGCAGCAGCAGCAGCAACAACATCGGTAATTGACCAGACCCACGGTGTGAATGAACTCGTTCAATGTCAACGCGTAGTAGTTTTTTTTTTTGTGTGTGTGTGTTATTGTTTGCCTCTTCTTCTTTTTCCACTACCGACTATTCTTCATTGGCACAAACTCATGCACACACTCGCCCATAGAGCACTATTTCTGCTGTATGTGAGCGAGAGCGAGTTTTATCATCACAGAGAGTAACTTCCACACAGGGAGATAGAGAGAGAGCGAGACATTTTTTTTTGCATGAATTTTAGTGTGGGACTGACTCGTTTTTTTTTTATTATTAATTTTACTTCCTTCTTCTTTCTATGGTGAGAGAAATGTGGGGGTTATGCGTGTGTGTGTGCGTGTGATTATTGTTGAATGGTGGGGGGATTTTTTTCTCAGTGCTGTTCTGCTGTCGGGTTGTTGTTGTCATTGTGTGTGCTACGGCGAGAATTTATGGCGGTGACTGTTGTGTTGCTGCTGTTGTTTTTGTTCTTAGTATATATGACAAATTATGGGGAAGTAATTTTTCAATATGTTTTGTAATTGTTGCCATCATAATTTCTATTATTATATATTAATATTATTAATATTTAAAAAATGTGTTATTATTTAAAAAAAAAAAACACTCAGTCAGATGAAAAATGATTTGTGGTAAAGATGTGACATCGGTTTTCAGAGAATGCGAAGTTTACGAAATGGATTAAACACAATAAAAACCGCTGGCATCAGCGGAGGAGGTTTTGTATGGCCAGAGTTGTTGGCAACTTGAAAAAAAAAAAAGAAAAAATCAATTTACAATCGAAGTCACGATGTCAACGTTCGCTTTTTAGGCGGCCAACAGCTGTTTATGGGCTTCAAAATCAGCTGTTTGTCGCTTAGAAAGCATGCGAACACTGTTGTTCGACATCGTGTCTTAGGCTGTTTGTGTTTCCCCACACTGAGACTATCAACTCAGTTTGTGTTTAACAGTAACCGTTTAGAAATTATCAGCATATGAGAGAACTAAACAAGCGTACTGAAGCGGATTGGTACTGAAAAAAGTATCCCCTCAAGAGGGGTGTCCGCAAGCAGCGAGTACACTGTATTCGTTTTAATAATTCTAAACATAAATTCACTCCAATTGTGTTTAATCTTAGAGGAAATTTGTGCATGGAAAATATGCATAAGGAAGATTTACTTGTTCAAAAGTTAGTTGACCAGACTGACTAGCAACTAGAGAGTGTGGGTTTACATTAGCTTAATGATTTTTGGGTGTTTTAGAAACAAATCTCCTTGTAAAGCTTTCCTAGACTTGTTTTTCAATAGAAAACTTGATAGCTGTCCATCTTTAGGTTTGTCCCAGTGTTAATTGGGCTATTTTTCCAATGGATCAGTTATTTTGAGGCCATTTGTCTTTCGAAAACAAATTTTTACACGGCGTCTGCCTTTGACAAATTACACGCCTTTTTCCTTATCAGAAATGTTGTCCTAGGATATCTGGGAACAATTCTCCCAATAATGTTCTAATAAAACTATGATTATTCCGATGTCTTAATTATAACATATTTCCGTTATATAAACATAAAATAAACTATAGACCAATTAAATGAAAAATTTCCAAAAAAAAAAAACCAAAAACACTTCACACAAAACCCTTTAGAACTCACTAGAATACAACTACAAGAAAAAGAAAAAACCCTGTGGACAAATTGCCTTTGATGTGTTTATTTTCCGGAGTTTTCCCTCGACGATGCACATACACTCACAAAACTATGTCAAGCATTGTTAGACCGGGGAAGTGTGGGACATTGCAAGCAAAGAGCAGATAAAAGGTGAATGACCGAAAATGCACTTGAAACTCAAGTGAATGTGAAAAAGGGACCAACACATCACATCACTCTCAACAGTTTTAGGGGATGGCGTACACAGGCCAACCCAACAATCCCACAGCGTTTGCCAATTGTCAGATAGAAAAAAGTCCATAGAATGTCGAATGTGGTGAGCAGAGAGAGTGAGAGAGTGTTTTTTTTTCTGTTGTATTGTTCCACTGGGAAAACTTTCCTTACGCGAACAGATAAATCCATCCATCTTTTCATTCTACTTCTTGTTTTGCTGTGGCATTTCATTCCTATTACACCGACTGAGTGACTGGCTGGCTGGCTGGCGAGGGAGTTCAATGCACTGTGCAATTTAGGTCAACAACCTTAAGCAGGCATGCTCTATTTAGGCTAAGACCAGGCAGGCAGGGATGAAGACACACCACAGCCAGCCCGCAGCAAACAGCAAATACCCTGCAACACAACACAACACCCATACATTGGCAGATTTGCACTCACTCCATGCCGCGGCATGCACTCTTTCAACGCTCACGCACATGTGTGCTGAGCGAATGCAGGCGCACCAACAAAATTGCCATACACACAACACACACTGCAGTCACGGCGACCGCATAAATGTTTGCCATAAGAAAGCAGAGAGTAGAGCAAATTAAATGGAAATGATGGTGAGAGAGAGAGAGAGGTAAAAGACAGAGCGCGAGTATCTATGTTATCTGTGAGATAACCATAGTTCGTTTGGTTAATTCTTTTTCTTTTGTAGACATTTCTAAAGCCTACTTTTAGTTGCTACATTTTTCCAAAAGCTTCCTAGAAGTATACTACAGATCTTGGCCTAACACAAAAAGATATATTTTTTTTGAGTGAATAAAATGGAATTTTGTATATGAATTATACTTTTTTGTATGTTTATAGTTAAAGCTTTTTCTTCTCGCAATCTTTCGATTAATGAATGACGTAAATTGGTGGCTGATCGTTGGAAAGCTTTTGCTCTGCACCTATCACTATTTCGTTTATAAAGTTTACTTTTTGTTAAGCTTTTGTTTAAATTAAAGCAAAGGCAGAAATAGCAACAAAATGTATAAATGTAATGGCAACAACATCGAAAACGGCAGCAGCAGCAGCGGCAGCAACACTAAAAGTAATTGACAAGTACGAAGTTGATTGTATTCTATGTAGGTTGAGGTAAATTATACATTTTTTTGTTGTTGTTGCTGTTGTTGATTTATCAAAAAGAAGGAAAAAAAATAGAAAAATAGATAGATAGACGGACAGAATAAATACAATTTTAAAATTGTTCAGCAACATTTCATCATGTGAAATGAAGGATTCGGTTCGCTCCCCCCTTCCCCCACCCAAGAAAATAGTAGAAAAGAATTTCATATTGATATTTTTGAAATTAATCAGCGAATCTTGGTCGTTAATTAATTGGAGAACAAATGGAAATAGTTTAGTAAAATATTTTTTTCAGTAATTCTAATTTTTATTTTCGTTGCTGCAATTTGTTTGCATTTTTTTCCTCCTAGAAATCACAATCCTGACCGAAGGAGAGTATGTGAGGGGTTGGGGAATGTTTTCTATGGTCATACCAGTTCTTTAGTCATCAAGTGGAGACATGGAACTCAAAACACTGTGAAAGTGTTTGAATACACTGTACTCTCTCCTTGCGGACACCTCTGATAAACGTACAAAGTTCTCAATCCCTTAGGTGTCCGCTTATGAGAGAGTACACTGTTTTTTCCTTTTTTTGGATTTCGACTTGTGCTGTTTCCTTAATATGAAATACCAATTCGTTGGATCACAACCGAGTTTCATTCCAGTACCAATCCGCTTCAGTCCTCTTGTGTACTTCTCTCATAAGCGGACAAAATTCTCAGTCCCTTAGGTGTCCGCTTATGAGAGAGTACACTTTATATACATTTTCTGGATTTCGACATGTGATGTTTCCTTAATATAAAATACCAATCATAACCGTTGGATCACAACCGACTTTCATTCCCCACTAATAAATTTTTTTTTATTATTCATTATTTATAAAGTCTACTTTGTTTTCTCTGAATTTTGAAATTTCCACACGATTTCAATGTGTTTCTACCGCTTCTTTCACTTTTTTTTATTGTTTCTAGCAGTTGATAGAACATTTGCAATGATCTGCCAAACGAAATGAGCATTTTTCACTAATAACGACTTTTTTCGTTATTGCGATTTTTTGCCCTTTTCTTAACATCTCAGTCTCACATAAGCTGAAAATAATAAAATCAATTTTTTCCCGGTTGTTTTGAAAATTTCCTATAACGTTTCTGGGCGTTATGGGTGTTTTAGTCGAGTTTTTCTTCAATATTTGAGGTTAGCTCTGGGGTAAATTATATATGTAGGTTGGATTAAATTGAATTTTTTTTATTGTGTAGAAAAGAAAATTAAAAATATTTTTTATTAAATTATGAAATATTAACCATAACGTTAATATGTTGTTGTCAGTTTTTAGTGCTTGCATTCTTTTTAGGGATCCAAAAGTCATGTGCCGTGATTTTTAGCTGCAAAAGGGCAATTTTGTCTAATAACGACTTTTTTCGTTATTATGTTTTTTTGCCATTTTCTTCAATTATATAGACTGTGTCAGCTGAAAATTCATATATCGATGTTTTTCTTTGTGTTTGAGAATTTTTCTTATAACGTTTTCTGGCGTTATGGGAGATTTTGTGGGAATTTCGGAATATTTTTGGCCATAGAGCTATTATATTTTTTTAATTATTATATATTTAATTATATATATGTTTTAATTATATTTATTTTAATTATATTTGCATTAATTTTAGGTGCCTAATATTCATGTAGGCTTTAGTTCTATTCTAATTGCTTGAAGTTTTCCATTTGATTTCATTCGACTGTGTGTGTGTGTGTGTGTGTGTGTGTGTGTGAATGTGTTTTGTGATTAATTTCAAGGTAAACAATTTGAAATTTTCGTATCGAATACATTTGGCTTGTTGCAATTTGTTTATAATTTGAAAGAAGAAAAAAACCACCCAAAATTGTTGCACTCGCCACAGATAGATACATATGTATGGAGAAGCATAACAGCAACCACCATCCATCTTGGCGATTAACAACATCACACACAAAAAAAAAAAAAAAAACAAGAAACTCTATGAGCAGTTTTTTTTTTTCGATTTTACTAATATTTGTTTAACAATCACCTTTAATTTGAACAATAACAAATCTATTATAATTCTCAAAAAAAAAAAACCTAAACACACACACAATGAAAATACAAAAACGTTTAATGTATTACTACGACTAGAAAATGCTGCTGCATTTAAGGCAGACTGGGCTGCTGCTGCGGCTGGTGGTGTTGGTGATGTTTGCTGCTGCTACTGCCTGCCACACTAATGTTGTGTTGCTCCAAATCTGGGGCGAGGGCATAGTGCAATGAACTAACCTACTGCAAAATCTATTGAATTCAATTGAGCAGTCGTCGTCTTGTGCTGTTCATTGTATGAATGTCGGTATGTCTGTCTGTCTGTTTGTATGTACAACAGCCATTCACTTATGTTTTAGAAACAGCAGCAACAAAATTAAAGCACAGCCAGCCACCAGCTGCTGGCAGCCCGACGGCCTGCCTGCCACAGCCTGTAGTACTGGTACTCGTGTATCTGAACTAAGAGCTCTGCTTAAAATAAATACAAATATGAACATACTGCAAGCATATTGTAGAGTACAATCTCAACCGAAAACTGATAAAAACAACCAGAGCTACGAGTGTAATTCACCATAATTTGTTCGCCTTGGCGAAACAGTAGCACACACATGTACAAATATTACAATCACAACAACAGCAAGCATGCCAGTAAATATGCAATTACATAGATACCCATATACGCACACACACACACACATACATATGCACCTCCAACCCCTGATAATGCAAAAACAAACAAAAACTGAGCTAGCGAGAGATTGACATGACCCACATTCTGGTCAGTCACCTTTTTGGCACACACACATCAGCACTCTTCGTCGTAGGGTGGTTGTCTCTGCTGGCAACCACCACCCCCACTTGCAGTCCACACCGCTCCGCCAGCTAGTGAGAGTGCCAACATGGAGAAAGACCTCCAAGAGAGATGGGAAAATGTAACAAATGGAAACACTTTTTTTTTCTCGTTCCTTTCGTCTTGCGGAGTCACTAGAATATGCCCTGACAGGGTGGTGATGGTTAGAGGGTGGGCGGAACATGTGAAAGTACGCTCAGCCATATTTGTGTTGCAAGAATTTCGTTCATCGGTTCGTTGGCCTTTTTGCCTGCCTGCCTGTTTTTTTTTTTGGGTGAGGGTCATATTTGCTTTTGACAGTTTTCGGTGCAAGATGATGTGCGCTTGTATAACATCTTAAGATTTTGCTCGTAGGAGGATTTAAGTTTAATGTTACAAAATGTCCCCCCCAAAAAAAAAAAAACATGCAATGCGGGGCAAAAAGGGCATTGCAAGGGCAAAGTTTCCCAAAAAAAAAAAATATATGTGGCACTTTTGCCAGAAGCCGGATTTCAGTTGGAAGTTAAAAAAAGTCTTGGCAGAAAAAAATTATAAACCCTTTTGTGTTCAATGCGGGGGAGAAAAGACATTTTTCGGGCAAAAATATTTGCCCCGTTTGGGTTGTCATTAGGTTTTTTTTATTAACAGTTTCACAGAAAAAAAAGTAAATATTTCCTTTTAAACCTCCAGCCTTTTCATTTCCCACGAACAATAAAACACTCTGAAAACTAAATGTTCTCCATTTTTCATATAACGACTTTTTACGTTGTTGAGAATTTTTGTTTCTTCTATTTCAAAAATTAATTCTGTGAAATTTCGAAAATTCGATATTTTTTTGTAACCTCCGTTATTTAAGTAACTGGGGATTTATTTTGGATATTGTTTGGGCTTTCAAAAATAAATCCTGTGAAATTTCGAAAATTCGGTATTTTTTTTTGTAAAATTGTCCCATAACCTCTTTTGGCGTTATTTAATTAACTGGGGGATTTCTGTTGGATTTGAAGTTTTTTACTTATTTTACACTAAATCATGATTTTGAAACGCCTCCTTTGGCTTTATTTAAGTAACTGGGGATTTATGTTGGATTTTTTTTTTTTGGGCTTTCAAAAATTAATTCTGTGAAATTTCAAAATTTGGTACTTTTTTGTAAAATTGTCCCATAACCTCCTTTGGCGTTATTTAAGTAACTGGGGGAATTTCTGTTGGATTTTAATTTTTTTTTTTACTTATTTTACACTAAATTAATTTTTTTTTTGGATTTTTTTTTTGGGCTTTCAAAAATGAATCCTGTGAAATTTCGAAAATTCGGTACTGTTTTGTAAAATTTTCCCATTTCTGTTGGATTTTAAGTTTTTTTTTTTATTTTTTTTACTTATTTAAATTATGATTTTGAAGGGGGAATAACATTAAAATCATATAACGAGTTTTTACGTTATTAGTTTTTCTCACTTTTTAGACTTAAATACCAATGGAAATATATACAATTGAACTATTTACCCTTTTACAAAAAAACTTTAGGGTATTTTGTTAAATTTTGCCCATCACTTTTTTGGGCGTTATTCACATAATTCCAGATTTTTTTTGGGTTTTCTGTCGTTTTTCGTCAATTTTCTATTAAACCAATTAGTTTTATTGCTTTTGAAGTGAGTATAGCCAACCAAAACATATAACGACTTTTTGCGTTATTAGCTTTTTGTGGTAGTTAGCCAACTTTTGAATTACTTTTCCACGAAATTTATTACTTTTGTTGGTTTTCGCAGTGTAAGAAGCCTAAAAATCATATAACGAATGTTTTTTTTCCGATAACGCCGATTGACGTTATTTAATAATTAACGATTGATTTGAGTTTCTTACTTATTTTACACTAAATCAATTGTTGTTAGGGTTTGTGCAAAGTGCAAATAATGGCATTAATCATATAACGAGTTCTTGCGTTATTAGCTTTTCTCTTAGTTATTGTGTTTTTTTTACTTATTTTTACCCTTAATCGATTACTTATATTGACTCAAAAAGTTCAAATAACATAAAAATCATATAACGAGTTTTTACGTTATTAGCTGTTATTTTAGTTATCGTGCTATTTACTTATTTTTACCCTTAATCGATTAATTTTACTGACTGTAAAGTCAAAATAACATAAAAATCATATAACGAGTTTTTACGTTATTAGCTTTTCTTTTATTTTGTCGTGCTATTTACTTATTTTTACCCTTAAACGTTTACTTTTATTGACTATGAAGTAAAAATAACGTAAACAAGCATATAACGAGTTTTTACGTTATTAGCTGTTATTTTATTTTGTCGTGCTATTTACTTAGTTTTACCCTTAAACATTTACTTTTATTGTCTATGAAGTAAAAATAATGTAAAAAAAACATATAACGAGTTTTTACGTTATTAGCTGTTCTTTTAGTTATTGTGTTTTTTTACTTATTTTTACCCTTAATCGACTACTTTTGCTGGCTGGGAAGTCAAAATACCATAAAAATCATATAACGAGTTTTTACGTTATTCGATTTTTGTGCATTTTCCTGGTTTCTCGAACAGCCACAACTATACGAACCTATAATTTGACAGTTTTCTGTGTGATCTTATTAGATTTCTTACATGTGATAGTGGATTTATGGGAAATTTTTTGGAGGTATTTTTTTTTTTTTTTTAGTAATTTATACCCCCTAGCCTTACTTTAAGCCTCAAACATTGATCCATATGGGAAAGTGTAGTAGTTCCTCTTCGATTTAATTACCTTCCTTCTGTGGAATTGGTCAATTATTTATTGAGTAACTTTATGTGGGTGTTGATAATGCTTGCGTGGCTTCGCTTGATTTTATTATTTATAGAATTTGTAAGTTGGAGAATTCCAATTTAAAATGTTTGTTTGCCATTTGTTTGCTGCTCCTTTTTGGCCTATTGGACAAATTCCCTGTTTTCTCATCTACTTGCATTCGCACAAAAAAAAAGTGGCGTTTTTCTTCATTTTTCTTTTTTTTGCGCGCTAGAACTATTTGTTGTGCTTGCCACCACCAGTGTGTGTTTACATGTCAACGACCCAAGCGAGGCAGCAATGAAAGTACCGTAGCTCTCTGCTGCTGCTGATGGCTGACAGCCATAATATGTGTATGCTGTGTGTTTGTGCCTGGCAGCGTTTGGCAAAGTGCAATGACTTTCGTTATGCCTTCTTTTATGTGTGGCATGGCATGTACTCGATGGCCATGTGTACGCTCTTCTCTGCCTGCCACTCATTTCATTGTTGTTGTTGTTGTTTGTTTGTTGGTTTGTTTGTTTTGCGAGTGCTACTACAATCAACTATTACTACTACGCGAACGGCTCGTACTAGCACAGCAGCAGCAGCAACAAAAATATGCAATTGTAGTAAAACTGAAATGAGTTGCTTGGAATTGCACCAGAGACAGAGAGCGCAAGAGAGCGGCAGTAGCATAAAATTCATTAAATTGAGAGAGAGAGAGAGCGATTTAATGAGAGCTCTGTTTAGAGAGCACTGGGAACACTTGTGGCAACACAAATACGAAACAGAACAGGAAGATGTGTCTTCTAACGTCATCGTTCTATCTATTTAGCCCGACCATGCCACATGCAACATAGAAAACCACCAACCATCCAGCCAGCCAGCCTGCCAACGTGCAACGTGCCCGTCAGTCAACCAGCCCGCCTGTTGGTTGTTCCACCCCTTCTCCCCCGCACCGAAGTACAACTCGCACTCCTCGTTTTGTCGTCATCGTTGTTGTCGTATCTCTGCTATCTCTTCGCACAAAGTTCATTCACTTCTTTCGTACTACAAACTAGCAACAACAAAATGCAATGCATTTCTCTCTCTTAGATAGTGTTGTTGCTGTTTGCGAAAAACCAGCCAACAACATTCTATGAACTCCTCATTTTTTTGTTCCTTTGCTTTTATAAGGTTATTGGCTTCTTTAACTTGATTGAATGCCACCGTTGATGATGTTTGTTGTTCTTGTTGCCACACGTAACTTCTTAAGTGCCAAAGCACTTTTTCTTTATCTCATAACAACTTGGAGTAGTTCTAGCATTTAAACCAGCAGGCACCATATAGATCTGGTCTGTTAGCTGGCCGGGAAGAGGTGTTGGCCTATACAGAAAACTTGTTTCACCATCGCCGGGTTCGAACGTCATCATCGGTAATTTCATAACGTCATTGTATAATCATAGAACACCAGCAAACAAGAAAATCATATGTTGCTAATAATTCTAATAAGAAACTTTCCTCGCCTTTCTGTGTAGTGGTGGCATCTAAAAATATCTCTTCTCTGTTCCCCAGAGCTGCGGCTGGGCAATTATAGCGGAGATCAATGACATGGCCGAGAGTAAAAGGCAAATAGTCACAGCGATTGGAGAAGTAAAGCTTTAACTAACAATTGTAGTGTGACTAAAAGCCAAGGGAAGAAATGCAAATACTTGCACATGGAAGGTCCTCTACACGAGGTTGTAATTAATCCATGGTTTCTTAAAACTTCGTCCTCTAAATGAATGATTTGTTTACATTTATCGAATAATCAGTCAATTGCCCACAGCTGAGAGATTAAAGTGTAGTTAATGTTTGGCTGAAACATTTTATTTTTAAAAATTAATGGAGGACCAGTGATGTATTATGCCGAAGACATAGTTTCTTGTCTGTTACATAGCCACACCAAAGTTCCTGTGATGGCTTTGTCTATTCTGAAAGCGCCATATACTAAGCCAAACATCAATTTGAAAGCTCGTTTGGGGGAAACCATGGCAATTTCTTACTTACCCGCAACAAGTGTGTTGTCTTTTTTTCTAAGACATGACATTTTTAGAAAGCTTTCGTAATAAAAAAAGCTTTCTGGCATTTTTTTGATTTTCGTAAAAAATTCGCAAAAGCTTCTTGAAAGCTGCGTGCTCTATAAAAAAACCACCGACACCCCTACCACTCTTCGTTATATAAAAGCTCGCTGAAAAGCTTGTTGTTGTATGATAAGTCATATCCTAAGAAACTCAATTTCAAAGTTCATTTATGGGAATCCATGGCATTTTGTGACATAGCCGCAACAAATGCTTTGTCTAAGCCAACCCATGAAACACTTAAAAAGCTTTCGTAATAAAAAAAAACACTTTTTTGATTTACGGAAAAAACCTTCGAAAGCTTGAGTAATAAAAAAAGCTTTCCGAATTCATTCAAAGATCCTCCACCGGTATTCACATCGCGTTTACCACCTATTTTGGTTTAGGGCAAAAGCTTTGTGAAAGCTCCGTGATCTATAAAATCCACCGGCCTCCATTTTCCAACTATTTTGATTTGCAGAACAATGTGACAAGGTTTCGTTATATAAAAACTCTGTGCTGTATGAAAATGCATATTCTAAGAAACTCAATTTGAAAGCTTGTTTACGGGAATCCAGCACAATTTGTCACTTAGCCACACTTGGAAAGCTTTCGTAATAAACAAGCTGTCTGACTCACGATATAAACCACTTTTTAGGATTTACGGGAAAAACTTCAAAAGCTTGTGTAATATAAAAGCTTTCTGAAAGCTGTGTGTTTTGCAAAATTCTAAGATCCTCCAGCGGTATTCATATTGCGTTTTCCAATCTATTTTGGTTTAGTGCAAAAATCCACCGGCCTCCCTATTTGGATTTACGGAAGAACTTGGGAAACTGTCGTTATATAAAAGCTCGGTGTTGTATGAAAAATAAATTAAAAAGCTCCTTAACCGAAATCAATAGCTTATTTGCAAACTATATTTTTGATTTATGTAGAAACTTTTGGAAGCTTGCTGAAAAGCTCCGAAATTCACATAAAAGAAAAAAACAATTTTAAAGCTTGACAAACGCTACCCATAACATTGTTCCGCCTATACCAAATGAAATGCCCACAGAGGGCAGCTTTGAATTTGTTCTAAATACAAAACCCTCCATCCCCCCCTCTTTACCACTAATGTCAGACAATAGATGGCGTTTCGTGTTTTATTTGTAACCCAAATTCAGTTTCACGAAATATTTTACAATTTGTTTTTCTGCTGTTCTGTGGAAAAATGTCAACATAAATTTCGATCACAATACAGAGCGACAGAACCTTTTTGGGGTTTCGTGAGTTCGGTTTTTTTTTTTTTTTTTTGAATAACACCTCTTTTTAACGCCTGTCATAACAATTTATTTCATATTAAACGAAACTTGAAATAGAATGTCATTTTGTGTTCAAGTCATGTGAAACAATTTTAACCTAAATTTTCCAAGAAATCGAGAAAAACGAAAAAAACACTAACGAAACACTCAGACATTCGCACACTCATACAGTCACAGTTTCAAACTCACAGAAAAAAAAAACAAAAAAAAAAAAAAGCACAAAGATGAAAAAAACGAAAGAACAAACGAGGCGAGTGAACGAACTATTACACCTCAGAAATCAGAAATCCTTCAGCATATCAGTGGCATTAGTACAACGATGATGATGATGATGATGATGTTGATGGTTGCCCCACACTGGGGCATGCCACCTTACATAGATGCCTGTGCGGTACTCGCTACTTCGTCAGATACAAAATGTGCAACAATATTGAAATTGTTTTCGCTACGTTTTTGCTGTTAAACTAGAGCTGCCTGTGTGTGTGTGTGTTTGTTACTTAAATGATAAACGAACAAAAAATGAAATAATAATAATGGATAGCCTTCAAAAAACTTCTTGTTAACTAGTACAATCACCTAAACTATAACTATATGTGCATATGGCAAGCCAGTCCGTCTGTCCATCCGCCCGTCTGTCTGTGAGCAACTGGCGACCGACTATGGCTGGCTGGCGGCTGCTGCTCTCGGCACAATCAATAACCTCAAGTTGCCTGCGTCTTCGACTCAGCACACCCCGAGCCCGTTGGGAAGCATACATTGCCACAAAAACGTGACTACCAACCTCTCTTGGAATGGGTGCGTCTGAGTGGCTAAACACAAGAAACAAAACAACAATAACAACAACAACAAAAACACAACATACAGATTGGTGTGCTTTAAGTTCGTTCGGTTGGGCTCTTGGCTTTGTAACAACAATCGAATTCAATACAAAAAAAACAACTGATTTCGAACAAATTGAATTTGAAAATCTTAGAAACGGCAGCAGCAGCAAAATTTGCATTTTTGACGGCACCAATACAAACATTTAGGAGCAAAAAACCAACCAACCAACTAACAACAACAACAAAGAACACATATATAATTTTTCGCATTCGTTACGTTTAGTTTCGAATTCATAGAATTTTCAAGCCCATACAAAACAGAAAAGCAAAAAAATACTCGCATACATTTCCACACACTTACGTGCAATCGCAAATGCTCTGAATGAACATGTGTGTATATGTTGATGAGAAGTCAACTACCGCAGAAATCATTCACCTCAAAAAAGTTCATAAACTTACACCGACCAACGATGACGACGTTGCCACGACGTCGTCTGCCACAACACCATCAGCAACAAGAGAACACAGCCACAAAAAAAAAAAAAAAAAAAAAACTAAAAAAAAGAAGAAAAAAAACGCTGGCCAAGGTATTGCAACGCAACGCATCGCCACGCAGCGTAATGCACATACGCCTGGCGTGGTAATTTCATTTGGAAATTCTAATTTCCAACTGGAGTTTGACGAAAAATTTGCACAAAAGTCCACTAACGCAAAATGAACAACAACTACAACAGAAAAAAAAGAAAGAAAGAAAGAACGTAAAGTTGAATGAATGAAATTGAATGAAATGCAGAAAAGGTCTCTAAAGTCACAACTAGGTTATCTTCGTCAACTATAACGATGTTCTAGTAAAACTGCAAGAATCTGTCAAAGCTGTCCCCCTTTCTATGGCAGGATGTCTGTAAGAAACGTCCCTGCGCCGCTGCTTGTATCATGTATCCCTAACATCTTAGATATAAATCCTTATAACTATAAATTTCCGTCAATATTTAAATTAACCGAAAAGATACAAAAGTCAACACTCAGTGTTGAAAAAAACATCGCCCATCTTTCATCTCCCTCGGTCGAGGGATATCATGACAACGAAGGCCATCTAGAGGTTTAAAGTTTAACGACTATTTGAACATCTTTGATGTGACACACATCTGCTATAGGACACGTAGTGACATCTAGATTTTGCAAACGAACTAACTACGACATCTGGAGATCGACTTTCGTAAATTTACTTTGTATTGTAATTAAATAAAATTAACAAAAATATTCAACAAAATAATTTCTGCTGAAAGCTCAACTTTTAATCCGTTTAAATGGGAAAAAACTAAGTCTTATGGGTGTGATTATTCGGGTTTCTTGTCTGATTTTAGTTTGTCGTGATCTGCATAATTTCTCTTGAAAGCTTTATGGTTTACTCGAAATGGAAAAAAGCTTGCTTTTCCTCTACATTTTTGCATTCAAACAAAATAGCATCTACTTTTTTTTAAACATTTTCCTTAGCATTTAATGTGAAAGCTCTACCTGAAAGCTCTACACGATTTGGAAGAAAGCTTTTATAATTATACTTTTTTTATTTTATAATTTTCCTCTGATCCATTTTTTTATATTTATCAAAAATTGTGTATCCATTTTCTGTAGCTTTTCAGCTGGAAGCTTTTAACTAATGTATACTAAAGGACAAAAAGCTTAGTCGTTCCCTTTTTTCAATCAACAAAATTTGACTTTGTATAACCCTCTGCCTTTGCTTTTAATGTGAAAGCTCAATATATATTTTTTGTTCATAAAAGCTCTATCCTTTACTTGAATTGGTAAAAGTCAATATATTTTTTTTTGTTTATAAAAGCTCTATCCTTTACTTGAATTGGTAAAAGTTATTTGTACTAATATAATTCATTTCTTTCTATTTATCGAAAATATCATCCACTTTTATCCGTTTTCTGTAGCTTTTCAGTTTAAAGCTTTATCTAAACTATGATATGCGACAAAAAGCTTTAAACGTCCTAATAGGGTGTTTTTCCTCTGTTTTTTTAATCACCCTTTGAATCCTTTTCCTTGGCATTTAATGTGAAAGCTCCAAATATTTTTGTTGATGAAAGCTCTACTCTTTACAGGAATTGGCAAAAGCTCTTTGTTCTATCTTCCATTTCATTGTATTTATCGACAATTTTCTGTAAATGTTTTATTAGTTTTCTGTAGCTTTTCAGCTGAAAGCTTTATCTAAACAACAAAAAGCTTTAATAGTCCTAATAGGTTGTTCTTCCTCTGTTTTTTTAATCATACAATATTGCACTTTTTTGAACCCTTTGCCTTGGTATTTAATGTGAAAGCTCAAAATATGTTTGTTAATGAAAGCTCTACTCTTTGCAGGAATTTGTAAAAGCTGTTTGTTTTATCTTCCACTTCATTGCATTTATCGACAATTTTCTGTAAATGTTTTATTAGTTTTCTGTAGCTTTTCAGCTGAAAGCTTTATCTAAACAACAAAAAGCTTTAATAGTCCTAATAGGGTGTTTTTCCTTTTATTTTCTGGTCATATGAAATTGCATCGTTTTGAGCGCTTTTCCTTGGCATTTAATGTGAAAGCTTTTTTTTGTTGATGAAATTTCTACCGTTTGCAAGAATTGGTAAAAGGACCATTTATTTTTTATTTCTCCAAAATATTCTCTACCTTTTTTATTCGTTTTATGTAGCTTGTCGAGTTATTGCCAAATCCTGTCTTTTAAGAAAAGTTTACATATAGGTGGCGCCTTCGCATTTAACTCAATTCTTTTTTGAGAATTTTTTTTAATTCTCAACCTCAGCATTGTTAGGCATGGTCAGCACCATGAGTTTTGAAACGCTTTCTATGCGTAACACAATGACCGCCCAATGAATGAATGACACGACGATGGTCAGAGTTTTTGAAAAATCAATCACGTTCTGTTGGTTTTTTTTTTTCGTTTTTGTTGCTTTGTCTAAAATAGAAAATGTTCGTGGAAAAGTTAACAACCAAAATAACACACACACACATAGAACAACAGCCAGCACATTGACCAGCAACAACAACCACAACAACACCAAGGCATACAACACATACGTTCTTAAACCAACCAAGAGTTCATTAAACTTTAACCAGCCACAAGCCAAGACCAGGCCAGGCCAGGCGGTTAAGAGGGAACGAAACAAAAACCCTAACCTAACGCACAAGCGATTGCGTTAAGCCGGGCTTGAGCTGAGCTAAGCTTCTACACAATTACACACACACATACGCCCAGACAGACACGCACACGTACACAATTGGTGTTTCAGTTTAGAATTGTTGCCTTGTGTGGCGGCTTATGTTATAAAAGCCACCGCGAACAAGGGGCTAAGGGGCAAGAAATAGCCATGAAGTTTTGGCTGTTTGTTGTCGTAGCGAATGGACGCAATGAAAACTGAAATAAAAACCGTTAACATGCTTGCTGCCGCTGACGAAGAGCAGGGCAAATGGGACAGCCATGCCAGCAGGAATCGAAGGAGAAGGCTTTCCCAACACAACAACGGTTAGAGGGTCTGCCAAAGAAATGCTCAACAAAAAAAAAAAAAGATCCATTTTACATACTTCTCTGTCGTATCATGGCCAAAATTACGTTTTTCGTTCGCTTCTTTTTACTGTTACAATAGGATTTTGCCATACACTTGCATAGTTATGCTCTGGCTCAGGCTCTGACTCTGGCTGTGGCAGTAAAACTATAAACTTGGTTTTTGTTGCTGCCACCGAGGCCTGTTGTCGGTGGCCTGCTGGCTTAACGTTACTGTTGCACTGTTGCATTTGCAGATTTACGACAATGTTACAGTCTCAACGCCAAGCCACAATTTACATTGTGGTCGCTGGGTACGGCTTGGGACGATCGCTGGTCGCTTACTCGATTTTGTATAACGTGTGCTGGGCTTTTATTTTTGCTAACTTGAGCTCGGTGTATGAGCTTGACTTGGCGGCAAACCAACTGTAAATATGCAATAAAAGAAATGTTGCATACCTACAGATATCTTTATGTCTGTATGTATGTAAGTAAGTGTGCATAAGGCAAATGACCGTTTGTTTGGGTATGGTTTTGGCTGTGGCCAGTTGGCTGGTTGAATGGACTGCCTATATTTCGATACGCATATTTTGATTTTGAAAATCAGCCAATAATCATAAAACAACCTTAGAGATACGAAGACAAATGTCGAGAGGCACACTGGTTTAGAAAAGACATTTTGAAATGTTGAATTTTTGTTTTCAGTTTTTTTTTTTTTTGCTTTGCTGTAAAGAATGCCTAAAACTTTTATAAAAGCCGACGAAGGTGTATGATTTTTTCAATTTTTATAATCAACGCAATGTAAGTAAGGTAAAAGATTCTAGTTGAAAGGTTTAGAGTTAATGTTATGGAAATTATTTGAAAAATAAAACATTTCAATTCGGTTTTATTGGCTTCACTGTAAAAAATATGTATAACTTTTGTAACACCCGACGAAGGTATATGTTTTTTTTATTTTTTACAATCTCAGCATTGTAAGTGAGATTAAAAATTTCAGTCTGAAGGGTTAGGTCTAATATTTTACAAATGATTTGAAAAATGGTAAAATTAGATTTTCAGTTTTGTTTCTTTTTTTTTTTTTGGCTTCACTGTAAAAAATGTCTATAACTTTTGTAACACCCGACGAAGGTATATGCTTTTTTTATTTTTAACAATCTCAGCATTGTAAATGAGATAAAAAATTTGAGTTTGAAGGGTTAGGTGTAATATTTTACAAAATATTTGAAAAATGGAAAAATTCGATTTTCAGTTTTGTTTCTTTTTTTTTTTTTGGGGGGGCTTCACAGTAAAAAAATGCCTGTAACTTTTGCCACATCCGATGAAGGTATATGACTTTTTCATTTTTTAAAATCTCAGCAATGCAAAAAAAATAAATAATTTTAGTTTGGAGGCTTGGGTTTAATATTTTACAAAAAAAATGAAAAATTAAAATTTTCAGTTTTTTTGTTTTGCTTCAAAATTTCAAATTTTTTTTTTTCAAAAATATTTGAAAGAAATTATTTTGTAAACAATTTGGTAAATCTGTTTTATTTCCTGGAGTTGTAAATTTTTTTTTTGTTGGCCCTTAACCACTGTACACCCCCCTTAGTTCGAGGACTCAAGTGTAGTAACTTGCGTGTACGTTCAAAAATGCCTTAACCAAGGAGGCGGAACACAATCCGAAAAAAAAGTAATGCATTCGTAATAAACTCGAACTAATAAATACCGCCGCCGCCGCCATCGTCGTTGTTGTCATCACCATCAACAACGACATCGCCTGTGAGGCATTTGTCGTCGTCGCCGTACATATTGTACGTCGCGTTGGCTGGCCGAATGTGTGAGTGAGCTTTAGCTGTATCACACCAAAGCTAATGCACCAACAACGAAAATACCCCGTTATTTACTGCATAATAATTACGCAACCAAATAAGTGTATAACAAATGCTTAACGCGCGCGCCGCAACCAAACTGCACATACCCCTGGGCCGGCGATTGCACGCCAACATTATTTAATACAGCCAGCTCGCCCGTATGCTTTTGATTTGATTGCCTCCAGATTCCCCCAGCCCCATAACATCAGTACGCACATAGCACGGTGAACCGAACTGACTTGACTATATGACTCAAAACAATATTTTAATGTGGCGACGATGGCGGTGGTTTTGTTTTTGTTTCTTGCCTTTTTCTTTTCAGTTCTTCAAACGTATGCTTTAGATCAAATTGAACGCTGAGAATGCTACTAAATCATTTCCGTCACAAATATTTAGAGGCACGGACTGTACAGCAGAAATTCCCGCCATTGCTTTTCGCTCAGTCACTCGGAGCATTAGACTTTGTCATGCTTCAGGAATTTGTATGGATTTCTTGTGCATAAAACTAATGACAATTGGGCAAATTGTGATTAATCATGGGTGAGATAAAAGGCGGGGGGGGGGGGGGGGTTGAGGGTGAATGTTGGCTGAAATCGCTTTATAGACGGAACTCTTTTATGTGTCTCTAATTATAGTTGTAGTCGAGACACATTTCCGGCTTCCGATATAGCAGAACACACTTTTGTGCCCTCTTCTACAGCAGAGACACATTTGTATCCCTCTCTATAGCAGAGAAACCTTTGTGTCCCCATCTACAAAAGAGACACATCTGAGCCTCTCGCCATAGCAGAGACACATTTGGGCTGCCCGCTCTAGCAGAGACACATTTGTGTCCCTCTGTATAGCAGAGACACATTTGTGTCCCTCTGTATAGCAGAGACACATTTGTGTCCCTCTGTATATCAGAGACACATTTGTGTCCCTCTGTATAGCAGAGACACATTTGTGTCCCTTACTATAGCAAGGACACTTTTGTGTCCCTTACTATAGCAAGGACACTTTTGTGTCCCTTACTATAGCAAGGACACTTTTGTGTCTCTTACTATAGCAAGGACACTTTTGTGTCCCTTACTATAGCAAGGACACTTTTGTGTCCCTTACTATAGCATTTGTGTCCCTCTCTCTAGCAGATACACATTTCTTCCCTCAATCTAGCTGAGACACATTGGTGTCCGTTCTTACAATCAGAGTCACATTTGAGTCCCCATCTACGGCAGAGTCACATCTGCGACTCCTGCTTTAGTAGAGACACATTTGAGACTCTCTCTGTATAGGAGAGAGTGAGCATGGACAAACACCTTGCAATATCATTTTAATAAATTAAATTTATTAAATGTTCTAGATTTGTTTCCGCAGGAAACCTTTTAATTATCCCCCCATGTACTGGTAATGTAAAACCTACGAATTATTAATGATTACAAATGATTTTACAAAGAAAAAAACTGTGCATTGGGAAGATTTTCAGGGAAGATGTCTTCCATCTTTTTAACCTACATTTTTTTTCTCTCTCTCTAGCTTGTTAAGAAAATATGCGAATACGGTGTTTGTCTTTTCCAACAGAAATAGAACAGAACAAGACAATTTGAATATTTTTCATTACGTTTGGCAAGATTACATTTGCCAAAAATAAAATTTAGAATGACAGAATGACGTTAAACCAAAAAAAAAAACAAAAACACGAACATAAGGAAAAAATATTTTTCTTGTAGTTTTGTTTTTTTTTTGCAAATTACTTTTAATTACCGCAACGGCATGTCTAGAAGGTGTGTTGAGGGGGCCAACAAAACCAAAAAAAAAAATAGCCCCTTTAAAGCCAAATGGCAAAGACACGCGGTAAGACATTGCGGGCGGGTGAGGACGTGTGGGCAAAAGAACTAATGATTGTAGGCCAGTGGAAATTTTTCTGCTGTGTTGTTGTTTTTGCATTTCGCATTTTGTTGTCAGAAAATTTATTTTTAAATAACATGCAGACGTTTGTAATGTATGCGCTCAACAACAACAACAAAAAACGAGGAAAAAAACACAAACAAAAGCAAAACAAAATATCCAAGTCGTCAGGCCAGGCCAGGCCATGCAGTGCCATAGCCGACTCTTTACAACCTACCTCACTAAATAATATATTTTAACCACAATGAGCGAAACGTTAAAGGCATTTATAAGACCATAAAGAGTCATGCTTCTTCTACACAGCCCAGAGCAAGTGCATGTGTGTGTGTGTGTGAACTTTTGTGCCCAAACGTCACGAATATCATTGAACAAAAAGGAAATGAAACACCATTACCAACCATCAACATCACCACCAACAGCCAACACTTGCTTGGGCCGTTGGCCCAAAAGTTCATTCATCAAACAACATTAACTCCTCTCTTTTCAACTTTGTCTAAAGTTTGAAGTTCTTTCAGGCCAAAATTAGAAACACCGCTCGGCTACTGTAAACGACATGGGCGCACTGTCGCCCATGGCTCACTGACGGAATGTCAGCCGGACATTCTGTTGGCCGCATAAAGTAAGTCTTTGTTGTTGTTAGTGCTCTGACTTGCCTTTAGTTCCTTCGTTCGCCGCCCAAAGTCTGTCTTATCATTTCAAATTGTGTATACAGAATTGGTGTGTGTGTGTGCGTTTTTTTTTGTTTGAAAACTTGTAGGTCGTAAGCGGTCGTTGGTTTACTATTGCCGGGCTCTGTGGAAGAGTTCTATTGCTGGCTCCGCTGTGGTTGTTGTTATAAGCTACAATTTACTGATACACACACTCACGCTCGATTATGCACATCAAAGTCTCGTTTAAGTTTATTATTTTGTTTGTTTGAAATGTACGCGCGCGCTCAAAAAAAAAACACAAACCGAAACAATCAAGAGAAATGCAAAATAACAATCTAATAGTTCGTTGACCTAAAGTGCTCTTAAATGTTATTAATGCTGCCTTAGTGCAGGCCCCGTAGACGGCAGCACCGCCGCCACCCGCCAGCCAATGAAAAGCGTCTCGAGTGTTGAGATGACAGTGAGGTCTCTGAAAACACAGTGGCAGACAGTGGGTATGAAAAAACCCTGGTCTTAGGCCTAGACCATACGAAGGACCTCTATTGTCCCCTGGATGTGTTAAACTAGTTGGGTGCGTTAGAAAATTGTTATGAGAAGTCAAAACTCTTTGAGCGCCATCTCTTGGTAAAGCAGTTCAAAAATAAAAATGAAAGCCCCCTGTTAAAATAAAAATCCAATGAGACACATTTCTTCTTTCCACTACAGCAGAGACACCTTTTGTGGCTCCCTCTATAGCAGAGACACATTTTTGCTGCCCGCTCTAGCAAAGACACATTTGTGGCTCCCGCTATAGCAGAGACACCTTTTGTGGCTCCCGCTATAGCAGAGACACCTTTTGTGGCTCCCGCTATAGCAGAGACACCTTTTGTGGCTCCCGCTATAGCAGAGACACCTTGTGTGGCTCCCGCTATAGCAGAGACACCTTTTGTGGCTCCCGCTATAGCAGAGACACCTTTTGTGGCTCCCGCTATAGCAGAGACACCTTTTGTGGCTCCCGCTATAGCAGAGACACCTTTTGTGGTTTCCTGCTATAGCAGAGACACCTTTTGTGGCTCCCGCTATAGCAGAGAAACCTTTTGTGGCTCCCGCTATAGCAGAGACACATTTTGTGGCTCCCGCTATAGCAGAGACACATTTGTGGCTCTCGAGACACATCTACTGATTCCAAAAATACGCCGCAATTAAAGATCAGTTTAGGACTAATGATATTCTAGAGAGCCACCTCCCTTGCACACTGTCTTTATTGTATCCTATACTCTATTGCAAAGTAATATCCTTCTGTTGTCAACAGAGGGCGCTGTAGACCTCCTTCCCATATTGCCCCCATTCCTTTTAAAGCCTTTCCTCCTTTGGGCGTTAAGACGGAGCCTTATTTTACTACCAGATTGTCTTTCGTTTACATTTCGATTAAATTCTGGCAAAATGATATCCTTTCATGACCAACAGATGGCGCTACCTGTCTCATATTAAAAATTCCCCCATTCCCTTTAAACCCTTTCCGCCCTTTGACATTAAGGCTCCCTTATGTTACTTGCAGATTGTCTTTCGTTTACAGATCGATTAAATTCTAGAAAATGTACAAGTTCCCTTCAATCCTTCTAAAGCCTTTCCGCCCTTGGGCGTTCAGTTAGGGCCAACCGTACTTGGCTAATCAGTCGTTTAAGGATCTACTATTCGAATGTACCTACATATGTATCGTCGTCGTCGTCGTCGTCGTCGTTGTCGTCTCGGCTCTCCCGCTTCGAATATATTCACACTGTTACTATAATTGGTTATTTATAGTTAAAAATGCTCAAAGAGAAAAATAAAGCGAACTTTTAGAATTAGAATTCAACCACTGTTGTCATGTGTCATACTCCGCTCATACGTGGTGTGGCGACGACGACGGGGTAGTGAGAAGTTATGCATAGTTTAGGCAAGTGGGCATATGGGCATACAAAAAATATTACAGAAGTATGAATGCATTCATACTTCTGTGCATATTTATACACTCGATGGCACGCCGACACGCACGTATGCACGCACTGACGACGGGGCACACTCATACACCAGCCAGCGAGCCAAGTGGTGGTTTACGATGACTACGGTGACGGCGACGGTGATGATGACAAAGGCGGCTACGTTGATCATGGTGGTGGTGGAGGATGACGAAGTTCTTGCGTTTGAGGTTCCACTTAAATTTATGCATTTCTTTATAAATTTGCAAAACTCACACATGCACTCACGCACACACACATACACAGAGCATACAATTAGCTTTAGTTAACTCGTTAGAGTGCAATATTCACATGCATGCAGTGCATAGGTGTGTGTGTGTGTATCTGTGTATTGAGTGCAATCTGAGACGATGTTGTGAACTCAACTGAACCTCACATGCATTCGTTTGTGTGTGTGCACAAGCATGTGAGCCAGACTGTATGTAGAGTGCACTGAATCAACGTGTGCCTGTATGCGTGCATGCGTGTGTGTGTGTGTGTGTGTTAGTGTAGAACATTTGCCTGAGTGTATTGGCATTTTATGGCACACTATGGTTGTTGTAAGGTTATTGACCACCACAATGGGTAATTAGGTTAAATAGGAGAGGACTACTGATAAGCTTAAATTAAAACAAAATAACACCAACAAACACCAGCAATAGCAACAGCAAAAAGTGCCGAGCGCGAATAATCAAACCAACAAAAAGTTATAAAATAAAAAAATTATTTGTGCCTGCCTGTGTATGTAAATATGGAGGGGGTGGGGGGGGGGGTAGAGGATGTTGGGTGGAGAACTCAGAACTGGGGCGTAAAATTAACGATTACAAAAGACTAAGAGAATAAGAAACAGCCACCGACTGCATTGAGAAAGGTAAGTGCTGAATAATTCAATCGGTCTCTTACTTGGAGAAAAGGTTAAACTTTTTATTGCAAAGAAAAAAATGTGGTGAATTGGGTTTTTAATTAAGAAAAATGTGGTGAACTGGGTTTTTGAAAAAAAATATGATTTTTTTAAAAAAAAAAACATGTTTTTTTTAATGGCAAAAATGTAGATTTTTTTGTAAGAAAAAAGTTGTGAACTTTTTCTTCAGCAAAATAAATGTGAACTTTTTCTTCAGCAAAATAAATGTGAACTTTATTCCACAGTAAAAAATGTGGTGATGTTTTTTCAAGAAAAAAGTTGTGAACTTCTTAAGAAAAAAGTTTTGGGAACCTTTTCTTAAGAAAAAAAGTTTTATTCCACAAAAAATTATGGTGGACTATTTTTTAAAAAAAAAAATGTGATGAACTTTTTTTAAAAAAAAAAATGTGATGAACTTTTTTAAAAAAAAAAATCTGATGAACTTTTTTTTAAAAAAAAAATGTGATGAACTTTTTTTTTTAAAAAAAAATTTGATGAACTTTTTTTTAAAGAAAAAAACGAAGTGAACTTTTTTTTTAAAGAAAAAATTTGAACTTTTTTTTCAAAAAAAAAATGTGATGAACTTTTTTTTAAAAAAAAAATGTGATGAACTTTTTTTTAAAAAAAAAATGTGATGAACTTTTTTTTAAAGAAAAAAACGAAGTGAACTTTTTTTTTAAAGAAAAAAAACGAAGTGAATTTTTTTTTTTTAAAGAAAAAATTTGAACTTTTTTTCAAAAAAAAAATGTGAAGAACTTTAAAAAAAAAAAAAAAAAATGTGATGAACTTTTTAAAAAAAAAAAATGTGATGAACTTTTTTTTAAAGAAAAAATGTGATGAACTTTTCTTAAAGAAAAAACTTGATTTTGTTCGATGGAAAAAAATTGTGAACCTGAATTTTTTTGAAGTAAAACATGTTTTTTTTTTTAAAAAATTGTTTAAAAAAACAATTTGATTTAAAAACAAACCTGGATTGTTTTTTTAAAAAAAAAAAGCCTTGATAAAAAACGTTGTGGACTTTTTCTTCAGAAAAAGGTAAACTTAAAAAAAAGTGGTAAGTCTAAAAAAAAATGTTGAACTAAGGAAACATTTTCTTTAAAAAAATTAACAAATGTTTTTTTTTTTTTTTAAAAATTCACCATTTTTTTTTAAAAAAAAATTTTCTACTTTTTTTATAAAAAAATTTACCACTTTTTTTCTTTAAAAAAAGTTCACAACTTGTCTTCTTTAAAAAAAAATTCATAACTTGATTTCTTTAAAAAAAGTTCAAAATTTTTTTTCTTTAAAAAAAGTTCACAACTTTTTTTCCTTAAAAAAAAAGTTCACAACTTGTTTTTTCACAAAGTTCACAACTTTTTTTTCTTGAAAAAAAGTTCACAACTTTTTTTTTGAAAAAGAAACTTTAAAACTTTTTTTCTCTTAAAAAAAAGTTCACAACTTTTTTTCTTTAGAAAAATTTACAACTTTTTTTCTTTAAAAAAAGTTTACACCTTTTTTTCTTTAAAAAAAGTTTACACCTTTTTTTCTTTAAAAAAAGTTTACAACTTCTTTTCTTTACAAAAAGTTTACAACTTTTTTTCTTTAGAAAAAATTCTCAATTTTTTTTCTTAAAAAAAAAATTCACAACATTTTTTCTTTGGAAAAAGTTCACATCTTTTTCCTTTCAAAAAGTTCACAATTTTTTTTCTTTAGAAAAAGTTCACAGCTTTTTTTTCTTTAGAAAAAGTTTACAGCTTTTTTCTTTGGAAAAAGTTCAAAACTTTTTTTCTTTGGAAAAAGTTCACAACTTTTTTTCTTTAGAAAAAGTTCACAACTTTTTTTCTTTAGAAAAAGTTCACAACTTTTTTCCTTTAAATAAGTTCACACCTTTTTTTCATCAAAAACGGTCAACCACTTTTTTGTTTAAAAAAGTCCATTTCTTTTTTTTACATTATCACAATTTCTGGGTGATAACGAAATATTTACATATTTAACAATTAATTAATGTTTATTTTATCTGTTATACACAATTTTTTTTTTGGCAAATTTTCACGCTTTTATTTTTTTTTTTTGCAAACGAAAAACACCAACATTTCGGCGGCTATTTATCATTGTTATTAGCAAGTCATTCAGTTCGCCAAATGCATGTATGATGAACACACATTGCGACCACTGGCAACTACACGTATGCTCGTACATTGGCATAGAATAGTTGAAGAAGGCTGGCTAGGGGGGGAGGGAAATAGGATTAGTGCAAACTAACCAGCCCAACATAAAACGAAACAACTAACAAGCCAGCCATTCGATTTTAGTTAGTCTGTCCGTCCCACCATCCGTCCGTCTGTACGTCCGCCACTTTAGCCAGCCAAAGTTTAGGTCGTTGGCGTTCAATAACCTCTGTGTAATACTTACAAAATCCAACAAAAACAACAACAGCAAGTACGCGCGAGCAAATTGTGTGCACTACAAAAATAGTACAATCAAATTGTACAACAAAACAAACAAAACAGAAAACTCTCTCACTCACTCACACACACACTTTGCCAAACAAAAGAAGCAGAAAAAAAATGTGCAAGGCAAGCAAGAAAATGCACATTTTTTTTCTTTCGTTTCGTTGATTTCGAGTGAAAGAACTATCAGAACTTTTATGCTGCTTTGTTTCGAGCGGGGAGCAATTTTTGTTCCAAGCGAACATGCGCAAAATAACAAAATTTTATTATGAAGTTTTGAGTAAATGCAGTCGCCATCTATGTGTGTGTGTGAGTGTGTATGTGTACACATGTTCTTTCCAAAGGAAGTGCTGACCAAAATGAGCAGCAGCTTGCCACAGAAAGCAGCAAGCAAACAGTCAAGAAAAATTAGGTCTCAAGCTATTTTGAAGAAGAAAAAAACAGCGAATATTTTTTAATTAATTTACTTTTTATGCGAACAATTTCGAAATATTTTTAATACATTTTTCATGTTTAGCGCCTTTTTGGTAGACAGATTTGATATCCCGCCTACGCGCTCTCTACAGAAGTCAATCCATCATTTTGTGGCCAAATGGTCAATGACATTTTTCTCACTCGCCAACTTTGGGCAAATCCGATAAAATTCCACTTCTTGTTGGTTTTTTTTTTCTGTAGAAGAATTATTGACACATGTGGTGACACGCGGACAGATTAATGTTTAGAAAAATTTGCCAAAGCTCATTAATTATAATGAGTTGGAAACAAATCAAATTGACATTAATCATTTGTCGACGGAGGTGGCACCAATTGTTTTAGTGTTTCAGTTACCAGAAGGTATCTGAAGACAAATTTCTTGGGTCCACGTTGGGCGCCATTGGGAAAATCTCAATTTGATATGTGATTAAATCTAGGGAAACGGTTTTTACACATTTCTGATAGTACTTCAATTGTTGGTGTAGTTTTCCGTTTTCAATGTGGGTTGACGCCACGTTGGGTGCCAGGTTTACCATTTCAAGTTATGCAACACCAAGCTTTGTATGTGCAATGACAATTTAGTTTACCTTTTCCAGTAATATTTTTGCCGGCAAAATTTAATATTTCTGCAGACCACGTTGGGCGCCAGTTGGAAAAAAACATTAATAATCTTGTATTTATTTTGATCTTACACTAATTTTCGAATGAAATAAAAAGACTTCAGTTTGGCGCCAGTTTGAAATGTTATATTTATGTTTGTAAACTTTTACTGTCGCCAACAGATCCCTTGTGCCACGCTTTAGCTTGGTAAGGCCACATTGGTTACAGTATATTTCACATAATACCATTGTTTTCTAGCTCTGAGTTGGGCGCCAGTTGACTGAATGCCGTACGGTTTTCAACCAGTTTCCCGGTTGAAATGCTTTTTCTGCATCACCCTCATTTTGAAAGCTCATTAAGGAGACAAGTTGATAGCTATTGAGGCTAAAGCGGTTGCAGTACATGGGTCCTACATTGGGCGCCAGTTTCAAAAGTTGAGATTTTCCAGTTTTTAAACCCTTACAGGTGATTTTTAAGACTGGGTTGGTTTTAATGTGTCCAAGATAAAAGCAAATGTTTCCCAGGACCCTGTGGGGCGCCAGTTGGCTTTAAAATCGTGCGGGTTTTAACCCTTTTTTGTCGTTGCCTTGACTTCAAAATCTTTTAAAGGCTTAAATTGATAAGTGTTGAGGTTGTATTGGCTCTACAACAGGGGCTATACGTTGGGCGCCAGTTAATAAACTGAGCTGAATGACCATTTATTCTGTTCTTTTAAGGACCTGAGCTGTGTTATTTTTACCGGTGACCACTAGAGGGCTTTGTGCTTAAATCTGCTCTACGTTGGGCGCCAGTTGATAAGCGGAGCTGATTATTAATTAGGAACTCCAAACAATTCCCGAATATCTTATTTGGCCATTTATTCTGGTAAAACTATTACTTTTACCGGTGACCACTAGAGGGCGTTGCATGTCTCGCCTAAGTTGCTATTTTCCGATTTTATGTCAAATAATGACTCATATTTGTGCACTTAATTGAATGCACATTATTTTATTTTTGGTTTCATGCCTTGTGCAATAAACGCCCTAAATATTTCCATTTCCAACAAAGACCAGGTGCTTAATAGCTCTCGATATGTCGGTGAGTTGCCAGCGACAAACAAAGCCAGCCAGCCAGCACAAACATATTATATTCGAGTTCAGATAACTGAAATGAACATGAACACGACATACAAACACACACGCTCACATACACTCCGCACAACATCAAATCATTTTATGTTTTGGTGGGTTCTGTGTTTTTTTGTTTTTTTGACAATTTCAATGAGTCACAGCAAAAAATGAAATACAAAGGTAACGCATATACATATCTTGTGTGATTAATATAAACAAACATAAGACAGAGCCAGGCCGCCAGCCAGTCAGCCAGCCAGCGAGTCAAGTCATACGCATAAGTCTCACACAGGCGACAAAAACAAAACAAACTCGTTTCTTGACTTTTGCTAAAGTTTAACACACTCAGTCAGACAGTCGAGCGGCCGGAGGGGAGGGACAGACACTCTGAAGCTGAAAACTTGCAGAAAACACAAAAATTGGCATCCAATGCCTGCCTCGGCTTCGTCCGAGTTCATTAAACTCTTAGGCAGTTGACTTTGTTACAATTTCATTTTAGTATTTTGCTGTTGTTGTTGTTGTTGTTATTTCTAATACATACACTTCACTTTGGTTGTAAAACTTGTTTCGAATTTGAATTTAAGCAAGAAATGCCCACCGACCAATTTGCATTTATTCGCTGGTGTCTTTGGGCCAGAACTTCTTTAAATTCCACATCGTTGAAAACCCAAGGCAAACTGAAAATCATTCAAAAACTTGTCAATTTATTTCTTAAACTTTTGCCAATAAGTAAAAGTTATTATCTGTTTTTTCGATTGCCAGATCCTGCCTTCCTTGCCCCAGCATATCCTTAACGAAAAGGAAAGAAAGCCAAATACAAAACAGGAACGATGAACTGAATGTTGGTCGTTGCGCGGCTGCTGCTGCTGCCTGTTAGAGTTCATTGACACTTTTCTGGCATAGTCGGAGTGCAAAATTCTAGTAACCCCTCACAAAATTTTGTGGCATACACAGTCTAACCATAATAGGTACGACAACATGTGTATGTGTGTGTGTGTCTATGCTCATGTTACAGTTGCCACTTTTTAAGGTTACATAGTCATGTTGTCTTCCTTCCACTCGGCGCCCGCTCCGGCGACTCCCCCACTTTTTGGCACTAAACACTGCAGTCGACAGCAAAGCTGCAAGCCTCACCATTCGCTATATGTGTGTGTGTGTGTGTGTGAGTGTTTGGATTGGGTGCTCTTAGCAACTGCTGCTGCTTCTTCGAAGCCAGCTCTGAACACCCAGTTCAACAGCCAGCCAGCCTGCCAGCCATGCATACCACCAACCCATCATTATAATGTTATTATATATGTGCAGCCTAGCATGTACTGCATTTGAGATAGTGCTAATGCTGGCCATGTTGCTGCAGCAGCTGGTAAATGTGCCGCTGCTGTTGCTGCCTCGTGGGCTGTTGTTGGCTCTTTTGCCTTTGCCTGGCTTGCTGCCTCTTTATTGCACTACGGTCGTCGTCGTCGCCGTCATCGTCTGCGTCTCCGTTGTCGTCGTAGTTGATAGTTTTTGTTGTTGTCGTTTCTTCTTTTTTTTGCTTCGAGTGTCGGTCATTGAACGTAAAGTCGGTCAAAGCAAGCAACAACCCCTGGCAGCATGGAAAAACACACGCTGCTGCAGCTTTAGTGGCAGCTCGCACAAGCAACAACAAAAACCAAAATCAAACCGAACCAAATCAAACTGAAGTGAACTCTATCATCGTGATATTTAGCACAATGAACCTTGAATGACATCGCGTAAAAGGGCTGCCCGACTGACGGCTTCTCATTGCTCCCCCCCCCAATAGCTCCCTAAGATCCCAGTAATATTTGGGGGCCATTTGTAAAGTGGAAAGTGTAGATTCTAAATATTGGCAAATAAATACAGTTCTAAGGCCAAATATTGGCTAGTCCTTTCGAAGAAATGAATATCTTCCCAATTTGGGCGCCAGTTTTGTCACAAAGTCTGGTGTTTATTCAGCACACCTGCTTAATAACCAGTAGTAAATATGTTTGATCGGAAATTCCTCTAGTCTTCAATTCTACATTTGTTGGCCAATTTGGGCGCCAATTTTGTTTAGACCTTCTTCGGCTCACCTGCTGCTTAACCAGTAGTAAATATGTTTGATCGGAAGTTCCCATAGTTTTCAATTTCTACTAAGGCGATTGTATAAATCCGCTGATAAATCCCCACACAGAAACCTAGTTTAAACCTAAATCTCACGTTGGTCGCCAGTTTTCCATTCCAGCAATTCATTGTTTATAATTTACATACAGTGTGGGTTGAAAATTTTTTTTTTTTTGTTAACCATTGGGCGCCATTTGTAATAACAAAAAAATTTTTGTGTTTAAGCTAAGTCAGCTATGCAATTCAACGCAATTAGTTAATTCATACTGATTTAGTTGATGTTTTTTCGATACAAATTTCTAAAATCATCAGTTTCACATTGGGCGCCAGTTTTAAAATATTTGGATTTTTTGTATTTAATCTTAAAGATGGTGATTTTGTCATTACATTGTGGTTTTCATCATAGTCATTTGGTTAAGTTTTGTCTCTTAAAAAATCACTTACTTTATGTTGGGCGCCAGTTTGAAAAATGTTACTTTTTATGGACTACACTTGCAGTCGCCGAAATTGTTGACTCATAATCATACGGTTAATATTTTTTCGAAATTCGTTTAAATTTGAACTCAAAGTTGGGCGCCAGTTCAACAGTTTGACAGTGAAACTAAACTAAACTATTATTTGTACAACTGTTTGGTTCATAACGCTGAAGTTCATAATTTTTTCGAAGGAAATTACTTCACATTTTCACTCAGGTTGGGCGCCAGCTTGAAAATAGGTAAGGACATTGAGTTATTCAGCACAGCCGCTTGGTGCATAACCATTTAATTTATGTTTTTCTCAGCAAACTCTGTAAAATGCCAAAAATTTTACTCTGGTCGGCAGTTTTAAATTTTTTTGGGGTTTTAATATTCAGCTCAAGTAAATAATTCCATTCATGTTTTTTTTTTTTGGCTCAAATTCAATAAAATCTTTAATTTTAAGTTGGGCGCCAGTTTTAGGATTTTGGATTTCTAGTTATTTAACACACTGCAATTTCCGTTACGTTATTCTAAAGAAATTAATTTTAATTTCATCCCCACGTTGGGTGCCAGTTTTAAAATTTTGAATTTTCAGTTATTTATCACAATTGGGCGCCAGTTTTAAAATTTTTAATTTTCAGTTATTTAGCACAATTGGGCGCCAGTTTTAAAATTTTGAATTTTTAGTTATCTTTTTGAGCTGGTTCAAAATTATATTACAAGTTGGGCGCCAGTTTTTCAATTTTTGGGTAGTTTTACAACTTAGGGGCGGTGATAATCGTAATCTTTAATTCTATAATCGTAATCTTTAATTCTTGCTATTCAAGGGAAAATCGTTGATATTTAAACGATACGTTGGGCGCCAATCATTAAACTGAGCCTTTCTGGCATTTTAATGCAGTTTGTTAAGTCATTTGGATTGGCCGTGCCGTTTATTATCATATGGTTTACGTTTTCCCTGAAATCTTCAATCTTCATGTTGGGCGCCAATTTGGAATCGTAGCCTTTTGAGTGTTGAAAATTAGATTGGATGTGCATCAATCTAATAATCTCATAATCTTGAGACTCCTGTTGGGCGCCAGTTTTTGAAATTACATCTGTAACTTGCCTGATCCGGGAGATTAAACAGTTTTTCCTTTGGCAAAACTCTTCTCGTTTGTACACCAGGAATTTCGTTGGGTTGCTTTTTGAAAAAATACATACTCGGTGAAATTCCTACATCCTCTTACGGTATAAATGTACTTCAAGTCATCCAATGAGGTTACCAAAGTTTAGTGTCCTCATTTTTTTGGAGCACAACCAGAGCTACACAAAAACAACAACCCACACAAACATACACACACGTATGTACACACCACACATACATCAAGTGAGCAGGCAGCCAGAAATTGAGTAGTAAAAAAAAAAACAACAACAAATAAAATATAAAAATATAATTTTCAACAGCAAAAAAAGAGAGTAAAATGTATGGGAATAAAATAACACACAGAAGGCTGGATGGATGGATGGATGGATGGGGGTGCCGGGACAGACAGACATGGGGATGAGGAGATTGGTTCACAATGGACAGACAGATAAATGGAGTGACAAACAGACGCTAACACTTTAGAGTGCCAGCAGCTGTTAGGCCCCATCAAAGGCATAACCAGAGTCATTAAAAAGAAATATATGTGAACAACAAAAACAGACACACACACACACATGAGGAAAACATTTCCGCTGCAATAAAATTAGTAACTATAAATATTCCAAAAACGACAACAACAAAAACAATAAATATTAAGGTAAGCTAGGGAAAATTTAGGAGGCTATGAAGGATAGACAAATTGCATGAACTTTGACATTTTGTAAGGGAATTTTTTTTTCTTTTGTTCGCGGTGAGATATAGAGTTACCAAATAACCATAAGCAAAAGGCCCACCCATTGCCGTGCCACTAAAATGTTGACATTTCAATTACAATCGACACCAACGCTCCTTTGTTTGGTAGTTTGTCAGGGGCCGGCCTGAATGAGAACAATACGCTTGTTCATGGTGGTGGTGGGATAAATGACCCCCGCTTGACTCATACAGTTTTCGGTGAGCCATACCCGACTGACTAATGAAAGCCTTTGAAGTTGTTACAATTTCATAAATACACATTGATAAGGCAATGATTTGTGGTAATTGGCCTGCGTGTGAGGAGTCATGAAGTGGTTAAAGTGTTTTGAAAAAAAATATTCAAGGATTTCCGAAAGAAAGAAATACATTTTCTATTTGAAAGGGGTGGTAAACAATGGAGAATTAGGCTATTTGTTTTTCAAGAAGCCAACAGTATTCTCTAAAATTCAAGGCAAGCCACTTGAAAATCCATGGATAAATGCCAAAGTTAGGGGCAATTATGTGAAGGTACAGACAAGTTTTTTATTTCAACTGAATTTGTGGAATGCAAGGCGTATGAGTTATTTTTTACTCCTTAGTAAAATCTTAATATATATTTACCCTCGACACTGATTCACTGACTCTGTCACGCAGTACGTAGGAATTTAAATAGGCATTCTATAATTTTCTATAATTTCTATAAATAATAATAATAAAAAAAATAATATTTTTTTTTTGTACAGAAATTGTGTTTTCCCCAAATTTTTTTTTTCCCAAAATTTTTTTTTACAAATTCTTTTTTTTACAAAAATTTTTTTTTTTACAAAATTTTTTTTTCAACGGAAATTTTTTCCAAATTTTTTTTTTCAAAAATTTTTTTTTTTCAACAAAATTTTTTTTTTCAAGAAAAACTTTTTTTTGTTTCCACAAAATTTTTTTTTGTTTAACAAAATTTGTTTTCCATATTTCAACGGGCCCATAGGCATTACAACTTACTAGTAATAAATAATTTCGCATATTGTCAGTCTAGGTAGCCTTCAAAAGCGTATGAGCAAGAATAACTCATGGTTTAGAAAATATAACTCATACGCCCCTTAAAACCTGTAAAAAAACAAGAAAATCTAAAAAAAAGTACCTTCACATAATCTAACATAACTTGGTCATTTGTGTATGGATTTTGTTCAGCCATAGCTCGGTTTTTCAGAAAAAAAAAAAATCCCCGCTTCATTAGAAAAAATAACATAAACTAGTTCAATATTTCAACACTACGAATTTTGGCAAATTTCAAAAATTATTTTTTTTTTGGATTTGATGTTTTCTTGATTTTTGTTTCACTGTTCCCGACAAGGTGACTTGTACCTTAAATATTTATAAAGCAAATATGAGGGGGTGGGGGTCATTTGCATCACCCCCGCCCTCTCTCTCTCTCTCTCCGCTTACACGTCACGCGTTCAGCTAATAAATGGACAAGGTGCTAGCAAAAAATCAGGTTAAAGTTCAACGACCTATGGACGTGGCAAATAGGCTAGCTTGGGCCAGGATATGTGGGGGTGTTAGTGTGTGTGTGTGTTTATGTAACAATATCCCATAAAGGATTAAACACGCCTGCGACTGTGTGAGTGTGAGACTCACTTACACACTTTCAAGCTACAAATTACCTCTTGGTAAAGTGTCTATAAAGCTTCCTGTTTGCTTGCTTTTATTATTGGAATAAATGGCGATGGTGGTTGTGTTGTGTTGGTGCTACGCACATGGCAAACACCGTTGCTAGCATAAATAAGTCACAAGCATTTAAGAAGGAGAACAACAGCAAAAATGAGAGTGTCATACACTATAAAGCTATTTAAAGATGTGTGGTTGTTGCATTTGTTTCGGTTCGAACAATTTCCTCCTCTACGTCATTATCATCATCATCATCGTCATGACATAGTCCACCGACCATTTGCGCCCCAGCTCCGTACGGTAACATCACCGACTGCGATGGTGATATGCCTCGTGCCCCTAGACTCGTACGCATTTATGCTTAACCAAAAAAAAAAAAAACAGAACGAAACAAAAATTCTCGTACCAGCCAACCTACCTTCTCTCTGTGAACATTTTCCAATTTCCCCCATCATCCTGTCCACCATGCAATTGACGTCATTCGGTGTGCTATGTGCGAGAGCACAGGCACAAGTAGACAATAACCTCGAGTTCATTTACCTTTTGGTGGTTATGCCGATGATGATGACTATGCTGCTGCTGCTGCTGCTGCTGGTGGTGCTGCCTCCACTGCTGTCGTGAGGATAATTGTAACGATGATGATGACGATAGTGTTGTTGTTGTTGGAAATAGTGTTTTGGGTCTCCCATGGCCATTACACTCTGTGTGAGCTAGTTTTGTAGGCAATCCATCTCCTGCACGGTGTGTGTGTGTGTATATGGCTCTGTGCCTCTTGTTGTTTGTTCACATTTTTCTATTTGGTCGCTGAGTTCGAGAGAGAAAGTTTATGCCAATTGTTGTTGTTGGTGCAGCTGCATTTGTTCTATGGAGAGTTTGAGTGAGTGTTTATTTCCAAGGCATTCTTAGTTGTTGCGCAAACCATGCACTCTACATACACACACACAGAACTGCACAAATATTTGTATCACTCGGGAAAATATGGAGGGAAAAACCAACCAGAATAGAATCGCATCGCACTGAACGACTCTTATGGCATGTCCTCAAAGGCGTAGCTCAAAAAAAAAGATGGGTAAAAAATTGCAAAATAAATTTTAAAACACATGCAAATTATTTTTATAGGAAAAAAAAAATTTTTTGGAGAAAAAATGGATTTTTTTTGTAAAAAAAAGAATTCTTTAAAAGAAATATTTGAAATTTTTCAAAAGGAAATTAAGTTTTTTTTTAAGAAAATAAGTAATTTTAACAAGAAATTTATATTAAAAAACAAGTAAAAAAAAAAAAAATTTTTTTGTAAAAAAAATTATTTAGAATTTTTTTTAAAAAAGTATTTAAAATTTTTCAAAAAAAAAATTGAGAATTTTTTTCAAAAAAGAATTGTTTTAAAAAGAAAAATTTTTAACAAGAAATTTATTTTAAAAAACATGTAGAAAAAAATAGATTTTTTTGACAAAAAATTATTTAGAATTTTTTTAAAAAAAATATTTAAAATTTTCAAAAAAAAAATTGAGATTCTTTTTCAAAAAAAATTGTTTTAAGAAGAAGTATTCTAAATTATTTTAAAAGACAAATGCAAATTATTTCTTATTTATCGAATAATAATAAATTTTTGTAGAAAAATTAAATTTTTTCTTTAAATATTTTTTATTTAGGAAGAAAAATTTTTT
Organism: Hydrotaea cyrtoneurina; assembly: GCA_958296145.1. NCBI lineage: Eukaryota > Metazoa > Arthropoda > Insecta > Diptera > Muscidae > Hydrotaea > Hydrotaea cyrtoneurina. The sequence goes on from OY282515.1 coordinate 80,619,082, forward strand.
TGGAGAAAAAATGGATTTTTTTTGTAGAAAAAAATATTTAGAATTTTTTTCAAAAAATATTTAGAATTTTTTTCAAAAAATATTTAGAATTTTTTAAAAGAAATATTTGAAATTTTTCAAAGGGAAATTAAGTTGTTTTTTAAGAAAATAAAAAATTTTAACAAGAAATTTATTTTAAAAAACATGTAGAAAAAAATAGATTTTTTTGTAAAAACAATTATTTAGAAAGTTTTTAAAAAAATATTTTAAATTCTTAAAAAAAAAAAATTAAGATTTTTTTTCAAAAAACAATTCTTTTAAGAAGAAGTATTCTAAATTATTTTAAAAGACAAATGCAAATTATTTTTATAGAAAAATTATTTTTTTTTTTAAATGTTTCTTATTTAACGAAAAAATTTGATTCTTTTAAAAAAATAATTTATTTCGATTTTTTTAAGAAAAAATTATTTGAAATTTTTCAAAAGAAAATTAAGATTTTTTTTTAAAAAAAAATAATTATTTTTAAAATAAAATTTATACTGAACACACATGCAAAGTATTTTATCATAGAATGAAAAAAAAAACATTAATTTTTTTTTTAAATTTTTGAATTTAAATAGAAATATTTTTTATTAAAAACAAATTACATATTTAGAATTTTTTTAAAAAGATAAATGCAAGATTTGAAATTTTTCAAAGGCAAACTAAGATTTTTTTTTAAGATCTAAAAATATGTAAAAGAAAATTTAGAATAAAAAAAAATTGAATTTTCGGAAAATAAATTTAGAATTTTTTCACAATTTTTTTTAAAGAAATAATATTAATTTTTTAATGGAATTAAAAAAAAACCATTTAGAGCTTCTTGTCGAAAAAATACTTGGAATTAAGATAAACGGGGTTTTTAATGATGATTCTTTTGTTCACATTTTTTTTTTATTTTATAAAATATTTTGACTTTCACTGAGGAAAAACATTTTATTTGAGAAACAAATGGAAATCATTTGTTAATTTCAAAAAACCCTTAAATATTTGTCCATGTTATAGAAAACTATATAAATTGAGATTTAGAAAAACAAATATATGCCCCTCCTCAATCAATCACATTGTCCGACCAACCATGGCCAGTTGATGAACTAAAAAAAATCCCCTCCCCCCACCTCCATTTCACAAATAAACATAATAGTGGAATTATTATGGTGCTCTGGCGCTGCTGCTGATGCTGCTTGTGCTGTCGATGATGATGCTGATAATGACGATGCTGTAACTAAGTTCGTTGCCCCAGCGTGTATGGCTTATAATGTGAAATTTCTGCTCTCACTTTCTACGAAAACATGTTTGCTGCTGCTGCTTCTTCTTCTTCTTTATTTTTTTTTGTTATTTGGCTTCTTTCGCTGTTTTATGTTGGTTGATTGGCCATGTGGAGCGGGCTACAGCACAAGTTTCGACAGGGGAAGTTGTGGAAAGAGAGCAAGAGAGTTTTAGCTGGTTTAGCCGATGATGGCGAAGAAGAGTGAGCGCCAGATGAAGGCAGGCCAATGTAGTATGTAGAGAATCTTGTTCGTATCGGCTGCTGCAGTTGTTGGTTTTGTTTTTAGCACTTTTAGCTAACTGAAGCTACTGAACTCATCATCAACATCATCATCATTATTATCGCCATCATCCTCAACTACTGCAAACAAGAAAGAAAAATAAAGCGAAAAAAAAAGCAAAAAAGAAGAAACAAAACAAAACAAGAAGAAAAAAACAAACTTAGCTGAGTTCATTCACTTCACTTTTTTCCTGCCGTTTTGTTAGCTCTGGCTTTAACATAATTGAGGGTGTTCGAGTGCGGTATGGAACCGGGCATATAAAAATGGCATAAATTTCGGGAGCTCAAAAACAACAATTAGGAACAATTTTTGGGGGACTAGGACAGACGAGAGAGTGTGCTCAAGTGGCACAGTTTATTGACTTGGTTAGCAGAACTTTCATTGCCGGAAATCTATTGAAATCATAATTTTAAGATACCTGAAAAATATTGTCAGCTATTAAAAACGACAATGGTCGGTTTTAAAGTTGATGTCAAAGATAAGAGGTGATTTTTAGAGAAATTGGATGATCATATCTAAAGCTACTTTCATTTTCTTCAAACGCTTAAGGCGTATGATTAATGTTATTTGTGATATGGCAAATAATTAATCATACGCTATGGGTTTTCAATATTTTAAGGTTTTACGATGTTCTAATGTTTAAAAATGATGCCAAAGACTTTTTATTTTTAGAATAAACTCTATATTTTTTCCTTTTTTTTTCGAAATTTAACAAAAGTTTTCTGTCCTTCGTTGGCCAATTTTTGTTTAAATATAATTCTTGAACTGAAGCTCCACAAAATTGGAATTTTTTAAAACTCGGTTTTTTTTTTTTTGTAATATAAATACGTACTTTTTTTAGAGCTTTTTCAAAGACTTTATTTTGAAGCCTAAAAAAATTTTCAGAAAATGGAATTTTGATGTCTTAAAAATATTTCAAAAAATGTAATTTTGATGTCTAAAAAATATTTAAAAAAAAAATAATTTTGATGTCTAAAAAATATACCAAAAAAATAAAAATAATTTTGATGTCTTACAAATATTTCAAAAAAAATTAATTTTTATGTCTAAAAAATATTTCAAAAAAATTATTTTTGATGTTTAAAAAATATTACAAAAAAAAATAATTTTGATGTCTTACAAATATTTCAAAAAAATAAATTTTGATGTTTAAAAAATATTTCAAAAAAATTAATTTTGATGTCTAAAAAATATTTAAAAAAAATTAATTTTGATGTCTAAAAAATATTTTAAAAAAAAAAAAATTTTGATGTCTAAAAAATATTTAAAAAAAAAATAATTTTGATGTCTTACAAATATTTCAAAAAAAAATTATCTTGATGTCTAAAAAATATTTCAAAAAAATTTATTTTGATGTCTAAAAAATATTTCAAAAAAATTAATTTTGATGTCTAAAAAATATTTCAAAAAATGTAATTTTGATGTTTAAAAAATATTTCAAAAAACGGAATTTTGATGTCTAAAAAATATTTCAAAAATTTTAATTTTGATGCCTAAAAAATATTTCAAAAAAATGTTTTTTTGATGCCTAAAAAATATTTCCCAAATATTTCTATTTTAAAATCACAATTTTTTCTTCTTGTTTCTGAAATGTACCTACTTTTCTTAAGATTATTAAAGAGTTGTTTTTTCCAAACATTTCCAAACCAACAAAGATTGTGTAAAATTTTTGTTTCAAGCTCATTTTTCTTAGTTTCTTTCTGAAACTTCCACATTTTTTCCTAAGATTCTTCAAGATTGTTTTTCCAAACATTTGATTTTAATGTCTAAAAAATATTTGAAAATATTTCTGATTTTCTTTTTAAAACCCCATATTTTTCTCCTTTTTTTTTCTTAAGATTTTTCTAGATCATTGTAGATTTTTTTTCCAAAGATTTATTCTTTGTGTAGAAACAATTTTTAAATAATTCTTTGTAGGTCATTGAACTATTGTTAGCTCAAGTGAACTCTGCTTACAATATGGCTGTATGTATGTTGGTGGTATTTGTGAATATGTGCAAAATGCACTTTATCTAACATTACTCAATTGCATGCAGAGAGAACACTAAAGAGCGCTCCCCTTTTACATAAAACTCATTTACAAAAGTCTCCCCATGGCCGGAGTGTAGAAAACCAAATGGTGAGAGAGACAGAGAGAGCAAGTAAAAACACTCATACGTAATATTATGGTGAATGAATATTGTAAACACATATAACATGGCTCCATTGCTTGTATCCTCTCTCTCTCTTTCTTTCGATGTCAGTGATGATGAGTATATTGATGGTGGTGTCTGTTGTAGCTGTCGTGTGTGTATGTTTTCTTTTTTAGTTTTTTTTTGTGTGTTGTGTGTAGAAGCAACACACATATAACAACAACGACGACGACGACAACAGAGCAAAAAAAAAAAAAAGAGCTCCATATTTCGAGGTTTTTGACCGAAATGTGGGTCACGACAATGGCGAGTTCGATGAACTAAACAATCATCAGTCGTCGTAGTCGACGTACGTTCGTTCGTTCGTTTGTTGGTTGGTTGGTGGGTCGGTTCGTTTTTTCTTCTTCTTTTCTGCTGTGTGTGGACGAATGTAAGTAAGCACATGTGTGCCTGTCGGTGTGTTCATATAAGGCAATGGCTGTGTTGGTGGTTGTTGTTGCTGCTGCTGTTTGGTTGAGTTCGTCACAGTCCCCCAATAAACCATATTAAAATACAATACACATACGTCTTCGTCATATTACGTTGAAGTTTTGTGTGTGCTTCGTTTTATTTGTTTAGTATTTTTTTTTTTATTTTTTGGATTTTGAATGATTATTAATGATATTGAGAGTTGTTTCTGTTGTTGTTTGTATGTTATTGTGTGTGTGTGTGTGTGGGGATGTTTCAATAGAGATAGTGCTGAGGCTGAAAGCGGGAATAAAGAGAGTTGGACAAGGGCTTACATAGAACAGGAGGCGGGTGGTGTTGTATAATGTTAAATGAAATGTTAACAAAAAAATAATAAATAGTAATAAACAAAATGGTTACAAAATATTTTTGATGAATGAATGGCGTTCTTTTTTTGCAACAAATTATTCCTATTGATAGACCGAAAAGAAAATATCAATTTGAGAAAATAAATTACAGTGTACTCTCTCCTGGCGGACAACTCTCATAAATGGACTCTTTTCCATAACCAATTCGCTTTAGTCCATTTGTGTACTTCTCTCTTCAGCGCACAAAATCCTCAGTCCCTTATGTGTCCGCTTATGAGAGAGACTACACTGTATTCAGTCAAAGAATATTGTAATTAAACAAATTTTTTTTTTAAACTATGTACAAAATATAAATTGAAAATTTGGTTTTATACAGTTTTAATTTATATTTAGTAATATAAAAAAAAAAAAATTTGAATTACAATATTCTTTGGAAAAATAGAAAAATGCATCGAATTTGAATAAAACTAAATTATATATTTAATTACTTTTTTTATTTTTATTTTTTTTTTTATCAAAATTAAACGAACATTTACCAAAAAATTTATTATAAAATAACTCAATATTTTTTATTTTTAATTAAAAAATTTAAATTTGCAAAACATATAATTTTAATTCGCATTACAAAAATATTTCGAATTTTGGTAAATGTTAATTTTAATAAAAAAATAAAAAAATTTAAAAGTAAATATAAATTACAAAAAAAAAGTTATACAAATTTGTTTGGTAAATAACTGTCATTAATGGTCATTAAACATTTTTTTTTAAATAATTAAACCGGGTTAAACAATTTTTTTTTAGTAAAAATTAAATTATTTATTTTTAGTAAAACTAAATTATAAAGGAGTCACTGTGAAACTCTGAGCAGTACCGTTAATATACTACGAATGATCTTAACAAAAGAGTAAAGAGAATCCTAAACCCCCTAAAAAATATCCTCCCCTTAGCTGAGAGAGCTTCTAGGCATTTTGGAACAGAATCCGTCGGAGCACCAATATAATTTCCTATTTTTGTTTTTAAAAAAAATACTCTCTATTTCTCTATCCATTTTTAATTGGGGAACAATTCCACAAAAAAATTGTCTTTACAATTCTTTGTAAATCTAACTGTTAACATATCATCGATATGTGACTAAATGTGGCATAGGTTTATCTCAACTGATAACGCCATTTAGATCTTGCCCCGTTTGCCACTATTTCGTTGGTTGTTTTTTTTTTTATTTATTTTTGCAAAATGTGAATGTCCTCTGTTAGCCCACAAATTAGAAAAAAAAAACTGCAATGTAGCGCGAGGTTGACGACTGTTTAGCTCAACTCAGCTGGCTGCTGGCTGGCACACACATACCCAGCAACACTGCATAAGAAGCCACCGATGAACCTCTGCTCCCCATTACCCGCACCCACAAACAAACTTGCCTCAAATCGTCGCAGCCACACAGAACAACAAAAAAAGTGCATATGCAAAAACAATCATCGCTGCCTGCTGCTGTAGCTGCTGCTGCAGCTCCACTAAAAGTGAGTGAGTGCAATGTAAACTAACAAACAGCAGAGCACGGAGCCTTCACAATTGCTGTGTGCCAGAGAGGGGGCCAAAGAGCGTGTGAGTGAGAGAGAGAGATCGTACTGGCCCCCCCTTTAGGCCTCTGCACCAGCGCCCAGCAAGTAACCAAGCTCACGTGTTCAGTACAACACACAAAGAGCCAGTGAACAGAGAGAGACCCCCCCCCCCCACAACCATCGTACACACACAAATTGAGTAGTTTTGATTCGTGGCCGTTCGTCGTTGGGGTCTCCGCTCTAACGACCAGCACAATTTTGAGTGTTTCTGGCCAACAGCACGAACATGATGAAGAGTCGTAAAACTCTACAATCATTCGCTAATTGTGTGTCGAACTTAACGGACGTGTTTGCGTGTGAGAGTTTTATTTTGAATTTTTTTTTCACAAGAGGCATAACTGAAACCACAACAACAACAACAACAAAACAATCAAATAAAACGCGTCGTCTGAAAAGAAAGAAACAACAAAGTTTTTGCGCTTAAAAATTCGCGCACACACACGCAGAAAGAAAAAAGAAAATAATTTTTTAAATTCCAAAGGAAAAAGAAAAAAAAAACCAAACAAAAAAAGGAAAACAAATCATAGAAAAGGCCCGAAAGTAGACCTTTCAAGGCAGGCGGCGCCACAACGGGCGACCCTTTTCCGCCAAGGGTGTTTGTTGACCCGGAGACATACAAGAACAGAAAACGGGACATTTTTGTTTTAGTCAAATTTTCTCTAGTTGTAAAATCATGTCCTAGCAAATGGCAAATAAAACAAATTTTGGCGCGCTTCCATAAATACCCAGCGAACCGCGCGCTTACTGTTCAACAAATATATTGAAAATGTTCCTTAATAGCAAATTTTAGTAAAAAAAAAAAAAATAAAAGAAAATTGCGATTTTCTTTGGAAAGAGAGAAAATAAAATCAAACAAAGTGTCATTTTAACCAAAAAAAAAAAGAAAAGTTTCTAAAGAAATTTGAATTTCTTTAAGAAAAAAAGAAAGTCAGAAAGAAAAAGAGAATTGAAAGAAAAATTCTAACAAAATGGTGTGTGCTATGCAAGAATTGTCCACCTCGGCGGTGGCCATAACCGAACATCATCATCATCATCATCACCATCATCTGCATGGGCCGCAACTAACGTCGTATTCCCAGCAACAACAGCAGCAGCAACAACAGCATCATCAGCAACAGTTGGAAGTGAGAACGACCAGCCTGCCCGCCACACAGTTTTTAACAACGCCCGCGGCGTCGTTGCCACAGCAACAAAGTCCGCCACAGCAACAGCAGCAACAAATGACCACAATTGTTGTGCTGACCACACCAGCAGCGGCCGCTGCTTTGGCGGCCAATGGCCAGCCACAATATCAGTTGTCGGCAAATCTATTGCCGCCGCAACAACACAAACTAACAACGAACAAAAGTCAACAGCTGAAGAAGCAGCATGCATCGCTGGTCAAGTTGTTGGAATCGGCGCCGATAACAAAGAAATGTAATGCCGCCAATGGGCAACAGCACCAGCAGCAGCAGATGATGGCCAAAATGACACAAAATACGAATACTAGTCCTGTTGTGCAACAGCAGCTGCAGCAGCAGCAATTACAACTGCAAGCGCAATTGCAGCAACATATTGTAATACCTCAACAATTGCAGCAGCAGCAGCAACAGTTGCAACAACACCAGCACCTGCAACATCAGCAAATAATCTATGTGCAACAGCAGCAACAGAAACCTCAACAACAACAGCAGCAACATCAAACGTTAGCTCAACAATTGGCACAACCAAAAAGACTGAAAACAAACTCAACCTCCTCCACCTCCGTCGTCGCCACCACCACCAATAACAACACCACCACATCCACCAACAACAATTCTTCCTCATTAACATCAGCAGCAGCAACAACAACATTATCATCATCATCATCATCATCATCGTCAAACACCCCCAGCAATCTTCTTAGCTCTTTAAAACAACATTTAGTAGTATTACCTGCACTAACAACATCATCATCATCGCCCACACCAACATCAGCGACAGCCTCGGCGGCGCCAACTTCCGCTGCCAGTGATAGTAGCAACATTATAAAGACAACCTTACAAATCTATAATCACAATTTTAGTACAATGCAACAACAACTACAAAACACACAAAATAGCCATCAGGAACAACGGCAGCAACAGCAGCAACATTTGCTCCAACCCACGATCCCCAAGCCAGACAATGAATCCGGTATTGATGAGGACCATGAGGATGAGGAGAAATGCGCCGCTGCCGCTCGGAAAACTCAAGATGTCGTCTATGAGCCGCAACAATGTCCGTGGAAGAAGATCCGCTATGCCCGGGAATTGAAGCAAAAGGAACAGCAGCAAAGCAAACTGAAAGAAGAAACCACGGATATTGAGAGTGATATTGAACAGCAGCAGCAGCCGCAGCCGCAGCCGCATCTGGCTGCTGAGAACCGACAAACATGTGATAAATTAGCCCAAAATGACAAAGACAAATCGAACAACACCAACACATTAACGTGTGCCACAACCACCACCTCTCTAATTATGAATGCCTCAATTAATAATAGCAAAGAACTAAACCTCGCCGAACAAACCCACAAAGAAATTGCCATTCTGTTGCAACAGCAACAGCAAAATTACCAGCAGCAACAACTGCAACAACAGCAACAACATCACCAGCAACGGCGCGACAGCTCCGACAGCAATTCATCGCTTATCAGCAACACATCCAGCACACATTCCCTCAGCAACGGCTGCACCTGTACGCCGCAACAATTGCAACAGCAACGTGACAGCAGCGACGACGACCAAATCGACTATGTACGCATCAAGTCGCGCCGCTCCAGCTTAAGTCTGGCGACCGTCGAAGATGTGGCCACCGCCGGCATAGTGTGTCAGTGTTTGAATTGCCATCAGCAACAGTCGGCTGATATGGACGATTCCGGTTGCGATGACGATCAAAAGGATGAGGAGCAGACGACATTGAATTATTTGTGTCAGAAATTCGATGAGAATTTAGAAACTGGCAAACATCATGGTGGCGCCAGTGCCAGCGATTTAAATCTAAACGATGCCATATTAAAAACGCGAACGCTGAAAATGGAACAGCAGGCGGCCGAGGAGGTGGAGGATCCGGCAGCGATAAAGGAGCAACACAATAGCAAAGTAGGTTTGAGAATTATCTCAGAAAAAGCCTTAGGCGGCAACTAGGGGGCAGGCGACTTAAGACTTTTGGCCCAATATTTTTTGTACTCCCGCCAACTCTAGATATCTCTAAGAGTAAAACAGTAACTCTACATGGACTTTAGACGTCTGCTCTCTTTGATTTCCCTAGATTTCGGTTGGTCCTTTAATCTCGAAGGTCTTTTATATATTTGTTGCTCCATTAAAATTCCTCACCTTGGCATAATCAATTGTTTAAAAAAAAACATTTATTTTATTTTATTATAAAAAAAAACCAATTACTTATGTTGTTTTCTCTTATACTTTGTATTTTTTCAGGGCTTTTTCCGTCGCTCCATACAACAAAAGATTCAATATCGCCCCTGTACAAAAAATCAGCAATGCAGCATATTGCGCATTAATCGCAACCGATGTCAATATTGTCGGCTGAAAAAATGTATTGCCGTCGGCATGAGTCGTGATGGTAAGTTCAGCTATCAATTATAAATATTTAATATATATCTATATTTTTTAAACACACTATTGGTGTAAACTCAGAAAGGGTCAAAGGGAAAAATCTAGGAAATCTGGTCTTCCTTTTATTTAGCAGACTTTAGCTCACTTGCCCAATATTATCCCACACCTACAAAGTGAGAAGGAACTGGCGTGTGTCTCCAGCGAATATATTTTGCAAATGTCGTTCTTATCTTAAAAGTCTTGACTAGGGGGGAAAATATTTCAAAAGATTCACTATCTCAGGTTTAAACTCTGTATCTCATTTGCCAGTTTAGTCTAATTTAAGCAATTAAAAAGATTAAACCAATTATTGCGTTTAACCCAGGTTTAAACTCTGTATCTCATTTGCCAGTTTAGTCTAATTTAAGCAATTAAAAAGATTAAACCAATTATTGCGTTTAACCCAGGTTTAAACTAAGTATCTCATTTTCTAGTTTATTCTAATTTATGCGATTGAAAAGTTTAAACCAAGTATGGCGTTTAACCCAGATTTGAACTTAGTATCTCATTTGCCAGTTTAGTCTAATTTAAGCAATTAAAAAGATTAAACCAATTATTGCGTTTAACCCAGGTTTAAATTTAGTATCTCATTTGCTAGTTTGGACTACTTTATGCGATTAAAAAGTATAAACCAAGTATGGCGTTTAACCCAGGTTTAAACTTAGTATCTCATATGTTAGTTCAGCTTAATTTAAGCGATCAAAAAGTTTAAACTAAATATGGCGTTTAACTCAGGTTTAAACTTAGTATCTCAGACAACTCTAACCTTTCCAACAGCACGTTTAAGTCTGGCTTAATCGGGGAATCTCATAAATGACTTGAGTTTAAGATAAACGTTTCTGCCCTTGAGGGCTATGCAAAGAATAAATTTAAAAAATACCACTTAAAAGGTCTAGTTTAAACTCAGGTTTAAATTTTTAGTTTTAATAGTTCATTTAAATGTTTTAATGTTTAAATTTCCATGTTTTAAGATTCTCCTTTAACCTTAAAAAGTTTAAGCAAATAAATTTTGTAACAGGGCCCAGTTAAACTGGGTCGAAGCGTTCATAAATCGGGTATATTCTTATGCATCGAGTTTAACTAGGGTTTAAACCAAGTATCTCCAATTAGACAGAGGCCAGAGTTCATATGCATCGAGTTTAAATCAGGTTTAAACGAAGTATCTCAAATTAGACAGCGTTCAGTTGACCTGGCCTATTCTAATGCATCTGTAAACGAAGTATCACAAATTAGACTTCCGTTTGAAGTACTTGAAAAGCTTTAAGCTCTGTCTTAGCTTGGACGACTAAGTCAAGGAGACATTTCAAGAAAGGTTCCTTCACCAACCAATTGCTTACACCACATGGCCTTTGTTAACTCAGGTTTAAACTGTGGATCGGACCTTCGTTTAATTTAAGTCCCTAGAACTTTTGGCTTTTGGTGAACTAAGCAAAGAGTTGTGATAAAAAAGGTTTTCCTGCTAAACTCCCCTTGAAAGTGGAAAGAGTTTAATTTGTCTACCTTTGACGACTAAAAATTTCATTTTACCCAAAAACAAAACCCCAAATTTCTTATTTAATTTTGATGACAAACAAGTGCCTTTTTTTTTGGCAGGGAGTTCATTAACCTGGCCAGAAACAACAAATTCAGGTTTGCTCGTATGTTTAATTTTTTTGTTTCTGCTCATATTTTATGTGTCTGTTGACTTTGTGTTTTTTCGGGTGGCCCCCTTTTTTTTGGTGTTTTTTTTTTTATAAATTTTGTAGTTGTTTGCTCGAGAACAATGAGAGTGATTCAGAGTGCTATGGGCTGGCTGACTGATCTCTGCTGTTAAGAAGAAGGTTCGTTGGCTGGCTTGCTTGATTTCTGGCTAAAAATATCTGCAGGCGATAAGCCAGAGACAACGACAACAACCACACAAATAAAAATAACAACACATTTATTTATTTAGTTCAAGTTTTCGGGTTCGGGGTTTTTTTTTTTAATTTGTTGTTGTTTATTTTCTTCTTTGCGTCTTCGTTTTTTTGTTTGTGCTGTGGCATAATTGTTTAAACAAATTCTGTAAGGCATTGACGTTGTTGTCGTCGTCGTCGTCGTCGTCAGGTTCTGTTAAACAAACACCCGCACAAAACAAACAGTGTGTTGTTGACGACCCTGTGGACTGTCGGGCTGGCTGATGTATGATATGGTGTGGCGCGGAGCGGCGCGGCTCGTTGCTTTATTATGAAATGGTGCCAAAAGTTGAATGAACGCACTTAACCTAAATTTTTGCAGGCTTTACTCTCAGCCAGTCAAATAACACCATCCCCACATCACTGCTTTGTCCACCAGCATACAGCTGACAGTCGGTCGTTCGGTCACAATTATATGCACGAGCTGTAAATGTTTTTTTTTTTTCTGCTGGGGGAGGATGAGGCCGAAGCCTTGACAAGAACAGTGGGCCTTCAACAGGAAAATTTATCACAAAGGCGGCGGCAAAGATTTGTGTGTGTGTGTGTCTTTTTTCGTTAAGGATTTCGAAACCAATCGCATGGCTCATTATTGAATTGTTTTGTACACAACAACTTCAAACGGCTTGAGCTCACAACAACCCAAAACAACAACTTAAACCTAAAATCCATTTTTGTTGTTTTTTTTGTACTCCGACTGCCCATAAATTATTCATAACAACAATATTACCTAACAACATCATAAAGTCTACGTGTACATGGCTGGGTGTGTGTGTGTGTGTGTGAAATGAGTACGTGTTGGTTAAACAGGAAATTGTAAGAAATGCCGAAAGAAAGCCAACAACTATCAAGCAAACGGGAAGAAACAGAAAGAAAACAAAATTAACTTTGATTGAGAATGTCAGAGAGAAAGAGAGAGAGAGAGAGGTAGTGTGGGTTTTAGGGATTGTGTTAGGGGCGGGGGGGCTCAACTCCTGACTGGGTTGCCCAATATGCTTGGCTAGTTTTCTTCTTCTGTCTCTGCACTCATCTCTCGTTGTAAGGCGGGTGAGTGTGTGTGTGGTGTGTCTTCGTCGGAAGGCTGATAAGTTCATTGACTTTTTCTCTGGCTCTGCGTGAGTGAATACTCGTGTGCGTGTATGTGCCCGCTGTGTTGTTTGCTCGTTTAGCAAACGTGCATCTTTTTTGTAAAGAGGTCGTTCGTTCGTTCGGTCGGTCTGGCTGCCTTTCGTTGGTTGCCTTAGCTGTTGAGAAGAAATGAAAAATGAAAGTAAAATTGTTTCTTTCTCTCTGCCCCCCCTCTCTGTCACTCTTTGCTATATGGTTATCTGTAGGGGGATTGTTGTTTTTTTATTGCTGCTGTTTCGGTTGATTTTTTGTTTTTATATAAAACTGGCCATGTGCTTATTTCTTTTATTATCTTTCAAGGAAACTTAAAATAAAACAGTATGAGAGAGAGCACAAAATGTGTTGTGTTGTAGTTGTTGAATGAATACAAGGTCTTGATGAAAAACTCGTAGAAAGAAAGAAAACAAATAAATAAAACAGAAACAGAACATGAAAAACGTAATGAAACAACAAAGAAATGTGGCAATAAATTATTGGACAACACAACATTGAAAATTCACAAAACAAAAGCAAAAAGAAACCCCCCCAAAAAAAATAGCACAACAATTTTCAAAAAAAAAAGAATTTGAAGGAAACAACATTTCGAAAAAATTCATAAAAAACGAAATCAGCAAAAAGTGTCCATTATTTTCAAGGGTTTTTCATAAAGCCACAATTCAGAGCAGAAAGTTGTGGAAAAAACACGGGCACCAGAAGGAGCCTTCGCCAAACTGTGAATACAATTTAACCCCCTAACGGGCCATACCACTCTGAGGATGTCCTTCATTAATTGTGTTTAATTTCGTAAAAAAAACTATTTTTTTGTGCATAACTGGTAAAAACCAAAAAAAAAACAGGTTGCAAGTATTTTCCAGTATTTCTGTTTGGCCGGTTAGTGGGATAATATTTTTTAAAAAATATTTGTATGAAATCAAACACAATTATTAATTATATTATGACGGTCTTGGCGGTTAGAGGGTTAAAATACTCCCATACAAAAACTAGCTTTGTGCTTTTTTAAAAATCACACATTTTTTTATTTTTTTTTTTTATTATTTTTTTATTATTAATTACAATACAAAGTAAATTTATATTCTAATTTTTGGGTCCAAGGGTAAACCGGGTGACACAGACCATATGTTTAGATTTTTTGCAGCGACAGACCAAAGCCTCTGGTGGGAATCGAACCCACAACCCCCACGCTGATAGGCAAGCACGCTACCATCTCGCCGGGGCGCTTAAAAATCACACATAATTTGGTACCTTCACTCAATTTTTGTTTAATTAAGCCGGAAAAATATTTTTCCAATTTTAATATTTTTTATTTTGAAAATAAAACAAGATTTTCACCATTTTTTTTTTCGGTCTCTACTATTCTTCATAACTAATTGTAAAGTCTATCAAACCTCTAACCCCCACCCCCACATTTTTATAATCTATAATGCGCCTCTAGAGGAGTGCCTAAAGGCTTTCTTGAGGGTTAAAAATTGACCTGTAGATTCATTTAGCCCTTCAACCTTAGAACCCGTTTAGAAATGATTTCTTTCATTCGAAAAAATTGTATTCATTTTCTATTTTGAAAGTTTTGATATACCAAATTTAATTTTAGTTGAACATTAGTTCTTCTAACTAATTATGCATTTCATTTATATTCATTTAAATTTTGAAAATTATAAATGATTTAATGTTATTTAAACATTAGTTTCTCCAACTAATTTTCTAATTGATTTCTATTTATTTGTATTTTCTAATTGCAAATATTATTGGAAGTTTAATGATCAAAAATCACATGCAAGTGTTTTTCTTTTTTTAAATTTCCTTAAACACCACCACCACCCTCGACCAACTCGACTACCATTAATGTTTTCATTTTTTCTTATGTGTGTCTTTCTCCATTTGAATTTATCTATTTCGACTTTCTTAGCCATGTTTGACCTAAATAAACACACAATATTTCATTTATATTTAAAAATAATATTTTAAACCAAACAAAACAAAAATTAATATATTAAACAACATTAAACATTAACAACGACACACGGGAACAACCGAACAAAAAATAGAAATACAAACGAAAACTTTCACTTTCTTTTTGGCGTCATTGCACAAAAACCGAAACGAAATGAACCAACAAAAAAAAAAGGCACACACAAAACTATCCAAACTACTTTCTTTTTCATTTCTCTGTGGGTTTTGGACAAGAGGTGGACAAGAGAAGTGGAAGAAGACGAAAGACTACTATGAAATAACAATCATAGTAAATGGTTGTAACAAAAAAAAAATAAGCATTGAAACAAAATATTTCGTAAAAGAAAACAACAACATCACTCACTAACTCGCTCAACGAAAATGAAAACGAAACTGAAATACAATTTGTGTCTACATGAAGGTTTGTGTGAGTGCACGAAATTTCTATGGAATTCATTGAATGTGTGTGTGTGTGTGTGAGGCTGTTAATGATGGCCCCAGTTTCACACCTGCCCTCCCGCCCCCTCCCTTCAACATAACCGAAAACTTTCTTCTCTCCCGGCTCTCTATCTCTCTCTCTCTGCGTCTCTGCAACTCATCATAACCAATTCATAGTAGTAAAAATGTAAAATGTTGTGTGTGCCCGCCTGCCTGCCTGCCTGTATGCTGTAATAGTATTTGTATGATTTTCCGTTGTTTCATTCGTTCGAGTTGACTTGTGGGCCAGCGGGTTGGCGGGGCTGCTCAGTACGCATATGATGGCTATGTTGGTTTGGTCGAACGAACCAAACCGAGGGGTTGACTCGCACGCGCGAGTGCTCGTGCAACGACAAGAAAAATATGAAGTTCATTGACCGTTTGTCTGACGTTCGTTAAACCTGAAACTAGGTCACAATCAGCAAGCAAGCAAGCCAACAAACAAACATCAACAAAATTGTTGTTGTTTTTTTTTCTGTGTTTGACTAGTTGTCAGTTTGATGGTTGAGAGCTAAAGAGCGACAGAGACCGTCGTTGAGAGGTAGAGAGCGAGTATTACACAGTGGTCATATGCCAGAGAAAGGTTTATCTGCATATGCGGGGTTTATCATTGCCGTTAAGTTCCAACGAAATTGGTGAGTAATTCATGATAAGAGTTTAACCGCAAAACAAATGGCCAGAAATTATCAAAACCTTACAAAAGCTTTTCATTCCCCGTCATTTACGATGGTTGTTGAAAAACATTATTTCATCATTTTTTGTTTTTTTTTTGTTTT
This sequence comes from Hydrotaea cyrtoneurina, assembly GCA_958296145.1. Taxonomy (NCBI): domain Eukaryota; kingdom Metazoa; phylum Arthropoda; class Insecta; order Diptera; family Muscidae; genus Hydrotaea; species Hydrotaea cyrtoneurina. The sequence continues at coordinate 80,635,080 of OY282515.1, forward strand.
TCTGCCTCTCTCTCTCCTCGTGACTTGTTTTTGTTCAATTACAAAAGATCGCCAGCTGAAAAATTGGCGCGAGGTCAAAGTGATTTGAAAGTAGTCTTTTTTTTTTTTTAAAAAACAAAAAAAACTCAGAATAAATTCGAAAAAAATCTGATTCTTTTTTTTTTTTGGTGTAAATTCGAAAAAAAAATCTGATTTCAGGCTACACCACAGAGCATTTCCCTCTTTTTTTTAGAGAAAAAAACGCAGAATAAATTGGAAAAAAATGCATTTATTTTAGGCGACTTCCGAGCATTTCCCTCTGGTATAACCAGAAGGAGCATTTAAAAAAAATTATAATTAAAAAAAAATATATATAATTTTTAAAAAAAATTATGATTTTTTTTTAAATTTTTTTTTTAAAAATTATAATTTTTTTTAAATTTTTTTTTAAAAATTATAATTTTTTTTAAATTTTTTTTTAAAAATTATAATTTTTTTTTAAATTTTTTTTTTAAAATTATAGTTTTTTTTTAAAAAATATATTTTTTTTAAAGAAATATAATTTTTTTAAAAAAAAAAAAAAGATTTTTATTTATTTATTTATTATTAATTACAATACAAAGTAAATTTATATTCTAATTTTTGGGTCCAAGGGTAAACCGGGTGACACAGACCATATGTTTAGATTTTTGCAGCGACAGACCAAAGCCTCTGGTGGGAATCGAACCCATAACCCCCACGCTGATAGGCAAGCACGCTACCAACTCGCATACCGGGGCGCTTATAGATTTTTTATATAAAAAAATATCATATATTTTGGGAAGATATTACATCATTATTGCATTTTTTTTTAATTTAAAATTTGTTGTATTTTTCTTTTCATTTTATTTTGATTTGAGTTTATATTTAATTTGCTTAAAACAAACAAAATTTTTTTTTAAATAATCTCTCATTTTTGTCCTGTAGAGACCACAGTACATTAGAATTACATTTTTTTTTAAATCCATAATTTTTTTTTTAATTTATAATTATTTGTATTTTTCTTTTCATTTCATTTTGATTTGAGTTTGTATTTAATTTGCCTGGAACAACAATTTCTTTTTAAATAATCTCTCATTTTTGTTCTCTAGTCTCCACAATTACATTTTTTTTAAATCCATAATTTTTTTTTTAATTTATAATTATTTGTATTTTTCTTTTCATTTCATTTCATTTTGATTTGAGTTTGTATTTAATTTGCCTGGAACAACAATTTCTTTTTAAATAATCTCTCATTTTTGTTCTCTAGTCTCCACAATTACATTTTTTTTAAATCCATAATTTTTTTTTTAATTTATAATTATTTGTATTTTTCTTTTCATTTCATTTCATTTTGATTTGAGTTTGTATTTAATCAGCTGATTTCAGGGACACCATTCCTTTGTGATTATCTTAACCAGGTTGCACACAAGTACGTATTTCAAGTGTCCTTCGCCTCTCCCATCGATTTCCAGTTCAAAAAGGACCGAAAGTCCTTGTGATGACACGCATAGCTACATACTAATACATATATACATACATGTATGTACAGGCAGGCAGGGTTAGCATACGACCAACGACATTTAGTATGTGTGCCTTTCATTTTTATTTGTGAAAACAAATTTGAAACATCAAACATACCAACAACAATCCAAGTACACCGATACTATGGCATTGTATGTAGATCTACTCGTCTGTGTGTGGCCTGTACACACTCTCAATCTCTATGAGTGGCACATAAAGTAAAGTGCTATTGTCGACGACGAGTTATTTGAACTTTATTCAGGTCAATTACAAATATATTACGTACGTATTTTCGAAAACTGAAAATGCTGCTGCCGCTGCTTCGGCTCGGTAATGCTGCTGCTATGCCTGTAGACAATCTATCAGCTAGCTATCTGTGCACAGCTAGAGCTAAATGTAGCCAGCCAGCCAGCCAGCGGCTCTCTAGTAATATCAATGATTGTATAATAAACACACACATTTATGCTTACACATACATATATGTATGTATGTATGTACTTACAAAATAAATGAATATGGAGGCTACGCATTAACAACGACCACAACAACGGCCTCTATGAAAAAAAAAAACACTGACATTTACACAAACATATGTCTGTCCGTCTCTACAGACAGACAGACAGACATTAACTCGACTCGTCGTCACTCATAGTCCAAACACTTTTTAATGAGAGCAAATTGACATACAAACACAATCTGAATAGTCAGCCAACACCAATCATCGTCAGAAACAGCAGCAACGACACCAAAAACAACCAACAACACCAACAAAAAGCGCTTAGTTCAGACAATCGTTCATTGAATGAAATGAATAAGAAAAAAAAAATCCAACAAATTCTTTCAATAGAATTTTCTAGAACATGCACGCAATAAAAATGAAATTTGTTTGCCTAGGGCGCGGGCATGGGTGTGTGTGTGTGTGTCTGTTGCAGTTCAGAGATTAACAACAGAACAGAAAGTCCACTACTTTAGGTTTCTAAGGGACGGATCATCTTCTCTTTTTTCCGATCTAAACGTAGGATAATTTTTTACAATTTAAATGAAATACAAATCGATTAGAGATTTTTCATTTTTATTCAGAATTTCGTGTAGGTCCCTTTTGGGATCTCCCATTTGTCTGTTTCTTCGGGTGTTTATTATATTTGCTCTACAAGTAGAGAAATTAGCCCACAATTTGTTTTTTTTTATTTCATTTTATTCGCAATTTCCATTTTGTATTCCCTGTTGGAATCTCCCATTTGTCTGTTTCTTTAATTTTGGGTGTTTATTTTTCCCCACGAATGCATTCCATTTTTTTTTTTCTTTTTATTTCATTTTACTTTTGAGCTTGTAACTGAAGGTTCCTTGAGCTAAGATAAGATTGGACATTTCATTGACAATTCAAATGCCACTCAGTGGGAAACTGTGAGAATGTGGGAATTTTAAATTAAAATCTACATGGAAGTTTTCCACTAATATTCCATGTAAATCCTCTCTATGGCTCCTTTTCCTGGTCGCGATCTCTTTGTTTTTGCTTCCTCGTAGTTATTTAACAACATGACAAAATTAATAGGAATTATTTTTTGTTTTCCCCATTACCAATTTCTTTTTTAATTTTACCAGAGTTCGAGCGCAAAAACTTTCTTTTCTGCTCGTTTTGACTTCCTGATAACATTCAACAAATGCCTGGTGTTTTTGGTTTTTTTTTTTGGTTTCGGCTTTATTGTTATTACAGTTTACTTAATATTTTTGTGGTTGTTGTTGGCTTTTTTCCGATGTTGTTTGCGTTTACGTGTTTGTTTTTGCAATGATTACATAAATAGTTAGTACTCTGCAATGAAATAACAATGAAAACAAGACGGCGCTGTTAAAGGCCTTTGGCTGGTGAAATTTTCGTACGCAAACAGCCAAAAAGAAGCAGCGGAAAGCCAACAAAAACGAAATAACAGGCTTGTTCAAACAAAAAAAAACACCTCATATAGGTCGTGTATTAACGTAATAACAAGTTTATTTTGTGGTTGCTGCCACCACTTTTTTTTGGGGGGGGGTTTTGTACAAGAGTCTGTCGGCTTGCTCTGGTGGCTGGCTGTTGTTTTTCTTTGAACAACAATATTATAAAACATTTGTTGTTGCTGCCGCTGTCGTGTTTAATGCTTCACTATGTTAAGTGAACCTTCAAAAAGTTCATTTACCTTTTGCTTGAAACCGCCAGTCAGCCAGCCAGCCAGCAAACGACTCAGCCAAAGAAAGAAACGAACCAACTTCGTTATCCCCCCCCCCCCACACACACCTTTAGGTTAACTTACACGCTCTCCCATAAACAAAAAACCTCATGTTATGTGAGTAAATCTCTTTTACAGATTGAGTGATTTTAGTGTGTGCGTGCATTTCACTCACTCTGCATGAAAACACTTTCATTTTTCAATGCCTTCGAAACGAGTTTTTTTCATGCAAAAACTGAGAGAAAAACACAACTCGCTCTCTCTCTCTCTGTAAATATGGCAATACAATGTACCCTAACCTACGCTACGCTACATTTTTATGAGGGGTCTCTCATAGTTTATCTCGCTCATGCCCTCTCTCTCACTCTCTCACTCTGTCTGTCTTTCTGTGCTGTTCTTTGTGTGATTATCTTGTTGCTGTTCATAGAATCTTATCACGTTGCATTGCTCTAGAATTTGTTGTTTTGTTAGGTTTGAAATGCATTGAAGAAGTTCAACGACTTTTAGAAATTTTCTCGAAGGTTTCAAGTGCTACACACACACACACACTCGTGCACTCTACGAAACGAAACGAAACGATTGCATAAATGTAACGAAATAAAACGATAGAGATTACGAAGTCGGCAAGCGTTTGGCAAAATTTGGCGCTCAATTTCAAAGCATTTGCAAAGAGAGAAGGAGTTCGTCAGCGGCACTGAATGACGTCGTGCACATGCAGTTTTTTTTTCTTTCTGTATTTCGGTGAACAACAGCAACAACAGCAAAACTGTGCTGAATGCCGTTCATTGCTCTTTTTTGTTGTTGTTGTTGGTTGTTCGGCTGTTTCGTTTAGCATACACATAGAGTCACGAATCTTTAGCCTCGTTTCATTTCGTCTCTGTGGCTCAATGCAAATGGCTAAACCAGGGCGGGGGAGGAGGTGGGCCGCAGTCAAACACTTATCAGACAACACACACACACACAGAAGTAGCTGTCGTGTTCGTGGAAACGGCAACGTTGTCGTGCAGCGAATGCAATTTTGTACATACCACCATTGAAGTTAGTGTGACAACTACACATGCCACTGTGTGAGTGAGTGCAGGCAGCTGCTGCACACCAAGTGCATGCGTTCTGTCTGTGTGTGCGATTCGCCTTTGTCGCAAGAGTGCAAAGACTTGTATGTGGGTCAGGCACGGTCATTCAACTTGCGATTTTCAAGTGAACACACTCACTGACTGACTCACTCACTCACTCACTGACTGACTGACTGAGTGACGCTAACACTTACAGACTCTGTCTAACAGGCGGCCATGAGGCCAGTTTGTTAGGCTGTCTGTCAGTTTGACGAATTTACCACCCAGCCCCCTCCCCCCTTAAACAATATTTTGCCGAGAGCAATGAGGCGCACAGCTCGTATCTTGTGGTCTCTCTTGATCAAACTGCCAGAGTTTTTGCCATTTGCTCTGCTCATTTCAAATACAGTTCGTGAATTCGTGGTCGGTTTTGTGAATGTGTGCCAGTGTATGTGAGAATCTCTCTCTGTGTGTGTGTAGTGCATTATGGCGAGATTTTACCTTGGATTATGCTGAACGCGAATTTGAATGTAATCACTCGGTGTGTGTGTGTGTTTTCTTCTTCTGTTTCATTCGGTTTCTTCATTTTGAAATTACACCGTCTGTGTAAGGTGAACTTAGGATGTCAAACTTTTGTAATGAATTGCAAATTGTTTCGTAATAAATATTGAAATAAATATTGATGATTTTGTAGCGGCAAACTAAATAATGATTTATTTGGGGATAAAATATAAAACTTAGGCAAAATCAATCAATGATTAATATGAGGGGGGCTTACCCAATTTCGTATGTAAAGCCTTAATATTTAAAAAAAAAATTGAGTTAGGCCCCAAATAATGAATTCCCAAAAATAGGGAAAAATTCCCCCAAAAAGACGAATATGAAAATTTCCTTAAATAATTTTTGAAAAATCCCTTTAATGAAAAATCAGTTCTATGAAGACAAAAAATTACCGAAAAAAAGAAATAAAAATTAGGTATTCCCAAAAATAGGGAAAAATCCCCAAAAAAATCCTTAAATAATTTTTGAAATATTCCTTAATGATAAAATGGCGCTATGAAGACAAAAAATTACCGAAAAAAAAAGAAATAAAAATTATGAATTCCCAAAAATAGATGGAAAAATCCCCAAAAAAGACGAAAATGAAAATTTCCTTAAATAATGTATGAAAAATCGGCGCTATGAAGACAAAAAAATACCGAAAAAAAGAAATAAAAATTATGAATTCCCAAAAATAGGAAAAAATCCCCAAAAAGACGAAAATGAAAATTTAAATAATTTTTGAAAAATTCCTTTAATGCAAAATCGGCGCTATAAAGACAAAAAATTACCGAAAAAAAATACAAATTATGAATTCCCTAAAATAGGGAAAAATCCCCAAAAAGACGAAAATGAAAATTTCCTTAAATAATTTTTGAAAAATTGGCGCTATGAAGACAAAAAATTACCGAGAAAAAAAATTATGAATTCCCAAAAATAGGGGAAAATCTCCAAAAAGACGAATATGAAAATGTCCTTAAATAATTTTTGAAAAATTCCTTTAATGATAAAACGGCGCTACCAAGACAAAAAATTACCGAAAAAAAATAAATAAAAATTATGAATTCCCAAAAATAGGGAAAAATCCCCAAAAAGACGAATATGAAAATGTCCTTAAATAATTTTTGAAAAATCGGCGGTATGAAGACAAAAAATTACCGAGAAAAAAAAATTATGAATTCCCAAAAATAGGAATAAATCCCCCAAAAAGACGAAAATGAAAATTTAAATAATTTTTGAAAAATTCCTTAAATGAAAAATCGGCGTTATGAAGACAAAAACTGCCGAAAAAAAAATAAAAATTAAGAATTCTCAAAAATAGGGAAAATCCCCAAAAAATTCTTAAATAATTTTTGAAAAATTCCTTTAATGCAAAATCGGCGCTATAAAGACAAAAAATTACCGAAAAAAAATAAAAATTATGAATTCCCAAAAATAGTTGAAAAAATCCCCAATAAGTCTAATATGAAATTTTCCTTAAATAATTTTTGAAAAATTATTTTAATGAAAAAATAGGCGCTACGACGACAAAAAAAATATTAACTCTACAAATGAGGAATTCCCAAAAATATGAAAAAAGAAAATACATTTTTTTTCTTCTAAATATCACTAATTTCAGTTATTCCAAAGTGCAAATCTTCAAGTTTCTGAGTCACTCATTAATTTCCCAAAAAAATACAAAATTTCCTGCGATTTCCAGAAATTTCCAGAAATTTCTTTCGAGGTCGGTCATTGACTGTTTTTCCTCGTCTTCAATATTAAATACAATAGAAAGAAAGCTTGGAAAGTTGTTCTTTTTTGTAGTTTTTGTTTTTTTTTTTGTAACACATACAGTGGGGTAGGTATGAAATTCGGGTTACCACACACAAACTCAATGTAATATATATTTTTTCTTTCGGCAGAAGCCAACAAGTGAAAGTGAAACATTTCTTTCTTTCTTTTTCGTTTTTTGTTCACTCTGTAGAAATAAAAAAGAAATTTTCAAGTCAATGACTTTTCTGATAAAAAAATTTAAAAGAAACTAAACTCATCGCTTCACTGCGTCCATATAAAATAATTATTACTAGAGTGCGAGTACGAGTGCGAAAACCAAAATAATAAACTAAAGTCAAAACACGTTTCCAATACAAAACTTATAGCCGCCTTTGTGCATTCGAAATATATCACACACCTCACCTTACATCAAATCGCAAAACAATAGCAGAAGAAATCAAAAAAAAAAAAAAACAGAAAAGAAAAGAAAATAAAAACATAAAATGTAGTAAGTGAAGAACGCGACGACGACGACGACGACAACGACGACTGGGGGAAGACAACGAGCCAAAAAAACAAAAAACTTTCACTTTTACTTTCGCATCATTAACCAACCAAACCGGCGGCTCTAAACAGCAATTAACATATAACTATAATATGTATATAACTACACACATGTATATTGTAAAAAAAAAAAATAAATAAAAAATGGAATAGCTAACTGCAACAGTGGCTGACAGAAGTCTGCATAGGTCATCGATCAACCCAAGTAGACACAATGTGTTACCTTGCCAGGGTGACGCATATGCATTTCCCTTTATCCGAATCACCCCGATTTTTTTTTGCTTTTTTAAAGAAATTTTAAAATGCTAAATTTTTTTTTAAACATTTCTGTAGTAATGCGACAGTATGTTCTAATTTTTTTTTCTTTAAATTACCAAATTACTTTTAATTTCCATTCCAAAATAATATTAAGCCCTCTGGGACAGTTTTTTTTTTGATTACCAAGATATAGACGTTGTATTTTTAGTAGTAATGCGACGACAGAACATTTTTAAATTTTTTTTTTAAATATTTTTTTTTGTAAATTTTTTTTTTAAATTATCAAACTTTTAATTTCCTTTTTAAAATAATATTAGGTCCTCTGGGGCAGTTTTTTTTTGGTTACCGAGATATGTAATGCGATAGAAAATTTTAAATTTTTTATATATATTTTTTTTTGTAATTTTTTTTTAAGTTACCAAATTATTTTTTAAGTAATTTTTTTTTTGTAATTTTTTTTTTTTTACCAAATTACTTTTATTTTTCATACCAAAATAATATTAAGCCCTCTGTGTGTTTTTTTTTTATGACGAAAACTTTTGTTGCCTACTGTGTTTTTTTTTTTTGGAATTTCTTGCCTCTGCCACTATATCATTGACATGCTTTCATCATAAGTGGATGGTTTTTGTTGTTTCTGTTTCTTTTTTGTTGTTGTTGTAATAATTTTTATCTATAATTAATATACGTCAGTGGTGGATGGATTTGTTTTATACCATTGACTGTGGATGGTTGTTGTTGTTGGATTGTTTTTTTTGTTTTTGTTATATTTCAAAGTGGATTTTGTTGACCTCATTACCTTGTGGTTCATTGACCAGATTTTGTTTTTCGTTTTATATGCGAGGTTTGGGAGTTTTTTCCATTTCATTTCATTTAAATTGTGTTTTTTTCATTCTTTTAATTTTTGAGAGTGTTGTTGGTGTTGAGTGGGGGGGTAAGTCATGGTTGATTTTCTGCTTTAGAGTTTAACTTGAAAAATGGATGGCAGCAGCTGTCTGTTTACTTGTTAATGTGAGGCAATTTTCGTTGTATGTGGATGGTCAAGATGGTAACGGTACTATTATTTAAATAAATAGACATTTATAAATTATTCATGTTGGCTTTGCTATGACTTGTGTTGTTGTTGGTTTTCCATTTTTGAAATGTTTTTGTAAAACGTCGCGTAAGATTTGAGACAGACACACACGCACAACGCTTGAATTTTGTTCGCAGTCCATGATTTTGTTTTGATGGATTTCTTTCCAAATAGGTAAGGTTTCAAATGAGTTTCGTTTTTTGCTTTTTTTCTTGCGTTGAGCTTGGGATTTGTTAATAATTTAGACAAATGATTAATACGAAGCTTAAAATAAATTTAGGCCATCTGTCAAACGATCCTTAACACCCGGTATTATTAAGCCAATTCATTACAGACCAAAAAAAAACAACAATTATTGATTAATTGCGGTTATATTGGTTAACAGCCTTGACATGACTTTTAAGACCAAAATGGGAGAGGTTGAGAAAATTAAAAAAAAAAAACTATACAGTGTACTCTCTCATAAGCGGACACCTAAGGGAGTGAGCATTTTGGCCGCTTATGAGAGAAGTACACCAGAGATCTGAAGCGGATTGGTACTGAAAAAAGTGTCCGCTTAAGAGAGAGGTGTCCGCAAGGAGAGAGTACACTATACATTTATACCAAGCGAATACAAACAACAGCAACATAGTTCAAACTATCAAATAAACTGAAATATAAAATGCCTAAGATTTAAGAAACATTTCTAAATTTCTGAAAAAAAAAATTATCGCTTTTATTTTTCTTTAACAATTTCCAAAAAAAAAAAATTATGTGAGCATTTATTTGTTATGCTCTCTGAATTTTTTGCTATTTTTTTATCACTACATTTTTTTTATTATAAATTCAGTCACTACCAACGAGTCATTGAACCCAAGGCAAGCACACAAAACTTTAGCCTCGTTCTACTTAAATGCACAATTCAAAGACACAAACGGCCGAAAAAGGACAAATAATTAACAAAATAGCCGCAGTAGTTGTTAATTTGTTTAAACAACAAACATTTGTTTAAGGGGCTGTCAAGTTCAAGGCTGTAGAATTTGTTAATGAAAAAGTAATAACAAGAATTTCTCTTAAAAAAAAATTATTAAAATTCTAAGCGTTATTTTTTATTGTTTTTAAACAAATTTAACACCTGAAAACTTTTCAACACAAGCTTTCGCTTGTTAATTAAAGCTCAACAGTGTGGTGTGTTAGAATTTCCCATATGTGAATGGTGAAAAGCCTTATGTGTTTGTTGAAAGCTTGCACAACTTTCAGAGAACCACAAGAGATGAAAAAAGAAATAAATGGACTACCAAAGAGAACGAAATAGTGAGAGCTTGTAAAACAGAGGTTTAGGATATTGCTCAGAGAGTGTTATATGTTTGAAGAGCACCAAAAGCTTTGAAAGAGTGTTCAGCCGATTACCGGCAAAATGGGTAAACAAATTGCAATTATGGAAAACAATTTAATATATTTTTTAAACATAGAATTTCCAAAACAAGGTTTAACATACTTTTTTTTTTTAAAAGTCAAATTATGTATTTCGATTTTCTTATTTTGTTCTTATTTTGCATAGTTAAATGTAACGCTTAATTTGTAAGAAGTTGGAATGAAGCTAACGAAATGTTGGCAAAATATGAAATAAATTAGTTTTATTTAATTCACATAAGACAAAAATAAATAAGAAAAAAATTTAAATTTGTATTTACAAATTCTTTGATTTAAATGAAAACTAAATAAATACAAAAATTATGGTTGTTCTTTTTGAAAAAATGTAGCTTTAATTGAAATACTTTTTGGCCAAATTAAAAATGTATAAACTCACACTAAACCATTTAAAATAATAAATCAGTTTCTTTTGGATGAAAACAATTTAAATAATCTTGGAGAAAATTTTGAAAATTTACCCTAAATCATTTAAAATAATAAATTAGGGGAGAAATTCTTTATACAAGACAATTGAAAATCTTTGAAAAATTTCAAAACTCACACTAAATCATTTAAAATAATCATAAAACGTACTTGAGTCTCACCTAAGTCTCTAATTAGGGGAGAAATTCTTCTACATGAGAAGGCATTTAAAAATCTTTGAAAAAATGCAAAAACTATTTGATTTTAACTCACATTAAATCATTTAAATGTACCAAAAGTTCTCCCTTATTTAGAGACTAGTGATTTATTTATTAATCACTAGTCTCGAATTAAGGGAGACCTTTTGGTACAACAGAAGAGCACTTGACTTTGCTTAACCACAGACCACAAACTCTTCGGGCATTAAACACGAGCATACAATTTTTCCCCACACAAAAATAAAGTCTGAGCGACAAAAAGCATTTCTATGCCGTTTGTCTCTCTTAAGAGAATGCTGGAAAAAGCTTTCCATCAGAGATAAGACTTTACAGACTTTTCTGCTCTTCGAGAGTCCGATACAGAGAACAGGTTCTAGGCACTCTTAAAGAGGCAGAGAGAACGAGACTAATACTCTCTTAATGCTGTACAGAATATTAACCATTGGTTGCCGCTCTTTGGTTCTCTGTCTGTGTTTTTCTTTGCGAGAGGCGATGAGCGTACGCTTTTTTTCTTTTTTCGTCCGACATTGTGCATTGTGTCTCGCAGTTTGTTGTATATACATTTTCTATACACATGTTGTACGTTTTTGGGGTATATTCGTAACATGCTTAAGATTTTTACAGTTAGTCGCGTTCGAGACCTTGTCGAGTTTTGTCATGTTGAAGTAGTGAACATTTCTAATTGAGCCAACAATTTTCAAAACTGAAGCAAAGTTTATATACAAAACATAAATTAAAAAATAATAACAACAACAAGAGAGAGAAAAAAATTATTTATTTATTAACAACAACAACAACAAAAATAAAAGCTTGTTTTGAGAATTACAAAAGAAAAAAAAATCATTCAACAAAAAGAAAACAAAATTCTGAAAAGAAAAAAAATTATTGGAGAAAAATTCAAATATGAAAATAACACGGCAAAGTATTTGAAGAAAATTTGCAAGCAATTGCTGCAATTCACACAAAAGAAAATCCAAAGATTATACATACAAATAAAACCCCTAAATTGTATTTAAACATTACAACAAAAGTAAGAAACCCCGCTGCATGTTTTTACCGTTTACACACCCAGAGGATTACGCGCTAAATTCAAACCAAAAATTGCAAACACAACGCAAATGAAACAAATCTTATAAAAATGTAAACCAAAAAAAAAAATAAAGAAAAGAAAATTTTTATATTGAAGCTGAGTGAAAGAAAAATAAAAAAGAAATTAATAAAATCAAAGAAATTCAAAGTTCCTGTTTAAAAAAAAAAAAATACCAACAAAAGAAAAAATACAAATAAATAAAATCCATTCAAATTGTACCTGCTGGTTTTCAACACAAAAGAAGCCTAACATTTTAAGAAATGTTCAATTTCTAAAAAAAAGAGAGCAATTAAGTGAAATTGTGCCAAGTTTAAATTTTGAAATAAACCTCCCCCCCCCACACACACAAAATACAAAATCAGTTTTCATGTTTTTTTAAACGGAAAGAAAAATAAATTCCCCGAAAAAAATTCACCACAGAACCACTTAGCCAAAAACAGATCGCGAAATGGCCGAAGAATTACCCATATTAAAGAGCATATTAAAAGGCAATGTCAACTATCACAATGCACGTAAGTGTTAACCTAAACGTAAATCTAGTGAAGCCTCGATTCACGTGTTTCATGAGGCGTCTAGACTGGTTTTCTGGCTGCTTCTCGTGTTGTTTGTTGTTGTTCGAAGCTAAAGTGAAATTGAAAGAGAAACAGACACACAAACACACAAACAGAAAAACTAGAAATTTAGACGCGTTCAGCGTTACCTACTTTTCTTGTCGTTCAAAACGGGCACACACACAGAAAAAACGCTTAGCGAACAGCGGCGCAGGCGTGTTTTGAAAGTAAACTTGAAACGGCCAAGAAAGGCTTAGGAAGAAGAAAAGTAGAAAAAAAACAAATATGTGGTTTATTGAAAAAGTATTTTTTTTTAAAATTAGTGTAGGAAAAAATTATTTTCTTAATTATTTTTTTTTGATTAAAAACATATCACTGATAAATATAAAAAAATTGAAACAAAAATGTTTTCTCATTTGAAGCATTTTTTAAATAAAAAGTCTCGATTAAAAAAACTTAAGAAAACTATAGAAAAACATGAAACTTAGCTTTGTTAATTTTTATTTGATCATTTCTTTTTAACAAAAAATACTTTCCCCCCTTGGTGTTGAAGGAAATTTTTGAAAATCCTTAAAAACAAAATCTAAATCTATTAAAACAAAATCTAAAACTATAAAAACAAAATTAGAAAGATTAGTAAAACCTAGGTGAGGTATTTACTTAAATTTAAATTAATGAAAATAAATTAAAACAAAATTATATTAATGCATACAAATCAATAAAAAAAAATTTAAACCAGATACTTATTTTTTTTGATTGTTTTTTTATTACTACAATTAAAAAAATCATCCACCATTTTTTTGTTGAAGACAATTTTTGAAAATCCTTAAAAACAAAATCTAAATCTATTAAAACAAAATCTAAAACTATAAAAACAAAATGAGAAAGATTAGTAAAGCCTAGGTGAGGTATTTACTTACATTTGTATTAATGAAAATAAGTTAAAACAAAATTATATTAACCCATAAAAATCAATACAAAAAATTTAAACCAGATACTTATTTTTTTTCGATTGTTTTGTTATTACTACAATAAAAAAAATCATCCAACATTTTTTTGTTGAAAACAATTTTTGAAAATCCTTAAAAACAAAATCTAAATCTATTAAAACAAAATCTAAAACTATAAAAACAAAATGAGAAAGATTAGTAAAGCCTAGGTGAGGTATTTACTTACATTTGTATTAATGAAAATAAGTTAAAACAAAATTATATTAAGCCATAACAACCTATAACAAAATGTTGTAAACTAAAATCAAAAAAAAAATTATTACTACAATTAATAAAATCATTTAAAATGTTTTTGTTGAAGAAACCCCTTAAAACAAAATCTAAACCTATAAAAACAAAATCAGGAAAATTATTAAAATACAGGAAAAGTACTTATTTTCATTTTTAATAATGCAAATAAGTTAAAAAAAAATATATTAAGCAATACAAATCATTTAAACAACAAAAAAGTAATTTCTGTTCTAAAAAACGTTTAAAAAAATCGTTCTTAGTTGTATTTCTAAATTTCATTTTTTTAATGTTTAGATTTTTCCCAAAAAAAATTTTTTTTTTTATTAAACTCTCATGTTGAAAATAATTTGTTTAATCTAATCCCTAGTTTAAAACGCTTTGAACGTATCTTAATAATTATTACAATTCAATTCATTCCATTACGTTGTGTTAATTTCTCTTAATTTCTTTTGTGTTTGTTTGTGACCAACTTTTGTTTGTTTTCTTATTTTCTGTTGTTGTTGCCATTTGTTTCTTGGTCTGGCGGCCGCCAAACAGCAGCTCCCCAATGCTCAATGCAGTCTTAAGAAAGTTTGCCTTGCCTGTGCGTTTGAAATCTCGTTTTAGTTTGCTTTCAAAGCGCGCGCTCTAATTTCTCCTCTCACTCCTCACCTCCCCCCTGCACCCGACTTTCTTCGTCACCGCCATCAGGTATCTGGTGGCATGAAACCAAGTTTTCATTTTCATTTGACCTGGTTTGCTTTCAGCAGCAGCCACACGCTATTGCCGCTTTTAAAAGCCGGCTTTTTTTCTGTCGTCTCTTCTTCTCTACGCTCAGAAAAAAGAAAAGTATGTCAGTGGTACTACTGAAAAAACGAACACGCACACACACACACACACCGAAATGAAACGAAACGAAGAAAGAACGATATTTGAAAGCTATCGTTCGTTACCGACAGACAGCCAAACAGTTGTAGCATTAGAGACACACCAAACCCTCCTCACCAACAACACGAAAAAGAAAGAAAGAGAGATTTCCTCTCACTTTATATGAATATGATTTCTTTAGTTTTTGTTGACGAAAGAACTCAAAACAGAAATCAATTTTTGTTGCTTTTCTTCTTTTTGTTGTGGATTAATTGTTTAGAAGTTGTAAAAGAGAAATTTCAATTGATTTTTTTAGGTTATTTGTTACCTTACGATTAGGTTAGGCAATCAAAACAAATGACCCCAAGTGAGTTAATAAACACAAATATTTCATGGTATTGACAGATGGTATGAGAGAACCGGAGTGAGACTTTCGTTGCATATCTTTAGTAGTCCACCTCGGATTAACAGCTGATTGATGGATGTTTCATTGAATGACCCAGCGATTAATTCCAGACTAATGACAATTTCTGAGGCCCCTAGAAATGTTGAGTTTTTGAAAATCTTTGAAAAAAAAATTTAAATATATTAAAACAAAATCTAAAACTATAAAAACAAAATTAGAAAGATTAGTAAAACCTAGGTGAGGTATTTACTTAAATTTTTATTAATGAAAATAAGTTAAAACAAAATTATATTAAGCCATAAAAATTAATTACAAAATTTAAACCAGATACTTATTTTTTTCGATTGTTTTTTTATTACTACAATTAAAAAAAATCTACTACTATTTTTTTGTTGAAGACAATTTTTTAAATCCTTAAAAACAAAATTTTAATATATTAAAACAAAATCTAAAACTATAAAAACAAAATGAGAAAGATTAGTAAAACCTAGGCGAGGTATTTACTTAAATTTTTATTAATGAAAATAAGTTAAAACAAAATTATATTAAGCCAATAAAATCGATTACAAAATTTTGTAAACCAAAATCTGAAAAAAAAATATTACAAAATCACTTAAAATGTTTTTTGTTGAAGAACATTTTTGAAAACCCTTAAAACAAAATCGAAACGTATAAAAACAAAATCAGGAAAATTATGAAAATACAGGAAAAGTACTTATCTACATTACGGCAAACTCCACATTTCCACCTGAAGATGGCGTCAGTTTATTTTACAATTTCGGGTTTCTTAGAAATAGATTTACTTTTTTTTTTTTCAAATTAATAACAGAATAACAGACAGAAGTAACTTTTGTAACATCTGGAAGTTCTAACATTGTTAAGGTATTTTATTTTTTTAATCGTATTGAAATGTAGAGTTTTCACATGAAGAGGGCGTGTCGGGTCGGATTTCCTTTGTAGGTTGTTTTTTTGTTCGAGTTCTGGCCAACATCTTGAGAACTTGTTAAAAACGTAATTCTTTATTATTTTGATAAAACTCTTTTCCAAATCTAATTTTTTCACATATAGATGGCGTTATTTAAATTTTAAATTATTGTTTTATTGTCTGTTTCAAAAACTTGCCACTATTCTCAGTAGTTTGTTATGTATGCAGTTAGGAGAAATAAATCGAATGTTAACTGGTGGAGCATATCTATCCTTCTGCTAAAATCAGAATGTATTCACATATAGATGGCGTTTTTTTGAAAATATTTTTAATTATTTTATTTTTTGTTTCAAAAATTTGCCACTATTCCTTAGTCTCGTTAGTTTGTTATGTATGAAGTTAATCGAATCAAGTCAAATGCTATTTGGTTTAGCATCTCTAGCCTTTTGCCAAAATCAGAATTTATTCACATACAGATGGCGTTAATTTTTTCTCGTTTTTCCATTTATTCTATTTTTTTTTTTTTTAACCGACTTTATGATCTAAATTCTGTCTTTTGTCTACAATTTCTCTTTACCTTGTCTGCCTTTAATGAGGTTATCAATTTCTTTTCGATAACCTTAAAACAAATTAGTTCAACGTCAATGTGAATATTTTTTCGTTAACGCTTTTGACTGCTCTCGATTTGTTTTCCCCCTACCCTCTCCACACCGTTGTTCTCTTACAAGATTTCTAATAATTGAGGTTAACTTTATTTTATTTTAGTTTTGTTTTTTTTTTTTTTTTTGGGTAGACAAAACAAAACTACAGAACAATTTGAATATTTACTTTCTTTTTAACCTCATTCGGCGCTGAGCGCCAGACAAACACCCAACGAACACAACAGCTGAGAGCGAGAAAAAGAAACGCTTAACCAGATGAAATGTAAATAAATTAATGTACATTTTGGCATTGATAACAACAATAACAACAAAGACATCATCATTGCCCCATCAAAGACACAAAGACAGCTTCTTTCGTTAAGAAACCCACTTTTTTTTCCCACTTCTTCTGCTTTCGTGTACTTTGTGTGTATGAGGCGCGCGACAAAAAAACAAACGACCACAAAAAGTGTAAACTTTCTTCTTGCTTTCAATGCTGACGCTGTTAAGCCAGCTGGCTGGCAGTGGCGCTATTCAAAACTAGCTTACGATGAAAGTAAATTGAAGCCAGCGTTTTTGGGTTGAACGTGTTGAGTTTCGGTCTCTGGAGTTTTACATACAATTTTCTGGGTCATGACCCCGCTTTTAAATAGAAATTGTAATTTTGATATAAGAAAGGAAAAGGCAGGGAGGGAAACGTGACTTTTTATTGGTGGGTGAGATTTTGAAAAAAAAAAAAAAAAACTCATATTTAATTGGTGGCCTTAAATGAGAGAAGAGCGGACAGACGCCCGCTATGTGTGTATAAAAGAGAAAGTGTAACATTTCGGCTTGCCCTGGTAAACGTATGCGTGTGTTGCAATGCTTAAACAATGACAGCTGTAAAGTTTGCAGTACGCTCGGTGGCGGCTGCTGCCACAGTCCCATTAATGTATCAACAAGGCAATGACCTACTTAAAGGGCCTTAAAACAAAACAACAACAACGACGACGACACCATTGAGACTGCCAATCGTCAGACTGACAAAGTTTCATACACCGGGTTTATGGGTTTAAGTAACGATGTTGGCCATGTTGTTGTTGCTGTTGCTGTTGCTGGTGGTGGCTGAGCGAGCAAATGCTTCACTAAACACAGAGGGGGATTTTTTTTTTATTCGGTTGTGTTTTTTGTCCACAACCACTTCCTGTGAGACAATCTATAAAACGAACAACCACAACAACAACAATAACACATTATACCCAGAAGAAGGGCTACTTAAGCTTTAACCTAAATTTTAAATGATTTTGCTTTAAGGACAACAGAAAAAATAAACAAAAAAAATATTTTTTTTCTTCTTTTATTTTCCAAAAAAAAAAAGGTTTACAGCTGTTCTCAGGGCTATTTTTACAACACACATACACACACACACCTGTCACTTTGTTACAATAACTTCATGTGTTTTTTTTTCTTTCTCTTCTCTTTTCTTGCAGCGGTGCGATTTGGTCGCGTGCCGAAACGTGAAAAGGCTCGCATTTTGGCTGCCATGCAACAGTCAACACAGAATCGCGGCCAACAGAGGGCGTTAGCCTCCGAATTGGATGATCAGCCGCGCCTCTTGTCGGCGGTGCTACGGGCCCATTTGGATACGTGCGAGTTTACCAAGGAAAAGGTGGCCGCCATGCGCCAGAGAGCCCGCGAATGTCCCTCCTATTCAATGCCAACGTTATTGGTGAGTATTAGAAATATTCCGAAAAATAAAAAAACAAATAGAAATTTAAATAACAGGACCGACAGAACATAAATGTAAACATGAACATAAAATGAAAACATAAAAAATAGCAAAAACGTTTTGAAACATCAAATATATTCGGAACATCTGTAAATGAAAGTATCCTTTGATCGAATATCTCACACGATTTTCTGTTTCTCTAACCAGAAAGGTATTTTCAACCACCCCCTCCCGCTCTCCCTTAATGATTTATTGTCACATTTTCTGTTTGATTTTTTTTTTGATTTCAAGTTCGTTTTCAGTATTTTCGTTGCTTCACTTTGTATTGTATTTACCTCCAACAAGTAACAAGGTTAACTTGATTTTGAAAAAATTCGAAAAAAAAACAAAATCCAAAACCAAAAAACTTATTAACATATTTGTAGAGTAACTAGCCAAGCTTACAGTCCCACACCGTTCGTCTAGCCAACCGTCCCGCCATTGGCACACAACCTTAAGATTTAATGAAAACCGTACGGAATAGCACACAAAAGCATTTGCTTAGTTTAGTGTGTGTGCGTGTGTGTTTTTTCTCTTTCTGAAAAGGTGTTAAACAAAACTTTTATTAGAGCTTAGCTTAGATTGGCTGAGTATGAGTTAAGGTCTTTAAACCAGGAAATTGTGTGATTTTTCTTCAATGAAAAGTAAATAAAAATTATGCTTGGACGCTGGCAGGCAGGCGAGCGAGCGAGCGCGCGATCGAGCGAACCCCAAAACAGCCTTCAAATACAAAATAATGATAATAATAAAAAAACACAAACTAATTAAATCGAGTAGATAACAATTTAAACAAGGTTTTTCCTTACGGATTCAAAATTAAAAGCTAAAGCTTTTGGACGTTGGGTGAGATGACTCAATTACCGCCCGTTTTAGGCCAAAGAAAAAAATATATATTTTCCCAAGCCATAGGCAATAGCTGAAGAATCTGCAGATAAAGAAAAAAAATACATATTATTTTATTTAAAAAAAAAATATTTTTCCAAAAATATATTTTTCTAAAGAAAATTTTCCAAAATCCCAAAAACTAATATTTTTTCTTTCAATGTTTTAAAAAAAATGTAATTAAAGCCACAGGCAATAGCTATACTATCCATTTAGAAAACAACTTTTAAAAAGTTTTTAATTTTTTTACAAAAAAAAAATGTTTTTTTCAAAAAAAAAAATATGGTTCGATATTTTTCAAAAAAAAAAAAATATCCAAAAAACTGGTTTTAAAAAAAAATTTAAAAAAAAAAAATGATTTTTTTAACATACGATTTTTTTTATTTTATTAGTTTTATTATTCAATATTTTTTTTAAAAAAAATATTGTTTCATGTTTTTTTCAAAAAAAAATTCTTGTTACATATTTTTTTAAAAGAAAAAAATATTGTTTCATGTTTTTGTCAAAAAAAAAAATATTGTTCCATGTTTTTTCAAAAAAAAAAATATTGTTCCATATTTCTCAAAAAAAATCCAAAAAACTGGTTTTTTTTTTAAAAAAAAAATATTGTTTCATGTTGTTTCTCAAAAAAAATATTGTTCTGTACTTTTTCAAAAAAAATATTGTTCCATATTTTTTCAAAAAAAAAAAAAATCAAAAAAAATTGATTTTTTAAACAACAATTTTTTTTTAAAAAAAATGGTGTTTTAAAGATAAGATTTTTTTTTATTAAAAAAAAAATGTTTCGCTTTACATTATTTTAAAAAAAAAATATTGTTCCTAAATTTTTCAAAAAAAAAAAGAAATATTGTTTCATATTTTGTTAAAAGAAATAAAAATAATATTGTTGGAGCAAATTTTTCAAAAAAAAAAAAATTCCAAAAAACTTTTTTTTCTAAAAAAAAACTTTTTTTTTTCAAAAAAAAAATACTTTTTTCATAGTTTTTAAAAAAAAAAATTTCGCTTTAAATTTTTCCAAAAAAAAAATACTGTTCCCAATTTTTTCAAAAAAAAGAAAATATTGTTCCCAATTTTTCCAAAAAAAAGAAAATATTGTTCCATATTTTATTAAAAGAAAAAAAAATAAGATTGTTGGAGCAAATTTTTCAAAAAAAAAATTCCAAAAAAAACTTTTTTTTCTAAAAAAAAAAATTTGTTTAATTTTTTTTCCAAAAAAATATTGTTTCATAGTTTTTAAAAAAAAATTACTTTGCTTTATATTTTTTCAAAAAAAAAAATAGTGTTCCATATCTTGTTAAAAAAATATAATATTGTTCCATGTTTTTTCAAAAAAAAAAAACATTGTTGAAGATTTTTTAAAAAAACAATTTAATTTATTTTAAAAATAAATATATGTCTCATATTTTTAAAAAAAAAATATATGATTCATATTTTTTCAAAAAAAATATATATTATCCAAATTTTTCAAAAAAAAAAATTATGTCCCCAATTTTTTCCAAAAAAAAAAAAATATTGTTTCAAATTTTTCCAAAAAAAAACTCCAATAATTTTCACAAAGAAAAACTTTGCTCCATATTTTTTCCAAAAAAAAATCCCATATTTGTTAAAAAAAAATATCTGTTTTATACGTCTTAGGGTTCTCCAGCTGGCCCCGCTTTACCCCCATTTCTAAACTATTTTTTTTGTATTAATTCCACTCCCAGTCTGAGTAGTTAAATCACCACAAACAATTGTTGTTGTTAGTGTAGAAAAAGCAATAAATGTCCTCTGGCTCTTGTTGTCAGTGAGCTTTGAAATGTCACCGGTTATTAGAAGGTGTATTAGCAATTATTTTTTTTCCATTTTTTTTTTATTATTTACAAGTGTCTCAACAACATTTCCTCATATTTCCTAAGCGACAAGGTCATGCTTAGAATAAAAATAATAATAATAATAAAAAAAATCGTGAATAATACAATTAAGTGGAAATGTTTAGAAAGTCAGAGAAGAAAACAAGGGTGGCGTTATTGGAAAATAGCACGCATAGGGGAAAAGAGAAAATCGGGAAATGTTTTTCTTTTTTTGCCACCAAAAAGAAAACCAGGCATTACAAAGATTAAGAGTTAGAAAGGCGAAAAATTGTTTAGAAATGACCAAAGCTGGTTAGTGGAAACAAATCAGGCAAGGGTTGAAAAAATCGTTTTTTGTTGGCCCTATAAAAAAGAAAACCAGTTACAATTTAGAAAAGAAAAAAAAATATCAAATGAAAAACATCAGGTATGGGCTGAAAAATTAGTTTTTTTTGTTGGCCAGGATTTGTTCATTCAGAAAAGTTAAAAGGAAAAAAAATCATTTTTTTTTCATTTATGTCCCAAAAAAGACTAGGGCTGCAAGCTCCTCTCCCTTACAGCACCCTGCTTTTTCTACATTTTTCATTTCATCATCGTCATCGGCCGCCTCCTCCTTTGAAATGCCTTGGCTGATGCTTCAGCCAAGTACTTGCCGTCTCTCTGTTGCTGTGTCTGCTATTGTTTAAATCTGTTTCTTTTTATTTTTTTTTTGTCGTTGTTGTTGTTGTTTCTTCTTCTAAATATACCAGTATTCAAGGTTAAAAAATAACACTCGCCAAGGTCGTCTCTGCTGCGTTCTTTATATCACACAAAAAAAAAAAAACAATCATTGCCAACAACAAAAAGTTCAGAAAAAAAAACACCAAAAAAAAAATTCTACATTGTCTACACAACGTGCACAAACCGAGAAAGATGAAGAGAAAAAAAACTGAAATGCAAAAAAATAAAACACCAACAATCATCATAAGGTTTAAACGAGAATTTCAGATTAAATTATTTTCATAATTAATTTCATTTTTGAGAATTTTAACAAAAAAAAAAAAACACAAACGAAATTCCCCGAAAACCGATGACAAAATCACTTAAATATCAGTAAAAACAAACCGCTGCTGGCCTTGACTTACAACCCGAAATCTTAGGTCAAGGCAATGCCAAAGGTCCTAATAAATCAAGAGAAACAGAAAGCTGATGTTCTTATCAGTGAGAATTGCATAAGATGGGAAGAAATGACAGCCGGTGCAAGTGGGGGGGAATAAAGGGGGACCAGGGAAATTATGGGAGTATCAAGAAACTGATGACCACAGCAGCCCGGATTAGTGGCCACAATTAGCGGTCTAAGAAAACTATGGCCAATGAACCACCAAAAAAAATCCTGAATGCTCCTCCTCCAAAACATTGAACTCAATGGTCACCCTAATGCACTAGAGCCCCCACTTATCACAGATAATGATTCAATCATTCAGCTGGGCCACCTCGTGTCAGTTTTTGTTTTTTTTTTTTTTTTTGGTGTACTTGACTTTGACATTTGTTTGAATATTTAATGTCAAAGCACACACATACACGAGCCTTTGTTATTGCTGATAATTAATAGGAAAGTAAATATTAAATGTATCGTGTTGTTGGCATTTGTTTTTGTTTTATTTCATTTTTTCACATTTAAATTGAAGACCATAAAAAACAACAACTACACGCCAGCAACAAAAACAACAACAAAAATGTGCCACTCTAAGTTAGAAATTTGATGACTAAAACAGTGAAACGAAATAACAGCAACAGCAACAACTGGCAAAAGCAAATACAATAATAATAACAAATAATGACAAAGTATGAGACCATTAAGAGGCGGCACCTGGGGAGGGGGCGTTCAAACCGTTCGTAATCAGGCCCGAGAAGGGTGGCGAAGCGACCAGCCGAAGAAATAAAATGCGGCAACAAATAACAACAACAAAAAATATAACAAAATAGAAACAACACCAACAAAAGTGACGTTCTAACTGACCTTGTCTAAAATAAAGGAATTTTTGTTGTTCTCTGTTTTATTTGTTGATTTGATTTTCTTACAATTCGTATAAAAAAAAGCGCCTTATAAAAAAAACTGAAAACGTGCGAATAATTACGGCGAGAACGAAAGAAAGTGCTTAAGAGGCGAGCGGCGTTTTTTTTGCAAATTCATTAGGATTTTTTTTTTTGAGGGAATTATTTAGGTGCGTGTTTTGGCAAACTTTACTGGTTGTGAAAGTGAAACAAATCATTGTATTTGCGAAGGGAAATGAATACAAAAATATTTACTTTACAAATAAATGGAAATGGATTGGTGGGCTGCAGCCAACTTCACTTTTGTTTTGTTAATTTTTTTTGGACAGCATTTCAGTTTTGTGGGCCTTTTGGTCATTTCTTTGGACATCATTTTAGTTTTGTGGGCGTTTTAAAATTAAAAATCGTTTCCTAGCTACAGGCAACTTCACTTGTGTTTTCTTAATTTCATTGTACAGCATTTCACTTTTGTCAGCTGCAGCCAACTTCACTTGTATTTTCTTAATTTCATTGTACAGCATTTCACTTTTGTCAGCTGCAGCCAACTTCACTTTTGTTTTGTTAATTTCGTTGCACGTTATTTCATTTGTCATCTGCAGCCAACTTCACTTCTGTTTTGGTCATTGCTTAGGACAGCATTTCAGATTTGTGGGCGTTTTAAAATTAAAAATCGTTTCCTAGCTGCAGCCAACTTCATTTGTGTTTTTTAATTTCATTGTACAGCATTTCACTTTTGTCAGCTGCAGCCAACTTCACTTGTGTTTTCTTAATTTCATTGTACAGCATTTCACTTTTGTCAGCTGCAGCCAACTTCACTTTGGTTTTCTTAATTTCGTTGCACGTTATTTCATTTGTCATCTGCAGCCAACTTCACTTTTGTTTTGGTCATTTCTTTGGACAGCATTTCAGTTTTGTGGGCGTTTTAAAATTAAAAATCAAAATCAAATAGCTGCAGCCAACTTCACTTGTGTTTTCTTAATTTCATTGTACAGCATTTCACTTTTGTCAGCTGCAGCCAACTTCACTTTGATTTTCTTAATTTCGTTGCACGTTATTTCATTTGTCATCATTTGTCATCTGCAGCCAACTTCACTTTTGTTTAAGTAATTTCTTTGGACAGAATTTTAGTTTTGTTTCACTTGTGTTTTCTTAATTTCGTTGTACAGCATTTCACTTTTGTCAGCTGCAGCCAACTTCACATTTCTTTTCTTAATTCCATTGTACTGCATTTCATTTTTGTCAGCTGCCGCCAACTTCACTTTGGTTTTCTTAATTTCGTTGCACATTATTTCATTTTTGTGGACATTTTCAAAATAACACTCTTGTCAGCTGCAGCCAACTTCAACCTTACGCATTGAATCTCTTAGTTTTTTGAGCAAAATTTATGAATTCTTGCCCCTGGGCATTCACAGCCATTATTCTTTAGGGGCATTTTAAAAATTTAAACATTTTATTATAATTTGTTTAATCTCCTGTCTGAACTTCCATTTTTATGGACAGTTTTTTTAATAAAACAAAATTCTTTTGGATCTCTTAGTTTTTGAGGGGAATTAAGTATTTTTTTCCCTTTTTTTTCACCTCTCAGGGAGAATTTTACTAACAAGCCAACTTCACTTTGTTATTTTGGGGACATTGAATAACTTGAAAGCATCCAGCTGCAGCCAACTTCACTATATTTACACATTGTGTGCCACAAAAGCCCCCGAGATTTTCTCTGCCGAGTGGCAACTCTGTCTGTGGTCATTGTATTTCCGGTTAACATTTTAAGTTGATACAGATCGCTCATATTTTTTCTCAATGTGTTTTTGCAATTGCTTTTCTTGGCCTATCGGTACATACCTACACAAATATACATATATATATATAAATATATATGTGTGTGTGTGTGTGATACCGGCAATTTGCACTTGACCAAGGCCAGCACAGTACACACACACACACTTACTCGCACCCAGCACACGAAAGAAACCAAAAACCTCCAACGGTTGGCAGCGTCATCGCCATCGAAATCGCCATCTAAGTCTCTTCCTCTGCTGTGCACAAGAGACGAGACCCAAAAGAGTGCCATTGGCAACCCACAAAGCAGCAACAACAATCAAGCCAACTATTTCGGCTTCTCTTTGTGTCTGTGTGTGTGTGTTCTTCCTACTCTTCTGCGGTGGGTTCTATATCTGCACACACACACACGTTCACATCACAATCACACAGGGTTGGCCAGCTGGGGCCGTAGAGAAGGGGGTACGTTCATATGAGAGCATGTGTGTGTGTGTGTGTGTATAATAAATACTCAAACAACAGAAACAGATATTGTTTCAAGGTTAATAATCAATTGCTGCTGTTGTTGTTGGTGTTGTTAGTCTTGCTTTGTCGTCGTCGTCGTCGTCGCCGTTGTATTTACGTTGTATATGCCGTGTTTTATTTCTGTTGTTGTTGTTTTTATTGTTCTCTTTCTAGTATTGAACAGAGAGCAAAAAAAGTGACGTTAAAAACGTTCTAAAATATGCACAAGCCGACGAAGAACATGAAGCGACAGCAACAACAACAAAAAACTATAGAATTTTTATAAAAAAAAAAAAAAAAATCAAAACCGGAACAAACATTCATGGTGTTTTTTTTTCTTTCTGGTATGATTTTGTGTTTCATCATTAGTGGCAGTTGGCCCAGAACAGCGGGGGAGAAAGAGAATGGGAGGGATGACGAAGACAGCCATGAACTTTAGGTTATTAACCTTGACTTTACCGACGACAAAAACTACAGACACTACAAAAACAAAAACCAAAGCCAACTACAGAAAACCCCATTAAAGGCCTTCTCTGAAATATTTGCTCCCCCCCGCCATACCCTTCTCTTTGCTCTATCTAAATGTTTCACCAGCCTTTCCTTTCTCTCTCACTGTCTCTACCCCCCCTATAACACTCTCCTACTATCGCTATCTCTCCCTGTCTCTCTCTCACTGTATTTGATTTTAGTTGAGGGTGTGCGATTTTAGTTGTTGTTGCTATTGATTTGTTTATGCCTTTGTTGTTGTTGTTGTTGTTGTTGTGGTTTTCTAATAATTTAAGTTTTTATTAGTTTTAATAAATGCTTTTCCTGTTGACCTTCGCGTGAACTTTTCGTTTAGAAATTGTACGGTTCGTGTTGTTGTTTTTTCATTGTTGTTGCGCGTTGTTGTTGTTGTTGTTATTGTTTTCATAGGCAAAACCGGTTGCTTTGTAGAACAGTTCATTAATTTCCTTAAAACACGCAAGGTTTTTCCGCTAAAACAACAACACCGGGGTTTGTCAAATGGTTTTTGCTCTCAATTAGTCTCTCCGCTCGCATTCTACGCCATTGAACTTCTTCTCCCCCGCTTGCTGTCATCTGAATACCATGATCCTCTCAGCAAAGTTCTGGCATCTCTCTTATTTCTTAAGCCATTGAACTTCTTCTCCCCCTCTTGCTGTCACCTGAATACCATGATCCTCTCAGCGAAGCTCGGGCATCTCTCTTATTTCTTAAGCCATTGAACTTCTTCTCCCCCGCTTGCTGTCACAGAAATACCATGATCCTCTCAGCAAAGTTCTGGCATCTCTCTTATTTCTTAAGCCATTGAACTTCTTCTCCCCCGCTTGCTGTCACAGAAATACCATGATCCTCTCAGCAAAGTTCTGGCATCTCTCTTATTTCTTAAGCCATTGAACTTCTTCTCCCCCTCTTGCTGTCACCTGAATACCATGATCCTCTCAGCGAAGCTCTGGCATCTCTCTTATTTCTTAAGCCATTGAACTTCTTCTCCCCCGCTTGCTGTCACAGAAATACCATGATCCTCTCAGCAAAGTTCTGGCATCTCTCTTATTTCTTAAGCCATTGAACTTCTTCTCCCCCTCTTGCTGTCACCTGAATACCATGATCCTCTCAGCGAAGCTCGGGCATCTCTCTTATTTCTTAAGCCATTGAACTTCTTCTCCCCCGCTTGCTGTCACCTCAATACCATGATCCTCT
Organism: Hydrotaea cyrtoneurina; assembly: GCA_958296145.1. Taxonomy (NCBI): domain Eukaryota; kingdom Metazoa; phylum Arthropoda; class Insecta; order Diptera; family Muscidae; genus Hydrotaea; species Hydrotaea cyrtoneurina. The sequence goes on from OY282515.1 coordinate 80,662,246, forward strand.
CAGCGAAGCTCGGGCATCTCTCTTATTTCTTAAGCCATTGAACTTCTTCTCCCCCACTTGCTGTCACCTGAATACCATGATCCTCTCAGCGAAGTTCTGGCATCTCTCTGCGGCAGCAGGAATTTCCTAAGCCATTGAACTTCTTCTCCCCCGCTTGCTGTCATCTGAATACCATGATCCTCTCAGCGCAGCTCACAACGCATTTAATTCCTTCTCTCTCTCTCTCTATCCATCTGCCGACCATATTAAAACCCAACCAACCAATGGACCGACTCTTCCCCCCCGCCCTTTACCGAAACATCCAGCTAATGTCGATTTCTTGTGTCTTATCTTTGCAGGCTTGTCCCCTAAATCCCGCCCCCGAATTACAGTCCGAACAGGAGTTCTCGCAGCGTTTTGCCCACGTCATTCGTGGTGTCATCGATTTTGCCGGCATGATACCCGGCTTCCAGCTGCTCTCGCAGGACGACAAATTCACGCTGCTGAAGGCCGGCCTCTTCGATGCCCTGTTCGTGCGGCTGATCTGCATGTTCGACAATTCCATTAACAGCATCATCTGCCTGAACGGCCAGGTGATGCGACGCGATGCTATACAGAATGGTGCCAATGCCCGATTCCTGGTGGACTCCACCTTCAATTTTGCCGAACGCATGAACTCGATGAATCTGACCGATGCCGAGATCGGTCTGTTCTGTGCTATCGTTCTGATAACGCCCGATCGGCCGGGCTTGCGCAACATCGAGTTGATTGAGCGCATGTACAATCGCTTGAAGGGCTGCCTGCAGACGATCATCAATCAGAATCGTCCCGATCAGCCGGAATTCATGAGCAAACTGCTGGAGACAATGCCCGATTTGCGTACGCTGAGCACACTGCACACGGAGAAGCTGGTGGTGTTCCGCACCGAGCACAAGGAATTGCTGCGCCAGCAGATGTGGTCCATGGACGATGACCAGCAGATTCTGGCGAAGAGTCCCAACAGCTGGGACGATCATCGCATGGATGTGGAGGCGAAGAGCCCCCTCGGCTCCGTATCCAGTACGGAGTCGGGCGATTTGGAATATCAGACCGCTACGACAACGACCGCCTCCCATCACCTGGCCAGTCATCATGGCCAGCAAACATCGGCATTGGCCTCGTCCGCACCGCTATTGGCGGCCACATTGTCGGGCAGCTGTCCGCTGCGCAATCGCGCCAACTCGGGTTCGTCGGGTGACTCCACAAACGATTTGGACATTGTCGGCTCGCATGCGCATTTGACGCAAAACGGTTTGACAATCACGCCCATTGTGCGAGCACATTCCCACCAGCAGTTGCATCATCATCTGACCGGCGGCACCGCCCAGCATCGTTATCGCAAATTGGATTCACCCACCGACTCGGGCATTGAATCCGGCAACGAGAAGATGGAGTGCGGCAGCAAGACGGTCAGTTCGGGCGGTTCGTCGTCCTGTTCCAGTCCACGCTCCAGTGTCGACGATGCGTTGGATTGCAGCGACAATGCAGCGGCAGCCAGCACCAGTCAAGTGACGGTCTCCGTATCGCCGGTGCGCTCACCGCAGCCGCTGTCCGCCGCCGCCACATCAACGTCCAATTCCGCCGCATCGTCGTCGTCGTCGTCGTCCAATGCCGCCGCCGCCGCCTCCGTGGCAACGGCCACTCTGAAAAGACAGATCGTGGACGATATGCCGGTGCTGAAGCGAGTGTTGCAGGCGCCGCCACTGTACGACACCAATTCGCTGATGGACGAGGCCTACAAGCCGCACAAGAAATTCCGCGCCCTGCGTCACCGTGAATACGAGTGCGGCGAGGCGGACGCCAGCAGTTCGACCCACAATGTCAATGCCACTTCAACGTCATCCGCATCAGCATCGTCGTGTATACCCGCCGCCGCCACCAGTCCTCAGCTGGCGAATGTCCACAGTCCACCACCGCAGCAGCAGCAGCATATGACGGCGGCCTCCACAAATAATGCCGCGCTGATGGTGGCACAGGCAACGCATTCCCCACAGCCGGCGCCGGCACCGGCACTGGCATCGTCGCCGCCGGCCATTGCTCAACACCAAAGCCAATTGCACATGCATTTGACCCGACCAACACCCACCAATTCCAATAGCGGCGCCAATCACCACCACCACCAACACCACCACCCCCAACAGCAGCAGCAGCAGCCCTCCTCACTGTCCAGCACCCATTCGGTGCTGGCCAAATCACTGATGGCCGAGCCACGCATGACGCCGGAGCAAATGAAACGCTCCGACATCATACAGAATTATATCATGAGAGACTCGTCGGCGGCCAGCTCATCGAATGGCCTGATGGTGTGCTCACCGCATGGACCGGGCAGTCGCAGTCCGGCACCGGGCGTCCACAGCCTGCATGGCCTGTATCCGGCCAGCAATTCACCCAACTCGAGCAGTTCACCAAATTCCAATTGCAATTCGCCATCGACCACAACGGTGACCGCCTTGTCGTCGCCGCCGCCCGTCGGCAGCGGCCGTTGGCCGGGACATTCGGTCATTACGACGACAACGATCAATCAGCGCCAGCAGTCGGTGTCGCCCAGCAGTAATGGCTCCTCATCGTCGTCCACGTCGTCGTCATCGTCGTCGTCCACCACCTCGTCATCGTCCTCGTCGGGCTGTCAGTATTTCCAATCACCGCACTCCACATCGGCCTCGGTTTCGCCGCCACGGCCCTCGCCGTCGGCCATGAATACGCCGCCCCGTCTGCTGGAGCTGCAGGTGGACATTGCCGACTCACAGCAGCCGCTCAATTTGTCCAAGAAATCACCGACGCCGCCACCCAGTAAATTGCAGGCACTGGTGGCGGCCGCCACCGCGGCACAACGTTATCCGACCGTGTCGGCCGATGTGACCGTGACGGCAACCGGCGGCAGTTCCGCGGTGTCGGCGGCGACGGCAGCAGCCGTGTCGGCGGTGGCCACGGCGTCAACGCCGTCACAGCAGCAGCAACAGCAGCATCAGGTGCAAAAGGTTATGCTCGAAGCGTAAGTGTGGCAACATGCGGGACAGAGAGCAGGGGAAGGCGAGCCAAAGAAGTAGCTGGTGCAGACGACATCGTCCCAGCAACGTCTCTTGTATGAACAGTATTTGTGGGTGGGTGGACGGAGGCGTTTCTCCAACCTCCTCCGGAGCCCCTCCCATTTGACAACCGAAACGCTGAACTAGGCGGGCGGGCGGATCGATCCGCACTTTGAAGGCTTTGTGCAGAACTGTTTGCTATGTAAAGTAAAGTTTTTTTTTTTTGTAAAATATTTTTAAAAAGAAAACTTCAAACAAAACAAAAAAACACAATTCAAAATGATCGAGACTGATACAAACAAACAAAAAAAAAATCTTTGAAAAAATAACCCCCCACACACAAGTTTTAAGAAAATCATAGAGTAACTGAGAGGATGAGATGGGTGTTAAAAGAACAAAAAAAAAATACAAAAAAAAAACAAAAAAAACATTTCCTTAAAACAACAACAAAAATAACAATTACAGGGGCGGGCAGAAAAAATTTGAAATATTTCATATTTTTTTCCTTTGCTGTTAAATATATTAATTTAAAAACAAAAACAAAAACCAATTAAATACTACATACATATAAATTATGAAATTAAATTATTGAAAACCAAGAAAAACAAAAACAAAACATAAACTGTACAAAAAAATCTATGCATGCAATTAAGTGAAGAGCAACAAGCAGACGAAGAAATAAAAACTAAAATGTCCTTTTTTTTAAATTTTAATGTTATTTAAAGAAAAAAAAAAACAAAAACAAAAAAACCACAACACAACCTTACACTTATAAGCTTGAATTAAACAAAGGGAAATATTTTTAAAAGAAAAATATTTCCACAAATTACACACACACACAAATTTGAAAAATAACCTGTATTAAATGAAACCAATTCTTTTTTTTTTTTTGTATAATCATGAGTTTAAGGATTTATTTAAAAAACTCACACACTTTAAATTTTACTTAACACGGCAGTGAGCCGAGGCGAGCGCAGAGGTTTTGAAAACCTTCGGTTTTGCGGGAAATTTCATTTAGACATTTTTTTTTTTCAAAAATGTGGGTTTATTATTATTTTTTTTTTTAAAAATTATTATTATTATTATTGTTAATGATAATAATGAAATGTCAAGAACTCTGCGAGTTTTACAAAAAAAAAAAACTATGTTTATTCATATTTTATATTTATATATACAATGAAAAGGAAGAAGAAGAAGAGGAAGGCAAGGAAACCCCCTAAACAAAACAGAAAAAACGAAAGTGGCAGTTGTTACAAAAGAAAACGGAAAAAATACTAAATATTTTTTAAAAGTTTATGCTTAGTTTTATTTTATTTTTATTTTCTGTTTAAAAATTTATCCAATTACATTATTATTTTATGATTATTTTATTTTTATTTTATTTTTTTTAAAAAAAAAATACCCCTTGTTTTTATGTATTTAAATTGGGGGAAAAAAACCCCCCAAAACTAAACAGTAAAAAAACCCCCACACAAAAACAAAAAAAAACATATGATTATTATTTAATTTTAGTGATGCTCTGTAATCTTACTTTAATATCCATTAAGTTTTTTTTTTTTTACTTTTAACTAGTTCTACTGCAAACCACAACAAAAGATATTTTCCATTTCCAAAAAAAAAAAAAATAAACAAAAAACCAACTCTTTTTTCTGAAAAAATACACACAAAAACTACTTTTCTTTTATTTTTGACTTTTGCTCCAAATCAAAAAATATATAAGATCTCTTACGAAAAACAAAAAAAAAAAAAATACCACCACAATCCTAATTTTTGTTATCATTTTTTTCAGGCACAAATGTCACCCCCCCCCCCCCCACCATTTCCCCCTTTTTGTACATACCGAAGTTTGTCTGTTTTTTTTTTTAATTATTATTATTTTGTTCTCTCTTCAACTACTTTTGTTTTATTTACTAGCTATTTTATCTACATACATTATATACCTTGTAATAATAATAATTATTATTTTATCTCTCCCCCCAACCCTTCCCCCCCCCCCCCCCCAAACCCTTTAGTTTTAAGCCTCTTTATTTCCTAAGTTTTAAGTAATTATTATTAGAAATAAAATGTTTATAAAAAAATCCTAAAAAAAAAAAAATATTAAAAAAAAATATGAGCTGAGATGGCAGAGAATTGCAAGAAGAAGAAGAAAAAACAACAACATTAAAAACTTTTTATCCTACCAATAAAAGAATTTTTTTGTTTAAAAATGTAAATCGCCAATTTTGTTTTTATTTCTGGTCGTTTTATGAGTTTTCAGTTTGTGCACTGCGAGATGTTGCCTGATCGCTGTCTTTGTGTTCATTGCTCTTTTGTGTTGTGATTTCGTTGTTTTCTTTTCATTATGTTCGCTTTGCGTTTTTCCGTTTTCTTTGTTGTCGTTGCATGCTTCCGGGATATTTACAACTGTTCCTGGGGATTTTCGGGAAACTGAATGGATTTTAAGCTTGGATTTATTCAGAATTCTCTACGAAAATCTGTAAAAAATTGTGAAGGAAAGCTGAATCTGAAAATTGTTTGTTTTTTTTTGAAAAGATTTCAAAAAGACTTCCTCATTGAGCTTCTTCTTAGCCCTCTAACCCGCAAAATAGTTTGTTTTTTTGAACAGAGTTCAAAAAGCTTTCATCGTCGAGCTTCTTCTTAACCCTTTAGGGGCACATTCGAGCTTCATCTTAACCCTCTAACCCGCAAAATAGTTTGTTTTTTTGTGAAAGAGTTTAAAATGCTCGTTTATAGATTTCAAAAAATTTGCGGGTTAGAGGGTTAATGTAGGTTAAGGTGTTTTTTTGAACAGAACTTGGATGAGCTGGAGTTTAAGTAATTCGAAAAGAACTCTGTTCCTCTTTCTCACTTTCCTGTAACTTTGTGTGTTTTTTTTCCGTTCTTTTTCCAAACCCTTAAAAAATACACTGTTGTATTTTTTTTTATTTTTTTATTTGTGTAGCAATCGATTGCTGTATATGTGTGTAAGAAGAAATTACAAAATAAAACATAAATTGTAAAAAATATTTAAAAAAAAAAAACAATTAAATGTGTAAATTTGTTAAAAGGAAATACTTAAAATTTAATGTAAAAAAAGCACAAAAATCCAAAAAAAAAAATTCTATAAATGTAAAAACACACACACACTGAAACCATTATAACAGAAATGACAACATAAACAAAAGTTAATACAACAACAAAATAATTTTTAAACTTAAACGTAAACAAAGAAACATGTTTTTAAAACAAAATGAAAAGAAAAAAAAAACACAAAACGCGAGAAGGAAGGAAAAACAAATATTTTCTTAAAGGCAAAGAATCTATTTGAACCGAAAGCAAAAGTATATATCAAATTTAATTAAAGACAAAAAAAACGTAAAAAAAAAAAATAATACAACAAGAAAAACAAATTAAATAATACCACAATTTTATGTGTATGTGTGTAATTTTGTCCGTTAACAAATAACAAATATATTATTAACATTTAACAACAACAGCAACAAGAAGAACTCCCCCCTCAGAACCCTCTGTACATTTTAAAGAAAGAAAACCCAACAGAAAATTCAAAATAAAACTGAAACAATGAAAATGATGACAATTTTTAACATAAACATTTAACAAAAAAAACATAATTGATCAAAATATTCCAAAACAAAACAAAACAAAAAAAATACAACTTTTTTTGAAATGTAAGACAACATTTAAGAACAAAACCAAACAAACAACAACAACAAAAAAGAGAAAAATATTTTGTTTAAAAAAAAAACAAACAAACAACATTGTGAATAGCGAACAAAAACAAAAATTATTATTAACAAATAAAAATGACAAAAAAATAAGAGAAAAAAACAGAAAACCAAGTAGTAGTTGTCTAACAAATTGAAGAGAAAGACAGGCCAGATAGGAGAGGGCACGGGGAGAAGAAAACCAGACAGCAATGAGAGAGTCCGATAAAAAGTTTTTTAATATGCGGCGTAATTCTGAATTCTCCAAAGGGAAAAAGAAAAACAAACGAATCTCCCAGTCGCGAGAAACTGAACAGAACTAACAGCGACAGAGAATTGTGTAAATTTCTTAATGGAGAGGGAAATTTTAGTTTTTAGCAAAACTACATTTCTAATGTAGATCTCTTTCTCACTCCCTCTCTCTCTCTCTATCTTTCTCCCTCTCTTTCTCTGAGAAATAATCTTAAAAGTCTTTAAAGTTTAAATACAATAAAGAATTTCTTCGGCGTAAGTCATATTCCGAGATGGGAAATGACGATTTTTTCTGTCGTGACTCTCTCTCTCTGTATCTCAGTTTCTGAGAAATACTCTCAAGCTGATCTGCCGACTAACTACAACATGGAATCGCTAGCGAAGGCGACTGTGAGTGAATTTCTTATGGGTAAGTAAAATCGTCGTCGTAACGCTTTCTATTCATGAGATGGGCAAAGAAGGGTTTCTGTCCAGTGAGAGAGATATAAATGGCGAGAGAGGAATGGTGAGTAGGTGAGGTATAGAGGGGGTAGAGAAGTAGGGCGACACTTGATGACGGGGAGTGGTAGACAGACATGACTTTCGGTTCAGTGAGTGAGGGAGGGCAAGAGTCAAAAAGCGAGAGAGGGAGAGCGAAATATAAATGGAAAGAGAAAATTGTCGAGTAGATGAGGGATAGAAAGGGGAGAGATGTAGCGCGAGACTTGAGGACAAGAGAGGAATGTAAAAGAGGAGGGGTAGGCAGACAAGAGCGAGACATATAAGTGGCGAGAGAGGATTAGAGAGTAGATGAGGGATGGAGGAGGTAAAGAGGAAGGGGGAGACCTGGTGACGAGAGAGGAATGGAAAAGCGGAGGGGTAAGTGAAAGAGGTTGGCAAAAGTAAAATATCGAGAGGGGGAGCGAAATATAAATGGCAAGATAGGATCCGAGAGGAGATGAGGGATACACTGGGTAGGGAGGAAGGGCGAGACTAAGCGGAAGAGGCAATAATGGAAAAGGGGAAGGGTAGACAGACATGGGTTTCGGTCCAGTGAAAGAGAGAGGGCGAGAGCCAAATAGCGAGAGAGGATAAGCGACATTTAAATAGCTATAGAGGATCTGAGAGTATATGAGGGATAAAGGGGTAGAGAGTGTAGACTTGTTGACCAGAGAGGAACGGAAAATATGAGGGGTAGACATACGTGGTTTTCGGTTCATTGAGGGGGGGTGGGCAAGAGTAAAATAGGGGGGGTGGGCGTGAGAAGGTAATGGACAAAGTGAGAGAGGGGTATACAGAGCAGATGAGATGTAGGTAGAGAGGGAGAGTGAGGACTTGAGAATGGAAGGGGTACAGAGGGAAAAGGTGGATGGGTAGACAGAGTGGGTTAGAGATGGATGGTGAAAAAGGGGGTGTGTGGGTATTCTAGAATGGGGGAGAGACTAGGGCGAGAGCGGGAGGGAAAGACCAGGCGCTCGAGAGAGGCAGGACGAAAAAAAATAGTAAAAGGGAGATAGAAAGAGAGAGAATAGAATTTAATGTCATTATTACCCCCAGAGATCTTACAAAATATCCACTTAATGTTCGATGTTAACACAAAAAATGTCTTCAGTGTGAGGCTGACGAGGGCACAAAAGGAAATCCATACATTCGATTTGACTCCAAGGTAGACAGCAGTACTTTTTCTTTGTGTTTGCTTAATAGAAATGCAAAAAAGATTCCAAATCAAGTTTGAGGTTTTGTGTTGATCATTCCAACAAATAATTGACAATTCATGTGTATAATTTAAGTGTAAGCCACAACATCTCGAAACTCCGACTCTCTTCGTACAAGAGAGAGAGAGAGAGAGAGAGAAATGACATAAAAAGGGAGAAGACGATATTTGTGTTTTTCCCCTTTTTGGCTGAAAGATCTTTTAGATATTTAACATTCATGAATGCTAAAGAATGAAGATGCGAGGTGAGCGAAGAACGCAGGTCATGTCTAAATGATTTCCTTTTTCTTTCGTTGTAAAACCAAGGATAATGTATGTGAAAAGAATGGAAATGAAAAACAAATAATACAAATGAAATCATATAAAAAAAAACTAGTTTTATTATTTCAAAATTTGGAAAGGTCGGAGAGAAAAAAGGATGGCAAGGCAAGGCGTATAAGCCATAAAAAGTAAGTATAATGACTAAGCAAATTACAAAGATTGAGGAAAATATTTCCCACTTGGAAGACTGCGGTTCGGGGTAGGTATTTTAATATATGACGCTTCATTGACTTCATGGGTATGATTAATGGCGAGTACATACATTTGATGTACTTATTGAGAGAGAACGTCTCGTTTGCCGAAAGGTGCTCGTTTCACTGAGGCCGTAGTATGTGACTCAAGCTGTCGTCTGTGTCATCTCCGGCTAAGGCTGTCGTTTGTTGCTAAAGCTGTCGGTTATTGCTGTGGCTAAGCCTTTATTCGACAGACGAGGTCGTCTGTGGCTAAGTCTTCAGTCGGCCAGTAAGGTTGTCGTCTGGTTTTTTCTGTTGTAAAGGGTATTTTTTATTGGGGTATAGAACATTAAGTTGGCATCACTTTTTTAACTGGCGGCCATTTTGTCAGCTGTCAAGTGATTAATATTTAGTTTGGTTTGCCATTTCATCATGAACAGGTTGACAAAAGAACAACGCTTGCAAATCGTGCAAATTTATTTCGAAAGTAATGGTTCAGTGCGCGAAGTTCACCGCAAGCTCCGTCCATTTTATGCCATTACATCCACAAAAACTGACTGTTTGGTGTGCTCTATGGGCCGGTGGATTCATTGGGCCATAATTCTTCCGAAATAATGCTGGAGAGTAGGGTGGAGTGAAAACATGCTTTTTTCTTAATTTGAAAAAGTTAACCTCGGAAAGAGATGTAGTCTGGGGTCCTAATGAGGGGAAAAATAAAGAAAAAAATTTTAAAAAAATTTTAGGGGTCGCGCCACTCCCTCGAAATTTGGAAATTATCGCTATTTTGGCGTTGATTTTAGAAAAATCCTAAAAATTTAAAAGTTTGAGCTTGTTCAGTGCCCAAACAAAAGTATTTGAGGCAAATATGAGGATAATCGACTAATATTTGTAGCTTTGGTGGCGATTTCATTGTTCAGTCAATTTTCTGAAGAAAGGACGATTTGACTTATTTTACTTTTTGAAATTTTTGAACAATGAGAAAAATTTTTTTAAATTTTTTCATGCCCTTATTTCATTGTTTACGCTATTGCAAACATTTATTGACATAAAACTTTTTAGGATTTTTCTAAAATCAACCCCTAAAAATTTTTTTAAAATTTTTTTCTTTATTTTTCCCCTCATTAGGACCCCAGACTACATCTCTTTCCGAGGTTAACTTTTTTTTTTTGAATTTCACTCCACCCTACTGGAGAGTCAGTTACCGTTAATGGAGACCGGTATAGAGCCATGATAACCGACTATTTTGTTCCCGAATTGGATGGCATGAATGTGGATGAGTTGTGGTTCCAACAAGTGGTTGAAAATTGGACCTGTAGAATTGGCTTTATTCGAGCCAGCCGCGGTGGCCACATGCCCGAAATCATATTTAAACATTAATGGCATCAAATTATCCTTCCAATAAAGCCAAATTGATGGACATTAAAACGATTTTCTTGTGTTTTATTTCAATTCGAAGTTCTATACCTCAATAAAAAAACACCCTTTACTTCTGTGAACGACCAATTGACTTCATTGAGTCAACGTAAAGATTCATTGATACAATGTAAAGGCTTGACGGTCGAAAAATAGAGAATCACATTTTGAATCAAAAAAAAAAGCAACAGAAAAAAGATTTTAACAAAAAAAAAATCGAACGCTGGTGAGCTTTGAACTGTCTGCCCTCTCCAAACGCACCCGCCCCGTTTATGGCATTTGGCTGCCGGTGTATTTCTGGCGATGTGAACGCATTCACTCATGATATGAGCGTGAAATATACAAATTATTACGCTTCTGGTTAAAATGTGTGTGTGTGAGTATTTTTTTTATTTATAAAAACCAATTGTTGGACACCACCTTAATTTGTCGAAATGAGGTGAGTGTGTGTGTGTGTGGTGGATGGGGATATGATCGCTCACACACACACACAAACACTCATTCACATGTGATTTTTCGGCTAATTTATGGTTGTTGTGTGTGTGTATGTCTCTATATTTGTTGCTATATCGGTCGGCGGTGTTGTTGTTGCTGTTATCTTTGCATACTTTGTATGAAAGCTTACTCAGGTCGGACGGGCGGTTTGTTTGTTTGTTTGTGTCTCTAAAACAGCAACAACAACATATTGCTCGTGTTGTTGCTGGCGGTGTTTAGAACGAAGCTCAATGTCTCTACCTCCCTCTCTCTCTCTCTCTCATTCACGCGCTATCTCTCTAATTTCCTTCCCGCACTCAGAACAATTGCTGCGGTTGTCAATATTGATAATTGTTGGTCGGTCGGCCGGTTCGTCGGTGTTGTCGTCGCTATTGTTGTTCTTGCTATTGCTCGTGTCTGTTGATTTAATTATTTTTTTTGTTCCTTTCTTCGGCGTTGTTGTTGTTGTTGTTGTCGTCGTCGTATTGTATACACATACACTTTTTGCGTCTGCTATCTCAAGGTCACGGTTAAAATACAAAATTCGACATTGAGAAGCCTTAGGAAAACACACACACACACACACGCACACTCCACATTTCTGTGTGTGTTGTCGTTGTTGTAGTTGGTATGTGATAACAATAAACCACCACAGGCACTTTGTTGTTGCTGCGGCTGCTGAGGCTAATATCGTTGGTGTACGTTATTAGTTGGTGGTGATACCATTAGGTGTGATGTTCTAGGGGGGGTGGGGGGGGGGTGGTGAACAGACCTACACACACATACGAGTATATCGATGTAGACTTAGTCATGCAGGCACAATAGGGATTTACATATTTGATATTCGCCATGCAAGTCGTCTAGAGAGTTTCAGCACAGCCCCGGAGATAGAACGTTATCTTGCTTTGATAATGATTGTAGCATAGAAGTCTCAGAGGGTTAATTAAAGACCTAAAATCTAGCTTTAATATGATACTACACTCGTTTCCATATCTTATTTCGTTCCTGAAAAATTGACCAAATAATTTCAATTGACTTTCAAATCTACAATTTTGAGAAACCCCCATTTTCTGAACCAAATTTCTCCCAAACCCTTTGATCAATCAAAAAAATGAAAACACCATCTTGTTCAGATTCTGCTCCGCTGTGACTGAGCAAAATTTTTAAAAAATGTATTTTTTCAAAAAAAATCGAAAATTTGCATGGGTTAACCCCTTGGTTTTTTTTTTGGTCAAAAAAATTATTTTCGAATTTGCAAATCTTTTGCTATTGGGTGTAATCTGCCTTGGAAATTGAGTAATTATAACCACCAAAAGTTTCTATAATATGAGCCAATACAGAATAATAGTCAAAAAATTCATTGTGAGAGTGACCCATTGAAGACCCAATAAGTCCTTTGATAATGGTTGTAGCATACAAGTCTCGGAGGGTTAATTAAAGACCTAAAAAATAGCTTTAAATTGATACTACACTCGTTTCCATATCTAATTCCGTTCCAGATAAATTGGCCAAATAAATTCAATTGACTTTCAAATCTAAAATTTTGAGAAAACCCCATTTTCTGTTCCCAAAATACCCCAAACTATATGTTCACTCTAAAAAATTAAACAACTCTCAATAGATTATTAATAGTCCAAAAACCGAGCTTTAATTTGATGCCACACTCGATCGGATACCTTATTTCGTTCCTGAAAAATTGGCCAAATAATTTCAACTGACTTTCGATTCTTCAAATTCGAGAAAATCCCATTTTCTGAACCGAATTTCTCCCAAACCCTTTGTTCAATCAAAAAAATGGAAACACCATCTTGTTCAGATTCTGCTCCGCTACGACTGAGCAAAATTTCAACAAAATCAATTTTTTCAAAAAAATCGAAAATTTGGATGGGTTAACCCCTTGGTTTTTTTTTTTGGTCAAAAAAATTATTTTCAAATTTGCAAATATTTTGCTCTTGGGTGTATTCGCCCTTCGAAATTGAGTAATTATAACTATCTAAAGTTTATATAGCATGTGCCATTACAGAATAATAGTCAACAAATTCAGTTTGAGAGTGTCCCATTGAAGACCCAATAAGTCCTTTGATAATGGTTTTTCATAGAAGTCTCAGAGGGTTAATTATCGTACTCAAGTTTAGCTTTAAATTGATACCACACTCGTCGGCATACCTTATTTCGTTCCAGAAAAATTGGCCAAATAATTTCAACTGACTTTCAATTCTCCAATTTTGAGAAACCTCCATTTTCTGTTCCCAAAATACCCCAAACTATTTGTTCACTCTAAAAAATTAAACAGCTCTCAATAGATAATTAATAGCCCACAAACCGAGCTTTAATTTGATACCACACACGTTTCCATATTTTATTTCGTTCCAGAAAAATTGGCCAAATAATTTCAATTGACTTTCAAATCCACAATTTTGAGAATCCCCCATTTTCTGTTTCCAAAATACCCCAAACTATTTGTTCACTCTAAACAATTAAACTACTCTCAATGGATTATTAATAGCCCAAAAGCCGAGCTTTAATTTGATACCACACTCGTTTCCATATCTTATTCCCTTCCTGAAAAATTGACCAAATAGTTTCAACTGACTTTCGATTCTCCAATTTGAGAAAATCCCATTTTCTGAACCAAATTTCTCCCAAATTATCTGTTCAATCAAAAAATTAAAAAAACAGATTGTTCAGATTCTAATATTCTGCTAAGCTAAAGCTAAAGCTAAAGCTAAAGCTAAAGCTAAAGCTAAAGCTAAAGCTAAAGCTAAAGCTAAAGCTAAAGCTAAAGCTAAAGCTAAAGCTAAAGCTAAAGCTAAAGCTAAAGCTAAAGCTAAAGCTAAAGCTAAAGCTAAAGCTAAAGCTAAAGCTAAAGCTAAAGCTAAAGCTAAAGCTAAAGCTAAAGCTAAAGCTAAAGCTAAAGCTAAAGCTAAAGCTAAAGCTAAAGCTAAAGCTAAAGCTAAAGCTAAAGCTAAAGCTAAAGCTAAAGCTAAAGCTAAAGCTAAAGCTAAAGCTAAAGCTAAAGCTAAAGCTAAAGCTAAAGCTAAAGCTAAAGCTAAAGCTAAAGCTAAAGCTAAAGCTAAAGCTAAAGCTAAAGCTAAAGCTAAAGCTAAAGCTAAAGCTAAAGCTAAAGCTAAAGCTAAAGCTAAAGCTAAAGCTAAAGCTAAAGCTAAAGCTAAAGCTAAAGCTAAAGCTAAAGCTAAAGCTAAAGCTAAAGCTAAAGCTAAAGCTAAAGCTAAAGCTAAAGCTAAAGCTAAAGCTAAAGCTAAAGCTAAAGCTAAAGCTAAAGCTAAAGCTAAAGCTAAAGCTAAAGCTAAAGCTAAAGCTAAAGCTAAAGCTAAAGCTAAAGCTAAAGCTATAGTAGGCTATGCATGTTCAAAATTTCATCGACATTTTTTTTCCAAAAAATTCTACAATTTTGATGTGCCCAAAAAATGATTTTCGAATGTCCAAATCTTTTGCTCTTGAATTCCCAAAACCTGCAAAATTTTAGAAGTGTACTCACTCCTTTACTATTATCTCGTAACCTTGTTTTTGTTTTATTTCCGAGATAAGACTTCGACAGTGAAAATAATAATCAAATGTTGCTTAGGAAGTGCACCCTATAATCAGCATGATCGCGTATTGGAACTTAAAAAATATGGATTTCAACTGATGGGGAAAATGGAAAAAACGTCTGGGCGTTTCTGAATAGTCCTGATTTCATATGCCCTCATGTAGAAGTGTGTACAGAAGAGGGAGAGAGAGAGAGTACGAAAGCAGGGATAGAACACGCCAGGATAGAGGATCATGAACTGAGAATAGAAAAATTAGAACTATTTGAGAGACCAGACGTTCCCTCTTTCTGAGGACATAGAAAGCGAGTTTGGATTACTTCATTCCTATCCCTGTATAAATATATTTTCGAAAAATTTTTTTGTTATTCCAAATGATGTCCAGGTATTTTACTTTCTTCATTGGCTGCAGAGTCGTTCCATCTACTGTTGGGCGTTTGGAGGCTGGTTTCCTAATAGGGAAAATCCCAGGGAAACGTCGGCTAAAAAATTAAAAAATAATCTCTTATTTGCCTTGAAGTACTAGAGGAAATTGCGAACCTTTTGCGAACATTCCACACCCACCTCACTCTCCGTAGGGTATCGCTGGCTCAGACGTCAATTACTGTGAAAAAAAAATAATACTGCAAATCATTTTGTTAGAGCAAAATGTCATAAACAACATTGTAGTCTAAGTACACAGTGTATGTGTGTGTGTGCTCTTCACCTGAAACGTGTGTGAGATAGAGAGAGCGGCAGATAAACTTCCTTAACAGAGATTTGAGATCTCTCACCCTGCTGCTTTCCTCGTAGATGGACGGAAATATGCATTTGTTCGCTGTGTGTGAGTGTGCGTGCGTTTTATTTTGCATAAAACACAAACAAACATGTGTGTGTGTGTGTGCGTGTGTGTTTGCTTATCCTCAAAGTCAATGTCAAAGTTATGTTAAAAATAGCGGCCAGCAATCACAAGAAATAATGAAATAAAAATAAAGTAAATAAACAGAAAAGCAAACAGTAGAAGAAAAAAATAACGCGACAATAAACACGAGCAAGACTTTTTTGTTTAGAATTGTTTGAGAAAAAACCAAAAAAAAAATGGAAAGTATTGAATTAAATGCCACACACACACACACAAATGTACACTCGCTTGCTTGGCTGTATTGTCAAAGTTCTAAGGTGCAATATTTGTGTGCTGTCTTCTCCACCCCCACGGCAATATCTCCATGATAATGCGAGTGAACAAAGAAACAAAGAAATACAAACGACAACAACAACAACAACAAATGGGAAGCGCGCGCGTGTTTCATTGCAAATATTTTGGTTGTTTTGAGATTTTATGCGATTGCAAAATAAATCACAAATATTTGGTTTAAAAATTGTTAACCAACAATTTAATGTACTCGTACAGTGAGGAGTGCAAATGATTGATACGAATTGACAGGGCTTAAGGATGGGAACACAGATTTTGATGCAATATTTTTTTTTTTAAAATAAATTTTTATTTTAAAAAAATAAAATGAATTTTTATTTTGAAAAAATAAACTAATTTTTATTTTGAAAAAATAAATTAATTTTTATTTTGAAAAAATAATTGAATTTTTATTTTAAAAAATAAATGGGTTTTTATTTAAAAAAAAAATAATTGAATTTTTATTTTAAAAAATAAATATTATTTTTTTAAAAAAAAATAAATGAATTTTTTTTCAATATTATTTTTTTAAAAAAAAAATATTATTTTTTTAAAAAAAATATTATTTTTTTAAAAAAAATATTATTTTTTTAAAATGGATGAACTCCTCCAGATTTTGATGAAATATTTTTTTTTAAAAAATACATTTTCATTTTAAAAAATAAATTAATTATTATTTTTAAAAAAAAAATGGATTTTTATTTAAAAAAAAAATATTTCATCAAAATCTGGAGGAGTTCATCCATCACCTTCTCTGCCATTGCCAGGCTTTTGTGGACTTTTTTTTAAATAAAAATTCATTTATATTTTTAAAAGAAAAATTCATTTATTTTTTTTTAAAACAATAATATTTTTTTTTAAAAAAATAATATTTTTTTTTAAAAAAATAATATTTTTTTTTAAAAAAATAATATTGAAAAAAAATTCATTTACTTTTTTTTTAAAAAAATAATATTTTTTTTTTTAAAAAATAATATTTTTCAAAATAAAATTAATTTTTTTTTTCAAAATAAAAATTCATTTTATTTTTTAAAAATAATAATAAATTTATTTTTTAAAATAAAAATTTATTGGTTTCCATACAGGCCAGTTCCTTTCTCCACCCTTTTTCATCTGCAATGATATGAAATATTCGTGAAATAAGCGGTTTACTCTCTGAGAGAGGGATATCGCACATATGTATGTCAATATCACCACTACACCCCACTTGAGTTATGTTTAGCGCCAGCTGTCTTAATTGCATTAGCTGTACTGTTACCAAAGAATGTCCCCAGGCCCAGAAAACCATGTAAGGGTAACCGAACCGGCCTTTTAAATTCTCCAGAGACATTTTATTGTTATCCTTCTGCTAAGTGCGCCCATTTGTGACCACTTCGTTTCAGTCTTATATCGCCCAAGATTTTCTATTTTTCACATGTTGCTCATCGTTCTATATTTTACAAGCAATGTTGTCAGCCCATGCCAAGACATGCAGGCCCTCGTGTAAAAACATTATGTTAACATTTCTCAAGTGAGTGGGTTGAATCATTCATTCATGCAGTCGTTTGTTCATATATGCGCCACACTTTTGTTTAAAGACTTTACTCATCAATTGGTCGAAATTATTTTAAAATATTATGGGGGCACCAGACACGATTAGTCATGGATTTATTTGTTTTTTGGATTTTTTTTTTTTTTTAAATGAAAAATGAATTCCTAGAAATGCTTGGGTATAATGAAATTATTGTAGTGGCTGGCACAAACATAGTGTACACGCTGGGTGGGCAAACATTGTTGCCTTATTGAATTTTTGTTGGAAACTTTAGACGAGCACATGCAACAAATTGTTAAATGCAAGTTCTGGCAATCGTCGTTTGCGGAAAAAATGCCGGCAAAAGCTTTAGGCAAACGCCAACAATTGAGCACCCACAGGCAACAGAGGTTCGTGGAATAGATCCTCCCTACCCACCGTTCGCACACGACGTATATCCGTTTCCACCTGAAGAGGCCAACACACAGGCCAAGAATATGACGACTCATTGTTGGCTGGGTATGAGTTTGTGTTGTTGTTTGTTTGTTATTGTATTTCACCATCCACAAGTCAGAAGGAACGAACGTCCAACCGAACGACCGACCGAACGTCTCTTGTCCACACGAAATTCTATAAAAATGCCCACCCCACAATAACGTGTAAACATTTAGCAACAACAATCGCACTATAGACCCTCTCTCCCTACACTCATTGTATAACTCTTCACCAACCCCCACCACCCCGCCACCCATGATGTGTTTCAATGCCATACAGTGAATGTGCATTGCACTTGACATTGAACTTGAACTGCAGTTTGTAAAGTGTATTCTACACACACATACACAGTTGAGAATACCTACAGACGACGATGTTATTGTACGTCGTACGTGTAGAACCCAAAGCAATCGAACCGAATCCCGAACCGAACCGAACGACTAGCACTGAACTCGGTTGTGTTGAGTTGAATGCTTGATTGGCTGGGTGGTGTAAATGTGTTTGTTGTTGCATTGTGTGCCTTCTGTTTTAAAGCGACTGTTTGGTTGGGCGAGGGTGCGGGTGCGGGTGGGGTTGCTTGCTTGGCTGTGGTGTGTGGAGGATCGTGTTGATGGGCAGGTTGTTGTACGTGCCCACTTATCGATGTGCAAACGGTCGCTGTGTGTATGACAGTTTGTTGTTGTTTGTTTGTTTTTGTTTGCAAGGAGCTGGAATTTTACTCGGGACAAAAACAAATTCACTGTGTGAACTCTGTTGAGATGATCAGTTGTCACTGAAAATATAATTTTTAGGTTATTAATGGTATTGTTGTTGTGATTGTTTAAAAATAAAAACAATAACAATATTGCGGTCTAATTATAGGGTGTCTAATTAATTGTTTTTATCTATTTGCGATTAAGCGCAATGATGGAAATCACCTACATGTTAAAAGAGTGAGCGGAAAAGAATAATTAAAAGGGGGGGGGGGGGGGGGGGGAATAGGCAAAGCCATTTGGGACCGATATCCTACAACCGAGAATGGCCGTGGTAGGGTTGGTCGTATTATTTTTCTGCTGATGTTTTCCACCTCGTAAATGCTGGCGTCTCTACTTAGCCGTTCGCAGAGGGCTTTGAACAGTGGATTCCGTTCAATGGATACACAAAATTATTCGCTCCTCCATAACAGGCCAGATTTTATTGTTGACCTGACAGGTCAATTGTTTATGATATAAACACTCCAAAAAGTTCCTCTCAGTGATAATGCGAAATATATCTCAGGCTGCTGTGTGACATGTTGAGATCGATGGCGAGTCGATTTTTCAGCACCGAGGCAGCCACAGGCTCGTAAGTACATACCGCATGACGTGGAAGCATGAGTTTTCGGCACTAGCTTGACAGATCTCACAAACCTTGTTAAGCAGGCGCCAAGGCTTATTTTCAAAAAAACGCCCTGGAGGGGCTACACAACATTGACTTGTGGGAAAAAACATTAGTTTGCAGAGTTACTCCCACATAAAGTCGATTCAGTTCGTTTCGGGGGAGAAATTGTACACACTATCAACAAGATTTCGAGTAGGAAGAGCTGTCACTGTCAAAATAACAGAAAAGAACCCCTTGATGGACCACCCGTTACCTTTACTCCATCACCAGTTTGTCATACAAACAGAGTAATTCGAAACATAACCAAAGGCAAACATTTTTTTTTAAAAACAAACTATTGTTGAAGCCAGATTTTTCTTCTACCTTTAAAATATTCCTGCCGAAATCTCAAAAAAAAATCTGAAATATTTTCCCTTACAGCGAAAACGACTTAAGCGACATTTTTTTCCGAAACTCGTTTTTAATGAGATCTTAAATCAAAAATATTTTTACTAAAGATCTTTTATTCAATTCTTTCTTCTAGCTATAAAATATTTTCGCCAAATTCCCCACAAAAAAAAAAAAAAAAATATTTTCCCTTACACCGAAAAAGACTTAAGTCCCATTTTATGAAATTCCATACAAAATTTGATAGTAATTGGCAACATAACTTTAGACAAAAACTCTTAAATCAAAACTAGTTTTTATTCAGATCTTTTGAAAGCAGATTTTTCTTCTAGTTTTAAAATATGTTTTACCAAATTCTCTAAAAAGAAAAAAAAGTAATAAAGAAAAATTATTTTCCCTTAGAGCGAAAACGACTTAAGCGACATTTTTTCCGAAACTCGTTTTTAATGAGATCTTAAATCAAAAATATTTTTACTAAAGATCTCTTATTCAGGTCTTTCTTCTAGCTTTAAAATATATTCGCCAAATTCCCCACAAAAAAAAAAAAATATTTTCCCTTACAGCGAAAAAGACTTAAGTCCCATTTTATGAAATTCCATAGAAATTTTATAGTAATTGGCCACATAACTTTAGACAAAAACTCTTAAATCAAAACTATTTTTTATTCAGATCTTTTGAAAGCAGATTTTTTCTTCTAGCTTTAAAATATTTTTTACCAAATTCCATAAAAAGAAAAAAAGTAATAAAAAAAAAATTATTTTCCCTTACAGCGAAAAAGACTCAAGCTTAAAAGGCTTTGATAGACATTTTTCCAAACATCCTAAATCCAAAATATTAAAAATCACAAATTTATATTTACAAAGATAGAGTAAATTCAATTGTATCGTAAGCTTGACACGCCGTTATGCTGGAGAACATAAAAAGAACCCTTTGCTGTAAAATTTTCTTTTTGGACACCTACGTCTTTATAGGGTTCCATATTGCGCTCTTAAATTGCTCGGTACTTCATTTTACAAAAAAGAAATAGTTAACCAAATTTTATCCATCCCACACAAACACTTGCTACACGTAACATTTTTACAAGCCTCATGCCTTTCCCCTGATCACCAACTCAAAGACCCAGACCCACCCTCTCCCTGCCAAAAAAAAAAAAAAAACATAGAAAAGAAAAGAAATGTTAATCATATTTGCCAGCTATGAAATTAGACATATTTATTTGTTGCCTAAAACTGAAAATGAAAGCATAGAAGAAGAACAAGAACAACAGGCCTTATGTAGAAAAAAACACCATCCAAAATAGCAATAAAGAATCACCACCACCAACAAAGTAACATTTCGAGCCAAAAGGCAAAAAAAAAAAAAAAAAGAAATAGAAGAAAAAAACAACCAGCAAATATTTCAAGGTTAACTGATTAGACGACGACGTCGACGACAGTGAGTGCGTGCGTATTTATAGCGGAATGGCCAGCAACAACACTGAAAGAAATGGCAACCAAAAATAATACGCACAGACGGACGATATACAAATATGTACACAGACATTGTACGCACACAGGCCTACGCACACGCAAAAAAAAATTTGCACACAAATGTTAATGCGTTCTCTCCCACCCCTGCCAATGATATACGCACCAGCGCGGCCCTGGCTAAGGAAAAAGTGGCCAAGTCTAAGGTTGATAGGACAAAACGAGGCGACAGAGTCTCTGCTAACGGAGGAATAACTTTGACCAAGGATTTTGCCTTTTCTATGTGCCATGTGGAACAAGCAGAGCCCTGGCTGAGGAAAAAGTGGTTAAGTCTTAAGTTGATAGGACAAAACAAGGCAGCAGAGTCTCACGTATCCTGGGAATAACTTTGAACAAGGATTTTGCCTTTTCTACGTGGCATTGGAAACCAGCAGAGCAATTGCTGAGGAAAAATTTAGCCAAGTCCAAGGTTGATATAAGAAAGGAGGAGTCAAAGTCAAAGCTATTCAGTAAATACGTCTTGGGTCCTGGGTCAGGCTTTGATCTCTTCAATGTTCCATTTTCAAATAGCAGAGTCCTTGTTGAGGAAAACTTAATGGCCTAGACTGGGATCTAATCGATTTCCCCTTTTTAACTGTGGTGTGATTCTCGTGATCTACAGAGGATCTGATGATATTTCTGAAAGCTGTGTTACATATACTACTTTTTTGGAAGCTGTTAATTTTGTTATGTGGTCCATACTTTGAATTTGAATTATTGTGATTTCAAAATTATTTTCAATTTATAAAAAAAAAAAAAATTATGGAATTTTTTTTTTAAATATTTTTACACTTTGAATTTGGTAAGTGGGACAATTTATAATTATGAAAAATACCCACATTGGAAATTATTTCCATTTTTAAAAAAAAATAATTTTTTGTGGAATTTTTTTTAAATATTTTATCCTCATAATGTCGCTCATCGCCTATTACACCGTGTTACAAAAAATAGATTTTTTTCTGTCCTATGAACCAAATGCACATATTCGGAAAGAGGGGAAAAAATAAAAATACACGTGTATCGGCGATGTTCATGTACACGTCAGAATTTTTTTTTTTAAGTTTGAAGTATAAAGCTCGTAGTGGCCTGTGTGAAAGCCTTTGGACCGATTTTTAACCCTTTTTCAGTGATTCAATCGAGCTGATTTTTGTCAGGCAGACTCGTAGAAATGTCTATATCACGTCAAATTTTTTAAAAACAATTTTTATCAATTCTCAGATTTTCATATTTTTTTTTTTTTAAATGGTTCTCGTTTTTTTTAAGATTTCAGTTCAAAAAACATTTTTTTTTTCGTAACGCTTAAGTAGTTTAAAAATTTGGAGTCTCTTCAAGTTATGCTAAGAAAAGTGAAAAAAATATTTTTTTCTATTCTGACGTGTACATGAAAATCGCCGATACACGTGTATTTTTATTTTTTATCCCCTTTCCGAAAAAGTAAATTTGGTTCATAGGACAGAATGTGTGTTATATTCACTTTATACATTTTTTTATATTTTTGAAAAAATTTTGTTTCTCTATTTGTGGGGTATTTTTTAATTTAGATTGGTCTAATTTTTTTTGGAATTATAAAAATTATCCCCATAATGTCGTTCATGCCAAATTTTATTCATTTTATAAAAAAAAAATCTTTTTTCAGAAAATTTGTTTTAAATATATTTTTTTAAATTTTTTATTTATTAAAATTATCCTCAAAATCGTTCATTGCTAATTATTTTCATTTTATAAAAAAGTAAATTATTTCGGGCCACTTCTCTCCATCACTGACTGGAGGAGAGCCCATAATATGAAAAATGAAAAGAGAGAGTGTAGAAAAAAAACCAGAAAAGAGAAAAACATGCGTAAACTTCTTTCAATTTAAATGCTGATTTTTTGACGGTTTGCTTTCAAAGACCTTCCGCGTCCCCCCATAACCGTGGGGGGATTTTTCTCTATATAAGTCATTCCTCTATCCCTCTCTCACTTGTCATGCTTATGTGGCATTAGTTTTACCAACACTCGCATAGATTCACTTTGCCACTTTAGTTTGTTGATGTTGATAAAGTAAACTAGCAACTATTCGTATCTGGTCATTAACCCTGAAACTACATATGCGAATTTTCGAGTGCTTACGGCGTACATGAAGCATATTGAGATAACATTAACACCCTAATAAAAAAAAAAATGTCCGACACCTCTCCCCGCCGCCACCTGAAACACCCATCAAGAATAACGTCAATTTGCGTACAGCTGGGACAGACGCTGCCTTTTGCGGCGGCATCGGCAGCGAAATTAATGTGAAAAGTTCGTTGTAATGTTCGTCGTACATAAATAACAATTTATGCTGAATGTGTCCTTGAAAGCTTTTTTTTTGGGTGGGGTTTGTACCCAACCCCTTCACCGATCGCCCCCCCTCGGCGTGTGTTGTTCACATTTTCGCTTTCTCTAGCATTTTTTGGCTGTTCAACGCGCCGAATGCTCTGCTGCCGACTGGTTTAAGTTTTGATGTCACTACGCACAATTTTTCGCATTTGTCCGAAGAGCCTACAATTTTGTTGTTGTTAATTGGCATTAATGGGATTTTTTTATTTCATTCATTTATTGTTGGTGGGGCGTGTTTTTTTTTAGAGCCTACGCCATGGCCTTTGGTTTGGTATATAAAGTTGGTTAACCAGAGTATCGCTGTCGCAGGTGACTCGAAGGACCATGAATGAGAACGTTCGATTTGCTACTCTCCAAAAGTTAGTAACCAATTTTATTTTACAATTGCAGTGGAAAAACAACAAAAATGTTTTCACTCAATAAAACCGTAAAATCAAAAAAAAAATACAAAATGTTGTAAATTTTGGGAATTTTTCTAAAATATAAAAAAATGTTCCATGTTCATTGTTAACAGTTTAAAATATTCTGTTAATCCTTATCTACAGTCAGTTTTTTTACAAATCTGAATAATGTTTGGTAGTTCCAAATATGTGGACATTTGGTCGATGAAAAAGGACGCGCGACATTGTAAATAATCCAGAATCAAATATATATAATAGGGTGGAGTGAAATTCAAAAAAAAAAAGTTAACCTCTGAAAGAGATGTAGTCTGGGGTCCTAATGAGGGGAAAAATAAAAAAAAAAAATTTTAAAAAAATTTTAGGGGTCGCGCCACTCCCTCGAAATTTGGAAATTATCGCTATTTTGGCGTTGATTTTAGAAAAATCCTAAAAATTTGTATGTCAATAAATGTTTGCAATAGCATAAACAATGAAATAAGGGCATGATAAAAATTTAAAAAAATTTTTCTCATTGTTCAAAAATTTCAAAAAGTAAAATAAGTCAAATCGTCCCTTCTTCAGAAAATTGACTGAACAATGAAATCGCCACCAAAGCTACAAATATTAGTCGATTATACTTATATTTGCCTCAAATACTTTTGTTTGGGCACTGAACAAGTTCAAACTTTTAAATTTCGAATAAGTTAAGTCGTTAATTTTTAGGATTTTTCTAAAATCAACGCCAAAATAGCGATAATTTCCAAATTTCGAGGGAGTGGCGCGACCCCTAAAATTTTTTTAAAATTTTTTTCTTTATTTTTCCCCTCATTAGGACCCCAGACTACATCTCTTTCCGAGGTTAACTTTTTCAAATTAAAAAAAAAGCATGTTTTCTCTCCACCCTAATATATAACTCTTGATTTAGTTAACATTTGTGAATTCTGTAAAAAACCGATTGTAGACATGGACAGAATAATTTTTTTAAGTTATTAACATTGGAAATTGACTAAGTCCATATATTTTAGAAAATTTTCCAAAATTCACTACTAACTTTTGGCATTTGGTCACAGTAGCTAAGTAGTCCAGAATCAAAGATCATCGGCCGTAAGTCAATAACTTTTGATCTGGTGAACAATTTAGAGTACTGTAAAAAATTGGTTGTAGACGACGACTAAGGGATTATTTTAAGTTATTAACTGTCAAAATCGCGTTATTTTTTATATTTTCTAAATATTTCCAGTAAATAATCCAGGCGAGATGTCTATAACTTTTGATCTGGAGTTCTGTAAATAAATCAATTGTAGACATGGACGGCAGAATTATCATAAGAATTATCATATGTTTTATAATAATTTCCTAAATTCACTGCTACTTTTGATATTTTTTTCAGAATATTAACTGACTTTGCCCATGAGCCTTTGGTCACACTGCCACGATGTCTGCTCCCGGCAATCTGATTTAAACTAAACTAAACTTTAAATTCAAGTAGTCATTTTAAAACGACTCTAGAATTAACACATACAACCCATTGTAGACTCTCAAGTACTCGATTTGTTTAAGCGTAGCAGTTTGTTTGCACGTCCAACACACTCACATGCCAGATTGTAACGAAAAGTCTTGATATCCATTCAAGGACACTTCAACGTAATATTTGACGCACTTACAATTCAAATGCTACGACGTACTTTGACAAACGTGTCAAACATATCTCACTCTCTCTCTCTCTTTTTTTTGGGGACTCTCTCGAAAGGTTTGGTTGGCATTTTAAAAGCCCATAATAAATTACATAAAACGCACAAAAATCAAAAACAAAAAAGGAACATTTCCATCGTAGACAAAGGGCGGCATGGCAGATTCATTGGAAATAATCGAAAATCCAAAGGACATTTGCACGCACGCACACAAATAAAACCCACTGATTGGTTATGTTGTGAGCCACACCAAAGTTTCCCGAAATTCGTTTCAAATCTCACCAAAGTCGCCTGGCCATAAATGAAAAATGCCTAACACGCACACAAACACAGACACACACTCACACATAAACCAGTTCCCTCAATATTGAGTTACTGGGCCGTTCCGAACAGGAATGACTTTAATTTTTTACCATCAAAATGCTCAACAAGTCGCCCCCTCCACTGTGTGGAAAATTCTCAGAAAATCCATTCGTTTTCAATCGTAATAATGTGGGAGTACCAGCGACAACGACACAACTTTTCTTGGGAGTCCATAATACGCAATTGAAGGGATGTCTATGGAAAATGCACGAAAGAAATCAAATGAAATGAATGTTGGAAATACACACAACAAACAAACAAACAGCCAAACGTAATGAAATCTAGAAGTGTGGGTAAACAGCAAGAGCGAGAGAGAGAGGGAGGGAGGGAGGGAGAAAGAATGGAAATAAAACAAATATTGTTGTAAACAAATTATACATCTGTTTTCATTGCTTACACGCGCGCCACAAACTTTCATGTCATTTGCAGAAGAAGCTGAAAACGGGCCAAGAAGGACCTTACCCGCACACACACACACATGCACGTACCCAACAGCTTTCATAACATTTGAATTCCATAAAATAAAACGAAAGAACAACAAATAAATGATAGCAACAACACTAGCCAAGTGGAATATAGAAAAAGGTCGTGTAGATTTGAATATCGGCAAAAAGTCAGGACTAAGGCCAGCGTTTTAAAGAAGCCAAGGACAATGATCAAATGAACACTAGTCCACAAAAAAAGGCAGAAAAATATACAAAAATCTAAAATAAAATATATTTTTTTTTGTTATTAATTTTCTGTCGGCTCACAGTGGTACAAGTACCTTAAAATAGTATCTCAAAAACAAAAATATTTTTTTATTATTAATTTTCTGCCGGCTCACAGTGGTTAAATAACCTCTCAAACAAAAAAAGAATACTATCGACTCACAGTGGTGCCAGTACAATAAAATAATATCTCAAAAAAAAAGAAAGAAAAATATACAAAAATCTAAAATAAAATATTTTTTTTTTTGTTATTCATTTTCTATCGGCTCACAGTGGTACAAGTACCTTAAAATAGTATCTCAAAAACAAAAATATTTTTTTATTATTAATTTTCTGTGGGCGCACAGTGTTTGAAATAACCTCTCAAACAAAAAAAAAGAATACTATCGACTCACAGTGGTACCAGCACAATAAAATAATATCTCAAAAAAAAGAAAGAAAAATATACAAAAATCTAAAATAAAATATTTTTTTTTTATTATTCATTTTCTGTCGGCTCACAGTGGTACAAGTACCTTAAAATAGTATCTCAAAAACAAAAATATTTTTTTATTATTAATTTTCTGCCGGCTCACAGAGGTTAAATAACCTCTCAAACAAAAAAAAAATACTATCGACTCACAGTGGTACCAGCACAATAAAATAATATCTCAAAAAAAAGAAAGAAAAATATACAAAAATCTAAAATAAAATATATTTTTTTTTATTATTAATTTTCTGTCGGCTCATAGTGGTACAAGTACCTTAAAATAGTATCTCAAAAACAAAAATATTTTTTTATTATTAATTTTCTGTCGGCTGACAGTGGTTAAAATAACCTCTCAAACAAAAAAAAGAATACTATCGACTCACAGTGGTACCAGCACAATAAAATAATATCTCAAAAAAAAGAAAGAAAAATATACAAAAATCTAAAATAAAATATATTTTTTTTTATTATTAATTTTCTGTCGGCTCATATTGGTACAAGTACCTTAAAATAGTATCTCAAAAAGAAAAATATTTTTTTATTATTAATTTTCTGTCGGCTGACAGTGGTTAAAATAACCTCTCAAACAAAAAAAAGAATACTATCGACTCACAGTGGTACCAGCACAATAAAATAATATCTCAAAAAAAAAAGAAAGAAAAATATACAAAAATCTAAAATAAAATATTTTTTTTTTATTATTAATTTTCTGTCGGCTCACAGTGGTACAAGTACCTTAAAATAGTATCTCAAAAACAAAACTATTTTTGTTATTATTAATTTTCTGCCGGCTCACAGAGGTTAAATAACCTCTCAAACAAAAAAATAAATACTATCGACTCACAGTGGTACCAGCACAATAAAATAATATCTCAAAAAAAAAGAAAGAAAAATATACAAAAATCTAAAATAAAATATTTTTTTTTATTATTAATTTTCTGCCGGCTCACAGTGGTACAAGTACCTTAAAATAGTATCTCAAAAACAAAAATATTTTTTTATTATTAATTTTCTGTCGGCTGACAGTGGTTAAAATAACCTCTCAAACAAAAAAAAAATATTTTTTTTTGTTATTAATTTTCTATCGACCCACAGTGGTACCAATAATATCTCACAAAAAAAATATTTTTTTATTAATTCGGCTCACAGTGGTTAAAATAACCTCTCACACAAAAAAATATTTTTTTTTTATTATTAATTTTCTGCCGGTTCACCGTGGTGCCAGTACCTTCAAATAATCCCTCAGTCTTTGCCCAAAAATATAAGCAAATTACTTTTCTCCAAAGCTGTAGTCTGTAGAAGTCAGAAAATAAAAATATCTCATGTCTGGAATATTTCCGTTCCTTCATGAAATGTTAAAGGGAAATAACTGAGTAAGTATGATTAATCTCCACAGGAGGCGTATGATTACTATTATTAATAGGTGGCGTATGATTATCATTAATATGACTAAGATTTTATGTACGCATTGGTAAATTTAAAAGAAAAAAAACGTCCGATCTTCTATTCTTCAAATGTAAATAATTGATTATTTTTACAATTACAGTAGAAACAATGCGAAAACATTTTTACCCGCTAAAATCAAAAAAATACAAAAAGGAATCAAATTTTGAAAATTTTCTAAAATAGAAAAACTAATCCGATATGGACTGTTAATAACTTAAAAAAATCCCTCACTACATGTCCACAATCGATTTTTTATAGGTCTCCAAATTGTTTACCAGATCAAAAGTTATTGACTTACGGCCGATGATCTTTGATTCTGGTTTATCTACTGTGACCAAATGCCAAAAAGTAGTAGTGAATTTTGGAAATATTTATAAAATGTATGGACTTAATGAATTTTCAATGTTAATTACTTAAAAAAATGATTCTGCCCTTATCTACAATAGATTTTTTTAAAAATTTAAAAATGTTAATTGGATTTAAAGTTATAGACTTATCGTCGCTGTTATTTGATTCAAGGCCAAAAGGGCAAAAGTAGTAGTGAATTTTGGAAATATTTATAAAATATATGGAATTAATCAATATCCAATGTTAGTGAGTTAAAAAAATGATTCTGTCCTCGTCTACAAGTGCTTTTTTACAGAATTCAAAAATATTCACTTGACCAAAAGATATAGACTTTTCGTCGCTGATCTTTGCTGCTGGATTGTCCAGTGTGAGCAACTGGCAAAAGTAGTAGTGAATTTTGGAAAATGTTTCTAAAATATATAAAATTAACCCATTTTCATTGTTAGTAGCTTAAAAAGATCCTTCTGTTATTGTTTACAAACGATTTTTTTTAGTACTGCAAAATGTCTACTACATGAAATGTTATAAAGTTTCCGCTGATGACATGTCGCCCGCAGTAGTTCAGAATCCGTTTTAATCGAATAAAAGTGCATACGTTTTGAACTAGTAAAGATTTTTGAGATTAGTAAAAAAACTAATTGTAGATAAGGAGTAACAGAATATTTTAAGGTATTAAGATTTAAAATCGGACAATTTTTAGAACATCATTTTAGAGAAATTTTCCAAAAATTCCGACTTTTGTATATTTCGGTTATACGATTTTATTGAGTGAAAAGTTCGTTGTAGTATTTCCACTGTAATTGTAAAAAAAATGAGTTACTAACATTTTGAGAGTAGACAAGAGGCCGTTTTTCCTTAAATACGCCAATTCGTTTGTTTTATGTTAATCATACGCCACCTAATAATGTTACTCAAACGTCACTCGTTTAATCATACACAACATGTTAATGTTAATCATACGCCACCTATTAATATTAATCATACGACTATCATCGATATTAATGCATCAATTTTTATCATACGATTCTATTTAATGTTAAGCATACGACACGTAATCACATCCATCATACGCCACCAATTAATGTAGAATAGAATGAAAATATTTCTGATGTTTTCAAACAGAAACTCGTATTTGGCCCTCTTATCCTTGCACACATATTACCTGTATATATTTGCCTTTTGTCTTTCAGTATGATATACATGGTTCTTACACATCCTCTCCTTATGTGGTATGAAACGGTTAAGTTAAGGTGAATCTTTTTAGTAAATATGCCTTTCTTAACAATTTAAATAAATTACTGTTATTTACACCCTTACACACACACACACATACGAATATAAATCTCAATTCAGGCATACAAAAAATCTCCTTCAATTTCGCCGTACCTTTTTCCTGCACCAAAACAATCCTGTTTGGGTCGTTATTGTTCCAGATTGTTGAGAAAGATGGTTTTTCTTTTGGGGACAGCTTTCAGAATTGTTTTCTTCTTTACTTGACAATTTGTATTAAAGGTAAATCAGCTTAAAGGAGCAGATTTAGGGCCTAAGACATGCAAGAGAGTGAGTGAGAGGAGGAGGAGTGTCCCATTGAACAGCCTCTTAAATCCCTTTTAGCGTGACCATGTTGGGAGAGTGGGAAATATTAAGTTCAGTTTTCCACTACGGCAAAAACTTTAATGTAAACCAAGATTTTGTATTTTTCTTTCACTTTGTCACATTAAATATTTAAAAATATATGCGCGTATACAAATGGCATTACACCTTATGTAATTTACAAGTAAATTAAAATTACTCCAAAATCTACGTCAGGACATTTTTATTACCTCCAACAGCATTTCGAGTGCGATGAACAGCGCACAACGCACAGTCTCCTTCGTCAAGGTTAACAGCGCCAACACCGACATCGTCAACGCTGCTATCGCCACTCACATCGGGACCATTGAACACCCAGTCATCGGCCCACCAACACATGTATCCCACCCACACAGGCACACGCACATTCCCATACGTATCACCGGCAAATACAAATAAACATGTCTACACGTCGAAATTCTCGAGGAGATGCGGTGGCAACTCCGGCCACTTGATTTGCCTGGTATTTCGCATTTCAATATGAATGAAGCGTACGCAGAGCACCAAAAACAAACAACAATTGCCCGAGTCCTTGACAGTTAAAATACTCACGCACACACATACACCAATACCAACACAACGATTGCAATACACATTGCCAACAGGCAAACCTATCACTGGCACCACCACCACCACCACCAACATCCTCCATCCGGTGTCCTCACAACACCACACAGTAAGAAGAGCTGCATTCCCCTTCCCCGCCAAAATAACTTGTCCACACCGTTCACCCACTTAGCCACATCTTGGCTTGTGCCAGTTGTTGATACAACAGGCATGGCAGGCTAGCAAATCATCAACGTGTTGGGCTCTGGATGGCAGGCAGGGATGATTGTTTCTTTCCACGTGCCACATACAATTGGGATTAGTTGTGTTGCTGCCACTTTTATTTTTTATTAAGTATTGAAGTAAATGTACTGAAGAATATAAAGGAATCCTTACAGGAGACGTAAGGGGACTCCCTTTTGGGAAAAAGCTAAAGCCAAAGCTAAAGCTAAAGCTAAAGCTAAAGCTAAAGCTAAAGCTAAAGCTAAAGCTAAAGCTAAAGCTAAAGCTAAAGCTAAAGCTAAAGCTAAAGCTAAAGCTAAAGCTAAAGCTAAAGCTAAAGCTAAAGCTAAAGCTAAAGCTAAAGCTAAAGCTAAAGCTAAAGCTAAAGCTAAAGCTAAAGCTAAAGCTAAAGCTAAAGCTAAAGCTAAAGCTAAAGCTAAAGCTAAAGCTAAAGCTAAAGCTAAAGCTAAAGCTAAAGCTAAAGCTAAAGCTAAAGCTAAAGCTAAAGCTAAAGCTAAAGCTAAAGCTAAAGCTAAAGCTAAAGCTAAAGCTAAAGCTAAAGCTAAAGCTAAAGCTAAAGCTAAAGCTAAAGCTAAAGCTAAAGCTAAAGCTAAAGCTAAAGCTAAAGCTAAAGCTAAAGCTAAAGCTAAAGCTAAAGCTAAAGCTAAAGCTAAAGCTAAAGCTAAAGCTAAAGCTAAAGCTAAAGCTAAAGCTAAAGCTAAAGCTAAAGCTAAAGCTAAAGCTAAAGCTAAAGCTAAAGCTAAAGCTAAAGCTAAAGCTAAAGCTAAAGCTAAAGCTAAAGCTAAAGCTAAAGCTAAAGCTAAAGCTAAAGCTAAAGCTAAAGCTAAAGCTAAAGCTAAAGCTAAAGCTAAAGCTAAAGCTAAAGCTAAAGCTAAAGCTAAAGCTAAAGCTAAAGCTAAAGCTAAAGCTAAAGCTAAAGCTAAAGCTAAAGCTAAAGCTAAAGCTAAAGCTAAAGCTAAAGCTAAAGCTAAAGCTAAAGCTAAAGCTAAAGCTGTAATGGTTCATGTTATGTAAACTCTAGATGCTTATAATTGCATAATTTCCAAGGCAGATTACACCTAAGAGCAAAATATTTGAAAATTCGAAAATAATTTTTTTGACCCAAAAAAAAACCAAGGGGTTAACCCATCCAAATTTTCGATTTTTTTGAAAAAATAGATTTTGTTGAAATTTTCCTCCGGCATAGCGAATCTAAATCTGAACAAGATGGTGTTTCCATTTTTCAGATTGAACAAATAGTTTGGGAGAAATTTGGTTCAGAAAATGGGATTTTCTCAAAATTGAAGAATCGAAAGTCAGTTGAAACTATTTGGTCAATTTTTCAGGAAGGGAATAAGGTATCGAAATGTGTGTGGTATCAAATTAAAGCTCGGTTTTTGGGCTATTAATTATCCATTGAGAGCTGTTTAATTTTTTAGAGTGAACAAATAGTTTGGGGTATTTTGGGAACAGAAAATGGGGGTTTCTCAAAATTGTGGATTTGAAAGTCAATTGAATTTATTTCGCAAATTTTTCTGGAACGAAATAAGATATGGAAACGAGTGTAGTATCAATTTAAAGCTAGACTTTAGGACAATAACTAACCCTCTGAGACTTCTATGGAAAACCATTATCAAAAGGACTTATTGGGTCTTCAATGGGCCACTCTCAAAATGCATTTATTGACTATTATTCTGTAATGGCTAATGTTATATAAACTTTAGATGGTTATAATTACATAATTTCGAAGGGCGAATACACCCAAGAGCAAAATATTTGAAAATTCGAAAATAATTGTTTTGACCAAAAAAAAACCAAGGGGTTAACCCATCCAAATTTTCGATTTTTTTCAAAAAATAGATTTTGTTGAAAATTGTCTCAGTCGTAGCGTATCTGAATCTGAACAAGATGGTGTTTCAATTTTTAGAACATCATTTTAGAGAAATTTTCCAAAAATTCCGACTTTTGTATATTTCGGTTATACGATTTTATTGAGTGAAAAGTTCGTTGTAGTATTTCCACTGTAATTGTAAAAAAAATGAGTTACTAACATTTTGAGAGTAGACAAGAGGCCGTTTTTCCTTAAATACGCCAATTCGTTTGTTTTATGTTAATCATACGCCACCTAATAATGTTACTCAAACGTCACTCGTTTAATCATACACAACATGTTAATGTTAATCATACGCCACCTATTAATATTAATCATACGACTATCATCGATATTAATGCATCAATTTTTATCATACGATTCTATTTAATGTTAAGCATACGACACGTAATCACATCCATCATACGCCACCAATTAATGTAGAATAGAATGAAAATATTTCTGATGTTTTCAAACAGAAACTCGTATTTGGCCCTCTTATCCTTGCACACATATTACCTGTATATATTTGCCTTTTGTCTTTCAGTATGATATACATGGTTCTTACACATCCTCTCCTTATGTGGTATGAAACGGTTAAGTTAAGGTGAATCTTTTTAGTAAATATGCCTTTCTTAACAATTTAAATAAATTACTGTTATTTACACCCTTACACACACACACACATACGAATATAAATCTCAATTCAGGCATACAAAAAATCTCCTTCAATTTCGCCGTACCTTTTTCCTGCACCAAAACAATCCTGTTTGGGTCGTTATTGTTCCAGATTGTTGAGAAAGATGGTTTTTCTTTTGGGGACAGCTTTCAGAATTGTTTTCTTCTTTACTTGACAATTTGTATTAAAGGTAAATCAGCTTAAAGGAGCAGATTTAGGGCCTAAGACATGCAAGAGAGTGAGTGAGAGGAGGAGGAGTGTCCCATTGAACAGCCTCTTAAATCCCTTTTAGCGTGACCATGTTGGGAGAGTGGGAAATATTAAGTTCAGTTTTCCACTACGGCAAAAACTTTAATGTAAACCAAGATTTTGTATTTTTCTTTCACTTTGTCACATTAAATATTTAAAAATATATGCGCGTATACAAATGGCATTACACCTTATGTAATTTACAAGTAAATTAAAATTACTCCAAAATCTACGTCAGGACATTTTTATTACCTCCAACAGCATTTCGAGTGCGATGAACAGCGCACAACGCACAGTCTCCTTCGTCAAGGTTAACAGCGCCAACACCGACATCGTCAACGCTGCTATCGCCACTCACATCGGGACCATTGAACACCCAGTCATCGGCCCACCAACACATGTATCCCACCCACACAGGCACACGCACATTCCCATACGTATCACCGGCAAATACAAATAAACATGTCTACACGTCGAAATTCTCGAGGAGATGCGGTGGCAACTCCGGCCACTTGATTTGCCTGGTATTTCGCATTTCAATATGAATGAAGCGTACGCAGAGCACCAAAAACAAACAACAATTGCCCGAGTCCTTGACAGTTAAAATACTCACGCACACACATACACCAATACCAACACAACGATTGCAATACACATTGCCAACAGGCAAACCTATCACTGGCACCACCACCACCACCACCAACATCCTCCATCCGGTGTCCTCACAACACCACACAGTAAGAAGAGCTGCATTCCCCTTCCCCGCCAAAATAACTTGTCCACACCGTTCACCCACTTAGCCACATCTTGGCTTGTGCCAGTTGTTGATACAACAGGCATGGCAGGCTAGCAAATCATCAACGTGTTGGGCTCTGGATGGCAGGCAGGGATGATTGTTTCTTTCCACGTGCCACATACAATTGGGATTGGGATTAGTTGTGTTGCTGCCACTTTTATTTTTTATTAAGTATTGAAGTAAATGTACTGAAGAATATAAAGGAATCCTTACAGGAGACGTAAGGGGACTCCCTTTTGGGAAAAAGCTAAAGCCAAAGCTAAAGCTAAAGCTAAAGCTAAAGCTAAAGCTAAAGCTAAAGCTAAAGCTAAAGCTAAAGCTAAAGCTAAAGCTAAAGCTAAAGCTAAAGCTAAAGCTAAAGCTAAAGCTAAAGCTAAAGCTAAAGCTAAAGCTAAAGCTAAAGCTAAAGCTAAAGCTAAAGCTAAAGCTAAAGCTAAAGCTAAAGCTAAAGCTAAAGCTAAAGCTAAAGCTAAAGCTAAAGCTAAAGCTAAAGCTAAAGCTAAAGCTAAAGCTAAAGCTAAAGCTAAAGCTAAAGCTAAAGCTAAAGCTAAAGCTAAAGCTAAAGCTAAAGCTAAAGCTAAAGCTAAAGCTAAAGCTAAAGCTAAAGCTAAAGCTAAAGCTAAAGCTAAAGCTAAAGCTAAAGCTAAAGCTAAAGCTAAAGCTAAAGCTAAAGCTAAAGCTAAAGCTAAAGCTAAAGCTAAAGCTAAAGCTAAAGCTAAAGCTAAAGCTAAAGCTAAAGCTAAAGCTAAAGCTAAAGCTAAAGCTAAAGCTAAAGCTAAAGCTAAAGCTAAAGCTAAAGCTAAAGCTAAAGCTAAAGCTAAAGCTAAAGCTAAAGCTAAAGCTAAAGCTAAAGCTAAAGCTAAAGCTAAAGCTAAAGCTAAAGCTAAAGCTAAAGCTAAAGCTAAAGCTAAAGCTAAAGCTAAAGCTAAAGCTAAAGCTAAAGCTAAAGCTAAAGCTAAAGCTAAAGCTAAAGCTAAAGCTGTAATGGTTCATGTTATGTAAACTCTAGATGCTTATAATTGCATAATTTCCAAGGCAGATTACACCTAAGAGCAAAATATTTGAAAATTCGAAAATAATTTTTTTGACCCAAAAAAAAACCAAGGGGTTAACCCATCCAAATTTTCGATTTTTTTGAAAAAATAGATTTTGTTGAAATTTTCCTCCGGCATAGCGAATCTAAATCTGAACAAGATGGTGTTTCCATTTTTCAGATTGAACAAATAGTTTGGGAGAAATTTGGTTCAGAAAATGGGATTTTCTCAAAATTGAAGAATCGAAAGTCAGTTGAAACTATTTGGTCAATTTTTCAGGAAGGGAATAAGGTATCGAAATGTGTGTGGTATCAAATTAAAGCTCGGTTTTTGGGCTATTAATTATCCATTGAGAGCTGTTTAATTTTTTAGAGTGAACAAATAGTTTGGGGTATTTTGGGAACAGAAAATGGGGGTTTCTCAAAATTGTGGATTTGAAAGTCAATTGAATTTATTTCGCAAATTTTTCTGGAACGAAATAAGATATGGAAACGAGTGTAGTATCAATTTAAAGCTAGACTTTAGGACAATAACTAACCCTCTGAGACTTCTATGGAAAACCATTATCAAAAGGACTTATTGGGTCTTCAATGGGCCACTCTCAAAATGCATTTATTGACTATTATTCTGTAATGGCTAATGTTATATAAACTTTAGATGGTTATAATTACATAATTTCGAAGGGCGAATACACCCAAGAGCAAAATATTTGAAAATTCGAAAATAATTGTTTTGACCAAAAAAAAACCAAGGGGTTAACCCATCCAAATTTTCGATTTTTTTCAAAAAATAGATTTTGTTGAAAATTGTCTCAGTCGTAGCGTATCTGAATCTGAACAAGATGGTGTTTCAATTTTTTTTATTGAACGAATAGTTTGGGAGAAATTCGGTTCAGAAAATGGGATTTTCTCAAAATTGAAGAATCGAAAGTCAGTTGAAACTATTTGGTCAATTTTTCAGGAAGGTAATAAGGTATGGAAACGAGTGTGGCATCAAATTAAAGCTAGACTTGAGTACGATAATTAACCCTCTGAGACTTGTATGCTACAATCATTTTCACAGGACTTATTTGGTCTTCAATGGGGCACTCTCAAAATGCATTTTTTGACTATTATTCTGAAATGGCTCATATTATAGAAACTTTAGGTAGTTATAATTATTCAATTTCGAAGGCCGAATACATCGAAGAGCGAAAGATTTGCAAATTCGAAAATAATTGTTTTGACCCAAAAAAAAACCAAGGGGTTCCAGATCCTCTGCTCCCACTGTCAATCCTAATTTTCGATTTTTTTGAAAAAATCGATTTTCTTGAAAATAATCTCAGTCGTAGCGTATGTGAATCTGAACAAGATGGTGTTTTAATTTTTTAGATTGACAAAATAGTTTGGGAGAAATTTTGTTCAGAAAATGGGTCCAATTTTTCAATTTTTAGCTTTAGCTTCAGCTTTATATTTAGCATCAGCTTTAGCTTTAGCCATTTTTTAAATTTATTATTCAAATTGTCCACTAGAACCGTTACAAATTAGTTGAAGGCCAATATCAAACACAAACAACCACAACGGGGAGATTAGTGCGCAAGCAGACAGGCTGCTCATTTCTTTCTGAGTTCACATTCCCCACACTTTTCCAGACAGTTGAACTTCAATGATTGCGTACGACTGATGGTATACATGTACTTGTGAATGTTGTGGTGCGCTCTGTGCGATGAGGTCCATACGCAGCTTTGACTGACAAATACTCCAATAATACAATAAGAAAAAGGCAAACACAAAAATTCTTGAAATAAATATGTAAAACATGATTACACATTGTTTGATATCATCCGAGTCGTAGATAATTTCACTGACTGCCATGGATGGTGGCAGGCAGGCTGCCCGCAGGATACATTGTCGCTGGTGGGGGGGGGTTGTGAATAATTTACATTGTTTATACGATTTTTCGACATCGCCTACTGTTGCCACTCTGGAGAGAAAGTTTTTGGATTTCTTTTCGGAGAACGTCGATAATTTGGGGGGGGAAAATCAAAGTTTAACCATAATTCGTACAGGCAATAAGAAGGTAGTTGAAAGTGGGAGCAGAGGATCTGGAAAGGAGATCAAAGTCATGACGCAAAAGAATATGAATTGGAATCATCGGCGGTATACTAGAGTCGACCTCCGAGGTCTTCCTCTATACTAGAGTAGACCTCTGAGGTCTTCCTCTATACTAGAGTCGACCTCTGAGGTCTTCCTCTATACTAGAGTCGACATCCGAGGTCTTCCTCTATACTAGAGTCGACCTCCGAGGTCTTCCTCTATACTAGAGTCGACCACTGAGGTCTTCCTCTATACTAGAGTCGACCTCTGAGGTCTTCCTCTATACTAGAGTCGACCTCTGAGGTCTTCCTCTATACTAGAGTCGACCTCTGAGGTCTTCCTCTATACTAGAGTCGACCTCTGAGGTCTTCCTCTATACTAGAGTCGACCTCCGAGGTCTTCCTCTATACTAGACTCGCCATACGAGGTCTTCCTCTATACTAGAGTCGACCTCCGAGGTCTTCCATCGACTATGGATCGACCTTAGAGTTTTTTTCTTGTCCTCCCCAATGTAACGCCTCTGTCTGATATTTATTTTCCCACCCAACAACAACACAGACAGACAACTTGTTTGGGAGAAGACATCGGTTTCTGTTAATACAAAACAAAAATACTTTGCGCCTCTGTCAAGTATTTCGTCCTGCAAATAGGTTTATGTGCCATTCAAGGTCAGCTACTTATCTTTTTTCGTTTGTTATTATGGCTGTGCCAAATACATACTAATTCGACAATATAACATAATGTGCGCTGTAGACGTGCACAGAAGTACACACATACATATGTATGTACTCTACTCTTACATATAAATACATAATAAATACAATTTTTTTTTGTTTTTTCATCATAACCCAAATTGTTTTTTTTTTTGTGAGACCAATTTCTGACAGAACTCACCCCAGTTGGCGGTGAGGGAGGCCTTTGTGATCATACGTTGAGGCTTGGGCAAGGTTGTGGGTGGTGGGTGTAAAACTGGCACAAGGGTTATCATACACAGTGTGTGCTCCTCGTGAATTTCCCTATGTTACCAAAACATGTTTTAATTTTTCCTTTCCGGGGATTTGGTAAATCATGGCCGGGGAAATTGTTCTCTATTTGTCAGCCGTATAAAGAGTTGTTGTTCCAAGTCATTTGTCATGTGTGGGTGGGTGTTCGGTCGGTCGGTTAGCCAACCTTTATGAAGTTGTTCGTTTTATTTATTTATTGCCAATAAATCATAGTCGGGCCAGAGAGGGGCTGCTAACACTCATACATTTGTGTTTGTTCCCGATATGAGTTAGATAATGACCAAAGGGGGCTCCCAATGGCAACATGATGGCTGTCTGCTGTCACCCCCGAGTTGTACTTTCAATTTCAAGGGCTTTTTTCGGCTTCATCAAAAGTGACAATAAAAATGTATAGAAAGTAGTGTGACGAGTGTTCTATCATCAGAAATTGCTGGCCGAATGGGAAAAACGTCGACCAACAAAATATAAAGGCAAAACGAAAATAGTTCTCTTTTGAAGAATCAATCGAGGAGAGTTTCCACTATACATGATATATGGAAATTATTAGGATAACGGCTGACAGGACTCCGCGAAGCCTTGGTTCAAATCGAGGATCGACTGATACAGCGTCAGTTCCCCTGCAAGAGGTGGCTGTACACAATTTGTCGGAGAACCTCTGAGAACAGAGAACGAACTATACCAGGGAAGTTTCGCCCTACCAGAAATGACCTCGGAGGACTTTCGCTCTACCAGAGATGACCAAAGACAACATTCCCCTACCAGAAATGACCACAGCGCAGTTTCTTTATACCAGAGACGACCTCAGAGAACTTTCACACACCAGAGACGACCTGCGAGGATTTTCGTATACCAGAGACGACCTCGGAGGACTTTCGCCCTACCCGAAATTACCTCAGAGTGGTTTCTCCATACCAGAGACAACCTGCGAGGACTTTCGTACACCAGAGACGACTTCGGAGGACTTTCGCCCTACCAGAAATTACCTCAAAGTAGTTTCTCCATACCAGAGACGACCTGTGAAGACATTCATACACCAGAGACGACTTCGGAGGACTTTCGCCCTACCAGAAATTACCTCAAAGTAGTTTCTTCATACCAGAGACAACCTGCGAGGACTTTCGTACACCAGAGACGACTTCGGAGGACTTTCGCCCTACCCGAAATAACCTCAGAGTAGTTTCTCCATACCAGAGACGACCTGTGAAGACTTTCATACACCAGAGACGACTTCGGAGGACTTTCGCCCTACCAGAAATTACCTCAAAGTAGTTTCTTCATACCAGAGACAACCTGCGAGGACTTTCGTACACCAGAGACGACTTCGGAGTACTTTCGCCCTACCAGAAATTACCTCAAAGTAGTTTCTTCATACCAGAGACAACCTGCGAGGACTTTCGTACACCAGAGACGACTTCGGAGGACTTTCGCCCTACCCGAAATAACCTCAGAGTAGTTTCTCCATACCAGAGACGACCTGTGAAGACTTTCATACACCAGAGACGACTTCGGAGGACTTTCGCCCTACCAGAAATTACCTCAAAGTAGTTTCTTCATACCAGAGACAACCTGCGAGGACTTTCGTACACCACAGACAACCTCAGAGGACTTTCGCTCTACCAGAAATTACCTCAGAGCAGTTTCTCCATACCAGAGACGACCTCAGAGGACTTTCGCCCTACCAGAAATAACCTCAGAGTAGTTTCTCCATACCAGAGACGACCTGCGAGGACTTTCGTACACCAGAGACGACCTCAAAGGACTTTCACCCTACCAGAAATAACCTCAGAGTAGTTTCTCCATACCAGAGACGACCTCGGAGGACTTTCGCTCTACCCGAAATAACCTCAGAGATGTTTCTCCATACCAGAGACGACCTCAAAGGACTTCCATCCTACCAGAAATAACCTCAGAGTAGTTTCTCCATACCAGAGACGACCTCGGAGGGCTTTCGCCCTACCAGAAATTACCTCAGAGTAGTTTCTCCATACCAGAGACAACATCAGAGGACCTCTCGGAAGAATTTCAATATAAATTTTCGCTACATTTACATTCAATTCAGCGCGTAGATTCGTTCTCGGTACAATTTACCTCCAATTCCATAGTAGGTGTCATCTACGAGTCTGTATCACTTGTCCAGACAGTCGGCGCCTCATCTCATTTTCGTACGTTTCTGTTCACATCGGCCAACCTACGAAATTCCTCGACGATCCTTCAAATTAATGTCAGACCACAAATGTTGTGGTGGAGTGAAAATTAAGTATTTACACGTGTAGAAAAATAATTGCTCCAATCAGCAGAAAAAAAAAACAAACAAACAATTTAAGCTAATTCGTTTTATGCTGTGCTGTTTCTGTTGTTGTTGCTTTTATCATTTTTCATACTGAGCCATGGGAATGCCAGCCACAGAATGGACTCATGTGTAAGATGAGCCAGAGATTGAAATGAAATTCGGTGTTTATTGAAGGAATGAATCCCAAGACTACTTAAGTAGACAACAAAGACAGATTCCATCGTCGTCGTCGTCATCACCATCAACATCAACATCGTCTCAATCTTATCTTTTGCCGGTTTATATTTTTTAATTGTAATCCGAATAAGATGCTGACTCCAACCAAAAAAAAAAAAAAAAAAAAAACGCCGCACATGCAGACAGACGGGAGAACTCGACTCAACGCTTCGGTGTGAGAAGAAATTATTTCTGGCTGAAAATGATGATGAATGATATTTGAGCAAAACAGCCAACGAAACGGGGCAGTAGAATTCTGGTCGACTAGCTGACACTTTAAGAGGGTATCCTCCACTATACTGGTAACCAAATGAAAATGTTGTACGTTGGGCCAGGGGCGACCTCAAAGGGATCATTTTACGGAACGACAAGCCTCATTCAATCTCATAATTTCTGGCGTTACCAGTCATCCCCTAAACGCATAATGCCCTCCGTCCGCTACCGACCAAAAGTCTAGCACCAAATTACATTTATGATCGTTGTGGTATTTTAATGAATTCATGGGAATTCATCATTCAGCAAATGTTGTCCATAGACATTTATTTTGATTGGGCTTACAAACAAACAAATAAACCAAAAATAATAATTAATATTTATGTAGACGTAGATTTCCAGAGTCGACTCAAGTCAAGCCATCATCCAGAAAACACACCGACGGGCAGAGAAAAAAAAAATGGGCACTTGTCCTTGAAAAATGCCTTTTGAAATTGACGTTTACGGTTACGCACAATTTCATGAATGTGAGTGGGCGTTGGTTCGGTCGCTGGGAGTGCGTGTGTTGGCATCATAAAAATAATCGAAAAAAGAAAACCAAAAAAAAAATATAAAACCAACTGTTGCCCAAATTTTCACTACATCGTATCCTTTTTGTTAGGGAGTAAGGGGAGGGGGTGGGGGTGATTTCCTTCAACAGACTACCCTGCTGTTTGGAGAGGGTTTACGGACGAACATCGCATATTTGTTTAATGTTCAAAACGTGGCCTATAAATGTGGAAAATTACTGTTCGAGGCTGACCATGCTTGACCGAACTTGATCGGAGAGTTACAGGAGTTAAAACAGCTTCATAAACCGTTGTTAGGTAAAATGTATGAAAATAGTTATTTATTAATTACAAATACAAAATAAATTTATATTGTCATTTTTGGGACCATGGATAAAACGAGTGGCGACAGAGCCCAGCCTCTGGTCGGAATCGAACCCACAATCAGCTAGGCAAGCATGCTACCACCTCGGGTGCCTATATGAAAATATAAAAACAATTCTCACACATTTTTCTTAAAAACAATTTGTAAAGGTGTTTTAAATGTTTATGAGTAAGCGGTGTTTCAAAATCCTTCTTCGTCGACCATCTTTATGAGTCCTCGAGCAGGTGGATTTTCTCTAAGCTGTCCTTAATTCTGGAAAAAGATCTCTCTCAGTTAACGTTGTCCTACTTGCTTGGCTAGCGGAACCTAAGCCAAAAACAAAAAGCCCCCCCATTCAACCAACCTAGCGAGCAATTGGCTTTAACTTTCTACTTTCAAATCGTTTTTGTGTTTGTTGTTGTTTCTTCGTTGTCTGCAGTCTCTTTGACCCAAAACAATTATCAAAAATTTATAAGACAAACAACATAAACAAAAATAAATTTCACTTTTACTTGTACAACCACCGAGTCAGCCAGTCAACCAGCCAGCCAGTCAACCAGCCAGCTAACCCGAGCCCGCCGATCGACGACCGAGCGTGTTACAATTAAACACAC
Source organism: Hydrotaea cyrtoneurina (assembly GCA_958296145.1). Lineage (NCBI taxonomy): Eukaryota > Metazoa > Arthropoda > Insecta > Diptera > Muscidae > Hydrotaea > Hydrotaea cyrtoneurina. The sequence goes on from OY282515.1 coordinate 80,705,412, forward strand.
TGAATACATATTTGACAAACATTGTTTGATGAGAGGCAGAGGCAGAGGGAGATAGAGTGAGAGTGGGACTACACATCAACTCTCATTTTGCTAGCAAGTTGGTGTTCAAGTAAACCTGAAAACTCCCCATTCAGGTATTCCGTACAACAAAACAAAACCTACCATAACATTGTAAACAACGAGCCAGCATGACAAGAGAGCTGCATTGGCCTGTCATATTTCTTGTCCAACACACACACACACGCACGCACTGAGGCTGTTTTGACAGTTTGATTCAGTTGTCAGTGTGGTTACTTCAACATGATCAGCTGTTTTGACCTAAATCGTGTAGAAAGAAATGCAACACCAAAAATCACTTTCTCACTTGCGGACAGCAAATTGCTGGTCACCTCAAAATGAATAGTGAGGGCCAGGGGGGAGGACGGGTTTAGTTAGTCTGTTAGTTGAGTTTTTTTCCTTTGAATTTTCTACACATTTATTAACACTAAATTTCTATTTATTCGTGTGTGTGTGTGTGTAGAGTTCATTAAACTTGTCAGCGACAACTGGGGAATGGTTTGAAATCGAACTAAGATATTTAAATACGATAACTGATAGTTTTAAGTTAGAAAAGGTTAAGAACAAAAAAAAATAATTTTGGTTCCCCCCTAAAATCAAAAAAAAAATTGGAAATTTGTCAAAATATCGACAAATGAAATTTTTTTTTGTGAAAATTATTTTTTTTGCTTTTCAAAAATTTGAAAATTTTTAATATCAGATAAAATTAATGTTAAGAATAAATACTTAAAAATCAAAAAAAAAAAAAAAATAATTTGTTTCCCCCCTAAAATCAAAAAATACAATTTGGAATTTTTTAAAAAATATATATAATTTCAAAATTATATTTTTTAGCATCTCAAAAATTTGAAAAATTTTAAAATGAAATAAATTTAATTTTTAAATCTTAAAAAAAAACAAAAAATCAAATAATACAATTTGAAATTTTTTTAAAAAATATATCCAATTTCCAAATCATTTTTTTTAAAAAAATTTTTAATATGAAATAAATTTAATTTTAAAAACTAAAATTAAAAAAATACAATTGGAAAACTTTTAAAAAATATTTCCAACATCAAAATCTTTTTTTTTTCACTTCTGCAAAAGTTGGAAATTCTCAATATAAAATAAATGTAATTTTAAAAACTTTAAAAAAAAGTTATAAACAAAAAATAAAATCAAAAAATACAATTTGGAAATTTTTAAAAAGATATATATCCAACATAAAATCCTTTTTTTTTTCACTCCTGCAAAAGTTGGAAATTCTTAATAAGAAATAAATTTAATTTTAAAAACTTAAAAACTAAAATAAAAATTTAGTTTACCCCCCAAAATTAAAAAAATACAATTTGAAATTTTTTAAAAAATATATATAATTTCAAAATCATTTTTTTTTAAAAAATTGTAATATGAAATAAATTTAATTTTACAAACATTTAAAACAAAAAATAAATTACAAAAACACAATTTGAAAATTTTTAAAAAATATATCCAATTTCAAAATTATATTTGTTTGCATCTCAAGAATTTGAAAATTGTTAATATGAAAAAAAAAACAGTTTTATGAAAAAAACTTTAAAAACCAAAAAAAAACATAAACATTTATTTGCCCGATGTTGAAAGTTAATAACTTAAAATAATCGCTCTTGCCCACAATCAGTTTTTTACAGAACTCAAAAATGTTTAGTTATAGACTTTTGGCCGATGGCATTTTATTGTGGACCGGCCTACATGTTTTTGTCTTTTAACCTCAAGTCCAGAGCAAAGACCATTTAATACTCAGACGCCCTAAGCCGATTGCTAAACATTTTCCAAAAGAGGGCGTTTGTGTAGAATGTCAGCATACAAAGAGTATTTCCTCTGATCTCCTATGTCATGCGTATTACAGACATCTGCATAGGAACACGGCTTGGGACGTCCGCCCTCTGTATGACATTTGGCCGTATTGCATATTTTTTATAACATTTCTGTAAATGTAAAATAGTTACCTGGTAAAGTTTTTTAGGGGCTACTTCCACCTCCTAAATGCTGGCGAGTTTATGTCTAACAGAGTAATCTCTATACGATGTAAAACTTCTCGGAGCCGGTTTTAAACACAGCTCACTGATTCGAGAACCCGTTACCCGTCTGTTCCTTCATGGAATATTAAGGGCAATAAGTATGTAAGTAAGTAAAATAGTTGCATCAACCATTTTAAGGTAAAGTAAAACTTTTTTTGAATATATAGGATAAAGTAGTCGAACACAATTGCCTCGGACATGTTGTTTTTGAGTTATGATAAATTAATAAAAAAATCCTAATCGGAGAATAAATTTAAATTAAAAAAAATTAATTTAAAAAACATATTCAATCGACGTCGTATAACAGTCAGTTAATCTAGACAAATATCCCTTAACCACTTTCCCTGGTTGTAGGCACATTTTTCGCCTACAGTGTAAATTCTGCTATCTCTCAATTCGCCTGACCAGAAAACCACTTTCTTTGACATCAATACCACTTTCAGTGTAGCCGATAGAAAGAAAAAGAGAAGAAAAAAACGCTTCCAACAAGGCCTATTATGAAATTACTAGGCTAATTGGGCAAAACCAAACGAAGGCCTAAATTATTCTATTCTTTGTCGGTGGCTTTCGGTTTTCCTTTCTTTTTGTCTCAGACAAAATTTCGCATTTTACATACGAACACTCGCTGTGACTGAAAAATAGACTCGTTGAGCTTTCTTTGGATATTGTCTTGGTTTTTTTTTTACTGTTTTCTGTTTTCAATTTCACTTTCGTTTTAATTGTTAATTAAATGACAAATTATTTTTTAAACGTGTTAACTGTTTTTGTGTGTGTGTGTTATTTTCTTGCTTCTTTCTTTTTTTTCTAATTCATTATTGGCTCTGGTCTCGTCTTTTTCATATTTATTTTCTTAGTTGTATTTTATTTCAGGTTGTTTGTTTGTTTGTTTGTTCATTTGTAAAGTTGTGGTATTTACTACACGATCGTTAGTTTTCTAGTTCAACAATTAAAAGTGAAAACGAAAACACTTTCGTTTCGTTTTGCCGACTGACTGGATGACTGACTGGCGATGGCTCCGGTGTGCGTCACTCAATTATTTTCGCATTAATCTGCGAGCGGCCACCGTTGCTTGAATTGCTGTTGTTTCAGGTTAATGTTTATTCAGCACGACACGCATGCGCAAAATGTGCAAAACTTGCATCGACAACCAGTGTTGCCAATTTCGTAGGCCACATTTAACATTCCACGATGGAACTCACTGACCGGGACCTTTTGTTTTAAAATCGGCTCCGAATGTTTTTTCTAGAGAATTTGTACATGGCTCTTACTTGTAAAGTCGCCAACATTTACGAGGTGGAGAAAAATGTTCCTTGGTCTAACCAGGTTACGAACCTGGGTTCTGCTGAGTGGTAAGAAGTGTTAGCAACTAATATAGCCTACGAAAATATCCCAATTGCCAGCAGTAGTCTGTGAAAATTCCATGGTGATTGGTATAGAATTAGCGCAGATATAGCAGGTTTTTTTTATTAAGTGGCGTGGCACCGCCCACTTTTTTTTCAGAACGTATTAATCTCTCTACCAATAGCATGTGCACGAAATATCCTCTTCACATGTCTAATTGCTCATGAGATATGGTTTGTAAAATTGTAAGGTGTATGGGAGGTGCCACGCCCGTTTTTTCCAAACTTGATCCCAAATAGCCTGTGTACATCTCTAGGCCATCCTTAACTTGCGGTGAAAATTTCAGGGCAATTCGACTTTTATTGTGGCTGTTATAAAGGTTTCTTTAAAAAGGGGCGTGACACCGCCTACTTTTTCCAAGAAAAAAAATAAATAAATAATTTTCATCATATCAGCATTCCTACCAAAAGTGTCCAAAAAACCTACCAAAATCCCTTGTAGCCGACCAAAATTTACAAAAACAAATCCAAATGCACTTCAACGAGTTTGTAACATTAATTGAATTGAATAATCGTTTTTTTTAGTATAAACCAAAAATTTAATTAAGAAATTAATGTTCTCTATTACTAAAATTAATAACAAAATAAAGAACTTGAATTACGATTATGTCATAAATCTTAAAACCCATCCGACCAAATTTGGTAGAAAAAGCCCAAAACGGCAACCTGTCTCTCTCTCTATGACCCTTTTGCAAGTGTCTTTTTCCCTCTCTCTCTCTCTCCCACTCACTACTTTAAATGATCTGTCATTCAGTGGTCACTTAAAATCGAACAATTCGGACGCGCACCTCCTGGTCGCTCTTTTCATTTCCTAATATCTCTATAGAAATTCCATTAATCGATTCAGATTTTGAATAAATATATTCTATTCAAAATTTGAATCAGGTGGTTATCAAAAAGTGATGGAAAGAAAGTCCTAATACTTGTGCAAAACGAAAAAAAAAACATTTTCTAACTACAGGAATTCCTACAAATCTCCGAGTGTTTGTCTATGAAGGAAGAGGAAGCACACACAGTCGCCACAATGTGTATGCAAGCAGGCAACGAAGGAAAACTTGCAAAAAAAAACAGCAACAACAATGCAAGTAGTTATGAATAAAGAGTGTGCGTTAAGTGGAAGAAGAGAAGAAGAGTGCAAGAACACTAACAAATGAAAGAACATGTTCTGAGAGTTGTTGTTCGGTGAGAGTGCGGTCGCAAGTGATTGAATTACAATCGGAGACATTAACACACATCTGTACATACACGGGTAAAGATGATGCGTTGGTTTAGAAAATACGAAAATAATGGCAAATGAATCTTCAAACATAAGGTGAGTTTATTTTTTACATTTTCTTTTTATGGCCCTCTCCTTGTTCTACGGTTAATGGCATTATTACTCTATGTGAAATCAATTGCAATGATTGAAGCTATTGAATAGAAAACGTTTTTTGGTATTTTGATATTTGGGAACATAATAAAAAAAATTTCCACGGTACAAGTGTATTTGTTGACAGTTACGGGGGATAAAGGGTTAGAGTTAAGGGCGTTTTAGGATAGGGAACAGCTGATTTTTGGTACTGATGGTTTTTGGGAGGATTTACGATACTCTTTGGTTTTAAGGTGGTTTTTGGGAGGATTTACGATACTCTTTGGGACTGGTGTTTTTAAGAAAATCATAATTTTGTGGGAGATTTATGATAGACAATAATCAACTCTGGCGATTTTTCAATAATTGGTCGATTTTTTTGAGGATCATTTGGATTGCATGTCATCGACATGAGACGGTCATTCGTACATCACCAATCCTCCGGTTCAACCTAACCTATGATTTTTTTTCAAGAAATTGTAACTGTTTTTTTGAAAAATTATAATATGTTTTTTTATAAAAGTTATGATTTCTTCGAGAGATTATATATTTTTTTGAAGGATTTTAATTTTTTGTTTCGAAAAGTTATTATTAATTTTAAAAAATTATATTCTTTTTTTGCAAAATTATGATTTTATCAAATGATTATAAGTTTTTTTGAGCATTTTAATTTTCTATTTTGAAAAATTATGATTTTTCTAAAAGATTATAATTTTTTTTTGAAAAATTATGATTTTTTTCAAATGATTATAATTTTTTTTGAAAACTTATTTTTCAAAAAAAAATTTGTTTAAGTTAAAATTTTTTTTTTAAATATTATAATTTTTTTTAAAATATTATAATTATTTTTTTTTGCAAAATTATGCAGATGATATAATTCTTTTTTTTTTAAAAATTATGATTTTTTAAAAAGATTATAATTTGTTTTTGAAAAATTATGATTTTTTCAAAAAATTATAATTTTTTTTTAAAAAATTTTTTTTTTTAAAATATTATTATTTTTTTTAAAATATTATAATTATTTTTTTTGCAAAATTCTGCAAAATATATATTTCTTTTTTTTTTTTTGAAAAATTATGATTTTTAAAAAGATTTTAATTAGTTTTTGAAAAATTATGATTTTCCAGAGATTATATTGATTTTGAAGAATTATAATTTTTTAAAAAATTATAATTTTTTTGTTTTTGAAAAATTATGATTTTTCTATTTTTTTTTAAATTATGATTTTGAGTAAATCAATAGTGCGTCATCGCCTGAAAGATGCTGTGGGAGGTCCCTTTGGCCCATCGAAGTACGTAGTTAGAATGGGAGCCTTTTCTTTCGAAAGTTACTGCGTAGGAGGACCCCTTGATTAAATCAAAAGAATCTGTTCTCCTCAAAAATACTGCGAATTGTTTTAATGAGTGGTGCCTCTCAAACTAAAATATACTGTGTGGGTTCTTTCCTCCGGCTCATAGTAATCACTTGAAGTTCCTGCCAACTCCATGTCCAGATCCTTATCGAAGCAATTTTTTGTTGTGGTTATGATTTTTACAATTTTGTTAAATCAATTTTTGCAGAGTTTTCTTTTTTTCAAATGACTTTTTTGAATGAAATCGACAAACCTCCATCATTTTTCATTGTCTATATCTTATTTTAATTGAAAGATATGTAGATTTATGGTAAATTATTAAAAATGGACAGTTTTTTCCATTTAGATATTAAAGATCATTTAAATTCTATATTTTTTAAAATTTATTTCAACAAAATCGGACGAGCCGTTTTCGGGTTAGAAATTATGTGGTGTTTAAATTTTAATTTTCGAATTCAATTGTCCACTTTTAATGGCAAACAATTATCGCCAATTAAAGTTCCCCAACAAAAATTAGTTTAATACTTTCAATAGAAATTTTGAATTTCTTTAAACAATTTCTGTAATTTCACTCTTCAATCTTTTTCGGTAAATAAAAAAGCTAGAGGTTTTTGGAGTCTAACGGATTTTTTTTGAAATCTGTAATTTGTCAACTCATCCAGGCACTGCTCACTATATTTGTGAGCAATTATTATTGGGATCAAGTGATTTTAAAAATTGATAAATATTTGCAACTCAACAGAACGCGCACGCGTAATCTTTGCAAAGAAAAACTATGACCAGTCATAATTTCCCTATAGAAATCTTGAACTGTAGCTATCTGTCTTTGTGGAACATTTTCAAAAGAAACCATGGCCCGCTTTTTATTTCAAATACACTTTAAAAAATTTTCAAATTCCGCAAATAACCGCTAATTTACACTTTCCTTTTCAAATTTTCTAAAAATAAAATTCTTTGCTTAATTTGTTGAACACAACCGAAAACTGTCAGCCAATTTTCACTTTCTTCGGCAGCAATTAAAAGAACATTTTCAAGACAGTGAAGAAAAAAAATCTTCACCATTTCGGCTGAAGTTAACACAAAGAAAAAACAAAGAAATACTGTGGTTAATTAACAAAATGATATTTAACCAAAAAACTGAAAAGAAGAAGCGACTGAAGAAATTATAAACACAGAAGAAGAGTAAACGCCATTAATTCTGCGCCACCACCGAAACACCGACACTCTGCCTGTGATGCTCTCCATCTCATTAACCTTAATTGCATTCTATCAGGTTGGAAACCCACCGAAAACCTTTGGTCCAAACCACTGACCAACGACCAAACCGCTGTCATGACGATGACTATGCCAACGATTAACAGTTTCAAGTTACAAGCACCGCCACACCAACAACAACAACAACAGAAACAAAAGACCCCTTAACGCAATACTTTCGCTTAGAGGCTCCAAAGCCATTCCGGCTGACAGATTTACGTAGAAAACGCTGGAAACAAAAGACCGAACGAAACAGAAGACAACAACAAAAAAAATCGAAAATCAGGTCAACAAACTTTTGACTCGAAAGAAAGTGAATGAAGATCGATCGAGATGAAGTTTTGAAGTTTTCGAGTAGTTTCCATAGCAGCTACACCATGGAATGGGTGGCCAAGCTTAGTTTGGCTAAGCGTTGGAAACAGCTGGAGAAAGTTAAGGGAGTTTGTGGGACGGAATAAAATTTCAGCTGTCAATAAAATGACACAAGACAGATGTCAAATAAATAAAATGACAAATGACAGATATCAAATAAAATGACAGACTGTCAAATAAAATGACAGACTGTCAAATAAAATGACAGACTGTCAAATAAAATGACCGCTGTCAAATAAAATGACAGCTGTCAAATAAAATTAAAGTTGTCAAATAAAATGACAGCTGTCAAATAAAATTAAAGTTGTCAAATAAAATGACAGCTGTCTAATAAAATGACAGCTGTCAAATAAAATGACAGCTGTCAAATAAAATGACAGCTGTCAAATAAAATGACAGCTGTAAAATAAAATGATAGCTGTAAAATAAAATGGCAGCTGTCACATAAAATGGCAGCTGTCACATAAAATGACAGCTGTCAAATAAAATGACAGACTGTCAAATAAAATGACAGACTGTCAAATAAAATGACAGACTGTCACATAAAATGGCAGCTGTCACATAAAATGACAGCTGTCAAATAAAATGACAGACTGTCAAATAAAATGACAGACTGTCAAATAAAATGACAGACTGTCAAATAAAATGACAGCTTTCAAATAAATTGACAGCTGTCAAATAAAATGACAGACTGTAAAATAAATTGACAGCTGTTAAATAAAATGACAGCTGTCAAACAAAATGACAGACTGTAAAATAAATTGACAGCTGTTAAATAAAATGACAGCTGTCAAACAAAATGACAGCTGTCAAATAAAATGACAGCTGTCAAATAAATAAAATGACAAATGACAGCTGTCAAATAAAATTTCAGCTGTCAATAAAATGACAAATGACAGCTGTCAAATAAAATTTCAGCTGTCAATAAAATGACAAATGACAGCTGTCAAATAAAATTAAAGTTGTCAAATAAAATGACAGCTGTCAAATAAAATTACAGCTGTCAAATAAAATGACAGCCCAAAATTCCGTGAAGGGTGTCAAATAAAATGACAGCTGTCAAATGAAAAAAAATTCCAGCTGTCAATAAAATGACAGATGTCAAATAAAATTAAATTTGTCAAATAAAATTAAAGTTGTCAAATAAAATGACAGCTGTCAAATAAAATGACAACTATCAAATGAATGCTGTGAAATAAAATTAAATAAAATAAAATGACACCTGTCAAATAAAATGACAAATGATAGCTGTCGATAAAATGACAAATGACACTTGTCAAATAAGGTGACAGCTGTCAAATAAAATGACAGCTGTCAACTAAAATATCAAATCTACCGAATAATGTCGTTATTCTGAACCCATTATTAGTTGCTTCGAATTCATGCTGAGAGCAATGACATGTCATTACCGTATAATGACAACGGTAAGGGTTTTTGCTGGGCTATTTCCAGTGCTAGAAGTAGAAATTTTGACATGTTCGTATCATGTCATTGTCCTTGCACAGGTTTTCTATACCAAAATTCCGTGAAGGGTGCCTACAATTCGATGTGTTTGGTTTTAACGTATGTTATTTTTTCCCCCACTTATTGTAAATTGTGAAACAATAGACAAATAATATCCAGTTCGTGTGTTGAACATTTTCTCGAAATTGTGTGCATTTCGTGAATTGGGGTCACAGCATTATTTTAATAAACTTTTAATAAAGACAGCTAGCTCTACAGTTACAGCGACAGCCACCACCGCCACAACATCTGACGAAAGAAATCCAAACGATTATTATTTGGAAATCAAAGTCAATGAACTCACGATGAAATTTCACTTTATGTGTTTTTTTTTTTGAGTCAAGGGTCTGACTGCTCAAATGCAACAACAACAGCAGGCCCATTGGAAGAGCTCATAGGCTCAGTTTCATATCACGAGACATCAATCGTGTGGTCGTGGAAGACTTGTTAGCCCCAAAAGAAAAGTGAAACTTTTCGAACAACATCGTCATTGTCGTCGCTACCAAAAGGTTTTTGACTTCATTCAAAGTCTCAGCTCAGCTCAGCTCAGCTGCTTCATAAAGAAAGAAAGAAAGAAAGAAAAAAAACAAATTACAAGTTTTCTTTAAAGCGAAAGTGAAGGGGGTGTTTGGCAGGGCACTCTGCTGCTTTAGGAAAAAAAAAAAGTACAACTCAGAAAAAAATATAAGTTGTGGCCGCTGCATGTTAAGCTGTTCAGGTTTTGTTGTTGTTGTCGATCGGTTGTACTCTAATTCACGCATGCGCAAACCACTTTTTTCCTACGTGTGTGTGTGCGCGCGCGCTCTGTTAAGCATTTGGAGCGGAACCGAAAAAGCATAGATCCACAAATGAACGCTGCTTGGTGTTTTGAATTTTTTTACTTTCTTTTAATGCACTGCGGCGTTACATTTATGTCCAAACCGCTGTCCACCAGCCCCCTTCGGCCGCCTAAGCCTATGGCCATGATTCGATGTTGAAATATAGACGGGGGAAATTTCTCATATACTCAGGCGTACGTAGTCATTGATGTCATTGAACTTTTAGAGCTCCGTCGAATTGGTGGTGACGTGTATTGGGTGGATTTTCGTTGCTCAGTTGTAAAAGCGGCGACTGCCAACCGTTGCTCAAAATGAAAGTGATTTTTATGACCTACTTATGATCGCTTTGTAAAATATATCTACTACTATGTGTGGGTATGTGTGTATGCATGTGGGTATATGTGAATGAGATGCATGCGCTTTTGTTTCATATTTAGTGATGTGTCTAACGAACCCAGTGTGTGGGCTTCAGTTGTCTGTTGTCTGAGAAAATGTCCATGAAATTTCGAAAATTGGGGAAATTTTCATTGTGTCGAAAATTGTAAATCGAGAAAAGGTCAGCTCTAGGACCAAATACAAAAAAAAATGCAACAAAACTGTTGATCAACGAAATCTTGTATTAATAAAATTTTATTAAATGGAGTTCTTTGGAAATTCTCTGTTGTGGGACATCATGCCACCGGTTTTTGTAATTCAACTGGAACTCCAGCCCATGTTGAAGATGAAAACAGAAAAATATCAAAGTCGTTTTGCATAATCGTCCAACATACTCTCTCAAACATCAATGGGGAAATATAAATGTCTGACCAACATGATTGCAGGTATAGGGTGGACTTCACTTGATGTGGTTCACTGACTGGTTGGATCGAAACTTCTTCTGTCCTTTCCCAAAAAAAAAAACGTTTGAATTGCAATCTAACCACTCGACATTAAATATTTTACAACCTCATCAAAATTCTTTTGTACGAAATCAAATTTAACTTCCATTTAACTTTGTTGGCAGCCTCAAACCCATTTGCCAGACCTTCCGTATCCCTTCGAACCTCGTGTGGTCGTATCAAACCGAATTGATCTCGAATTGAATATTTCTTAACCTCTCTAAACCTCTAAACCTTGAATTGAATATTTCAAGGTTTACCGAGGCACTCCAGGTCATATGAAAGCTATCGTCGATCCTCATGTTTTAAAACCAATGAAGATTTATTTGTGAGGTTTTACCAAATATCTTGCAGCCCCATTGAAACACTGCTGGTGGTATAAAAAGAATATGTGTCTCAATCTAACTAACTATGGTGATACATTAAACCATGTGATTGAATATCTTGCATCCGCATCAAACCTCTTCCGGTTCTGGTTGCATCAAACCAATGGTTAGCTGTCTTGTAGCCACATTTCGCAGCACTTCTGGTCGCATAAAAACTATTTTTCGAGCTAGTTGATGGTTTGAATATCCTGCAACCGCCTCAAACCTCTTCTCGTCGTATCAAACTAAACGTTGGTTAGATTTTGTAGGTTATATCCGGTCTTACAGCCACATCGCAGCACTTCTGGTCATAGTAAAACATTCTTTGCCTCAAACGTATGATTTCAATGTCTTCCAACCTTTTCAAACCTCTTCTGGTTGCATCAAACCAATGGTTGTGTCTGGAGTTCTTATTATATTTTTTAAGATTTCACTAGCTGTCTTGTAGCCACACTACGCAGCACTTCTGGTCGTAAACCAACTATTTTTCGAGCTAGCTGATGTTTTGAATATCCTGCAACCCCCTCAAACCTCTTCTGGTCGTATCAAACTAAACGTTGGTTAGATTTTTTAGGTTATACCGGATGTCTTACAGCCACATCGAAGCACTTCTGATCATAGTAAAACATTCGTTGCCTCAAACTTATGATTTCAATGTCTTCCAATCTTTCCAAACCTCTTCCGGTCGCATCAAACCAATGTCTGGAATTCTTATTATATTTTAGAGGTTTTTCGAATGTCTTCCAGACACATCGAAGCTCTTCGTGTCGTATTAGAATAATCGAACTACCCTTGGGGCTACATCAAATCTATGTTTCCAATGTCTTCCAACCTTTTGTGTCGTATTAAAATAATCTAGTTACTATTGGGGGATATTTCAAACCTATGTTTTTAATATCTTCCAACCTTTTCAAACCTCTTCTGGTTGCATCAAACCAATGGTTGTGTCTGGAATTTTTATTATATTTTGGTGGTTATACCGGAAGTCTTACAGCCACATCGAAACACTTCGGGTCGTATTACAACAATATTTGCCTCAACCCATTCCATCTATGTTTCTAATGTCTTCCGACCCTTTCAAACCTCTTCTGGTTGCATCAAACTAAAGGGTGAGTGTCTGTAATCCCTAGCTTTAATTTGGTGATCTCAAATTAAAGAATCTCATTGGATTTTAAACAGTTTCTAGTGAACATATCTTCGCATACAACGACTTAAAGAATCCAGAAGATCTACTGACTACTTCCAACCAGAAACCTGAGCAGGCTTTGGTTTGGGTTAGGAAGAAGTGGCTGTCCTATTTATTGATGGAATTCTGTGTAGAAGAGCTTGTGCCACTGCGAGCCGAGTAGTCGAACTTTGAAAGATACAATCGGACATTTATGTTCCATTTGATTAGAGAAACCCCTGCCGAATCAAAATGAAATGCTCGGGATCGTTTATTGTGCTATGCTGTGTTTCTGCGAGATCCAAGAACAATCCAGCTCCCAAATCTCCTCAAAAAGACAGTCAGCCAAGAGCATACGAATTTTTTGGTTTAATTTAAGTCTTTGGTAAAAATAGTTACCGACTTGTTAACAAAAAAAGGGTATAAATGATATTAAAATAATAAATTCAGAGTTGAAATATGAAAAAAAAAATTTTGTTGAAAAAAAAAATTTTTGTGAAAAAAAAAAACTTTTGTTGAAAAAAAAAATTTTGTGGATAAATAATAATTAAAATAATAAATTCAGAGTTGAAATATGAAAAAAAAAATTCTAAAAAAAAAGTATTTGTTGAAAAAAAAATTTTTGTTGAAAAAAATTTGGGGGAAACACAATTTCTGTACAAAAAAAAAAATATTATTTTTTTTATTATTATTATTTATAGAAAATTATAGAATGCCTATTTAATTTCCTACGTACTGCGTGACAGAGTCAGTGAATCAGTGTCGAGGGTAAATATATATTAAGATACATGACTGGGAAAATCCAAATCAATTTTCACAAAATTATTTATTGAATTAAATAATGATGCAGCCCTGTCAATAGGTTGATTTTGTTCGAAGCTATCGTTCTCATTGTCGACCTCACAGCTGCATGTCTACTAGGGTGGAGTGAAAACATGCTTTTTTTTCAATTTGAAAAAGTTAACCTCAGAAAGAGATGTAGTCTGGGGTCCTAATGAGGGGAAAAATAAAGAAAAAAATTTTAAAACATTTTTAGGGGTCGCGCCACTTCCTCGAAATTTGGAAATTATCGCTATTTTGGCGTTGATTTTAGAAAAATCCTAAAAATTAACGACTTAACTTATTCGAAATTTAAAAGTTTGAGCTTGTTCAGTGCCCAAACAAAAGTATTTGAGGCAAATATGAGGATAATCGACTAATATTTGTAGCATTGGTGGCGATTTCATTGTTCAGTCAATTTTCTGAAGAAGGCGCGATTTGACTTATTTTACTTTTTGAAATTTTTGAACAATGAGAAATTTTTTTTTAAATTTTTTCATGCCCTTATTTCATTGTTTACGCTATTGCAAACATTTATTGACATAAAACTTTTTAGGATTTTTCTAAAATCAACGCCAAAATAGCGATAATATCCAAATTTCGAGGGAGTGGCGCGACCCCTAAAAATTTTTTAAAATTTTTTTCTTTATTTTTCCCCTCATTAGGACCCCAGACTACATCTCTTTCCGAGGTTAACTTTTTTTTTTGAATTTCACTCCACCCTAATGTCTAGCCATCAAACAGAGACCAGAGATTGCGGCTACTAACATAACTCTGGACCCATGGGTGATATGCTTCGGTTTGCTGCCAAGTGAACCTAACCTAACATCTAGATATGAGATATTTCGTGCCATTCGAGGTCATAATGTGGACAGGTTTGCCTGTTGTTCGAGTGTGTTGTGTAACTAAACCATCGAGCTAGCACGTGGATAGGTTCAAAAAGCCGGGAACGCCTGGCCAGCTCATCCCACCCTTTTCCTCCCTGGAATGTTCTTGTGATTCCCCTACGTTGAGAGATGCTCGACAGTTGTAGGCAATTCTTGAATGCAGATATACAGATTTCACTGATTTTATCTCAGCCTGGTTATCAGTCCGGTCCGGTTCTGACGTTTCTTTTCAGTCCTCGAGAAACTTCTCCGTTCTGCACGAGTTCTGCCGTATAAAGGCTGTCAGTAGGTCAACATTTTATTAGGGGGGTTCACATGGCATCCAAAGTTGTTCACGACTGCTGGGTATTTTATAAACAACATGGCTGAAAAACATCTGCAAGAATCTGGTAACCTAGGTGGCTGGTTCTAACCCTAGTCCGGGAGCCACTTCTTGGATAGTTCGCCAATCTGATGCCAATTTGAATTTTTCTTTTCAAAACCCCACCAAACCACCATCACCTCTTACCTTTGACCTTTCGACGCATTTCATTGTGCATCACAACAATTGAAATATTTTTCACAAATCCATAAAATCAGTCAAGTCTCCACGTGCACCATATACAGACACATAACAACAACAACAACAATAATAGATTGCGTCCAAAACTGAAATACACTCAAATTCAATGTCAAAAAGTGGGAGAGGGGGGGGGGGGATGGAAATACATACAAAAATTCAAATGAAATCGTATGGAGGTATGAAAACCACCAGCAAACGGCGCAGCAATTTTCGGTACAAAAATAAAAACTAATTAGAAAGAAATACAATAACAACAACTACACCACCACCAATAATAGTCACAATGGCAACAACAACAGCAACGACAATGAAATACAAGTAATATTTTTTGTTTGCTCCGTCCGAGAGGGGACCTTGAGCTTTATTTTCGATGTCGTTGTTGTTACGTTGTTTTTTCTTCTTCTTCGTCGTCGTCGTCGTTGCTTTTGTATTCCAAAAAGGTTACAGGGTGCAGTCCCAGGGAATTTGCCTCTAATGTGCCACACATCAACTAATGTGCTCTGTATGTGTGTGTGTGAGTATTACTCTCCAAGTAGTAGTATTGCCTGTAATAGATATACAAGTTACAGCCAGCGACGACGGGCCTTCGGCAAGGAGGCCTGCTGCCAAGGCAGCCAGGTTCCACGGAAAGCTTAACCATTTCATGTCCTTTCATAAATAAGTTCTTCGACAAGTAACGCATATCTGTTAGCTTTGGTTTCCACATGATCCGCTACCTATTCCCAAGTCATGTCTTGCAGATGATCTGTAAGGGCGCCACTCGGGCTTTCTTCGAAGAGGCCGGCTGCCCAAGGAATCCAGTTACAATAGAAATCCCACTCATGTAATCTCGATTCTTAAACGGAGGAAAGAAAATCTACAGCATGTAGACTTACTAACGCTTCGGCAAAAAAAGATCTAGATCGCCTGCCCTGTAGCTTATCTTTGCTGATTAGTATGCCACTACAGTTTGTCGTCTAAAGTATCCCTTCCTAAAGGACATCCTACGAGATGTACAGAGGGAAGGAAAAATATGACTCTCAGAGTTCCTTAAAAACTCCAGGGAAAACCCCCTCAGTCTTTCATGCTTCCTAGAGAATTTTTACTAGCCGAACTTCCTTTTAACTCGATAAGAAACATGAGACAAGGTTTGCAAAGTAAATAATCCCAGAGTATTACCATTTGGCAACCCTCCTTTTAACTTGATAATGAACCTGAAACAAGACTAGCAGAAAACTAATTAAAGATCCTTTAATTTAAAAGTCATTCCCCGGAACATCATCAGGAACATGGCAGAATTTTGGGTTTCTATTAGTCAATGCTTATCTGCTGATCTTCTGCAGGTCTAATTTAGATGTCTAGCTGATGTCTTGCCGAATGCCTGTTAGAAGGACTTACATATGTTCAAGTTCCTCTGAGACTTCCTTACTTCCCAGTGAGGAAAAAAAGTCCAGTCTTTCTTGCTTCCCAAAAGAGTTTCTTATTTCTTTTTTTAAGATCCTTAGACCAGTCTTCCAGAAGAACTAATCAAGAATTCCACTTTTAAAAGTTCTTCCCTAGATGATGATGATCAAGAACACGATCTCGCGTACGAGAGATAATTAACTAATCTATCGCATGCGAGCACGTGTTCTTGATCATCTTCTACCTTTGCTTCCTGGCAAAACTTTAAGGTCTACTAGCGATTTCTGAAGACCTTCAAGAACATGTGCCTCAATATGAGCCATTGTTTGGTTACCTTTGGCTTAAAGGCTCCGACCTATTAGCTGATGCTTTTCTGCTGATATTCTAAAGGATGGTAACGATTTGTAGCTGACGTCCTAACGAATGTGCATACTTAGAGTAGGAGATGACTTTCTGCTATCGAAACTCTGATGAAGATTATGAGATGACTTTCTGCTTTGTCAACAATAGTAGGTCGTCTGGTGACAAGATGGCTCAAGATATCATAGGAGATCTATAATAGAATTTTTTAAAAGTCCTATAGATTTCCTTCCTTTATGCTGACCAGAGAGTAGCAGCTGATTTGCTGCTTTGACCTGAGACTAGGAATTAACTCTGTGCTTTCCAAAAATAATAGTAGGACCTCCGAAGGAGAGTAAGAGGTGACTTTCGGATTTCGAAACTCCGAAGGAGAGAAGGTGTGGACCTTCTGCTTTCGAAACTCTGAAGGAGAATAGGAGATGAATTTCTGCTTTGTCAACAATAGTAGGTTATCTGGTGATAAAATGGCTCAAGGCAACCTAGTAGATCCTCCTTGTAAAATTCCTTTAGTTTTCCTTCCGTTATACTGGCCAGAGACTAGGAGTTGACTTTCTGCTTTATAAACTCTAAAGGATTGTGGGAGTTGACTTTCTGCTTTCGAAACTCTGCAGGAGATGACTTTCTGCTTTGCAAACTTTACAAGGTTTTCTAGCTGGCCTTTTTGTAAAATTCCATTAGTTTTCCTTCCGTTATACTGGCCAGAGACTAGGAGTTGACTTTCTGCTTTATAAACTCTGAAGGATTGTAGGAGTTGACTTTTTAGTAGGCCCTCCAAAGAAGAGAAAGAGTTGAAGATCTTCAGTAGCAGTGCTTCCTTCTCCCAAACGGCCAAATGTAAATTCAGGATTATCTGCAGGACCTATGGACTTTTTGTTTCCTTGCTGATAGACCCTCGAACCGCCACTGAAAGTTGTCTATCTGTGTGAATGTACATTGTAAATGTTACAATTTCATGAAAATGAATTTTTTTCTAGCGAAACACCACCACCATCGGCCGTTTGATAGGAGCTGATGAAAATGTGCGTACTAACTCCCACCGCAACCATCATATCAAAATTACAACTTGGCCATAGTCCGAGGTAGGGAGTACGGCGAGGGGACACTGACACAGCTTAAGGGAAGAAATTGAGAAACATTCCCGAGAAGCAAGAATTGTCCCTACTAGGATAACAGGGGGGACTCTATTGTCAATGGGTCTCATAGCAGGAGGAAGTCATAATAATTTCTACTGGTGGCTAAACATGTAGTTTAGGTCAGAGAGCAAAGCGGACAACGGAGGCGGACTAAGTGTGACCATCGTCCACTCTGTGCCACCCAGGTTCAAAACCGAATAACGCAATACACCTTTGTATTTTGGTGGAACACCCTCGACTTCACTGACTCCTCAAAAACCAACGTTAGCCGTCCGGAGGCGTCTTGGAACATGAAGACACTTTTACATGATTTTTTCGGTGTGCATCCGATGTTATTTAAATTAAATCAAAGTTGATACCACAGATCTCAAACTTGAGCATTGTTGGCACATTTTAGTCCTCAATCCACATTTCATCGCTATGGATGAATAGAACTCTTTCGTGTCCACGAATTTGTGCCGGGCGGTAAATTAACCAATTTGTGAACCACTTTTGTTTATTTCATAATTTTTATATATTTTGCATTAGTCGATTTTTTTTTAAATTTTTTTATTTGTGTTTTTTTCGCAGAAATCTGATGAGGCAGCCGTTTTTGTTATGCTTTCATTTTGTTCTGTAATGTGTTGTTGTTTGTTTTTGTTTAGTTTTGCGTTTAGAATTTCATTGAACTTGATGATTATGAATATTTGCAAAGCGCAATAAATATGAATGATTTTCATGTAAACGAAACGTGTTCCGCCGGCGAAAATAGGGCGGACCGAAACCGAACAGACAGACAGCGAATACAGACTGCACTAAACAATTGAATAAATATTGTTTCAAGAATTACGTTCTATAATTATGAAAAATTGCCAGGCAAAAAAAAATTAACACCGTTGAGGTAAATAACCTGAACGAATTTGTAATGAGTAAGTAAATAAATAAATATCGTATTTTACAGCTGGTTCCATAACCCGTTAGTGTAGTTCCAAAACCCGGTTACGGTTACAGCAGAAACAAATCGGCAAACCGATTTAAAAAAACTTAATTTAGAGATTTTGGAAAAACTGTTTCTTTACGAATCGTTTTACGTTCATCAAAAAGAAATCATTAAAAAAATGCCCATATTTAAAAAAAAAAAAACAAGAATTAAAAGGGTGACAAAACCATTAATCGGTTTAAAAAAAAAAGTTTTCAAACAATTACTTTTATTGATCTCGAATCAATTGACCTTCTACCAAATGAAATCTTTCTTAAATAGGAAATTAACATTTACGAAAAAAAAAACCGAAAACCCGGTTCCTAAACCAGGTAAACAGATTTAAAAATGAAATGTTTGAAAACAATTTTTTTCTCCCAAATGAAATTATTGTCAAATTTAAAATAAGAGAAAAAAACCGAATTAAAAACCGGTTACAAAAACCGAATTTTTGGAAAGCTCGGCTTTGGTTAAAAACATTAAAAATGAGAAATTAATTTATTTGAAAAAAAAACCGAAAACCCGATGATCGTGCCCCAAATTGAAATCGAACGAAACCGAAAATCCGGTTACAAAAACCGAAATCTCGGTTTAGGAAGAAATTTACATTAAAAAAAAAACCAAAAACCCGATGAAATCGTTGTTAAATGAGAAACAAAGATTAATGAATGCAACCGAAAACCCGGTTCCAATATCCGAAAAACCGGTTCAGATAACCCTAGTATTTTTTTTATTACTTTTATTACTGTCCTATAAAATAACATCGTAGTTCAAGGTTAAATAAAAAAATTCAAAAATTAACATTTTTGAAAAAAAAAACCGAAAACCCGATGAGCGTGCCCCAAATTGAAATCGAAAGAAACCGAAAACCCGGTTACAAGAACCGAAAGCTTGGCTTAGGTTTAAAAAACAATAAAAGTAAAAAATTTACATTTTTGAAAAAAAAAAACAAAATCCCGATTAAATCGTTCAAGAAATTCAATTTTGAAAATTAAAAAAAAATCAATTTTAAAAATACCAGGTTCCAAAACACGAAACTTCGGATTCGGTTAAAAAGTAGTAAACGTTTAGGAAATTTCGTCACTTTTTATAACTCGAGTTTATTAAAAAATAAACCGAAAACCCGGTTCCAAAAAACCGATAATCCGGTTCCAAAGCCCGAATACCCGCTTCGAATACCCAAAAGCTCGTTTCAGTTTATGAAAACCAATAAACCGATTTGAAAAACAAAAAAATTAATGAGAATTCTATGGACATTTCTTTAACAAATTTGCCAAGTCGAAAAACGGAAAACCCGTTTCCATAAAAAACCGATTCAAATAATTAGAAGCTCGCTTTAGTTTTTAAAAAAACGATTGAAACAAATTAAATGAGAACAAATCTTTAAGAAATTACAAAATTCCTCTCGAGAATCGATAACCCATTTCAAAAAACCGATTATCCGGTTCATAACTTTGAAAATCCGGTTCGAAAAATTTAAAAAAAGGTCGCTCCAGTTTTTAGAAAACGACAAAAATAGTGATGATCATTTAAAGGACTATTCTTAAAAAACAATTAGTAAAGTCCATTCAAAAACCGAAAACCCGGTTCCAAAAACCGATTACAAAAAATAGTGATGAGCATTTAACGGACAATTCTTTAACAAATGATCGGAGTGGTCTGGAAACGGAAAACCCGGTTCCAAAAAACCGATAATCCTAGGTCCAAACTTCAAAAACCCCTTTCGAATAATTGGAATCACGCTTCAGTTTATAAAAACCGATTAAAAAACATGGTGATGATCATTTGAAGGACTATTCTTTAACAAATTAGTAAAGTTCTCTCGTAAACCGAAAACCTGGTTCCAAAAAACTGATAAACCGATTTAAGAAAAAAGTGATGAGCATTTGAAGGACTATTCTTTAAATATAAAAATATTAAAATCCTTTCGAAAACCGAAATCCCGGTTCCAAAAATCGATTAGAAAAAATATTGATGAGCATTTAACGGACAATCCTTAACAAATGATAGGAGTGATCTGGAAAATGGAAAACCGGCTTCCAAAAAATCGATAATCCGGTTCAAAAACCCGGTTCGAATAATTGAAAGCTAGCGTTTGTTTTTAAAAAATGATTGAAAGAAATAGTGAGGAGCCTTTTGAAGGAAAATTTTTTAACAAATTTACCAAGTCCTCTCGCAAACCGAAAACCCGGTTTTATAAACCGATTACAAAAAATATTGATGAGCATTACCGGTTAAAATTATTAAAAACATGGTGATGATCATTTGAAAGACTATTCTTTAACAAATTAATAAAGTTCTCTCGAAAACCGAAAAACTGGTCCCAAAAAACCGATTTAAAAAATTAAAAAAATATTAATGAGCATTTAACGGATAATTCTTAGCAAAGTCTTCTGGAAACCGGAAAACCCGCTTCCAAAAAACCGATAATCCGGTTCAAAACTTCGAAAACCCGGTTCGAATAATTGAAAGCTCCATTCAGTTAATAAAAACCCATAGTTACGAGTATTTAATGGACAAATCAACAATTTAGACATGGCGACTTGTTCAATGGGTGTGGAGGGGACGGATGGTGGGAAATCGGGACAGACGCGCTAAAATACTGACTGTCACAGTCCTTTAATGCAGGAATGTTGCAACCAACATATTTTTTCTGTAAAAAAGACTAACATTTATTTCAAGAATATTATCCTTTAACCAAAATTATTCTCAGTTTATTTATCTTTGATTACATTGTGTTATCAATATTCTACTGACCAGCAGGGTGACCTAAGGGCCTAATCTCTCCCAGTCCTCATTTTGTAATAACTTCAACTGTCAGCTGAAACTTTTAGTTTTATTTCTTGGACTTTCGGCACAGGCCTTTGATTTGTCTGCGATTGCATCGCATAAACTCACCAACATTGTGGACATTTATCAGTGACTTTAAAGGGGTTTTTGGATTTTATGAAATGAAAATAAAAAATAAAAAAAAAAATCCTACATATGTATCAGCTTGTACACCTTATTGCACCTTTTCTTTTGGTGGCCTATACGGCCGGCCGTCCGTCCGCCGAAGCATTTAAACTTTCACTTGTAACCCATAAACCTTAAAACGGCCAAACAATGTGTGTATGAGCTTGAGAAACGCCACCACAAGCACCAGCCGAAATGTGTAACAGCCAATACTGAACATGTGAGGTCAACGCCAGGCCAACACCGCTTAACAAACAGACAACAACAACGACAACCACACGTTTCAGCGGGGAACCAGGCCATTTACACACACCACGACACATCCTGCGAGCAACAGCATTTCGCGTCCTACGGTTTAACAACTTAAGCTTAAGCAAATGATTAAAATGTCATTAAGCGTTTTTCAACTTAATTATGAACGAACATGGTTTGCGGGCCAACATATGAGCGTATGTTCAAAAGGATGCCCTCGATAAACAACCCCGAACAAAAAAAAAACATCTGTCGAAGTTTTAGTTACCGAAAACTTTCAGTCGGCTTAAAAGAAACCCATCCCAGGCCAGCCGGCTAAGTGGTGAAATCTGTAGGATAAACTCCGCTTGTCTACAAGTTTAAACATGTGCGACCAAGGTATGCCAAAAAACAGTTTAATGACCTTATTAAAATGAAATTACGTTGACCAAAAAAAAAAAAAAATCACAAACAAAAAAGTGTTTCTATCACAAAACACTTCCAAACTTCACTTTCTTTGCAAAGCCCTGGCTTAAATTGAAAACGAAACAAAAACCGGAAGGTTCAATAAACTTTTCATGGTTTTTTGAACTCACAAACGTTTTTTTTTTTTTTTTTTGGACAAGCTGTTGGAACGATCAACCATCACCGTCCAGCCGTGACTCTACAGCAAGTAGCCAGAGCTGTACTTCAAATGAATTTGAAATTTCTGTGTTGCCTTCATAAAATTGAAAGGTGTCCCCGGTTCCCTTTCCCTAGTTCAACACCTACAGCGGGCAATGATATCTTCTCCATGGTGCGGCGTTAAATGTTTCGATTTGACAATAGCAACAACAGAGTTGTTGTTGTCGTCGTTGTCGCTTTACTGCATTAATTCTGTGTTGTTGTAAATGTCACTTTCTTTCACGAATTGTATTCGACATTGTTGGTGTTGCTGTTGTTGTTGTTGTTGTTGATGATGATGTTAAACAATTTAGAACTGCAATTTGATTTCACTTTCTTTAATTTCATTATGTTTTGGAATTCGTATGAAATCCCAACAACAATCAAAATATAACATGTTTTATGTTGGCCAACATAACTTCAGGTGGCTTGAAAACTAAAGCCAACGACATTTTTCTTAACACAGAAAATAATCACATTTGCTTAAAAGAAAAATTGTTTTTTAAAGAAGAAAAAAATCTGAATATGTGCCTTAAATTTTTTTTTAATTTTTTCCTTAGAAATTTGGTTTTCTTTATAGAACATTTTTGAACAAACGTTTTCTTTTATAAGAAATTTTTGTAAAAATGTTCGTTTATATGAAAGTTTTGTACAATTTTTCGTTTATAGAAATTGGGCCAGACTAGAGAGAAATTTTTCTTATAGAAAAATTGCCGGCTAGAGAGAAATTTTTCTTATAGAAAAATTGCCGGCTAGAGAGAAATTTTTCTTATAGAAAAATTGCCGGCTAGAGAGAAATTTTTCTTATAGAAAAATTGCCGGCTAGAGAGAAATTTTTCTTATAGAAAAATTTGCCGGCTAGAGAGAAATTTTTCTTATAAAAAAATGTCCGGCTTTTATTGCAAATTTTTTAACAAATTTCTTCTATAGAAAATTTGTGACCATTTTTGTAAAAATTTTCTTTATAGGAAATTTTTGTAAAAATTTTCTTTATAGGAAATTTTTGTAAAAATTTTCTTTATAGGAAATTTTTGTAAAAATTTTCTTTATAGGAAATTTTTGTAAAAATTTTCTTTATAGGAAATTTTTGTAAAAATTTTCTTTATAGGAAATTTTTGTAAAAATTTTCTTTATAGGAAATTTTTGTAAAAATTTTCTTTATAGGAAATTTTTGTAAAATTTTCTTTATAGGAAACTTTTGTAAACATTTTCTTTTATAGGAAACTTTTGTAAACATTTTCTTTAATAGGAAATTTTTGTAAAAAAAATTTTTATATGAAATTTTTGAAGAAATTTTTTATATGAAATTTTTGAAGAAATTTTTTTTTATAGAAAATTTTTGAAGAAATTTTTTTTATAGAACATTTTTCAACAAATTTTCGTTTTATAGAAAATTTTTCAACAAATTTTCTTTTGTAGAAACTTTTTTTAACTAATTTTCTTTTATAGAAAATTATTTTCTTTTATAGGATCTTTTATAGAAAATTTTTGTAAAAATTTTGTTTTACAGAAACTTTTTGTAAAAATTTTCTTTTATAGGAAATTTTTGTAAAAATTTTCTTTTATAGGAAATTTTTGTAAAAATTTTCTTTTATAGGAAATTTTTGTAAAAATTTTCTTTTATAGGAAATTTTTGTAAAAATTTTCTTTTATAGGAAATTTTTGTAAAATTTTTCTTTTATAGAAATTTTTGTAAAAATTTTCTTTTATTGGAAATTTTAGTTGAAATTTCTTTTATAGGAAATTTTTGTAAAAATTTTCTTTTATTGGAAATTTTTGTAACAATTTTCTTTTATTGGAAATTTTTGTAAAAATTTTCTTTTATTGGAAATTTTTGTAAAAAAATTCTTTTATAGGAAATTTTTGTAAAAATTTTCTTTTACAGGAAATTTTGTAAAAATTTTTCTTTTTTTCCTATAAAAGAAAATAAAATTGTTTTTTATAGAAATTTTGGTAAAAATTTTCTTTTATAGGAATTTTTTTTAAAAATTTCCTTTTATAGGAATTTTTTTTTTTTTTTTTTAAAAAAAATTTCCTTTTATAGGAAATTTTTTGTAAAAATGTTCTTTTATATGAAATTTTTGTAAAAATTTTCTTTTATAGGAAATTTTTGTAAAAATTTTCTTTTATAGAAAATTTGTGTACACATTTTTTTATATAGGAAATTTGTGTAAAGATTTTCTGTTATAGAAAATTTGCGTAAAATTTTTCATTTATAGAAAATTTGTGTAAAAATTTTCTTTTATAGGAAATTTTTGTAAAAATGTTCTTTTATAGGAAATTTTTGTAAAAATTTTCTTTTATAGGAAATTTTTGTAAAAATTTTCTTTTATAGAAAATTTTTGTAAAACTTTTCTTTTATAGAAAATTTTTGTAAAACTTTTCTTTTATAGAAAATTTGTGTACACATTTTTTTATATAGGAAATTTGTGTAAAGATTTTCTGTTATAGAAAATTTGCGTAAAATTTTTCATTTATAGAAAATTTGTGTAAAAATTTTCTTTTATAGAAAATTTTTGAAGAAATTTTTTTTTATAGAAAATTTTTGAAGAAATTTTTTTTTATAGAAAATTTTTGAAAAAAAATTTTTTTATAGAAAATTTTTGAAGAAATTTTTTTTTATAGAAAGAAAGTCCCTGTTGAACGTCACCCATAACTGCTAATACCTATGACAGTCTGGGGTTTATGTTGAGTTGAGAAAGACAGTATCCAGAGATCCGGGGACTTTTGGATTTTTGAAGAGGCTTCCTTCTGGTAAATAAAAACAGTTCGGTCTTGTTCTGATTTACTCCAAGACTATTTTCGTCAGCCATCTTTACCATAGTGAGAAGAGCTTTTTAATATTCACTCATCGTATGCATATGCGACGGTGTCAGGGTTCACCGACTTTCTTTTCGGAAAACAGAATACCATTCAGAGCTATGTTCCATAGGACAGCGAATATAACACCGCCCTTGGGTTGTTCTCTCTTAGTTAGATGACCCTAATTAGGCCATGATAGGTCCTTTTGTAAGAAGCATCCTGAGACTTCTGTGACGCCTGATCTATAAACTAAAGTGTTCCCTGACCGACTCCCGGCGACTGGACCTTAAACGAAACCGACCAGATCAAACACGGCTATCCCATTAGACTGAACCCGGTCTGTTTAATAAGTCAAAACGGATGTTTTCGAATGAAATTGTGACAACCTGGTCTCCTTCCACGTAGTTGAAGGTCTTGGGATCTTTGTATCCGCCTCCGCATTGCTTCTTGGATATTCCCAGTAAAACCAGAATTTTCTTAATTCTATTAATAGTTTTGTTTAAAAATTCAAATCTCAGCGCCCTCCGCAAAATATCTCTAAAGTAACACCATAACTTGTAGATATCTCGAATTTCTTGTTTCTCCATTCAATGAAGTCATTCACTTGGCATTTCAACTTCTACATTTGTTCTTTGTTTTGTTTGTGTACCCAGTTCTCTTCTCCAGTTGACCTAGTTTCATTTTTTTCCCATTTTGCTTTTGCTTCTTTTTTTTTTTTTGCTACAAAAACTTCTTTTCTATTGTCCCGTGGAAAGATGAACGGGAAAAATCATCCCCCAAACTTCACAAGACACCAAGAAATGCTGTTGCCATTCTCATACTTTCATTGGCGGCCGTGGCGTTTGAAACTCATTTTATCCGGTCGTAGGTACAGTTGAGGAGTTTCCAGCACAATGAATGTTTTTCGCCCCACTTCCACTTTTCTGGGAGTGAAAAAGGCAATATGCCAGATTTCCAAATCATATCCGCCAGCATCAGCTTCCGTTTTTTGTAGGCGACTCATAACTACGCAGTTCGTTTTCATGGAATGGAGGGTGGAGGGGGGGGGGGGGCATATTAAATGCTGCACAAGGGTTTGTCACAAGTTTTATTTTTAAAATTCTATATTCTTTAAAAGTCTATAAGAAAAAAATGTTTTATAAGAAACTTTCTCTCTGACCGAAAATTTGTCTGAAGAGAATACATCTAGAGTAGGGCATTTACAAGTCGACCCCTATCTCGCTCCCCTGCCATCATATCTAATTTTAGCCTTATAGCCATACATTTGTTAACTTGGCCTTGCTAATGCTCCAGTTTCCTACGCGCCCCCTTAATATGTTGCACGTTAAGAATTGGCGAAAACTCCCCTAAAGAAACTTCACCCGGGCTGCCTGTTGGGTGTGGGCTGGTGGAAAAAAAAAAGAAATATTGAAACTCATTCCTTCCAACACGTGTCGCAGATTCCAGCAGGTGGGGGTGGGGATGGATGGCAGCAGTGGTCGACAACATACGAATTACGCAGTGAAAAACACAAGTTTTCATTCTTTTGCTGTGAGACAGCAATTGTATTCATTTCTGTGGCGCCCACCTCCCCAGCCTGCCCTCGCCTTTTCCACCTCCCGGAGGCAGCCGGAGTTTGTCTTGAGTTTATTGCCATTTATGGTTGATAACCTCTGACAACACCCTTCCCATTCTCGCTCTCGCAGCCATAGCCAGGGCCACTGGCAATTTTCATCCCCTTTTTCTATACGGTGAGCGTTCATTGCCTTACACAACTGTAGGGGTCTTTAGAACTTCAAGGTTATGTGTGGAATATATGTGAAGAGGGAGAGAGAGAGCGAGAGAGAGCGAGAAAACAAACACAAGTTCTTCCTTGTTCTGGCTTCCATGTGGTTCAGTGTCAACCAAGGAACCAAAGTCGAGGCAGCAGCAGTTTGTGCGTTTTTTGAACTTCCTGCCACACAAGGAAGCAAATAACACCATGTTATTATTTGCCTTGTTTGCGTGGAAGCTTTTTTATGGTTAAAGTTTTTGGATACTCGTGCCAGAGCCGAGGCAGAGCCATAGATAGGGGTGGATTTCGTTGGTATTACAAGCTCTAAGAAGGCAATGACATGCGTTGGCGTCAACGCAGGCGGAAGTTTATGTTTTTTTCGGTTACGGGTAGGGGAGGGGAGGGGAGGGTTTGAACAAAATCTGGGTGTGGTGGATTCCACTTTGTTGGCCACTTGCCATGACAAATGTCTATTGGGAGCAGCTCATGACCGTCACTGACCAGCAATAATTTCACAAATCCCCCAGAAAGAATTGCCGGCTTAGGGAATTCGAAGCAATTTATGGGGGGGGAGAAAAACAAATTTGCCCCGCCATCAAAAATCACTAGTGAATAAATTGATTAATGGGATATTGACTGAATGGAACAAGTGTTTTTCTAGATTTCCAATGGATCCGGAAACAGCTAGACCCGGAAATTGCCTATTAAATTTCCCTCGATAGTTTTCGTTTTATTTTTTGTATTCTCCCCTTATTTGGGAGAAGGGGAAATGGCTCAGATCCGGGCCAACATGTTTAGCTGATGCCAATAACAGGCTTCTATGTAACCCAGTCCCCCTCTCTCTCTCTCTCTCTCTTTCTCTCTCACACATACACAGAGTGTTGCTATGATATCATCATACCCCTGTTGGCTGGGCGGATATTCATTGGATGTGGCACAACTGGCACGAGGACAATGACCCCCAACAAACAGTCAACGGCACCACAACAACTACAACAATACCAACCAGTATAGTTTTCGGCGACATGATTAATAGGATTTCGCTGCGAAAAAATATGTATGCAGGAAGCAACGACAAGTCCTTTCACATTAAGCCTCCCATGACCTGCGAATGTCTATGAATCACCACCAGCGACACCGCCGTACAATAACAACAACAACAACGAGAAGACGAAAAAAGGGTATGCAAAGGTCAAACAACGGAAGTAGCAAAGTTCGTTGATCCGGAAATTCAATACACAGCGAACAAGAGCAACAACAACAACACTAAAGAACTCCCCACCTCCCCAAGTGAAATGTTCGCCATGGGTGGGCCGACCTATTCCAGCGCCCTCCACATAATCACCATTAATTAAGTCGATAGATTTATGAACGATATTGTTTAAGCATTATTTAGCATAAATTTAAAACGAAGCAAGATGTTCTCTCTCTCTTTCTCTCTCTCCGAGCGGTTGGGGCATTTTGCTTTGTGGCCTCAGGTTTGAATTGGGTTAGTTGTGGTAGGAGTAATGTTGCTGTTGTTTTTTTTTGCCAATTATAAAATACCAACACCGAAGGGAAACTCGAAACGATGGGCTGCTAAGTTGATGACTGGTAGGATTTCTTTATTTTTCCCTTCTGTTCCACCAGCGTTACCTTGCTGACTTGATACAAGAACACCACCGACTACACCTCTGTACTAAATAACTCGCCTGTACCCTGTACTAAACCAACCATTTTCCGCTCTGTACTAAACCACCGGAATTTTCCATCTCTGTACTAAACAACACTTCTTTTTGTACTCTGTGTCTTTTTCCTCTCGGTACTAAATAACCTTCCCTTTTCTCTTTGTACTAAACCACCGGCCTTTTCCAACTCTGTACTAAATAACCTTCCCTTTCCTCTTTGTACTACACCACGAACCTTTTCCATCTCGTTATTAAAGAACCTTCCATTTCCACTCTGTACTAAACCATCGGCATTTTCCATCCCTGTACTAAATTTCCGTTCCTTTTGTCGTTACTGTACTAAAACACAGATTTTGGGTTTTCTACTAAACCGCCAGCCTTTTGCATCTCCGTAGTAAATAAAACTCCTTTTTGCACTCTGTACTAAACCAACGATTTTCCGCTCTGTACTAAACCACCGGCCCTTTCCATCCCGCTACTAAATAACCTTCCTCTTCCACTCTGTACTAAACTACCGCCCTTTTCCCGTGTGTACTAAAGCATCCTCCTTGTTCCGCTCTGGTCTAAAAAAAACATAGTTTTTCCAATTCTGTAGAGAACCACCGGCCCTTTCCATTATTGTACTAAACCCGAGTTTCGGCTCTGTACTAAATCACCGTCCTTTTTCTCTGTGTACTAAACCACTGCCCTTTTCCGCTCTGTTCTAAATAACAGTCCAATATCCAGATCCAGTCCAGATCTGTACTACACCGCCATCGTTTTCCAACCATATACTAAATTACTGCCCTTAGCCAGCCCTGTACTAAAAGACTATCCTTTTCTCTCGTTACTAAAACTGCCTCGTTTTCCACCCCTGTACTAAAACTACATCCGTCCCCAACTATGTACTAAACTACCACCCCTGTACTGAACCATCGTGCGTCTGCGATCTGTACTGAAAACTTCATCGATTTTCACCTCTGTACTAAAACTCAATAATTTTTCACCTCTGTACTAAAACTATGTCGTTTTCCACCTATGTACTAAAACTCCATCGTTTTCCACCCCTGTACTAAAACTCCAACATTTTCCACCTATGTACTAACACTCCATCCTTTTCCAACTCTGTACTAAAACGTCATCCTTTTCACCTCTGTACTAAAACTAAATCATGTTCACCCTCTGTGCTAAAGTTCCATCGTTTCCATCCTCTGTACTAAAAATTCCAACATGTCCACCTATGTACTAAAACTCCATCTTTTTCTAACTCTGTACTGAAACGTCATCTTTTTCACCTTTGTACTAAAATTACATAGTTTTTCCCATATGTACTAAAACGTCATCCTTTTCAAATCTCATATCACAATCCCGACACAAGTCTATCAAATAGTCCATGTGTGTTTTGGTGCTAAACACCATAAATACCCCCGTCTAGAACAACCTCAGTAATTGGGAAATTTCCACATTAGATTTAATGAAAACCACAAAGTGAAATAGATTCAGTGACGAACCACACGCTCACACCAGTGACGTGATCGACGACATGAACAATAATTACCGATTTAAACCGCATGTCGGACGCGGCGAACGGTCACACCACACACAACTACAAAGGAACACCTCAGTCAAGGTTGTGCGTGGTCAAGGCTAAACTTTAGTTCTTTTTTCTTTTTGTTGTTGTTGTATTTGTAGTTCCACCATTTCACTATTGATTGCGTGCTTAACAGGCTAACCAATTAAGTTTTGCACAGAAAGAAGAATACAAAAAAAAAAAAAAAAAAAACAGCCCCCAAATAGGCCGGCCCGGGACGGTTTGGGTTGGGGCGGCTAAAGTGTAGCGGCATTAGAGTAATGAAATGTTTGTGGTCTATAATTAAAATTCTCTGTTGTGACAGAATACGTCAGCGAACCGGCACAAGGAAGAGAAAAACTCGAAGAAATGTGTCAAAAGATAAAAATAGACTAAAACTCGATGATTAGAATAGAGCAGAACAGAATGTGTACGAAACAAGGAAAAGGCAAAAAGGAATTTCTCAGACAATTTAGATTAACCGGTTGGTATGTCGGTATTAATTGCCTGCGGGAAATTTCAAAAACTCTCTCGCCAACTTACTGCGAAAGGATATAGTAACAAGAAATAGAAGAAATTCTTTGAAGTAAATGTTAGAATGTGGTCTGCCATAAATTCGATATCTGGAAGAGAGGGAGCTTCATTTTGTGAATTGTTTACAAAAAATACATAGCATACCTGAAGGAGCTATATTTTGATAAGTAAGTAAAGCATGCTTATGTCAAAGATGGAATTTGAAAAAATTAAACTGAATGCCGAATTTGTGCAGCAAACAGGTTAAAATAGGAATAAAGTCCCAGCACTCCATTTTTTGTTGAAAAAAAAGCAGCAGTTTTTTGGAAAAAAAATCCAATGTTATAAAATACCAGATTTTTTTTTGAAAACCAGAAAAAAAAAATGAAATATAATTTTAGAAAAAAAGTGACAAAATGGACAATTTGTTTTTCGGCGATTATAAATTTTTTATAAATAGAGAATTTGGTGTGTCGTTTTTTAAAAAAAAAATCTGAAAACTATTCGAGTTCAGAGAAAATCAATAATTGCATTATTTATTCAAAAAAAAAGTGCTGACGGATTATTTTGTTGTGCCATTTACAAAAAAATAAAATCTACAGTCATTTAAAAAAAAATTGCCAATTTCCAAACAAAGTGCCAAAATCGACATTTTGTTTTTTTCCGGCGATTAGAAAATTCTGCAAAATAGAAAATTCAATCTACATTGTTGGGTCGTTTTTTAATAAAAATCTAAAAAAAAATTCCAATTCACAGAAAAACAGTAATTTCCATTTGGCACTTTTGGCGATATAAAAATAGGCTGTTTTAAAGAAAAAAAAACGTCAATTTCGAAAAAAAATGCCAAATTTTTTGCTAAATATTTAAATTATGGAATAAAAATAAAAATTTAATTACAAATTTAAATTTTTGAATAAATATTTGAAAAAAAAATAATTGTATAAAAAAAAAACAATTTTTTTTTTTTAAATTCGACGATTTTTGATAGTCGCATTTTTTAAACAAAAAAATGTGGCGGACTACTTCATTATGCCATTTACAAATAAAAATAATCTACAGCCGTTTTAAAAAAAAATGACAATTTCGAAAAAAATGCCTAAATCCAAATTTTGTTTTTTTCCGGCAATTCTAGAATTCTGCAAACTAGAAAATCTGATCTACATTGTTGGGAAATTTTAGAATAAAATTCTAAATATAATTCCAGTTCACAGAAAAACAGTAATTTCCATTTGGCACTTTTGTCGATATAAAAATAGGCTGTATAAAAAAAAAACGTCAATTTCAAAAAAGTGCCAAATTTTTTGCTAAATATTTAAATTATAGAATAAAAATTAAAATTTAAATTTTTGAATAAAAATTTAAAAAAAAAGAAAATTTTATAAAAGAAAAACAAAAACATTTTTTTTTTAAATTCGACGATTTTTGAAAGTCGCATTTTTTAAACAAAAAAATTGTGGCGGACTACTTCATTATGCCATTTACAAATAAAAATGATCTACAGCCGTTTTAAAAAAAAAGTGACAATTTCGAAACAAAGTACCAAAATCCAAATTTTGTTTTTTTCGGGCAATTATAGAATTCTGCAAACTAGAAAATCTGATCTACATTGTTGCGATGTTTTTGAATAAAATTCTAAATAAAGTTCCAGTTCAGATAAAATCAGTAATTTCCATTTGGCACTTTTGTCGATATAAAAATAGGCTGTTTTAATAAAAAAAAAACGTCAATTCTGAAAAAATGCCAATTTTTTTTTTAAATTATTGAATAAAAATTAAAATTTAAATTTTTGAATAAAAATTTAAAAAAGAATGGCAATTTTATAAAAAAAAATTTGACAATTTTTAAAAATCGAATTTTGAAAAAAAATTTTTTTAAAAAATGCCAATTTTATAAACAAAAAAATAATTTCAAATTTGACGATTTTTAAAAATTTTAATTTGCGAATAAAAATTTAAAAAATGCCAATTTTATAAAAAAAAACAGATTTCCAAATTTAACGATTTTTAAAAATCGCATTTTTTTAAAAAAAAAAATATGTGCTGGCGGACTCCTTCATTGTGGCATTTACAAAAAAAAAATTGTCTACAGCCGTTTTCGAAAAAAGTGCCAAATTTTTTAATAAATATTTCAGTTGTCGGCGATTATATAATTTTGTGAATTCAGTGCTTGGTGTATATTTTTATGTCGTTTTTAAATTTTTTAAAATATTTTTATGTCGTTTTTTTCTTCAATTGTTTGTTTTGGAAAAAAGTGCCAAATCCAAATAAGCGTTTTTTCAGAATTGGAATTTTTTAGAATTTATTAAACTTATTAAAACGTTCCACGTGGCATTGCCTTCCATGTTCCCGCAGTATGTCTATCCCTCCCCGCCCCTGAACTGTTCAAACCAATCAAACATTCCGTCCGATCCTTTATCCCCTAGACTTTGCTTTATGCCAACATTATTACGCCTAAAAGTATACTTTTTTGGCTGTTGTTGTTAATTCCATAATGCCTACAAACACTCCCTTATTTTAACAACATACAATACATTATTTAAGTAAAGTATTTATTTCATCATTTATTATATTATGTTTGCCTTTGTATGTTCTCATCCCTTTTTATTTTTCTGTGTGTGGGGGTGGGGGGTATAAACTTACGCCATCATGGCCGGGAAAATGTTGTTCTGTTCTCCCGGCCTAATGATGATATATGAAAAGCCAAAGACGAACCGAACAAAAACGAGAACCTCATTCGAATAATTTATATACAAAACACGTTGTCTTCCATACAAAGCGTAAACAGGCCAACCAAAGAGGGTGGTTGGGGGCCGTCAGGAGCACCGCCACAACAATCGAAACACAAACACACACAACAAAATTTCAAAGCATACTTTTAAGCGCCAAATTTGTGTGCGTGTTTGTCGTAGTGTGTGTTTAGGCATGTGTTACGGCAAACTTTCACTCAAACTTAATGAATTTCGTTAAGGTTTCTAGACAAATGCCAAATGATAAGTAAACACATGTGTGGGTGAGCTATTTCCAAATGTATGGAGTTTGTCCTGCCCAGCAAGGACACTACCCACACCCACGCACATGCCTGTTACAGAGCCTATGTATGTTCATAATAATGTAGCATATCTTTGGGAGTTTTTGTCTACATCGACTGAAAAAGAATTATTGCGTATTTAGGTCCTATTGACAGTCAATGTATGTTTGTCATTTATTGTGGTGGCTGAAAACCCCGAAAACCTTGGTGAAGAAAACAAAAACATGTAAATATTCATTAAATAAACGAAAGAGAAAAACGAAATTTATTGACACTGTCTTTCGCTTTTAAGCGAAAGCAAATACATTTAAAATGTTTTCCACTGCATATAGTTAACCCTTTAATCGGCAACACCGCTCGGAGGATATCTTCATTAATTGTGTTTAATTTCATTACAAATATTAGACGGTTAAGTAGGTAAATGTAAAATGTATTCTTTACCTTTGAACCACTATTTTCGAAATTCAAAAATTGTCGAATTTCGAAAAAATAAGTCTTGAGCTAAATATTGTTAGGTCAATTGATTGAAAGAGATATGACTTTTAGAGCAAAAAAGTAAGAAAAGAGAAAGTAGGGCTAGGTGAGGCCTATGCAACACATGCATTTGAATATATCTGCTTTCAAGATTATATAACTTTTTTCGAAAATTGCCAAATTGAATATAGAGTTTTTTTTTGATTTATTATAAAGGTTTGGTGAGCACAATCCAGAGCAATACTAACTTTTGAATAGTTGTGTCCTTTCAAATTTGTGTATCGAAAAAGTTAATAGAATTTAGCAATTTTTCTCAGAATCGAAATTTTTTAAAAACTCACAACAATCTTCTTCATTTAGAAAAAGGTTCAGTTTCGGAATAAAACAAAATGGATGTGCTGGGACTTTTTCAAAATTGGCGGTTGTTCGACAACTTCTGCAGATATAACTTTTTCGTAAGCGACAAATTCATGTACTTAAAGTTGGGCTTCGGGAATTCTCGAGAAATTTTCCAAATTTTTCCAACCCGAATCTCGAGAATTGAAAATTTTAATATTTCGGGAAATCCGGAATCTCGAGAATATCTCAAGATTTCTAGAGAAATCCATTTTTTTAGCTTTAGCTTTAGCTTTAGCTTTAGCTTTAGCTTTAGCTTTAGCTTTAGCTTTAGCTTTAGCTTTAGCTTTAGCTTTAGCTTTAGCTTTAGCTTTAGCTTTAGCTTTAGCTTTAGCTTTAGCTTTAGCTTTAGCTTTAGCTTTAGCTTTAGCTTTAGCTTTAGCTTTAGCTTTAGCTTTAGCTTTAGCTTTAGCTTTAGCTTTAGCTTTAGCTTTAGCTTTAGCTTTAGCTTTAGCTTTAGCTTTAGCTTTAGCTTTAGCTTTAGCTTTAGCTTTAGCTTTAGCTTTAGCTTTAGCTTTAGCTTTAGCTTTAGCTTTAGCTTTAGCTTTAGCTTTAGCTTTAGCTTTAGCTTTAGCTTTAGCTTTAGCTTTAGCTTTAGCTTTAGCTTTAGCTTTAGCTTTAGCTTTAGCTTTAGCTTATCTTTAGCTTTAGCTTTAGCTTTAGCTTTAGCTTTAGCTTTAGCTTTAGCTTTAGCCTTAGCTTTAGCTTTAGCTTTAGCTTTAGCTTTAGCTTTAGCTTTAGCTTTAGCTTTAGCTTTAGCTTTAGCTTTAGCTTTAGCTTTAGCTTTAGCTTTAGCTTTAGCTTTAGCTTTAGCTTTAAAACTCCAAAACTATCTAGGTAAAATTTTCCATATAACAGCTTTTTGTTTTTTTTTTTTAAATTTGGGATTTTTTCGAAAAAAAACATGGCACAAATTGTATTTTTTATTTTATTTAAGTGTCGGACTGACACTTTTTTCGCAGTTTTGAAATATTTCAGTAAATTTTTCAAAATTTACAATTCACAAATTTAGCTTTTTTCGAAAATGGCGGTTCCTTAATCTCCAACTTCATCGAAAACGCAGAACAGGGAAAATCTTCTTCTTGAGCATAATTTGAATAAATATTGTGTTCCTCGACACAAAAATCGCTTTACAAACAATTGACCAAAATAGACATAAATATCCTTGACTTTTGATGATGGTCTTCTCTCTCGTTCTTGCCCGCTCTCGCTCTCTCTATATATATCTCCCTCTCCCCACCCATCTCGTTGGTGGCGGCAGAGGCTTAAACAATGGAGGCGACCTCAAGCAATGACAACAGTCAATATCCCAGCACAAGGATGTGCGGGGAGTAATGAACGCCGAAAAGGACAACGTTACAACTTTTAGAGGTTAAATTCTCTTGAAAGCTTGGCAAAGCTTTCGAAACTGCTTAGAGAATTAAAAGCCTTTGGAAACTCGCAATATTAACAATAGAAGAGAGAGACACGGAACAACAGCAGAGAGCAACTGTATACACTCATTATTAACAAGAGAAGCGAGGAAAAGCCTTGCTGTTAGCAAGCGAAGAGAAAAATGTTTTAATATGATTTTATGTCTCTTTTTGTTTTGTGTTCTGCGAAAAAATCCCTCTGTTTTTTCTATTAGAAATATGACTGCATTTTACAAAAGTATTGTCATAGTGTTGTTCTTTAAATGAAACGTTTTTTATTTACAATGTCCGTACAATCAGTTGATACTTTCCGTGTGGAAAGATTTCATAACAGAAAACAGCACAAACATTTACACAATTTTCTTCTGGAAATATTTTATAACAGACAACATTGTCTAGTATAACAGTTAAGGAATGAATCTGTGTGTTTTTTTTTTGTCCAAACAACGAAGGAAAAAAAATATTAGTGCCCTGCGATTTTCCTACTGAAATGCTTCCAGTTTCTTTCGTTCAGCTGACTGTTGTTGGACTCCAAATCAGATGTTTGCCAGCACAGGTTTACCTTCGACATTGCCGACCAGGCTGTAGGAGATCTCAATTAAACTTGTAATCATGTATCAGTAACATGAAGCGTATGAGTAATGTGAATTATTAATTAACATTAATCATACACCTAGGTGGTCAAGGAGGAATTCAGCTGATCGGACGCCTGGTTCATTTTCCTTGGAAATGTCGTAAATTGTTTTTATGGAATGGGTTAAATTGTCTTTTGGACCGGTAGCCGTCGCCTCTGATTGGCGAATCCTTTGTCCACAGCAGTTTTACTCGGCTTAGAGATGACATTCCTAAGTCGCGGACATTTACCGGGTGAAAATGGCAGCTAAACAATATTTTGAAAAGCAGACCTAGGTGATCATGAAATTTGTCCGTTAATTATAATCACTGCACAACAAAAACAAAATTTTTATTAAATCACTACTTTGAGTACCAAAATGTTTGAAATGTTAGAATTTTTTTTATATTTCTTTTCTTGAAATTAAAACTTGTGAAGATACATTTTCTCATAACTCGAAAACGACTTGTCCGATTTCGTTGAAATAAATTTTGAAAAAATAAGTTGTTGATTGAAATTAAAACTTTTAAAGATAAAATTTCTCATAACTCGAAAACGACTTGTCCGATTTCGTTGAAATAAATTTTGAAAAAATAACTTGTTGATTATCTCTTAATATTATCTCAAGGGTATCTTAATCTAAATTACACTATAGGAGTTATAAATAATTTTTGGGCAAAACAAAATATTATTTTTCTTCTGTAGTCAGACTTTTTTTTGAAAACAGTAAAATTTGAAAATTTCTTATAATTCAAAAACAACAAATATTCTATTTTTAAGCATTTCCTTTAAATAAAATAATTTTTTTAGAAAAAAATTCTCATAACTCATACACGAGTTGTTCAATTTCGTTGAAGTCAATTTCCAAAAAATGTGATTTTGATATTCTTTAGGTTTCTTTTAGTCCAACTTACAGTATTGGAGATCAATCTCAGACAAAAGAATATTTTTTTCAAATTTTTGAAGTGAAGTTATCTTAACCCTAACATACTTGCGATGTCACGGCGTATTTATTATATGAACCTTGCCAATAAACGAAAGATTAACCAAAAAAACCTCTAAATTTTTATTAGGAAAAATATCCCAAAAACATTTTTTTTTTGATAATATTTCACTAGGGAATTTTTCGGAAATTATTTGTGGGGATTTTGTGTTTTTCTTTCTGGTCAATATTTCACCTCTCAGTCGTTTTATTTTGTTGGCCATTTGTTGTCTTTTCCTTTAACAGCAGGACAACACCGAAATTCTTCTCTTCATGTTATGCCCATCAAAAAAAAAAGCTTCTCTGCTATCTCTCTGTCTCTATGGCTTTCTCTTGCTTGGTTTTTTTCCATTGTAGGCGCTTCGTCAAGGTCTCTGCCCTCAAACTCTTCAGAATTTTGAACCTGCAGCGAAGGTTATTTTTGGTGTTTTGGTTGGTTTTGTTTTGTATTGGTTTTTGTTTTTGTACAATTTGAACGCGTGGCAAAGTAAATTACTTTTATGGTTCTCGCTCAGGCTGACTCCTCTCCCGCTCTGCCGTGGATGCCATTTAACGACAGTGCGCCATGAACCCACTATGCTCGGCATGCTCTTCCACCACTCACAGTTGAAGTTCAAGGTTAGCCAAGGCTATCACTGTGATGTTGTGAAGGCTGAGTGGTGCTGCTGCGATGCCGGGCGACGATGCTGCCTTTTGCTGGGTTATTAATGCTGATTTTGACAAATGTTTTGTGTTGCCACTCTTTATCATTGGATGGCTCTCTTTGCTGGCAACAGGGGGTATGTGTTACCCTGTCCCCCCCACCCAACGGAATCTTGTTGCTTTATTGTCCTGCCTCGCATCTGGAGGGTTGAACGATGGCCTAGAGTCTCGGGTTTTTGTGTGGCTGTGACGGGAAGCCATGAAGCTTTCCACGGCATTGTTGGTGGACCTTACTCATCCACCTTTTGCTTGGCTTCGCCGGATTTTATCTGTTTGGCTGTTCGAGTGCTGCTGCGGCTGCAGATTTTTATCACATATCTGTTCTCTCAGCGTTTCGGACTTAACCTTGAGCTTCAAAATGTTTGTTTGTCTTCCCCGACGATTCCTACTGGAAGTCACTACACCCTCCACCAAGGAGGCTGCCACCCACTCCCACTCCCCATCATCATTATCGTCATCACTGACTCCCGTTATCATGCCCGCTACAAGGATGCTGCCGTGCCGAAGTGGCGCGTGTTTTTGATTTGATTTTTTTTTATAAATCTTTTTTATGCCACACTGATGGTTTTTGTTGTTGTTTCTTATCATTAAGGTACACACTGGGTTTTTGGAGCGGTTTTTAACTTCTGCTCCACATTTATATGTACAGGCATACGCACCGATATGTGTACATGAAGCTGTGGGTATACGCGTACGTACGTCTGTCTGTCTGTCTGTCTGTGTGTGTGTGTATAGCCCTGC
The DNA here is from genome assembly GCA_958296145.1 of Hydrotaea cyrtoneurina. Classification (NCBI taxonomy): domain Eukaryota; kingdom Metazoa; phylum Arthropoda; class Insecta; order Diptera; family Muscidae; genus Hydrotaea; species Hydrotaea cyrtoneurina. Next base: position 80,744,544 of record OY282515.1, read on the forward strand.
TTAGCAGATACAGATGATATTCGCAGGATGTTAAAGGTCAACAAAAGGACATTGATGCTTAAGCGTCATTTTTCGTTGTAGCTTATTGCCGAAATACGTCGAGCAAATTTCTACTGTTGGTTTTTGTTTCACGACCATTTCACATGGATGGAGGGAGGAAGGGAGGGCATGGCCGCAGCATGGCATGTGGAGAGACTCACACGTTATGGGGGAGGGGTGGGGGCTACCGCACCGCCCCGCAGTATGAGTTGTCGTGATGGAGAACCTTTTACAAACACAAGAGTCTCAACCGAAAAAAAAATGGGGGGAAAAAAAAGTTAATTTGAGATTTACTTAAGGCACGTGTCTTCATAAACAATCATTTCACCGAAAATGCGTCGTAGAGGGCTGACATTTAAGTTCAACTGATTGTTGTAATAATTTAACTTTTATTAAGAATAAATGGCTGAATGGAAATACACTCGTTTGTAGAAGACAAACAGACCTACATTCATGTCCCTCATAGACATCTGTCGAAGTTTGTGAAATATTTATGGCTCATCACAAATACTAAGAGACATTCTGCGGGCCTTGGCCATCGGCATTGGCAGGGAGTGACTATTTCGATAACTACTCAAAGAGCCATTAACAAAATGAATGGTGCTAATAAATATGTAACTGCAATAAAAGACAACAAAAAATGATCGCTTTTAAGGCAGCCAGCTAGGACTGAAAAGGAGGTCAGAGGAATCTAATCTAAAACATGTGTAAAGAGAAAGTAATAAAACACCAGCCTCAACAGAAAATGATCTGAAAATATAATTTCAAGTTGCACTTTGTTTAATAATACCATTTATTGTTGTAGAAAGCTCGAAAGCTCGGTATTTACAAAAAGCTGTTTGCAACATTTAGTTTTTAAGCTGAGTTTTTCAACAAAAAGCTGTTGTGTTGCTTTGAAAGACGGTGCGAGCTTTCAAGTTGCACTTTGTTTAATAATACCATTTATTGTTGTAGAAAGCTCAAAAGCTCGGTATTTAAAAAAGCTTTAATATGTAAAGCTGTTTGCAACATTTAAAAATGATTCGAGCTTTCAAGTTGAACTATGCTTAATAACACAAAGTCTGTTTTTAGTTTTTATGCTGAGTTTTTCAACAAAAAGCTGTTATATATAAAGCTGTTTTGTTGCATTGAAAGAGGGTGCGAGCTTTCAAGTTGCACTTTGTTTAATAATACCATTTGTTGTTGTAGCAAGCTCAAAAACTGGGTATTTAAAAAAAGCTTTAATATGTAAAGCTGTTTGCAACATTTAAAAATGATTCGAGCTTTCAAGTTGAACAAAATGTATTGTTGCTAGAAGCTCAAAATCTCGGAAATTATAAAAGCTCATCACACCTTGGGCAAATAAACCAATTAGACAAACGCTGTTCAAACTTTTAGACCAAATTAATCACCTCACAAGCTTGTAGAAAGCTTAAAAGCTTGATATTTAAAACAGCTTTTATATGTATGGCTGTTTGCAACATTTAAAAATGTATCGATCTTTAGTTTAACTTTGTTAAATAACAACATTTATTGTTGTTAGAAGCTCAAAAGCTCGGTATTTACAAACAGCTTTTATATGCATAACTGTTTGTAAAATTTAAAAATGAGTCGTGCTCTCAAGTTGAACTCTATTTAATAACAAAATGCATTGTTGTTAGAAGCTCCAAAGCTTGGAATTTATAAAAGCTCATCACAGCTTCGACAAATAATCACTTCAAAAGTAGGCAAACGCTTTTAAAACTTTTCGGCAAAATTTATCACCTCATAAGCTTGTAGAAAGCTTTAAGCATGATATTTAAAACAGCTGTTTTTAACATGTGTCGAACTTTCAGTTTAACGTTGTTTAATAACAACATTTATTGTCGTTAGAAGCTCAATAGCTTGGTATTTATAAAAGCTCAATGTACATTTCTCAATTAGGCAAACGCTATTTAAACTTTTGGGCGAAATTTATCAGCGAGAGCTTTAATTTGTTCCCTATTCAATAACAACATTTATTACTGTAAGAAGCTCACAGCTTTGGCAAATAAATATTTTCCAATTTGGCAAAAATCCATTTAAGCTTTTAGGCTCAGTGTTCTTCGAGGCAGATCATTGTTGTTTCCGGTTTAAACGTAAACTAATCGTAAACTACCACTACATCAATGTAACATAGGAGACACAGAGCTTGGCAAACCTTTTATAACAGCATTACCTATTAGCCTAATGATGATGTGACGTAACCTTGTAATGTTCCCTTGTTGATTGTTTATTGAAATGTGTCATTAAGCGTTTGCTTCCTTTACGGGGCCAATTTAATTTTTTAAAAGGTCGATCCTTTATCTGGAATTTCATTGATGAACAACACTACCAGCTGCCAAGGCGCTCTCAGCCCACTCTTCTTCCTACCCACTCTTCTTCAGCTCCTGCAATATTTCTTTCGTTTTTTATGCTTCAATACTTTGGAACCGTTTCTTTTTTTTAGTATTTTTTTCTGTTATTTGTCGTTTCCTTTTCTAATTTGTTGTGGAGCAGTGAGGAGACCTTGGATTCAGTTACAGAACAACAAAAGTTTTCCATGGAAAAGGCACTTTTGAGAAGAAGAAGAAGAAGAATACAACAGAGACAATGGATATTTCAACATCCAGTCAAGTGAAATCAAGCAACAACTGCTATTCACAAAGAGTTAAAGGACCAGAAGGAGAAGCTGACACGAAGCGCCAGAATTGAAAATGATTTGCCAGCACAGAGAAACTGGCAGCTGGCGGCGTGTGCGAGTGTGTGTGTTACCCTTTTTACCACTTTAAATTAAATTTCAAAACGTAAATGACAAGGTCAACAACAATGACACTAGGGCCCGGTATTAAAAATACAACCATGTGTATGGGCAAATGCCAAAGAAGAACAAGCATAGCCGCGGCAAATGCATTCACTATGAACAGATGAAAGCAAGCAAAGTAAAAAGCCGGAGAGGGCAATGGTAAACCTTAAACTTGAACTGAACTGAACAATGTGAGCAAGAAGTCACAGCCACAACACGAGCCATCGCACAAAGCTTTCCAAGAGAGAGAGAGAGAGTGACAACACAAAGGAGAGACAGCGCCAAACAAAACCTTGAATAACGGCAAAGCAGGAATGGGTAGGCTGTCTCGCTATTCCTCTGCCTCCGCCAGGTTCAGGGTAATCAAAGGTCGGCTGTACGTCAAACTCTGTTTTACAGCTCGTTCCTGTGCCTGTCTTTCAATTCATGCACATCCCAACACCTCTACCAGACCTCTCCCAAATGGCAACGGGAAAGTGCGGAGATGAGACATAGGCAGCCATCACATCACACTGTTGTCGATGGTGGTGGCGGTGGCCTTCATAGGCACAAAAGCTTTGGGTTATTATTGAATTGAAGGTTATTCACGTTGTTTTTGTAACAAATACCACATCTATGTATTGATGTATGTGTGTCGGTGTCGAAGTGTGCTTGTGTGTATGTAAGGCACAACACCACAAGCAGAAAAAGTCCTAGAAAAAAAAGAGCTGTCATGATATTGAGAGAGCGGCAGAGCACACCGGTGATGAACCGCCAATTGAGGACTCTTTTTATTTGCAGGGTGCTCTTAATTTGAAAGAATAGAACAATGCCAATAAAAACAAAAACAAAAAGAACAAAATGCACTGCACTCATACACTCTCTCACACACACACACACATGCATAGACCGTATGACTGCAAATGGATGGATGCAACCCACACATGCCTACACATACTCATAGAAAAACGGCGTTTTGCCGGCCGGCCGGTTTTAGCTCAAAAGAACGACGACGACGACAAAAACCAACAACAACAACAAAACACTTGACCTGATATTTTTAGTGGCCTCACATGAATGAATGGCTGGGATGGTTGCATGATGGTGACATTGACGTCAAACCAAGGCAACAATGCTAGAACAAGCACAAGAAGCCAAACAACACTCTCATACAAATGAAGGGCTAACTGAAACAACGGCAATTTAAATTTTGAATTTCTCGTGGAAATTGTATTACATCTCAAGCTGTTGCTGCAGGAATTTATCGACTTAAGCTGGGGAAAATAAAGATAGGGTCCACATTTCCTCAACTGGATAACTGATGTTTGTCCATCGAACAAATCGGCGTTTGTCGTCTGAATCTGCAGATTCATTACAACTTCCCCTAAAGCGCGATTTTTTCATCGATTTTCCAGAAAAGCCTCACCGGCGACGAGGCCGCACAGATTCAAAAAACGAAAATAGTAGATGCAACAAAAACTGGAAACTAAAAAGTTATTTTTCCAATTTTTTTTTAATTAAAAAATTCAGAACTTTTTCTGCAAAAATATTTGCAATTCTGTAATTACTAACAAATTCAAATTGAAAAAAAAAAAATAGTAGATGCAACAAAAAAATAACATTTGGACTAAAAACTAAAAAGTTATTTTTCGTTTGCATTGAGATATAAAGCTTCCAATTTTGAATTTGGACTTGAATTTTTTTGGGGCAAAAAAAAATACTTTTTTAAAAAAAAAAATTCAACAAAAAAATAAATTCTCAAAACAAAAAATTTAAAAAAAAATATATTTTTTCAAAAAAAATATTTTTTTTCAAAAAAAATATATATTTTTTAATTTTCTGTCCTCTTATTGTCGTTTTTTTTTTACGTACGTAGCGTCGATTTTCCAGAAAAGGCTTATTGGCATATAGAGTTTGGAGCGGTTCTAACAATTCTGTAATTACTAACAATTCAAATTAAAAAAAAAAAAATAGTTGATGCAACCAAAAAATAAAATTTGGACTGGAAACTAAAAAGTTATTTTTCGTGTAAATTGAGATATAAAGCTTCGAATTTTTTTCTGCCACAAAAAAAATATTTTTTAAAAAAATACTATTTTTTAAAAAAAAAATAAAATATTTTATTCGAAAAATTTAAAAGAAATTCCAAAAAAAAATCTGCCCACTTATAGTCGCTTTATTACGTACGTGGCATCGGTTTTCCAGAAAAGGCTTATTGGCATATAGAGTTTGGAGCCGTAGGAAACAATTCAGTAATTACAAACAATTCAAATTATAAAAAAAAAAATAGTAGATGCAACACAAAAAAATAATTTTTTTGGACAGGAAAGTTAAATGTTATTTTTCGTGTGAATTCCAATTTTTTTGTGCCACAAAAAAAATTTTTTTTAATAAAATACTATTTTTTACAAAAAAAAATTATCTTCTCAAAAAAAATATATTTTTCAAAAAAAAAAGTTCATAAAATTTAAACAAAAAACTGAATTTTTTTAAAAAAAACAAAAAAAATTTAAAAGAAAAAATATTTAAAAAAAAATAATCTGCCCACTTATAGTCGCTTTATTACGTACGTGGCATCGGTTTTCCAGAAAAGGCTTATTGGCATATAGTGTTTGGAGCCGTAGTAAACAATTAAGTAATTACAAACAATTAAATTAAAAAAAAAAAAAAAAATAGTAGATGCAACACAAAAAAATACATTTTTTGGACTGGAAAGTTAAATGTTGTTTTTCATATGCATTGAGATATTCAGCTTCCAATATTTTTTTTTTATTTTTTCCGGTTAAAAAACACCTGCATTTTTTGTGGCACCAAAAAATTGCTTTTTCGAAAGAAAAAAAAATATCGGCAACTCCACGGTGACGAACGTGACCGTTGTACACATTCAAAGTGCAAAAAAGGTCAGAATAAAATATATTTTAGATTCATCTTATACATATTCGTACAGGTCCATAGTAGTACTATCACCGGTGGTTTATTTTCAGGCGAAATAGTGATAACAAAATAAGGACAAAACAGGGAGCGGGTCGAACGCGACAAAAACAGAAGTAGTTTCCGTGAACATCTTTAAAAACATGAGAATCAGCGAAATCAAACAGAATATGTTATCGATGAAAATTGTAAAATGTTAAAAAATGACAAAGCTTTCGTATCCTCTTTATTTCATAGAAATATCATGGATAGTTTTTTTACATTTAATTTTTAGATTGGTTCGAACGTGACATGTCGAACGTGACATTTTTTCTATGACTATCATATAGACAAATTAGACAAAAGTACCGTTATTCTTCATTCCTTTTGATTCGTCTCTTCAATTTAAGATTTCTTATGCTCTTAGAAAGATTATTTATAATAAGCCTCTTTTAACATAAGCCTCTCTTTACGAAGGAAATTTTAAAAAAAAAGTGTATTTAAAAATCTGAAAATGATCCAAAACTACAATTTTCCACTTTGCAATTGTTTTTCGTAAATACACGTGAAATTCTTTAATTTCATTAAAATTTAAATATTTTTGTATAGTAAAATGTTACATTAATGTGATTTTAATAACTTTTAATTTTTTCATCACGGTAGACGGTTTGGTGGAATTACCCACATATTATAAATATTTCTTGGTCAAAATGGCTGTTGCTCAGTGTAATCGATACAAAAACAAATCTATAGTCTTTCTATCGACTAGAATTCTGTTTTCCATCTACTACTATTTTTTTAAATTTAATATTAATTTGTTTCTGACTCCTATTACATTTTTTATTAAAAGCTTTTTGGTTTGTAGTCATATAACCGAATAACCGATATTAAAAAAAATAGTCGATACAAGAAAAATATGTTGTAAAACCAAAGAAAATAAATAGTAATCGGCACGAAGGCGAACAAGAGTCTGCCTGGCAAACTAAAGTGTAGCAAATGTCGCGCTGTCGTCAGTTTATACACTGTAAGCTAGTGTAACCTTTAAAGATCAAGGTTTGACCTTTTGCAATGGGCCTACACAATATTTCTATCGCTTTGCAGACCTTTTGCTAAAGAAGACATTTCGCTATTGTTGACGTCCCCGATTGACTGAGACACAATGGAGAATTTTCAATAAAAACAGATTATTCTCATACTGAACAAACAATGTCAATTGGGGTATTCATGTACAGGCGTAAAAATAACAAAAAAAAAAATACTTCAAAAACCTAAAATTAGAAATTCTTTCCCCCGCACAAAATATTCCTTACATTTCAGTTTAATGAAAAAAGTGTCTCATCATTCCGACTTGTTTACACTGATCTGTACAGATTTGAACCTAGGCACACGTACGCATACATTTGCATTCTCGTATGTAAACCTTTACGGTAATAGAATGCATTTTTGCGGTCATTGTGATACGTAATTTTCTTCTGTTTTTTCCGAAAAGCACACATTCACTGGCACTTACTGCCATTGCACTTGTTTTGCGGTTGTTGTTCTGGCTTTTGCGGGATTGGTGCTGGGGCCGGTGCGGGCTCTGGCTTTGGTTCTTGGTTGTACTCACTGTCAACGCCACCAACGCCAGGTTCAAGTGCGTTCACAGCGATAACATAAAATAAACGACGGAGTCAATGCATCATTTTCTTACAGTCACTCTTCGTCGTCGTCGTCGTTATTGTTGCATTGTGTTTGGAATGGAGGTGTGTTCGGGGGAAGGGAAACGTTCCGTAGGCTTGTTGAAACTCTCGCCTTGTTGGGAAAAGCAAAGTGAATAAATTAAAAATGAAATAAAATAAAAATAAAATAAAATAAAATAAAATAAAATAAAATAAAATAAAATAAAATAAAATAAAATAAAATAAAATAAAATAAAATAAAATAAAATAATATAAAATTTGTGGCCTAGTATCTTCTACCAACTTTCCTGGTATTCTGAAATTTTTTTTTAGCGAAGCTTTTGTTTCAGGCTTTTTTCCTAAAATTTCTGCGGATCTCTCTTTAGGAGGCATGACCAGTTCTGGTAACACAGACATTTTTTTGGAAATGCTCTCGGCATCTGTCTATATTCCTTCTCATTTTCAATGACAAATCTGACCTTCTAATATTTGGGAATAAATACAAATTTGCGAATATATTGAAAGAGTGAAGAGGAGCCTGCATTACAATATTCTTATTTGCAGTGCCACATTTATTTAACCCACTTGGCGACACCGTCCATTTATAAAAACGGGAAACATTGAAAAATTCAAGGAAAAATAAGTAACAAAATTTGCTGATCAAATGAAAGAAAAATAAACTCAAACTTAAAATGGTGAATTCAATTATTTTGTAAAAAAAAAAAAAAATTATTTAAAAATGATTTATTAGAAAAAAAATTACTTAAAATTTGTTTATTAGAAAAAAAAATTATTTAAAAAATTTTTATTTGAAAATAAATTATTTTAAATTTTTTTATTAGAAAAAAAAAATATTCAAAAATCTTTTAGAAAAAAATTACTTAAAATTTGTTTATAAGAAAAAAAAAATAATTAAATTTTTTTTTATTAGAAAAAAAATTATTTAAAATTGTTTTATTACACAAAAAAAAATTACTTAAAATTTGTTTATAAGAAAAAAAAAATAATTAAATTTTTTTTTATTAGAAAAAAAATTATTTAAAATTGTTTTATTACACAAAAAAAAAATGCTTAGATTTTTTTAGTAGAAAAAACAGAATTTTCTGATCAAAAGAAAGAAAAAGAAGCTCTAACTTGAAATGATGAACTCAATTATTTTGTTAAAAAAAAATTCTGTACTTTTTTTGTATTACAAAAACAAATTTTTTACAAAAATTTTGTTAGAAATTTTTTTTTAAAAATTTTTTATTAGAAAAAAAATTGTTTAAAATTTTTTATTACAAAAAAATTATTTGAAATTCTTTTATTAGAAAAAAAATTATTTAAAATTTTTTTATTAAAAAAAAATATATAAAAATTTTTTATTACAAAAAAATTATTTAAAATGTTTTTATTAGAAAACAAATTATTTAAAAAATTTTTATTAGAAAAAATTTTTTTTTATATTTTTTTAGTAGAAAAAACAGAATTTTCTGATCAAAAGAAAGAAAAAGAAGCTCAAACTTGAAAAGATGAACTCAATTATTTTGTTAAAAAAAAAATCTGTACATTTTTCGTATTACAAAAACAATTTTTAAAAAAAATTTTGTAATAAAAAATTATTAAAATTTGAAAATTATTAGAAAAAATTTTTTTTTTAAAATTTTTTATTTGAAAAAAATTGTTTTAAATTTTTTTATTAGCAAAAAATAATTGAAAAATCTTTTCTAATAAAAAAAATTACTTAAAATTTGATTATTAGAAAAAATTTTTTTTAAAAAATTTTTATTTGAAAAAAATTGTTTTAAATTTTTTTATTAGAAAAAAAATTATTGAAAAATCTTTTATTAGAAAAAAAATTACTTTTTTACTTTTATTAGAAAAAAAATTATTTAGAATTTTTTTAGAGGAAAAAAATTATTTTAAAATTTTTTATTAGAAAAAAAAATTATTTAAAATTTTTTTATTAGAAAAAAATTATTTAAAATTTTTTTCTGCTAGTTGGCCACAAGAAAATATGCTAATGGTTCAGAAATCGTGTGAGTTCTTGAAACGAAACCGATTTCCCCCATAGATTCACTACCCGGTTATTGAAAACTTCGGACGTTTTGACCATGTGCCAATTCATGGTCAAACTAAGTCATACCATGAGCTGCGTCTGTATGGTCGCATATTTGCTGTTGTTGTTGTGGTTGTTTGCTCTCCCATAGCCTAAGCGATGGCCACGACAAACACGACGATAAATATGAAGAGGAGTCAAGTAACACTCAAGGTCAGTTAATGTCTGGCATTTTATGATCTTCTTTTTGTTTTCTTGACAAAAAGAAAACAAAAACATCAACTAAAAAAACAGAACTGAAATGAAATCGAATAAGAGCAAATGCAAAGAATGGTAAAGTGTCATAAAGAAGAATAACATTCAAAGCGTACGATTTTCCATCATTCTGAGATTCTTAAGCATTTCCTGTGCCCATGCCAGCATGTCTGTGTGTGTGTGTGTGCATGTGCATCATTTGGTCTGTGGCTGGACTGCAGAAGGAACAAAAGAAAGCCTCCTCAATCGGGCTCTGAGGCATGCGCTGCAGACGACATTGGCGGTGTTGCCCTTTTGCATATGTGCCCTTTGCAACAATGCAAAGACCCTGAGTTTTAATTTATTTCTTCGTTCATCGCCCATTGTTGAGGCCGGGGCGTCAGCGCTTGATGATGGCCGCCGCCGCGACTCGGATTATTGGCCTCTGAAGTAGAGTTGAAGATTTCCGCTCTTTTAATATTAAATTTTTCTTTCTCCATGTTTGTATGGATAACAACGTTTGTGTATTAATTAAATCAGTGGCAGTTATACAAAAAAAAAAAACCGAACAGAACAGAAGAATAAAAAAAAATGCCCACATAAAATTAAATCGAGTAATCGGCGATTTTATGTCTGTTTGCTTTTTCGAGTTTCTCAGCCTATGGCCAACGAACAACGACTATGAATTGTGTTGGAGAATTATCAGGGGATCATTGTACATGGAACAGATGAAGGTACTTGCCGGGAATGGGACAACGCAACAACTTCGATGAAGCCTTAAGCGAATGCAAGGGAAGATGTTCAGGGAGACAGGAGTAATTAAAGATTTCCTTTACAGTTTTAGTTCAGGAAAGATCAAGTACTCATGTGTCTCACTACAACTTTTCTTCTAGAAAATTTTGTCTTCGTCTCACAACAACTTTTCTTATAGAAAATTTGTCTGCGAACAAGTTTTCTTATAGAAAATTCGTCTTATAGAAAATTTGTCAGCGAACAAGTTTTCTTGTAGAAAATTTGTCTGCGAACAAGTTTTCTTATAGAAAATTTGTCTGCGAACAGGTTTTCTTATAGAAAATTTGTCTGCGAACAAGTTTTCTTATAGAAAGTGTGTCTGCGAACAAGTTTTCTTGTAGAAAATTTGTCTGCGAACAAGTTTTCTTGTAGAAAATTTGTCTGCGAACAACTTTTCTTGTAGAAAAGTTGCCACGATAAAACTGAAATTTACTAAAGACAATTCAAGAAAACACTGTCAAATATTGTTTTGCATCCGTTGACTCTGTTCAGTGACGGAGTTATGAATCATCAACCACCATCGCTGTTTTCACATAACTCCTTTTCTGCTGACCACAAAAAGTTAATCATAATTCCTCAAAAAAAAAACAACACAAAAATGCTAACCTTCACGTTTTACAAAATGTGCCTGAAAGGATTAAACAATGATGACGTAGCTAATGATGCTGATGATGATGACGTTCATACAATGGCATATTAGGTCACAACAGAGTCACAAATGATACACCCATCGAGCGTCTGAACAAATCCAGTGCATGTAAAATATCATAAATAACCAAAGTTAAGTTGGTGTTTTTTTCTGGGCATTTATGTTCGTTCTCGCCTGTTTGTACATATTTAAGGTATGACAATGGTAATGCTAAGTACCCTTGAATGGCGGAAGACTTCGTCCGTCGGTGGGCAGAGTGTTCTCGGCGACCCTGTGGAATACGCTACGCAGGAGGTTTGGAAAAAAAAAACTAAAACTGGAGAGATGCCAAAAATCTCTATAGAGTGCAATTTTAGTGCGTCCATGGCGTTCCAATGAAAGTACAGTCTCAATTCACGGACGAACAGTATTGTTTTTTCTCTGTGCTTATCGAAACTTTTATTTTTGTATAAAAAGGGCTTAGCTTAAATGAAAATATTCAATGAGTTGGCAAAAATTCGAAAACCAAAAAAAACAAATCCATTGGATTCGTTTAACTGCCACATATATTGCATTTATCCGAATGACGCTTAAGAGAAAAAGAGGTTCGCTTAAATGAAAATATTCAATGAGTTGGCAAAAATACGATTGGATGCAATTCCCAGCTTTGGAAGAAAAAAACATGAAACCCAAAAAAAAAATCCATTGGATTCGTTTAACTGCCACATATATTGCATTTATCCGAATGACGCTTTAGACAACGAAAAAAAGTTGTTAAGCGAAGTCCATTGTCTATGTGGATCTATATTTTTTACTGAGTTTCTTCATCTGACATATTTATTGCACTTATCCGAACTTCAACAAATTGTCTGCCATTTCACTAATTATTTAGTTGAGCCTTCGCTAATTATTATTAAAAATTTAATTTGTAGATCTATATTTTTCTTCGAGTTCGTTTAACAGCCACATATAATGCACTTATCCGAACGACGCTTTAGAGAAGAAGAAGAAAAAACGAATAACCTTTTGATAAACTTTTCAGTTAAGCGACAACAAATTGAGTCTCTCGAAGTCGTTTTCCTTGAGATCGTTAAACTGAGACATCAATTTCACTTAAGAAAGAAGATAGAAAAAATACGGATAACTGAAGCACATTGGCCCCCATTACCTTACCATTGTCGTTAAGTCAATCGTTAGGTCGATGGCGATATAAATTCCAAAAATCTTAATATATATTTACCCTCGACGCTGATTCACTGACTCTGTCACGCACTACGTAGGAATTTAAATAGGCATTCTATAATTCTATAAATAATAATAATAAAAAAAAATAATATTTTTTTTTTGTACAGAAATTGTGTTTTCCCCAAAATTTTTTTTTCCAAAATTTTTTTTTGCAAATTTTTTTTTCTTCAAGAAAAACATTTTTTTTCAACAAAACTTTTTTTTTCCACAAAATTTTTTTTTTCAACAAAATTTTTTTTTTCAACAAAAATTTTTTTTCAACAAGATTTTTTTTCAAAATTTTTTTTTACGAAATAGTTTTCTCAAAAATAATAATAAAAAAAAATAATATTTTTTTTTTGTACAGAAATTGTGTTTTCCCCAAATTTTTTTTTTCCACAAAATTTTTTTTTTTCAACAATATTTTTTTTTTCAACAAAATTTTTTTTCAAAATTTTTTTTTACAAAATAGTTTTCTCAAAATTTTTTTTTACAAAATAGTTTTCTCAAAATATTTTTTATAAAATTTTTAAAATTAAGTAACAAATACTTTCTCAAGCAAATTAACGGGCGCCATAGGCGCATTACAACTTACTAGTATTCAATATTATTCCTTGAGATCCTGTACATGTATTGCACTTAAGCGATCTCTGCTTTAGAGAATAAGAAAATATTAGCTCCCATTTTCCCTTTTTCAGTTAAGACAACTACCTCGAATTCGATGTCATTCTAAATACAAAAAAAATACTTTTTTTCCTTCAGCTCGTTTAACTGGCACATCTAATTTCATTGGTGAACTAAAACAAATTGGTTTCCTAAAACAAATTGGTTTTCCCGTTTCTGTAAAGCAAAGTTGATTGTAATTGATTTCCTTAGTATGCCCAGAGTAGGGTATAGACCAGAGTATGGGCTGGTTGGTGCTGGTGTTGATGTGAAAATCTTTACCATGACTGGCTGGGACGCTGGTGTTGCACCATTGATTATGTTGTTGTTGTTGTTGTTGCTGATCTGTTCATGATCATGATCATGGTTTATGATCTTATTTTCAATGTAAAAACAATCAGAGCAACAGACAACAACAGTCACATTAGCAACAAACAAAAAAGGTCACCAAACGCCACCGACAGCAGCCGAAACAGTCAGTGACTGTGAGTGCGGGGCTGTGGCTGTAAGTAGTTGAACAATTTTTCGGTTGTTTTCTTCCTAAAAATAATACCGAAACTAGGTCAAGTATACACACAAGAAGAAATAAACACAAAACTTTTTTTTTTCATTGAGACTCCAGACAGCCAGCCCCAAAATCTCCATCGAGAAGAGGTGCGACTTTAAAGCGACAACATGGGCAACGATGAAAAAAAACATAAAGACAGACGGAATGTCTCATTTCCCGGAGGAAGTAAAGTATCACAAAACATCACATATGGAAACATGAGCAAAAAAAAACTGACTGTGTTATACATTTTATGAAGATCCCTGATCTTTACGCTTTGTTCTCACTCCATTTTGCAGCTGAGGCTGCGGTGGCCGCTGCCTGCTGGTGTATTGAATGTGAAAAAGCTCAAGGTATTTTGGATCAAATTCGAAAACCAAAACTAAATCAAATAACAACATGACCGCCGTATACAAATAAAATAATTTAACACATTTTGAAGGTTTCGCCCACCAAAAAGAAAAAAAAACTTAAAAAATAAATGAAAAAAAAAAAACGTTTTTCGTCTAACAACATACGGCGTTTGCTAGACCCCCAAGATTTTTTTTTTTTTTTATTTCATTGCAAAGTTTGTTGTCTCATTGTTGGTTGACTTGGGCTGGCTTTGACTTTTTGGTTGATTTCATTGAACACTGGAATACAAAAACGCCAGTTAGCCCGCTAAAAAGCATCGATTAGACAAGACGTGCGTATCGGTTACTCACAGTGATTTATGTCCCAGTCGTCATCGTGGTCGTCGTCGTCGTCGTCATCGAACTCAATATGAGTACCTTAGCAATGGCTCAGTGGCCGACTGTATGCTGTTGTATTTGTCCAATAAAAACATTTCAATAGTGTGTAGTTAAACTTCACTGACCTTTGTTAATACGATGTGAAGTATTTGCATCTGGACGGGGTCGTCTGTTCAGTGTAGTAAGAGTAAAGTGAGGAAATAATTTGGGGCTGGTCGATAACAATACCGCCTATTATACCAATAATTAATGCAGTATTCACGGCAAATGTCATTTTAGTGACAGCTGTCATTTTTATGGACTGCTGTCAGATTTATTGAAAGTTGTCAGTTTTATTAACAGCAGTCATTTTTATTGACAGCTGTCATTTTTATTGACTGCTGTCATTTTTATTGACAGCTGTCATTTTTATTGATCAATGTTATTTTTATTGACAAATGTAATTTTCATTGACCAATGTAATTTTTATTGACAGATGTCATTTTAATTGACAGCTGTCATTTCCATTGACCAATGTCATTGTTATTGACAGATGATATTTTCATTGACCAATGTCATTTTTATTGACAGATGTTATTTTCATTGACCAATGTCATTTTTATTGAAAGATGTCATTTTAATTGACAGCTGTCATTTTAATTGACAGCTGTCATTTTCATTGACCAATGTCATTGTTATTGACAAATGTTATTTTCATTGACCAATGCCATTTTATTGACCAATGTCATTTTTATTGATAGATGTCATTTTAATTGACAGCTGTCTATTTTATTTTTATTAAAAGCTGTCATTTTTATTAATATTGACAGCTGTCATTTTTATTGTCATTTTATTGACAGCTGTCATTTTTATTTTTATTAATATTGACAGCTGTCATTTTTATTGCGATTTTTATTGACAGCTGTCATTTTTATTTTTATTAATATTGACAGCTGTCATTTTAGTTATTTTTATTAATATTGACAGCTGTCATTTTAGTTATTTTTATTAACAAACTGTCATTTTGATCCGGCAATAATCTCTCCGTTTAGACTTTCTCCCTTAAGGATATCTTTAGTCGTTTCCATTGCTGATTAAACTTATCATACCTGGCTCGTATTTAAACATGAAAAATGACTACAATTCAGCACAATTCGATGTGTGGTATGCAAGTACACACCGGCCAAACGGACGGACGGGCGGACGGGCGGACAATAGAAAATATGTTCAACACCAGTGTTGCTATTGTTTTTTTGTGTTTAGCGAAATAACAACAATGGCCGCAAAAAAAAGGTTGAGGATTAACAAATTAATTAATTTTATGGGGTGATTGAATTTTGAAAAGAGAACAACAACACACTTGACATAGAAACCAAAGGCAGGCACTGCTTTGAAAATAACTATTTGAAAGTTTAATGATTTTTTTTTTGTCGTTGTCTTGGACAAATTGAAAACCAATCAAAATTAATAATAAATCTCCAAAAAGAAAAAAAAAACAAAAACAAATTAGTATCAACTAATGTCAAGATTCTATGTTATTACTTTTAACACGCGTTTAACCTTACGGTCTTAGCTTAACTAGCGATAAAATTACACGCAATAACCTCTAAAATTGAAATGCAAATTTCTTGTTTTGAAATCTTCAAATTTTCAAAATCTCCTTCAGTCGTAAACTTGATATCCTTCACACATATTTAATTGCAATTCATGGCGCAATTGTTTATGCCGGAGTTTTAAATACAAAACAAAATAAATTAACAAAACTGCATTCAATAACAACAATTTTCAAAATGGGCCAACCAACCAACAAACTTTAGACACTAATACGACACAACAAAACCTCCGGAAAAAAAGAACTTCCTCAACTACAATCAAGACGAAGAGACGAGGAGAAAAAAAACCGACAGCCTCAACCAAACGGAAAACGGAATTTTAAAATAGTTTTGGATGACATTCAAAATAACCAACAACGAGAAAAAGATCAACTTCCTTGAGCAATTCATCAATTTATCTTTGAAAACGAAATTATGCAAAAAAAGCAAAAACACAGCTAAAAATAACCAGGCGAATGTGATCAAAACAAAACTGAAGCTGAAACTGAAACATCGAGAAATTCAAACTCCAACATTTCAACGAAACAAAGACAAATGCAATGACTACGACAGCGACACCGATCATTGATTAATTATTGAAATAAAATGCAAAAATTATATTGTCGTCAACACCCCTCATTCCAATTCGGATGATTCAGATTCCCTCAATCAGCGGTGCAGAAGAAACTTTGCCAATCTCACATTTAATATATTCAAATTAGCGCTTGAAGATATCGCCCAACAGCATCGTAAAAACATGTTTTTATTTTTTTGTTTAAATATTTTCTTCACATTAACCTCATATAACGGTAACAGTTGTAACCGATGTCAATATGCTGAAAAAAAGAAAAGACAAAAAAACTTAAAAACAAATGGTAAAAAGTCTGTAAAAAATATGTTAAACTCGGTCTGGTCGAATCTGGTGAAGCCTCTACCCCGCAAAAAGAGCTCTGCTGGTATAGGGAAATGCGCTTGCGAAGGCGACTGGAACTACGCGGGGTGTGGATTAGACAAAAGCGTGGATTATAAAATAAGAATAAATATAAAAATAATAACAAAAATAAATAAATATAAAAATTTAAATTAAAATTAAAATATGAAAATTTAAATAAAAATAAAAATTAAATAAAAATAAAAGTTAAAAAAATGTAATATAAAAATTTAAATAAAAAGAAAATGAAAATAAAACTATATAAATTTAAATAAAAACAAATAAAACAAAATTAAAAATAAATGTAAAAATTTAAATAAAACTAAATTAAAAATAAAAGTCGAAAGAAAAATAAAAATAAAATTAAAAAAAAACAAAGAATATAAAAATGTAAACAAATAAAATAAAAATTAATTAATAAAAATTTAAATAAAAAAAAACATAAAAATTAAAACAAAAATAAAAAACAAATAAAATTACAAATTATAAGAGTTTGAATAAAAATTAAAATAATAAAAATAGAAATTTAACTAAAAAATATGCCAGTAAATACAAAAATACAAGAAAATAATTAATAAAAATTTAAATAAAAAAAAATAAATATTTTAAAAAAATTAAAACAAAAATAAAAATACAAAATATAAAAATTTGAATAAAAATAAAAATTTGAATAAAAATAAAAATTAATACCAAAAAAAAACAAAATAACAAAAATATAAATTTAAATAAAAAAAAAATTTATAAAAATAAAAATTTAAAAAAAAAATCCAAATTGAATAAAACTAAAAAATAAAAAAAGGAAATGCAAAACTATATAAATTTAAATAAAAACAAATAAAACAAAATTAAAAATAAATATAAAAATTTAAATAAAACTAAAAACTAAATTAAAAATAAAAGTCGACAGAAAAATAAAAAGAAAATGAAAAAAAAAACAAAGAACATAAAAATGTAAACAAATAAAATAAAAATTAATTAATAAAAATTTAAATAAAAAAAAACATAAAAAAATTAAAACAAAAATAAAAAACAAATAAAATTACAAAATAAAAATTACAAATTATAAAAGTTTGAATAAAAATCAAAATAATAAAAATAGAAATTTAACTAAAAAATATGACAGTAAATACAAAAATACAAGAAAATAATTAATAAAAATTTAAATAAAAAAAAATAAATATTTTAAAAAAATTAAAACAATAATAAAAATACAAAATATAAAAATTTGAATAAAAATAAAAATTAATACCAAAAAAAATCAAAATAATAAAAATAAAAATTTAAATAAAAAATAAAAATAAATAAAAAAATATATAAAAATAAAAATTTAAAAAAAAATTACAAATTGAATAAAACTAAAAAATAAAAAAAGGAAATGAAAATAAAAAAAAATAAGAATTAAAGTAAAATATAATTAAAAATAAATATAAAAATAATAATAAAAATTAATTAATAAAATTTTAAATAAAAAAATACAGATATATATAAAAATAAAAATTTAAAAAAAATTAAAACAAAAATAAGAAAAAAAACAAAATAACAAAATATAAAAATTTGAATAAAAATAAAATTAAAATAAACAAAAAATACAAATAGAAACAAAATTAAAAATAAAAAACGCTATAAAGCGGAAGATGGCGGATTTCGGACCATTTGTTTCGGAAATGCCCATGGAAAGCCAATTCCGGTAAACTCTCTCTACACTGTCATGATTATCAACTTTCTAAGGGCTGAAATTGAAGATAGAACAATAACACAATCTTTGAGTTCACCTGTGTGACGCACCATAACACTCGGCCCATTAATTAATTTTGTATAATGTCTGAAAGAAGTTTAATTAAAACTCGTTTTCCGGGGTTTCTGCATAATCACACCACACAGTCAGCAGAATGACAACCAGATATCCTTGATTATCTCATGTCCATTCTAAAAATCGGATTTAAAAATCATATTTGTCATTATTGAGGACCAATTGCATTGAGTTTTTTTTTGTCATTTTTGCTGTTGGTTCTGTTTTTCCTTTCGTTCTGCTCAAGGTTCATTTCCAAGTAAACGATTTCATTAATTTTTGCTAAACAAGAAATAAAACATACAAATTATGAGAGTTTTTTTTTTTAAATTATTATAAATAACAAATTAGACAACGAATTAAATTTATATCACACGGCGCACACACACACACACACTCACACTTATGGCTGATTAGCATAATAAACCAATTCGTTTTCAAACTGAACTTCATCATTTGATATTAAATGGCAATCATATGTGTGATCGTTTTGCCGTAAAATATGTCATTCATTTGTTGTTTATGAAAAGTCTGTTCCGTCATTCACTTGATGAGGCGGCACAGTGGTGTGGAACGGAACACAAAACAAGAAAAACTGCGAGAATGATGATTAAGCTATGAAATTAAATTTCTTTAAATTTTTGTATGTCCAAATATTGATGTAAAATACGTTCGAAAACGTTTTTTTTAATTAAAAAATTTTAAATTTTTTTAAAATTAAAAATTTTGTTTGCGGTAATATTTTATTTTGTATTGGAATAAATAAATAAATATTGTTTTTCTTTTAAATAAATTTTGGGGAGAATATATTTACTATAAAAAATAGTTTTTGAACAAAAATATTTTCACAAAAAATATTTAAAAAAAAATAAATTGTTTGCATATATTTTATTTTTTAAAAAAAAATTGGTGCGAACATTTTTTTAAAAAAAAATGTTTTTTCCAAATATATTTTTTCTCTTCTTTGGATATTTCGTTCTAGTAATTTATTTACTATCTATTTGATTACTTTGCAGGTTCCCAAGATATGAACGAAAGGTTCATTCGGAATGCATACCCCATTTCGCCAGTAAATCCTCATTCGATCTATAACTTAAGTTGTAGCACGTCAATCTAGCTATAATTTAATGATAGCCGCACTTTGGAATCATAGCTGGTTTCCTAAATATGACCAAAGAAATACCAGTTTTTTTTTATTTATCAATATTTTTCAAATGTTGTCATTTGTGGTCGTACCACAACAAAACAGCTTACCCCTTTTTACCCTTTTTTTGTTGTCCCCCCAGTTCACATCTTTCCCTGTGCCCTAACTCAACTTTTCTATGTTTTACCCGTATGTGAAAAGGTGAAAATTAACACCAATCGTTATAGGCTGCCTCGTTTCATTGAGTGGATTTTACTCTGCCGCTTTGTTGTTCTACACCACTGTGGGGGGGGGGGGGGGCATTTAGCAAAACTTATTGTCAGTGTCAAGCATACATTATCACCTCCCAAAAAAAAACCAAATAGTCTCCGTACATGGTAGTTTTGTTGCTCTCTGCCTTCGACGTTAGTACAACACAAGACAAGAGACAGAGTGACAATGAACATGGACGGCAGCAGTGACGGTAACTGTAGTAGCCAACAATGCTGACATCTCTCTATCTCACTCTCAGGGCTTAAGAGTACGAATGATTTGTGTGTGGTTTTTGTTTTCGCAACTATCACCCGCAATTCATCAGAACATTTTGTCGTCTTGTCTCATTTGAATTCTGCCAAACAACAACAAAAAACACATGTCATTGTTAAAATAATTTGTTGCTAGCTCTGCGGTCGCTGTATTCACATTGACGTTCATTTCTGCTGTACTGCTGCTGCTGCTGCTGTTAGTGTTGTTGGTTGTGTTGGCTGGCTGGCGCAGCGATTGTTGATTGATATTACTGCTGTTACCGGCGCTGTTTGCCTTGATCTTGGCAACATGATAACCCTAACCTTGAAAATTTTGTTTGTTGGTGTCGTTGTTGTTGTTGTTGTTGCCATTGTATACAAATACGTCGCTGTTGTTGTTGTCTAATACAATTTAATATTACTTGTTGGTGGTGCGGTGGCTTTTCAATATTTTAGTGTATTGTATGAAAGAACGTCTTCTGTATGTGGCCGGGGTTGTACTTCTTTGTCTGGGTGATTGTGTGGTCTTCTTCTATATTTTCATTGTAGTGTTTTGCGTTTTTTTTTTTGTTTTCCTCAAAAGAACATTTGGCAAAAATAATGTAGGTTTACATACAAAATAAAGGTGTCTGGAACATTAATTTAAAATTCTATAAAGCAGTTGATAAACGTGTACATCAGACAGTCAAAACGAAGATACGAGGGTGGTTTGACAGGGTAGCTACAGGAGTAGTGTTGACCGGTCTACAGCATGTCTTGGTCTGCCTAGTAAATGGCTTCCAAGCACTTCGGCCACCAAGTATTTGCATTTCTTCTACACATTGGTCCTTCGACCGGTGTTTCGGGCTTTCCTGTCTGCATCTTGAGTGCCAGTTGTCGTCCAACGCCTCTCTAGCTGGATTATTTGGACATGAACATACCATCTCAAGCTCCTGTCATTCAACACCTGTCAAATTGTAAGTCAAAAATAAAGAAGAAGAAGAGAGAGGAAAGCCTTGTGAGTCTTCTGTGTTCAACACATCGATGGTATAATGTACAAAGGGCGTAACTTGACTTTTCGCAATTTTACAGGAGACGGAAACAACTTCAAAAACGATCAAAAAAAAAATGGATATAAAAATTGTTTATATCAATAAAATGACAAAAAAAAAATGACAGCTGTCAATTAAAATGACAGTCAATAAAAATGTCAGCTGTCAGAATAAATTTCAATAAAATGACAGTCTATAAAAATGAAAGCTGTCAATAAAATGACAGTCTGTTAATAAAATGACAGTCTGTCCATAAAAATGATAGTCTGTTAATAAAATGACAGTCTGTCCATAAAAATGACAGCTGTCAATAAAAATGTCAGCTGTCGGAATAAATTTCAATAAAAATGACAGCTGTCGGAATAAATTTCAATAAAAATGACAGCTGTCAATAAAAATGTCAGCTGTAAGAATAAATTTCAATAAAACGACAGTCTGTCCATAAAAATGAAAGCTGTCAATAAAATGACAGTCTGTTAATAAAATGACAGTCTGTCCAAAAAATGACAGTCTGTTAATAAAATGACAGTCTGTCCATAAAAATTACAGCTGTCAATAAAAATGTCAGCTGTCGGAATAAATTGCAATATAAATGACAGCTGTCAATAAAAATGTCAGCTGTCGGAATAAATTTCAATAAAAATGACTGCTGTCAATAAAAATGTCAGCTGTCGGAATAAATTTCAATATAAATGACAGCTGTCAAGAAAATTACAGTCTGTCAATAAAAATGACACTCTGTCAATAAAAATGAGTCGGATTTTCAATCACAGAATTCGGAAATTTTTTAAGAGAGATTTTGAAAAAAATCGATTTACATAACGATGGCTTAATTTAGAATGGACGTAACTCGAATTTTCGTAACTTTACAGGAGAAGGTAAAAACTTTATAACATTTGAAAAACCTTAGACATAAAAAATTTACAACTAATTTGTTTTTTTGGATTTCAGTTACGCCCTTTTGCAAAAGGGCAATAAATCCGGTATTTTTGATCACAAAAAAACGCGATTGTGAGAAAAATCGAGTTACGGTCTTCGATATGCTCTTTTGATGAGACCCCATCTATAAAAACTCTTATTTAGGGCTCTCTGAACCGAGTGAGGGTATTACCGATACGAGTGCTCTGTACCAGACCCCCATCGAACGCCGGGGAAATATCCACAGCCAAGAGCTTGCTCGACTCCAACGCTTCAAAAGAAACGCCCCGAATTCTTCCGTATATCAATTCCTTCGGAAGCCATACTGTCGATCATTTAAAAGGGCATTAGACTTCCAACATCAACTCTTTATGGCTATCTCAAACTGTTCATACCATCCTCGTCTATATGTAGTACGTATGAAAAGAAACCCAACCGTTCTCCGCCCCGAAAGACACACTGAGCATTCCTATGTGCGATATGTCTACGGCCGACAATTGTCTGAGGCCTCGTCAATGACTTTAGCGCCAAAGCTCATTAAAAGAAATCTTACGGCTGCTGTTGTTTTATTTTTAAAAAAAACTCACATTGAAAGGTTATGGTCAAGGCTAAGCAGTAACGCTTACTATGTCTCGCGGTATCTGTGTGTGTGTGTGTGTGTAGTCACTCACAATTTGTTTGGAACAATAAACCATAAGTAGCTTCCCGAAACGTGCCTACATTTAAGCAAGGGGAAGAGGAGGGGGTTTAAGCAAAAGGTCTCTGCACACACAGACACTCGTTATATGGGTAAGCTTCAAATTAAATATATAAGCCAATGCCCGGTTTAGGCCTAATTCAGCTAAGGCTGTCACCAGTAACTTCCCGCCAATGCTACAGCGAACTCGACCAACCTCCACATGACTGGCGTTTTTTTTCTTTTTTGTTTGAGTTACGTCGAGGGCCTGTGAACTGAGTCAGCCGGAGATCAAACTGGTGTTATTGACAACCAACGATCATTTGTTTATTTTTCAACTATTTTCAGTTTCCAGTCAAGCCCACCCCACACATTCATTTCATTGACCTTTACGTTTCATTGCGGACTCTGACTCTGACTCGGTTTCTGTTTTGTGATTATGGCCATTTGTCAATTTGAATATTTAGTTGAGTTTACCTTTATTAGGCAGCTGGCTAAGGTAATACACATAATAAATATGCTGTACAAAATAAAGCTACAGATAATGTTGTTGTTATTTTATTCTTAATTATTAAATTAACACTTGTGGTTGAAAACGTGTTGAAAATGTTGAAGACTTATCGACCAACCTATGCCCACCTATTCACCAAACGACAAGGAAGACCATGTCGAATGTCGAGGTTCTCCGAATTTGTGTGTTGTTTCTTTTAATCTAAGACTCCTCTAATCATTACGACCGTCAAACTGAAAACCGGTCACTAGTCTCAAAACTAAAAAAAAAAAAATGTCTATGAAACCTTCAGTGTGGTAAAGAGCAGAATTTGTAGTTTCTAACCTTAAGAATAATTCTATGAGACCCTGAAGTCTATTGTGAGGTACGCTGTCAAACAAAATGTCAATATGAATGAAATGACAGCTGTCAAACAAAATGTCAATAAAAAAAATGACAGTTGTCAAGCAAAATGTCAATAAAAATAAAATGGCAGTCTGTCAAACAAAATGTCAATAAAAATAAAATGACAGCTGTCAATAAAAATAAAATGACAGCTGTCAATTAAATTACAATAAAAATAAAATGATATCTGTCAAACAATATGTCAATAAAAGTAAAATTACAGCTGTCAATAAAATTAAAATGACAGCTGTCACACTAAATATCAATAAAAATAAAATGACAGCTGTCAAACTAAATGTCAATAAAAATAAAATGACAGTCTGTCAATAACATGACAGTCTGTCAATAACATGACAGTCTGTCAATAACATGACAGTCTGCCAATAACATGACAGTCTGTCAATAACATGACAGTCTGTCAATAACATGACAGTCTGCCAATAACATGACTGTCTGTCAATAACATGACAGTCTGTCAATAACATGACCGTCTGTCAATAAAAATATCAGCTGTCAGAATAAATTTCAATAAAATGACAGCTGTCAATAAAAATGACAGGCTGTCAATAAAAATGTCAGCTGTCAGAATAAATTTCAATAAAATGACAGGCTGTCAATAAAAATGTCAGCTGTCAGAATAAATTTCAATAAAATGACAGCTGTCAATAAAAATGAAAGTCTGTCAATAAAAATGACAGTCTGTCAATAAAATGACAGTCTGTCAATAAAATGGCAGTCTGTCAATAAAATGACAGTCTGTCAATAAAATGACAGTCCGTCAATAAAATGACAGTCTGTCAATAAAATGACAGTCTGTCAATAAAATGACAGTCTGTCAATAAAATGACAGTCTGTCAATAACATGACAGTCTGTCAATAACATGACAGTCTGTCAATAACATGACAGTCTGTCAATAAATATGTGGTATAAAAATGACTGCTGTCAATAAAATGACAGTCAATAAAAATGTCAGCTGTCAATAAAAATGACAGTCTGTCAATAAAATGACAGTCTGTCAATAAAATTACAGTCTGTCAATAAAATGACAGTCTGTCAATAAAATGGCAGTATGTTAATAAATATGACAGCTGTCAATAAATATGACAGTCAATAAAAATGACCGCTGTCAATAAATATGACAGTCAATAAAAATATCAGCTGTCAGAATAAATTTCAATAAAATGACAGTCTGTTAATAAAATGGCAGTATGTCAATAAATATGACAGCTGTCAATAAATATGACAGTCAATAAAAATATCAGCTGTCAGAATAAATTTCAATAAAATGACAGTCTGTTAATAAAATGGCAGTATGTCAATAAATATAACAGCTGTCAATAAAATTACAGTCTGTCAATAACTATGACAGCTGTCAATAAAAATGACAGCTGTCAATAAAATTACAGTCTGTCAATAAAAATGATAGTCCGTCAATAAAAGTGACAGTCTGTCAATAAAAATAAAAATTATATACATTTTGTATGCCGTTGTTCGTATCCGACTTCGGATCGCTGTCGCTGATATTCTATTCGTGTTTATGTTGCTTCTTCGTTATTTCCCCGCCTTTTTGGTTTTTTATTGTTCTCGGCTGTTGTTAGTTTATTGTTAGCGATTTATTTCTGCAGAGGTTTTATCCTGTGGGTTGCCTACCACCCCGAAGGAGAGAGCACTGGCAAGGAGGGCTTCGGCTCGATTTTCAAATATTAATTTTTATTTAGAAAAAGAAAATAGTTCCTAATTTGGTATATTTGTCATCCATTTCAAAACTCCACTCTGTTCTTGGTGATGCTACACGATTTGCTTCCTCTTCTGCTTTTTCGCTGTGCCAATGGTATTATCTGCGGCCCTGAACTCTTTCTGCCAGTGGACTGAAAAATAAGAACGATCATATTTATTTTTGAAAATTCGAGTTCATTATACTCCGCCGGTCTTTATCTATTCTATTTTCAATAAGAGCGTGTAGGACAGTGCATGGCATACGCGGAGAATGTGAACGATGACGATGATGATGATGATGATACATACCGAGACAGATATCGGCCCTTTCCTTGGGAATGGATTATTTGTTTAAGTTCGGCCGGTGCTGCAGCAACCAAACACCAGCGCACTCGTTGTCATTGTTGTTATTTGGTATTTGTAATAATTTCGTATGCATGTGTATGTGTGTATTGAATGATATATACATATGTACATAAGTAATATATTTAATTATTAGTCATTAAACAACGATATTGTGAGGCTGATCATGTATCGCTTCATTGGTTGTTTGTATCAAAATACAAAATAAAAGTACACGGTTTAAAAGAAAAAAAAAATAACCAACGGAGAGTGAGAGTTTACTTACCTGACTTTGTTTCAATAAGAAAACAACCACTACAACAACACCAACACCAACGGAAACCTGGCATTGTGGAAGAAAAGTTAATGAATTTCAAACCGAGTGACTGAGCTCCCAAGGACATCGCAACGCAGTGTATTGGTCTGGGGTCACATAGAACAAACAAATGCTCTCACATACCTACAGTCGTAAAGACAGCCGGCCGACTTACAGACATGTATTTTCAAAACAAAAAAAAATATATAACGACGTATGGGAAAATATAAAGAAATTTAAATATTAATGGAATTTTGTAAAAAAAAAAAAACCAAAAATTACATTACAAAGGCATTATTGTGAAATTACATACGAGGGTCAGGCGGAACTCGAATATTAGAATAGGGGAATTTTATCTAATATTCGATATAAATTGAGTGCTATCATTTTACGGTGAATGCTAGAACTGATGCCTGAGACAATCTAGTGGTCCGATGTCCTAAGTCGAAATTGCCAACTGAGTTTTCCACGAACGCATTCGAAAATGTTTTTTTTTTTAATAAATCTGCCATTTGAAATTGGCTTTTCCGATTTGCTTGACATTCCACACCGACCTAGCTCAAGTGTGCCCGAACTTAAGTCTAGCAGATGGATAAACTGGGTCTAGCCAGTGAAGAGCTACAAGGGAGGAAACTTGAAAACCTCCGTTCTCAGAAAAAAATATACACTTCCGCCATGTTTCGATATATAGTCCAATATGTCTAACATTCAAACGTTCCAATTAATTTCTATAAAAATATAATGAATCACAACTGGAATGCGACTAAAAAACAGACTTCGTCTGCCACTTTACTAATGACCTTCTAAAGACCAGACAACCTGAGTCTATTTGATGAAGTAATAGTACATCCGTAAACTCTAGATGTCAGAATATCTCTCATTGCAATTGTATGGCGAGAAAAAGCTGCAACTGCCCTTTGTTGGAAAAATCCTCAAATCTCTTAGGTTGTCGGCCTTTAGATTGGACTTGCGTCTGTGTAGTCTTAGCTGAAACGACACTACCATCATTGTTATTATAAATGAGATGGCAATGCCATTGTTTGCTCGACATAAATGAGATATAGATGACGCTGTAGTTTAGCATAATCACAGAACTAAATCATAAGAACCGAATAACCAACTGAACACGCCTCAAGCTTGAACTGGAAAAAACCCAAGACTGAAAAAACAAATAGGAGAAAAATCACCCTATACTTATAGCTTATGGAAATATTTGCATTTAAAGTTATCAAATTGTGTGATTTGTCAATTCAATGTTAAAGGAAGGGACAGATGTTTAATACGACATCTGGTAGTCGACGAAAATTGTACGTATGGAAATCGATTGTTTTTATTAGAGGGGCGCCCTCTGTACGATATGTTCCTAGAAGTCGTAGTGTGATCGGCAGTGTATGCAACTAGCATACAGAAATCCTAGACTTGTATGCCAGTAGGAAACCCAAAATGTTGTCTGCTCCCACTTGCACCTGTTGCGAGTTAGAGAGTAATCTCTAAGCCGGGTTAAACGTCTCTACATTAATCCTTGGCGGTTTTAAAGAACGGATGGCGTTCCGTAAGTGTACAAATTATATCGTACATAGCTGCATGATTTAAGAGAAGTTTATCGAATACTCGATCTGAAATGTACATAAACGCAATTGGATCGACCTCCAGTGCAAGATAAAGCTTTTGCGAAATGCTATAGACGTGTGGGGTCAAATTATCGATACGACTGAGAATATTTATTGTCAATACACTTATTAAATGACCGTCGTATTTACGTGGTTGTTTGTTGTTGTGTGTTTGTGTTTTTTTTTCTTTCGATTTTAATTAAATATTAAAAATGTACGCATTCGTTGTTTAGTCTAAGACGCAATTAACCGACACGGTGGTTAATTCATTGCGTCGCCTTAAAATAATTTCGTAAAAGTTCAAAGAATTCGAAAGTTCAAGCAACGACAACTGACAACCCTTTACGCCTTCGTGATACATTTTTGGGGGCAAAAGAGATTGTACATTTGCGTAGAAATAATGAAGATCATTACATCATTGATGGAAGGTCCACTTTTGTCCCTCACGACCGAACATTATTGTGATGTTGTTTATTACCTATAAATGCAAAAGGGTGAATTTGGTTTTATGCCATTTCACGCGTGATTGGACGACTTTACGAGTAAGAGAGCAATCTCTAAGCCATGTTAAACTTCTCTAGAAAAGCATTAGCCGTTCGCAGCCGGCTTTAAACAGTAGGTCCCGATCAGGGAGCATACAAATTATATCGCACACAGCTCGCTGATTCGAGAGAAGTTCCCCGTCTGTGCCTTCATGGAATGTTAAGGGAAATAAGTATGTAAGAGAATCGAATAATTTAAATCGCACATGATAGATAATTCTTCAGTCTATGAAATGAGTGTTTGAAAAGGGTGCTACGCCTTGTAGGTGCTTCGTTATGAGTTATTAAAGTGAAAATGTTTGTGGAAAAATAAATTTTATGGAAACTAATGCTGTGATTCTATACAAACTTCCAAGACAAGTCGGTCTTTTTGTGGTTGGATATGAAACCTAAAAGGACCAGATTGTTAATGTGTTACTGGCAAAAATAGGATGGAAAATCGTATTGGTAGGACTACTGCAGAGCTTGTAAAGCTAAAGCTCTAATTTTGAGAAAACACCATTTTCGTTTGAAATTTTGTTTCCAAACTATTTGTTCAATCTAACAAATGACGACAGTCTGAGTAAATTAATAATAGCCCAAAAGCCGAACTTTAATTTGATATCACACTCGTTTCCATATCTTATTCCGTTGCAGACAAATTGTTCAAATAGTTTCAACTGACTTTCAAATCTAAAATTTTGAGAAACCCCCATTTTCTGAACAGAATTTCAACCCCTAAACCCCTGGTTCAATCTAGAAAAAGAAAACACCATCTTGTTCAGATTCTCCTCCGCTACGACTGAGACAATTTTTTAAAAAAAATCGAAAATTTGGATGGGTTAACCCCTTGGTTTTTTTTTGGTCAAAAAAATTATTTTCATATTTCCAAATCGTTTGCTCCTGGGTGTATTCTGCCTTCGAAATTATGTAATTATAACCACACAAAGTTTATGTAACATTAGCCATTACAGAATAATAGTCAAAAAATTCAGTTTGAGAGTGCCCCATCGAATACAAAATAAATCCTGTGAAAATTATTGTAGCATACAATTCTCAATGGGTTAATTGTAGTCCTGAAATCTAGCTTTAAATTGATACCACACACTTTTCCATGCCTTATTCCAATGCAGACAAATTTGCCAAATAGTTTCAAGTGACTTTCAAATCTACAATTTTGAGAATCCACCATTTTATACTCCCAAAACCCCCCAAACTATTTTTTCGTTCTAAAAAATGAAAAAATTCTTTGTAGATTAATAAACGCGAATTTGATACCACACTCGTTTCCATAACTTATTCCCTTCCCAAAAAAAAATTGGCCAAATAGTTTCAAGTGACTTTCAAATCTACAATTTTGAGAAACCACCAAGTTTTCTGTTCACAAGTTCTCCCAAACTATTTGTTCGTTCTAAAAATGAAACAATTCTCTGTAGATTATTAAACTCGCAGAAGTTGACCTTTAATTTGATACCACATTCGTTTCCATAACTTATTCGCTTCCTGAAAAATTGGCCAAATGGTTTCAACGGACTTTCGATTCTCCAATTTTGAGAAAAACCCAATTTCTGGACTCAATTTCTTCCAAACTAGGTTTCCAATCGAAAAACTGAAAACACCGACTTGTGCAGATTATATTTCGCTTCTCCTGAAAAAAATGTCAACAAAATAAATTTTTTCAAAAAAAAAATCGAAAATTAGTATGTTTTATTTTTTGATCAAAAAAAATATTTTCGAATTTGCAAATCTTTTGCTCTTGAGTGTACTCGGCCTTATGTCATTTTCGTATCTCGAATTTTGAGAAAACCCCAATTTCTGCACTCAATTTCTTCCAAACTAGTTTTTCAAACGAAAAAATTAAAAAAATGAATTTTGAAAATTTCGAAAATTTTATAAAAAAATCGATTTGAGAAAAAAAAAATGTAGTCTCCTATTTGACTTTCAGTTAATACATTTCAACAGTCACTGTATGTAACTACTCGTCATTTGTTTTAAAAATATTTGTTGAAAGAGTGTGCTCCAGGGATTTCTGCTCAACCACTTGAAAAGTGGCAAGACATTGCGGGATGCATTGGCAGTTGAGAAATTTACAATTCCCCTAAACACATTTAGAAGTGGAGATTTTAAACTGCCGACTGCCAAATACACATTTTCCTTCCGCTTTCTTAGTTTCTTGAAACCAAAACTAAAAGTCACACAAATAAAATTAGTCACCCTCAGCCTATCTGGCAATTCCTCATCGCCAGATAATCTCCTGTTTTTAAAAAAATCCACCTTGGCAATACAAGTTCAAGCCCCAACAATTTCCAAATCTATAACAGGTCTGTCAGCGTATACTTTCATCCAAAAAAAAAAAAAACCTAAAATTCTCATATATTCAATGATTTCATACAAAATAGAAGATGAAGAAGAAGAAAAGAACAACCGAATAACAAGTTTCCGAAAGCGACAAGGTCAATTCTTTTCGCAAATATGAATATATAATCGGATTTTGGTTTTTAGCATAAACAACAACTAGTTTGGCAGATTCAAAATCTCCGATGTGGGATACTCTGAATCCCATAAACCCCCCGTCGTTCCCCAACATTCCCTATGCGCTAAAACACACACACACAGACGCGTACAAACGTACATGAGTTTTTATTGGTTTTGTTAATTACTCTTCTAAGAAATGCGGAAATAATTGTCATATGACCTTGAGTAAAATTATATTATGCCGTCGTCGTTGTTGTTGTTAGAATTACTACTCGTGAGGTGGTGAGCTTTAAGACCCGGCCCCTATTTAAGCTTTTTTTTTATCACATCAAACAAAACCAACAACAAGTAATGTGTTCTAAACCAACTATTACGCCATTTACGCAAAATTCTAAATGATATCATTTGACCATAAAACGCCACACGCACACAACACACATACAATTCATAACACAAACAACAACAACAAAATAAGTATTTAAGTTTTCGCGCCAAACGAAAAACTAAACATACGAAATTCTAGTATAGGCGGCAACGAATTTCGTATGCCCCACAAAAAATATAAATGAAATCGCCTAATTTGTTTCACAACCTATCGACGTGATTTTCTTAGGCATTTGGATTTTTGAAAAAGGGTGGGAAACTGAGAAACCGAAGAAACACACGAATGAACTATTGCCTGATTTTAAGGTTAGGTTGGCTGGAATGGGTTCTGGGAGGAAGGGGGGAAAGGGTAAACAATTGTAGAAATAGAGGGCGTAGTATGATAATGTATAGTCTAGCTCCATTTGGTATTTTCGAAGAATTTCCTTAAGGACGACAAAGCAGCTCTGGCCAGCTGTTCAAGGTTGTCAAGGAACCGACTTTCAAGTTGTTTAATGAGCTGACATTCCGGTAGACCTGGGATAGCAAACAAATGCAATCATTCTGTTTATTGACCTAACCATTGAGCCAAAAAGGAGATTCATCATTGACGAACATTATTTTCGAAAAACCTGAAAAAAAAAAAAAATTGGCTCATCGTTCATTACGAAAAATAGCCCCCAAAATAAGTGGTTATTTTGTCATAATTTTAAAAAAATAATAAATATTTGATATTCATATTGAAAAATTTTTATATGCAAAATAACCCAAAATTTCAACAATGAAAAAGTCCCCAACATTTTTTAAAAGACACTCAATCTAGAAAAGTTTTGTTGTGAAATTTCCAAAAAATAAGCTGGAATTCTTCTGTGGATTCTTTTAATCCGAAAAACAATTGTGAAAAGCATTGTGAATTTTTCATTGGAGCATTTTTGTGTAAATTATTTTGAGGATTTTTCAGAATTTTTGGGGAAATTATCATGTTGGCGGGTTTTTTATTTTTTTTTAAACATTTTGCCTTTTTTTTGGGCTTTTTTATATAAAACTTGGGGATTTCACAACGAAATAGCCACCAAAAACTAGAATTGAAATGATACCCAATAAAGATGAAATAATACCCAGAGGGATTGGGTGTTATTTCATTTCGGGATTGTTTTGTAATGCCGGAAAAATCCTTCTCAAAATCGATTGTCCGATTTCCAAAAATCTCCTACAAAATTGGCTCATCTTTAATTATGAAAAATACCCTTCACCCAAAACAAGTGGGATTTTTTTCATAATTTTTAGAAAATATTTCATATTTTGTTTTTTAAATGGCCCACAGAATTTAAAAGAAGTTTTTTGTGAAATTTCTAAAAAAAAACAGCTGACATTCTTCTGTGGATTCTTTTAATCCCACACAAAATTGGCAAAATTACACAAAATTTCAACAATTTTTTTTTAAAACGCCCACAGAATTTAGAAAAGTTTTTTGTGAAATTTCTAAAAAAAAACAGCTGACATTCTTCTGTGGATTATTTTAATCCCACACAAAATTGGCTCATCTTTAAGTATGAAAAAACAAGCGGTGATTTTTTTTCATAATTTTGGTCCAGTTTATGCAAAATAACCCAAAATTCAACAATGAAAAAGAACCCATTTTTTTTTGTAAAATGCTCTCAAAATTTAGGAAAAATATTTTGTGAAATTTCCAAAAAATCAGCTGAGATTCTTCTGTGGATTCTTTCAATCGGAAAAACATTTGGTAGCATTGTGGATTTTTTATTGGAGGATTTTTCAGAATTTTTGGGGAAAATGTTCATTAGGGTGGAGTGAAAACATGCTTTTTTTTTAATTTGAAAAAGTTAACCTCGGAAAGAGATGTAGTCTGGGGTCCTAATGAGGGGAAAAATAAAGAAAAAAATTTTAGGGGTCGCGCCACTCCTTTGAAATTTGGAAATTATCGCTATTTTGGCGTTGATTTTAGAAAAATCCTAAAAATTAACGACTTAACTTATTCGAAATTTAAAAGTTTGAGCTTGTTCAGTGCCCAAACAAAAGTATTTGAGGCAAATATGAGGATAATCGACTAATATTTGTAGCTTTGGTGGCGATTTCATTGTTCAGTCAATTTTCTGAAGAAGGGACGATTTGACTTATTTTACTTTTTGAAATTTTTGAACAATGAGAAAAATTTTTTTAAATTTTTTCATGCCCTTATTTCATTGTTTACGCTATTGCAAACATTTATTGACATAAAACTTTTTAGGATTTAGAGAGTAACATTAATTTTTGTCTTAATCGTGTTAGTGAATGGACGTCTCGCAATTCTTTGGCTATAAACCCCCGAAAGACGAAGGCCATTATGTTTGGAGGGCAAACGTCTGAGTTAAATATCTTTTTGGGGCAGTCTAGAGTTAATTTTGTTGATCACCATAGATGTCTGGGTATAATAATTGATAAAAAACTTAATTTCGAAACGCATATTAACTTGGTTCATGGAAAAGTTTATAGCATTTTGCGAAGACTATATTCTACCAATATTTATTTACCGCCTTGGATAAAGAATAAATTAAGTCATGCTCTATTAATGCCACAAATTCTCTATGGGCTGGAAGTGATTACCGGGACAACAAATTATAACTTGCAGAAATTAAAACGAGTAGTTAACCTTGCCGTTCGATTTGTATATAATGTTCGTAGGCGTGAACATATTTCTGAATATGTTGTACGTTTTTTGGGAAATTCTTTTGGTAATTTTGTTAGATATAGAAACTTGTTTCTGTTTTATAAAGTTGTAAAGTCTGGTGTGCCTGCTCTGCTTTGTAGTTTGTTCAGCTTCTCTATCTCTAGTAGGAATACACAACTTTTAATACCTAGAATCTTTAATTCAACATTTGAAAGATCTTTTCTAATTCGAGTTGCCCGAGTCTGGAATCAATTGCCTCATGAATTGCGTGTTTTTCTCATTCGAATAATTCTTTTCGTTTAAAAGTAATTGACTATTTTTCCCAACATTGACATAGTTATTTTGTTCCCCTGTTTGCTTTACGATCAAAATTGTTGAACATGTTGATGATTTGATGTACTTTGTCACTAATTAGGACATATATTACTTTTTTCTGATTATTTAATGTAATTATGGCTGGGGAGCCAAATATGTGAAATATTAAGTGCTATTAGTTAAGTTTTTAGGCTAAGGTTCTATATGTAATTTTACCATGTAATACTATATTTTGGCCTTTAAGGCTTTAGTATTACTATATGAATGCATAAATAAATAAATAAAATGATATAATCCCCAAATGGAGTCTTTTCATAATTTTTGTGGGTGTTAATTAATTTCTTTTTTTTTTCATTTTGGGTTCACTGTTTGGTCGACGCCGATTCTTCCTTTACCCGTGATCGGACAATCGATTTTGAGAAGGATTTTTCCGGCATTACAGTGTACTCTTTACTTGCGGATACCTGTCTTAAGCGGACACCTCTCATAAATGGAAATTTTTTTCAGTATCAAACAAATTTTTCAGACAGGCCGGAGCGAAACTCCGGTGGAAGGACCAAGTGAAGCAAATCCTTAGCATCAAGAATGGGAGAAAACACCTACTAGATCGTAGTGCTTGAAAATCATTTATTGAGCCATTCATGACCAAGAAGACATTGTTTCAAAAAAAATTTTATGTTTTATAAAAAGGAGTCCCGAGTTCGAATCCATTAATATTTTTAAACTAGTAAGTTGTAATGCGCCTATGGCGCCCGTTGAAATATGGAAAAAAAAATTTGTTGAAAAAAAAAATTTGTGTTGAAAAAAAAAATTTTGTTGAAAATAAAATTTTCTTGAAAAAAAAAATTTTGTTGAAAAAAAAAAATTTTTGTTGAAAAAAAAAAATGTTTGTAAAAAAAAAATTTTTGTAAAAAAAAAAAATTTGTAAAAAAAACAATTTTGGAAAAAAAAAATTTTAGTAAAAAAAAAATTTGGGGAAAACACAATTTCTGTACAAAAAAAAAATATTATTTTTTTTATTATTATTATTTATAGAAAATTATAGAATGCCTATTTAAATTCCTACGTACTGCGTGACAGAGTCAGTCAATCAGTGTCGAGGGTAAATATATATTAAGATTAACGAAATCCTTTTGTCTGTGCCATATGGCATCGCTGGTTAAGCAGGCCAAAAACAGGTTATAGAGCCAGCTGATGCAAGTAATCAAGATCTGATCTTGACAATGTTCCCGGAAAAGTTTCCGATTCAAAAATATACCAAGATGATTCAACTCATCAAATGGAAATCACGAAACTGGCTGGAAAATCAATCTCTCGCATCAAACATTATGACCAACTTAACATACCGACCTCAGCCATTGTACGTTGTCTGAGAAGGAGGAGGCAATAAAAATGAACTTCTGTAGAAAGCTGACGGATTGTTCGTAATTTGCCGCATACTGAAAGTATTTTCTAGTTTCTGATCGAGCAGTTTAGAATCGAATTGCCAACAGTAGTATTTAATAGTAGTAGTAGCAACAGCCGCAGCCGCAGAGAAAAAAAAGTGTTGTTTATATTCGCATTTGAGAAGAAAAGAGAAAAAAAAAACACGAAAACAAATCCAATGACCTTGAAAGTATTATGTGTAGTTTAATTTTAATTCTGTTAAACATTTCTACGGCGTCAAACGTCGCAACGTTTAGACAGTCATACATCGATGCTGCTGCGGCCGCTGCTGCGGCTGCTGCCTATAATTATTGGCTACGGAGTAGAACTTGTTCTGATCTATTCCGTTCTCAGGCTGAATGAATAATTGAAATGAATCGAAAATTGAATAAAAAACAAAGAAACATAAACTTTGATTGGACGCGAACTCATAGTTTGTGACTTTTGTTTTGTTTTTTCGCTGTTCCGTTGCAACGCCAACAGCTGCTGTTGCTGCCTGTTTAATCATCATAAACTACACGTGTCTGAGAGCAATGTACATAGGAAATGGCGCAAAAAGAAAAAAAAAAACATTTTCAAATATGTACGTGCTTACGCGCTAAAAAACAATTATCGGCCATTGCGGCCGGGGTGCTGCTGCCATTGATGTTGTTATTGTTATTGTGTTTCACTGTAATGTAATTTAGAAGTGTTACCGCGTGAGGTGGGGGGGTATATTTTTGAGGACTAACTGCTGTTAGGGTTCAACGAATAATCAATTAATAGAACGGTATATAGAAGCAATTGCCATACAGCGAGTAATTGCAGCCATACTGTTGGCGAAAACAACAATTCCAATAAGAAACGCTAGCATTTTTTTGATTGAGTCACAAGTTTTCTTGGTGTTTAACTTGGAAATCTCACAAAAAATCCCATTTTTTATAATTCGTCAGCAAAAAAAAAATGTCCCAAAATGTTTGGGACAACACTTGAATTACTGATTTTGTAGAATATTTCTTCAAAAAAATATTTGTTAATAAGAAACTCATTGAATTTGTAAAAATGTTTATCAAAAAAAATGTGCCAACATTTTTGGGACATCATCTGGATTTTGTAGAATTTTACTTAAAAATCAAAGATTATAAGAAAATCCTTGAATTTTTATAATTTGCTATAAAAAAAATGTCCCAAAATTTTTGGGACAACATTTGGATCAATGATTTTGTGGAATTTTACTTAAAAAAACTGTTGTTTATAAGAAAATTAATGGAATTTCTATAATTTGCTATAAAAAAATGTCCCAAAATTTTTGGGACATCATTTGGATCAATGATTCTATAGAATTTTACTTCAAAAAATATTTGTTTATTAGGAAATGAATTGAATTTGTATAATTTGTTATAAAAATAATCACTGAAATTTGTATAGTTTGTTACAAAAACAATGTCCCAAAATTTTGGGACAAAATTTGAAATAATGATTTTGTAGAATTTGACTTAAAAAATTTTTTGTTTATAAGAAAATTAATGGAATTTCTATAATTTGTTATCAAAAAAAAAAATGTTCCAAAATTTTGGGACAATATTTGGATCAAGGATTTTGTAGAATTTTACTTAAGAAAATCATAGATTATAAGAAAATCCTTGAATTTTTATAATTTGCTATAAAAAAAATGTCCCAAAATTTTTGGGACAACATTTGGATAAAGGATTAAAAAAATTGTTGTTTATAAGAAAATTATTGGTATTTGTATAATTTGTTATGAAAATAAAATGTCCCAACATTTTTGGGACAACATTTGGATAAAGGATTTTGTAGAATTTTACTTAAAAAAATGGTTGTTTATAAGAAAATTATTGGTATTTGTATAATTTGTTATGAAAATAAAATGTCCCAACATTTTTGGGACAATATTTGGATCAATGATTTTGTAGAATTTGACTTAAAAAAAAATGTGTGTATAAGAAAATTAATGGAATTTCTATAATTTGTTATCAAAAAAAAATGTCCCAAAATTTTGGGACAAAATTTGGATCAATGATTTTCTTGAATTTTACTAAAAAAATTGTTGTTCATAAGAAAATCAATGAAATTTGTATAATGTGTTGTCAAAAAAAATGTACCAACATTTTTGGGACAAAATTTTTTTGCAGAATTTCAATTAGAAATCGTAGATTGTGTGAAATTCGATAACATTTGTTTGATTTTATCACTTAAAAAATTTACCAACATTTTTGTGACACTATTTGGATCAATGATTTTTTTTTTGTTTGCACAATTTTACTTAGATATAGTAAATCATCTGAAAATCAATGAATTCCATGTCACTAGACATTTAATTCAAGACAACAAATGTTTTATATTTATTGGGACAACTTTTATAGGTAAAAATTAAAGAAATTTTTCAAATACATTTTCATCAAAAGTAAATTTTGTTACATAAAACTAAAAGTCGGACGACACAATATTATTAATCAGAATAAATAATTATGCCAACATTTTGGGACAACTTCTATAATTATTAATTTTGAAGTATTCTTTAGTAAGTGAAAGGCTGTCCCAAACTCTTGGGACCCAGTGAACTGCGAGTGCGGTCTCCGTCGTCGTCTGTCTCTTCTCAGTTTGGCTCTTTGAAAAGCTCAGATTTTGCTCGAAAAATCATATTTTCTGACGATTTATATTGGCGGTTTTTATCTAACAAG
This sequence comes from Hydrotaea cyrtoneurina, assembly GCA_958296145.1. Taxonomy (NCBI): domain Eukaryota; kingdom Metazoa; phylum Arthropoda; class Insecta; order Diptera; family Muscidae; genus Hydrotaea; species Hydrotaea cyrtoneurina. The sequence goes on from OY282515.1 coordinate 80,782,660, forward strand.
CAAAACTTCGGCACGTTTTGAATTTAATAGAATCGCTCGCAATAAACATAATAAACCGTCACACGCTGTTCATAATGATCTTTTTTTGTTTTTGTAGTCTATTTAACTGTGCCTAATACCAATTCAGATAATCATTATTTCCGCCCCAACCCCCGCCTCGAAAAAAACCATCGATAAAAACTCATAAAGTTCAAAGACCTGCTGGCGTTTTTTCTTTTTTATGTGGCCGTTCATAATGACGGTGAGTTTGCTAGTGTCGTCATAATCGCTCGTCACAATCATCGTCGCTACATGTCGAAGGCGCATGTACATCATTACTGTAAACTATTTTTGTTTTTGTAAATACATATCATGCAATGGAATCTCTATGTGGATGTAGGTGTATGTGTGTGTTTTATATTTCGGCTTTGTAATTCAATACCCCCTCGATTATTGTCTCTGCAGCTATTTAGGTACAACCATTGAATGTGCTCCACTTTCATTAACGTTGACTGAAACTACAAAAAAATAAGTGCACTTTCAGCGAAAGTCAACTTGAATAATCGTTGTCTACTTTTTGTATTTTTTTTATATTTTTTTTGTTGAAATTGAGTTTTGTTTATTTGGGTTATTGCCTTAAGTTGCCCCCGGACTGTACTTCAAAATAGCTTGAACTTGATTTTGAACATTCAATAGCTGTCTGCAATTGTTTTTGTCTGCTGATACCGAGAAAATTCCGCTGGTGTCTGTTTAAGAAATTGCAAGATAATCTGGCGCTGAGTTGGAGGGGAAAAATAAATTTTCAGATTTAACTGAAAAGTGGTTCAAATAATCTACTACTGCTGGGCAACAAGAAAGGCTCTATGGAGTATTCCCCAAAAAAAAATGCCCCAAATGAAGAACTCCCAAAAGTAGATGAAAAATCCCCCAAGAAGGCCAACATGCAAATTTCCTCAAAAAATTCTGAAAAACCCCCACAATGAGTTTCAAAAAAAGGCTCTATGGAGAGTTCCCAAAATGCAAAATGTTCCCAAAAAAAATGAAAAATGCCCCAAATGAAGAACTCCCAAAAGTAGATGAAAAATCCCCCAAAAAAACCAACCTAAAAATTTCCTAAAAAAATTCTGAAAAATCCCCAAAAATAATTTATGAATTACAATGAAAATGCCCCAAATGAAGAACTCCCAAAAGTAGATGAAAAATCCCCCAAAAAGGCCAACATGCAAATCTCCTCAAAAAATTCTGAAAAACCCCCACAATGAGTTTCAAAAAAAGGCTCTATGGAGAGTTCCACAAATGCAAAATGTTCCCAAAAAAAAATTAAAAATGCACCAAATAAAGAATTCCCAGAAGTAGATGAAAAATCCCCCAAAAAGACCAACCTGAAAATGTCCTAAAAAAATTCTGAAAAATCCCCCAAAACAATTTATGAATTACAATCGGCTTTACACGCTTCCAAGCTCCAGATTTGCTGTATTTTTGGTCAATCCATAACGCTTACACAAGGTTTTCCGTGGTTGAAAGCTCCCACCATTCCCAGCTGAATTTGAAATTTTTACGAAGACCTTTTGAAAAAAAATGGTGAACTGTGAATAGTATTATTTGGAAATATTATCTAAAAATTATGAAAAATGACAAATTTTTTGAGAAAATTGAAAAATTACCCAATTTTGTATGAGATTTTTTTAACCATCTTTTTTTATCTTTTTTATCTCCAAATCTTCAAACAAAAATAAGAATTCCAAAAAATAAATGAAAAATTCCCCCAAAAGCTCAATATGAAAATTTCCCCAGAAATTCTGAAAAATCCCCCAAAACAATTTATGAAAACTAACCAATGCAAAATCCCTAAAATATTATGAAAAAATAACCCAAAAAAACACTATACAAAAAATATAACTTCTGTTATCAAAATATCCCAAAAACCCTCAAAAAAAAAAGTGAAGCATTCCCATAAATAAATGAAAAATCACCCCTCAAAAATTCTGAAAAATTCCCCAAACAATTTATGAAAAATTACCCAATGAAAATCCCCCAAATATTGTGAAGAAATTAAAACCCACCGCAAAATCCCCCAAAATACCAATATGAAAATTTCCCTTAAAAATTCTGAAAAACCCAAAAAAAAAAACATTATAAAAAAAATATATGGTCGACTTCTGTTATGAAAATATCCCCCAAAAAAAAATGAAGAACTCCCCAAAATAAATGATAAAATCCCCCCAAAAGCCCAATATAAGAAATACCCCAAAAATTCTGAAAAATAAACCAAACAATTTACGAAAAATCACCTTATGCAAAATCCCCCAAATATTATGAAAAATATCTCAAAAAAAAAATTCCCCCAACATAAATAAAAAAAATTCCCCCCAAAGCCCACTATCAAAACTTCCCCAAAAATTCTGAAAAACCCCCACAATGAGTTTCAAAAAAATGCTCTATGGAGAATTCCCCAAAGGCAAAATGTTCCCAAAAAGAAATGAAAAATGCCCCAAAATGAAGAATTCCCAGAAGTAGATGAAAAATCCCCCAAGAAGGCCAACCTGAAAATGTCCTAAAAAAATTCTGAAAAATCCCCCAAAACAATTTATGAATAACAATCGGCTTTACACGCATTCAATCTCCAGATTTGCTGTATTTTTGGTCAATCCATAACGCTTACGTGGTTGAAAGCTCCCACCATTCCCAGCTGAATTTGGAAATTTCACGAATACCTTTTGAAAAAATATCTAAAAATTGTGAAAAAATGTCAAAATTACCCTATGCAAAATCCACCAAATATTATGAAAAATACGAAAATATCCCCAAAAAAACCATAAAATCTCCCAAAAAAAATTTGAGAATTCCGCAAAATAAATGAAAAATCCCCCCAATGGCCAATATGAAAATTCCCCAAAAATTCTCAAAAATCCCCCAAACAATTTACGAAAAATTACCGTATGCAAAATCCCCCAAATATTATGAAAAATATCTGAAAAAAACGAAAAATTCCCCCAACATAAATAAAAAATCCCCCCAATAACAAAATTTCGCCAAAAATTCTGAAAAAAATTTTACTTAATGCCAAATCCACCAAATATTATGAAAAATACGAAAATATTCCAAAAAAAAAAGAAAAATCTCCCCAAAAAAAATTGAGAATTCCGCAAAATAAATGAAAAATCCCCCAAAAGCCCAATATGAAAATTCCCCAAACAATTTACGAAAAATTACCGTATGCAAAATACCCCAAATATTATGAAAAATTACTAAAAAAAAACGAAAAATTCCCCCAAAATAAATAAAAAAAATCCCCCCCAAAGCCCAATATCAAAATTTCCCCAAAAATTCTGAAAAATTACCCAATGCAAACACCCCCAAATATTACGAAAAATACGAAAATATCACAAAAAAAAACGAGAAATCCAACCAGAAAAGTGAAGAATTCCCCAAAATAAATGATAAAATCCCACCAAAAGACCAATATGAAAATTTCCCCAAAAATTCTAAAAAAATGCCCCAAAAAAAACGAATTTCCCAAAATAAATAAAAACTCCCCCCAAAAGTCCAATATGAAAATTTCCACAAAAAAAGAAGAATTTCCCAAAATAAGTGAAAAATCCCCCCAAAAGCCCAATATGAAAATTCCCCAAAAATTCTCAAACATTCCCCAAATATTATGAAAAAAAACCCAAAAAAAACAATAATTTGAAAAACATGTACAGGGTCCAAATAACTTGTTTGTGTTGAAAACAGGGCGCAAACCATCGAGTGTAGCTTCGATGGACCAGAATCCGTCAATTTCAATTTTTTATGATTTTTTTTTGGGAGAATTCTTAATTTTTTTTTTAGGGCATTTTTCATAGAGCATTCTTATTCTACCTCAGAATGAAATTGAAAAAAATCCTCAATTCCAAGTTTACATAATTTTAAACCACAATGAAAATGATTTTGATTAAATGTAACCCCTTTTACGATTATTCCAATTCGAAGACTACAGACCGTCCATTTATGCACATAATTTGCCCCCCCCTATTAAATTCCTTGTCCCTGACAATTGCAATGGTCCCATTTATTGCAATACAATTCACTTTCTCCCCCTCAAAAAAAAAACGCCAAATAAAAAAAACTTCATGAATATGCAATTCTGCCTGTGAAGAGTGAAGAGAAAATTGATTGAATTTCAAATTAATTTATAAAATTGTAATTAATTAATTATACCGATGACTGTGTAAGAACATTGTATTCCCTTCTAGGCTCTAGGCAATTGTATAAATTTATTATTGCCACAAAGGAAAACACAATAAAAAAAATAATTTAAACATTTAACAACGGCAATAAAATTGTATTCCGTGACGTATTTTAGTAAATAAATATTTGTGCAATGAGATTACGTGTGGGTGGGTGGGTGTTTGTTTTTATCATATCTGAATCTGGTAGTTCCGATATTTTGTAAACATTCATGTATTCAGGTGAGAGACAACAAAATATCTCATTTTCTATTAACTGTAATAATTAATTTGTATTGTTCTATTTTACAAAATAACACTCGTTGCACAGGTGTAAAGTTTAAGAGGATCAAAGTTTATTCAACACATTTTTAATGAAAGTGTCAAGTGAAGAGTTCTCATTGCCCACACGAAGAGAGTAATTTTAAGTTTCCTCAACTTAGGCAAAGAGTTCTCAGCATACGGAGAGTAATTTTAAGTTTCCTCAACTTAAGCAGAAGTTGTTTTAAGAGAATTTCACTTCAAGTTGTTTTGAAAGAAGCTTTCGTAGTACATTTTTATGTTATGGATTTATTGGTGGTGAGTTTTTGAACAGCTTTAAGAGAACATCAAATGGATAAAGCTTTTGTTTCTCTTGAACGGTAAAAGCTTTGATATGTTGATTGAAAAAGAAACGGTTAGTCCAGAGATTCGTATATTTAACGGTCAACTGGTGAATTTGTATTATAATCTCAGCATACGATGTAGTCTAAATTGTTGCTTTCGTTTGAGACAACTTGAAATATTGTTGTGACGATGCTCATCTGTCTGGTGCCCAGGAATCAAGGTTACAGTTGATTAAATAATACAACAAAAATCGTTTTTTCTTTTTTAAAAGTCTAGTTTTCGAAAAAACATTGGAAATATGTGACAAAACATATTTGTGCCCCAAACTTAAGGAAAAAATGCGTTTAAAGTCACAAATTTGAAAAGAGAAAAAACAAAATATTTTTTTTACTTAATCAACTCTTGCCCTGATTCTTGGCAACCAGAATTTAAGGGCTGTGAAGGATAATCTTAATTTCAATTTTTCACAATTCATTGTCGTTTTTAGGTTATGACATAGAAAAGCTGTCTTCACGAGGAGAGTATTGCAAATAGTTTCGCCGGACCCATCTTTTGGCTGTCTGCAGTTTGTAATTGTCTTACAACGATTATCTAGTAAACTAAGTAAATCCAATTTGCTGTGTGTGTCGAATCTTTCACCGCTACTACACTTTGGATCGTTGCACCCGGTTGTGATCGCAACTTGAAGCCGGGCTGGGGTCTCACAGCGATGTAGGTCACTGTGAATCGACCCGAAAGACCGTTCAAAGTTGGTCAGGCTGGGACAAAAAGCGGGAGAGCGGTTAACTTCTGCTTTGAACGATATGTGTGATTCAGCCTCAGCTCATTTCTATAGGAAAACTACAGTCTGCCCGACACTATCACTTTTTCTAGCCTTATATGTCAACCCTTTATTCTATTTCTGTTAATTTGAAATTCTTATTCTCAAACGTTTTATGTTTCTCCTTTTCTTTAAGGTTTTCACACTTCTAAACTGTTTCCAACATTTGCCAATCGTAGACCAATCCCCCAACAGTTTGATGCCACCTGTTAATCAACTTAATCACCAATAATCTTCTTCATTAAATGTCTTTTGGCCAAAATCAACAGTCTGCCAGAGCTTATAACAACTCTGACTAAAAAACAGCTGTTGTTCAACCAACGAGCACAGAGTTGCTTTTATACGCGTACGCTGAGGTCACAACCTAATAGATAGCGACGGCGCGGCTGGAATTTGCAAGTTCTTCTCTACAGCCAATAACTTTATTTCCGTAACACACTCGTCTTGAAATTCCCCCCATAAAACATGTGAAATGAGACATAAACTTCACGAGTACACACCCAAAAACTGCTTCCCGCATGCAACTGTGTTTGAAAAATTAAGAATATGTGTTGTAGTCGTCGCTGCATCGCTCTCTGTTAGGTCTCTGCTCCAATCAAAACACAAAACAGCTGTGCCGTATTGTTGGCCTGCGACACACGGAATCGAAAAAAATTCAAAACAAAATAAAAGTGTGCGCGTGTTTTTGCGAATATTCTGGAAAACTAACTTAAAATGCATTTAAATTTAAATTATCTTTGTAATTTTAATGACACTGTACAAGAAAAAGGTAAAACGAACGATTAACCAAAAGAGGAAACAGAAATAAACAAGGGTTTCTTTCAGATTTGACTGAGGCCTTAAAACGTGTTTGGTCCGGTAAATGGTGTTCCGGCGCACAGTTCGAAAAGTCATTACAACAATGGTGGGCCACGAAGGAGTCCACAGCTGCCACCAGCGAGTGCGAGGAACTGCTGTGTTTAGCTGTGGAATTATTGCTGGTATTCATACAACAGAATTTTACCGGTCCCTTCTGTGAATTGGCCGAACTGGAAGGGTTTGTCAAGGAAATCCAGCCGCTGGTCGGCGATGCCTTTGCAGAACTCAAAGAAAATGGCGAAGAAATCAATCCCAATGTGGTGGTGGGAGAATTTCTTTTGGTCAGTCGGGACATACTAAAGAAATTATTGGCTTGCAATCAGGATTCGATGGTAAGAACGAGTTTCTGCTCACACCTGTATAATGTGATTGACATTTCTCTCTCCCCTCCTGCTAGGTATTACACTGGTGGTATTTACGATATCTGTGCATTCATCAGCACATCATTGACGAACTGACCTCAAATCTCTATACCCAAGTGAAATCCGAAGCAGATTGGCTTTTAGGCCATATTACTGAATTGGACAATAAAGAATACGAAGCCCTACTTTATTTAGAAGTAGCTAATGCGTATTTGCAGTACCATCGTGGCGAGAAGTCCCAACAAGTTTTAGACAACCTCTGCAAGCATTTAGAAGTGAATCTGCTCGTCGAAGGTCTACTAGGTGTTCGAACGAAATTCCAACAGAAAGCATTGCCTCAACTGTGCCTGAAAGTAGAACAGACCAAGGAACACCAATTGCCCAAAGCCCAAGGCACTAATGGGGCAACAACTTTGCCCAAACTTTTGCTGCATGAGGATGACACTCGCTTGGAGCGCATTCGCTTCATAGAGGAGAAAGACAATGAGGTTATGACACTGCCTAGTGTCTTGCAGGCATTGGTGTTGGCCAAAGTGTAAGAATAATTTAAGAAATTGAAAAAATTATCTTTTATCATATTCTCTTTAACAGACGCCAACTAAAACGTACCCAGCCCAAAGATCGCCTGGCTGACGAAGAATTGGAGCCCTACACCCAAACCTTACTCTATCAAGAACGTGGTCCCTTGCAGGTGCGGCAGTCAGCCCTGCTGCTGAACTGTGTGCAGGAATCCAATCAGCGGCGAACTGTGGAACGCAGTTGGAAACAATGTGAAGAGTGTGTTAAACTGCTTTCCGAACACACATACTCTGTCAAAGAGAGACTTTCGTATGCATTTGCCGGTTTCCTGCAGCCCACATGGCAGGTGCAATTGCAACTCTGTGATTTGCTGTTGTCTTTGGGTATGATAAAGACAGCTTTAGATATTTATCTGAAAATTCAGGCCTGGGAACAAGTTATTAGTTGTTATTCCCGGTTGGAGCTGAGACACAAAGCGGCTGAAATCATAGAGCAAGAGCTCAAAAAGAAAGCTACCGTCCTGCTCTATTGTCTACTGGGCGATGCTACGGACAATGTGGAGTGCTATGAAAAGGCTTGGGAATTCTCTAAACACACCAGCGGCAAGGCCCAGGCTCATTGGGGCAATTACTATCACTTCCGCAAGGAGTACGAAGCAGCCATACCGCATCTGCAAAAATCGGTAGAAATTAACTCACTGCAAGAGAAGATCTGGCTGAGACTCGGTTATGCGGCCATAATGTTAGAGAAATGGGAACTGGCCGTTCATGCCTACATCACCTATACCCATTTGGAACCACTGGGCTTTGAGTCATGGAATAACTTGGCTAAGGCCTTAATAAAACTCGGCGATAAACAAAGGGCCCATAAAGTTTTATCAGAATCATTGAAATGTAATTTTCACAACTGGAAGGTATGGGAAAACTTCATGGTTGTGTCCGTAGACACAGGAAACTTTGAAGACGCCATTAATGCCTACAATCGTTTGTCGGAATTGAAGACTCACTATTTGGACTTGGAAGTATTGTGCATAACTATAACTGCCATAGCTGAAGGAAAACCAGATGCTAAGGGTCAGACGCCGGAACGATTACTGAAAAAAGCCACTACTCTAATGGGTCATCAGTGCGTTAAACACGGCTCGGAGCCGAAAGTCTGGGAATTGGCGGCACTGTTGGCGCAGACGCCCTTGAAAAAGGGAGAAAAACTGGTTAAAGCCTTTAGAGCTTATACAGCCAAGGAATTGGTGTGGGTCACCAAACAGCCATTTGCCCGTAGAGCGTTGGAGTTGTGCCAGGAGCTGTCACAAAGATCCCTGGAAGCTATAACCGATCATGCCGAAGATGAAAGTGAAGTGATGATCACTTCCCAATTAAATTCGGCTCGTTTAGCCGATCAGGCTTGTATAAGAGCCATCGAAAAGGAAGCCACCAAATTCCCAGAAAATGACGAACTATTAGAATGTGTTAAGGCTTTGGTGGAGGAAATGACACAGCATGTAAAACAAAGAATGGGGGCGTGATAAGGTATGAAATAAAGGTTTTTTTTATACAGCTAAAATTTAACTTTTAACAGCAAAATGTAAAAAGAAAAGAAATTTGAATCAATTTTGGTTCTCAATAATAGTATTGAATTCAATGCTGCTAAATTAAATAATATAAATGCATATTCACGTCCTATTAGAAGAATATTTACGTTCAGTTCCAACGCCAATATGTTCAGTCTCCGAAACGACACCTCCAGAATGAGGTTGCTCGATTTCGTCGCCGCAAGAAACATTTTTTATGGCAAAAACAAAAAATAAGAGACAGTTCGGCATATGAACATTCCAAACAGGAAACATCGATTTAGCGAAAAGGTGCACATTAAATGAGTTACCCAAAAACACAAAGAGAAATGTAGACAACGCTGCTTTGACAACAGATACCTAAAGCATATTCCACGAAGCTATCTCAACTACCCCTAATGATTACTACCATTTTCTATGATATCAGACTTCATGACAAAAGCTGCCGAACATGAAACTGGCTACGAAAATAACCACACATGCCACGTGTCTTGTGTTGGATTGACATCGAATTGGTTTTCTTTCGCTCTCATAAGACTTTGTACACCTGACATTTGAGACTGAAACTGACATCCTGATGGAAAAATCGAACTTTTTGATCACCCGGGGAAAACCATTCTAAACATTATTCAGTTCATATCAAATCAATATGTTTTTCAATAATGACAATACAACAAGACTTTCTTTTCATTTTACATTTATTCTAATACAAATTAAGCTTTGTTGTCACCAGTACCCGAACACTTTGATCAAAAGCCCCACACACGGCCAAGCCCATTTTGTCGGGATGCCAATCGAAACAATGCACAGGTTGTGTTGAAATCGTTGAGGCGTGCAACATTTCAACGGATCCCACTACACCCTCTTTGTAGCCATCCGCATCCTCTTTCACTCTCTTCTCCGGATATTTATAATTCCACAAACGCAATGAACCCGTACCGCCACAAGTAACAAAGATATCACGATTTTGCGGCAAATGGCGGGCACACCACACCGTGGCCTTCGGACCAGTTATAACACCGTTCGTTCCGACCGAACGACCGGCGTTACGTTCCTCGAGGTTTGTGAAACCCTTGGTGGGATGTTGAGTGCGCATATCATACACGAACAGGCCACCCTCCAACGTCGTGGCGGTCATTTTGTTCATGGCAATATCACGACGATCAAATTCTATGCCACAAATTCCATTTTTCAAACTGGTCTCCCACCGTACCGCAAGTTGCCTCAAATCGAAAAGTTTTAGATCGCCATTATCGTAGCCAGCCGCCACACAACGTTCTTCGTTGTTGTGACTGTCACCAAAGGCCACGGCCCAGCAGTCTCTTTTCGCATTCGTTACGGCTGAATTGAGTTCGGGTGTGTCAGGGGTCATATCTACCACGGGCGACATTCCCTGGCGGATATCCCATACTTTAACAGAGCCATCACGGCTGCCGGTAACAATTTCCGGGGCCCCACAATCGATTTGTTTTCCGCCAATGGCATCGATGCAGTTTATAATGGAGGAATGAGCTTCAACATTGTAGACGGGAATATCCGGACGTTCCAAGTCCCTAAAAAAAGGGGAAAAATTCAAATTTAGAAACCATTATTTTTCGTAATTGAGAATACGACATGGATAGCAAACCCTTCATTGTCTTCCACTTACAGAACCTGCAGTCTACCCTGAAAGTCGCCAATTGCCATGTGACGATTCCTCAGAGATGCCGCTCCAAATGTGCCACACTTGAAGGCCGACTTCTTTTCGATGGTCTTTAGCTTTTCCAATTTGTTTTCATTCAACTCATAGATTTCCAATATACCCTGACCGTTTGGTTTGGAACCCAACACCGCAAACTTGGCCGAGCAAGGAATCCATTTTGTGTCATATACGGTATAGTTCACGGATTGTTGGAGGTGCTCAATCATCTGGGGCTTGTCCATGATGAGGCTCCTTCAGAGTGGTGTATTCACCGGGGAGTGAGGATAATTAATTTTCAATTTTAATTCGAATTCTATTCGTTTGACCGATGGTTGCTATGATATGTGTGTGTTATTTTTCCAGGTGCTTTTGACATTTTATTCCACGATTTTGTTTCGAGAATGAGAGAATGAACAAAATTAAATTCTTCTTCTTCTTCGTCATTGTTCATTCTCTTTTGCGGCAGTTCGGATTTTTCCCCCATTCCCTTTCGATCTGTTTCCAACAGAATTTGCCAAACAGCCGGTGTTGTTGTGTAATCACTTCACAGTGAATGGGGTTAACGTTCAAGCGGTTTTCGAGGAAGGAATTTTTTTAATTGGTTTTACAAAGAAGGTACTCCGGCTATCGCACACGCGTACATGTCTATGTCATACCAATGAACAGTGTCTATTAGTATGTTGGTTTTTTAACATACTCGTCTAATAGGGTATCTGTCATACTTCATATACAAATTAAGTTCGCTTGATGACGTTGATGTGCGTGTATCGTGTTATTTCGGATACGACTATAGACTATACATTCTTAAGAAATTTCGGTAGTCTTCAGAAGCGGTTGCTTCGAATTCCCTTAATAAATAAGTATGGGATAATTTATTTTTCCTTATCTTATATTTTCTTTTTCCTCCTCTTGCAATAATATTCCCCTTCATTTCATGCTTTCGTACTGAAATAAGCCTTCAGCGTCCGACAGTATGATAGCGAATCCATAAGTATGCCATCATACATGTCTATGGACATGTACGCCTGTGAAATAGCCAGTTGAGAAATCTCTCTAATTAAAACAATAGGTTACAGACTATTAAAAATAAAATGCATATATGAACTCGTGGAAATGTTTCATTCCTTTAACCATCGGCATTTAAGGATGGCTGTTTTTGTGAACCATAGTCTCTAGATCATAATTTTGGAAAAGTTTAATATAAATCATTACTCGGCCAAATATAATACTTCTCATTGCATTTTAAAGCGTCGAACTGAAAACAATGGGTATGACATTCGACTGACCAATTCATCCTGGAAAAAACGTATTTTCTTTCCTCCTTATGCTGTATATGCAGACCGCATACATTTTCCGTATGTACTGTCAAAATTTTCCATCTGTAAAAGTTGCACACATCGTCCAATCCATATGTAAAATACATTTGGAAATAAATATGTAATTTTTTCAATTGGAACATTCTATTTTCGTCTGACAAACATAAACAAAACAGCTAAAGAGTCAACTTTTGTTTACGTTTTGGGGTTGTCATACGAAAACACATATGCAAGTGTAATAGCAAAAATTATGATTGGTATGTAAAACGACAATTTTGACATACATACGGAATTACATATGGATAAAAAAAAAAGTGACAGTACAGATGTAAAAAAACATATCGTCTGATGGCAGCATTACGGACGATATTTTTTTTTTAAATACTTGTGTGAAGGCCACATTACGATTTATCGTGTAAAACCGTTTTTCTGCTGGCCCTAGCGTACGATTGAAGATTTGGCGTTTTTTTCGCACACTTTGCTGACATCACTGGTGCATGTGTGTTGACAAAACAAACAGCTGATAGTAAATTCTGTAATTCTGACACCAGCTCAGTTGTTTGATGGCTTTTGCATGGGGAACCGTGTTTCAGTGTGCCAAAAAAAAGAAGCAAGTAGAGAACGGTGACATTTTTTTTACATTTGTTTAAAGAAGAACAAACGAAAGTTATTTTCCTTGTAATTATTCATTATTAATATTGTTAGTGGGCATAATCTCTTTGTCCGACGGGTCGTTCTCTTGCCACCATTCATTTGTTGGTGAGTGACCTCGTAACTCTCCCCCCCACCCCCCCCTCTTGAGGTGGTGTATATGCCGTTTTTGTTTCGCGTTTTTCATTTATATTTTGTTGTTGTTTGTTTTGCGCCGAGTTTGTTACATGGGTCTCCCGAAATTCGTTTCCGTTACCCCAATTCAGTAAATAGCCAACAAACGGTCATTCAGTCATACATAAACTGCTGTGTTGTGTGGATCTCTGCTACAAACGCTTGCTTGGAATCCAAAAAGAAAACGTGAAACGTAGAGTGGAAAAAAAATTATTGTTGTCGTTGTCTTGGTGTTGTTGTGATTAAATAGTAGTACTACGGACGGACGTACGACTCGTCGCCGCTCTCTTGGCGTTCGCGTGTTTCTTTCCAACTAATTCGTCATTAACCCAATAAAAACAACAACGAACACAACTAACCGCAAAGAGCCCCCACTCCCCCAAAGAGCAGACAACAATAATTTTAAAATAAATTGTGCTTTTTTGGCCAAAAATACCAATTAAGAAAAGAAAAAAATAAAACCAAAATAACAAAAAAAAAAACGTTCACTTTTCCTACAAAACAGCAACAACAACAAGGACCAGCGACGATTGAAATTCGAAATTCTCAGCAACAACAACGTGCAGTGTAACGATAGATTTGCAGTTGTCTCAGCGTTTCAAAAAAAGTGTTATAAAATCGAAAAAGTGCCACAACACGAAGATTAAAAAAGCCAGGCACTCAACGAAAATAAAATATTCGTTATTTTTTTTTATGAACTCAAAACGTTCCAATCAAATTGGCAACAGGCGGCCAAAAACAACATTACACACCATCATTATAAACAACACGGCGGCGGCGGCCCTCCCCGACAACAACATATCTCCACGGAGTGTATTAGCAAACTCATCAACAGCGTCGTGTCGTTCGTCGTCATTCAAGCCAAATAAAATAAATAATAAAAAATTGTTGGTGTGCTCTTGAAACATTTGGATTTGGGAAGTGAGCTGCTACACCAACGAAAACATCCGAAACCCCACTACAACATTTAAAACAAAAATAACAAAAACCTTGTTTTCAGAACAACAACATCTGATAGAGCTGTAGTCGGCAGCACATCACGACGTGTTTCTTAAAAAGGTAATATTCCATATACATATATATTTTTTATATAAGAATTAAATCTCTCAATTCTATTTACATTTATTTGCTTAGAAATTGTAAAGGAACACAATACTTTATGTAAAGAAAAACCATGAGTATAAGACCAATTCTGTACACAAATTTTAATTAGTTTATGGAGAATATGCTAAACACCTCAATTGAAACATTCATATTCAGCTAAACGATGAACTTCTAATTGAGCTAGTCTAGAAACAAAATTCTGCCAACTTAAACCTAAATTCGCCTAAAGGAAAACTAAATTGAGCTTGAAAAATTCCTTACACAGCCATGAAAAACAAAATCATTAAGCCAACATCAACTACACTCAGTTAATAAAAATCATTATACAGCTTTAGCACACAGTAGCGATGATGGACTAACAAAACTTTAATTGTGGTAACTGTAGCCTAGTTGAGTCTGCACAAATTCAAATAAGCTACAAGAAAAAAAAATCAGACTTCTGCTAACAAATATCTAAGTTCAGCTTTGTTTATGCCAACAGTAGCCAACGTTAGTCTTCAATCACTGTAGAAATGCTAAAGATAATCGCAGTCTGCTTATTAAAAAATCCATATTTGACAGAAGAAATGCTAAAATTTCTGCCTGTTTCCATAAAACGACTTTGTTTGTTCGTTACAAATCGTCAATATTGGAAGCGTAATAAAATGGGATTCAGACATTATTCATTCAGACATTATGAACATCTGAAACACTATCAAAAGAATGAGCTCAAAGGAAGAATTCGCAAGGTGTTAAATCGCAAGATCTCGGTGGCCAATTGTGATCACCTCTTGAAGGAAAGTTTTCCCGTAAAAGTGCAATGGTTTCGTTGCTTGTGTGGCACGTAGCTCCGTCTTGTTGAAAGTAAACATTGTCCAGATCAATATCATCCAACTCCGACCATAAAAAAATCAGTAATCAACTCTCGATAGCGCAATCCATTCACCGTAACTGTTGATCCAACTTTATTTTCGAAAAAGTAAGGTCTAATGACCCCGCCGGACCATAAACTGCACCAAACCGTCACACGTTGAGTATGGAGAGGCTTCTCAACAATAACTCTTGGCTTTTCCGAGCCCCAGATGCGACAATTTTGCTTGTTGACGTAGCCACCGAGATGGAAATGGCCGGCATCAGTCAAGATGATTTTTCGATGGAATTTCGGATCATTTTCATGCATTTCAAGGACCGAATCAGCAAAGCCATGACGTTGTTGATGATCGGCCGGCTTGAGTTCTTATGTTAACTGAACTTTATAAGCCTTAAGACTCAAGTCTTTATGCAAAATACGGTGTAATGACGTTTGTGAAATGTCCAATTCCAAAGAACGACAAGAAATGGACCAACCTGGGTTATCTTCAACACTTTGGGTTACAGCTACAATATTTTTAGTTGTTCTTGTTGTTCTTTTATTCTTCACATCACTAATTTGTCCCAACAGCTCGAATTTGTCCACCAATTTCTGTATTGCGGTTCGACAAGGTGCTTCACGACGAACTTTAGTTTTGCGAACTGTCACTGCAAGATTTTCACAATTTTTGTGGTGCGTTATTGAAGCATGTATTGTTCCATTTTTAGTAATGGATAAATGTCAATGAATAAAAGCTTCAAAAGTGACAGCTACCGAAATACCAGGTGATTCAAAATAACACTTCTTGTGGGAAAACCCTGTAACATTGGCCAAGGCTTTGTGGGCTTTTAGTACTACGCAGAGTCCATGTGAATCAAATAATAGAAATGAAAAACCATAAATTTTTATAAAAAGTTTTTGTTAAAAAAACTTTTCCCAACACCACCCTATATAAACTAATTATAACAAAGATTATTTTCATAAAATACAAATTCAACTGAAATAAAATCAAAATTCCGCTGACTATAATTTAGTTTTGCTAAATTCAACTGATAAAAAAATCTCCGTACCCAGTCAGACTATTAAAATAATTGAAGCAAATAATCAAATTTAATTGTTTATCATAAACAACAAATAGTAAAGCGTAGTTACACATATTTATAGGGAAAAAAAAACAAACGATTATTCAGCTAAAGCAATTAACCGAGTAATAAAAACAATTTTGATAACTTGGCTATGTCCTCCACACAAAAATTTGTTAAAATCATTTTATGGAAGTGAAATTGTTGAAAAAAAAAAAATCACTTTAACTCGACTAATGGATACAATAAACTGTTAAATCACATGTTAAATTCGTTAGTAAAAAAAGCAATTCTTTCCATTATTTATATTCAGCTAAAACGAAAATTCCCTGAATTTGAGAAATGCATATCTTTGGAATGGAATCGCGGTTTTGACAGAACAATGCCATGCAATAGAAGAAAGAACAGCTTGGTAACGAAAGTTCCCCGAAACATTATTTATTTAGTTAAATTCACTATAATACAAAAGCCGATCGACCAAAATAATGTATTTCATAGTAATAATATAAATCATAAGCTTCAATTCTATCCAAATTTACAAAGTAAAACAAACTGGCTAACAAACTGGCTCGTCAGCCATAATATTTACATACATTCGTGAGTACACAAACAGTACGAATATTTAGAATAAGAACATTAAGTCCAAAATAATTAAATATGGTTTTAGTTTAATTGAATTAAAAACCTCAATCCTTTAAAGCACACTTTATCATTCGGCCCAAACTAGAGTTCATATAAAATGCAGCCTTAACTCAACTAACTCCCAGTTCACCAATGGAAAGTTTTCAGCCACATCAGAGTTCTCCTATTTAATATTGAATATCACCAATTAAAGAATTCTCTGCTGTTCATCTAACATAAACTTAATCTAGTAGCTATAAGTTCACTTCTTTAAGCTCTCACAGTTCTTGGCCAACACATTTTGCGGTTTTTGAAAGCCGGTAGAAATTTGTTCGGCTTGCTGAAGCGCTTCCAATGAAGTCATTAAATTTCTGCCTTATGAATATTTAGCAAAGTATTAGTAGACAATTTGGAATTATGAATTGTTGTTGTATTTTATCTATCTCATAAACCTGAAGTAATTTCTCCCGCAGGCCATTCATTTTTTTTTGCAGGCCATAACAAACGGGAACATATTTTAAAGTCCATTGAATACAATTCATAATTGAGTGTAAAATATTGAATTTGTCTTAAATTTGAAATATTTCAGTCATTAGAAAAATAAATCCAAATTAAAATTCTATTTCTGTTCTTCAACCGTTTTAAATGAACGGAAATCTGGAAGGAAATCGGTATCAGTGATGCAGAGAAAAAAAATTTTGTTTTCAAAAATAATGTTCACCCTCAAATGGTCTAGTGTTACCTTAAAAATGGGCAAGTAACTTCTTAATATTTTCCATGAATACTAAATACTTTCTGTAAAGACTTTTCAAATAGGCAGAGCGGTATTCACACTTCCAGATGCATTTTGTCGTAATCGATTTTCAGCAGCCCTTGACCCTTCCCAAACTTGCGGACTATTTCCTTGCCCCCTGCTTCATTCTCAAAACTCCAATACATTTTGATGTGATGACCTCACCGTTCATTGCACAATTCTTGATGTACCGCTTTTGTAGAGACCTAAAATGTTGAAATCCCGTTTAGTATGTAATTAACATATATCATTTTTCGAAATTCCTGTTTCATTCAGCGATTTTGCTGAAACTGCCAGCTACCATATACAAGCTAGGTCGCGTTTTTGCTGCTGTTGGTTGATTTACTCAATTTAAGTAGATCACATTGTGTTGCTGCTGAAATGGCGACTTATTACTTTTTAATATTTTAGTTAGTTTGTGCAAAACAAAAAAAGTAACAAAAAAAACATGCACTAATTTAAATAAGCCCACTGCTGAATAGGTTAAAATAATTGTCTACGCACTCTACCATTGGATGGAGAGTATATTTATTTTGTTAATTCGCTTGTAGAATCTTAAAAACTCCCCTTTATTTGTTGATTTATGGCTGCCTTCGCAGTAGCTCAACCAATTTTCCCAGACGGTGGTGACGGTTTCTGGCCTTATATCTCGAATGGCTTGCTCGATATTCTCAGCTAAGGGCGTGTATTCCGTCTAGAGTTAGAGCCGAGAAAAAAAATACTAGAATATGACTCAAAAATAAATAGCTGTATGGAGCAGCCGGTATATACACCCTAAGGTTTACAGTTTGTATTTTAGCTTTTTTAAACTGTTTGACTGTGATTTCATGCAGCTGAATAGCTTTCAGCAGTGTCTTTTTAAGCTGTTATTTCTGGCGGTTGAAATGCTTTTAACTATGCTTTTTCGAAGCTGAACTACTTTCAACTGTGATTATTGCAGCTGAATAACCCTCAGCTGTGCTTTCTTACAGCTGAATTGCTTTCGGCCGTGCTTTCTAGCAGCTGAATAGCTTACAGCTGTTATTTATGGCGGCTGAAATGCTTTTAGGTGTGCTTTTTTGCAGCTGAATAGTCTTCAGCTGTGCTTTCTTGCAGCTGAATAGCTGTCAGCTGTACTTTCTTTTTTTTTGTTTTCTTGCCGCTGAATCACAATTCAGCCGAGTATTTTTATTTTTTATATAGTTTTGACAATTCAGCTGCCTATAAGTCTGCTGAATTGCATAGAAAAGGTATTTTTTATAGAAAATGTCGGCCATCTTAGTATTTTTTGTGTTTAAAATATAATTTTGGACTGGATTCTACCAATTCAGCTGCATACGTTTCTGCTGAATCACAATTCAGCGGAGTATTTTTATTTTTAATACAGTTTTGGGCTCCATTTTGATAATTCAGCTGCGTATATGTCTGCTTAATTTCATAGAAATTCAAATAATAGTTTAAATATATTTAAAATCAAAAAAAAATTATATAGACTATCGGATTTTTTTCTTTGAAATATGCGGTATTTTTGTATAGAAAATATCCGTCATCTTAGTATTTTTTTATTTTAAATATACTTTTTCGGCTGTATTCTACCAATTCAGCTGCATATATTTCGGCTGAATCACAATCCAGCTAAGTATTATTATTTTTAATATAGTTGTGTGCTGGATTTTGACAATTCAGCTGCCTAAAGTCTGCTGAATTGCATTGAAATTCCAATTTCAATTTAAATATATTTTTTTTTAAAAATTTTTTTTTTTTTATAGAAACAGTGTGTTTTTTTCTTCAGCTTTAGTTTCTCTTAGCTGAATAGAACTAAATTAAATTTATAAAATTATTTCGAAATTCAACACTGATCCGAGCTGGTGATTAACCAATTCAGCTGAATACGTTTTGAGAGAAATCAATAGTTCGAAAACGTGAGCCTGGCAACTTTTCATAAATCATATTCTCACATACTTTCCACAAAAGTCTTAAAATTCATCCATGCTTTCTCTTAGCTGAATAACAAAAGACCTGTATTTACCAATTGTTCAGCACTGGTCTGTGCTAGAAATTCCCTAATCCGCTGAAGATTTTCAAACAAAGGACTGGCAATTTCCATTCAAGAAATACTTTTCTACATTCCTTGAATCATCAGGTCATTGATTTATGTGAAATTAAAAGTGTAATAGAATCGTATGCAAACAACCGAACAGAACACACATGCGGCTAACAATCTTACGACGTAATCACGTAACACCTGTTTGCCGTTTTGAATTACAACACATTTCTTTTTAATTTAATAAGAGCTAAACCGCAACAACTTTGAAATCTACACGCAACAAAGGTTGTCTGCCAAACACCGAACATACGAGAGAGTGTAGAATGATAGAAATGCTGTCCAAGTTAATTTGCCAACAAATTCCCGGTGCTGGCGAACTGAACGATGATGACGTCACTTTTTTGCTCTTTGGTTCCCCATAAAAGCAAATGATAGAAAATAACATCACAAAAAGAACAACAACAAGAACATGTTGTCGTGCTTGCCAAATGGCATTGATGCACTTTAATGGGCTTTTTGTGGTGGTTGTTGTTGTTGGTTTGCATGACCACCGACACATTTACCAGTTGGCTCTGAACGAATATCTTAATTGTTGCAAATTATGGGATTAACTGGAATAATTGGGAAATCGTGATTTGCTTACCAGAGTCGCCTTGGTAACTACATGGTGAGTTGTTGTATTTGCTAGGAC
Source organism: Hydrotaea cyrtoneurina (assembly GCA_958296145.1). NCBI lineage: Eukaryota > Metazoa > Arthropoda > Insecta > Diptera > Muscidae > Hydrotaea > Hydrotaea cyrtoneurina. Next base: position 80,802,547 of record OY282515.1, read on the forward strand.
TTGAGTAGGACGTTATGTCAGAAATCGAGAAAGAAAAAAACCATAATTTCAGCTTAACATGTTGCAGCAGAACTATAACAATTATTTGTTTATGCCATTTGTGGCTTTTTCTTAAAAAGAAACACTGAAAATTCAAAAACGTGATACGTTTCACATGGGTTCCACTTTCAAATGCAAGGCGCCCAGTTCACTACTTCTCCAAATTTTAGGTTTTTATTCCACCCAGGTTAAGGAAATTGGTATGGCAATTAAGGTTATTTCTTAATAGCTTAAACAAAATTAAAATTCCAACAGTCTGGTCAAATATTTCTATGAAAATTAATTTATTTCATTGATTTTACTAAAGGCTATTGCGGAAAATCGAAAAATGTGATACGATCCACATAGGTTCCACATCTCTTTAAATGAATTTAAAGCCGCTACTGTCACTGGCAATTCATTCTAGAATTTTGTGGCGGAAAGAGTTTTTATTTCTCAATAATTTAACGAGGTTGTTATGGTAATTAGGGTTATTACTCAAAATTATACTTACTCTTCTACAATTCGATGAACATTTGCCATACAAATTAATTTATTTCATTAATTTTGCTTAAAACTATACAATTGTATCCTAATTCCACACATAAGATACGTTCCACTTAGGTTCCACAGCTCACTATATGAATATAAACCTGTTATTGTCACTGGAAATTCATTCTAAAATGTTATGGCGGCATGAATTTTTATTTGTCAATAATTAAACGAGGTTGTTATGGTAATTAGGGTTATAAATAAAACGGTATGCTCAAAATTAGACTTTTACATCGACAATATGATTAAAATTTGCAATGAAAATTCATTTATTTCATTGATAATACTATGGCTGATATTAAAATTGTATCCCAATTCCTAAAATGTGATATGTTCCACATAGGTACCACTTCAAACTACATGTATTTTAGGCTATTAATATCAATGAAAATAGTTTTATTTATTTATTTTTATTTAATTACAATACAAAGTAAATTTATATTCTAATTTTGGGACCAAGGGTAAACCGGGTGACATAGACCATATGGCTAGATTTTTTGCAGCGACAGACCAAAGCCTCTGGAGGGAATCAAACCCGCAACCCCCACGCTGATAGGCAAGCACGCTACCAACTCGCCTACCGGGGCGCTTAGGATTTGGTTTTTTCAAAGATTTTACGAGGTTGGTATATTAATTGTTGATATTACTAAATATTTCTACCCAAAATTGGTGTTAAATTTCGACAATCTGTATGAAAATTATTTAATTTTAGGTAGAACTGTTGTCGACAAACTAAATTTTGTGAAAATTTCAAAACAAAAAAAATTACGATCCACATACGTTCCACTTGTAAGTGGATGATTTAAAGCTTTGTTATCACTGGAAATTTATTCCGCACAGTATGGCTGTAAGATTTGGTTTTTATTAATGCTTTTACGAGGTTGGTTGGGTAATTAAGGTTCTTATTAAATGATTGACAGAAAGGGTTTAATAGAGTTCATTTTAAAATGCTAACATACGTAATTGATAATAATTTACTTAAAATTACCAAAATGCGATACCATCCACATAGGTTCCACTTCTTTGTATATGGACTTAAAGCTATTATTATCAATGGGGATTTATTCAGTTTATAATGGCTGTAAAATTTTGTATTTTTTCAATGACTTTACGAGGTTGGTATGGGAATTATGGATATTTTTTTTAACTGCTTTGAAGATGAATTTTTAAGCTATTATTATGAATGGAAATTTATACAGCTAAATCATACAGACATTACGATTTAGTTATTTTCAATGACTACGAGGTTGGTATGGGAATTATGGTTGTTATTTAGAATATTTTCCCAAGAAAAAACCATCGCCATTTAATCTCAGATTACGCATCACATACATTCCACGATAAAAGTCATACAGACTTAAGATTGCTTTGTGTGATAGTTATGTTGCCCTCTCAAATTCAAGTTGAGATTAGATTACATTCCAAACAAAATACACATGTTCTACTTGAACTTCGTAATACAACTTTTTTTTTTTTTTGCATGTGTAGTTAGTGTATTACGTAAATGGTTAAAGTTGATTAGTACATAAATTTGTATTATTCGAAGCTTTTGTAACATGAATTGGGAAAGTGATTTTTTAGGACTATTTTGATATATAAATTATTTATTTCTTTGTATGTTATTTGCGGCCAATAAAGTATGTATGTTTATTTTATTTGGCCATATTTAAAATTCCCAGAACAAGTCAAAAAAATTATATGGTAATTTTGACTTTATAGTGACCTCTTTTTTTCTGATGCATTTATTCCACTTTTCTTTCATCGTCATATTTTTCGTTTATTTATTGGTCGTAAATACAGATATTGTGAAAATATCGGCTACGTAATTGAGCTGTTAATAATTAAATAATAAAGACAAATAAGTGTTCTTGATTGTGAAGTAATGTCGACGGGTATGTGTTTTGCTATTGTTTTTCTTTCTTTCAAGATTTCTTTCGTTTTTTTTTGCTCATATGATAAACATTACAATTTTGATGGTGTGAGAACTTTTTTATTCCTTTGCTTAATTAATTATTAATTTAAAAAAAATTTCTTTTACTATGAGGGAACTTTATTGAGTGTGATTTATATGGTAATTTTTTGTTTGTTTTTGGTAGGGGCACTTGGGAACATCTGGCATTTACCATGATCCTCGTTAGTTTATGAATATTTTAAATAGATTGCCTATGGTATTGATTATGGAATTTCTCGTTATAAATAGGTCAGCTCTGTTGGCGACGGACATTTTTATTTTTTTTTTGTAATGAATTTCGTGATGTCTTCTGCCTTGTTTCTAATTTATAGAAAAATTTCGTTATTTACCTTATTTTTTAAAAAGTGGAACGTATGTGGACCGAGTCTCATTTTTGTAGTAGACATGAAATTAAAATTGCAAACTTTTCTTTTACCTACGAATGACTCAAAACGTAAAACACAAGCTTCATATTTCTTCAGTTACCCTCCGATTTAGGAAAGTTTTGTGTTGATTTTTCATCTTTTTAAACTATTTTTTTGTTTAACTTTTGTTAATAACATTTTGTTATCAACATTTTTTCCTCTACATTGTTTGTAAAATTTATTTTACTGGGAACAATCTCGGTATATCTCATATTTAAGGATGTGGAACTTGTGTGGATCGTGTCCCATTTTCGCAATTCACAAAAAATTTCAAGTGTAAAATTTTCGTTTTAATGAGAGTTCATGAAAATTGATGAAATAAATGTTATATTTCCTCAACAGACTGTTGGTCTTATTTATTTCCCTTTGCATTCCATGAAGGAACAGACTGGGAACTTCTCTTGAACCAGTGAGCTATGCACAATATAATTTTTGAATATCTTAATATTTCTTCTGGAGACGTTTTTACATGGCCTAGACTTTACTCTCTGACTGGTAAAGTCGGCTGCATTTACGTGGTGGAAACAGCCGCTGAAAATGTTTAATGGTCTTATGAGGTTTCGAACCTGGGTTAACCCTAGAATACTAAACCCGGCCTGTGCGGTGACTAGAATTTTTTTTTTACACGACATTTTACGATTGGTTGCAAATATCAACACGTGGTTTCGTGTAAGTCTTTTTTTTTTAATAAAAAAATTATTTTAAAAAGTTTGTACTTTTTAAAAAAGTGGCCTCACAAGCGAGTATTCAAGTGTAAAAAAAGAGGTTTAGTCTTCTAGGGTTAACTTTGCGATAGTCGCACACACTAGCTACCACAACACGACAATCCATACTGATTTATCTGAAGATTTCATTTTTTCCCCTCATTTTTCACACTGCTGTTGTTGAAATCGTTTTCTAACTACTTGTATGTCCTCCAATTTATCAAATAAATTCATTAATTTTTAATATATCTCTCATTTAAAGAAGTGGAACCCATGTGGATCGCGTCTCATTTGGGCCATGGCCAAAAAATTAAGATCGCAAACGTTTCGTTTACTTGCGAATGACTTAAAATTTACAAAAACAAATCATATTTCCCTAATAATTTTTTGTTTTCAGCGATTTAAAGTTTTTTTTTTCTATACTTTTTTTTCCCAAACAGCTGTTGTTTGACTTCGGTTCTAAATATTTGTATGTCCTCTAGTTATTTAATTTTCTTTAAAAATTTCCGCATAATATCTCACATTTATTGTAGTGGAACCCATGTGGATTGCGTCTCATTTGCGCCTTGGACAACAAATTGAGATTGCAAACTTGCAAAATGGATGTGATGAAATTGCTATCCATATCAATACGATAAAATGGTTTTTATGTACATATTCCTGCGATTAGTTTTTGTTATTTTGATAAAAAGATAAGACATGATAAATTATATTATGTCGGTTTGTTTCCATTCAGTCTATTAAAGATTTGCGAGCGTATTATTATCTGGCGTTGCCGGGTAGACAGTATTCGTCAGCTGCAAAACTAACACCTGTACTCTGGGTGCAAGAATTTTTTATGATATTTAATCTAGAGTGATAAGAATTTCAAGCTCTAAATCCACTCTATATGAAAAACGTATGTTGTTTACCAATAGTTTGTAAGCAACAATGTAGTCAATTTCAATATTGTCAAGTTTCTAACATAGATAGTGGCAATTTTCAACTATTATTTTATGATGGTTTTTTTTTGTGTTCCTCTCTTTTTTTTCTATTTTTCGTTTTGTTAATTAATAATTAATATTGTTTTGATTGATAAGCGCGTTTTTGTGTTTGCCTTTGTACGAAGTCTCAGGGTCATATTGATAAAGATATTTATGTACGTGAACATATGTATGTGTGTAGATATGTATCTAGTACATATGGTCTCTACATATATACTCAATACTTTTTTTTTATATAAAGTTTATCTTCAAACAAAAGCACATCTATCATTCATGCCCCTCCTCAGCTCCCCCAAAAAAACGATTCTTTGTAATTTTTTATCATTTCAATATTAGAGTTGTTTCGCATTAAGTTCTAGTTTATTTTTTTCGTCATACTCAATGACCTTATTTGCAATTCGTTGCTTTCGCTTTTCCAACAGCTTTTCTGTGTGTGTGTGTGTGGTTTGTCGTCGACGTCGTCCAATTCCATTTCTGATAAAAAAAACAAGTGATTTATGGCGGTATCAAAGAAACTACTGGGTTTTAGTGGTTTTGTTTTTATGACTTAGAACAATGTCTATGTAATGGCAATGCTGTGGCAAATTGTATACGGCTGCCATCGTTACAAATTGATTGACACGTTTAAACTTTTGAAATTGTGATTATTTTGGCACTGGAATGGCTGTGGAATGTATGTGGATGGTGATCTCATTAAAAGCCATAATATAGAAAAACAATCAACATTTTAATTTTAAAAGAGAATAACTGAAACTGTTGGTTATGTACGATTTCCGCATTTGATTTACTCTTAGATTTTCAGTTTTTCCAACAACTGTTAAATAAAATTAATTATAATTAATTGTATGCCGTCTTATTCACTTGATTTTCTTCAAATCATCTTAATATATCGACATTTCAGGAAGTGGAACATATGTGGATCGCATCTCATTTTCCCAATAGACCAAAAATCATGGGCGCAAACTATTGATATACATCTGAATGACAGAAATTCTATGAGAGAAATATTCTGTTTCCTCAGATACCCATTGATTGAGATATCCGTACCCTGAGACTTAGCTGGTTTTTGGATTTTTTATAATAATTGTATGCCATCTTATTCACTTTATAGATAGATTTACTTCCATATATCTCATATTTAAGCAAGTGGAACGTATGTGGATCGCATCTCATTTTCGCAATTCACTAAAAATCAAGGACGCAAATGATTGATATACATCTGAATGACAGAAATTCTATGAGAGAAATATTCTATTTCCTCAGTTATCCATTTATTGAGATATCCGTATGCTGAGACTTGGCTGGTTTTTAGATTTCTTTCCCCAACAACTGTTATTATTAATTGTATGCCATCTTATTCACTTTTTAGATAGATTTTCTTCCAATCATCTTCCATATAACGCACATTGGAGGAAGTGGAACGTATGTGGATCGTGTCTCATTTTCCCAATTGACGAAAAATCAAGGTCGCAAACGATTGTTTTACACCTGAATGACCGAATGACCTGAATGAGAGAAATATTCTATTTCCTCAGTTATCCATCGAATGAGACACTATTCTGCCGTCCTATGAAAGAAAGTCGCATTGTTTGGACTTTTGTAAAGAGTGATTTGTTTGCGACATGTGCAAGGTCAATTAATCAATAGATTTGCCCTTGCAAACCCTTGCAAAGTAGTCAGGTTTTTTTTTTTATCAAAATTCTGGTTTGTGAATAGAAAAAGCTCCAAAAGAACGAAGTGCCACTTTGCTAACTGACCCTCAGAAATGTAGTGCGATTCCGTGACATAAACTCTGCGATAATCGTGCAATCTTTGAGATTATGATGTGACTGAATCAAAAGTCTGAGTGCGGTTGCCGAAAAACAATTCCATGACGCAACACTTTTAAAACGCTTCAAACGATATGAGCTATGGCAAATAAATGTTGTCTTTATCGATGAAACACAGTAATTAGAAATTAAAACAATTTTTTTAGTTTGTCTTTTTAATATTTTTTGGTAATACAATATTTTCCTTTAGGATAAACGTGGATTACAATTTTAAACTTTTTTTTTGGTTGTACTATCCAATTCACTGCATGTCAAAATAACCAAAAATAATTATTGCTTTGGCCGAAATTATCAAACGGAAATCTGTGTTTATTTTCGTAGCTATAATTACTTTTGATTTCTATTGTTGTTGTTGTTTTTATTTTGTCTGAGTGTTACTATTATAAATAAATACGGCTATGAAATTCCAACTGAACTTTGATTCCGGGAAATGGAAAAAGTGAAATACATACAGACATATTCAATGTTCAATGTTTTTTCCATGACATGTTCATTACAAGTGCTGTTTGTCAAAGTATTCATGTTAGGAGTTACTTGTAGGGGTTTTCCCAATTAGAAATTGGTTTGAAAAATTCTAATTATAATAAAGAAAATAATTGTTAGCCATTATACAGTTTTTAATAATGAACGAGAGCAGTTGACGGCGCCCAGAGTTCTTAAATAAAAAAACATTCTCACCGAAGACGTTCTAAGTCAGAAGCAATATTTCCACATAGATGACATTTGTGTTTCTGTCTAGGAACATTGCTCGTCTGCCCTCTACAACCCAAAAACGGGCATGATATAGCCTTTGTTGGTGCATGTTCGCCCGGAGAAGTCCTCTATTTGGTTATAATCCGTTCATGTTTCATCCAAGACATTTCATTTCATAGTTTATTTGGTCCTTCCCTCTTTGAGCTTTCCGCGGTAGTTGTCGTTGAACAGCTTTCGGATGGGAGTGTTTGAATTCATTCGACCACTGTGCCACCGCAATCGCGGCATTTTTATGTCCGAATATTGCTCATACAGCTCGCAGTTCGTGTCGAATAATAATGCGGAATTAATGATGACATTTTCTTTTTCTAAATTTCCATTGCCGCCAAATTTCCAACAATAAATTCATTTCAATGCTAAATTTTCTATCTTTTCACATAAATTTCTCAGTTATGTTTTTCAATTTGTAAATATCACGGCATTTATCCAAAGTGGAACGTATGTGGAACATGTCTCATGTTAATGGTATCTGAAAATTGTCAACGCCCAATGTAAGTTTACCTTGAGTACTGTTCAATTATGTTATCTATAAACTGAAGATATCGAGCCTTTGCTGCGAAAAATACGTAATCGCGATTTTTTTCGAAACTCGCTTTTCAATGAAATTCAATAGAAAGTTGTCAAAAGCTCTTGATCCAAAAAATATTAAAAATTTATATTTACAAAGATATAGCACATTCCATTGCCTTTATGCTTGAAATTTTTCGTTTTGGCTCTTAGGCCTCGTTATAAAAAACTTTTCTTTTTGTCAAAAAAAAAAATATCTCCTGGAAGTTGTGAATTTCTTGGAGTTTAACGAAATTGGAATATAAACTCATTTTCTGGTCATATTATCATAACTATATCGTTTATCTGTTGGAATTGCTTAGTTTCCTGACGTTTTAACGAAAGTGGAACGTATGTGGAACGTGTCTCATTTTAATGCTATCGCAAAAATTCCAACGCTGTCTGTTAGTTTACACCGTTTACAGCTAAACTAAGCTAAATGCGAACTGAAAATAATTGTTCTATTTCACCAGCCACACAATTCAATTATAATTTGATTTTTTCTTTAATTTCACTTTGCAGTTATCTTTCTGCAATTGTTAACGCACTTTTTTGCATTGTGGTTGTTTGCTTTGGAACAACAGTGGAAAAAATGTGGCACAGAAAGAAAATTCCCCCTAATTATTTGTTTTTCCTTTAATACCTGTTGATTGCTATTGGCTTATAATCTGTTTGGGATCGAGCGAATTTTTTTTTCTATTTCAAGCATTCCATCATTCATCATTCACCGTTGTCGTTGTATTTGTTATTATTCATTTTCTTTGTTTTTCCCAAGATAATTATAATATTTATTATTTCTCCATGGGGTGTGACGTCTAATGAGTAGCTGTTCGTAGTATTTTTTTTTTTTTTTTTTGATATCTTAATGAATATATTTAAATATGTTTAGTATTTTGTTGTTGTTGATGATAGTACACTTTGCCTCGGTTTGTCTGTTCTGAGTTCATGGCGTTGATATGACTCAATGGTGGCTGTTTGTTTATAGAGAAAATCATAATCGGTTTTAAAATTTGTTAAAGAAATAGAACAATTTCTTAAATAAACAAATTAATATTCCTCTTTGATAATGAGTGTGTTTGAAAGGTCTTTTTTGTTTTCATACAAATTGCCTCTCTTTAAATTTGTGTATGTGACTTTTATTAAAATTTATTAGAATTGTTGGTACAACTCTTAGTTGTTGTTTCGTTTAATGTTTTTTTAATCATCACAAATGAATCGTATGCTGTTCTTGTAGAATTTATTGTCTGACCAGCCAGTTTGCCCATGTGGAGCATATGTGGGAGATAATCTCGCGTTGATGATACATTAGACATTTCAATAAAGGAAAGGAATGTTGACCTTGAACACACAGAAAATGACGTGATGTATTCAGGCAAAAAATACAAAATTTACAAAAAAAAAAACTGTTGATAAAAAACAAAATATTCTGTCGAGTAGAATTTTATCAGCCCTCCGCCCTGGAATTTTTTCAAAGAAAGCATTGCTGGCAAGTTGAAGTTTTTATTAAAAAAAATCTAAACATACTTTTTTTTAAAAATCTTAGAAATGAGAGATCGGAACAGAGATAAAAAATACACGATTCTTTTTAAAAATGTCCAGAAATCATATTTTTTTGGCCAAAAATTTACCAATATCAATATTTCGTGCACCATGTTTGGTAATCGTTGTTGTCAGCCGTCTCCACGTTGCCAATACTGCGATTTGACGCCGTTAGACTTTTACGGACGAGTACCGATGTTATGCGAACAATGCATAAACGATTCAGGCCCTTAAGCCATTAATGTCCAGCGAATTTTTTTCTTACGTCTTTCTTAGCGTAAAGTTTTCGAACTCTGGGTCAAAATGGGTTAAGGCAAATGTCGAGCAAGCCATTTGGGAGTGAAACCATCACCGAGGTCCCGAAAGATTGGGCAGGATGCGCTGCTATGATTCAAATCAATTTTTCAAGACGATACAACTGGCCTGCTAAATTGACAATTTCCTTCCGATTCCGTGCTGCCCACCTAAGAAATAAAGTCATTTAGTTTTGAGATACTTTACTATTACGTCTCTATTCTTTCGGCCCTTAAAATAAAATATTTTTTGAAAAATGTAAAAAATTACTTTCAAATACATTAAAATTTCAACACAAAAATTAGACTCCCATATACGTTTCCGAATCTGGCCTTAACTCAATTTGGAAATTTTGTGAGCTTGTGACTTTCATTCTTAGCTGTTGATGTTTTTTCGAATGAAAACAATTACATAATTATTCATATTGGGATATTTTTTTTGCATTTCAATAATTTGTGAATCCCTTTTTCAAGTCAAGCCAAGGAGAAATTCAGTATTACTTTGAAATTTTTGCATTTTAGTGCGTTTTCTGGAAAGTGGAACGCATGTGGAACGTGTATCATATTAATTTGTTCTGCTTTCTCAAAAGTCATGCGATTATCGTTTGAAATTTGTCAATTGCTGGGCTTTACACAAAAGTGGAACGTATGTGGAATGCATCTCATTTTAATGATATCGCAAAAATTCCAACGCTGAATGTTAGTTTACACTGTATACGGCTAAATGAAGCTATGAGTAGACAGAAAATACTAATATATTGCTGAGTGATACTGAAAAAGGGCTAAGTCCATTTTTTTGATATAAAATGAAAAAGACGAATGGAAAAAAAATGGTATTCATTTTTTTTGGTTGACGGAGTCAACTCCAAATGTGTCAAGCAACGAAGAACTTGGAATATATTTGTTCTCTCATGTTAAATGTGAAAAACTGGACTTGCTAGCACTTTTGCACTCTAAGGTAACGATATATTTGTTTTCCATAATAATTTCCTTTTTTCTTTGTATTTTTTTCTTACGAACCCCCAAAAAATTATCCAAAAAATCGAATTGTCAAATAAAACGAATTGTATAAAAAAAATAGCTAAATCACTTCCTTAGCTAAATCACACTCCATTAATTGAGTTTGGATTGGAAGTATTCTCACACTTTCAATGATGCATTGCAAATTCCAAGAATGTCTGAAAGTCTGCGTGAATCATGTCAACCAATGTGATCTTTTCAGTAACACACATTGTGAAGAAGATAAAATATAAATATATTTTCTAATGTAAATATTTGTCTCTAATTTCTGGGTACCATATAAAATGACTCATATATTTATGGTATTTCCTAATATCAAATTTCGACTGTTATTTAGAGTTTGTGGTTTCAATTAATTTCACATTTACTTAATCTTATTATTCGTATTTCCATAAATTTTGCTAAAATTCCTTCCAATTGTTTTCCAAGTTTACCAAAGTTTGTTTTTCAACCCTATTCATGAAGATTGTTTACTATTTTTCTTCCTAAGGAAGTGATTTGCATGTCCTGAATGTTAGTTTAGGCTGAACACTCGTATACTCGTAGGTTGCCTAAAAAAACTCAAAAAAGATTATAATTTGAGGAGTTTGAAGGAGAAAAAGACTTGTTACACACATATAGAATATTCTTTGTTCTCGTATTCCCAAAATTTTTGTCTCTATGCCCTTTATCGACAGTGGAACGAAAAATAATAATAATAATATGTTCTAGAGAAAACTCTCGGTTTCATTCACAAAAAAGATTATATTTTGAGAAGTTTGAAGGAGAAAAAGACTTCTTACACACATTTAGAATATTATTTATTCTCGAATTCCAAAACTTTCTTCTCTACGTCCTTTTTCGACTGTGGAACGTATGTGGAACATAATCTCATATTGAAGGTATTGAAGAAATGACAACGCGGAATGCTTGTTTGGGTTCAATACCACTAAATGACTTTATATATTGCCTAGAAATTCCAAATTATAATACGATTTTAAGAGGTTAGACGAAACACGAAAATAAATTATTAGTTTTAAAAAAAATCTTGAATTTATACAGTAGGTTTAGAATATTTTTTTTTTAATTAGTATTTAATATATTCTAGAGAAAACTCTCGCTTTTATTCACAAATTGTTCGTTTTCGAAAGTGGGACGTATGTGGAACCTAATCTCATTTTTAAAGTACACATCAAATTTCAACGCAGAATGCCCACTTACGCAGAGTACTAGTGAATTAACTCATGTATATTACCAAAACATAGCAAATCGATGTGGAACGTATTCACAATTTAAAGCTATTTAAAAATATAAACTTTGTACAAGATAGAATGAAACTAAAAAAACAGGATGTCTTTCAATCTCACAATAGTCACGCGGAACTGAAAAACCAGTAAACAAATACAAACACACACCACCGCCTGCAATTTCTGCATCTTCAATATCCTTTCTGTTTAATGATTATCTGGTTTTCCTTAAACGTAATCATGCTGTGTTTACAACCCGTCTGTTGTGTGGTGCGTGTTTATGTAATTGCAGACTTTTGTTTTCTTACGAAAACGCCACATGACAAAAACAACATGCAATCACCCGAGCCCCTCGCCCCCTTCAATGTCCGGCGTCCATCCATTCGCCCATGCACTCTAGTTTACAGTGAACTTGACATAGAGACCAGCCAACCCAAAACCACAGCAAAGGAAAACAAAAACATTCATGTTTTTGTAGTTTTCTTTCCTTCACCGTTCTGTTTGTTATGTTGTATCGTTTGGCGTCGTCGTTTGCTGGTCTGCATTTGAATTCTGTTACGTCTCAGTTCGTCGCCATGTAGACAAACTAGACAGACTGTGCTGTGGATTGGCAGCGTGATAAAGCAATTAAAGTGTATGCAGTTTGTAAAATACAAAATCACATGAAAAACCTGATTAATTTGAAGAGATCTTCTTGATGGCAAATTAACAGTTGGAGTGTGTTGTTTTTACTTTTGAATTGATAATATTTGGAAAACAAATAACACAACAAATGGGTCTGATTACAATCGCATAATGTCAGTGATCAGATGCGGTAGACAGAATTAATTTGAATTTTTCAAATACTTGTCAAAAATATCATTAAATACGAAATACAAAAGGGGATTTGTTGCCCTACCAAATTATTTACAATCAAATATGAAAATCTTTGCAACTCTTTCATAGATTTTATAAACACAAAATGCAAGATTTTATGAGGATCATAACATTATTTTAGAATTGTCCTACTCATGATGTAGGTTTATAAAATTGTCAGCAAATTGTACTATTACAATTTAAATTAGTTACACTACACCACAAATCCATTACAATTAAGAATGTAATGTTGTATTTACATTTAAATATATATGAACTGTATACACTGACTGTTTAAATCACGAATTTCATTAAAATTATCTTATGGAACCCATGTGGATTGTGTCTCATTTTAGGGCTAGCTTGCAAATTTTGGTTTTGTACAGTAGAAGAGATTTTACCAATATTTTCTTTTACATTTTTCATAGAATTTAAAAAAAAAATACATATTTTATTTATATTTTATATAAAATTCTTGACGATTTTTAATTTTAATGTAAATATTTCAAAAAATCACTATTTATTAATGATTTTCTTTAAATATTTATAAGGTTTTCTTTAAATTATCTTGTGCAGCCCATGTGGATTGTGTCTCATTTAAGAGCTAGCTGGGAAATTTTGGTTTCATCTGAACATTTTTGTACACTAGAATATATTTTTTCAACAGTGCACTCTATTTTAGTTTTTTTTTTATATTTTCATAGTATTTAAAAAAATATATACGTTTAATAAAGTGTATACAAAATTCTAAAAGATTTTTAATTTTGTTGTAAATATTTAACAAATTACTTTTTTATGATGTTTTTGATGTCACATGACCACTTTTGTCGAATAGAAATAATTTGACCACAATTCACTTCAGTTGAGAGTTTGTATAATAGTTTTTATAGAATTTTAAATATTTATTTCCCATTTCCTTTCGTAAAATCTTTAAATTTTTTCAATTAATTAAAAATATTTATAAAATTATAATATTAATATAGGAAATATACAATAAAATCTATAAATAATTCTAGAAGATTTTTAAGCTTGTTGTAAATGTATAAAAAAAAAGCTATTTTATGATGTAGAATTCGCTTGTGGAACCTATGTGCATTGTGTCTCATGTAAGCGCTTGATGACATATGCATGTTTTTTTTTTAGAATAGAATTCATTGATTAACAATAATTCTCTTCATATTGGTTAATATTCTTCTTGGAATTTCAATATTTTTTCCATCTTTCCCCATACAATTTTTTAAAATATTTCATTTGGCTCAAAATATTTGGAAGTGATAATTTTGTGATATTTTTCTTTAAATATTTGTAAATTTATGTAAAGTTGCCTTTAATTTCGTTAGTGGAACCCATTTATATTGTGTCTCATTTAAAAGCTTACAGTGATATTTTGATGCCATATAAATGCTTTTGTAAATATATTCGTTTTCAGTGTTATGAGGATATTTTTCATAAAATATGTATTTTTATATTTAAAAAATGTAACTAGAAAAACTAACTATTAATGTTTTTATTGAGTGATTAACAATAATACTCTTCATATTTATTATAATAATTTTTTTTTTTAGAATTCCTAAATTTCTTCTACTTTTCCCATAAATATTTTTTTAATATTTCATTTGTCTGAAAATATTCTAATTTTGTGATTTTTACCTTTATATATTTAAAAGTTTCAGTAAAGTTTTCTTTAATTTCATTAGTGGAACCCATGTGGATTGTGTCTCATTCAATAGCTGGCAGGACTATGTGATGCCATATAATTGCTTTTGTAGAATACATTTCAGTAGACAATTAACTACATTAGTTTAAGTGTTATGAGGTTTTTTTTGTAAAATATTTTTCATAAAATTTAAAATTCCATTTTCCACCATAAAATCTTAAAAATATGTTTATTTAAATTTAAAAAAATTTAGTTTATGTATGAGATATATTCTTCATACGGTTTTGTTTTTGTTAGTCGAGTTCGAGGTCAATAATTTCTACATTTTTTAAAAAAAAATGTAGCTAAAAAAATCGTTGACATATGAATAAAACTATGATTGTTAATATTTAGAACAAAACTAAAAACATTCGCCCCTGTTCTGTCTTTCACTTTTGAGTGAAAGTGAAAATCTTTCCCGCCATAGGTGTGACAACTTTCACTTTCGCCGAAATTTTGTAGAATGTGTTTCACTTGAAAATACCCGGCGAAAGTAAATGAAAATCCTTTTTTTAATAACGAATGATAAGTTAATCGAGTAAAAAGAAGTTGAGACACAAAGTTTGAAATACTTCAACATTTATTTTAAAACCATTTACTAAACAAATAATTTATGTAAAAAAAAAGTTTATCATTTCAACCCCTATTTGTCACAGGTAACATTCACTTTAGTGGAATGAAAGTGAACAGGGAAATGGAAGCTGGAACAGGGCTGATTACACTAGTCAACAGTCAAAATGTACTGTAAATGTATTTAATGCATTTCAATTAGAACTATTTAGGAAATAAAATTTAATGCCAGAGTTTTTTTTTAAATATTTATACAGTTTTTCTGAATTTTTTTTTTTTTTTTTGGTAAATTCCTATTTGTCATTGGTTTATTTCGTGGAAGATATATGACTTTTATTGAATTACATTTCCGTATTGAAAACTAATCTCGTCTGCTTTGTCATTATTAAAAAGTTCAAAGATTATCGTGAGGGTTTCTGTTAGGGGCTTATATTTATTTTTTTTAAAAAAATGTTTTGAAATGGAATGTTTGTTGAAATATAAAACCTGAATATGGTTAACACAAATTCAGTTTTCTCACATGGTTTAGTGGACATTTTTATAATTTTGTTCCATTTTTTCGTTTTATTTTAATATTTCCTTGTTTTTTCATGTGGAACGCATGTGGATTGTAAGTCTCATTTACGAGCTAGCCTTAGCATTTCATTAGCAATCCATAGCTCTAATCGAACGCAGTGAATTTCATAACAACAGACCTCATTTAGACCAATTTTAAAACTGTTTGCGCTATTTAGAAGAAGAAAGAAAGAAAGAAAAAGAAACACATATTTGCCTTTTTCATGATTTCTCATTGGAAACCATTTATTATCATGTCGAATGATCGACAGACAAGCTTTAAACAATTTAAACAATTTCTGTCTGTAGCCGTTATTTACATTTTCAATCATTGCGTTCGTTGAATTTATCATTGTCGTGGGTAAATATGCATGTATATTTTTTCAACTCACACAAAATAAATATTTAATGCTAATTTGTTCAATAAAAATAAATAAACTAAATTATGAGATGGAGGGGGGGATTTTTATTTCTGGATTATGAGTACTTTTTTTTCATACCAAGTAACGATGATGATGATTTGATTTCAATGCGATTCTGTGAAAACTAATAATAAATCATGTCTGGTTTTACTTTTCATTGAATGTAACAACTCTCATACCGGTACGTACTCGCACACTCCATAAGTCTTTAGCGTCATGGACAAGTCTTCAGCACGTAACACGAAAAGGGTAGGTGTACGTTCCTTGGTTCTATGAACTCTCGCTACCACATATTAGAGATTTATAGAGAATTTGCTAATTAAGCTAAATTAAAATCGTTTAGTATGTTTAGCCGTTTTTTTTTAGTCTGTAGTCCGTAGAGTTTTGTTTTTATCTATACAGTTATTGACGCGTATTTATTTATTTGATTACGTTTAAAAGAAAAAAACCGTACGTAACGTACTTGTCATCTTCGGCAGTGAATGTACGCGTGAATGGATTCGCTTGTCGTACTCCAAAAAAACCAAAAACAAAATGTCCATCATTCTTTAGTGGCCCATTGTAGATAAGCGTTTCACGGCTGACAAAGTGTGAAACGATATTTTTTTCTGTTTTTTAAGCAGCACACACATTGTTAATATCAATTTTAGCATTTCTTTTCTATTGGTTTGTGGGATTTATTGGCTGGCCAACGACGTCATCGCCATTAAATCATACAACGTTGAAATCACAGCGGCCGTGGTGTTGTCTCGTACTTTTGCATTGGCTTAAATTCCCCAGTTTTGATTTTCAATTACAGCAGAACAACAAAACGGGGGTAAGGAAAAAAGCGTAGTGCTACAAATGATTAAAGAATTTGAACATGGAAATTTCCATAAGCCTGCAAATTGCTATAAAAATTCAGTTGGCATTGTGAAAACATGCAGTTTTTATTCGGAAGTCACCAGATTGAGTTTGTAAAAGAAGAAGCGTGTTCAAGTGAAATCAAATCATAACGATTAAATTTTGAGGTATGACAAAGTTTCCTAAAGCACAATAAACTCAAAACTAACTTATGTGTAATAAATATTATTACCCCATTTTTTTTTTACAACGGCGGCAACAGTGAATAATTTCTTAGTTTCGCAAAGAAAAGGCCAAAACCAAAATGGTTCTTTAGTAAATAATAGAATTTTTAATATTTTCATGGTGATTGTAGGGAAGATAAAGGTTTTTATAAAAAATATACAACAACATACTCATTAAAAGTGAAACGAAATCAAAAAATCAATCGCTAGAAGACGTTTTAAAAAAGAAAAATATAACAAAATAGTTATTTAAAGTGAAACCAAATCATAAAAGCAATTGCAAGAAGTTTTTTAAAAGAAATTACCAAAAAATCATTACAAGACAAAAAAGAAATCCTAAAATCTATCGCAAGCTTGTGAATACGTTGTGCAAATATATAACCGCCTAAGCCTGATCTTTAATTTTTGTAAGAGAGCAGTGTATTTAAACTGTCATGTCCTTGCTGAAACTCTGTTTATGAGGTATTTAAGTTGTCCAAAGAAATATGAAATTTAAATTGTTTGGTTTTGTCATAATCCTATGATCTCTTTCCTTAAGAATCAGCCATAGTACGCTGAGGTTCCAATTACACAGTACAACAGCCAATCTGGGGGGTGAGAAATTCCAATTCAGGGTGATGGTACTAGGTCAGTATAGTAAAAACCTCAAAGGGTTTGGCGTTCGTATGTGTCAGTTTTTTTTTATGACCTATGACCTTGTCAAAATGGGATACCTTCACTTAATTGTAAATAAAAGCAGAACGCGTTAATCGATTTCTATGATCTATGTCGCATTTTGTTTATAGGTTATGTGACTTTACATGATATTAATAACACTCGATCCTTTTTTGCCGTTTTGGACTTTTTATGAATTTAAAAAAAAAAATTTTAATTTTTAGGCAAAAAAAATTTTTTTTTTCCACAAATTTATTTTTTACAATTTATTATTCTATTTTTTTTTTTTGAGTTTGTTTCATCAAAATCGTACAAGTGGTTCTCGAGTTATGTTAAACTAAGTTTTTGCCAAAATGTTACAACTAAGCGAAAAAACATCAAGATAAGGAAAAAATTAAAAAGGTCATAAAAAAAAACTGACACATACGAACGCCAAACCCTTTGAGGGTTTTACTATACTGACCTAGTACCATCACCCTGACTTGGAATTTCCCACCCCCCAGAAAAAGTCCCTCGATTTGTTGCACAGTGTTATCAGACATGCTTTGATAATCTCAGATGGTATAAACTAGCTGGTGCTTGCACCTTATCCGCTCTTCTACTCCAGTCTTATACAGCTCTGGCGGCATTTCGTCTGTACATGCGATCTTGTTAGTTCTAAGCCGGCAAAACTGCTGCTTTGACCTCATCTGGGTTAGGAAGTGGACATTCAAACACCATCATCACCTCTGATTGTCTTGACATGATTCTTCAGCCGCTTAAATGTTGGAAAAAATTCTGCTTACACATTCTCAACCCACTCGACGTGTCTGTCACCAAATATCCATTTACATCTCAACACCGATTCCTGAAATAGTTAAGGCATAAATTCAATCAAATTGAGGTTCCATAATTCTGTGACTCAAGCATATTTCTTATCAAATTGAGGTTCCATAATTCTGTGACTCAAGCATAATTCCAATCAAAATGGCTTTCCATAATTCAGTAACCTGTTCTCGTTGTCGTTGTACGGGTATTAGTCTAAGTCCAGTTACCGCCCTTCCAAATGTTCTTTCTCCCACCTGAATCGAACGTATATGCGAATTTATTCTGGCCGTCATTTGGAAACTATTGGAACTATTTTATTTTGGAAATAATTTAGATTGAAATACATAAATGAATAAATTGTGGGAACAAGGCTATATAAAATATAAAAGCACATACATATTGTAAATACACATATGAGCCGATTGCTTCAGCTGCTATAACTATTTTAATCTTCGAAATAGTTTGCTAAGATATAAACAAATAATTAAATAATAGAAAATACTTTACAAAGTGTTTGTCTAGGAAACAATTTAGAATTTTTTGTTTGAAATCCTGAATTCTTTTTGAGATCAGACATAACTTCTTAAAAGGTCTGAACAATGTTTTGATAGTTCCGGTCCTTCCATGAACTCTTAGTAAAAAGAAATGGATCAGCTGTAAAAAGTTTGAGGTGTTTTAAAATATAAATGCACATTCATATTGTAAATACACATATGAGCCGATAGCTTCAGCTGCTATAACTATTTTAATCTTCGAAATAGTTTGCTAAGATATAAACAAATAATTAAATAATAGAAAATACTTTCCAAAGTGTTTGTCTAGGAAACAATTTTGAAGTTTTTGTTTGAAGTCCTGAATTCTTTTTGATATCAGACATAACTTCTTAAAAGGTCTGAACAATGTCTTGATAGTTCCGGTCCTTCCATGAACTCTTAGTAAAAAGAAATGGATCAGCTGTAAAAAGTTTGAGGCGTTTTTAGGCCACGGAAATATTGTTTCAACGTCGAAGTGTCTCGAGACCATCTGTATGATCTCTTTCAACGATTAAATTCTCTACAAAGAAAATTAGTAACAATCGTACAGAGATGTATTGTTAGGAAACCACCTTGGATCGAATCTTAATTCAGTCAACAATTTTGGCCTGCTAAAGGTCCAGTTGGTTTTAGGAAGACTAACCGACTATATACTACTCCGCCAACAATCAGTTCGTACGCCTGTCCGTTTTCCAATATTTTCAATTTCTGCTTTGATGTTTATTTAAAAATCTATGTTTTTGAGGCAAAGTTTATTGTCTCCTTAAAGCTTCAATTTGTATTTCTTTGAACTAATAGCAGAACAACAAAAAAAATTAAAAAAAACAGCAATTTAAATTAAATATTAAAAAATTTTCAGAGGTACGAACTGATTGTGGACTACATTGTTCTATGTTCTTAAGATTATAAGAACAATAAACTATATAAACTATATAAAGATCCATGAAACCAAAAAAAAAAAATAACATGATTTTATAGAATTGCAAAACAGCTGAGTTTTGTCTTGGAAGTTCTTCAAATCTTTGGGATAAAGGATATTTTCATTCGAGGCCATGTCTTGTCTCTTATCGCTCATTAATCCAGAAAGCCATGGGATGAACTTCCTAACTACCAGCAGTCAGAGAAGTGACCTTTTCTCAAGTTGATCCTTAAAGAAAGAAAGAAAGATAATGAGTTTTCAATGACTTTTAAAAATAATGTTTACTTACTTACCAAAGGTAGCTCTGCAGCCAGTTGTTGCTCCTGGCCGGCTCAATGAATGATTTCCAAGCACTTCGGTCTTTGTGTGTACATTCTCCTGTCTGCTCTTTCCTCTTCCCTCGTGAATATTACCGAGGATCCACTAGGTGTTTTCTTTTAATTTTAGCTTATAGAACAGTATTTTAGGCTAACGTTTCTAGTTGCAAAAATTATATATTCTTTTCTTCAAAATTTTAAATTTTCTTTTACAATTCTTCCCGTTTTCAGAACCCTTTCAACTTAAAACGATTACGCCGCTACGCCGCAAACTATTGGCCAAATTCCACTCAAAGTCCTTTTCGCGGAGCTGGTACTTCGTTGAAATTAACTACATTTAAGCGTTCGCCCTCGCCCCGCAAGCCACCACCGAACAATGATACACTTCAGTACGAGGCCCAAGGAATATTAAGCACACAGAAGGTCATCTGTAATCATCCATTTCTTATAAAATTCCAATACACCGATGAGGATTTGAACGGTTTTACCATAACCAAAATGTCGAAAAGTAACGAAAACGAAAATAATGAGTAAGTCTTTGAACTCTTTTCTGCAATTCACTAGAATGTAAATAATCTCTTGTCTTCGTTTTTTTTTTCACAGAGCTACGAAGCCCTTAACAAATTCCACCAGCTGTAAACTGAAAATCCAACCGAAATATGACGTCCATCGAGATGTCCTAACGCATGAGGTGGTCATTAAACAGACCGGCTACAATGCCCGTGACAAAAGTATACCGTACGGCTTAAAGAAATGCTGGCAGAATTGGTCGTTCTGGTCAATGTTTGCCGGCATTTTGCCCATTGTCCAATGGCTGCCGAAATATTCGCCGAAACGTGATCTGCTTGGTGATATAATGGCCGGTTTTACGGTTGCTATAATGCATATACCCCATGGCATGGCCTATGGACTGTTGGCGGGTGTCTCACCGGGCAATGGCTTGTACATGGCCATATTTCCGACCTTAGTGTATATGGTGCTGGGCACATCGAAACATATCTCGATTGGCACATTTGCGGTGGCCAGTATGATGACATTGAAAGTGGTGCAGACGCATGCCTCGGATGAGGCACTGTTGGAGAAGGGCGGCGAGGGTGTGATAACGCCGCTGGAAGTGGTGACAACGCTGGCATTTACCGTGGGTTTAATGCATGTGAGTACAAGTCAAATGGATGTTTCTGGGGTTGGCCAAAAAGGGGGTTTTCTATACAATTTATATAGGAGGTGATTTGAAAATACTCTCTCAAAGATAACATTCATTATGATTATTCCCAACATGCTACCAGGCTTCACCTTGACCCTGACAGACATTTGCCAACTCTTATTTTGTGGCTTCAGTCAGTGGATGGGTGTTTTCGAATACTTTCTCTCAAGAACTCCGTAATCAAAATATGATCAAAACATCTTTGAGGTTATGAACCTCATTAACCTCAGAGTATTTGGGGTTTACTCAACCCCCAGATTTGTAAAATCTAATGAGCGTCTAAGGGCATGCCTCGAGGCACTCTTGCTGGTTAGAGGCCAAATAGCCGCTAATATTATGTTGCTAATATTATGAATATTATGGGAAGTCTTCAATGTCTGTTGAATCTCAAAAAGGTTTTGAATGTCGAAAATTATGAATCCTTTAATTACTCTGAATTTTTTGAATGTCCCAAAACTAGTTTAACCTCTATCAACCCTGACTCAGTTCAACCATTAAGTCCTTTTGAACCGCAGACTATATTTAATACAAGGTTACTTCAAATTGTCTTTGAAACAATTCGTTAAAAGCAACTGCATGTCCCCGGGAGCTAATAATTCAAAGAGTCTCAAACAATTCCGCTTGCCTCGATAATATCTTCAACTTTTGTTAGCACTCTAATGGCATGACCGGTTACATGAATTATCTTTACACATCTTTGAACTATCTAATTCTCATGTTTTTTTCTTTCTTTCCTTCCAGCTTGCCATGGGTTTCTTTAGACTGGGCACTTTATCATCGCTTCTAAGTGATCCCCTCGTGAATGGTTTCACGACAGGTGCCGCATGTCATGTCGTTACTAGTCAACTTAAAGATGTCTTTGGCGTTCCTGTGCCCCGGCATAAGGGAGCCTTCAAAATCATCTACACCATCATAGATCTCTGCAAGGCATTGCCTACGACCAACGTAGCAGCGCTGATATTCTGTTTAGGCATTATTGTCTTTATGAGTCTATGTAATGAGCTGATAAAGCCTCAACTAAAGAAATATTGTCGTTTTCCCCTACCCGCCGAACTGATAGCCGTTATCGGCGGCACAGTGATATCCATGTTGGTCGATGTGAATACCAAATACGATATTAAACTAGTGGGCGAAATACCCACGGGTTTGCCGATGCCAGTATTACCACGCATGGATTTGGTGCCAGATCTGCTAGTGGATTCCATAGCCGTTTGCATTGTAACCTATTCGATAGTCATGTCGCTGGGTCTGACATTTGCCAAAAAGCACTCGTATGAGGTGCGGCCAAATCAGGAGCTCTTCGCCATGGGCATGGGCAACATTGTGGGCGGATTTTTCCAGTGTATACCGTTGGCCTGTTCGCTGTCGCGTTCCTTGATCCAGGAGCAGACGGGTGGTGCCACTCAGTTGGCCTCGTTGGTGTCGGCTCTGTTGATTTTGGTAACGCTATTTTGGGCTGGCCCATTCTTTAGCTTTTTGCCTCGGGTAAGTAATGAGTTATGGTGTATTGAATATTCTTATTTACCTTTTCTTCATTTGATTTAGTGTGTCCTGGCTGGTGTGATTATTGTGGCCCTTAAGCCCATGTTTATGCAAGCAACGGAATTGAAGAAATTCTCCAAACAAGGCAAATTGGAACTTTTAACATGGATTTGTACATTTGTATGCGTGGTGCTGATCGATATTGATATTGGGTGAGTATTATTTTTAATGAAAGAAAACATAAACGATGATAAGTCTTCTGCGCTACTCCTCAGCCAGAATTCACAATTTGCAAAGTGAAAAGCAATGCTTAGATCAGAAAAATTAGTGGTGGGGAAAGTCGGTAGTACTGAAATTGTATTAAAAAGGAGTTTCTACCACGGGGTATGTGCACATTTTCGCTGGCAATACTTCTCATATTCCTCTTCAGTTGAGAACATCAGAAAGTAATTAAAAGCAATCGCTCTGTAGTATGTTGACTGTTAAACATAATCAAAGAAGCCTACACATAGATGCATATTTCAAAAGTCGTTGTCACAAAAACTTCTGGATTTCATTAAGGCTTTGAATAATTTCTAAAAAACTAATATCAAAAACTCTTTAAAGATCTACAGGAACCTCAGAGAAATTGCTGTTGCCTTAGGACTTTGAAGCTCTTTGCACTAAAGCCATGTTTGCCAACAAATCTTCCCATTCATTTAATGGAAACTTTGTGGGGT
Source organism: Hydrotaea cyrtoneurina (assembly GCA_958296145.1). NCBI lineage: Eukaryota > Metazoa > Arthropoda > Insecta > Diptera > Muscidae > Hydrotaea > Hydrotaea cyrtoneurina. The sequence continues at coordinate 80,826,186 of OY282515.1, forward strand.
TTAAGCTTCTGTGAAGATCTTTTCATTTAAACTCTAAAAAGTTCGTCAAGTGATCTTTAAGGATCTACAGGAACTTCAGAGTAATTGCAGATTCCTTAAGACTCCGAAAGTCTATTGCACTGAAGCCAACTTGCCGACAAATCTTGCCATTCATTTAGGGGAATCTTTGTGGGATATAAGCTTCTGTGAAGGTCTTTTCATTTAAACTCTGTAATGTTCGTCAAGTGTCTTTGAGGTTTCAATTAATTTCTCTCTACAACGTTGAAAACAAAATAATATCCCTGTTAAAAATCTGAAATATAAAAATCATGCCATATTAAAGGGTTTCCATGTAAACTCGCCTTTTAAAAGCCACAATCAGTAAGTGTTCTTGCCCAATGTCGTGGTATAAAAAAAGCTTTACTTAAACTTTTTTTTTTGTTTTCAAATATTCTTGAACCTCCAAAACGACTTTGGTTTCTTTAGAGGTTGCTCATTTAAGTTCATAAATCACATTACTGAACTACAATTTAGCAGTGCATTCGTCCTAAAGGTATTTTTCGCGTATCGGGTAAATACAAACTGTTCTTGTTCCCGAGATACGTTTAGACATAATTTTCTGGCTGGTTAGTTGATATTTATTTGTATTTCTCAGTAGTTTTTTCGGTCATTTTCCGCATTCATAAAGCTTCCAATTTTGGATATTTATATTTGACAAAATTTGTTCATGACAAATTCGTTTTTGGTAACAAAAATTCACTAGAATCACAGTAATTTGGTCGTATGCGTTTCTCGAATTGTTATCCTAGCGACAATTCCAGAAATACATACTTTCAAAGTGCTGCGTTTCACGGTTTAAGGGATTGTTTTTGTCCATGACACTGCGATCGATTTCACTAGCACCTTTTTGCCAAAGGGGAAAGGACAGGGCTCTCTCGAAGAACTCGAAAATATTGAAGTGTACAATTTTGTAGAGACATGTATTTTTGAGTCCATTTCATCAGAGCTTCATATGGTGCCACACATGTTTCAGTACCATAAGCCTTAGTTTTTTTTGGGTCAAAAAAAATATTTTTGAATATCCAAATGTTTTGCTCTTGAGTGTATTCTACCTTCGAAATTATGTAATTATAACCGCACACTGTTTATATAACATTAGCCATTACAGAATAATAGTCAAAAAATGAGTTTTGAGAGTGTCCCATTGGTTACACAATAAATTCTGTGAAAATGATCGTAGCATACAACTCTCAGTGGGTTAATAGTAGTCCTAAAGTCTAGCTTTAATTTGATACCACACTCGTTTCGATACCTAAGTCCGATACTGAAAAATTGTACAAATAGTTTCAAGTGACTTTCAAATCTTTCATTTTGAGAAAACCCATTTTCCGAACCAAATTTCTCCTAAACTTTTTGTTCAATTGAAAAAATGAAAACATCGTCTTGTTCAGATTAAGTTCCGCTACGCATGAGCAAAATAACAACAAAAATAATTTTTTCAAAAAAATCGAAAATTTGGATGGGTTAACCCCTTAGTTTTTTTTTTGGCCAAAAAAATTATTTTCGAATTTTAAATTTGTTTACTCTTGGATGTATTCTGCCTTCTAAATTATTTAATTATAACTACCTAAAGTTTATATAACATTAGCCATTTCAGAATAATAGTCAACAAATGCGTTTTGAGAGTGTCCCATTGGTTACACAATAAATCCTGTGAAAATGATCTTAGCATACTACCCTCAGTGGGTTAATAATAGTTTCAAAGTCCAGCATTAATTTGCTACTACCATTGTGGCGATATCTTATACCGTTGCTGACAAATTGGCCAAATAGTATTAAGTGACTTTCCAATCATTGATTTTGAGAAACCCCATTTTCTGAACACAATATTTCCCAAACTATTTGTTCAATCTATAAAATGAAAACACCTCTCAGTGGGGTAATAGTAGTCCTAAAGTCTAGCTTTAATTTGATACCACACTCGTTTCGATACCTAAGTCCGATACTGAAAAATTGTACAAATAGTTTCAAGTGACTTTCCAATCTTTCATTTTGAGAAAATCCATTTTCCGAACCCAATTTCTCCCAAACTAGTTGTTCAAATATAAAATGAAAACACCTCTCAGTGGGGTAATAGTAGTCCTAAAGTCTAGCTTTAATTTGATACCACACTCGTTTCGATACCTAAGTCCGATACTGAAAAATTGTACAAATAGTTTCAAGTGACTTTCCAATCTTTCATTTTGAGAAAATCCATTTTCCGAACCCAATTTCTCCCAAACTAGTTGTTCAATCTATAAAATGAAAACAGCGTCTTGCTCAGATTAAGTTCCGCTACGCATGAGCAAAATCACAACAAAAACTATTTTTTCAAAAAAATCGAAAATTTGGATGGGTTAACCCCTTAGTTTTTTTTTTGCCAAAAAAAATATTTTCGAATTTTGAATTTTTTTACTTTTGGATGTATTCTGCCTTCGAAATTATTTAATTATAACCGCACAATGTTTATATAACATAAGCCATTACAGATTAATGGTAAAAAGAAATACATTTGCAGAGCTCCCCATTGTTTACACAATAAATCCTGTAAAAATGATCGTAGCATACAACTCTCAGTGGGTTAATAATAGTCCTAAAGTCCAGCATTAATTTTCTACTACCATTGTGGCGATAGCTTATACCGTTGATGAACAATTGGCCAAATAGTATTAAGTGACTTTCCAATCATTAATTTTGAGAAAACCCATTTTCCAAACGCAATTACTCCCAAACTATTTGTTCAATGTATAAAATGAAAACAAATCTCAGTGGGTTAATAGTAGTCCTAAAGTCTAGCTTTAATTTGATACCACACTCGTTTCGATACCTAATTCCGATACTGGAAAATTGTACAAATAATTTCAAGTGACTTTCCAATCTTTCATTTTGAGAAAACCCATTTTCCGAACCAAATTTCTCCTAAACTTTTTGTTCAATTGATTGAAAAAATGAAAACAGCGTCTTGCTTAGATTAAGTTCCGCTATGCATGAGCAAAATATCAACAAAATCTATTTTTTGAAAAAAATCGAAAATTTGGATGGGTTAACCCCTTAGTTTTTTTTTTGGCCAAAAAAATTATTTTCGAATTTTGAATTTTTATACTCTTGGATGTATTCTGCCTCCGAAATTATTTAATTATAACCACCTAAAGTTTATATAACATTAGCCATTACAGAATAATAGTCAAAAAATGCGTTTTGAGAGTGTCCCATTGGTTACACAATAAATCCTGTGAAAATGATCGTAGCATACAACTCTCAGTGGGTTAATAATAGTCCTAAAGTCTAACTTTAATTTGGTGTTACCCTTGTGCTGATAGCATACTCCATTGCTGAAAAAATTGACCATAAATAGTTTCAAAAGCCTTCCGAATCTCTAATTTTGTGAAAACCACTTTTTCTGAATCCCATTTTGTTCAATCTAAAAAATGAAAACATCATCGTGTTCAAATAAAGGTCGACTATGGACAAAAACACAGTCGTCTCACGACAATATCTAGGTTACATTTTGTTTGGCAATACCGAATACAAATATCGAAATAGTTGTCGATATCAACGAAAATACCGAGACTTGACAGTCGACAACCGCAATAAGGCTGATTAGCTGTAGCCAATGATTTGGACCACCTTAATCGTATTATTTTTCTTTTATTTATCTCCTTTTGTGACAATTTTGTACTAATAACCTCATTTTGCTTTTTTTAGTCTCCTTATTGGTGTCTGCATCTCTCTGCTGTCGCTCTACATCAAAGGACTGAAACCGTATTCCTGTCTACTCGGTTATATACCCGAGGCTTCGGCGGTCTATGTCGATATCAATCATCATCGCAACGCCTTCGAAGTGCCCGAAACGAAGATATTCCGCTATGCCGGTTCCTTTAACTTTGCCACCACCATCTATTTCCGTAAAGCTCTCTACAAAGCCTTGGGCATTGACAATGAAAAAATACGCCGAGCCTCGTACATGCCCATATCACAGAATGGCACGACCACCACCAATGGCGGTACAGCCGCCTCACTCAACCACCTGAATTCGACGTTCCGTTTCCTGGTGGTGGACTTCAGTATGCTGGGCCATATCGATGTGGCCGGCTGTCGCGCCCTGTCCGATGTTAAACATGAATTGGAAAAGCGGGGAGTACGAACATTTTTGGCCACACCCACCGATCGGGTGTACGACTGTTTGGTGCATAGCATGGCCTTGGGAGAGGGCCCCTTCGATATCTTCCCCTCGTTACACGATGCTGTGGAGTATGCCAATGCCTGTCGCGTAGCGTGATATTTAGAAAATACAACAAAAGGCTTGATAACTGACAAATTGTCCTTATGACAATTTTAGCGCATAAGTTTAGCCATAGAACACATGAGACGATAAAGGATGGATTCTATACAACTACACAACACAACCGAAACCGAAACCAGAGAGAGGACATTTAAATATGTAACCAACCAAAGGCCATAAATATGAAATCTAGAGTGTGTGCGTTTTGGCAAATGAACCAAATGAACATTTCAAATTCCCAGTTGAAATCGGAATTATCTCCTAACAAAAGTGCCTGATTCATGTTTCTGTAGTTAATGTTAAGGTAGTGATCAAAAACAACCCAGGAAAAACAGTTTTGTATTTCATTTCAAGAGAAACCCAGAAAGATACACAACTAAAACTAATATGAAGACAACTAAAACAAACTAAAACCCCAACTAAATACTGTATGTACATATGTACATATATATATAGATCTAAAACGATATACATATATTTTTTATATGCCTATTTAAAACAAAAAAATATAGAAAAAACAAAGTACTTAATTTTCTATTCAGAATTATGTATGTAAATATGTATTGTATGTTTATATAGAAATCGTTTTTCCATCGTAGTAACGTACGTAACGCAGGAAGAAAATCTACCGGAAATGACATGTTTTTGTGTGATAGTTTTTTAATATAATCTTTTTTTTTTTAATTCATATGCAAAAAGTGTGTGGGTGTGTGTGGGAGTTTTTTTTCTATTCCAAACACACACACTTGCACACAATGATACCAAAATGAACAATTAAGTAAAGTTCTGTAATTTCGATAGTTTTTTTTTGTAGTCTTATAAAGCATTAGTTTTAATACTAAGTTATTTTTTATTAAATGAAAAAGAAAAAAGAAAATTGTTGAAATTAATGATAAATGTGAAAAGATTAAGAATAAATATATATATATAAACTTCTGTTTAAGAAGGATGAAAGAATGAATATACACGGGGAAGGAGTTTTATTTGTTGCAGGAGGGGTTTTTTGGGGAAACCAATCCTGTGGAGTTTTAGTTTGAGAACTAAAGCAAAGTCTATGTCGAGGTCAGACGTCTTCTAACTGCAGATATCGGCAATTCGTTTATAGAACTGCACTGGTACGTTTGCAGAAAACCACCACTTATAGGAAAAAATCGCATTTGACTTAGGAAATCTGCCCATAAGGTTGCCTTTGACCAAAGTAATAAAAACCGTTGTTGGATTTTGCCATTTGACCATGGTAACATTGAACTTCAGGCAATGTTCTGTCGTTCGCTTTCTCACTTTCTTCGAAATTTTGGGGAATTTGTTTCTTTTGAAAATACGGGGTGAAAGTAAAATGAAAACATTTTTTTTATAGTCAATGATAATTTATTCGAGTAAAAAGTTGAAAAACGAAGGTTGAAAAGTTTTCAAAAAAAAAAAATTGGGTTAGAAAATGGGTTTTTCAAAATTGGAGAATCGAAAGTCACTAGAAACTATGTGGCCAATTTGTCAGCAACGGTATAAGATATCGCCACAATGCTAGTAGCAAATTAATACTGGACTTTGAAATTATTATTAACCCACTGAGGGTAGTATGCTACGATAATTTTCACAGGATTTATTGTGTAACCAATGGGACACTCTCAAAACGCATTTTTTGACTATTATTCTGAAATGGCTAATGTTATATAAACTTTAGGCGGTTATAATTACAACATTTCACTGGCAGAATACATCCAAGAGTAAAAAAATTAATAATTCGAAAATAATTTTTTTGGCCAAAAAAAAAACTAAGGGGTTAACCCATCCAAATTTTCGATTTTTTTCAAAAAATAGTTTTTGTTGTTATTTTGCTCATGCGTAGCGGAACTTAATCTGAACAAGACGATGTTTTCGTTTTCTCAATTGAACAAATAGTTTGGGAGAAAATGGGTTTTCTCAAAATAAATGATTGGAAAGTCACTTGAAACTATTTGTACAATTTTTCAGTATCGGACTTAGGTATCGAAACGAGTGTGGTATCAAATTAAAGCTAGACTTTAGGACTACTATTACCCCACTGAGAGGTGTTTTCATTTTATAGATTGAACAAATAGTTTGGGAGAAATTGGGTGCGGAAAATGGGGTTTCTCAAAATTAATGATTGAAAAGTCACTTACTACTATTTGGCCAATTTTTCAGCAACGGTATAAGCTATCGCCACAATGGTAGTAGCAAATTAATGCTGGACTTTGAAACTATTATTAACCCACTGAGGGTAGTATGCTAAGATCATTTTCACAGGATTTATTGTGTAACCAATGGGACACTCTCAAAACACATTTTTTGACTATTATTCTGTAATGGCTTATGTTATATAAACTTTAGGCGGTTATAATTACAACATTTCACTGGCAGAATACATCCAAGAGTAAAAAAATTTAAAATTCGAAAATAATTTTTTTGGCCAAAAAAAAAACTAAGGGGTTAACCCATCCAAATTTTCGATTTTTTTCAAAAAATAGTTTTTGTTGTTATTTTGCTCATGCGTAGCGGAACTTAATCTGAACAAGACGATGTTTTCGTTTTCTCAATTGAACAAATAGTTTGGGAGAAATTGGGTTCGGAAAATGGGTTTTCTCAAAATAAATGATTGGAAAGTCACTTGAAACTATTTGTACAATTTTTCAGTATCGGACTTAGGTATCGAAACGAGTGTGGTATCAAATTAAAGCTAGACTTTAGGACTACTATTAACCCACTGAGAGTTGTTTTCATTTTATAGATTGAACAAATAGTTTGGGAGATATTGTGTTCAGAAAATGGGGTTTCTCAAAATCAATGATTGGAAAGTCACTTAATACTATTTGGCCAATTTTTCAGCAACGGTATAAGCTATCGCCACAATGGTAGTAGAAAATTAATGCTGGACTTTAGGACTATTATTAACCCACTGAGGGTAGTATGCTAAGATCATTTTCACAGGATTTATTGTGTAACCAATGGGACACTCTCAAAACGCATTTTTTGACTATTATTCTGAAATGGCTACTGTTATATAAACTTTAGGCGGTTATAATTACAACATTTCACTGGCAGAATACATCCAAGAGTATAAAAATTCAAAATTCGAAAATAATTTTTTTGGCCCAAAAAAAAACTAAGGGGTTAACCCATCCAAATTTTCGATTTTTTTGAAAAAATAGATTTTGTTGAAAATTTACTCTGGCATAGCGGACCTGAGTCTGAGCAAGTCGACTGTTTCATTTTTTTGATTGAACAAATAGTTTCGGAGAAATGTGGTTCGGAAAGTATTTTTTTTTAAAATTTGGAAATTCGAAAGTCACTTGAAACTATTTGGCCAATTTGGCTTAAGGTATCGAAACGTGTGTGGCACCATATAGAAGCTCTGATGAAATGGACTCAAAAATACGTGTCTCTACAAAATTGTACACTTCAATGTCTTCGAGTTCTTCGAGAGAGCCTTGTCCTTTCTCCTTTGGCAAAAAGGTGCTAAAGAAATCGATCGCAGTGTCATGGACATGAACTAATCCCGTAAACCGTGAAACGCAGCACTTTGAAAGTATGTATTTCTGGAATTGTCGCTAGGATAACAATTCGAGAAACGCATACGACCAAATTACTGTGATTCTGGTGAATTTTTGTTACCAAAAAACGAATTTGTCATGAACAAATTTTGTCATAACAAATATCCAAAATTGGAAGTTTTTTTATGAATGGGGAAAATGACCGAACAAACTACTGAGAAAGACAAATAAACAAACCTTAAAAAACCAAGTTAAACCCTTCCAAATTTTGGATTTTTTTGAAAAAAAAAAAAAAAAAAAAAAATGTTGTTGAAATTTTCCTCAGATATAGCAAGACCTGAGTCTGAGCAAGACGGCTGTTTTATTTTTTCGATTGAACAAATAGTTTGGGAGACATTAGGTTCAGAAAGAGGGTTTTTTCAAATTTGGGGAATCGAAAGCCACTTGAAACTATTTGGCCAATTTTTCAGGAACGAATCAAGGTATCGAAAAGAGTGCTGTATCAAATTAAAGTTCGACTGTTATGCTGTCGGTTAATTATAAATATTTCCATTTGTGTTTCGAAGTAGAAAAAATTAAGGTAACAAATGCAAACCAATTTGACAAACATATGGAAGAGTTAGAAGAGGATTTCATTGGGGCTCTTCAACAACCATGGGACGACATAGGCAAATTGTTGAATGCTTTTGGCATGCCCAGAAGACTGACAGAAGGATATCGTGAAATTAAATGGTGCATTGTGAAAACACAACATTTATTTAACCCTGCACCGTCATCCTTCGTCAAAATGACGACGCGCAATTTTATTTTCTAATTAACATGTGTTTTTATCGTTTGTTTTGACCTAATTTTTCGTATAGAGTTAGTCGTTTGCAAACTGTTGATGGGCCTAGACTTGATGGGCCTAAACTAAATAAAAAAATAGACTTAACATCGGTTCCAATTTTTGCTCACAATGCTATTTATAGCGTCTTGAAATAGGCCGTAGTCAAAATGACGAAGGATGACGTTAGTGTACAAAAAATAAGGATGACTTTCTAGGGTTAATGGAGGATTTATGCTATTTGCTCTCAGTCCGCTGAAGAAAAGTGTGGTGAATCTGCTACCGCAGAGGACACTTTGGCGGTCTCTGGGAAACATTTATTTACATTTGTAGCGAGTCATAAAGTTCAAAAGAAAATGGTCACCAAAAAAGCAGAATGTAAGGTCAGGAGGTGTAATGTGTTTGCTGTCAGTCCGCTGAAGGAAAATGTTGGTAATCTCCTACGTCAGGGGGACACAATTTGTCCTTCCTAAGGCATCCAGAGTCTCTCGACAGTATCTGGAAGTTTAAGTCTTTTCCAACACACACTACCTGCAGTTTCTACCTGCAGTGTTTTGATCAAATAGAGGAACTCCAACTCTCAGTTTTCAAAATTGTAAACTCTGATTCGAATTCCGACTCCTAAACTACGACTACAATTCCGACACCTAAACTGCGACTCCAATTCCCACTTCACAGCCCAGGTTGCTACCAAACTTGATTCTTTACGAAATTACTGTTGATCTGATTCCCTTTTAGGTGTTATTATTTCCAGCACATGCGTAAAGGATGATTTATAAAGTTCCAAGCAACTCTCAAAGCTTTTTAAAGAAATATACACGTCCAGAAAACAACAGACATTGATTTTGCCACTCAGTTTTCGTCTGGTAGTTTGAAGATATCGGACTCCTGTCTCAGCAGTCTTCTTTGTAGTACTAGATTTAGTTTGTTTTCTTTGAAAAATAAATAAAAAAAACATTTTTCAAAATATATCAAACAAAATAAATAAACTGACTTAACTGTTAGAGATGACTTTTTTTTTGTTATTCAAATTATAGATAAACATTAACGTCGTATCCGACTGATACCAGATACCACATTGAATTGATGTCGGCAAGCGGTGATGTTGACTCATAAACAACGGCGACGTCGACCACCGCGATAGGTCTGATTAGCTACCATTGTGTTTTGTTTTCCCACAACTTTAAACTGATCCGGCAGCTTTGGTGGATTCTAAATAAAAGAGGAGATGCTGTTAATCAAACACTGCAATCAGAAACTTCGAGTATTCATTTGAGACACTGAGTAACTCTGGATATTGAAATCAATTTAAGAATCCTATCACAAAGCTACTGCAAATTCATACCCTGTAAGACTCAACAGCAGCCTAATATCTTCCGGATTCACACTAGGCATATACATATTTTCCAATTTACGGCCATATTTGCTTTTAAAGTTACTTATGGTCTTTTATTTTACGTAAAATGTGATGTTTTTTGAAAAAAAATAATTTTTGGAAATTTCTTGTAGCATCACGTGTGTTTGGCCTTAAATCAAAGTTAACCTATGTGTTGATTGTTGATAGCCAAGGTCAAGTTCATTTTACGTATAAATGGTATTGCTTTTGGGAATATTTAGTTTGAAAATAAAATGGCTCTAGTTCGGTTGTGGACTAACTCAATATCTGTCATTCATATATAAGATCCTCCCGCCACACTCGCATGTGTTCATGCGGCGGGGGTGGGCTATTTGTTCAGTAAATTTTTAACAAATTATTTCTCATTGTTAAGGTCTGTCCAGGGTATTTAGGCTTGTCAGATTTTGTGTGTGTGTGTTTTTTTTGAAAAACGTCCATTGTTTCCGACACAGAAATTGACAACAGCAAAATACAATAATTGTCAGCCAGCTCAGATTGTGTGACTGCACGAAACTTAACACTTAAGCGACATTATGGTTTTGACTCGAAATTGTTAACACATAATTGTTAACAAATCAAAAACAACAGAAAAATGTTTAAATAAAATAATATACACGTCGTAGCACACACATTTTGAAACACCGAAGAAACAAATAACAAGTAAAATAAACCACAATTATATTATTGTGGCTGTAATTGGTTGGTATGTGTGTTACGTATATTTAAACTTCAAATACGACACACAATTTCGATGGGAATTTTTCAAAGGTTTTGGTTTCGTCTACGTTTTTGTTTTGTTTCACATAGAATACGATTCTCTGTGAGTGAGTTTGATGTCTAAGGTTTGCGAAGTAATAAAAGCACCAAATAAATGGGAAAACATTTAAATTTAATTGCTGGAATTAATGGCGTTTCAAAAATAACCTTAAATTAGATTTGAAAAAGGTTGATGTGTGATTTTTTTTAGAATTATTGGAGAAGGTTGTCGCGTATGACAATTTTGACTAGCTTCAGGCAATGCTAGACGTTATATCAGGGCCTTGCAGTTTATTGCGTCTTGTATTGACTGTGTTTCTTCCGCAACCTTGCGTAGAAGCCTCAGGCTTCGCGGGAAGATAAGCAATTGTAATAGATTTTTTTTACTTATATTTCAATAAAGAATGTATTCCAAAAAAATAAACAAATATAATTCTTTGATTTGTTTAGAAAATATCCCAGAACAGCCAAAAGAATACACCACATTCGAATAGTATTTCGTAAAATAAATGAATTTTTCACGAAAATTAACCAAAAGCTATCTAGGATGAAAATTATTGAAAAATATTCCCGCTTATGCCCTAACGCCATGTGGTTTATTTCTTACTTAACCCGTCTAACTCTCAAATTTTTAAAATCTAAATGTAAAGCTGCTTTTAAACCAGCAAATAATAAGACTTCTTCTCTCCTGGACCTTTTCTGTTCGTCTTTGAATCTCTGAGGCTCAGTTACCTACTGAATTTAAATAAATGAAATGAAATGGTGGGAAAGAGAAACGTTGTTCGGAATTGCCTAGACTTCCTAGTCCAATCCGAGGACCTGGATAACCGTCAACTCAACAATGAGGTGTCTGTATTTTTTTTTTTTAAATACATGGTTAATGAAGACCTTCACTTAAAGACGTTGAATAAAAGATATTACTTTTCCACACTGTGTGACTTTAAAAAGATGATGCAACTTGACACAGAGCCACTCCAGCTATGACAGAATTGAAGTGAAAATTCCCCTAAGATCGCCTGACCTTACTCTACCCGATGTTTTCTTGTGGGGTTGTTGTAAATAGAAAGTTTACAAAACTAAACCATCAAATACGCTGAATAACGCATAAGCGTCACCGATTTTTTTTTTTAAAACCTTTAAAAATATTTAATAAATGTATGTTCGTTTTCAAATGAATAAAGAGCAAAAATTGTTTATGAATTAAAAAAAAAGATTGAGTTTCTTAATGTACATACCAGCATTGACCAGCCACCCAGAATTTGTTAGTCGATATATTTAAAACCTTTGTAGTCGTGTTTGGCAAGTCAGCAGTCTGACTTGAGTCCATCAGGAGGTTCCGTTGTGGTACCGTGCATTTATAGCCTAAAATAAAACTAGATTTCATGATTACGATTGCCGTTTTTTTTGTATTTTGACACTCACATTTCCGGAACCATTTCAATAATAGACTTAGCGCAGACTCCAGTACATCTGAGAGTGTCTGCGACACATCGACTGGCCATCGATATCAAAAACTGAACATTCCAAGCTCGTCAGCCTGATGGGAATTTTGCACAATGATACACGGCCCAGTTGACATAACAATTGCTGGCACACGACCGTCTCATTATCACTTTTCAGTTGGGACCTTAGAGCAGCTCGGAAATGGACAAAGATTTAGCTGGAAACATCTTTTCTGACGAAGCGCCTTTTCATCTCGACAAAACTCAGCGCTTGAGGGGATCGGAAAACCCGCATCGAGAAGCTAATGCTCTTCGAAATGCCGAAAACCGGGTTTTTTGTTATTATTTTCACCAAAGATTTGAAACATCAAACCGCACTCCTAAAAGAAAATTAAAAACAGACTTAGGTTGTTATTGCTTGTATGTGTTGATACATAGATACCTCATTATATTGTAATTGTTTACGATCTGAAAACAGGGTTTTTTGTAGTTCTTTCACCGAGTATTTGAAACTTCAAACCGCACTCCTAAAATAAATTAAAAACAAACAGGTTGTTATTGCTGCATTTAAACATACATAGAGATCTCCTTATGTTGTAATGAATTCACGCTCAGAAAGTTTAAAATTAGCCCAACATTTCTTTCTAAAACCTTCAAAAATCAAATGTTCCTTTGGTTAACCGTCCCCTGATGATCTGAGTCACATATATGTATCGACATTGTGTTTATTGTTTTCTTTATTCTTAATTGCAAATAACATATAATTTAAAGATTTCAAAAAAAAAATGGTATGAAAAAAATCACATACACACGAAATATAACAAAACAAATGGGTTGTTATTTTAAAAGTAAAAAAAGGTAGTTATTTTCGGCCCGATCGAAATTTATATACCCTATACCATTGACACGGTTCCAATAGGGAATAGTGTAGAGGGGGGATGTGTATAGTGTATTGTTGTCAACCATAATCTGCTTGGGGAGAGACGTGGCTCCCACCCATAATTGTAGTAGTTTCCCAAATGCCTGTGATCGTACAATCGGAGCATTAAATATAACAAAAAGAAATATTATTATTTCTTTGGAGTGCCTTTATCAAAGAATTTAGAATTATTCATACAATGACAGCCGTCTTTACAACGCGACGATGTCACAAAAGTTTATGGGCCATGACCACTTATGCCCACAGACGGAATGACAAACATAATATACATCCTACCGCGAAGGGTGTACAAAACATTTCGACGCATAATGCTTTAAATACAAATACGTGATATCAGACTGCTGTAACCACACACGCCAATTAAATTTAAATCATAACAAATGATAATGTTGTTAAGTTAAAGAGCTGATTAATATGATTTCATTTACTTTTGTTTGTTCAAAAAAGGACATTTTAGGTTTAAAAAAAAACAATTTTGGGGTTATTAAAACATCGCAATACATAACCCGAGCTACACCTTAAAAATTCCTCCATTCAATTAATCATTTGTTTCTCTGGGAAATCCATACGATTATCACTTGTTTTGTTTTTCAAAACAGAGTTGATTTTCAGTTAACGTTGTGGGGTTGTATTCATTTGAAATTTAATTTAATAGCTTCGGTAAACATACAGCGCTGTAGCCAAACACAAACACAATTGTAATACTCTGTTGTGTGCACTCATAAATAATCATTTGAGGTTTATTTATTAAAATACCCTACAGTAGTAAGTCAAGTTACAGTTTCTTTGGTGCATCGGCCATCAATAAAAATAATGTTGTTAGTATCGAAATAATAGAAACGACTGTATCGAAATAATAGAAACGGGCTGAGCAAACAATTCAGAAACAGACACCCCTTCCGGCGAAATAAATCCATACTCTACAACAAGCCTATTCTACCTATTCTACCCGGAGTACCTTCGAAAGCAGGTGGTGTGAGGTTTTGTGTCAGAAAAAGCTTTGGTAAAATCTATGTTAACGACGGTTACAGGCATCGAAATTTGTTCGGTACAAAACCCAGGTACGAAACCTGGTAAGGCCATTAAACTTTCTTCAGTCTCTGCTTCCACCTCGTAAATGCTGGCGGCTTTACGAGGAAGAGCCATGTAAAACCATTTCTAGGAAAAACATTAGCCGTTCGTAGGCGTCTCAAACTGTAGGTCCCGGTCAGAGGATATAAACCAGCTCACTGATTCGAGAGAAGTTCCTCGGCTGTTCATGGAATGTTAAGGCGAATAAGTAGTTGCGTAATATGCGATGGACTTACCTTCAACCGCATGACGTATATCCCGACATGAACAATTACAGATAGCTGTCTTGGTTATGTCTGTGCTCCAGACAGAAAGACATCAGACGACAACTATGACGGCAGGCGCAGACAGGGAAGACCGAGACCCCGGTGAAGACATCAAATCACTGGAGAAAGACGATACATGTTGTGTGCTTGGAAGTGATTGATTTATCAAGCCCAGTACACTTCACTATCTCATCTTTCTGTAACTAGTAACAATTATTCATTCTTCACAGACGAATTTTAAGTCAACTGAATTAAAGCAAACAAATAAATAACGAATAAATAATTGGCGTTCTAACTGAGAATCAGAGAATACATTGGAAATATGTAACTGGAGTAGGTATGATAAATTGGATGGTAAAGTACGATTTGACCTTCAAAAGTACCCAACTACTCTCACGACTCATTTGGTACCTTTTCATTGTCTGAAACATTGTTACTAAAAACGTAAATGTATAAGAAAAAAAATTACAATCCATTTACAAAACAAACCGATTATTGATCTGGTCCAAATAATGTGTATATGTCTTTTTCAAGAAGAGTCCGAATATGAGCATATTTTCAGCTTTTTGGGCACGAATCATTGGGATGTAAGGGCCTAAAACCCGTTCATGTAAATAGGACATTGTACGGTTACATTGGTGCATATCGATAACAGCTATCGGATTTTTTGCGATCACTTGCCAAAAAAGAATAAAAAGTCATAACTGAAATTTGCTAACAAAATCAATCATATTTTCTTTTAAAAAAACGTTCTCGAGGTGCTTAAATTTAATCTACATTACCATGGATATATTTTCAATGACTAGCATGAGGTATAGAAGAAATCTGCGACGAAATAATCGTCTAAATGGGGAATGCAAAAAGTCAATCTGAATTAGAAAAGTCGGTCCTGTTTAGAATAACGAAGCAGTCAAAACTGGAGCTGTCAAACATGGGTCATAGTGACCGGACAATGTCCATTAAGAGCACATGCGCATTCTAAGACAAATACATAGGTCATATGTTCCTGAAGGCGCAAAGCACTAAAAAGCTGAATATCGTCTAACCGGTGTTGGATATGGGATGCAAATAAAAATACTAAAGGACAACACTACACGAAGATATTGTGCCATGCAGACGTAGTTGTGGTTGTCCCGGATTTGAAAAGGAAGAAGTTCCCTAGCCTGTTGCCTAAACTAATGGGGATTTATATTCTTACTTGAAAGTACTATAACATTTCTTTGGTGTAAGTCTCAATTTTCAATTTCCTTTATTGAGTAATTTGGTGTAGCAACATATGTAACAACTGAGCTATATAATGGTAGATTACCGCTCCCAGGTCTTTTGGATCGCTTGCATCTATCTCAAAGTAAACTCAGATCATCAAAAGATCATCATTTTTCGCCTTGTAAATTGCTATGACTTTACAAGAGAGTAAGATCTAAACCATATAAGAAATCTTAAGAAAGGCAGGAGCCGACTTTTAACAGAAGGTCCCGGTCAGTGGGTATAGAAAAAATTTTATCCTGCACTGCTAACTGATTTCTTCAGTTCATTCATTAAATGTTAAGGGAAATATGTACTACGTTAACACAATTATGACTCACACGCTTCAAATTTCTGGAAGAAATCCAACATCGACACGCGATATACAGCATTTTCTTAATGCATTGGGTATCATATTATTTTAATGAAGTATGAGACTCACATTTACCTAAGAGAAGTTATTCATAATATAAAATTTGATTATTTTTAATAGTTTATTTGAAAGCCCGACATGAAGCATTTAATTCGTAGGACTTTCTTATCCGAAACAAAAATTACTAACTCTACACCACAGACGGCCTGCGAGAGATTATATCTAAGCTTGGACGGATGTTTAACAATTACAATAGGAGTCGTTCATATGTGACAATCTGATAATCGAACCATCAACGTGTTTCCAAAAATCAGTAGCACTTCTAAGAAGTCGACTTAGACCATACCAAATTTGTTGGCTATTTACTCGACTTGATGATGAATCTCAGCGGTTATGACACATGCATACAACATTGTCTGTTATTTTGAGTCGAAAATGTGGAAAGCCAAACTTTTCTCACACTTGGATTTGGCTTTATTAAGACGGTCTATACTATTCAACACTCAGCTGTTGTTTACTCTCTGTCCACAGAGCAGAGCATAGCTGGGCAAGAAATATTTTACATACAGAGATTGAGATTGGCCGAAACCGTCTTCGAACAAAGCTATGCTTTGTTGGTAGAAATTATAAAAAACCCCAACGTCGAACTGTTCCCAGTCTTAGTTGGACGACGATATTCCGAGTGAACGAACGGTTTTTAAGAGCGCGCGCAAAAGAAACGGTTAAAAAAAACCATTCGGTGGAGAAGAAGAAACAATAACTAATAAACCAAGAAAACAAATGAAATACGGACGGCGGTGACGACGGCTTTGTTTTTTTCTTTCGTTTCTGAAGATTTAAAGTAAAAGGTGTGATTTCGTTAAAATATAATTCCAACAGAAATATAAGAAGTATTCAAAAAAAATGTGCAACGAACAGCAAAAAATTAATTAAATTCCCTGAATTCAGTTGCATTTAAAAGTTCTTCTTTGTGTTTATTAACGATCCACGAAAACCCGCAGAAATAGAAACAATTATGCAATAATTGTTTGGTGTTGTTGTTGTTGGTGCTGGCTTATGTTGTGTTGAAAAGAGCTGCCAGCCTAAAACGAGTTTTCCGCAGCCAAATGTAACCCAGTTTCGTTCGGCAATCAATTGAAATAGAAAAATTCACAAAATTCAAAACCCACAATAATCACTGAAAATTGATCTTTATTAAGCTGTGTGAAAAATTAATTACGAATTGGTTGTTATAAGTTCCAAAAAGAAACAAAACCTAGTCAAGAAATATATACCAAAATAAATTGTACATTCTCTAAACAGAAAAAAAATTGAACACAAAAAAACAATACAGTGGGTACAGGAGAAAACAACAGATGCCATGGCCATTGGGGCTTAAACAACAGTGTCACATTCCAAGGATTTCTTTACATTCTCATACAGAATCGTTCAGGCGTAAACACATTCATGTGAAACGTAATGACAATTTCAAGATTTTATACCCACATAATTACCTTGACATCGCATTAAGGAAGAATCGGAAGGGAACTTATGTTGAATCAGAAAGAGTTAAGCTATATCCTGAATGGCGACATTTCAAAGCCAGCTTCAGAGATCTAAT
Source organism: Hydrotaea cyrtoneurina (assembly GCA_958296145.1). Taxonomy (NCBI): domain Eukaryota; kingdom Metazoa; phylum Arthropoda; class Insecta; order Diptera; family Muscidae; genus Hydrotaea; species Hydrotaea cyrtoneurina. The sequence continues at coordinate 80,843,907 of OY282515.1, forward strand.
GGCAATTCGTATTTGCTGTGTACTGCCCAGCATGTGACCACATCCAACTGAAAGGAAAAGTTTTCCCAATATTTTGCCATCATTTGGAAAATTTTTCTGATTGAGGGAATATATGTTTCAGAGGACGATAAAGAGAAAAATGTACTGGAAATAAAATGGTCAAATGTCAATAATGAACGGCCGTGGTATTATAAGTAGAGGGTGCCAGTATCATTCAACAAACGCAGATTCAAATCCTTCTGACATCGCTACCCAAATTGGTCACCAGATGTTTTCATATCGTAAATGCCGGCGGCTTGACGAGTAATGAAGTAACCCGTCCAACATATTTTGATAAAAAGGAGACTCAGTTTAAAAAGGGCAATGCGAACGCGACTTAAAATACAAACATTTTTGACCACAAGATTTATTAATGTTGCTGTGCAGAAGCGCAATCCTGTCAACCCAACTTTACAATACAAAGACAACTGTTTCTGGCTATACCTCTTTTGAAATTCGCTTTAAGAGCGTAAATCGTTAATAGGTTTCTCTCATAACATCGGTCCTTTACGATATCCCACAGAAATCGCTGCTCCGAGGCGACCAATTGACATCGCCCAGACGGATGACAACACGTCTACCAAAGTTGGTGCGGTAAAGATTGATTGATGGTCGTCATCCCGCTGAAACCAAAGATCGTTCAAGTCCACGTCTTTTGTTGCAGGTATGTTCGACCGAAATTCAATGAGACAATGCTGTCACCGCTCCAAAATCCGCACCAAACATACACTCTCTGAGAATGCAGTGACATCAGTAGATAATAAAATCGACGATTAGGACAGGGTTTTTCGATCCCCAAATGAAATTTTACTTGTGAAGGTAGGCACCGAGATGAAAATGAGCTTCCCAACAGAGAATCTATACCGAAGTGGATGGTCGTGTGCCATCAAATACTGAGTCAATCGGACCTTGTTGGCGAATAATGCAAGGTCTTCGCTTCAGGATGGTGCGTGAAATTAGTTCATTGACAGCTATTGTGTGTCGATGCTCCAGGAATGAGTCTCACACTCTCGGCTATATGTTATATATATATATATTCTGAACATAGGACCACATACTCTCGGCTATTGCAGTCACATTTTCACCAGTGTAAATCAAAAATGGTATTCGTTTTTGTATTTACGCGAAATTTATGTGTGTTATATATTTTTCGCAGCCGATAAATCTGAACCAATCCAAAACCACAGCTATCTCCAATTCTTGGTAAACCTTTCTTATTAACGCCAATCCACAATGTCACACCAAGCAGTGTTTTTTGCGGATGTCACTTAGTGGCTTTTTGTTTACAATATTTGCCAATATTTTTTTCAGGCAAACATGTCTCCGTTCTGTGTGTCACATTCAAAACATTGGTGTGTCACATTCATTGGTATCCACTGTAGATGTAATACAGGTTTTCTGTTTTTGGTGTTTATTTTTGTCCAAATCCACAGGCAAAATGCAACAACATAAACTTGTTTCATATCGTAACTGTACGAGACAGGGGGACGGTCGGTCATAAAATGTGAATTCAATTAATATTCAACCAAAACCAACAACAAAAACTACTACCAGCAAAGACAACAAACATTAAGAATCAGAATTGAATTCTCTGTTTTGGTTTGTATGCATCGTCCGTCCGTCCATCCATCGATCGATGTACGAGCCTCCTTTACACACTCGATTTCGAATGCTCGCTACTCGTTTAATTCAACAACAACGACAGCAACAACAACCCCAACAACTTTGAGCGTGTCGAAGCGATGAAGCACAGCAACAACACCTGTGCAGCTGTTGCTGGCCTAATGAAAATTGTTTAAACTAAAACCACAACCAACCAAAACTGAACTGAACTGATGAATGTGTTAACATTTTTTTTTTATTATTTCAATTCAATGTAAAATATTCAATTTCAATTTAAACTTTTCAGTTTTTCGTTTTTATTGTCGTATGAGTGTTTTTTGTGCTGTCCCGCGTCATTCTCTGTGCGGTGTCTCATACAAATATTTTGTGACGTCTCGTGCTCTTTAACCGCTACGGCCGCCGCCGCTCTTCTCATCATCTTCGCATCGTGTCAAGTCATTTTGGATTTGGAATCATTGCTTTTTGTTGTTGTTGTTATTATTTAAGCCCCAACACGTAAGAGAAAAAGCCGCCAAAATTGGTCGCCTTACGAAAACTTCATTTGTTATAAGTGACCTCAGGGTAAGTGTGATTTGTAATAAATATTACTGCGTTTTTTTCTTCTTCTTATCGTACTCTTTCTTAAGTTTGATTCATTTGTGTGTGTGTGTAAATTTAATACTAATAATTGTTTTAATAGTCGGGAAATATCAAGGAATTTGTGGTGTTGAAATGCATACAATTGAAAGTAAATTGTGAATTATTGTGAACTAGTCATGGAATTGTTAAAGGTCTTTTGGCTGTAGAAAGAGAAGAGTCAACACATGGAAAACAGAATTGTAACAGATGGGTTTTAAATCTCTACAGGATTGCCATTTCTCCATAGTTGAGTTACCGATTTTTTTGGCGGAAATAGCCTCAGTAAGAATAGGAACTGAATTCTGCGAAACATCAAGAGGTCTCAGACAGGGTGGCTGTTTAAACATTCTAATGGAGAAACTATTGAAAAAAGCAGATGTTAATAAAATAGTCACAGTCACAGTGGTGATTTTTCAATAACCGAGAAGGATTCGGTGAAGACGGAAAATGATGCTTGCACAAAGTCGCAACGGCGGAAAGTCGACTTAAAAGAGGCCGGCAGTTGCAGCGTCGATATTGTCTATCTGCTTTCCTCCATCAGTAGAACGAGCGATGTCCGTACATCAGAGAATCGTGCTGACAAATATATGATACTTTTGACTAAGCAGATAATATAATGAAAGAGCAACCCATGCTGAAACATGGGTACTGGCGAGAACAGATGAAACGGACAAAAGTTTACGATAGAAAAATTGTTCACAAAACCTATGGCCTCATCTGTGTTAACAACAATAGCGTCACACTTGGCCTGTATGAACCATTTTCCCACATGAACGTAGTTAAGCGCAGAAAATGAATGTCCTGGCTTGAATGGCCTCAGTCAAATAAATACAAAGGACGGTCCATTTGCGAAAGACTTGGTTCACGCACTGGAGCAAATATGCAAAATACTGAGGTGCTTAGAAATCATTAAATTGACAGACAAGAGTATGATAAAAAAGTCTAATCGCAAGATCTCGGAGCTAGATCACGTTGATCTATGCTGTTTGAAAAATAAAAAAATAAAACTGCCAACTTTAAAAATCTACACAACGTTTTGAAAAACCCATTAGGCAGTCAAGCAATGCCTGTACACTGAATAAGACAGCTGAAATACGAAATAATATTGACTGTGGTATTTTCCACGACTTTCAGACGAGCCCTAAATCTGTTCGAGGGGTACACACGACAGCAGTAGTACTTCTATGTCCCCGTACTCTAATGTTCTTCCACTATCGACGACCAATGGTAATTCAAACAGGAATTACTAAAAATCATTTTTGTATTGTGTGCAAAACATTGCATTCGACATCCGTTTGTTATTGATTGTAGGTTTGCATTATGTTTGGGTTTTTTGTTCATTTCGTTTAAATTGGTTTTAAATCAGGTTGTCAAAGTGTCAAATATCTTTGTAAATGTTTAATTAATGGTCAGTAGTGCTAAATGTGTTAATATATGCACGTATGAGGCGATTGGTTTTATTTATAAGTCGATGGCATTGTTATTTTTGTTTATAAAAAAAGTAACAGTGGCCAAATGCTTTAATCGTAAGAGAGAGAAAGAGAGATTTCTATTTTAGAAATGTTAGAAAATTTCAAAAATATATTTTAATTTAGAGGGACGATCGACTAATCGAGGTGATAGTTTGTGGACTCCATTGAAGGGAAATTTCCTGATAAATCCAATCTATTTTCAAGATTTGAATTTGATTGTGTGCCATTGAGAGTCTATGGTTGCAATAAGGAACGGCCAACAACCAAAATGTGCATCTAACAGATGTATTCCTCGATGGTATGGCCAACAACTAAAATAGGCATAGGCCAATTTATTCTTAGTTGAGGAAAATATGAAGCACTAAATTTTATTCTATTTAAAAGAAATGACTTAATTTAAATGTCCCACGGGTTTTACGCTCTCGAATATGCCAAATTAAGCGAGAACTTTTCTTAAAGAAAAGTTGTTAAGGGGAGAACTTTTCTTATAGATAAGTTGTTAAGCGAGAACTTTTCTTATAGAAAAGTTGTTAAGAGAGAACTGTTCTTATAGAAAAGTTGTTAAGGGGAGAACTTTTCTTATAGATAAGTTGTTAAAGGGAGAACTTTTCTTATAGATAAGTTGTTAAGGGAGAACTTAAATTATAGATAAGTTGTTAAGTGAGAACTTTTCTTACAGAAAAATTGTTAAGCGACAAAAAAAAATTTATTAAAAAATTTTTAAGCGAGGACTTTTCTTATAGAAAATTTGTTAAGTTAGAAATATTCTTATAGAAAAGCGAAAACATTTTGCTCATTACTTTTATTTATTTAATCTTTGATAGGATCATTTGTCTGGGTAGAACAGACGGGGGCATTAAAAAGTTGTTCGTATGTTTATAACTTTTTGTATATAAAAAGTATTTGTGTCCAAGTTGACTAGGCCAAGTTTCTACCAGAAAATTTGTCTTATGTCATTCTGTAAGCAAAGCTTTTTTTTTGTGGACCATGGCTACAAGTGGAAATTACCAACATTAATTGATGTTTGTTAGACATGCATAGTTGTAGAGCTTTTTTTGGTGCGCATGCGCAAATGTTTCAACTCTTTGGGGGCTGCTGCTGTTTCTGCGGCAGTTTAGATTTGAGAGGGGGGTCTATTACGTATACAAATTGTCGGGGTTAAGACACAGACAAGAACAACAAACACAAGAAAAACCCCCCATCAACGGTGTTGAATGGAACTGTTTGCTCTGTGGCAAAGCATTGTTTATGGCTGGCTCGTTGGTTGGCTGGCTGGCAGATAGCTTGGCGTGCTTAACTACCTGGGCGATGGTAGTCTTTTGTGGTGCTGGTAGTGCTCGTTGATGTTGTTGTTGCTGTGGAAGTTTGAGGTAGTGTGATTTTTGGAATGTAGGTCATGGTTAAATGTACTTAATGTAGCTACCAAACAGCGGAGAGACTCGCCGATACTGCGTCCATACGTAGATACGTATAAACATACGAGTACATGGTTAATTTTTTGAATAAATATTCGTACTTTATTTATATCTATGCCAATACATCAAACAATTGTTGTTGTTTGAATTCTTTCTTGTTGTTGTCTAATGTTGTTTTTGATTTGATTTGTTTTTTTTTTTGTGAACAATTTACAATAATCTTGAGATGAACAATCACTTTTTCTGTATTTTTTACGATCCGTCAAAAAGGGAGGTTGCCTAAAGTACGATGGGTAGGAAGACTGGGAGGGGGTTTTGTATTAAAAATATGTCTGTGGGAGTTTAGGTTCAATACACGTTTTTCTGTGTGGGTTTCGAATTGAGTGTAGTTAGCTTTTTCTGTCAGATACCTATCAATTTGTTGTTTGTTTTTCATTTATTTACCCACAAAATGTTCTCAAGTAAGCCGAGTTTTGCTTTCGAAACATTTTTTTAGATCTAGCACCTGTGATGAATGGAGTGCTTTGTTGTTTATGATGGCGGCTGTGAAAATGTATTCACTACAGACTCCTTTGTATGTGTTTATGGCCAGCACTTAAAATGAGAAGATGGTCGATCATAAAAATTCCAACAACATTTCCGAAAACGTTGTGTTTACTTGTGAGTTGGTGGCTCATAAAACATAGAACAGTAAAAACCTTTATCAAATCATGTAATCTCCTAAATCCCTTCTTTGTTCATGACTTTCAGGAGTTTTGCCTTATTTTTCATTTAAGAAAAGATCAGAAATAAGAACTTTTTTGTAAGAAATGTTGACTCATCAAACATTCCTGGCAATGGATGAAGCTGTCCAGAAAAAAACTTTTTCATGAAAAAAAAAAAAGTTCTTGCTCAGCAATTTCTTGAGGAAGAACTTTTCTTATAGACAAGTTCTTGCTCAACAACTTTTCTATAAGAAAAGTTCTTGCTCAACAACTTTTCTATAAGAAAGGTTCTTGCTCAACAACTTTTCTATACGAAAAGTTCTTGCTCAACAACTTTTCTGTACGAAAAGTTCTTCCTCAACAAATTGTCTAAGAAAAGTTCTTGCTCAACAACTTTTCTATACGAAAAGTTCTTGCTCAACAACTTTTGTATAAGAAAAGTTCTTGCTTCACAAATTTTCTATAGGAAAAGATCTTGCTCAACAACTTTTCTATAAGAAAATATCTTGCTCAACAACTATTCTATAAGAAAAGTTCTTGCTCAACCACTTTTCTATAGAAAAATTGTCGACAGATCATTCGGCTCAGGCAATAATTTAAGAACGGCTCCAATATAAAGAAATTAAAGTTATGTCTAACGTGAAACGAAATCAGTGAAGTGTTTTGTTTTGATTGTTTTGCCCCTTTGCATGTCTTCTATTTTCACAGGCCCCGGGCAATGGCTAAGTCTTAACCCGTTCTCAACGCCGTCTGGATTATAATTAGCCATAATAGTCTTTTGTAGTATTAAAAATGATTTTATTGTTATTTTATTACAATAATCAATTAAGTTTGTGTCTTAAGTCTTTTTGTTTAATTGCCAGCCCCATTTCTGACATTAAGTTCGGGTCTTAAATATTTCCATTGTTTCGGTACTAATTTCGCATTTTTAACGATATCATTCAGAAGTCTTCAATTGGAGTGAAATCTTTTCAGCATCAATTTGTCAATTTATTCTATCCCACAAGTTTGTGTCTTAAGTATTTTGTTTGTTACTTTGTAATATTCTGCAAATGGATGAAGTCATTTCAGTTTAGGGTATTCGTTTTCGATAGGGAAGGGCATTTTTTGAAAGAAATATTTCAGCTTTATAATAACTTCGAAATTGTCTTGATATTCGTATATTTCATTTCAGTTTTTCTCACAGCGGAAATATGTCTGTGGCCCTATAAAATTATTCTAATTAATTTCTCATTTTCCCACGAAGGATTTCTCACGTGTCAAATGAATGTAATAACTTCTAACGATGGCTGGCATTAGTGAATGTATTCATTCAATTTGCAAAATAAAACGTATTTTTTTGCGTTTCATTCTCTTTAATGACTATTGAATTGCCAAGTCGAATGCAATATCATTGAATCATAAGTATAGACCGTATAATGTGTGGTGTGTTCATGTTGGCATTACAAATCGTTTTTAGCAAATTCTGGAAATGTAATTAAAGCTATACAAAAAAAACAGTAATACAAACAACAAATATAACATCATATTAGAAAAAAACCAAGCAACCGAAATCAAACTAAATTCCCCAAATGACACAAAATCTCATTAACAACAACTAATACGACAAATAACAATAGTAATAAATTGCAATAGGTTCAATCATGGCGAATTTTATATACCCTACTCCAAGCTGGTTAACGTTTGTTGTGAAAACAAATCATTCAAATAACCATCGCGGCTTCATTGACAAGTGAACAAATGTTCGTTCTGTCTCCTGCATTATTACATCGTTTGAGGGATCTAGTCAATTGTTCTTGATCAGCATCCAGAGGAATAAGTCCGGTCGTGAAATCGTAAAATTGTGGCGGTCATTTCCAATAGATTCCGCTAAAAAAAAAAACTTTCAGGACATGTCTATTTTACCAACACTCTGGATATTCCCCCTAAAATTGCAATGTACTGTGTTAGCTATAAGAAATTAGAGCCATTGGAAGGAGAAAAGATTGATCAGTTTTTGTTGACATTTGTCTTGAATTGAAGAATGTAACTGCTGGCAGGAAGGACACTTGTCAACTTTTCCCAGGACACTGGATTAGGGCGTCTCAAGACGATCATGTAGATAGTGTGACTGAACCATCATCTCTCTGTTGTTAAGAGAAAACGGCTGTATCGGTGATTACTTTGCAGTTGAGAGACGACTGTGATGTTTTAATAAGTTCGTTTCTAAAGTCTTTTGTTTAGTTTCTAGTTATTATTGCACAGAGCTGAAAAAACATTCAATCCATAATATCTTGGAAATTGGGTAATTTGTTTGTTGGTATACAAATACTAACCATCTAAACCGACACTTGCCTTCAGTTCACCGTAACGAAATCCTCGAATAACTGAAATCAGCTCGGGAAATGTTCCCGGAACAATTTTATTTGGCTGTTCATGGTTCTCCACTGTTTTTGCAATATCAACTTTATTTCTCTTTTGTGCCCGGCAACACTAAACTGAACAGCTGAGTGCGCTACAGCGTTGCCACTTGTTTCTCATATAGAGTTACCTTATTTACCATTTCTCAATTAGTCAATGTAACGGATACATGAGAAAATCAAAATGTTTTTAGCCGGTGTATTGCGTCGATAAAATAATGTGCCGGTTAATTAACCGTGACTTTAATCGGACATTGAGATAAAGGGTGTTAGTAGGTTAAATTGAAAACAGGAATATTATTTATCAATAGCCATATTTTTCACTGAAACGTATAACTACATACAAGCCAATAGCAAAAATATATGAATATTTTGATCAATAAATGAAGTTTAAAATAAAATAATTGGCTTCATTCTCAGATAGGAGTTAACCGGAGTCAATTGTGAAAGCAAGTAATGAATGACAATGATTATTGTCATTGCATTATGCTGGCATTTCACGCACTACCATTCTGCAACTGGAATCTATTGATGGCGCTATAGTGAAGAATCAGCTATTCGGTGTTTAAAAATCAGATATGTAGTCTAACCATGTTGTGGATTCAAAGTCGTTCAAGCCACATCTATCGAAATAGTCCATCATAAACTAAAAACTGTAGATGACACTCCACTTTCGCTCTTTCTGAATAAGATGTGTTAAGGCCTAACTACATTTTCACTTCTTCCCAAACCTTTGTAATGCCTCGAAATAGCCACCACCTGTTATGAAGAGTTATTCTCGGATCTCTTTGTCCTTCTCCAACATGAAATGACACAATAATTTCCACGGTGAAGGGTATCCGCATTGAACATTCACACACACACACTCATTAAACACGATTAATTGTCGACCATATGACTTATGTGTATACCTTCTATTCACATACGTTTTTTTCCTGATTTCAAGTTGGTCGACTGCTTCCAATATATGTATTTTTTTTTCAGTAAGTAATTCTCAAAAACAAAAAAAACAATTTGCAACACAAAACATATCAGATGCTTACCTTGGCCATAAATTTTCGCTTCGTTACGTAGCCTTAGTGTTACTATTTTTTTTTTATTTTTGCCCGCTTTGCTTTGGGAATTAGTTGCGGCATTATTTAAATTAAGCGTTTTTTTTTTCTACACTCAAATAAATTTGGACTTTAATTGCATTCTTTTCATACTCTCCTTTTGACTAATGTGGCCGTAGTGTAATAAGAAATAGCAAACAACGAATATGAAATATGCATACAGTCATTTAATCGCATTGTGCTTTCCGAAAGATCTACGTATATAGATTAGTTTTAATTTTATACGTATTCGTAATTTGTCGAGTAGAAATTGTTACTTTTTTGAAAAATAGCAAACATTGTTTTGAGAATCTTTTGTAATTGACTACTGTGTGTGTGTATACTATTCAATTTACATATAAATTACATTAGCGCAGTAGCATGGAATTAATTGGATAATTAAAATGAATTATTTATTATTTGGAAGGTGTGCTGGCTATCGTTTTGAAGAAGATGTTAAATACTTAACAACATTTTTTAAATTAGCCCGTGATGTCATTAGGAATTGCAAAAATGTACAATATTACGGTCAATGCATTTTTTGGAATTTAAATTTAAATTGTTGTGCTGACATTGTAAAAGTTAGATTGGCGGTGGTGTTAAATATCCCATCGTGGTTTCAATCCGAAGGTTATGTGGTGAGTGATATCTCTTCACGTCCAGATGTTTTCACTCTGCTCTTACTGTATGGCCCCAGGGTGTGGTTAAAACTTTCCTTAGCTTTGAGTCAACCAATTAACAGAGTGTCCCACGATGTCGAGCATTAACGTTCGCATACCTTTTACAAGAACAACAACTGATTTGCATTGTAACTAAAAAGAATTTCAGTACAAACTCGAGCATAACATTTTTCTACCATTACCTTTGTAATGTCTCGATGGTGCCTGTAAATAATGCATTTGCTAAGTTCTCCTGCATCTAAACAGTCCTTCTCCATCTGAAAACTAGATGGCACAATGATTTTGGATCAACTGTTATCACTTCAAGAATAAGACGTATTGCGGTCCAGCGATGTTTTCACATACGAATTGTGCGGATTTTCGGTAATCTTTTCAATGTCTCGAAATATCCATGGGGCCAACTAAAAATAATGCATTTGCTACGTTCTCCATCTAAACAGTCCCTCTCCAGCTGAAAACTGTAGATGGCACTGTATTTTTTGATCAACTGTTATCACTTTAAGAATAATAAGACGTGTTGGGGACTAACGATGTTTCCTTTTACGAATTGTCCTCCCTTATCCAAAATCGTTATTACGTCTGTAACTATCCATGGGAAAAACTGTAAATAATACTTTTGCTGGGTTCTCCTTGCGAGAGACACAGGCTACGAATGTTGACATTACCGTCTCAACAGTCCTTCTCCAACAGGAAACTATAGATGGCGCTGTAGTCAAACATCAGCTGTTCGCTTTTTGTGAATAAGATGTTTGTTTAGGCCGAGATTCTGTACAAACTAGAGTGACTAACTCTTTACGGCCCGTTGTAAATGTTACAAAGACCAGGTCGTTACTTTTTTTTTTTGCAAAAAGAAGCTTAGCATTTTCACAGGAGTCCACACAGGCCGCTGTACGATCGGCAAGATGGCAAATTATATGGGTATGTCTGGGCTCTGATGTAGAGTCTGCAACGACGCTGAAGTGGAAGAGTATTTAGATCATTTGTTATGCCGCTGTTCAGATATACAGGGCTCACTCACCCCGGGCGGCAGGTTCCTTGATAACCTCGAAGAGCTGGTCAGATCACCTCCGACTTCCTTAACGTAATTCTTTGGAACTATCTCTACCTCAAAATACTACTAACCTCTTCACCGCCAATACTATATCTTCTCCCCTTTCTCCAGCAATTACAACGGGCCAATTTATGGCTTCCGAGTGATCTGCATTCACGAGCAGGAATTCACTGCTGAATTGTCCGCGTATTTTCCGGTAGAAATTAATATTGTCAGAGCTACGCTGTCTGTTGGGAAAATATTCGGACGGGCGGTATGGATGCACAGAAAGACTTTTATGAGCAGATAGAACAATTCAGACGTCTGTAAAAAATAGAGTCTCATAATTGAATACACTGTTCTTCTAAATAATTTGAAAAAAGTATAATTTGGCGTTTCAAATTTATAATTTTTATATTTTTACAAAACAAAGTTTATTTCTATATGCTTGCAGGCAAATCCTTATTCGGTGGTCCTAGTTTGGAGTAATATAATAATTGTTAAATTTAAACACACACTCGCTCTAATTCTAGAATCACTTTTAGACATTTAATATTCTGATTTTATTTAGTGTTTAATAAAAATGTAAACATTTCTTTGCAGGACGACACCAGCATGGGTTTTAGTTCACGCATGGACTGCTGCGGGCAGTTCGTCAAATACAGTTTATTCGTCTCAAATTTTGTAATTTTCGTAAGTATTTTCAAACCAAAAAAAATTAAATTATATTCAATAGAAACTCTTTTTCCTTGTTCTAAAACAGGTGGGCGGTGCCACGGTTTTCTGTCTCACCCTTTGGACCCTAGTCGATCGAAGTTTTATGAATGAATTGCTGGGCACAAATCTATTTTCGGGTGCCGTCTACGTCCTACTTGTAACCTCGGTGGCCATATGTCTGTTGTCGTTTTTGGGCTGTGTGGGAGCCGGCAAAGAGGTCAAGTGTTTACTGTTAACGGTGAGTGAAAATCTTCAGGATTTCCGCATCATAGATAATAGAATTTGTTCGTTTTCTTTAGTATTTTATTATAGTAGCTCTGGTGTTTGTGACCATGTTAATAGGCGGCATACTGAGTTATGTGTTTCGAGAAAGAATACAGCAAACAATGAGACAGGTTGGTAGTTGATGATGGTTTTTGACTTTTAGAGTTAATGAATTGATGAGTTTTGCCTGTATTTAGGAAATGCGTTCTTCTATGGCTTTGTATGGCAGCCGTCGTGACATTACCCAGGCCTGGGATCAAACGCAAGAACGTCTCCAGTGTTGCGGTGTTGACACCTGGCACGATTGGAATCGTTTTGGTCCCGTGCCGGAATCCTGCTGTCAGGAGATCTTTGGAGGTCAACGCAAAGAGTGCACCATCTTCCCCACCATTACGAATCTGTACAGTCAGGGCTGTTTGTATGTCACCTCGAATTTCATCAGGGATCATGCGGCCATTATTGGTGGCACCTCAATAGCGGTGGCTATAATAATGGTAAGTTACACAGTTGGACTCTACAGATAGACAAGAAACTCTACTGTATTTTGTTGTCTCTTTTTCTGATAATACTAAAAAAACTACTGTTATTTTCTAATTATACAAAAAAAACTCCCCTTATTTTCCAGATATTTGGCATGGTATTCTCTTGTCTACTATTTAATATGATCGAATAGTACCCGAGTGCCCTGAAGTCACAACAACACCCACACACAATGTAAATTTTAGGTATGGCAGAATCAATTCATGAACAAAATCAAACAATTCGCACAAAAGAAAAACTAAAAAGATTATTTAAATTTTTGTACATTTTAAGTTTAAAACTCAACGATTCTAGAAAATTCTTGAATCTAAGTGTGTTAAGCTTAAAATTTGCTTAATGTGTAAATTTTTTTTCGTTGTTTTGTAACCGAATTATTATGTACAAATCCTAAAAATTGTTTATCTTTCTCTTAATGTATAAGTGTATTGAAAACAATATTGAAAATCAACTTAAAAGTATTATACTTTTCATAAAATTATAAAACATAACGAGAGTTCTTAGGGGCGCAAATATTTCAGCTGAAAAGTTTTCCTGGTACAACTGAAAAGCTTTCAGATAGAAACCAAACTAACCGATTTACATTTTCGGCTGAAATCTTTTTTTTTAAAACAATTTCGAATTTTTCATTTCCCCTCCGCTAAGAACTCTGTCGCCCTCATTGTTTTTATCTTCCTCCTCGTTCGTTTTTTTTTTCATAAGTTACCGTCCATGTGCTTAAATAAATTTTTTATTTTATTTTAATTTCAATTCAATTTGTCATTATCATATTCATATTCTGTTTCTCTCTCTCTCTCGTAAGTCGCACATATTTTATTGTTTTTGTTTGTAATTATATAGTTTTTTTTTTCTAAAAATTTGTTTTAGTTTTTAAGTTATCAAATAAAATTAAGTAAAAATAGTTGTATAATTGTTATTTGTAAAAATAAATGCAATAAAATATCGAATCAAATTGAAGAAAACAAATGTCAATAACATTTACAAATTGAATTTTAAAAATGTTTCCTTCACAGTCAAATTTCGAATTTGGGACGATGATAATCCTTATGAGATCAAAGAGCGTCCAATGCATTCCGAAAAAGTCACTGTCTGAAGAGGATTTTGGGCTGGCGACGTCATCGGTTCGTATTGCTTTGAGAACGTTATTGGACAGGCCATCACCGTCACCAGCACGATCTTATATTCATAATGTCGTCGATGGGCCTTTCAAGAGAATAAAAAATGTCGACGATAATTCACACACCCTTTGTTTTAGTTAAAGATATGAAAATATAAGACAGTAAATGGATGCTGAAAAGATTTCACCCCAACGAAGGCTACAGAATGATTTCGTTTGTTGGCGAAATTAATAATGAAACAATGGAAAGACTTACGACACGAACTTAATTCGAAATGGGGTTGGCAATCAAGCAGAAAGACTTACGATACAAACTTTATAGGTTAATGTAATGAAAGAACAACGAAATCATGTTAATGTAATGAAACAACAAAGAAATCATGTTAAGGTTTACGACTAATTCGAACCCAGGGCCTGGGAAAAAGGTAGAGATTAAAAGAAACGTAAAGAGGGAACCACTTTTCTATAAGCAACGATTTTGAGCAACTATAGGAAAATATTTCAAATGGTTATAATTAAAAGATAAACCTCTTTAACAGATTGCAAATTCAATTTCAAAACAATTTGAGTCCACAAACACTATAAACTTAATTATTAAAAATACTTGTTTACCGTTTTCCTTTATTGGTCCATGATCATCACTCTGAATAATTGTTCCATAATACTAAATTTAACTTTTCATTTCAAAAACACACTATCAATAAACTTATGAAACCCACGAAAGCACTAAAACTCCAAAAGTTGCCAGACGATGAACGCACCGTTGCGGAATTCTCTGTGCCATGCCACCACTCCCAGTTACCCTCAAAGCGCTCCGGATTACTTAGAGGGTCACCCCAGGGCACGCGAGCCGATGGTTTGGCTGCCACCAGATACTCGTCGATTTCCTGGGCCAGAAATTGCACTTGCAAAGGATATAACTTGGCCAGATTATAACGTTCACAGGGATCTTTTTCTATGTTGAAGAAACAGGGCGCCTTTAGGGGTTCACATATGTACACATCCTGCTCGTAGTCCTCAGCATTGAGGGGACACGAATGGGTGGCATCCGTGCGGAGTTTATCAATGAGATCTATACTTATGCGTTGGTCTCCCAGAGACATATGGACCTGTGATGACAGCACTTCCTGGACATAGAAATTGGCCATGGGATCGGCTTCTTCCTCGGATAGAGAACCGAGCCATGTGTCATATCGTCCCTCAAACGAAGAGCCATTGATGTATTTCAAATTACCGCGCATATAAGAACTATAACCGAAAACATCATCCAGGACATGTAGAACACGTCTTGGCTGCGGTGCATGAGCCTCACTCAGAGACGACCACATATCAATGCCATCCACTTGCAAGTGGGCAGGCAATTGTATGCCAGCCGCTGAGGCCAGTGTGGGTAACCAATCGATGGCATGGATTACCTGATTAGAGACGTAGCTCTTCTGCTTTAACAAGGGACTCCAAATACAGCCGGCCGAACGTATGCCACCTTCCCAGGGAGATTCTTTTTGCTGAGTGGGCAGAAAGTTTTCGATTTATTTAGTAGTGACTTAAATTATTATGGCAGATATTACTTACGCCCCGGAAGGGATGATTAGATCCAGCATTGGAGTGTATTCCCACTGTGGGGGCGCCATTATCGGAATACAACAAGACCACAGTGTTGTCGAGTATACCTTTGTCCGTTAGAGCTTTAATAGTCTGACCCACACTCCGATCCAAACGGGAAACCATGGCTGAAAGTGTATGAAATAGATACATTTTTTATTTAACGGATTACTATGGTCCACTTTTCTTTCAGTTGAAACTATTTCGTTGAGAATAGGAATATTTTTAAGCATTTAATTTTAAATCCTCAAGATATTTCCTGGCGAACACACACGGAATTTACAGAAAACTTTACAATTTGATAATATTCAGAATATTCAGTTATTGATATACATATCAGGATAGAGTACAGATAATCGAAATCTTTGCGGGCGATTTTATCGTCTTCGCTTTACTTAAACTCCAAACGCTAAGCAACGTAAAACTGTTCTAGAAAAATCTTAGACGTCCTGAGTCGACTGTAGGCTGAAGTGGATATACTCCCGGAGAGTGGATATAAAAAGTAAATGATTTGAGAGAAGTCTCCTGTCTGTTTCTTTATGGAATGTTGAGAGAAATAAGGAAGTATCCGAAGTTTTTGCTAAAGTGGACTTCGGATAATTGTAAAAAACTGTCAGTAAAGCAAACTTCGGATTACTGAAAAATGTTACTGTAAAGTGAAGTTCGAACAATTGAAATAAAGCAGAGTGATTGGAATGAAGTGAACCCAAAAATTTACTGAGGATTGAGTTGGATTTTTTCCGGTAATGCTTTTTGCACTAAAGCGGAGTGGATTGTATTTTCTTCCTCTTAAATGAATTTATGTGAAGTGAAAAATTCACCTCTACCGAGTATGAAATCATTGGATAGTTGAGACAACAACCCCTTTGCAAAGTGTCGATTCGTTAGTCTAGTACAGCCACTGACTATTTCCTCTACCTCACTATGTTGAGTTTTATACCTTCGTTCAGTTGTTGAGTTTCAAAGACTGGCTAACATTAACGGTCAGTTAATTTTAAATAATTTCAAAGTTCAAATGTTTTCACTAAAATGTAGTTTTAACATGTTTAGTTGAAGGTCGTACACAATGTATTTTGTACACAATGTATTTTGCATGTCCAATGTCACTCAGCTATTCAGTAGGTCTTCCACTTAAATCTACAAAATGTAGTTAAAATATAAATCTATTAATTGACACTTTTTCAGCTTTTCGCATTACCTGCATAGGTCCTCCGTTTCGGATCCTTTATGTGTTGAAATTTCATCAACTCCTCTGGTGGGGCTTGCATGGGATCCTCCGGATTTCCCGTGTGTACAGCCAAATGGCTCATTAGCAGAAATAAAGGTTTACTTGTATCATGATCCTCGATAATGCGTTTTGCCTCACGTGTAAACAAATCGGTGGCATAAGAGCCATTTGCCTCGGGCATCGGTTTTAAGTTATTGCGAAAGTCCAAACCGGTATAATTACGATCCTAAGAAACAGAAAAATATATTGAAATTAAATTGTTAACTATTGGATTACTCATTTCTGATATTTTTCTTACCGCCATATGCAGTGTGTGATCATAATAGTCTATGAAACCCGAATAATAACCATAATGATGATCGAAGCCTCGGAATGTCGGTGTCATTTCCTTTTTGTAGAAACCCAAATGCCATTTGCCCACCAGATTGGTGGAGTAACCAGCATCGCGGAATATTTCCGGCATCAGGCGTTCTTCGAGTGGTAAACCCCAGGGCTCGTCATTAATGATAACAAAATGTTGCATGCCTATAAAGAAAAAAGGAAAATCCATCAGAAATATTATATTTACTATTGAAGGAAAATATCTAAATCGCATTGTGGACGGATAATAAAGACATGGGAGATAATCGGGTACAGCAAAATGGCACACCATGTCACACAGCCCACACTCCAATCAATCGTTTGCGCAACAAGTTGGATAATCATATTAGCAGCCATCTCGGCGAGGTCAATTGACCACCTCGGAGCTGAGAATTAAAGCCCAAATTAATCTTTTGCGCAACAAGTTCGATACTCGTATTATCAGACGTCTTCGCGTATTATCAGACGTCTTCCAAATATTCAAAATATATATTCTCATTTTGACACATTTCAATCATTGCTCCACAGTGTATTTACAACATTTTTCACATTAATTATCTTTCATTAGAATTGACAAAACAAAATTAAAATTCGGGTACGGAAAGGGGATGAGATAAATAATATTTGTCGCACTTGCCGTTTCAAACTTTTCACCCTTCTCCGTTTATACATTGAAAACAATTTTGTTTACAAAATGAATCATAAAGAATGAAGTGAAGCTAATTTGATTTGATCAGGTTTTCGTTGAAGGGCATTGCTATTGTAAATGTTATCGACTTTTTCTAATTTAATTATTAGATATTTTAATACGGACTGACTTTGAATACATGAATTTAAGTACAAAGAAAGAGATTGACAATAAAATGGCAGCTGCCAATAAAATGATATATGCCTACAACCTCAGCCGTCTCACGCACTTTAATTTTTCCATCGTCCAGTAATATTTAAGAATTATATGGGAGATTTCTGACTGACCACCTCTTCTGAGAGACCCGAATAATATTCGGCGTCACTTGGTACTTGACAGGAGCCCGGAAGTTCAATAAGTCACAGAGCTGTCACAATTTGCCCTTGTATACTATTTTATTAAATTTGTATTTAACCAAAAAACATTATCAAAAGTTTCTTTATTTTTCCCCTTTAAAAAAAACCGAAGTTTTTCAGAACAAATACCTAAAATTAAATATGTTATCTGTCTGAAAACTACTGAGGTTACCTGTCTCTACATTTATTATTAAAATGCATACGAGTGGAAAGCCTGTACGACGTAGGCATATGATGGTGCGATATTAATATTCATACTGTTAAAATTTCCATACAATCTAATTATAAGTTGTAGCTAATCTTACAAATTGATTAATAGGTAAGACGATAATTATACTTTTCATCATAACAACACCTTTTCGATTTAATACCATTTCTATAATTGAGTGTATATACAACACTATTAAATGGATGTAGATTACAATAATGCAAACTGTTCTATATTTGAAAATAGTAGAAGCCGTAGATTATGTTTTACATTTGTTTCACCCTATGTTGACCCAGAGAGAAGATACATTGAACAGGGAACTTAAAGAAGTTTAACTTTTAAACCACAACCCATTTAAACATTCTAGACCAACTGAAATCTGGTAAGACCACCCGCGGCTGATTCCACCTCGTAAATGCTGGCGACTTTACGAGTAAACCCCCTCTTTCTACTTTTTTTTTTTGGAATATAATTTCATTCGCCCTTTGAAATAAAATAATCGAAATATTTCTCTACTTACCCGTATGTACAGGATATTTTCCAGTCAATAAACTCGCCCGAGAGGGCGTACATAAATTGGGCACATAGTGTCTATTGAGTATAATTCCATTGTAAGCCAAGGCATCAATATTGGGTGTTAGAAATTGATTTGAACCATGAAAACTGACATCATTGAAACCCTGCATGAGGAAAATTGGAATTGTGAATATTTTGCGATTTGTTCAACTATACATAAAAAATAATCCTGTAGTGATTAAATGTGGAAAACCGATCCGGGAAAGATCAAACTGATTTCAAATTTAAACTAAGAGGAAACTGAAAAAATAATTGTATGTTTGCCTTATCGGTTTAGAATAATTTTCAGTACTATCTTAACCGAACCGAGTTAGCATTTCTTCCGTACTAAACCATATTCTTGTGGAGATTACTGCAAAGGCTGCAATGATACAGAAGAATCTTTACTACATATTTTTGGATGTCTGAGTTAGGCTGTGAAATTTGTAAGACTCTCAAAAGCGAACAACTTGAACATATCATTGGTGACTGTACGATAGACACCATGTCTAACAGATTAAGCCCCGATGTCGATCGACAATGTTCGCACGATTTCTAAGCAACAAACTGTTTATTAGTGGTTTTAAAATCAGCTGTTTGTCGTTTAGAAAGTCGTTCGATGTCGCATTAAATATTTTGATTACCGTCGTTTGCATTTAATTGTATAAAATATTCGCTTTGGTATTGCTGATCCTTCATTCTTGCATTGGAAGTAATACCTATCTTTTGTTTATTGTCTCTCAGTTGTTTGATTTGAATTATCAAAGTCGTAAATGCCGCCGCCGTCGAAATTTCCTTGGTTCGGTTCTCTGCTTTTGGGTGATAGCAGCATGACCAAATATTGTGGTTGTGATAGATAGCGAGTCCGATTCAGTCAGCAAACCCAGGTTTAGGTCAAACATTTTTTCTGTGACCGTATTTACGATTACTTCATTCTCTACTATCGAATTTTAGATAATGCGTTTTGAATCAATCCACAGATTTGACCGAATTTATATATTGAAGCCAGCAAAAATGACAAATTAAAAACCATCTGCAGTAGGGATGATACAAATGATGGTAAAGTACTATTTGACCTTCAAAAGTACCCTACTAATCTCACGACTCATTTGGTACCTTTTCATTGTTTGAAACATTGTTACTAAAAAACATAAATGTAAAAGAAAAAAATTACAATCCATTTACAAAATAAACCGATTATTGATCTGGTGCAACTAATGTGTATATGTCTTTTTCAAGAAGAGTCCGAATATCTGCATATTTTCAGCTTTTTGGGCACGCATCATTGGGATGTAAGGGCCTAAAACCCGTTCATGTAAATGTATGACATTGTTCGGTTACATTGGTGTATATCGATAACAGCTATCGGGATTTTTGCGATCACTTGCCAAAAAAGAATAAAAGGCCATAACTGAAATTTGCTAACAAAATCAATCATATTTTTTTAAATGAACGTTCTCGAGGTGCTGAAATTTAATACACAATATATTGGATATACTTTCAATGGATGGCATAAGGCGTAGAAGAAATCTGCGACGAACTAATCGTCTGAGTAGAACATCTGTAAGTGCGCGTACGCAAAAACTCGGTATGAATTAGGAAAGTGTGTCTGTTTGGAGTAATTAAAGTTGGAGCTGACAACCATGGCTGCGGAAAACGTCCTATCAAATTCACATGTAAGTAAGCATTGTTAGTAAGCCTTATTTTGCATAGCAACCAGTAGATTTTAATTGTGTCCGTAGTCCGCCCCCCTACCACCGGATTTTCCATACTTCTCATATCGATTTTCGTGATTTTTGGGTTAGTTTGCGATATGAATAATGTCACCGAAAGCCTTGTCTACGTGAAAAGGCTGGATATCGTTTAACCCGAATTCAGGAATTGAGATGAACACTTCTTAACAAGTGTAATTCTTAATTTATATATGTATAAGCCAACTTACCATATCATCTATAAGTATAATAACAATGTTGGGCTTAACACTTGACTGCATCTTGTTCACATCCTCTTCGCCCTGCTGCTGACCGTATGCTGTCGGCGGTGTAATAGTAACCAGAAGTAGTCTCAGCAACAGCAATCGCCACAAGCCCCCTAAATACAAATGATGGGGCTGACGCATGATCATCTTTACGTACGGCAGATTTCAAGTTCAATAACGGTTGGGGTTTTTTCCTTTGACAACGAAAAAAACTATAAATGACAAGAGCAAAACCAGTTACAAAACCACAGTTAAACAATGACAATCACTTTACGGGTTTGCCCTATCTTTTAGTGTGGAGGGAGGGGCAACCAATAAAGAACAAAAAACCGCAAGCAACATGTTCTTGATTTAAATTTAAGGTCTGTAATTTGGCATTATCTAAATGAAAAAAATAACAATTTATAATTGTTTTTTACAATGTGATATTTAAAATTTTATTAACGACATCGGGGTGTTGTTATTTATTTGTATGTTTTGCGGCAATTTTTTTTAATTATTGTATCGTCTTTCAAATTCAATAAAACACCTTTTAGTAGTAATTACAATCCGGAAACTTTGTAGTTTTGCGAACTGTGACCATTTTTGTAGTGAATTTTAATAATTTCAATGCGTTGTTGAAGCGTGTCAAATGTCAAAGATTAAAAGCTACAAAAGTGGCGGCTACCGAAATACGGGGTGATTCAAACATAACCTTGTTGTTGGAGAACCCTGTACAATATTCTAAACTCCTCTGCACAAAAGGGTAATTCGTAATTTTTTTTTTGTCCGTTTTGATTGAAATTTCACACAGGCCGTGATGAAGTGTGTTTGAGCTTAAATCTGAAAGATAGACCCTGTGGGCCTGGCCAGAGATGAGCTACAAGGGTCTAAAGTGGGAAACCTCGTTTTTCAGAACATTTAAAATTTCGCCAAACCAATTCCAAATAGCTGAGGTATTTCCAATTTTTTTTTTTTTCGAATTCCCCCAATCTAGGGTTCATATTTCATCATTGGTTCATATTTCTTTTATAGTTTTAAATTAATTCTTAATAGTATTCAATGAGTATTTTTTGCGAATAAAGTTTTTTTTTATGATTTTTTTAATTGCTTTTAATCGGCCTATAGACTTAAAAAACAAATCTGTAAGAAATAAATGTAATGAAATAATAACGTGCGGGAATATTGGAGTTACAGGAGTTACGAGTCACACATGCCCCAAATCTTATTAAAACATTAACTGCATAAAGCTGGGTTTTATTAAATATAAAAATATTTTCCTTTCCTTTTCAATTTAAAGTTCTGTAACTCTAAAAAAAAACCCTTTAGATTAAATATCCATTTAATCGGTTTAGAATACCCTCAAAAACTATCTTAAAATAATTTTCCAATTGTATTGTCACTTGTGATAGGTTCACACATTTTGGTCCCACACAATTGCCACACACACACACTAAATATTCACTTAACTGCACGTTTCGTCTTTCATGATCATTTATAAATTAAATAAAAATCATTTAACATTAAATTAAACATTTTTAAACCAACCGTTTAAATCGAACATTTAAATTAAGACCGTATGTTGAGTGGCCGCCTGGACAATTAATTTGAATTTGTTACAAAAACGTGCAACACGAAACGAACTCCGTTTCTTATCACAAAAAAGTTATCGGCAACAGCAGCCGCGCCGCACTGAGACGTATCAAAACCTTAAACTTACAAGTGCATGCATGAACATTAGCTTCTAGGAGAGCATGTAAATTGTGTAAGAACAATCAAACATAGGGAGTTTATCCAACATCAATATCTAGCCATGAATTACAATCAAGGTTAAACGTGACTTGGACTGTAAGTCCGAATCAACAGGAATGTTATTACAGAAAAAAAAAACGATTACTTGTTGTGTGGTTACTTAGAAATGTCTATGTAATGTAATGAGAGTTTAAATTGGAAATGTTACAAATAAACTCGTGAAAATTTAAATTAGACTAATTATAAAAAAATATAGAAAAATAACAAAAGTCGAATGGAAAAAGGAACATTAGAAAAAAAAATTTTAAAATATTGTAAAACTCAATTGGAAGTTATGTGTTATTTGTCTCATAGCGCAGACATCTCTAGGAACACAATAAGAGCATAGCTGAAGAAAATCTTTGGGCAAATATCGAAATTATGAACATTTCTGTGTATTCGAATTTCTAGGCCTCAAGGTTTGATTGAGTGCCCCAGCTGTTGACATTTAGTCTTTTATTTTTTTCTAGTAGCCCTAAAAACGTTTCAAAAAATACTCTGTTTACGATTGCCTGAAATTAATGCCCACACATCAGGCTATACTATAAATCAATAACGAACAATATTCTAAGGTGATTTTGAATTTAAGTTATTTTTTCTTTTCACTCAACCTGTTGACCTTTTGAAACGTATTATCGGCATTTGTTATTTAAAAAAGTTAATTTCCTATTTTGACTATCAGAATTAACTAATGGAAATCCACTTACAGTGGCAGTTAAGTCGAAAATACTAATTAATGACATTTTGTTTTAAATGCAATGCAATTATAAAAATCAGAGAATTCAAATACAGATTTCAACGAATAAAGTTTTCTTTAAGTCGAAGCTCTTCTAGTG
Source organism: Hydrotaea cyrtoneurina (assembly GCA_958296145.1). Classification (NCBI taxonomy): domain Eukaryota; kingdom Metazoa; phylum Arthropoda; class Insecta; order Diptera; family Muscidae; genus Hydrotaea; species Hydrotaea cyrtoneurina. Next base: position 80,867,194 of record OY282515.1, read on the forward strand.
GCAGGATTTTTTTTTTCATAATATTTGGTGGATTTTGCATTGGGTAATTTTTCATAAATTCTTTGGGACATTTTTCAGAATTTTTGGGGAAATTTTTAGATTGAGCTTTTGGGGGATTTTGCATTTATTGTGGGACATTCTTAATTACTTTTTTTTCATTTGGGGTATTTTTCATAGAGCCAATTCCATAACTCAAAGTCTCCGTAAGTCGAAGATTTCTACGGAATGGAATTAATATTAATCTATTAAAATTTGATAATAAAATTAATATTAATCATACGTCTTAGTCGTGGCTACTAAAATGAATCTGACTATTAAAATTTGATAATAAAGTTAATATTAATCATACGTCTTAGTCGTGGCTACAAAAATGAATCTGACTATTAAAATTTGATAATAAAGTTAATATTAATCATACGTCTTAGTTCTGGCTACTAAAATGAATCTGACTATTAAAATATGATAAATTTGGCTACTAAAATGAAGGGACATTTTGATTTCCATTTTTTTCGCTAAAAAGTTTATTTTTATTTACAAAATTATTTTCGTTAAAACACTCGTGCTAAACCAGTGTAGGTCCTTGTTGGAGACATTTTATACCGATTTACACGTTGACTATCCACACAGGGCTAGGCAGGGGCTCTATGAAAAATGTCCAAATGCAAAATGATCCAAAAAAAATAATAAAATAAAAACTCCCCAAACATAAAAAATGAAAAACCCGCAAAAAAAAAACCAACATGAAAAACCAACATGAAAAACCAACAAACTCTAAAAAATCAGCCAGATAATTTATGAAATTTTTTTTAGGCCATTTTTCTTTTTTATTTTTAGAGCATTTTGCATTTGGGGTATTTCTCATAGTGCGCTGAGCATTCACGACTTTCCAGGGGAAGCAAAACAGTCCGGAAATTTACATTAGAAGACCTTTGACTTTTGACTTTTCTCGTTCAACTCTTTCTCCATAATTCAAGAGTTGGCGCGTCAATTAGTATTTAAAAAGTCATCGTGTAAACACTCATGACTTTGGGAAAGACTTTCAAATGAGAAGTCATCGTAAATCAGAAAATTTTAAACTGTTTCACATCTGTAAAGTAAAATAAATTTACTTCAATTTTTTAGGGACACTTTTTCAAAATAATTCTTGAATTATGTACTTAAATTTATTTTTTTCAACACGATTTTCGCAGGACTGTCACCGGTTACGCTGGAAACTTCACTGTTACCATCAGAAAGGAAACTAAATGATGCGATTATTTGTAGGAGCAGTTTTTTAAAGATGTTTTTTTAAATTATTCAAAAAATTTTATTTTTGTTATTTCTTTATTGTTTCCTTGAACCACAGTTTTTCCTTTTTAAAAAATCTCAACTCACATTGAAATTTTCTCTTATTCTTGGGAAAATCCAACCAAGAAAAAAAAACACACACTTCCGTTTCGGTTAATATTTAAATAAGCCAACAAACAGCTCTACAATTGCTGATATTTTCCGCCAAACGATCCTTCCTGTTTGATTAACTCGCAACGACTGAATGACTGACAACAATTGCCAACATTTTCAATGTTAAGACAGACAGACAGACAACAGCCATAACAACAATTTGTTGTTGACTTCTTTCTTGCCCATGTTGTTGGCTGGTTATTGCTGCTGCTGCTGCTGATGGTGTCGACGGTTGGCCGTAGATGATAACAGCAGACAACAGCAAGCCGGTGGTGATACTCGTACAAAAACTACGTTCGTTTTCATCATTTTAATCAAAGTCGATGTAATGCATCTACGACGGCAGCGGCGTCAAGTGTTGTTGTGCGAACAACCAAAAACAATCAGCAAAATTGTATTTTCGTAAAACACGATTTCATTCATAAACTCATATACAACAACCACAAAGCCAACAACATTACGTGTTGTACAACACTAACGTATAGACTCAGGTTAAACGTAACGCTGCTAAGGCCGCCAGAGACAGCTGATCCCACCAGCAGGGCTATGATAATAATTGTAATGAAATGATCTCCATCGAGGGTGGACCATATACAGGTACATTAAAAAATAAATAAATTGAAATGAAATTAATAAAAGTAAATTTCTTTATTTATAGAATACGATTTAATTGATATGACCGCTGAGGATCGATTTACACGATGACAGTACGGAGTAGAGAAACAAGAGAGGTAGCAAAATTGGAATTAAACTTAATTCGGTTATTCAAAGTTTACCTGCAGTTTAGTTTCTAACTGTAAAACATTTGGACCACCCTTTATGTGTGTAAAATGATAATTATGATGTTAACAATGTGATTGCTAGAGCAATCGGTAATTACGGCCAACTATTGGCACGAGTTTAAACACTTGATGAAAAGAAAAACGTTAACAATTTTGGTTGCTCACAGACTTTTGAAAAGTAGTTAAATTTCTTCAAATACAATTTTGAGAACATATAGCCTAAGTTGCATACGAATTTGTCCGTAAGAGGGCAACGTATAGTTTTTCCCTGAACCAGTTCCAGACCTTCCTGTGAAGGTCTTGATGGAACCGGAACGTAATAATAGGATTTTCTTGAAATTGACGTGCATGTTAAAAATCAGTCTGTCATTTGAATTTTTAAAACTTGGAACCGATTTTCATGAAGTAAGAGGAAAATACTTTATGAAAATCGGTTCCAAGTTTTAAAAATTTAAATGACAGACTGATTTCTAACATGCACGTCAATAAAGTCAATATAACACAAGGTGATTTATCAGGAAATTGTTGTGAATACTCGTTTGAGATCGCTCCACGCCGAGCCGAAATCATCTTATTATACCGGTAAACGAAACTCTCAGAAGGCCAGTTGCCATTTGGTTGGGCTAGAACAAAATATTAGGGCATTCTTTCCAAGCGGCAGTACCAGGTTACACGCGGACTGTGTGACTCCGACTTTTTGAACTACAATGAAGACAGCTCCCTTCAACTATTAATAGAATATTTTTAAAATTTATATTCAAGCCGTGTCACATATTTTGGGACTCGGCACCATTAATTTTTAATGGTTGAAACGTTTACTAAAGTTAAGTGGCACCGACCATTCACAGAGAAGTTCTTATCATAAATCAATTGTCTTATAAATCAATACTTTGTTTATTTAATAAATATTAAAGGGGATGCAGTGTAATTTTTACACGACACTTGAAAGTAGCAGCAGACTTAATTTAATATTAAGATTTAATTTGCATACATCAATCAATATAAATTGGATGTAGCAAAGTGTGAACAGCCCTAACTACAAATAAACCGAAAGCGTTCAAACCGTTTTATTGTACGGGCGAAAGAGTGGGAAAAGTTTTTAAATATTCGGTTTAAAATTTTTGAAATATGAGTAGCTAAATATTTGCCACCTTAAGATGATGTTTACATCAAGTATTCTCAAGACAATGGTAATATTTTGAGATATAGATTTGGAACAATATAAAGTCATATTATATACAAATTTCACAGATGATCCATAACAAACTCCACTGAAAATCACGACCTCCTACTGCTGCCATCATCATTTTGGAATAATCTTATATGGAGTCTACATAGCAATCGTCACTCCCTGGCTTAATCTTTATTTTCACTGACCAATGAGTCACTTGGTTCAAATTATATTCTTCTTTTGTCATTGATTCTTTAAAGTTGCTTCAACTTTTCCAGTTTATTAAATCATTAATTAAATGTTTCTTAGTTGACTTACAGCGTTTAACAACATGCAGAGAGAGACAGAGACTAGCGGTATCAGCCACAAGATGTCTTAAGCCAAACGGCCTCAGTGTGTTGACTAAAGGTGTGACAATTTAAATTGTACTAAGAAGGTCTAGTAAATTTGGCCTTCTTAATTAGTTTATTTTATTTATTTCTTATTTTTCATATTTGTTAAGTCATATGACACGTGACTGCATCTCAATTTTCCAAAGTAGTCAGTAATTAAACGTAGGTATTCTTACCACCAGTTTTTAAAACAGTGGTTTATGTTTTAGGTGAATTAAAAAAATGAACATGGCTGTAGATTGGAATTATACCTTTAAGCACAGGTAAATTCCTGTTAATTAATGGACAGATTTTTTTTTATTTGACTAACACTCAGGGGATGCCCCCCATAAGAGCAATGCACTGTTTTAGCGATGGGAGGGAGAATACAGGGAAAACTGTTTGTTGGCTAGTCTAGAAAACTTGGATCTTGTCTTTTTTTTTTTTGATGTAAACTTGTTTTTATTTTTGTTTTGAAGCATTCCGGTTTAAATTACCTCTGATTGATTGTTTGTATAAAATATTTAATAATTCTTGGCGTAAACCTGAATATGATGTGTCTGGCACTGAGTCTTTTTGTTTTTGTGAAGTTGGGAAACACATTTTAAGTAAATATTTCAATCAATTCTTCCAGACTTTATTGACAACGTTTCTGTATTCAGATTTTGGCCTTGGCATTGTTTTTTTTTCAGTTACACAAACTCTGTTTATTGACAATACAAACAAAAAAAAAAAAAACATCAACCAGATAACAACATTTCGCCATAATTTCATTTCAACAAAATTTTAACAGAATGAAATGTTTTTCTTTTGTTCTGATGAAAGCGAAGACGAACAAAAATGTTAAATCACAACCTGCTGTGGTAGTAAAAGACTCTTTGATTTCAATCCCATTCATTTAAAGTTTTCCTTAAGTAACTTTAACCAGACACTGTGCGACTCTTTTCTGCGGCTTAAAGCGGAATCTAATGTTGGTCAACATCGTGTAACGTCATAAATATCACATCAAATATGAGACAACAGGCACGTGTGGACGATAAGCGTTAAGTTCAATGATCAAAATAAATAAAACGAAACAAGTTAAGCAAATGAATCGTATCGAACATGAAATTCTTTATGTTGTAAACGAACTGCAACGTGTTTGAAACAGAGCACAGTGGCTGGAAAACGGAATAAAATATGATTTGATACGTCAGAACTCTGGTCGAATGAATTTCTTCAAGAATTGATTTATTAACAGCTGTCATTTTATTAATAGCTGTTATTTAATTGACAGCTGTAATTTTATTAACAGCTGTTATTTAATTGACAGCTGTCATTTTATTAACAGCTATTATTTACTGACAGCTGTTATTTGTTTTATTTAATTGACAGCTGTCATTTTATTAACAGCTATTATTTACTGACAGCTGTTATTTGTTTTATTTAATTGACAGCTGTCATTTTATTTAACTGACAGCTGTCATTTTATTTAAGTGACAGCTTTCATTTTATTTAATTCACAGCTGTAATTTTATTTTGTTGATAGCTGTCATTTTATTATTTTGACAGCTGTCATTTTATTTTGTTGACAGCTGTCATTTTATTTAATTAACAGCTGTAATTTTATTTTGTTGACAGCTGTCATTTTATTATTTTGACAGCTGTCATTTTATTTTGTTGACAGCTGTCATTCTATTCTATTGACAGCTGTAATTTTATTTTTTTGACACCTGTAATTTTTTTATTGACAGCTATCTTTTTATTTTATTGACATCTGTCATTTTATTGACATCTGTCATTTTATTCTAGTGACAGCTGTCATTTTTATTGACAGCTGCCATTTTATTTTATTGACAGCTATCATTTTATTTTATTGACAGCTGTCATTCTATTTTATTGACAGCTATCTTTTTATTTTATTGACATCTGTCATTTTATTGACATCTGTCATTTTATTCTAGTGACAGCTGTCATTTTTATTGACAGCTGCCATTTTATTTTATTGACAGCTATCAATAAAATCACAGTTGTCGAATTTTGTTGTATTGACAGCTGTTAATCAAATAAAATGTGACAGCTGTCATTTTATTCTATTGACAGCTGTCATTTTATTGACAGCTGTCATTTTATTGACAACTGTCATTTTATTGACAACTGTCAGTTTATTTTATTACCAGCTGTCATTTTATTTAATTGACAACTGTAATTTTATTTTATGACAGCTGTCATTTTATTTTATGTCATTCTATTGACAGCTGTTATTTATCGTTTATTCACAGCTGATGAAAATGTCTAACTCACACTTCAGACGCAAATAATTTCCTATTTTCTCTGAGATTAACAGCAATGAGATTTATTGTATTGCAATATTTGTTTTTAATATTTCGAATTATTACTTATTTTCTTACAACAACAACAACTTTATCGTTGTTAATACCTTTGGTTCAAACAATAACGTGCCTTAGAACTAAAACAATACTAGCTAATACCGATAATTGCATTGAATTGAAAGTCAATGTAACTCTGGCCACCGAGTTACCCTCGATGACATCTTCCCACCACGTCCATTCGTTATGGAATTTCCCCGGATCACAGCGAGGATCGGCCGGTTTATTGTTGATAGCATGGGCATTTACCCGGAAATGTTCAATCCGCTCTAAGATACTCATAAAGAAAGTCGAATTCATATGTTTCTCATAGAGATTATTCTGTTCGCAGGGATCCGTATCCAAATCAAAGAGACAGGGTGACTCCAAAGGATTACAGGCCATGCCCTCGTTAGAGTTTTCATACAGACACTTGACAACGGCATGTTGACGATGTTCCAGTAGCTGTATGGGCTTGTCTCCCGTGATCGTGTGTAAATGTTTCCACACCGGCGAATGTTTGACCAATTCCTCATAGTTCTCAAAGCGGGGATCAATTTGATTGGAATCATTGGAGGGGCGAACCGAGAGCCAACCATCATACTGGCCCGATTGGGTAGTGCCATTGATGAATTTCCATTTGCCTTTGGCATAGACCTCATAATTGAAGATGTCGTCAATGTTGTGCATGATTTCACGTTCTACCGATTCGTAGCCATACTTGAGGGATGGCCAGAGATTCAAGCCATCCAGCTGCAGCACTTCCAAGTCCAGGTGTATATTTGCAGCGGCAGCCAGAGTGGGCAAGAAGTCGGCTATATAGATTTTCTGTTTCCAGATGGTGCCGAGCTTTTCCAATTGGGTGGACCAAATGGCAGCCGAAGAACGCAGGCCACCTTCCCAGGGGGAATTCTTTTGCTGGAGTCATAAAAAAAAATAAAAATCAATTAAATTTAATTACTTTTATTTTGAAGCAAAACTCACCCCTCTCAGAGGATAATTTGAAGCAGTTGTGGCATGCATTCCCTTAGTCGGTCCTCCATTATCGGACAAGAACAGCAATATCGTATTGTTCAGTACTCCCTTATCGCTTAAAGCCTCCACTACATGGCCCACACTTTCATCCAACTTTGAGATCATGGCTGCATATTTCCGCCTGTCCGGATCTTGGATATATGCGAATTTCGCCACCTCATCATCGGGAGCCTGCAAGGGCTCATCGTCATTGGCACTGTGTGGTGCCAAATGACTTAGTAACATAAATAAGGGCTTCTGTTGATAGTCATGATCGTGGATACGTTTTAGGGCCGCCTCCGTTAACAGGTCGGTGACATAGCTGCCATTACGATCACAAATGGGTTTTAAATTATCCCGGAAATCATGGCCACGTGAATAGTTGGCATTCTACAAAAGAGTACAATTATTATTATTTTCTTAATTCTTATAGTTTCAACTGACCATCTGTTCTAGGGTCTGATCATAATAATCCACATAGGCTCCCAAATACCCATAGTGCTGATCGAATCCACGAAATGTGGGCGTATAGGCTTTTCGGGACATGCCCAAATGCCATTTGCCTATTAGCGAGGTATAGTAACCTTGTTGATGGAATATCTCCGCCATGGTGGTCTCATTCAATGGCAGACTCCAGGGTTGATCGTTTACTATAACATAATGCTGCATGCCCGTGTTAAGGGGATATTTTCCGGTCATCAAGGCGGCCCTTGATGGGGTACACATGGCCGGTGTATAGAGGTTATTCAGAATGACACCGCTATAGGCCAAGGCATCAATGTTGGGCGTTAGGAATTCATTGGAACCACGAAAGCTAATGTCATCAAAGCCCTGGAATTAACAAAAAAAAAAAACATTTCAATTATTTTCACTGAAGGATTAAAAGTTGGGATAGCATTTGTTGTATTAATATAACAAAAATATAGTTTTGAAAGCTTTCCACTTAAATTTTTCTGTAAAAAAAATGTTTCCCGCTGCATTTTATAGAATACGTTGGTAAATTATAGAAAGTCCATTAAGAAGCTGTAGATAAATAAGGTCGTAATTAATGTCGTTAATATAACGAAAATATGTGATTTCCCCCCGAAAGCTTTTTTTTGCTTCAACTTAATTTTTTCGTAAAAAAAATCTTGTATCAGCGATAATTTCCTTATGAAAAACGGGTGATTTCTTGCTGTATTTTCAGAATACGTTGGTAAATTATTGAAAGTCGATTAAAGAGCTCCAGATAAAGAGAGAGGTACTTTCAAGTAATGAATTAATGTCAAGTAATGAATTAATGTCATTTATATAACAAAAATATGTTCCTTATTGCAATTTCTGGAAACTTTTTTTATGAAAACTTTTTTTTTGAAAACTTGTATTTTGTTCAATTTAAAATTGTTTGTAAAAAATCAATTTTTTGCATTAAAATTTTTTTTTTAATTTTTTCAAGCGATTTTTGCTTGTTTTTTCCTGAAAGCTTTTTTTGGTTCAACTTAAACTTTTTTGTAAAAAAAAACAATTTTTGCATCATCGAAAATTTACTTATAAAAAACTGGGAGATATTTCGCTGTATTTTACAGAATACGTCGCTAAATTATAGAAAGTCCATTGAAAAGCTCTAGATAAATAGTGAGATACTTTAAGGCCATAAATAATTAATTAATGCCATTTATATAACAAAAAAATATTTTCCTTATGAAATTTGTGAACACATGAAAGCTTTTTTTCAGAAAGCTCTTATTTTTTCAATTTCAAATTGTTATGAAATTTGTGAACACAAATTTTTTTATGAATGCTTTTTTTTCAGAAAGCTCTTATTTTTTTCAATTTCAAATTGTTTGTGAAAAATACATTTTTGCATTATAAATTTTCTTGAAACATTTTAAAAGAGTTTTGTTGGTTTTTCCCTGTAAGCTTTTTTGGTTCAACTTGAAGTTAGTTTCTCGTAAAAAAACATTCTTGCATCATACATTTCTGAGAGCTATTTGTTTGAACATTTTTTAGTAAACTTTTTTCTGGTATTTTTCATTTTTTTTTTCAGAAAGCTGTTTTGTTCAATTTGAAATTGTTTGTAAAAAATCCATTTTTGCCCCAACAAAAATTTTTCCTGAATGCTTCGTGGTGATTTTCCCCTGAAAGCTTTTTTCGGTTTAAGTTTTATTTTGTTTTTATAAAAAGGTTATTGCATAAACAATAGATTGGATAGAAAATAGGCAAGCTTTTGATTTCTATTTTGCACAATACGGGAGATATTAAGTGGGCTTTTAAAAGAGTTTTTGAGAATTTTATTCCCATTATCCTTAAAAATCAACACGAATATTCGTATTATATTTCTACAGAAGTCACTGTAAATAAACTCTGTTTAAAAGCTTTAGGAAACTGCTGTGCTGGTTAAAGTCAATTTATTGTTTAATGTTATTTTAGAGCTTTCATGAAAAAGGACTACATAATTTAATTACCGCTTTTTTGTGACAGCTTTTTGTTCCAATCATTGCAGAATTGTTTTTTGTTGTAAGAAAAATAATACTTTTAATACACCAATTTTTTAGTTTTGGCCAAATAAAAAAAACCTGTGAAAAAAAACAGTTTACGTTCAATTCCAGTCCACACTGTAATGGAGCTGTGTCGAACTCTTTATCTCCCTCCTTGCCAAAGTGTGAAAGACAACTGCCTCTGTAAGTCTGGCTCAAGCCCAACTGCTACGTTTCCTTTGTGATCTCCGTTAATCCAGCCGGGAAACGAGAGTTTTATGCAGATTTTTGTTAACTCTGAGATCATCATCCATTCCGGTTTAAATTATTCAAATAAAAGATTTTAATTTTAGTCGATTTAAATCCTAAGCAAAAAAAATGTTCCTACCCAACAGCGAGGCTTTACAAAAACCTTAATTGTTTCTGTAAATATTTTAATTATTTTGCGCGAGTCATTTACAAAATTACTCACCATATCATCGGCCATAATTATAACGATATTCGGTTTGGCATTCATTTCCCAGGCACCGCACCGACCTGCAATCACAGCCAATATCAGATAAACACGAATCATATTTTAGCGGCTTTTATCATTCGGCGGAATTTTATACAAATTTTCTTTTCACTTGAGGTAGCCAATCGGAGGCTAATTTATTACGAGGCGCCTGCAAACGAACACAAAAAAAAATGTTATAAGAAAACAATTAAGTCACGTTTGGTAATTGTTTATCCAACCGAGTTTGTGTAAATATTTAAATTGTGTTTTTGTGTCGCGCATTTGTTTGTCCATTTGTAAGGCGTTTACTGATAACAAACAAACAACAACAACAACAAAAGAAAACACGAAACAAAAAGGAAATAATGTAAAGTTAAAGTTGTGAATAATTTGTTTTTAAGTGATTTTTGCGATTTCTGTACATGGAAAACCAATGAATTGACATTTATGGCCTTTTCAAGTATTTTCTTTGTTTGTTTGTGTGCTTTCTGGGTAAGTCGGCATAAATCTCGATAGCCATAAAATTAACTAAAAAAAAAACTAAGAGAATATTCCAACAGAAAGAGAGTGAGATTACAAAGAGTTTGAGAGAAAGCCTTGTACGATTGTGGTAAATCAAATGAAAATTATAAGGGGCAATTAAATATAAATTATCGGTCGATAACATACGGTTTGATTGTGTTTGGTACACAATTCTGGTACATTTCATAAACTGATTTAGCAACAATAAATATTAGTTGATAAAAAAATAATGATCAGTTAAAGGGTGGATTTTATAGGAAAGTGCTCTCCGGGACTTAAGTCCCACCATAAAGGGATCACCGTCACCCACATTTATAATTATCGATTTTTTTTAATTATCGATTGACAAAAAACGCAAAATATCACCAAATTGCGTGGAGTATTCGTTATGCGAGGGAGTACTTTTCAAAGGAGGTATCCCCTTATCACTCCTTTGTGTTAACAACATAACTAGACTACTAAGGATCTTAGGCAACAAAGGATTCAGAACTGTCGGATGTTCTAGTAAGAGCTTCTTGAGAGAGAAATTACGACCACATTTGCACAATGGCCACGGCAGCCATTAAAATTTTGTTATTTTCTTTCAGTGTCAAGTGTTAAGGTAACATGTGTCCAAGTCAGGAATCTCCTGTTTGTCTTGCCATTTTATCCTGAATAGACAGACCATCAAACAAACAATGCACAGTTGGAGAATTCGAACAACGAACTAACCCATTTTATTCTAGACAGACCTTCAAAATAACAGTGCACAGTGGGAGACTTCAAAAAAACCAACGGATTACTGGTTTCAATGATTTGGCGCCCATGCAAAGAGTAAAATCAATAATTGTTTTTCTTTCAAATTTCTTAGAATTTTATTACCATTCAAACTACATCATTAGTTTTTTATGACTAATGCAGTTTTTTTTTTAAAAATTATCAAACGTTTTCTGTGTTTCCGAGAAAATGTTAAAAAATTCAATATTTGAATGAGATTTCGTAGAATACCAGAATTCCTAAAATTATGGGGGGGTAAAGATCCAAAAATTTGACATTTTTGCTAAAATTTCAACAATCCTGGATGGACACTGAGCTAATAAGTGAAAATTGTTAGGAAAACGTAGACACAACAAAATCAGGTTATACTTTTGGGGGATTTTTTCCAATTGCTTTGACAACCGCCCGATAACTTCAGAATAAAACTCTTAAAATGCCCATCTGGTTAAATTCGAAATCAAACAATGTTTAATAACTTTCCAATGATCTTAAGATTTTACTTGAACTTCCGATGAGAATAAAACAATTACTCATTGAAATATTTTTCCACTTTTAAGGTTGTTTTACAGAAGAAAAAAAAAGCAGCTGCTTTGCGGTCTTGACGTCTGTTGTTGGTTTACAACACGTAAATTTCGTTAATAACACGTAAAACTCACGTTATGCCAATTATTTTATAAATATTTTTTTTTTTTTTAGCTGGAAAACTGAATTACGTAGATTAAAAAATATCTACTTATGTGAGCAGGGAGGTGTGATATGTACCAACACGGGGGTAACAAGAGTGTTAAGTAAATATTTTTTGGCAGACTTTCGCATTTGTGTTTACATAGTTTAATCAGAAAAGAAAAAAAAGTGTATTTGCTGTATTAATTAACCGTCTTTTTCTAAAGAAAAGAAATTGACATAACAACGACTTAATTAGGCGGGCCGAAAAAAATTTCCCACCAAATGTGTTTTTGGTTACTTTTTTTTTTTGATCGTTTGTTTGCCCATGCGATTTTATATCCGTCTGGGGCAATTTGAATATGTCAATTTCAGTTTGAAAAATAACGTTTGGATTGGCTGACTGTCACTCAGCTTTTTTTGTTTCTTAAATTGTCAGCCTTTGTGATATTTAGCAATGGCTGGATAAATATTTAGTCAACCAATGATAACATCATTAGCCCCGTCGTCGTCGTCGTCGTTGTCAACGTTGAAACTGTTATTGTTTTAGTTTATTTAAATTCATTAACCATAGATTACAATAGACAACAATTAATTACGACTTTGTTTGGTTTTAAAACCCATTTACTCTGTGTGTGTGCGCGCTACTCTTGATTATCGATTTCCACCGTAACATGCAAACAGCTGTAACTAGCGGAACGGCAAGAGTGAAATAAAAAAACAATCTCCCAAATAAATAATCACTATCACCAATTGTTTTTTTTGTTTGTTTGTTTCTGTCGATCTAATCACATTTTAAAACTCAACAAAAAAACACGCACGCACCCACCCACCCTTTAACACTCCGAAGATCGGCGTTTAAGTTGACCAAGCACTGCACCACGTATGTGACGTCACGTTTGTCTTGCGTTTAACGATGCGCACGGTTTAAACTCACGTCAAACAATGAGCGCCGCAACTGAGTTGATAGAGGTTTAATGCCATCCACACACACACACAACCGTGTGTCAGTTCATTGATTGGCGGAGTGAGTAAGAGATATTACTGTGGAGCCGGTGAAAAACTAGTGTTGCCAGATGTGGAAGAAGAAAAAGAGCTGGAATAAAATCAACAAATTTATTTATACGAAATTGACGGTACATTGTAAAGTTGTCTAACTTCTTAGCAAACCAAAAGTTGAATATTCGACACGTCTGAACAATGTCTGATCTCTTCCGACAATTCTTACCGATTTCGTTCGGAATTCTGTTCGATTTTTTTAAGGGATATTTTCGTCTAACAGATCTGAACGAATTCTGAGAGATCTTTTGTCTACTCGAATTTGTAGACCGGTCATCATCCGTCCTAAGTCCATTAAATCCGGGTAATGGCAGAGAACGTGTTTGGTTGTCTTCTCCTCCCCATCATCGTTGCAATTTTGATCGAAGTCATCGTATGGCATGCACCGTCTAGATGCCAGTGACCTGTGATGAGCGCAATGCGATTTGTTAGATCGAAACTTGGCGGATCCGCGTCCTTCGCTCGCCAATAACAGGCCAGATTTTTCTGTCTTGCAGGCAGTTAAGTTATTTTCTCCACCTGTCTTCTGCAGTAAGTTGAAGCTTCCGAATTAACAAAATACGGTTGCCAAGGGGTCATCAAGTTTAATCCATCAGTAGCTTTACCTCATGAATTAAAAGGTGGTCCAAATAAAAGATCTTTTTATATATTCCAACAACAAAAATTATAAAAAAAAAAAAAAATCCAATAAAAAATTGCCAACACACCCCTAAAAAATCTCGCCCATCTGGCAACACTATATAAACTTAAACAATAGGAGAGACAGAGTGTGAGAGAGTTCAGTATGCTCTTGACAGGTAAGATCAATATAAATGACCCGTTATGTCTTTCTCCACAATTAGAATGCTGATTTTTTTCAGCTGAGAAAAAAAGGTCACCATTATTTGTGGGCTGTGTTGGCTAAGGTTGAACAGTATGTACATTTCGTACACAAGTACATAGTATAGGTGTACATTATTAAATTGTACGCCTAATGCACTCAGTATGAATGAATTAACAGATAACTACCCAATCAATATGACCAACTATCAATAAAGTGATTTCGAAAACTGTCAGAGTAACGACGATTAAAATTACCCTGTTTAACATAAAAATCCTCTCTGATTTCGCTTTAGTAGCTCGATAAAGAAAAGTTCCACCGGAGCTGATATTATATATTTTTTCGAACGCCGTTGTCCAGTTTTATTATCTGCCTTCAAGAGTTTTTTTTGAAGTATTAGAACGAGAAGATTATTTTTTGTTATCCTATACAAAATGATTGGGCATTTCCATTATATATTTTTGTTAAAAATTTGTCCGAAAAATAAGAAAAATAATTATATAATTTTATTTTTTTTTAAAGAGGGTAATGGTTAAGGAAGTCTTCAGATAATGGCCAGAAAATTGATAAGAACGCTGTCACAAATGATTGTTATTAAGTAATGCCAGACAGCGGTGGTGAATCGTTCGAGTACCTACACACATATATTTCCCATTAACATTCCACTGAGGAACAGACAGGCTACTTGTCACAAATCAGTAAACTCTATCAGTAAACAGTATTCCCCGTTTAACTGCCTTCATGATTAATGAAGCCAATGATTCTGAATCCTGGTTTATTTTTCTTCACTTTTAAATCAAAAAACTGTTTATTATTATTTCGTTTAATTAGCTAAAGATTTTTTTTCCGGATTGAAGTTGATTTTAGATTAGTCTCGCATTTTAGATCTGGCAACTACAATTAATTCCAATTAGTCAAACTTACAGAACTTTTAGAATTTGTTTTAATTATCAGTGTGTGTGGAGTTCTTGTTCTGCTCTTCTGGATTCTATCAAATAAATTTTTTGATTTCAAAGCTTTTGAAAGCTTTTCCATTTTTATGGTTTTTATTTATCCAATGTAAAGCCTATCAAAGCCACGTCTTTATTTTCAAAGAGCTTTTACAGTTTAGCCTGAAAAGTTTTTGAAAGCTTTTTATGTTTTAACTAATTGTGTGAAATTCTTGGTTCACTCCTCTTTTTGTCAAAGCTACTTTTATGTTTTCAAAGAGCTTTCAAAGTTTTGCACCTTCGAATTTGCCAAATACACTTTTTGATTCAAAGAACTACATTCACTAGAAGTTTTTCTAGAAAGTTTTAATATGAAAAACGTTCAATCTTAATTATGAAAAAAAAAGGTTTTCTTAAAAGCTTTTAAAGCTTAATAACATTTTTGATTAACAGAACTACATTCAGTTCTAGAAAGATTGAAATGTTAAAGGTATCTTATCATCTTTATGTTGAAAAAGCTTTTGAAAGCTTTTTATGGGTTCAATAAAATAAATGTAAACAAATAATATTTAGGAGTTGAGATTCTTTTGTTTTTTGATTACAAATTTTCGAAGAACAATTTTCACATTCGCTTAGATGACAGAAAACAAGTTAGTGGACTCTGATTTTGTACTAAAATTCTTACATTTTCTACTTTCTATTTACTTATACGTTATACGTTCACATCTCTCGGCACGGCGGTGACTTGTAATCGCAGTGCAAGGTATCTGCAAAGTAAAAATTAATATTGAAATTAATCAGGAAAAACTTCCATTTCAAACCAAACAAACCATCCGACAGCTTTATTTCCAAGTAATTGGTCCAGGTACAATCGAACCGCGACGGATCATAATCCAAATTGCTTCCGCCTGTCTTAGGAATAAGCGATGATCTCCTAAAACCCTCGACATTGTCACGCATTTTCCCCAAAATATTTCCGAATTCAGCATTGGGCGCCAAATTATTTTGCTCACAAGGATCTAGCCAAATGTTGAAGAGACATTCGTCCTGCAAAGGTTTACAAGGAGAAGATTTCTGGTGACCACATTGTATGGCCGACTGTAATCTTAAACTTTCTATTCGTAAATCCATTAAAGGTTCTTCATCGTATTTCTGTAGAGATTTTGAGGCTAAGGAAGATCTTATGGTTGCACCGTAGTTGATAGCTCTAGGATCGGTATTGTTGGAATTTCTCGGTAACAGAACTTTATCATATTTGCCATCCAAAGTGGTGCCCTTAATATATTTATATTGTCCTTTCATATAAGAGGTCACCTGCCATATATCGTCTAGCATATGGACAATTTCACGATCTTGGTGTGGTGTATCCGTAGAGCGTGCCACCAAACCCGGCCACATATTCACACCGTCCAAATTCGTCAAATTCAGCTCAATCTTGACTGCCGCTGCCAGTGTGGGTAACCAATCTCCCACATAGATGGGCGGTTGGTAAATGGAAGCACGATTCTTTAACAAGGGGCTCCATATAGCGCCGGCCACGCGAATGCCTCCCTCCCAGGGTGAATTTTTTTGCTAAAAACAAATGTGTTAGTTACATATTTAAATTTATTTTGTGTTTTAAGTATTTATAATTACCCCTCTTAAAGGCCAATTGGAACCGGTATTGTTAAACTGACCCGCAGATGGTGCTCCGTTATCTGAATAGAACAAAATAATGGAGTTGTTCAACATCTGGGCCTCGTCCAGTGATTTAATAATTCTGCCCACACTATCGTCTAATTTTGAAACCATGGCTGGAAAAAATCACGAAATTTATACACGGGTGTGACAAAAGTTTTGGTTTAAATTCCCAAGCAATACGTATTTTCTTTTGACAAATTATCGAAGAAAGTCTACCTTGACTTCATTTACAATATAAGTAAACAATAAACCTGAGTCAGAGGGTAACTGAAGTCCACATATCGCAAAAAGTGAGAGTGTAACTAAAATTCCCAAAAACGAACATGTAAACATGTATATTTTTGCACGCAACACATATAGGTTCGCATACAATCATATATATTTTTGCACGCAAAACATATATGTGTTTGCGAACAGGTCATTCGAGGTTAATGATGTAATAAATTTCCTCCTATGCCCCCGTCTACCTACCGATGTCAACTTTCTTTTTCCAACATGACTTTAAATTCCACAAAATTTCAAACGAAAAAACTATTTTAACACACCAACTTAAAGTTTTGCCCTCCCAAAGCCTTACCGGCAAACGTTCTTCTTCTTACATCCGGTATATATGAAAATTTCTCAATTTCCTCCACCGGAGCCTGCAAAGGATCATCCTCATTAGCCGTGTGCGGCGCCAAATGGGAAACCATTAAAAATAATGGTTTAGTACCGGAATTTTTCAAAATAATCCGTTCCGCCTCGGAGGTCAACAAATCGGTGACATAGGAATTATGGGCCGTACATTCAATAGCGAGATTTCTACGAAAATCATAGCCCAAACTAAAAGCCGTCTGAAATTGAAAGAAAATAAAACACACATATTTCAGAAGAACCTCGTCCATTTCAGAATACCAACCGGCATTTTAGCTCTTTTCCGATAGTAATCGATATAAGCACCCCAATAGCCATAGTGATAATCGAAGCCATTGTAGGTGGGCGTAAATTCTCGCCGTCCCATGCCCAAATGCCATTTACCCAGTAAATTGGTAGAATAGCCATTGGCCTGAAAGATCTTCGCCAGGGATGTATGATTCTGTAACATACCCCAAGGTTCCTCGTTGGAGATCACAAAATGTTGGGAGCCTAGTAGGTAAATCAGAATTTCAAATATTTTGAAATACTCAACTATCAAACCTGTGTGTATGGGATATAAACCCGTCAGTAGTGCGGCCCTTGAAGGTGTACACATCGACGGGGCATACAGACGATTTAATATTTTCCCATGATAGGCCAAGGCATCAATGTTGGGCGT
The DNA here is from genome assembly GCA_958296145.1 of Hydrotaea cyrtoneurina. NCBI lineage: Eukaryota > Metazoa > Arthropoda > Insecta > Diptera > Muscidae > Hydrotaea > Hydrotaea cyrtoneurina. The sequence continues at coordinate 80,884,995 of OY282515.1, forward strand.
TAGGAATTCGTTGCCACCGCGAAAGCTGATATCGTCAGAACCCTGTGAAATAAAAGAACTTTTAAATATCAAAACGACGGGTCAATAAAATACAATGACAGCTGTCAATAAAATAAAATGGAGGATGTCAAAAAATAAAATTACAGCGGTCAATATAATAAAATGACAGCTGTCAATAAAATAAAATGACAGCTGTCAATAAAAATCACAGCTGCCAATAAAATAAAATGGCAGCTATCAATAAAATACAATGACAGCTGTCAATAAAATGACATCTTTCAATAAAATGACAGCTGTCAATAAAATTACATCTTTCAATAAAATGTCAGCTTTCAATAAAAAGTCAGCTTTCAATAAAATGTCAGCTTTCAATAAAATGTCAGCTTTCAATAAAATGACAGCTTTCAATAAAATTAAATCTTTCAATAAAAATTACACCTGTCAATAAAATGAAATGGCAGATGTCAAAACAATAAAATGACAGCTGTCAATAAATTAAAATAACAGCTGTCAATAAAATGACATCTTTCAATAAAATGCCAGCTGTCAATAAAATGACAGATGTCAATAAAATGGCAGCTGTCAATAAAATTACATATTTCAACAAAATGACTGCTGTAAATAAAATGTCAGCTTTCAATAAAATGACAGCTGTCAATGAAATGACAGCTGTCAATGAAATTACAGCTGTCAATAAAATGACAGCTTTCAATAAAGTGACAGCTGTCAATAAAATAAAATTACAGCTGTCAATAAAATGTCAGCTTTCAATAAAATGACAGCTTTCAATAAAAATTACAGCTTTCAATAAAATTACATCTTTCAATAAAATTACATCTTTCAATAAAATGTCGGCTTTTAATGAAATGACAGCTGTCAATAAAAATGTCAGCTTTCAATGAAATGTCCGCTTTCAATAAAATGACAGCTGTCAATAAAATGTCAGCTTTCAATAAAATAACATCTTTCAATAAAAATGACAGCTTTCAATAAAATGACAGCTTTCAATAAAATGACAGATTTTAATAAAATGTCAGATTTCAATAAAATAACAGTTGTCGATAGAATGACAAGATCAACCAAGTAAATGGATATTTTTTCAATTTGAGTCCTTTTTTTATTTGGACTAGCCTTTATTTGTCTTAACAAATCACCGAATGTTTTTGTATTTTTTTTTTTCCAAAAATATTCAGTTAATCAACAAAACAATATTTTGTTTGTATGAACGAACCAAAAAATAAATAATACCACATAAAATAAAATAAAAGTGATAAATACCAAATCATCAGCTACAATTATAACAATATTCGGTGGCACAAATTCCTTAGCCTCGGCTAGACCTTGAACGGCCAAATCAAAAATTAACAAAATTAAGAATGTTATCCGTTTCATTATCACTTGAACACTTTATACGAAACAGCAGTCGACTAAATATTCTTCCAACTCAATCGACAATTTTATCTAAATTCTAAAAAATAAATCACAGATGAGTTTTTGCTTTTGTTCTACCCCTGTTCGGCTAGCGTTTGTAACGCTCAATAGCCAATTGGACTAAGTATACGATGGAAAATAAAAATAACGTTATGGTTGAATTTATGTTCAGCTGACAAGCTCATAGTCAAAGTAATAAAGGAGGTACACCGAACGAAAACTGAAATTTGAAAGAATTTTTTTTTTAGTTTAGTTTTTCATATCTTTTTTTTTTGCTGATCTTTGGAAACTGTTTGCCTCAATGCTCGCGAGGAATAACGTTTCAGTTTCTGGACAACAACTATTTATTTATTTTGTATTTATTTATTATAATGTAATCGATTGCTCGTCTCCTGTATTCCTAGTCAGTGCACAAAGATTGTATTTCTAAGGATCTTTTTGAATTGCGATGGAATAAATTCTAAACCTGTTTCTAATGCATACATATATTCCGAAGAAATGGTACTTCCATCAGAATTAGAAAACGCAATAGATTTAAAATTGCTTTGCTCCGTATTAAACTGGAATTAACAAAAAGCTACTTAGTATTTATGGCTTGTGCTTACTCAAGCTTTTTGTGTTTGTTTTATCGGATATTAATTTCCTTATATCCGAATTGGCATTACATGACACTCAATAGATAGAAAGTTAATTAAATTTGATTTCGTATCAACCGGTTTTGAGTTTCAAAAAGTGGTTTGAACAAAATTCGAATTTCAAGTAATTATCATATTGCACAGTGGGTCTGCATATAACAATCGGTATGAATTACAGTGACATGTACAGGGACTAAATCGTTAATTGATTGTTCCTAGCTCCATGTTTGCCAATAGATATCGCCGAGACGGCTGTGAATATGAGTAACCGAAGCTGATGAGCCGAAGATCGATTGTGTCTTGGCGTGCCATCCCATTCAAACCAATATCTTCTACCTCAGGCCACAAAAAAGTAGATTATCAGGTCTCTGTTAGGAACGCCGTTAAAAGAAATTGAGTTTCATTTAGAATCAGAATCCAATTCAGAATCCAATTCCATCGGCCCAGACTCCTCTGTAACTAGTAAACGTTTTTGAGTTCTGTGGAAAATCGGTTGTTCGCAAGAAGTGAGCGATTTTTTTAAGGTCCTAACATTAAAAATCGGCCAATTGAATATATTTTAGAAATATTTCCAAAGTTGACTACTTTTCGTTGTTTTCGATTTTAGTCGGGCATATTTCTTTTTATATTTTTTGTTCCTAGGTCTTTTTAGAGATTTTGACGTAATAATTCATATTAAAAAATTTACTTTTTTTCCACACATATTAAAAATATTCTACTTTTTCAGATTTTGAATGAGAACTCGACATTAAGCCATCTATACTGGGCCGGTTTCTGGAGGAATACACTTACTTACATCCCTTAACATTACATGAAACAACATAAAGGAATCAGTGAGCTGTGCTCGATATAATTTCTATATCCACTGACTGGGACCCACTGTTTAAAGCCTGCGAAAGGTCAATGCTTTTCCTAGAAAAGTTTTTACATGGCGTCTTACTCGTGAAGTCGCCAGCCTTTACGAGGAGGAAACAGACGCTGAAAAATGTTTGATGGACCTGGATTTACTGTGTCGCACACACTATCCACCACACCACGGCCTTTCAGGAATGTCGAGAAATATATTCTCAAAATATAACAATGCAAACTGAAAAGGAAAGAAAGAAAAAAAACCATCAGATATCACAAATTCTATCCTGAGACCCCTTTACCAATCTCTGATAAAGGAAATATTCCAGAGGGAACAACAAAGTAAAAGGTAAAATATACTTGAACAATTACTGGTTTTAGAGCCACTTCTCCCTTAGTGTCAGGTCGTCCGAATCCTCCTCAAATTCATTGTGGGTAGAGTCTATTATCCCCGTATCTATACAAATTTATAAAACTTTTATAAGAAAAATGTGTGAACATTGTTTTTGTATTTTCACACATTCTTCTTAACACAGGTTTATAAAGCTGTTATAAATTTTTGTGAATAGTATTTCCTAACAATAACCAAATGGCTGACTCTTCTACGATGGGAAATGTTATCATACTTAACATGGTGTTGTCTCTGGAGAAGGAGCCTAGCATAGCGGCAAATCCCATCCCCTAGGACCAGATGTAAATTAAATTTTATGAAAAATAATTCTTATTCTTATAAAATTACAACCTAATTATTTAATCCGAAGAATAGGCCATAAAGGTGGACTCAGCCAAAGCCCGAGTTAGAATGACACCGATCATATGACTCCTATTTCATATTGACTACCAGGATAAAACCAGCCAGGGGCCATGGAAGGGCGATAGCAACACATCAACTGAAAGAAAAAATTTGCAAATAGAAAACATGTACCCCGGCTAACTGTGATTATTTCTCTAGAGAAGTAATTAGCCTCCGATATTTCCCTGACACTCTCTTCCACATGGAAAAATTACTACAATGCTTTACTCAGATGCTTTATTTCTTCTCCTTCCCAGGAAAAAAACTTCAGACGATCTGAAGCTTATTTCTAATCTTTCCCAGGGAAATATCGGAGGCTTATTACTTCTCTAGAAAAGTAATCACAGTTCGCCGGAGTACATGTTTTCTATTTGCACATTTTTTCTTTCAGTTGACGTGTTGCTATCGCCCTTCAATATTTCAAAGTTTTCATTTCAACGGCACACACAATAAATCAAAGAATACTTTCAGGCGAACTGTTATATTGCAAATGACAGAGAACCTCTTAAATATTCGCTTACTAGCTGTCGCTAGATGGCGCTTATCTTAAAAATCGAATAACAACTGATACAGAAATTCGTAGAGAGCCCCCACTATGTGTTAGGTAGTGCGTGCGACTGTCAGACATTAAACCCAAGTTCGTATTCTGGTAAGAACTTCGATAAACATGTTTCAACGGCCTTTTCCACTTTGTAAAGAGAAAACTAAATTTTTCTGACTCATCTACCAGAAGTTCAGAGACTGAAAAATGTTTTGATATTTGGCTGAGCCTAATTTAGAGCGGGTCTATATCGAAAAGTCGGTTGGTTTGGTGAGCTCATCTCTAAAGCACAAGATTAAGACAAATTCCGCAAATTTTTAATTAGCGTCCCACAATCGTTCTGACTTGGTAGACGTCACAATCATATTGAACAAACTAATTCCCAATGGCAGATTCATTCCCCCCCACTGTGACCTGGCTGGAAAGTCATAAATCGGGTCTAAAGTATCTGAAAACGTTCATTACAGGCAGATCAGATAAATTTAGTTTTTTTATACCAACTTCTTTTCATTTCTCAATGAATTTTATTTATTTAATTATTCAATCTATTGTCTTTTTCTATTTTTTTCTTCTAAACAAAACATTAAGTGTATTCATAATCCATTGTCTATCGCTTTGTTTCTCTTAAAATTATACTCTAATATAGTTTCTTTGTACATTAACTAGCAATACTTGTAGTTAAACTCGGTTTAAATCATTACAAAATTCTCGGGCAGTCTTAAAATTAAACAAAAACAAAAAACGAAAAATACTAAAATATACACGAACAAACAGAAAACATTCCCTGCAACTACCACGACAAACTTCGTACAGCCTCGGGTAGGGCACAGATGGCATTGTGCACCGGTATGGAGAGGAAACCGGCCAATGCAATGCCATAGGAATCCGATTGCACGACCATGGCCATGGCAAATTGTCGACGACCGGGCGGTATCTCCTTAGACATTCTGTAGAAGGTGTTGACGTAGGCTGCACCACCCAGCAAACCCTCCCACAGCACTATCACAAAGGTGATCCAGATGCTGGGTGTATAGAAGTAGATGACTTCGGTGAGGAAATAGACCACATTCACCAGCTGGAAGACGGACATTAGCCAAATCTTATTGAGCTGGAAGATGTTGACCGAAGAGCGCGAGATAAAGACACCGATCTGATAGTCCACATTGAGCCATCTGTACTGGGCGGCCTTGTCCAGGAAAGTGTTTTTGAAGAATACCAATTCAAACTGGAAATATAAAAGAAAGGAATCATGAATTAATATGTTTTTAAATTTATAGTTAAAGCTAGTTTAACTTAAACCGAGTTTAACTTAAACCAAGTTTAACTTTAACTTAAACAAAGGTTAAATTAAACCCAGTTGAAATTCAACTTAAACCAAGTTTAACTTAACCAAACAAAGGTTTAAGTTAAACCAAGGTTAAATGAGACCGAGTAGAATTTAAGCCAATTGCATCTCCAAATTCAGGTTTCACTTAATCTGGGTTTAGCTTAAACCAAGTACATCTAAAACCATGTTTCACATAAAACAAGGTTAAGCCAATTTCATTTTAAACCAAATTCAACTTAAACCATGTTTCACTTAATCTAAGTTTAAATTAAGCCATATTCAACTGTAACAAATTTTAACTTAAGCCAATTTCGACTTAAACCACGTTTACGTTTAGCTTAAACCAAGTTCAACCTGAAGCATGTTTCTATTAAACCAAGCATGTTTCTATTTCACGTAAACTAAGTTTAGCATAAACCAAGTTCTTCTTAAACCATGTTTCACATAAAACAAGTCTAACTTATTCCAAGTTTAACATAACTTCCACATACACCAACGTTAACTTAAACCAAGTTCAACATTACCCAAGATTAACTTAAACCAAGTTCGACATAAAGCAAGCTTAACTTAAACAAAGTTTAGCGTTTAAATTAAGCCAAGTTTAACTCATCAAAGTTCAACTTAAACCATGTTTCAATTAGACCAAGTTAAGCTTAATCCAAGTATAACTTATACCAAGTTTAACTTTAACTAAATTTAACTTTAACTAAGTTTAACTTTAACTAAGTTTAACTTTAACTAAGTTTAACTGTAACCAAGTTTAACTTTAACTAAGTTTAACTGTAACCAAGTTTAACTTTAACTAAGTTTAACTGTAACCAAGTTCAACATAAACCAAGTTTATGTTAAACCAAGTTTAACTTAACCCAAGTTTAACTTAAGCCAAGTTTAACTTAACAAAGTTTAGTTTAAACCAAGTTAAACTTAATCCAAGTTAAACTTAATCCAAGTTAAATTTAAACCAAGTTAAACTTAAACCAAGTTTAACTTAAATCAATTTATCTACAACCATGTTTAACTTAAAACTAGTCTATCTAAAACTAAGATTGACTTTAACCTAATTTAACATTAACGTAGTTTAACTATAACCCAGTTTATCTAAAACCAAGTTCAACTTTAACCGAATTTCACTTACCAATCCTTGGTTAATGAAATATTCAAAGAAATACACCAATGCCAAAGGGACCATATATTTGACCAACTGTTTGATGTAAATCAATTTCTCTTTAAACGTCACCAATGGTTTGTCATCCACAATCAATTCCTCGGTTGACTCCACAGCGGTGACGGGCAAGATCGAAGGTCTCCTCAACAACATCCAAAACGATAAAGCCTCTATAAAGGGGAAGATTAACATAATCAGCATGGTGTCTCTGGGGCTGACATCAAGAGATCTCAAGGTGGCATACGATAAAGAGCCGATGACACCGGCACCGCCGGTACCCGAAGACCAAGTGGACACCACATTTCTGTTAGAGACAAACAAAATTTGTTAGTAAAAACCGGTGGTTTTTCTTTTAATCTACTTACTTATTGAAATTGGAAGAATAGGCCAAGAAGGTAGTCTCACCTATGCCCGAACTGGCCGAGGTTATGATGACGCCCAGCAAAGCCATCCATTCGGCATTGGCAAAACCCACCAATAGGAAACCGGCAGCCGAGAAGATGATGGCCAAGCCAATGCGAAAGCTGCAAGAGTTAGCAAAATCATTAAAGGATTTTCGTTCCTTTGGAAAAGCCGCTCTAACTTACTGCACCCAAAAGGGAAAGAACGGCATTATAATCTTGACAAACAGGGAGGGTAAAATATCGGCCAATAGAATGGCGCCGGTGGAGACAATATGACATTCTCGACCATTAACACCTGTGCCATCATCGGATGGAGTGTCCTGGGGATGATGTAAGCATATACGTTTTGGTCAGTCCATTAATATATTTCCCGCCCCTCGCCCCCCCTCTTGACTTACCTCATGAAATTGTCCTATAATATCGTGGGCTGCACTCAACATCACCACATAGCCATAGTTATTACACAGACCCAGAATCCAATAGGCTGTTAGATCACGCCATAGACTTTTATCCTTACGCAGCCCATGAGGCTCAACCGGCTGAGCGACCACCACTTCTTGCGACGTCGATGCCATACTAACGGGGTTTCACTGTTACCGGAAGAGATTAAGCGGAAGGGGATATTAATAAACATAACCGAGGCTACGATTCTGTCACAGGTTGTTTGAACAAAGGCTAAGATCCCAGCAAAGTTGCATTTCCTAATGATAGATGTAGGTTTCTTGGGAGATGTAGGTTTCTAGGCTTCTTCCCTAACGACTCGACAGTGAGTCGTGCTTCCTACCGCCGTAAGGGTTTTAAGCTTCGAAACTGTACCAAGCATCGCTCCGCTTGGCAGCTTCTTTTCTTTTGACGGAAAGAAAGAAGTTGACTTCAATCCGCTAACTTTTGCTTCGACAGCGAGTTCTGATTCGAATCCATTTCCCTGAACGGACCAAAAGTTGCGTCGCTTGGCAGCTTGGTAGCTTTGTTTCTTTTCACTTCGTTTAGACTTCGTGAAGATTTTAAGCTTTGGTTAACTCTGCATCGATCGAACTGTGAGTTGCCCTTCCTATCATCGTGAGAGTTTCAGTCATCGCCCACTCAAGCGTGGGTAGTGGCTTCATGACTACAACAACAATGATGACTACTACTAACCTGATTGTTTGCGTAAACAACGAATTTGGTTACGGCTAAAAATCAAAAGCGAAACAAACTAAAACAAATTATAAATTCTAGACAGCAACGAAACGACGACCTTTAAATACGAGAAAATTTAGCCAACCCCGCCATAAATGCTAACCGATCGTTGATGACTTCCGTTTAATGGGGACAATTTTGTATTTGTTTGTTTATTTTAGGGTTTGTATGTCTGTCTGTCGGTCGGTCGGAAAAAGTGTCATTAAATGTTCTTTTTTTTGCGATATTTATTTGTGTTTCTATTTTACGATCATTTGTGTTTTAATCAATAAACAAATATTTGCTAGTTTTTTTTTTTGTGGTTTTGTTTAAATTTACAATTGCCCTCGTCACGAATGCTAGCCAACAACATTGTTACCGTGGTTGATTTTGTTTTAAAACTTGCCTTTTTAAAATTCCAATTATTGTTTCAATAAAAAAAAAGACGCTTGAAGGCCGCTATGGATCAGCAAAGCAAGCGGGGATTTATTGGTTGGTTGGTTGGACTATCTAAGCATTTCTAATGAGTTCCAACGAAAATTCTGGGAATTCTCAAAACTTAATTTAAAATCCAAGCTTTAGAATACAAATAAAACTAGAATGCTAGAGTTGTGATGATTGATTAATCGCCTTGGGGGATCACAAGTGATTGAAACGCGTAGAAAAAGAAGAAGAGGAGAACTTTCTCTTGTCATCATTAACCTGTAACGGGGGTGGTGCCTTTTTTGGACATAACATGTGGCCTAAAAGAGTGTACAATTTACCACCACCTCATCATTTAAAGGTTAAGCTTCGAGCACAACTAGTCGTGCCAACTAATTTCATATAAAACCGCTTTGAATTTTTAAATATACCCGACCCATGCGACAAGTAGCATTTCCACTTGTTAGTAATCGTAAGAAAATGCTTTATGTCTGACCCATAGATTTTCTTTAATTGAGGCCTTGAAATTCAACATTCTATAAACGCTAATGCAATTGCTTTTGATTTACATCAGATTGTACAGTGGGTTTAATGGGGTTTTTTTTTCTCGAAAAAATCGCCAATTTCGGAAAAGAGTTCCTTTTTTTTAAAAAACAATATTTTTGCGATATTCGTTACATTCATTATATGTATTTCTCTTAAGCGGTGTTCGAATCATCTGACTTGGGGTCTTTGTATTAAAATTTCGAAATAGTGACATTTTTTGAAAATTTGTTTCGCCAGTGGCTTTTTTACAATTTTGAATAAATGCATTAAAAAAAACAATTTTTTTTTTAAATATTGCCAATTTTAAGAAATTGAGTTTTTTTAAAAATGTGTTTCACATAAACGATTTTTCAATAAAGCGGATTTTCGTTTAAGCGAAGTAGAGTACATGGAAAATCAACCAAAACAACCGTTCCTAATAGTTATATTCAATTAAGCGATTTTTTCAATTAAAAGGAATTTTCGAAAAATAAAATCGCCAATTTAAAAAAATTGGTATTTTTGTTTTGAAAATTTGTTTCGGCAGTGGATTTTTTGCCAATTTTGAAAAAATTCATTAAAAAAAATATTTTTTTTTTTAAATATTGCCAATTTTAAGAAAGTGTCTTTTTTTAACATGTGTTTCACATAAACGTTTTTTTAATAAAGCGGATTTTCATTTAAGCGAAGTACACTGCATGGAAAATCATCCAAAATAGTTATATTCAGCTAATAGTTATATTCAATAAAGTAATTTTTTCAATTAAAAGGCTCTTATCCGAATTTTCTCGAAAAAATTGCTAATTTCGAAAAAATTCTATTATTTTTTTAAAATTTGTGTCGGCAGTGGATTTTTGCAAATTTTGCAGGGCAGCCACTTTGCGATTTGGTTATGGAAGATTTCATAAAACGGTGGCCATTTGGCTGATGTTCTGTTTCATTATTAACGGCATACCATCCTCTTTATTATGAGATAAACAACCGATTATTTAGCTCAAAAAATGTCATTTTGCTTTGAATACCAAAATAACACCTCTTGTTCGAGAACCCTGTCTTATATTATTTGTAATTTACAGATTTCCATTCAACTCACTGTATTTAATTTATTTTGAATTTGCCATTTTCTTGTTTTACTATTTTGCCTAGCACACAAAACAAACAAAAATACAACATTATTTGTTGATGCCAAATTGCCAAACGTTTGGTAATTTGTCATTGATTACATGGCATTTGCTAGCTTATTTTACTGCTTCTCTTTCTTAGCTGATCTACACAATAACGGAATGTTGTTAAAAAACCAAAAAACCAATGAAAAAAAATCTTACTAGATGTCTGTGAAATATAAAACGGAATCTCTCCCTTCTGACTTTATTTTTAGCACATTTTTATTTGCTTTCTGCTCCAATCACGAGTCACACATATTGTATTCATTTAATTTTAATGAGATTCCACCAAGTCTGTTGTATGCTAGCCCTAATCATAGAACAACAACGAAAGTAATTAAAGAAAAATACCGGTTATTCGGTTAAAAGGTTGTAAAAGTGCGCAGTTTCGACTGGATTGGTGTATTTTACCTGAGTAGGGGAATTTCTATGGAAAACAAACTGAATACAAAAATTTCTTCGGCTTACAATTCACACAAATCGTTAAAGATTAATTTTCTATTAAACACAATTCGCTGTCACAACCATTTCTTTTAAGTCACATGTTTATCACAAAATAAGATTTCTTTTGTTATTATTTTTATTGTACTTTATTGCCGATCAATCAATTTGATTTGGCTAAATTTACGATAGAATTTAAAAAATGTTTTCTATTTATTTTTAATCTGGTAAATATTTTTTTTATGAATAGGATTTTTTTTTGTAATATATTTTGAACACATGCCTGTAATGAGTGCTCCAAATGCCAGTTTCCTTTGAGCGCAATTAGATTTTATTACTTTGCTGATCGAAGAACGAATCTCAAGTGTTAGCTATCGGCTTTTGCCCAATTGTTTTCGAACCTCACAACAAAATGATAACACTAGGCAACAGGAATGATTTTCTGTTGTTATGAAAACTTAGTACTGCGGTCCACTAAGTACAAAAACCGTCGAAAATTCGTTTTTCTATGGCGGGAAATTTTTTTCATAACTTCCTCTTGTCCGATTCCGTTGAAATAAATTTTAAAAAATTGATCTCTAAGTTATTTTTAATATTTGCGTTTAGTTTTTTATCCGAATGACCAAAATTGTACATTTACAAAAAAAAACGGGTAGATTTAAAAAAAAAATATTTTTAGATGTCATTTTTTTAGACAAAATTGCCATATCTCAAAGGCCTCTTGTCTGATTTCGTTGAAATAAATTTTAAAAAATGTATCACCAAGTTTTAGGTGCTTTTTAATCTCATTGAGTAGAATTACACTTTTACAGAAAACAAACTATCTAAACGGCGAGTAGATTTTTTAAATTTTTTGTTCGTAAATGTTAGTTTTTTAGACAAAATTGCCATAACTCAAAGACCTCTCGTCTGATTTCGTTGAAATAAATTTTAAAAAATGTATCACCAAGTTGTTTTTAATATTCGCTTTAGGTGCTTTTTAATCTCATTGAGTAGAATTACACTTTTACAGAAAACAAACCATCTAAACGGCGAGTAGATTTTTTAAATTTTTTGTTCGTAAATGTTAGTTTTTTAGACAAAATTGCCATAACTCAAAGACCCATTGTCCGATTTTGTTGAAATAAATTTTAAAAAAATTTTCACCAGGTTGTTTTTAATATTCGCTTTAGGTGCTTTTTAATCTCATTGAGTAGAATTACACTTTTACAGAAAACAACCTATCTAAACGGCGGGTAGACTTTTTTAATTTTTTGTTTTTAAATGTCAGTTTTTTAGACAAAATTGCCATAACTCAAAGACCCATTGTCCGATTTTGTTGAAATAAATTTTAAAAAATTGATCACCAAGTTGTTTTTAATATTCGCTTTAGGTGCTTTTTAATCTCATTGACTAGAATTGCACTTTTCCAAAAAAAAAACAATAAAATCCTTAACATTTTTGTTTATAACTGCCATTTTTTTAGACCAAAATTGTCATAACTCAAAGACCCCTTGTCCGATTTTGTTGAAATAAATTTTAAAAAATTGATCAGTAAGTTGTTTTAATATTCGCATTTAGTGCCTTTTTGGTCTGAATGGCTAGAATTGCACTTTTACAAAACAAATCCTATAAAATCCCTAAATTTTTTTTTTATCTGCCATTTTTTTTTTTTTTTTTTTGACAAAAATTGTCATAACTCAAGAACCATTGTCCGATTTTTTTTAAATAAATTTTAAAAAATTCAGCCCTAAGTTAGTTTTAATATTCGCCTTTAGAGCCTTTTGATCTGAATCACTAAAATGCCAATTTAAAAAAAAAATCTTATACATAGGAAAAAATTTCTGCCATTTTTATAGTGTATTCATTACGAAAAACAAAAATTCTTGTCGCATGGTGTAATCTATATTTCATAATTGCATTGTAACATCAGCGGATGTTATTAACAATTCCTCACTTTATTATCATACAGCAACAATAATTACAAAATCGCCCGCAACGTCGCGATTATCCGAGTTTATGGTTTAGGTTCACAGTGCCTTCATTAATCACAAAACGAAAGGTCTGTGCGAACAGTCAGTTCGGCAACGTAGTGATAACGGATTATCGAAAATTGTTTTCTCTGGCATTGGTTTGGAAGTATACGAGGGTACGTTGAACTATACACGGAAAGTTTCTCATAGAGGTAAAACGATCAACAGATGTTTTTTTTGTTTATCGATGAGCGATGGAAAGGACCAAGGTCGGGCAACTGCTGTTAATATTCATTGCGTGTATTTTTGTTTTGTTGTTTTTTTTTTGGGGGGGGGGGTTTGGAAAAATCAAAATTCAAAGGTTGAATTATTTCGTGCGGGAAATTCAATTCATAAATTGTTTTCATTGGTGATGGCAGTAATTATTTTAATCTTTCATGAGATTTGTATTGAATTTAGTTTTTTATTTGATTTTTTAATTTTGACAATTTTTCCTTGGATTTGTTATAAATGGAGTTAACGAATTTAGATACAATCAAACTTGTAGAACTTGAACCACCATTATCCCGTACAAAAGTTCGACTTAGGGAGACTTTCAGTTAAGGGAATTTGTTTCCTTAACTGCCACTAGAAGTGCTTCGACTTAAGAAAATTCGACTTTTTTTTTAAGTTTAAACATTTTCTCTCCCACTTTCGTACCAAAATTCTTATTTTCAAATCCAAAACGCGTTTGAAATTTGTACACAAAAGAAGACCTCGACCTATTTTCACGATGCTTCTTTGTCATATCCCCAGTTTAAAACATCAGCACCATTCCAACGAACTTTTTTTTGAATTTGTTTCAATCTGGATTTTCTTTAAGAATTCAAAATTTATTTGTTTATAATGTGACTTCAATTCGAGAAAACTTCAGTGGCTTAATTGCGGGCAGGGGCGTTCTTACGTTATTTAGTACAATTTACTCTTGCTACTGAATCGTATTTTCAATTCGGGTTCGTGAACGTAGTCTTACATAAATTATTATGTCAAAAATCCAATATTCCCTAACAACACACACACTTCAAATTTATCAATATCAACTTTTTTATGTTGCTCCACTTTCTATTTGTTATTTTTAGTTTTCAATGACCCCCCATGTTTCGAGTTTTTTTTTGTCGGTATTGTTTTTAAATCACTTTTGTTTTCACTCTAATCATCTCCCACATGCTGTCACCATTCATTCATTCACTCACGTTTCTATGTAAATATTTGTTGTTGTATCGTATCTTTTGTTTTTTCGTTATCACGAGACTTTCTGTTTTCTTTGTTGTTGCTATTGAAAAGTAACATAAGACACACACTACACAACACGGTGTATGCTGCACAAGTTTTGTGTGATCGATCGATCGCCGCCGCCGCAAGATCTTTCGTTTCTAAAGACAACGACGATTAGTTAACTCACTCCGTCCGCAATACACGACACTTTGAAGCGAGTCACTAATTGCAACTGAAATATGTGTGACAGCAAGTACAAGCATAGAGGGCAGCAGTCACTCATTTACTCGGTCAGAGAGATACGTCGAATAGTGGTAGTGTTGTGAGTACGGTACGGAATCAAGTAGCCACAATGGGCAGCTGATCTATGCCAAGAAAGTCGACAAAGTACTGCGCTCTCTGGTGATTTACTCTCTCGATGACGTTGATTTGGCTTACTTACTAATTGGCTATTAACAATTGTTGTTAACTATATATGCACTCTGATTAAGTGTTTTATTATTGTAAATAGTTATTTTTATCAATTTATACCAATATTGGACTAGTGATTAGTACTGAAGTTTAACTAGGGTTGCCACAAAATAATTCCAAAAAACACAATTCAAATAAAATTAAAATAAAATAAAATAAAATTAAAATAAAATAAAATAAAATAAAATAAAATAAAATAAAATAAAACAAAACAAAACAAAACAAAATAAAATAAAATAAAATAAAATAAAATAAAATAAAATAAAATAAAATAAAATAAAATAAAATAAAATAAAATAAAATAAAATAAAATAAAATAAAATAAAATAAAATAAAATAAAATAAAATAAAATAAAATAAAATAAAATAAAATAAAATAAAATAAAATAAAATAAAATAAAATAAAATAAAATAAAATAAAATAAAATAAAATAAAATAAAATAAAATAAAATAAAATAAAATAAAATAAAATAAAATAAAATAAAATAAAATAAAATAAAATAAAATAAAATAAAATAAAATAAAATAAAATAAAATAAAATAAAATAAAATAAAATAAAATAAAATAAAATAAAATAAAATAAAATAAAATAAAATAAAATAAAATAAAATAAAATAAAATAAAATAAAATAAAATAAAATAAAATAAAATAAAATAAAATAAAATAAAATAAAATAAAATAAAATAAAATAAAATAAAATAAAATAAAATAAAATAAAATAAAATAAAATAAAATAAAATAAAATAAAATAAAATAAAATAAAATAAAATAAAATAAAATAAAATAAAATAAAATAAAATAAAATAAAATAAAATAAAATAAAATAAAATAAAATAAAATAAAATGAAATAAAATAAAATAAAATAAAATAAAATAAAATAAAATAAAATAAAATAAAATAAAATAAAATAAAATAAAATAAAAAATAAAATAAAATTTAAAAATAAAAAATAAAAAATAAAAAATGAAAAATAAAATATGAAAAAATAAAATAAAATATTTTACAAACCAAAACCTTGAGAATGAATACTAATCCAGGACATATGACAAAGACAAAGGCCTTAATTCATTTAAGAATTATTAAGTTTTTTTTTTTGAGCAAACCTGATATTGGACTTTCACTGGGTTC
The DNA here is from genome assembly GCA_958296145.1 of Hydrotaea cyrtoneurina. Taxonomy (NCBI): domain Eukaryota; kingdom Metazoa; phylum Arthropoda; class Insecta; order Diptera; family Muscidae; genus Hydrotaea; species Hydrotaea cyrtoneurina. Next base: position 80,900,659 of record OY282515.1, read on the forward strand.
ATTAAATGCCATAAGTTTGTAAAAAAATTAATTAAATAATTTTTTTATATTTTAAAAAAACTTTTAAGGTTGGCAACCCTTTTCAATACTAGTTTGGAAATTACAGTCTCTCTTACTCGCTGTATTGAAATGAATCTCTCTCACTGTAATTTGTGTACTCATCGACTCTTTGTGTTAATATAAATCTCTCTCCATGACACTATGTTTGCTCTTGACTTTTGTGTTTTGAAATTTCTCTCGCTCTTCGGTGTGGGGGTCAATCTTTTGAAGATCATACGACGGTATTCAAAATTTCGTTTACAGCATCAATTTCACTCTCAAGTCCTCAGTAATCTGCGTACTTTTTTATGACGTTTGGTTTGACTATATTTAACAGATAACGGCTTAGGTACACTCAACTCACAAGGCATGTCTTGCCTGTAATAACGTCATCAATACTGGTTTTCGTTTACATTGTATCGAATATTAACGTCTGTCTACCTGCCAACTGTGTGTTTTATTGATCTCTTACTTTTATGGCCAAGTAATTTTCCAAATTCCATAAATGGTACACAATTACGTTCAAAGTAATTACCTCTACCTTGTATTTGGGTAAAGCGCTGCAGAGTGTTGAGGTTCGGTGCACTGAAAGAAAGTTGATGACTGACGTCGAGATTATTTGTAGAGTCTCATTCAGACGAATTAACACTGTCGAGCCTTTCACAAAGGTTTCCGATAAATTTTACCATTCTGAACGAAGAGAAATCACCTTTTTTTGTCTTGTTTGACTGTGAAAATAACTGCGGACAGAATTGATTAGAATGCATGGCAAGTCCATAGACTTGGACTATCTTCAAGTGGAAGAGATTGTGATAAAGGCTTTGATAAGTCAAAAAAGTAAAATAAAAAATAAATTAAAATAAAATAAAATACTTGGGTTAAGGAGAAGAATCCACTCATGTAATTCTGTTGGGAATATCCAGTAACCTCCAAAACAAGAAACCCACTGGTCCGTATAGAAAATGTTAACTCATACAGTTTACGTTTAACTGAGTTTTTTTTTCAAAAAGAAAATTCCCTCAATGAACATTACACAATCGTCAACTACGTCTCCGACATTCTTCGCAATTGAAAATATCGCAAAATCATTAATTGACACACAAACAATAATTTACAGGAAATGTCCAGAAACTATTATCGGTGCTATTATCAGCTATTGTTTGTAAATTGTCCCCATCAGCGTCATATTGATAAACCAACGATGTTCCCGTTTTTTCTCCCCATTTTCAATTAATGACGAGCCTCCATCTATCCCGATGACAGCGGTATGTTTTGCAAAAAAAAAAAATGCCATCAATCGTAATCAATCAAAAATCAATTTATTCAACTCAATCAGACTGCATCGGACAACAAACAAACTGACAATCTCAATTTCAAAACGGTTACAAATAATTTCGATATAAATTGATTTTAACACAGATACGACAGAAAGCAGAGCGGTTAAACAAACAAAAAATAAAGAAAAAGTTACACAAAACCTTTTGCGCAAATTAAAAAAAAAAAATTAAGAAAATACGACGACAACGACTTCTTTGTGAGCGATTAAAGGCCAATGATCTGTATCTAATTTTATTTCATTTAATTGACTTTATTCATAAGCGATAAGAAAAATAATCAATTCGGGGAATTTCGTTGCCAACAGTAGTGTCAAAGAAAAAATGAGCCAATGTTGCCACCGCTTCACAATTCCCACCAAACTGTCGCGCTCTTAGGATGCACGACTTCTTTGACAAGGAAAACAGTTCAACAACCAGAAATCAACTACACGATGCAACAAGAAAAAAAAATATTTAAACAAAAAAGTACAGACCCTGGTGAGACCGCCATGGTGCCCCTCGCACAGGGGACCCTTACCTTGAGACGACCAGTGCCCATTTGAAACAACACTGCGCCAATGCGCTGAAAGCTTTGTGGACCACAACTTCTTCCTTAGCAAGGGATCAAAGACCATCAAATACCTTTGATGTTCCATGGGCCACAGCAATGTAATTCCACACTAAGTCGGAGGTCTCTGTGAATTCTAAATTTAATTTTTCAAAATGAATGAAAGTTTTTGAATTATTTTAAAATAAAAAAAAAACATTTTTTTATTGTCTTACGCGGATACGCACTCAAAAAGCTTGAGTTCTGAATGTTGACAATTTCATCGGATGTAGGTTTATTATTTTGAAAATAAAAAAAATATTTTTTTCTGAAAAAAAAAATAGTTTTTGGTGGCACAAAAAAATGCATACAAAAAATTGGAAAAAAAAGAGTAACTTTTTTTATCATTTCCGACTTAAAATAATTAAAAAAATAATATTTTCACAACAATTTTAGAAAACAAATTCTAACCTATCTTTTTATTATTTCCGACTTAAAATAATTTAAAAAAAAATAGTTTATTTTTCTGAAAAGTATTTTTTTTTTAAACAAAAAGATTTTTGGTGACAAAAAATCTTAAAAAAAATCGAAACTTTTCTGTTAAAAAAAAAGAAAAACTATTTTTTTTTTTTTTCAAAAAAAAATTTTTTGGTGACAAAAAAATCTCAAAACAAACGAAAGTTTTCTGTTAAAAAACAAGAGAAAAAATATTTATTGGACCAAAAAAAAAACATAAAAAATGTAAAAAACAAATTGTAACTTATCATTTTATCATTTCCGACTTAAAATAATTAAAAAAAATAGTTTATTTTTCTGAAAAAAAATAGATTTTTTTTAAATAGTCTAATAATAATAAAAAAAAAAATTCTGGTGACCCAAAAAGAAATCTTAAAAAATCGAAACTTTTCTGTGAAAAAAAAATATTTTTTGGACCAAAAAAAGAATAAAAAATTTAAAAATTGATATTTTTATCATTTCTGAGTTAAAATAATGGGTAAAGGGCATTGGGTGAAAAATTAAAAAAAATATATTTTTTTTCGAAAAAAAAAAATGGAGCACAAAAAAACTGTTTATTATTTTCGACTTAAAAAATTAAAAAAAAATATTTTTTTGTGGCACAAAAAAATCATTAAAAAATAGAAACTTTTCTGTAAAAAAAAAAGAAAAAACATATTTTTTGGACCAAAAAAAAGAATTATTAGTAAGCGAGAAATTCGCGGAATTTAATAAAACTCGATACGGAGACTTCGAAATTATGTCTCTGACCGCACTAACGAATACAAAGTCTAAGTACCTAAGTGAACATTTCTCATTCGGCCTTTTATGTGGAGGTCTAGGCAGAAATAATTAAAATAACCCGCAAATTAAAGAATATGGTCATCATCTCAGAAGCACCCGATCTCCTCACCAGAGGTGAAGTCAATAGAGATGCGATTTGAAGCTGATACGCTACTTTTGGGCGAGTACCGTGAAGAATCGATCTTATTTTATGCCACTGACTCTGTGAGTGGGATTTCTCCTTACGTAGGGTACTTTCAGGTCACCACAAACAGTCTGTTGACCTCCGCATATATTTTCCATTGCAAATTGAGAGACAATTGATGGAATCGCGTGATTTCAGCAACACGTTTATTTTTAATTGACGATGTTTGTTTTCTTTTCTTCTTTAATTGATTGATTTTTAAAGAATTTGCAAAACGAAAATTTCTTCTTGAGCCCAATTTTTTTCGCTTTGTATGAGAACCAAAAAAAAAAAAACGAAAGACAAAACCAGCAATTTGTCTTGCTGTCGTTTTTTTGGTGATGAAAGTCTTATCTGACATGTATTTAACGCGACAAATTAACAGAAATTCTATAGAAATGAAAAGTTGTTGTTTCCTTGTTTTTTTTTTTGTTTTGTGAGATAAGATAAAATGTATAAATCTTCAAATTGTTTTAGCACAATTTATGGTTGTGATTAAGATTATGAAGCCCAAGTAAGGTGTGTGATTAAAATACGTGAATTGTGTCAACATTTGTGTAGAAAAAACCTTAAAACTTAACGAACGATAATAAAAAAAATATAATAATAAAAAAAATAGTCTTGCTGTGTAATCTATTGTTGTGTGAATATGACAAGGGCTCCCTTGAAATATGCTACGATTTCTTATGTTAGACATTTTAGTAGAAAATTCATACAAATTTAAAAAAAGATTTGTTATAAAATATATCTGAAAATTGTTTTTGTGTTGTGTTACATTTTTATTAACAAATTCACATTTTCATGAAAAAAATATTTTCGAAAAATTAAAAAAAACAGAATCAGCAGAGCTGAAAAGGCACTTCAGCTTCAATTTGTTCTATAAACGGATTAGTGATTTCTAATATTTATAAGAAAATATATATTTCGAAATTGATAAGCTCCTCGCATTTATCAATTCTCTGTGGTAGTTAAGTGGAATCCGCTCAGTGTAACCATATGGTCACGCATACATCAAGCCAAGAATTAAATAAATAAATGATTAAAAAAAAATATTTTCGAAAAATTAATTAATTCATAATTCGTATTTATCAATTCCATTTCAACCGTAGTCGAAAGGGAAAGATGTTCCCTTTTTTTTTTAAAAAAAACCTTCCACTCTGTCGTTATTACCACCATGCCTGATTCAGAGCTACCACGCTGATATAGAAGATGTGTCCTTATAAACTGAAACTCCTAAGGGGAGATTCCGGAAATGACTCTTAGTACCTTCACAAACAAAAACCTTATTTCCACAGTTTATTTTTATTTATTTGCGATTCAATTAAATATTTTCTTACCAAAACAATAAATGTAATGAAAAGTTGATCTGTTTCAAGAGTTAACAATTATTTTGTAATTTTTTTTGTTTGCTTTTTTCTATTTCCTGCCTTAAATTTGTCTGCAGAATTGTGAACAAAATCCGTTAATTCCTGGTGACAATACATTGTCCTTCTGATCATATTTCTTATGTCCACTGTTGTTGTCATGACATTATGCTGTAATGTCAGCAAATCCCTGGAATTAGTTGAAGGATTTGTCCTTTTATGTTTGCTGTTGTTTGTCGTTCCGCTTATGTGTCAATCCCTTTCTAATGCCTGCACAAATCAAAAACTGAATGGAAACCGGGACAGACAATAAAATCTGCTCTCCATTTATTTTCCTTTCTTTTTGTTTTTCTTGTTGGCGTTGTAGTGACACCATATTACATTTTAATTGCAAATATCACCTTTGGCCGAATTTGGCTGTGAACATGTTTTCCTTTTTTTTTTGGTTGGGATTAAACAGAACTTTAGTCCAAACCTCCCCGCCTTCTGCCAATTGTGACCTAAAAAAAAAACTACCAATATTTAATATCCTTTTATCGCTGCATTCATGGCGCTTTTCAAATGTGTGTGTGTGGTTTTTTCTGTGGTTGCTGTAAAACATCCTTTTTACATTCGTTATCCTTTTTTTTGCTGCTCCTCGTTGGTGATTTCTATGGAAATGTGCTTTGGCGGATTTCATAAGGATGGCCCAAGGATTGTATAATTTTCTGCTTGCCGGTATTTGTGATGTTTTTTTTCCTTTTTTTTTTAAAAAAAAAATCTGTGTATAAAATGAATGCAAATGGCTGTTGAAAAGGTGTAAATGCACCAAAACAAATCACGATAAGACAACTGTAATGTAAACGTGAAAAATACGCAGAGGAAATGATGAATAAATTATATCAAAAAGGTTTATAAAAAAAAAATGAAGAGGAATAAAAAAAAAACACGACAGACTGTGAATATTTGCAGCAACACAATTTATTTTAATAAAACAATTTAAAGTCAACTATTGAGGTGCACTTAGAAAGGGATTAGTGATTTCTAATATTTTCTAAGAAAATATATATTTCGATATATGTAAGCTCTTCATAATTATCAATTCCATTTCTGTCGTAGTCGAATTAGAATTTTTTTTATTATTTAAAAAAATATATTTCGTATTGACTTCACTTTTCCACTCTATTAACCTCCACTTAATATTCCACCAAATGTCACCTTGTGCAGATTTGTGATATCTAAACAATTTAAAAAAAAATGATAAAATAAAAACTGTCAGAACAATGACAGCTGTCAATAAAAATCTACAATTTAAAAAAAAGGACAACTGTCAGAACAATGACAGCTGTCGATATAAATGAAAGCTGTCAATAAAATGGCAGCTGTCATATAAAATGACAGTTGTCACAAAAATGACAGTTGTCACAAAAATGACAATTATCACACAAATGACAATTATCACACAAATGACAATTATCACACAAATGACAATTATCACAAAAATGACAGTTGTCATATAAAATGACAGTTGTCATATAAAATGACAGTTGTCATATAAAATGACAGTTGTCATATAAAATGACAGTTGTCATATAAAATGACAGTTGTCATATAAAATGACAGTTGTCATATAAAATGACAGTTGTCATATACAATGACAGTTGTCATATAAAATGACAGTTGTCATATAAAATGACAGTTGTCATATAAAATGACAGTTGTCATATAAAATGACAGTTGTCATATAAAATGACAGTTGTCATATAAAATGACAGTTGTCATATAAAATGACAGTTGTCATATAAAATGACAGTTGTCATATAAAATGACAGTTGTCACTAAAATGACAGCTGTCACAAAAATGACAGTTGTCACTAAAATTACATTTGTCACAATTGTCACGAAAATGACAATTGTCACGAAAATGACAATTGTCACGAAAATGACAATTGTCACTAAAATGACAGCTGTCACAAAAATGACAGTTGTCACAAATATGACAGTTGTCACAAAAATGACAGTTGTCACAAAAATGACAGTTGTCACATAAAATGACAGTTGTCACAAATATGACAGTTGTCACAAAAATGACAGTTGTCACAAAAATGACAGTTGTCACAAAAATGGCAGTTGTCACAAAAATGACAGTTGTCACATAAAATGACAGTTGTCACAAAAATTACAACTGTCTCTAAAATTACAACTCTCACTATTATTCCACCACATTTCTACTTGTGCAAATTAGTGATTTCTTTTTATATTTTTCGATAAAATTTCGCCATCATTTTCTCAATTTCTCCTCCATAATATCGCATCCAGCTTAAAGCCCTCCACATATCTACCCCAGCAAATTTCTAGCAACAGCAAAATGATCACCAGCAAATAAACGCTGGCCAGCATAATGAACAGCGGAGCGGTATATTCCAAACCCACTTGCACCAATGCTCCACTAGACAGATAACAATGCAAGCGGGTCTTAACCCAAATACCTTGTATACGGCGATGAATGCCAGCCTCCAAGATGCGATATTGTCTGCAAATTCAGGAAGTGTTAAATTGTTTTTAACCAAAAAGGACGATTGTCGTCCTTCATACTTTAGTTTAACGATTTTCCTATACGATGAATTCCGATGTAGATGGGCGTACAATGTCTGCAAAGGTCGTAGTAAAATCTCGTTTAGATCACAGATTTCCTTGGCCATATAGGAGCGTTCGATTAGGGCATAGCTGGAGAAGGATTCGGTGCCATAGACAAAACCGGGTTCATCGCGTACCCGTCGCAGGCCCTCCGCTATTGGCAGCCAAACACTGTCGGGATTCTTTTTCGTTTGGATTTTCTTGCGAACAAAACGGCGTATATCGGGGACTGTGGAAATCTAAAGAGTAAATGAGACGGATGATATAGAAAAAGAATCAAGGTGAAAAACGACAAACGCTTGCAAATTGATTAAGTATATTGTTAAAGGGACAACTATTTTAATCGACAAATCGGACGAGTATTCTAATTTAAAAAAATGTTAATTTAACTTGTAAGTTTAAAGTCAAATTAATTTCATTAAAATGTTGACTTACATTCAAATACGTTCTCGTATACGGTATCGGCTCCAAGGCCACTTCCAAATTGCTCTCCGCCAACTGACCGATGGTCTTAATGCCCGATTTCACCGGTGAACCCAAAAGTATGGCCACCACTATCGACGTATAGTAATTGTATATGATGAAGGTCAACAAGGATAGCGAGAAAAATGTTATCCTTCCGCCCATGGACATGGGCACGACAAAACTACCCTGACAACAGGCTGAACCAAACGATATCAAACAGGTGGTCAGCAGAGACGGCAGAAATTTCAAATACAATTTCAGTTGACGCAACTCCACGACAAAGGTGCACCACAACAGCAGACCCGTGAGTAAAATGATGGCACCGAATATAATCCATACTTTCGCCGAGAAGGGTTCCAGATAAACTTCGCCCCTAATGCCCGCATTACGAGGTGTACGAAATATGCAAACCTGACGAAAATTACCCAAAGGCATGGTGGGTTGAACGTAGGGAAAGCGAGCCTTTGATGACAGAAAGGGTGACGATGAAAGGTCGACGGTTTGATCAACGCCCAATGCACCGACACAGCCACCGGTTGTCTCCGTGCGGCTCCAGGTGTTGGTAAAGTTGTGCTGAAGGCTGAAAGAAGGAAATGAGGCTGAGAGAAATGAGCAGCGAGGACAGAGTGACACCAGTAAAATTAAGTTTAACACATTTATTCTTCTAGTATGTGAGAGGCCTACAGGTGTGTTTAGCAAGCCGTGCAAGCCAATTTAGTTTTGTAGAACGTTTCCGTTTTACCCTGGTGGTAAATAAGAATCCAAGGCCCGTCAGGCATAGCTCCCTGTGACCGTTGTCGTGGTATCCAAGACTTACCTGCAGCCTAGGTTCTCTTTCAGAATCATGAGGAAAGCAAAGCCAAAGCGGGCCACACCATCTACATGCATGTCTTTCTCAGATTCCAAATATTCCAACAGCTTTTCGGGGGGTTCCGTCAATGGCTTGTAAGTGACCTGCAAAGAAATATTGGAGTAGAACTAATCGGCAGAAGTAATTTTTATCATTTTATGTGACATTTGTCATTTTTATTGATAGCTGTCACTTTTATTGACAGCTGTAATTTTATTGACAGCTGTAATTATTGTTGACAGCTGTAATGTTATTGTTATTGACAGCTGTCATTTTATTTGACAGCTCTCATTTTATGTGATAGCTGTCATTTTATTTGACAGCTGTCATTTTATTTGACAGCTGTCATTTTATTTGACAGCTGTCATTTTATTTGACAGCTGTCATTTTATTTGACAGCTGTCATTTTATTTGACAGCTGTCATTTTATTTGACAGCTGTCATTTTATTTGACACCTGTCATTTTATGTGACAGCTGTAATTTTTGTTGACGGCTAGCATTTTATTTGACAGCTGTCATTTTATTTGACAGCTGTAATTTTTATTGACAGATGTCAGTTTATTTGACAGTTGTCATTTTATTTCATTATTATTGACAGCTGTCAATAAATAATGACAACTGTCAAATAAAATGACAGCTGTCAAATAAAATGGCAGATGTCAAATAAAATGCCAGCTGTCAACAATAATTACAGCTGTCAATAAAAGTGACAGCTATCAATAAAATGACAAATGTCAATAAAATGATAAAATTACTTCTTGGACAGCTGTCATTTTATTTGACAGCAGTCATTTTACTAATTGCTCTCATTTTACTGACAGCTGTTATTTTACTGACAGCTGTCATATTTTTTTGATTTCCGCTTTCCAGTATCGTCATGCCTTTTTGAACCTACCACTGTCGATACTCGCATAGTGATGTCCTTCAGCGACCAACGATTTTCATATTTACTTTTCTCATGCAAAGGCGACAGATACTGCTTCAATTGGCATTCCTGGGCGGAGCACAGCATTTCCCGATCTGCCGTCATATTCAATTTACCACCCAAATTGTAGCCATTATTATAGACATCGAACGTAATGAAGCTGGAATTCCGGGGTGTGTTTATTAAACTGCGATTGGGAAACACATACGTAACATCAGCATCGACGGCCATTTGGAAATTTGCGAAAAGATCATGAAATTTGGTCACATCCGAGTTGGCATCGTAAATTAGCCAATGGAAATTGCTTTTGAAAAGTTTTTCTTGACTGGTCTAGAGACAAGGAAAATAGAAAACAAATGAAATGAGATTATTACAAATAGTAATAAAAAAAACAACATTACCTTATTCAAAACCTCCTCCGATTTTAAACAATTAAAATCAAAAAACACACCCACATGTGCTTTATCAGTTAACAAATAACGTCCCTCGATATCGCCCTGCAGATCCAAGCCATTAATAGGCCGCACTTGTACATAGAGATTTTGATCCATTAACATTTCCGCCAACTTCGATTGAGCTAAAGTTCAGAAAACCCGCCAACGAATTACTTCCCTTTCATAAAATCATCTAACCATTGCTTACTTTTTGAATCCCAACAGTTCAAAATAATTACCCATTTGATGTGATTTTCCACAAAATTCCACACAATCAAATGTAACACTGACAGATTCACCATATTTTGTTTAAACCAAAAAAGGCCGAAAGTTTAAATTACAACTGTTTGCATGCTATGGCTGCGATGTCCTTTTTATATCGTTTTGCCCGGGACAAAAGGACTGTCGATTATTTTTAATTTGCTTGTATTAATACAATGTCAATATTTGTTTTGGTTTGACAGCATTTTGACAGTTTGGCCCCAAAGTGCGTTGACAGTTTGAATTGACATATTAATTTCATGGCAAATAAAAGGATTATTTAGTTTTTAGGGCCATGATAACTACGAGTGCATTGGGAAAGAGGTGGGAACATAGTTTTTATTCGGTTGAAATAACAGTGAAACTAAATAAATCTCGGCCTGGTCACATCGTCTGTACTCTACACTATGACAATACGTGAAGGTGAAGAATGCAGGGCTGACATCTTTGCTAACTGGCAAAGGCATTTTAGTGACAGATTTAATTTTAGTGACAGCTGGAATTTTAGTGACAGCTGTAATTTTAGTGACAGCTATAATTTGTCATTTTAATTGACAGCTTTCATTTTTATTGACAGCTGTAATTTTTATTGACAGCTGTAATTTTTTATTGACAGCTGTCATTTTTTATTAACAATGTAATTTTTATTGACAGCTGTCATTTTTATTGACAGCTGTTATTTTTTTATTGACAGTTGCTATTTTATTGACAGCTGTCATTTTTATTGACAGTTGTCCGTTTGATTGACAGCTGTAATTTTTTTTGACAGCTGTCATTTTTTAATGACAATGTCATTTGTTATTGACTATGTCATTTGTTATTGACAGCTGTTATTTTTTATTGACAGTTGCTATTTTATTGACAGGTGTAAATTTTTATTGACAGCTGTCATTTTTATTGACAGCTGTCATTTTTATTGACACTGTCATTTTTTATTAACAATGTCATTTTTTATTGACAGCTGTCATTTTTTATTGACAGCTGTCATTTTTATTGACAGCTATCGTTTTAATTGACTGCTGCCATTTTTTTAAGCAGCTGTCATTTTTTATATACAACTATCATTATTTATAGACACCTGTCATTTTTATTGACAGCTGTCATTCTTCGCCCAATGAAGAATTCCCAAAAAAAACATCCCTCTATCATAAGGTACATCATCAATCTTAGTGCCAAACTGTTCACAGAACCGACTCTGACTGTTGACAACAGAGATTGTTTGTGCTCTTGATATTTATGCACGGTGAATACAAGAATCTATATAAGCACTACCCATAGGCGCTTCAGTATACTCACCCATCCTTTCTACACCTCTGAATAAACACACACACCATCCTTTCTCATCACCTAATCCCCACCTTCACCAGAAGTGTTTGCATTCCAATATCGTCAACAGGTGTTTGAAAAAGCCGGTAGAAAGCACGTGGCAAAACATTTGCGGCGCAAGAGTCGGTTTTCAGCTCTCTTCGAAGAGAGTAAACGGCTGAGTGATGGTGAAATATAGAGTTGCCACGCTGAAAGATAATTCTAAGGGAATATTTTCTTTCACGTCTTATTTAAAAGATAATTTGTGGTTAGTTGGTAGTGTGACTATCGGAGGAAAATTCCCAGTTGAAATCGGAGTAAAAGAAACATCAGAGATTCTACAGCGCACAGGGTAAATGTGGGTGATTTTATGAATAAAAGATGAGAGAGAGATAGAGAAAAGAGATTTCAGGAATAAGGAACACTTAAATAAATAATCCCTGAAAAAAGTCTGGAAAGATAGAAATTATCATAGTGCCCGGCTCAGGGGTTTGGAAGAAGTTCCCCTTCTGTTCTCTCGTAGAATGTTGAAGGAAATACATGTCAAATGTCTAGGAAAAAATATTTAACTTTTGGCGTTAACTTTGAACTGCTGGTTTCGGACCACTGGTGCACAAATCAGACTGATTTTGTGAAATAGTCAGGGAATGTTGAATGTTTATAACCACCCATCTTATAGAAGAGGAGGTATAGTTTAAACATAAACTGCTAGGTATACTTACTTTCAACCTTTTAAGGCGTTGGATTGTAAATAGAAAAACAACATTTTAAATACACATTTTTATTATTTTTTTTATTTTTGGGCCACTACCTTCTTTTATTGTGCCTTTGCAAATAACCAAACATGTTTCCATCAAAATCAAATTAAAATTCTTCTCCATGTTAATCATTTCCAGTGGTCTTGGACCGATGTTTGCACTCTGGATTACCTTTGCTTTGCAACCATCAACGTCATTTGATGGGACCCACAGTATTTCAGCAGTGCCATCTGGAGTTTGCTGTCGCGTTAATGGTACTTTTCTATTGTCTTTGGTGATCCCCATCCAGAGGTGATCAGGAGGTCATGCGATGGTTCTTTTCTAGCAGAGTGCTGATATAGATTCTTCCAAGAACGAGGCGTACATTTGCTATGAGAGTCGTGGTGATATGTAGAGTTTGCCGATATGCTACTGCGTCTGCAAATCGACTTAGGTCAACAACAATCTAGACATGAACTCGTAGTTCATGTTGAAACTCTAGGTGTCACTACATGGTTAGTTCGTAGAACACACTATATCAGCCCTCTGCAGGAAATAAACGCCTGTGACTCCAACCCACTAACCGTCAAACAGAAATCCTGGAAAATCCATACAACCTGTTTGTTTAACCCACTTGGTACCAACGTCCTCTTAAAAGAAAGGGGAAACGTTGAAACATTTTCAGTTGAACTAAAAAAAATTAAAAACAATTAATGAAGACCGGATGTCCTAGAGGGTCTGCCCTCTTGGTTGTCTTTGCCCCCACCTAAGAATACAATTCCATAAATTCTATTGTCTTTTATTTTTTTTTTTTTTTCTATTATCGCTGTCATTTTGACATTTGCTCCGGTGTGTTTTGTGCTATTAGTTCCATTACAATAGGGCGATTATCACTTTTGAATCTCCCATTTAACCCTAGAATGGTAAACATATTTTTTAGGTTAAAGCTAACCTTTAGTCGTCTGGCCATTAGATGATCATTCTTCAAAGCTAACTAAAGGGCAGACGTCTTCGTTCGCCTACAGATGTCACCAACACTTTTACTGAAATTCAATGGTTTGTTCGTTACAAAAAAAAAAAAAACGAACATAGTTGACTTAGGACATCTGCCCCTGGTAGATGATCAACAGTGAAAGTGCAAAAGCGCAAACAAAAAATTGCTATTGTAATACTTGTTTTTCTTAATTCGACCAATTTTAATCGCTTCTCCTTTTCAACTCCCAGCGTTTCCACAAAATCTCCAGCACCAGCAAGATCAGGACCAAGGCATAACCGCACACCAGCATGAGAAAGAGCGGAGCCGTATATTCCAAGCCCACATTGATGACGAAATTGTTCGACAAACAATTCAAATGGGTGCGCACCCATTGGCGTCGGTGTTTCGAATGGACGCCGGTCTCCAGGATGCGTACAATCCTGCAAGCAGTCAGTGCGGTAAGTCAAAGATTCGATTGTATTCAGCTTCCCCCCCCCCCCCCCCTCAAATCACTTACTTGAGTCGTACGATTTCCTTATAACTGGAATTGTGATGCAAATGGGTGGCCAACAGAGTGTCCGACCGAAAGAGTATCTCATTCAAATCACAAATCTCATGGGCATCGTACAAGCGTTCGATCAAATTGTAACCCGTAGAGGTCTCGAAAATAAAAACAAAACCGGGCTTCTGGCGCATTTTGTTGATGCCCTCTCCGGCCGAATACCACAGACTGGGCAAATTCTTCTTCGTGGCGATTTTCGACTTGACGAAACGTTTTACATCGGGCAAGTTGGAAAACTTGAAGACAAGAGTTTAGTTGAATATATTTGTCTACGTTTACAGTACTCACATTCAAATAGGTATATGTGTAGGGTAACGGTTCCAGGCCCACCTCCAAATCCGAATCGGCCAAATCACCCAGCGTCTTAACTTTCGATTTGACCGGCGAGCCCAGCAGCGACGACACCACCACCGACGTATAATAGTTGTACATGATAAAGGTCACAATCGACAGCGATATGAAGGCCAGGCGGCCGCCCCACGAACGCGGTATAAGGAAACTGCTCTGGGCACAGGCCGATCCGAAACTTATCAAACACGTGGTCAGCAGCGAGGGTACAAAGCCCACCAGGTACCGTTCCATTTCATGATACTCCATAAAGAAGGCCAGCCACAGTAAAATGGCGGCCAGCGATAAAATGCCACCGAATACCATCCAGACAATGGTGCTGAACGGCTCGAGAAATACGCCGCCATGCATGCCGGCATTGCGCGGCGTACGAAACATGCACACCGAACGAAAGTCGCCGGTAGGGGCCAGCGCCGAAAGATAGCGAAAACGTTTGGCGGACATGAAGAAGGGCGCCGATGTTAAGTCGGCGGTGTCGGTGACGAGAGAGCCCACAATGCCGCCGGTATACTCGACATCGGTCCAGCGATCGTAATATATATAGGTGACGCTGACGCGATCAAAGCCAATTCCAATTATAATGCAAATAAATAAAGTGGACCTTAGAAAGAGTTTTGAGACTATTTTCCGATATGTTGGTACAACTGAAATTTCTAGACGACGCTAAGCCTAACAAAGACTAAGATGCCACTCACGGTATCACAGACAGAGTGTGCCTCTTCCTTATAGTAAATATGTGACGCCTACGCTCTAGTTTGAGATTTTCACATATAAATTGGTTTAAAACTAAAAAACTACATAGATGAGCCAGCTCCATCTATATGTCAGTATTTTTCATATGATTGAAAAGTCTTTGTCATATCTTCTGGCGACTGACCCCTAGATTGTCCCTAGACCTGCACACAAATTAATTCACCTGCAGACAGCTTTTGAGAAATTCAGTGCCCTCTATTGGAAATGATTTAGGATGTCTGCCCTCTAGATTGACTTTGGATTATCTTTGATTTATTTGAAAAGATCCTTATTGTCATCTCTTCTTGGGGACAGATATTGTTTCAGAACTCTTAATCGGAGTTCGGGAAACCCGCAAAGGAAGACACCGTTCTTCGGGAATTGTAACTCTTGGCTGTTGATATTAATCGGTAGCTGATCTTGTGGATGATTATGATTATTATCTACTATTCATTATAAATCTGCTCTGTTTAATAACTGTAGAACGGAGTTCGGGAGAACCCTGAAGGAAATCTAGCCAATTTCGGGATTTGTAAGAGTTGGCTGTTGATATTTATCTGTAGCTGATCATGTGGATAATTCTGCTTATTACCATCTATTCATTGTAAATCTGTCATGTTTAATAACTAAAGAACAGAGTTCGGGAGAACTCTGAGGGAAATCTACCTGGTTTCGGAATTTGTAAGAGTTGGCTGTTGATATTTATCGGTAGCTGATCTTGTGGATGATTCTGCTCATGTAACTTGACGTTGGGAAGAACGGAAGAAACGGAATTTGAAAGAGTTGACTGTTGATATTTATCGGTAGCTGATCTTGTGGATGATTCTGCTCATGTAACTCGACGTTTGGAAAAACGGTTTAAAGCTGAAATAAGTTAACGGATAAGCCAGGACACAAACCATAACTCAACTCTGTGATTAAATGTAAATCTTGAACAAAGGAAATTTATGAGTAGTGGATAGCCTAATTCATTGGCTGACTTTGAAGTGCCTTGTAAGGAATAAATTGGCTGACTTTGAAATAACTTATGTCGCCTGTCCTCTCAAGGATAAATACAAGTTCAAGGACAGGCCAGAACACAAACCGCATAATCAACTCTGCGATTTTTAAATGTTTGCCTTGAGATATCGTTTCCATTAATTCCCCCTTGATTCGCTGCCATTTTGTAAGAGTTAGCTAATTTCCCTTGAGTTAGCAGAATCTCCGTCTTTTCTCCAACTTACTTCGTCTGCAATGATTCCCTTAACAGCTTCAGCACCTGAATTCCGAAGCGCGCCAACGGATCGATGTGAAAATCCTCTTGGGTCAAGAGAAACTTTTGTATTTCCTCCTCAGGAGCATTCAAATCAAATCGGGTCACCTAAATTTTTGGAACAACATTAATGGATTTAAATCCTAACTCGACATCGACGAACTTACCACCACCGCTACGCGCATTGTAATGTCTCGTAAAGTTTCACGATTGCCATACATCGAACGTTTATGCAAATCCGAAAGGTAACGGGATTTCTCACAACCTGCGGCGGTACAAAGCAATTCATAGTTGGAACTTATATTCAGTTGACCACCTATTGGCCGGCCATTGTTGTAGACATCGAAAACCGTAAATGAAGCTGAGTTCTGCAGAGGTTCTTCTGGGATCGGATCAGGTTTAGTTATGACAAAACCTATATCGGTATCGACCGACAGATTGACATGTTGAAAGATGCCCTCAAATCGAGTCATATTAGAGTGGTGATCATAGATCAGCCAATGATAACGTTGATTGAAAAAGCGCACCTGACTGGTCTGTTGTCAACGTGAGGAGAATGAGATTAGATTCGGATTGAGGAAGAGATTTCGTATTCATTAAATGCTTACCCTTTCAATCAAGCTCTCGCTTTGCTCACAGTTCATATCCAGGAATACGCCGATTTTAGGTCTGCGATAACGCAGATAATCATAGGCAAAGTTTTCAATAGCTGCAGACTCATTTAGGTTCACATATTGCGTATAGAGTTGCTGAGTTGAGGCGGTACTGATGAAGCGGTAAAGGACTGCAATAGACGAATGGAAATGTAATAGAAATTCCTTCCGTTCAAAATTCAAACAAATTTTACCTTCTTGCGGCCAACATTGAAACAACACCAAGCAGGCCAATTTGGCATCACCAAAATTGTGCAAAATCATATTTATCAAATGTAATGTAAGCATTTTCGAGCCGAACACCTTGGACAACATTGAAAGGCCACTGCAATGACCAGCGGTATTTATAGTCGGAAAAGGTTGACCACAAACATTATCCACCCATTATTTATGACAAGTCTTGGACTGACAACCGAAATTTGTGATGACAGCATAATTAAGTGAGCACAAATCAACCTGTAGATTTGTGGGCGAGTTTGGCCACAGCCACAAAAATCGCCACTTACTCCCCCTCATAAGCAAATGAATGTGTCACACGTAAACGGACAAAATCATCAAGTGTCTTTGCAGACAATTTGGCATTTGAATGGCTTGATTTGGTAAATGTCCTTATGAAATACAGACACATGTATAGAAAGATTACTTTAATTGTCTCTGTGAACTCAGAGAACCTCAAAAATAAACCCACACACCCCGCACACCAAGAGCAACAAGTGTTTTGGGGGCATACTTTTAGGAGACTTACGTTGCGGTTTAAAGTACACACATGTTTTATTAGGGCCTGCGCAGAATGACGTTTTTCCCGCCTTTACAAAGAATTTATGAATGAATTTAGTTTTTGCCCCTCTGGTCGTTTTCTGTGCCAAGTAAATCATGTCTTGTTTTGTCTGTCGTGCGTGATTTTTATGTTTTTTTTTTTGGTGGGTATGTGTGTGTGTGTTCTCCTTCAACCCCCACCATGACTGTGTTCTGCCTGCTGCCTGCTTTTAGGGATTTCAGCATACTTTTGCATATTCAGTCTTCTCGGCGCTTTTGGCGCGTTCAAACGGTTAGCTTTTCGAAATAACGGTAAAAAAATAAGAAAAAAAAAACAAATTTAAATCTTTGTAAAACTATAAAAGCCGTCGGTCGACTGGTGTTGAAAGTGAATGAATTAATTTTAGAAAGAAAACCCAACAAATAAGAACAAGAAAATTTAACTTCAGAATAAATTTAATTAAGAAAAAAGTATCCTTTTGTATGAATTGAAAGTTTACCGATAGTGTTGCATACTTTTGGGAGTGTTTATTAAATTAGAAAAAATCCTTTTTTAGAAATTGAAAGTTTACCGATAGTATTGCATACTTTTGGGATGGTTTATTAAATTTGGAGAAAACATATTTTTTTTAGAAATGGAAAGTTTATCCAAAGTGTTGCATACTTTTGGGATCGTCTATTGAATTAGAAAAAAATCTTTTTTTAGACATTGAAAGTTTATCGAAAGTGTTGCATACTTTTGGGATCATTTAGGGGTTTATTGTTTGATTTTATTTGAAATAACATTAACTGAATTTTCTCTTGTGGAAATGTGGTTTCTAAATTCAAATAAATTAAATTAAGAAAAATATTTGCTTTTGTAGAAATTGAAAATTTATCGAAAGTGTTGCATACTTTTGGGATGGTTTATTAAATTTGGAAAAAACTTATTTTTTTAGAAATTGAAAGTTTATCCAAAGTGTTGCCTACTTTTGAGATGGTTTATTGAATTGGAAAGCAAATCTTTTTTTAAAATTGAAAATGTATCCAAAGTGTTGCATACTTTTGGGATCGTTTGGGGGTTTATTGTTTGATTTTATTTGAAGTAACATTAACTGAATTGAACTACAAATTTTCTGCTGCTTCTAGAAATATCGTTTCTAAACCAAATATACTGCCTACCTTTAGGGTTTCTCAAACGCTTTAGTGGAATTTTTTAACGAAAATGAGAATCCAAAAAAAGTGGAAACTAATTCAAACATATCTAATAATAAAACTATTTTTTTTTCAACAAATAAAAGAAAATTGTTCTTATCATAAATATGGTCTACTTTACGGAGCTGGATTTCTTAATTAAAAAAATTGTTTATCAAATTTGGGAATAAAACCCCAATTGGAATATAATTTGAACAAAAAATGTCAATCGATATTTGTTGAGTTGTAAGAAAATGTCGTCCACTCTAAATTTGTATCGTAACTGTGGCCTACTTCTGTTTAAGAGCAAAATCGAATTGCAATCCAAATGTTTTTGAAATTAATTTTAAAAAATATTCTAATTATATGGGAACACTTTCAAATATATATATTTTTTATCAAATATGTAGCATCAATCGAGCACAATTTAAAGACTTTACACGAATTTGGCTTGTAAATGGCAAATTAAAATATAATTTCTCTGTCAAACTGTTAAGCAAAATATGCGTCTCTTTTTAAGATGTAAGAAAATGTAATCTACTCAAAATCTTTATCGTAACTGTGACCTAGTTTTGGGAGCGTTGTTCGTTTTATTTAATGTGTTCATAACACAAGTGTGATAGGCTCAACGATGTTGTTTTTAAAATAAGTCAAATAGACTTTGTTAGAAAATTTATACTTTTCCTTCAACAGACATGAAGCCTACTTTTCGGATTATATTTATGTATTAAAGTAGGCCATACCGATTTTATAAATAAATTAAATATATAATTTTAAAAAATATATAATATAGTTATAGCCTTTTCGAAAAAATTAATGTTATGCTGACTAGGGCTAGATTTGCTCTAACTTGTAAAGCAAATGAAAATGGGATGGAATTATTTTTATTTTTTTTCAAAAACAACACTTTTGCTGCCTTGGTTGTACCGCTTTCGAAAGATTTCCTTCCCAGCTCTTTTCGAAAAAAAAATGGCGATTTCAAAAAAGTGCCAAAACCGCCAATTTTTCGAAAACTAAAAATTGTGTTATATGTTCCGCCAAATACCTTTTTATTTTGAAAATTCCGTAAAAAACACTACTGGATATTTTCTCAAATTTTTTTATTTGAATGTACAATCCTTCTGGTTAATAATGGAAAATAATTTCATTCACATGGCTGCCTCGGCTGTCCATACAGTAGCCTACACGCCTCAATTGTTGAGAACGACGGTGAATTGATGTTGATGGCGCTTTACGCACACTTTCTGCCACAGCTGCAACATTCTCGGGTGTACGCACTGTTTTTGGCTTTTCAAGCTTTGGTTTATCGATGAGGAAAAAAAAATCTAAAACGCTTTGCTTTTTTAATAGATTTTATAAAAAAAAAAATTTTTTTTTTAAATTAAAAAAAAAAATATTTTTGCTAGGAGAGTTTTTTGAAAAATATCCTTTAATTTTGAAAAATATCCAGAATCAACACTTTTTGCGACAACTGAAAATTTTGCTAAATGAATTCAATTACTGTGCCGTTTTTGACCAAAAAAAAAAAAATGTTCAATAGAAAATCAATTTCTGGAAAATCGCTTATTTCAATTTGGCAATAACTTTTACGGGTTTCAGGGATTCATTTTGTCCGGTTCCTTAGTTTCTTAATTTCTTTGCTAGTTAAATTTCTACATTATAGTTATTGATTGCCTACATTTTGGGCGGCATTTATTTTTTCCCTCTCTATTTAGTTGCCTACTTTAAGGCTAACTCTACGAATTATTATGGGTGAAGTGTAAGCTTTTCATTAGCTCTATAAATACAAATAGTCTTTTGTTTTTCTTCAAATAAAAGCAACGTTTTTCACTATTTCCACTAATTAAACACTTCACACTTAGGAAATTGTCGCCATAAATGTCTTACATAGTCTTGCACTTGTTTTGCCCACAAATAATTAAGCTAAGGCTGTTCTTTGCTCTTCTTTCCTTTCCTTCTGCCACTGACATTGGACTTTTTTTTGTTTGTTAAATTAAACAACATCAAAAAAAAACTAAATCAGAATGCTTAACCTTTTCGACAAATACCCTAAAAATGAAAACATGAACATTAACTCATGATCTCGCTAAGGACACAAATCCTTCTTCGGCGAGGAAAACAACACCAACAACAGTCAGGGAATGGTACAATACAAAAAGCGTGGCTAGAAATGCAATTTCACATTGCCCTCTTGTGAAAGGCAAAAAAAAAACGTCGACCAAATACATTCAGCCTAAAAGTATATTACGCAATTTTTGTTTTTTGGGATTTGTTTCTGCTTTCATAAATTGTTTTATTTAACTTGTTTGGGAGGTTTTCTTGTGGCTGCGGTCTATTGTTTTGCAACACTAAAAGTCGAAAGGGAGAACTACATTTTTATTAAAAAGCAAAAAACACAAAATTTGAATTGAAAGCAAAGTTTTCAGGTTTTTTTTTGTATTATTTGCTTGTTGACTTTAAATGACTGAGACTAGTTTGTATGTAATGACCATAGCATTTCAAATATAAAATGCACTTTAAAGTTGCGTTGTGGTGAATCTGAATCTTCCACTGAGAGGGTTTATTGTGGAGCATTTCATTTAATTTGTCTGAACTTACGTTAGCCGTAAAGAATAGAAAAATGTGCCTGTATTTGTTGTTAAAATTATCTAAATTGCTTATTGTCGAAAGACAGATTCTACATAAAATAGCAGAAGCAACAGAAAACATTTGTTTTTTTCTTTTAATTTTTTTTTTAGTGGATTAAAAACGGAAAATGGATTTAAAACGGAAAAAGGTAAAAGCAGGGTGGCGCCAAGTGGGTTAATAGTGCAGCCCTAAGGTATGCAATAGATTACACAATTTGTCGAAAATTAAAAAATTCTATAGTAAAAAATTAAGAAAAAAAAAGTAATAATAATTATTTTAAAATTTTTTTTTAAAGATTATCTTTATTTCTTACTATAGAATTTTTGAAAAAAACAATAATTTTTTTCAAAATTAAATATTTTTTTTTTTATTTTTCACAATACAATTTTTTAATTTTTAAAAAAATAATAATAATTTTTTTTAAATTATTTTTTTTTTTAAATTTTTGGCAAATTGTGTAATTTACTGCAAACCTTGAATTTTTCAACGTTTCCGAATTTTTTTTCCGTGTTTAAACTGAAAATTAGTCGCCGATAAAATGTTGTTACTGATTGTTCCTTGAATTTTTCCACGTTTTCCGTTCTTTTAGAAGGACGGTGGCGCCAAGTGCATACCGCCCCAAGGTATGCAATAGATTACGCAATTTGTAGAAATTTAAGAAAAATACTTTCTTTTTTTTTGGCGAAAATTTACAAGTATATTTTTTTTTTAATTTTTTACGAAAAAACTGGGAAAATTTATTGATTTTAAATTTTTGGAATATTTCAAAAATTTTAAATTTTCGGAAAATTTCAAAAGTTTTAAATTTTCGGAAAATTTTTAAATTTTTGGAAAATTTTGATATGTTTGGAAATTTTAAATTTTCGAAAATTTAAAAAAACACTTGCACTTTTGTCGAAATTTGATTTTTTTTTATCGAAAAACTGCAAAATTCGCACAACCGTTTTTTTTCACAACGAGAACGAATTTGTTTAAACAAAAATATTTTCACCAACACTGCAGTCGAAATTAAAAAATATAATTTTTTACAAGAAAAATTTACTGATTTTTAAAAATTGAGCAAACAAAAACAAAATTTATTATTTATTACATGTTGTCTGCATTTTCCTACTCGACCAACGACCAATTTAATCAGTGATGAAAAATTGCCTAAAAGTTTGCAATACTTTACAATCCACCTCTCCCTGTTGCCATGGCCCGCAAAGTCTACTTTAACTATTCAAAAACAAATTCTGTCAGCAACACACAGAAATGAGAATCAATGGTTACAACATTTTTTATTTAAAAGGCAGATTTTACAGGATTGCAAAATATTTTTCTAATAAAAAATCTCATTCCATTGACTTCAAACTAATTTATTTGTTTGTTTAGAAAGAAAATACAGAAGAAGATAAATCCAAATCTATGAAATCATTTCCAATTTGAGCATCAAAAACAATTCTTTTCTCATTTCCACGGATTTGTTTAAAAATTAACAATGGTAAAGAAATTTCCATTAAATTGGCTAATTTGCCTCTTATATATATTTGTACCAACAAATGGCTCAGTACCATTGTATTCGCCTCTATTAAGTAGAGACCTGTACAGAAGCTTTTTATACTAAACCGCTGCATTTCCTATCGCTTTTAACATCACCATCTACCTCGTGCCATACTCCTTTGGTGATCCACATTGGCCCCGCATGCTATGCTATGTTTTGCATAAACACATCGGTATCCTGTAAATATGTTACACATTCATTCATTAACAAAGTCGCTTAATGCCACTTAAAACAGAGCATATGTTGTGGCTTATAAATTATAACATCAGAAAAAAACGCTTTGCATAAACACCCACGTATCCGGTAAACTAAATATATACAGGTGACAAAAAAAAACTAAAGCATACTTGAGGGCGTGCGGGGGGAATTGATGAAATGTGAGACAAACATTTGTGTGAGAAAGATGTTGGCATTGCCATTCGGATAGTTTTTCTAAAAAGAAAAGTTATAATCAGTTGAGTTAGGTGAGTACACGATTGTCCAGTTGCATGGACAAGTTCTGTATGCAGCCGTTTTCAAAATAATCGCCAATTTTGAAAAAAAAAAACATTTTTTTTTTAGAAAAAATTATAATTTTTATATAATTGCTAATTTCTGATTTGCCATTTTATTTATATCACAATAGTCAATTTAGAAAAAGTCCACGAACCGCCACTCTTTCAATTTAGCCTAGATTAAGTTTTCACAAAAAAAATTGTAATTCTGGGAAAATAACTAATTTTTGCAGTTTTTATTAAAGAATAACTAATTTTTGCAGTTTTTATTAAAGAAAAACAATTCGCCAATTTCTAAAAAGTGAATTTAGAAAAAATTATAGTCAACTTAAAAAGAGAACCGCCATAGTTATACATTTAACCTATGTAGATACCTTTTTGGAAACAATTCAAATTCTCTGAAAATCACTAATTTTTGTTTTGCAGTTTTTATTTAAAAAAAAAACGTCGCCAATTTCTGAAAGATGTCATTTGCTTTTTTTCGAATTTTGTAATAGAAATTGTTCTACAAAAATTAAATTTTATGAAAATCGCTTTGGATATAAAAAATAGCCAATCGAGACTTTGACTAAGATTATTGAGCCAATTTCAAAAAAATATCTAAAAAATTCGATTTTTTTGCAATACCTTTCGAAAATTCAAAGCAAATTTTATTTTTTGTAATTACGTGCAATAACTTAATTTTTTTTAAAAGAAAATGCAAATTTTATTTCTTTTGCAATACTTTTCGAAAATCCAAAAAAAAATTAAATTAAAATTTAAAAAAAAACAAATTTTATTTTTTTATAATTACGTGCAATACCTTTCGAAAATTCAAAAAAAAATTTAATTAAATTTTTTAAAAAGAAAATGCAAATTTTATTTTTTTGCAATACCTTTCGAAAATCCAAAAAAAAAATAAATAAAATTTTTTAAAAAGATAATGCAAATTTTATTTTTTTTGCAATACTTTTCGAAAATCCAAAAAAAAAAAAAAAAATTAAATTGTTTAAAAAGAAAATGCAAATTTTATTTTTTTTAATTTTTCTGCAATACCTTTGAAAATCCAAAAAAAAGTTAAATTAATTTTTTTAAAAAGAAAATGCAAATTTTATTTCTTTTGCATTAAAAACTGTAAAATTTTGAAAATTTTTGAAAAATAAATTGCGTTTTTTATTTATATTTTGGTAGTTTAATGTCTCTGAGCTAATTTAAAAATAGTTTGTAGGCTTCGTAAACTCTAAACAGAAAAATATACAGCATACTTTTAGGCTTTACAATTTTAATTTTTCACAGTAGTATTTATTCGTTGTTACATTTAAAATTCTATGCTGGTGGTGTCACAATAAATATTTTATTTTATTTAAAACAAAATTGATTAACCCAAGTCACCCCCTCCCCTCAAAATTATGCCACTGTGCAGCCCCCCCGTTAAAATTACATATGAACCCTTACATTTTCCTATTTATTTTCTCTAAATTATGTTTAATTACTAGAGCAAATTTAATTAGTTGCCTGCCACGCAAAGCGTACTCTCAGCTAATTTAAAAATTTTAGCATACTTTTAGACATTTGAAAAAATAATCAACATTTCTGACATTTACCTGCGTTCAATAGTTTTAGGATAATTTAAATAATTCATTTAATAGCATTCGCGGCCAACCGCAACAGTTTACAACAATTTCGCCATTCATAAATGTGGCAATTATAATTTTAGAGCAGAACTAATTACTGGAATGTGTGGCAGGGCACGATATTCCCCACAGCATAGTTAAAAACTAAAAATGGGAAAATGAAAAGCATAATTACGAAAGTGGATGTGAAAGTGTCAATATCAATAAAAAAAAAACACAAAATAATTGAAAACGATGGAGAAGGGAAGTGAGTGAGATAAAATAACCAGGAGGGGGATAACGAAAACTCCAACAATTTGCAGATTGATTTTAGATATATGGACAAGTTGGTGGCTCTTTGGCTTTTCCGCATTTTTCTTTGGTCACTTTGGTTAACATTTCAAGAGCTCTGCAGCCGAACCACAGCTCTGTGAGTATTCACATTGAAATCTGGTGGAAACAAAAATGGACAAGGACAACATTACTCGGGAGACTTGCAACACTGCTAGAGGAAAATGTCATAGAATTGTAAATGTTGCCAGAGCATAAAGGAATATTTCGAAAAATCTGTTTTTGTCAAGCGCAAAAGAAACGAAAGTGAAATCTGTTACTCAAGCGAGCTGCATTTAATTAAATTGTATTTCATGTTTTACACGCACCCCCCTCCTTTTCGTCCTATGCCAACCCAGCCCCCGCCTGCCCCAAAGGGCGGAGAAGATAAGGTGTTCTATTATCAAAATTACTTAAGGGATTTTGGGGCTAACAAGATCAGGTTGTACGCCGCTACTAATAGTAAATGAACCAAAAAGAAAGGGGAGAAGATGACAGAAATTTGTTTATATTGCAAAAAGAAAAAGAATTGATAAACACAAATCGAATACAAGGCATATAATCAAAAAGATGTGTTTAATTACTTTAGCAATTAGAGGGGGGGAAAATAGATTTTTAGATGTTTGAAAAAATATGTTTTTTTCCAGAAATGTTTGGGTAACTTCTCCATTGTTGAATTTCGATTTTTAGATGTTTGAAAAAATATGTTTTTTTAGGATTTTTTGGGTAATTTCTCAATTTTTGAATTTGAAATTGTCGAGCAGTTCTATGAAGAAAAAAATTAAAAAAAAAAACATTTCTGAGATTTTTCTAGATATAAAAAATGGGATTTTATTCGAAAACTGAATATTTTGCCAAAATGGCTGTTCAGACGTTTTCAAAAAAAATATTTTAAAAATTAGATTTTTGAGAAATTCGTTAAATTATATTTTTCGATTTTTTTCCAATCGGAATTAAACCAAAATTACCTCATTTCTTTCATTTCGAAAACTGAAGTTTTCTATTTTCTCTAAAATTCTAAAAAAAAACGATTTCTGAAATTTTTTAGATATAAAAAATGGAATTTTGTTCGAAAACTGAATATTTTGGCAATATTTTGGTCAGCCGTTTTCAAAAAAAATAGTAAAAATTTGATTTTTGAGAAATTTGTTAAATTATATTTTTCGACTTTTTTGCCATAAAAAAAAAATCGCCAATCGGAATTAAACCAAAATTACCTAATTTTTTTTCCTTTCGAAAACTGAAGATTTCTATTTTCCCTAAATTTCTAAAAAAAAAAAACGACTTCTGAGATTTTTTATATATAAAAAATGCGATTTTGTTCGAAAACTGAACATTTTGCTAAATGTTGTTCAGAAGTTTTCAAAAAATTTTTTGAAAATTTTTTGAAAAATTCGCTAAATCATATTTGGCGACTTTTTTCTATAAAAGATCCTAGAGCCAGGCTCCTAAAGCCAAGATCACTGAGCCAGGTTTCCTAAGACAGGTTCCTAAAGCCAAGGTTCTAGAGTCAGATCCTGGAGCCACAGTATTAGAGCCTGTGTCGTAGGATCCGTGTCCCAGAGCCAGGGTCCTACAGCAAGAGTCTTGTAGTGAGAGTTTCAGAGCCAAGTTTCTACAGCCAGAGTCTTTGAGTCAGGCTCCTACAGCCAAGGTCCTAGAACCAGGGTCCTGGAGTCTTCGAGCCAGGGTTAGCTACCTATAGTCTTAGAACCCCTGTCCTAGAGATAAAGTCCCAGAGACAGGGTCTTCGATCTCCCAATCTCTAATTTCAATGAAATGTTTACCACCACTGAGTCCTAGAGCCAGAGCCAGGCTCCTGGACCCAGGATCATAGAGCTAGAGTCTTAGACCCAGCCAACCAGTGTCCTAGAGCCACCTGGGGAAAATAGATTTTTAGATGTTTGATGTTTATGTTTTTTTCCAGAAATGTTTGGGTAACTTCTCCATTGTTGAATTTCGATTTTTAGATGTTTGAAAAAATATGTTTTTTTAGGATTTTTTGGCTAATTTCTCAATTTTTGAATTTGAAATTGTCGAGCAGTTTTATGAAGAAAAAAATTAAAAAAAAAACTATTTCTGAGATTTTTTTAGATATAAAAAATGGGATTTTGTTCGAAAACTGAATATTTTGCCAAAATGGTTGTTCAGACGTTTTAAAAAAAATATTTTAAAAATTAGATTTTTGAGAATTTCGTTAAATTATATTTTTCGAATTTTTTCCAATCGGAATTAAACCAAAATTACCTAATTTTTTTCATTTCGAAAACTGAAGTTTTCTATTTTCCCTAAAATTCTAAAAAAAAAAAATACTTTTGAGTTTTTTAAATATACAAAATGCGATTTTGTTTGAAAACTGAACATTTTGCTAAATTGGCTGAACCGTTTTCAAAATTAGATTTTTGAAAAAAAAATTTACAAAATATTTTCGACTTTTTTTCCCATAAAAAAAACGCCTATCGGAATTAAACCAAAATTACCTCATTTTTTCCTTTCGAAAACTGATTTCTATTTTCTCTAAAATTCTAAAAAATTTTAGATATAAAAAAGTGTAATTTTTTCGAAAACTGAATATTTTTTTTTTCAAAAAAAAAAATTTTTTAAGAATTAGATTTTTGGGAAATTCGTTAAATTTTATTTTTCGACTATTTTCCATATAAAAAACTTAAATCGGAATTAAACCAAAATTACCTCATTTTTTTCATTTCGAAAACTGAAGTTTTCTATTTTCTCTAAAATTCTAAAAAAAAAAACGATTTCTGAGATTTTTTAGATATAAAAAATGCAATTTTGTTCGAAAACTGAATATTTTGGCAAAATGGTTGTTCAGAAATTTTCAAAAATTTGTTTTAAAATTTTTGAAAAATTCGCCAAATCATATTTGGAATAACAAGTTTTCTATTTAGATTATATTTTAAAAAAAAATTGTCATCCATATGGAGTGTTCTCCGAAGCAATTTAAAAACGATGGCATACTTTTGGGCGTTTAAGAAAATACTTAACACGTCTTCACAGTAACGCCGTTCTCAATACAGAACTGAGTTAATGAAAACATCGGCTTTGCCGGTGGGCGGTAGTAAATGCCGGAGAGCTCTTTTTAAAATATCACTTTTTCTATTCTCTGAACCTAACTGAAGATAACAATCACTGACACTTGAACATTATCAGCGACATATCATTTGCAATTTATTAAAAAACGTGTAACCACACTATACGGCGAGTCCTCAATCGATTGGGTTTCCTAAGAATTTGTCAATATTTTCCCAACAAGAAGAACTAAGTATTGCCATACCCACCACCTTCCCCTCAAAAAAAAAGAAAGTGTTCCGCCACCTACGGACGATGGTGGTGGTAACGATGATGATGATGACGACAACGACGACGATGCTGATGCAGGAGGACGTTGGAAGACCGAGGCGAAGTGCCGGTGCATAGAGTTTAAAAAAATACATCTTAAGCACGTTCAGTAATATTAGTATGTCATCAGTTTTATATTTATATACACACGTATATAGTTTAGTGACAATGGGAAGAAACCCCGAACAAAAGAAGAAAAAAAAACATAAATAATGGGAGAGGCAGACGGCCAGGCCAGTGGGACTTATTACTAACAGTGAGCTCGAGCTGGGACACTTCCTTCCGCCCCTCCGCAAATTTAAGCTGTTTCCTATCCATTTTTTGTTTAGTTGTTTGGCCCAAGAGCTGCCTGTGGTTAAAATGTTATTGTCAGAAATTATTGTTGTACTCAACCACTTGACGGCAACTGCCCTGTGTTAATGGTCTGCCTTGTTGCAGATGTTCTCGCACCAGCAGCACCTGCAGATTTGTTCAGTCACAGCAAGCAAGAAAAAGTGCAAGTGTATTTTGCTGTTGTTGTTGTGGCCTTTGGATGTGTGGCGCCGTTTAAGTGCAGACATTCATTTGAAGTGTCCGGTGAATGTCACTCATTCACAAAAGGTCTCAAAACGCTTTTTAACGTAATGATTTTTCTTTCTCGAAATAGACACACACACACACACACACACGGCCGAAGCGTTCTTCTAGAGAAGTGACCACAAGGACACTGGTTGGATTGATGGGTCACAAATATGGAACAAGATGTTTTAAGCACAGTGATCAGCAGAGGTCTGCGAGCCAGGATCAAGGAGACAGTGTCTAAGAACAAGGGCGGGGAACCAGAGCCAGTGTGCCAGAATTCAGTTCGTGGGACCAGAGCCAACACCCACAGCCGGAGTTCTATAGCAAAAATCTCAGAGTCCTGGGTATCAGAGCCAGAATCCCAGAGCCTGGATGCGAGTGTCAAAGTGAAAGAATTACGGAGCCTGGGCGGGCACCTAGAGCCAGGATCGCAGAAACATGTTCCTAGGATCACGGTCCAAAAGTCGGAGTTTAAGAGCCAGAACTCAGAGCGAGGATCCCGGAGCCAGGGTCTCAGAACCAGGGCGGGAACCATGTTCCTGGGACTAGTGGAGTCCGAGAGCCAGAGTCCCAGAGCTAGGATCCCAGTGTCCGAATCAGAGAAAGTCGGAGTCTCAGAGCCAGAGTCCGAGTGTGAGAGCCAGGTGTTCAAGAGCCAGGCTCGCAGTGTCTGAATCGGAGAAAGTCGGAGTTACATACCCATATTCCAAGAGTCCGAGAGCCATGTGTACAATAGCCAGCCCGGTGTCTCTGAGCCAGCATCCCAGTGTCCGAATCAGAGAAACGGTATACAATAGGGTGGAGTGAAAACATGTTTTTTTTTAATTTGAAAAAGTTAACCTCGGAAAGAGATGTAGTCTGGGGTCCTAATGAGGGGAAAAATAAAGAAAAAAAATTTAAAAAATTTTTAGTGGTCGCGCCACTCCCTCGAAATTTGGAAATTATCGCTATTTTGGCGTTGATTTTAGAAAAATCCTAAAAATTAACGACTTAACTTATTCGAAATTTAAAAATTTGAGCTCGTTCATTGCCCAAACAAAAGTATTTGAGGCAAATATGAGGATAATCGACTAATATTTGTAGCTTTGGTGGCGATTTCATTGTTCAGTCAATTTTCTGAAGAAGGGACGATTTGACTTATTTTACTTTTTGAAATTTTTGAACAATGAGAAAATTTTTTTTAAATTTTTTCATGCCCTTATTTCATTGTTTACGCTATTGCAAACGTTTATTGACATAAAACTTTTTAGGATTTTTCTAAAATCAACGCCAAAATAGCGATAATTTCCAAATTTCGAGGGAGTGGCGCGACCCCTAAAATTTTTTTAAATTTTTTTTCTTTATTTTTCCCCACATTAGAACCCCAGACTACATCTCTTTCCGAGGTTAACTTTTTTTTTTTGAATTTCACTCCACCCTAGTATACAAGACAGACACCGAATCAGAGACCCAGTGTCACAGAGCCAAGGTTCCACAGCCAGTGTGCTAGAATTACGATCACAGAGGCATGTTCCTAGGGCCAGATTCACAGGCTCATGATCCAAGAGTCACGCACCCACTGCCAGAATCCTAGAGCCAAACTGTCAGAGCCAGAGTACCACAATCAGGAATCATGATCATAGAGGCAAGATCTAACAGCCAGAGTCATACGGCCAGTACACAAGAATCAGGCTCCCGATTAAAGAGTCCAAGAGCCACGATCGTAAAGACAGAGCAATTGATCCTCGAATAGAGCCTGATTCCTACAGGCTGAGTCCCTGGTGTACCTGGTATTTCTTTACGATCAGAGTGGATTGTTTTTTTTTTTTTTTTTTTCAAAATCATCTCAATCTTATTAAGGCCACAATCCAAACAGTTGGAGAGTTAACAGGGAAATTAAAATTTTAAAAAATTGACCTTTTGCTCATTTACGATTATTCTCACATGTCAGAGGTTCACCTAAATGGTTCCTCCGCTAGTATCTGTATAGAATTAAGACCACCATCTGTCGTCCTTCCATGTGATTGAAATGCAATTCTGACTTGGCACAACTTTGCCGTTCATCTTTGAATGTGAGCAAGCTAATTATGCTCATTGTCCGTGTGTGTCTGAAGTCTTTTGTGTTTTATTTTTTATAATTTCTTAATCGTAATCTGATAAAATCTGTGGAAAAAAAATTAATTCAAACTGAAAATATTTTTCATTTCAAAAGGAACGACAGCAGAAGAAGCAAACTGAAAGCCGAGTCCGTTTTTTTATCAGTGGTCCGGCGGAAGTTCGAAACAAAACGGGAATAGTAAATCATAACACAACAAGCGAATAAAAGAGTAGACAAACAAACGGCAAAACTTAGAGGGACTAAGCAAGGAAAAGCCAATGGTCGAGAAGAAGAATCAGCAAACAAACAAAAGCAAAACTTGTCAACAACAGAACCAGATCCTTAGAAAAAGAAACGAACAACGGCCACAGCCACACTGCCATCCATCGTCCAGCCTTAGACAGAGTAATAGGCAACACCACCCAGAGAACACAGAGCTAATCCCAACGAGCTGCCACCCTAAAACAACTGCAGTAAGCAGAGACAACAACAACAACCATTAGACCATAAACTAATAAAAGCCCAAACGGAAATACCATCAACAGCAAACAACACATGTTGTTGCTGATGGTCATGATGATGTTGATGATGGGGATAATGATGACCATGTTGTCGTTGTTGCCCCTGATAAGTTGCAAACATTTGTTGTTGACTTGTGTGACTTCAACGTCACCGTCGTCGTCGCCATCGTCATTGTCCTCCTTTCCCCAACAATTCCTCAACAACATTTGTT
Source organism: Hydrotaea cyrtoneurina (assembly GCA_958296145.1). Classification (NCBI taxonomy): domain Eukaryota; kingdom Metazoa; phylum Arthropoda; class Insecta; order Diptera; family Muscidae; genus Hydrotaea; species Hydrotaea cyrtoneurina. The sequence goes on from OY282515.1 coordinate 80,932,745, forward strand.
GTGGCGGCAATTGCGGTGTTGCCCACCGAGGCACTGCCCGTGGCCTGAGGTTAACATGGCGGCTTACAACATGCCTGTATGCCTTGATGTGGTACGGCCTAACGACCACAAAATTAACAGAAGCCGGCTCACATATGCGCTTAACACAGCGTAACAATCATGCCAACATTTCCGAATTATTGGATAATCTCTTACGTGGCTATGACAACAGTATACGGCCGGATTTCGGAGGTAAGTTTTCCCAACAAAATAACCAACACTCAACCACCCCTATACTCCCACCCCCCCCTCTCCTTTCCCTTAGCTGAAAGAGAATATTCTGTCTCGTTTAATCAATCAAGAAAAAAAAAAAATGTTTCAATGAAAATTGTAAATAAATATTTGTTCAAGTTGTATTTGATGGAGACGGAATATTGCCAAAGACACAGTGGGACGGGAAAACTAACTTGGGGCAAAAAATACTCCAAAAAAGACAATGATTTTTTGCTTCATCATGATTTTCAATTGGGAATTTAGAATTGGTAGAGAAGATTTCGGAGTATAAAACACAAAGTTGAGTTTGTTTTTTTTTTTTTTAAATTTCTTTTTGACTTCACACATTTTTCTGATTCCAGCAGGTTCAATTAAAAACGTCAATAAATCAAATCAAATGCACTAGCCAGCAAAAAGTCAACATAAATTCATATGACTTTTGAAAGCCAAACCAAAAGACATTTAAAAAAAGTCAAGCCAAACAGTTGTCGTACAGATTGGGACTTTGAAAAAAAAAATATCCCACATAAGTTTTTCAACATTTAAAGACGCAAAATATAAATAGAAACACGCTGAAAAAAATGGCCATTTGCTTAACTTGTTTCTAAGTTAGAAATAAATTTTTGTGTCACTTTTTTTTCTTTAATTTTTGAACCTCTTTATATCAACTCATCAATTCTCTCGGTTATTGTTATTATCTTAAAGAGCGTACAGGCAAAAAATACGAAAACAGCTGCAAATACACACTTATTCGCACCCAAATATTGTACTTCGTTGAATTTAATAAGTTTATTTCGTAGTTTTCCCAAACACGCTAATGCTTCCGCTCAAATACTTACTAATACTAGAAAAACAAATTGTATTTGCAGCTAAATACATTTTGTTTGGAAGCAAATAAGCTCTAAAGCACGCGATTTACTTGTGTGTAAAGATTTCGAAAATACAGATTTTCAGAGTAAATAAATTCGCACCTCGAGAAAAATGATGCGCTCTAAGTTTGGCGCCCGATTTTACTCCATTGGACTATTTTCTGCGGGTCATCTCAATGTTGGAGTTTACTTCAATAAATCAGAGGCAAGTGAAGCCTTGAAAGATAACATTTGGCTGGAAGCAGCGAAAAAGCGCCACAATTATGCCGAAACTTTAACTTGAAATGTCGATGAACATTTTCTGAAACAGAAATGACATATGTAGAAGGGGGACGCTCTACTACAGATATCCATCAAATGGATAATAGATTTCCATTAAAGAAATGGGTTCAATTTGCTATTTGAAAAATAAACTCGAACTAAAAAAACTCTGTGAAATGTGACCGAAACTGTCACCAAATGACTTGACATGTGTAAGCGAACAAGCGATATATTTTTATAAATTTTTAAATTTTATTATTCATAAATGTTATTGTTCATAAATTCTATATTTATTATGCATAGATTCTATTTATATATTCATAAATTCGAGATACATATTTTAATTCACAGATTATAAACTATCTTTCAATAAGTTTTTTTTTCAAATTTTTATTTGAAAATGAAACTCGAAATTTAAAAGCCCAATTTAACTTTCTTTCTGTTTGCACCGGCTGTATTGAATATCTCTGACCGCCAGCTCTTGTTGGCTGATTGTAACGATCCAAAAATATCCGAAATTTTGGAAAAATCTGATTTTAACACTTGCATCATTTTCGTAATTGAATTGAATTTATTTTAGTAAATTGCGGAATTAAAATAAAGGCCCATAGCCTTTGTTTTTAGTGTCCTTTATATTTTATATTTTTTGTAATAAATATTAACCCATTCATGACCAAGACATTTTTTAAAAAAAAAGTTATATATTTTATAAAAAAAAATCGGGTCCTGAGTTCAAAATCCTTTTCTCTGTGCCATATGGCATTGCTGGCTATGAATGAGTTAAAATAATAAAAAAAGGAAACAAAAGAAATTAAGCACTACTGAAAATAAAAATCGAACTTGGAACACCCTGTATCGAGTACGGGGGTCATTTATATTAACATTCACTTCGGTCGCTGAACACAGCTCATGCAATGATATGGAGACCTTAACGCGAAAAAGACATAAGTGCCATTTTTTCGTAACTAGCTTTTTATTGAATATGGATGGACAATTTTCCAACTCTCATAATCCAGAAAATAATAAAAATTAAAAAATTATGTTTACAAAGATATGGCAAATTACATTTTATTGTTTGACCACCCAAAAAAAACTCTCTCCTGTACAATTTTCTTCTTGGCTCTTAGGTCTTTTTCGCAGTTAGAACTCGATATCTGTATTCATAAAAGAGATGATACATTTCTGTGGTTTCCACGAACAATCGCCTAAGTACATTTCAGGGGATTTTTATGTATTGATACCAAAGTTTTACAAATTCGATTCATGACTTTCTAAATCGTTTGAGCCCTGTTCGTCTGTACGTCTGTCTGTCCTGCTGGTACGCACGATAACTTTCGAAAGAGTTAAGCAATCACTCTGAAATTTGCCGTGGCTCAATATTTTCCCAAAACTGCTTATGGGTTTGCATATGGGCTATATGGCCACAACCCTTCGGGTACCTCCCATACAAATCGTCTTTTTCGCCCACTTTAGAAATCGTGTAATATTATCAATATGACCCAAGCGATCTTGCCCAAACTCCGTATTTTATAAATATATAAACATGTAAAGCTTGAACCTCTAGTCGGTCACCTTCTGGTATCTCCCACCCACCCACTTTAGAAATCCTGTATTTATATAAATTCGCTCAAAGAATCTTTTCGAAATTCTATATTTAGTAGAAACTCATACCAAAGACCATACAGAGGGCAGACGTCCCAAGTCGTTTTTTTTGGCGCATTAGTTCGGCTACGCACTCTAGATGTCAGTTTGTCACTCTAGATTGTCATGACAATATTTGAAACTATTTCGAAATGTTTTTTTTTTTAAACAAATACCTTGGAAAGACTGTTCAGCAAACTACTTGGGACGTCTGTCCTCTGTGTATGGTCTTTGCCGGTACTTGAAATCCCCTTCACACAGATTTATAACATTCCAGCCCACTGTGATGTTTTAATATTAAAAGACGTTCTATCTCCTTTCATTTGTCACCAGAAATTCTATTTCGCTCCTGTTATGAGATGATTTCTATTTTCATTTGAAAGAAAATCAAATTGTATTTAATCGTTTATCAATCGGAAATTAATTGGTTTCGTCTTATAGAATGTAATGACATTGATTTTATTTGTCTACTTGCCTATCTTGGTGCATCTGCCTAAAGGATATTCTTGTATTCGTTAACAACAAAACAAATGCCATAATCCTCCAACGTATCTGTGTGTGTGTAATTATTCTTTTCCTTCTTAATTTAATTTGAAATAATGCATTTTTGCACAGTTCTCCTTTTGGAGTTGAGGCAAAAGTTTCCCTGTTGGTCGGCGCTGATGTGAGGATTTAATCTAGTTTGTATTTTTTTTCCTCCTTTAGGTTTTCCTGACAGTCACCAGCCACCACTTCACTTCACCGAAACCCCCCACCTTCTTTGTGTGCAGTTGCGATGGAGTGGCGGCCCATGGCTGTGCGCTCTACTTAGGGTAATTGTAGTTGAAAGCCTAATTTCATAAATTGAATGCAATTTATAAAAGCGGACAGAGAAGCTTTTCTCCTTTCACTCGACTTCATTTTTGTTTATCTCATATATGATTCATTCGTACATTCATTCATTCTGTCTGTCTGTCTGTCGAGGTCGTCCGTTTGTCCCAAGCCCAACAACAACTACACGACGTTATTAAACACTTCATTACCCGATTAACGGAGGCTTTCAGAGCAATTGCCTCTCAGTAAGTATTTACTCCGGGAGATGGCAGCGGTGTTTGGTAATCTTAGTTGGCTTTTCATATACAAATTATTGAGTGTGTATTTGTGTGTGAGAGTTGTTTGCCATTTCCGCTTAAGCCCAGGATACGGATATTAACATATTCACACACCGCCGTAGACACACACACATACACAGACTCATACATTTGCACATTAAACGACAGCAGAATTTTCCCATTTTTTGTTCACGCTTTTTTTTCTGGTTCATAATCAAGGCGAAAACGGAAAAAACGGAAAACTTGCCTGCACTTATCACAGTTACAAACAAAGTCATTAAAAAGTGTTCATTTGGCAGAAAAGCAAAAAAAAACAGTGGAATGCCACCACATCAAAGACATGGTTGGGGTGGGGGGGCTGTTGAAGATATAATAAAATTATTGGCATCCAACTTTAAATTACGAATATTTAATCAATGCGGCAGAGTAAAGGATGTGCTGGTGGTGCTTTTTTAAATGGAATGGAAAGTTCTGTTGGTTCACCTGGAGGAAATGGAGGTGGGTCGTTATGGGTCCACTATATAAAAAGTCAATTTAATGAAATTTGTGTGATGATATCCAACTCAATTAATTTTGTTTTTAACTCCAGACACTGCCTTGGTGTGGTCTTATCCCGATTATGAGGGGGAACATATCGAGCACCTGGCCGCCAAAAGACTTAAGCGCCATAAAAAAAAAGAGAATTTTACAGGCGAGAGTTTTTTTTTTTTTTTTTTGGTGGTCATGCAAAGAGGCATAACTACGTAAATATTAATTTTTAATTTTTAATATTTTTTTTTTATTAGAATTCCATTTTGTACATATTACGGTCTGATTTAGATTTACTTGTATCTAATATGTTTCGTAACGATTGTTAGTATGAATTGAATTTGTGGTCATTTGTAAGCATATAAGGCCAAAAGGCTCGGTTATTGCAATGAATAGAAATGGAAATGGAAAATTAGGACCGTTGGACAATTTTTTGTCATTTCATTTCATTTATTGGTTTCATTGTAATATATACAATAAAAGCTCTCTTAAGCGGACACTGACGGTCGCAGCGATTTTGTCCGTCAACGGTAGATTTTTGCTCCAAAAATACCGCATGGGACCGAGAAATTTGTCCGCTTAAGAGAGCTGTCCGCAAGGAGAGCTTTCACTGTATATATTTTCTATCCAATTTCCATAAAAAGCGAGTTTCGAAAAAAATGGCACTTATGTCTTTATCGCGTTAAGGTCTCGATATCATTGCATGAGCTGCGTTCAGCGCCTGAAGTAAATGTAAATATAAATATAAATGATCCCCCTTTTGATACAGGGTGTTCCAAGTTCGATTTTCATTTTCAGTAGTGCTTAATTTCTTTTGTTTGCTTTTTTATTATTTCAACCCATTCATTGCCAGCAATGTCATATGGCACAGAGAAAAGGGTTTCGAACTCAGGACCCCTTTTTTTAAAAAAATATATAACTTTTTTTTTAAAAAATGTTTTGATCATGAATGGGTTAATATTTATTACAATAACAAATTATAATAAGCTAAAATATAAAGGTCACTAAAAACAAAGGCTATGGGCCTTTATTTTAATTCCGCAATTTACTAAAAATAAATTCAATTCAATTACGAAAATGCTGGAACTGTTAAAATCAGATTTTTCAAAAATTTCGGATATTTTTGGTTCCTTACAATCAGCCAACAAGAGCTGGCGGTCAGAGATATTCAATACAGCCGGTGCAAACAGAAAGAAAGTTAAATTGTGACTTTACAAATTCGAGTTTCATTTTCAAATAAAAAATTTAAAAAAAATATTGAAAGATAGTTTATAATCTGTGAATTAAAATATGTAGAGGAGGATCTAGAATTTATGAATAAATACGTAGAATTTATGAATAATAAATATAGAATTTATGAATAATAACATTTATGAATAAAAAATAAAAACTTATAAAAATAAAAAATATATCGCTGGCCCACTTACATGTCAAGTCATTTGGTGACAGTTGCGATTGCATTTCAAGTTAGAGTTAGAGCACATTATACATATGTAGCAGAGAGTCTACAATTTGTTTAAATAATAAATGCAAGTCTTGCAAATTATCCACCTGTGACCGCTTACGCAAGACGAGTCCTTGGGCGACAATTTCGGTCACATTTCACAGAGTTTTTTAAGTTCGAGTTTCTTTTTCAAATAGCAAATTGAACCCATTTCTTTAATGGAAATCTATCATCCATTTGATGAATATCTGTGGTAGAGGGTCTACAATTTATAAATAGGAAATAATATATTATAACTAGTAAGTTGTAATGCCCGTTAATTTGCTAGAGAAAGTATTTGTTACTTAATTTTAAAAATTTTGTAAAAAATATTTTGAGAAAACTATTTTGTAAAAAAAAATTTGTGGAAAAAAAAATTTTGCTGAAAAAAAAATTTTTGTTGAAAAAAAAAATTTTGCTGAAAAAAAAAAAATTTTGTTGAAAAAAAAATTTTGGGGGGAAAAAAAATTGTTTGTAGAAAAAAAAAATTTTTTGTTGAAAAAAAAAATGTTTGCTGAAAAAAAAATTTTTTGATGAAAAAAAAAAATTTTGTTGAAAAAAAAACGTTTGTGGAAAAAAAAATTTTGTTGAAAAAAAAAATTTTGATGAAAAAAAAAATTTTTGTAAAAAAAAAATTTTTAAAAAAAAATTTTGGTAAAAAAAAAATATGGGGAAAACACAATTTCTGTACAAAAAAAAAATATTATTTTTTTTATTATTATTATTTATAGAATTATTATAGAATGCCTATTTAAATTCCTACGTACTGCGTGACAGAGTCAGTGAATCATGGAGTCAGTGTATCAGTGAATCAGTGTCGAGGGTAAATATATATTAAGATTGTGTCTCCCCTTTCCCCCTTCTACACATGTAATTTCTCATAGAGGAAATTCTCAACGACTTTTCAAGTTCGAGAGTCTTTTGAAAGTTCAAAGTAAACACATATTCTACAAGGAAATATACAATATGTTTATTAATCTAGGTAGTACAGAGTCCACAATTTCTGAATTATAAATGCAAATCTCGCAAATGTCCACCGCTTGACCGCTTACACATGACGAGTCATTTGGTAAGCGTTTCGTTTACATTTCGCAGAGTTTTTCAAGATCGCCTAACTAATTTATGAAAATTTCCCTAATGAAAACCTGGCGCAATTTGCCCAGTCCCCAATTGTTGGGATATTTTTCTTAATAAAAAATGTCAAAATTTTGTGTGGCATTTTTTTTTTGGCCACCTTTTGCGCAATTTGATTAACCGCAAATTTTTAAAATCTATAAAAGAATGTGCATCCTGTCGGCACTCTTGCGGGTTAGAGGGTTAACAACACTTGTGCGACCTGACGGACTTGAATTCTCATTACCCATACGCCTTTTCTCTTCCAAACATTACCAGCTATCTAATTCTATTTCGTAACCTATTCTCTACTCTACAGGTCCGCCAGCCACCGTTGAAGTTGACATAATGGTACGCAGCATGGGTCCCATTTCGGAAGTGGATATGGTAAATTATTTTAAAAAAAAAAAAAAAAACAATCCCCACCCCCGCTCAATACATAAATAATCTCACTAATTAATTGTCCTCATAAATTATCGCAAACACATACATCTATGTGAATTTAGACGTATTCGATGGATTGTTATTTTCGCCAATCGTGGGTCGATAAACGCTTAGCGTTTAAGGGAGCCCAAGACACGCTGGCTTTGAGCGTCTCAATGTTGGCGCGTATCTGGAAACCCGATACATATTTCTACAATGGCAAACAGAGCTATTTGCATACCATAACAACACCGAATAAATTTGTGCGTATCCATCAAAATGGTCGGGTGTTGTATTCGAGCAGGTGAGCGCGCACCAAAGTATGCTTTAGTAATTGTTTGCATTGCTAGGCGCGCCTGGTGATGGCGCGATACATGTACTTTAAAGGCGTTTAAAACACTACTACTCTCTGGTCTATTGATGGTTTTAAGCGCCTTAAAAGTATAAATCTGTTTGGTTTGTCTGTGTCTTCGTTAATATTATCTTCCTTAAGGTATGCCATGGAAATAATTTGTAATTACCTGTGTGTGTGTGCTTTGTGTTTATAGATTAACGATAAAAGCTGGCTGTCCCATGAATTTGGAAGATTTTCCTATGGACATACAGAAGTGTCCTTTGAAATTTGGTTCCTGTAAGTTGAAAATATTGATTTTGTTTTCATTTTATTTTTTTATCTTTGGTTTTGTTTGGTAAATGGTTTCAATTTATTTTAAATGTATAAAAAATGGCGAAAAAGTGTTTGAGTGTGGGATTCTGCTTAAAAACAGAAGACTCATTTTTCTTATATAACAACTAAAAAAAATTTTTTCCCAAAGTGAAAAATTTTCGAAAAAAAAAATCTAGTTCTGAGAAAATTTCTAATTTTCCTTTGGCATTTTTTCAATATAAAAATTAAAAAATTTATTTTTCCAAAGTGAAAAAAATCCAAAAAAAAATATAGTTCTGAGAAAATCGCTAATTTCCATTTGTCACTTTTTTCAATATAACAACTAAAAAAAAGAAATTTTCCCAAAGTGAAAAATATTTGGAAAAAAAATCTAGTTCTGCTAAAATCGCCAATCCATTTGGCACTTTTTTCAATATAAAAAAAAAAATTCCGAAGTGAAAAAATTCCAAAGAAACATCTAGTTCTGACAAAATCGCTAATTTCCTTTTGGCAATTATTTTAATATAAAAACAAAAAAAAAAAAAATCCCAATTTAAAATTTTCTTACCGAACAAATTATAAAAACTTTTAATATAGTTAATATAATAATCGAAAAAACCAATTTCTAAAAAGTGACAAGAATTTTTAATAATCGGCATCGGTGGTCATCTCGTTTTTGGGCCCATTCACCGACCATTATTCGCGAGTAAGTCGATTCATTACACTCTGCGACAAATGGTAAGGGTCAGTGATCGGTTTGGAATGAAACCACCGGGGAAAGTTATATTGGTAAAAAAAAAGTCATACGTGTTCCAGCGTTTCGCTGGGTCTCATCTAGGAATCGAGATATATCGATTTGAAGTTAGTAAGTATCGTATAGGGGAATTTGTCACGTTTTAGGCTCTTTTGTTTGACATAACTCGAGAACCACTCGTCCGATTTAGCTGAAATAAATTTTAAAAAACCAAGAATTTTTTTTTTTTTTTTTTTTTTTTAAATACATTTATTTACATTTTAATAGGACTTGACACTTTTTACCGTTTTGGATTTTTTATGAATTAAAAAAAAAAAAATTTAATTTTTAGGCAAAAATATTTTTTTTATTTCATACATTTATTTATAATTGCGAAACTGTTGCTTAAGTAGGAAAACGGTTTAAGAACAGATTAGAGGAATTGTAATTGTTAATTTTTCTAAATTTGTTTCAGCTAAATCGGACGAGTGGTTCTCAAGTTATGTCAAACAAAAGAGCCAAAAACGTGACAAATTCCCCTATACGATACTTACTAACTTCAAATCGATATATCTCGATTCCTAGATGAGACCCAACGAAACGCTGGGACACGTATGACCTTTTTTTGACCGATATAACTTTCCCCGGTGGTTTCATCCCAAACCGATTGTGGCTGTCGCACAGTGTTATGAAATGGCAAACTAAACTGAGCATAAATCAAGTGACAGCTGTCAAAAACGACCCACTCTAAGAAAAATGTGAGCATATTGAAAGCCAATAACAACCCGCAAAAGATTTTAAGAGGTTTTCGAATAATAGGTAACTTTTTTTAAGCTTTCTTCGGCAATCACTTTAAATCCATTTAAAAAGCAAAAATCTCAGCCGGCTTTAAGGCTGTTCAATTAAATATTTCATTGCTTACACACATGAGTGGCTCTGAAAAAACCTCAAGTCTGGCTCTGACAGAACCTCCATTAAGGCTCTGACCAAAACCACAAGTGTGGCTCTGACACGATTTTGCTTTCGCCCAATAAATCTAATGCATCTTTACTGTTGTCTACTTTCAGGCTTCGCACAGCGACCCTTTTGAGGTAACGTTTTTTCTAAGCTTTCTTCGGCAATCACTTTAAATCCATTCAAAAAGCAAAAATCTCAGCCGGCTTTAAGGCTGTTCAATGAAATATTTCATTGGATATTTTTGGCATTTCCGAAACCACTAAATGCCGTACAGGCCAACACATTTAATAAACTTAATGCAATAACCTCTGCCTAGTGTGACCAGATTAAAAACCAAACGTCTAAAGAAAAAACAACCGGTATCTCTTTAAATAAATCGTTGCATATTTTGTCAGGGATTTTTGAAAAAAAAATTCGGTAAGGCAATTTTAATTGCCGCAATTCTTAGTTAAATGGAAAGATAGGGGAAACGGAAAGTGGAAAAACTTGTTGGGGTTTTCGTATTTTGATATTTCGAAAGTCGTTTGTAATTGAAAAGGCAATAATGAAAACATTTCTCTCCATTTCACAACAAAAACCACCGATCATTTAGTTTGCATTAGAGTATAAAAGAATTTCGTTATGTGAACACAAGAGGCAAGTTCATCATAAAAATTGCCTAATGTGAATCGGGACAAACTGCGAAAATTCCAAAAATTCAACATCTAAAAACTGTCTTTTAAGTTGTCAACTTACATCGAATAATCCGAACTTTTATAACTCCGGAAATAATCGCATTAGGTAATTTCCATAATATAATTTGCATACTTTCAGGTCTAATAGATATATAAATATCTTAATATATTTACCCTCGACACTGATTCACTGACTCTGTCACGCAGTACGTAGGAATTTAAATAGGCATTCTATAATTTTCTATAAATAATAATAATAAAAAAAATATTTTTTTTTTTTGTACAGAAATTGTGTTTTCCCCAAATTTTTTTTTCAACAAAATTTTTTTTTTTTACAAAAATTTTTTTTTCAACGAAATTTTTTTTTTCCACATAATTTTTTTTTTTCAACTAAATTTTTTTTTTTCAAAAAACATTTTTTTTTTTCAAAAAACATTTTTTTTTTCCACAAAAATTTTGTTTTTCAACAAAATTTTTTTTTTTCAAGAAAAATTTTTTTTTTCAATTAAATTTTTTTTTTTCAGCAAAAATTTTTTTTTTTCCACAAAATTGTTTTTCCATATTTCAACGGGCGCCATAGGCGCATTACAACTTACTAGTCTATAAATATCTTTCAGGTCTATTAGATATATAAATATCTAGGGTAGACTTTTGGCCGGAAATATTCCTGACTTGGTGAAATTTCTACTGCATCTGTCTTAGCTGGGTTTGCTTTATGACAAGCTTATGACTGCACGGCTATTAAAAATATGTCCTGCTTAGAGATAATTTCACAATATTCCTGGCCTACTTTTAGGCTTGTAAGCTACGAAATATGTTGGCTCTACACACAGTTTCTGTTTTTGTTATTCGAGTTCCAGATCATTGATTTACTTATACAGTACTTTGCAAAAATAAAAATTTTCAAAAAAAGGCTTCAATCATTGTATTTGCTTCGATTGCAGGCAGGGTATACTTTAAGGCGATCATATCGGCTGACGCCTAGGAGCCTGCTGTTTACGCATGCAATGCATCTAAATATTGTTTGTCTACAGATAGAGGTTTGCTGGATCTCTTAACTTTTACGTGCCATCCTATGACCCATCAATTCAAAAATCCCACTGTGCCCCATAAAGACATCAACCGTAAGTCTTTGTATGTATAAATATACATACATATGACCAATTATCGTCATTTTGTATGTTCTATAGAAATACTTTCTCATACGAACGGAGAGAGAGAGAAGGAAGAAAAACCCAGATTACATTTCCGTGTTGCCGGTACATTTCTGATATTTAACAATCAAGACGTCAAAAATCAGCTCCATACATGGCTGGCAGACACATTCGCGCGAACACAAATGCCATGAATTGTTAAAGGAAATTGCCAATAATATACGCAATAAAGCAATAAATGCTTGTATGAATGTATGAATGAAGAAATGATCGAATGAACGAATACAACAGACATTTTAGATACTTACAGTGTGCTCTGTGCCCGACCTTATCAACCCCCCCCCCTCCATCCCAAAAAAAAATATAATTCACACAGAATTCCGACAGCAGTGTGTTGTGATAGGATCGCCATACAGGACGAAGCGCAGGAAAATGACATGTGTGCAATATTTTTATACACATTGATGTCAATATGAGTCAATACACAACATTTACCAGTTTTTATGACAAGCCACCGGGGGAATTCGCCGAATGTTCGTGTGTAAGGGCTCGTGATGGCACAGCTAGGCAGACGGACGGACGGACGTACAGACAGACAGGTGAAACGTACATTTCATATTACGATTTTGTTCCCCCCATTGGCAACGACAATTGAAGTTAACAACCAACAACCGAACAAAAAACGAAATGAAAAGTTAACAGTTTGTCGTTGTTGTTTGCCATTTCCCCTTTCCCCCCACCCCTTGGCTTGTCAGTTTTCATATTAATCAGTATTGAAAACTCATTATTGCTTTCAAAATTCCCACAAACGTGTAGCCTGCTCGTTGCCATTCCGCTCCCCCCCCCCCCCCCCCCCCCATTTCCTTCATTTGCATTTTTGTCTATTTAGCGTATTTTTTTTTTTGTTCTTCTCATATTCAGTCACTCGTTACTGACGATGTATGTACGAGTAATCGCATTAATGAGAAGTACATACTCGCGAAATTAACAGCAATTCATGATGTTAACAAAACCCTGCCTGGTGTATGTTTTCCCTGATTTTGTTACTTTGGTATTATTTATCGCCTGTCGTAGTTCCCACCGATATCTATGTCATGTTTTGAATAATTTGCATTTAATTATTGTCACTTGTCAGACTCTGTGTGTGTGTATGTGGATGATGTATGAGAATTTCCCCCTTCGCAGTTTTTTCTAGTTGGAATATGACCAAAAAAAAAAATCAATATAACGGAAGTGAATTGAAAATGTTACAAAATACCTTGCCTTCTTTAGGGGTTGTGACAAGTTGAACATGTAGTGCATACTTTTAGGCTGATGGAAGTTAACCCAAAGCTGTAGTGGCGCGAAATATGACAAAAAGTAACTAACAAGCAGAGGAGGAGGGTAACAATCATCTAACCGGCAAGGCCGGTCTTCAATGATTGTGTTTAATTTTATAAAAATATTTCATAAAAAATGTTATCCCTCTAACCGGCCAAACAGAAATACTGGAAAATCCATCTGCCACCTGTTTTTTTTTTTACCAAATTTACCACAAACAACTATTTTTTTACAATTAATGAAGATATCCTCAGAGTGGTATTTGCCAGTTAAAGGGATAACATTTGCAAGGATCACATTTTTTGAAACACTCTTACAATCTTTTGTTTTTTTTTCTAGACATTTGGTTTACAATCTGCTTACACTTTTTTCGGAGTTGGTCCTTTTTGACAGCTGTCACTTGATGTATGCTCAGTTTGGTTTGCCATTTCATAATGAATTGACTGACTCGCAAACAACGTTCGGTTAATGGGCCCAAAAACGAAATGGCCAACGATGCCGATTTTCACAAGAAAATGTTGTTCTAAGATGAAGCTCACTTGTGGTTGAATCTTAAAAAAGCAAAATTAACGCATTTGGAGTTATGAAAAATCCACCAGCCATTGTTGAGACGCCGTAACATTCTCAAAAAGTCACTGTTTGGTGTCCTCTATGGACAAAAGGAATCATTGCTGTGTATTAGGGTGGAGTGAAATTCAAAAAAAAAAAAGTTAATCTCGGAAAGAGATGTAGTCTGGGGTCCTAATGAGGGGAAAAATAAAGAAAAAAAATTTAAAAAATGTTTAGGGGTCGCGCCACTCCCTCGAAATTTGGAAATTATCGCTATTTTGGCGTTGATTTTAGAAAAATCCTAAATAACTTTTTCAAATTAAAAAAAAGCATGTTTTCACTCCACCCTACTGTGTATTTCTTCAAAAATTAAGTCAATGGTGAACGCTTTGGTGCTTGTTCGTGCCTGAATTGTGGGATGTTGCTGTGGACGACCTTGGGGTCCAACAAGACGGCCCTACATGTCATACAGCTAACGCAACAATCAATTTATTGAGGGAAACTTTGGGTGAGCGCATTATCACGCGTTGTGGCCATTATGTGAAGTCACTTGTCTTAGAAGATGAGCCAGACACAATTGACGCCTAAAAAGACAATATTGGGCGTGTTATTTCTAACATACGGCCCCAAATGCTGCAAAAAGTAATCGAAAATTGAACCTCTCGGCTGGAATTTATTCGAAATCGATTTTAATCATTTTTAAAACATAATGGTCAACTCTTATCATTATATTAAAGTTAAATTCTTAGCCATAACATTAAATTATAGGCGTTTTTTTTTCTTCTGGAAAACCACACGCCAAAAAAACACCCTTTACAGAGTTGTCAAAGTCAGCAAGTGATTAGACGCAATCAAATATTGTGATTCACTAAGGTGCAAGGGACAAAGGCTGTCGGAGAAACTTCCCATGCCAATTCCATGTTTCTTTAGTATTATTCAAAGGTTCAGACAGAGATAGTATGTTCCAAGTATTCACTGGGTGCATTACAAAACATCCAGACAACCTGAATACTAGTAATAAATGCTCACTCGTCGGAAGCGAAACAATTGTGGTTTGTAGTGTGATAGAACCACAAATGTGTTTCTAAAAAAAACCACAAGTGTGGCTGCGACAAAAACACGATTAAGGCTCTAAAAGATTCACGATTAAGGCTCTAACAGATTCACAATTAAGGCTCTAACCGATTCACGATTTCATTTTCGCCTAATAAATCGAATACATCTCTACTGTTGTCTACTTTCAGGCTTCTCACAGCGATCCTTTGGAGGTAACTTTTCCTTGCTTCGGCCATCACTTAAATCCATTTAAAAAGCAAAAAAATCTCAGCAGGCTTTAAGGCGGTTCAATAAAATAATTCATTGCATATTTTTTGCGTTTCCGAAATCACTAGCACATTTGACAAACTTAACGCAATAACCTTTGCCTAGTTTGAGGCTCATGAAAATGAACAGTCACGTTCATCGACTATTCAATGTCTCAACATCAAGGCCATTTTAGGTGGCGTTTCAAGCAATAAACCAATGACTATTTTTGGGCCCTTAAACAAACATTTAGAGGGAAATAATAATCACCAGCCAGTTAGTCCCTCCCCCTCCCCCCCTAAAATAAACATATTAACAGACATTATTGTTCGTTCTTAGATTGTACAACAACAACAACAAAAGAACCAGCCTCCCAAGACAATGTTCTTCAACACATCATCATCATCAGCGTCATCAACGCCCGCCTCAAAATCTTAACATTGATAACTTAAGCAAAGAACAGTCAAGCGAACCAAATGAAATGTTCGAATTAAGGACCGAGGGAGCCGATGAATGAACACATGCATGTCGTGCTCGAAACTAACATCTCAAATCGTATATACAAAAAAAAAAACTAATCATATTCATTATATTTTCTGCACACCCCTCAGCCACAGATGATTGCCCACAACGAAGGGACAACCGAATGGCAGCGTTTTGGGGCGGCGGCAGGCAGGTCCTGCTGATGTGCTACTGCGAGAGCCCTCAAAACTGTTGAATAAGAAGCCACTGCCAACTGCGTAGGAACGGCATCGAAAGGGCGTCTAGAAATCGCTTGTATTCACAATATAATGAATGTTTGTCGGAATATGCTCAATAATGTCCTTAAGTATGTCATTATACGGTTTTGCAGAGGGCTCATGTGAGCGTTGTTCGCCAAATGCCTTTACGAATAGACAAAAAAAAAATGCAAAAACAAAAATCTGATTACCATAAATGACTTTGAATCACTGCAGGGCATATTAAAGCATATGGTGATTTGTTGTTGCTGAGGCAACTATACAACATGCTTATAGGCGCCTTTAAATTGTCTCACCCGTTGTCTACACTCGAGGTTAGCAAAGACTGGCCTTAGACGAGCCTTCGAAAAGAACCAGGGAGACAGTAGTTCATTTGGGTATTTCAATCAAAGTCTTCAGCTTTTAAATATTGCAACCCGCTGTTTACTTTCCACGTTAGCGAAGACTGACCTTAGACGAGCCTTCTAGTAGAACCACTGAGACATTAGTTCATTTTGGCAAAGATTGTGGCCGCAGACAGTGTTTATATTCGCATTTCTGGATTTTAAGGAAAGTTTGTAGCATACTTTTAGTTCATTCAGTAGTTCATTTGCGGGAGAATTTGTGGCCGCAGAGAGAGTGCTTATATTTGCATTTCTGGCATACTTTTAGGTGCCTTCAAATATTCTCAACCGCTGTTTACTTTCCGGGTTAGCTAAGACTGTCCCTAGACGAGCCTTCTAAAAAACAGTGATGCATACTTCGGCCTTTAAATTGTCTCATCCGCTGTCTAGCCCAGACAGACCTAAGGCGAGGCTTCCTAAACAATCGGTTACACAGCTTTGCTCATAAAAAGCTTGAGCTGGAGACCATGCCAATATTCGAGGCAAACCTGACACAGTTATTTTCATAAACAAATCCTGGAATTCCCAAAATAGTTAGCAAATAAATGCCAAAAGTAGGATTGTATCACAAGGCTCTGATAAAAAGTGATGAAATTCAATGTTGTGTCAACTTATTTGAATTTTTTTGATGTATTTCAATGCCATCCAAAAAAAACGCGAAACGAAAAACGATTTATGATAATTTCCCCTGCGTGGAGGTTTCTCTAACTTCTGTTCTGATACCCCTTATCACCTCCAACGCCTGATATACTAAATAAGATCCCCAAAAAAAATCAACTCCCAAAAACTTGAAAACTCAAAAAAGTAGTCATCTTTCGAAATACTTATAAAATATAACCACTTGCCGAATTTTTAATGTTAAAACCTTCAAATAATCGCTTAGTCCTTGCCTACAAACAATTTATTGCAGAACTCAAAAATTGTTGGCAGATCAAAAGTTACAGACCAAGTTACAGTTACAGATGACCGTGGATTTTGGGCCACTGTGCCTCGTTGACACTCATGTGTTTTAGGTTGAGTCACCTGCTCAATGGCGATCTCCCGTTTGCGTAATGCTCTGCTCAGCTTATCGGTTTCACCATCCACTTATGTCCAAGGTCCTGATGCTTGTATATTCGGACCTATAGGTCAAACTTTGCTGCGGTTTGCCTACGTGTTACTTGATGCGTCCCTATCATAACTTATGCAGCTTCAAAACTGTATAATTAGTTTTTTACACTTTGATGAAGTTTTTTTTAAATTTATGTAAAATATCTCAAAAAAATTACAAAACCTACAATTTATGTACATCAAATTACAGCTGGAACATTTGTCTTTTGAAATGTTGATTCGACGACTGTGAAAATGTTTTGTATTGACCAACTTGTGCTTTAAATATGGAAAAAACTCAGAAAACCTGAATTTTTCGGAAAAAAATCGGTTTATGGCGGATTTAGATCTTTTCCAAAAAATTGGACAAAAATTCTCAAAAATACTTTACACCATAAGCTTCGGATTCCTTGATCCTTTTGTTGTCTACATCATCCACTCTTTTCGCTGGTGGCCTTCGGTGTTACATTTCACAGACATGCTCGCCTGTCCAACCAACCTTTAAATTAAACAAAGTGTCTCCAGGACAAAGTTGCCCCTTCCGACAACTTTTCTTATAGAACTGCTGTCTGTCTTGTCAGACGACCTCTTCTATAAAATCTGTTAGAGTTGTCTTTACGTTTCTCAGTGAAAATGTTAAATATCCTAAGCTTATCCCAAGGAACTTCTTAGTCATCGTCCATGTGTGACTGGCTTTAACCAAAAACCGAATACGTATTTTTTTTTTTACTCCATTCAATGTGTTTTTTGTTGGCCATTCTCTGTAAATGGCCATTCCCAGTAATGTCGTTTACCATTTGCACCAACATTTCTGCAACTCTATTGAGTTTTCCAATCCATTTCAAGTATTCGTGGTTTAATGCTGGAAACATGGTCAATACAGCAGCACTCACTCTTCGTTTTGCATTTGTCCGTCCTTTGTAAGGATTTTTGTTACTATTTTAGTGTTGTTGTCGTTTTTTTTTTTTGTTTTTGGTCTATTCTTGTTGTTTTTAGTTTTATTCTAATCTCTTTTGCAATTTTTGTTTATTATTTTTCTGGTATGCTCTACTCCCTCTCCTTGTCTGTGACGTTGTTGACACTGCACCACACACACACACACACACACACATGTATACGTAGTTGGCTATACGACTGCCGATGTTATCTATCGCTGGAATAACGAACGACCAGCTGTGGCCATTGCGGAGGATATGAAATTGTCACAATTCGATTTGGTCGATTGTCCGGCGGGTAATTTAACGGATGTTGTTTACAAAGCTGCCGCACCCCATCACCAAATGGGTGGCAGCAGTTCGTCGCATCAACTTCGCCATCGTAACCAGCGTCATCAGCAGCAAGAGAGACAACACAACAAGAACAACAGTAGCAACAACAACGATATGAGCAGAACATTAACAACAACTTTTGCCGGTCCAGCAGCAAAAAATCAGCATGTTCGTGGCACGGGCATTCAATTGGACAAGGGAGCGTTGGGGGCTGGTGGTGGTGCTAGTGGTGGAGGTGGCGGCGGCGGCGGCAGTGGAGGCAGTATAAGATTAGAACCGGATCAATCATGTAAGTAGTGTTGAGAAAATGAAAAACAAACAACGGCCACCGAAAATTTAAACAAGTCACAATGAATGCAATTTAAATTAACCCATTGAAAGCGGGCAGATTGTGTGTCCTTGAAATTGTATTAACGATAAAATGAAATAATAAATAAAATAAAATAAAATAAAACAAAAAATAAAATAAAATAAAATAAAATAAAATAAAACAAAAAATAAAATAAAATAAAAAAAAATAAAATAAAATAAAATAAAAATAAAAATAAAAATAAAAATAAAAATAAAAATAAAAATAAAAATAAAAATAAAATAAAATTAAAATAAAATAAAATAAAATAAAATAAAATAAAATAAAATGAAATGAAATGAAATGAAATGAAATGAAATGAAATGAAATGAAATGAAATGAAATGAAATGAAATGAAATGAAATGAAATGAAATGAAATGAAATGAAATGAAATGAAATGAAATGAAATGAAATGAAATGAAATGAAATGAAATGAAATGAAATGAAATGAAATAAAGTAAAATAAAGTAAAATAAAGTAAAATAAAGTAAAATAAAGTAAAATAAAGTAAAATAAAGTAAAATAAAGTAAAATAAAATAAAATAAAATAAAATAAAATAAAATAAAATAAAATAAAATAAAATAAAATAAAATAAAATAAAATAAAATAAAATAAAATAAAATAAAATAAAATAAAATAAAATAAAATAAAATAAAATAAAATAAAATAAAATAAAATAAAATAAAATAAAATAAAATAAAATAAAATAAAATAAAATAAAATAAAATAAAATAAAATAAAATAAAATAAAATAAAATAAAATAAAATAAAATAAAATAAAATAAAATAAAATAAAATAAAATAAAATAAAATAAAATAAAATAAAATAAAATAAAATAAAATAAAATAAAATAAAATAAAATAAAATAAAATAAAATAAAATAAAATAAAATAAAATAAAATAAAATAAAATAAAATAAAATAAAATAAAAAAAAAAAAAAAAAAAAAAAGTAAAAGTAAAATAAAATAAAATAAAATAAAATAAAATGAAACAAAATAAAATAAAATAAAATAAAATAAAATAAAATAAAATAAAACAAAATAAAACAAAATAAAACAAAATAAAATAAAATAAAAAATAAAAAATAAAATAAAAAATAAAATAAAATAAAATAAAATAAAATAAAAAATAAAATTTAATTTAATACGAAATAAAATTCCCAACCGTGTCCATCCAAGCGAAACGAAATAAATATCAGATTCTGTCACCAGCCCTCAACGGGTTTATAGGCCACCCTTACGTATACGTAGGGTCGCTAAAGAACAAATGAGCCTCTGAACGTGATAATCATACGTCTCACTCGTCGTTTTATTTTTCTTGTGCATTTTTGCCATTTCTTTCATTTATTTGATTTTATTTGCGTTGGCGTGTCCGTTTAAATGGCAATTTACAGGAAATTATAGAAAATCAATTTGTATATGCTATCTCTCTCTCTCACACACACACACACACACACACTTGCTTGGCCTGTCTGTCCTTCGCTGACGCTTTTGTTGCCATTATCATTATGACAATTATGATTTTCACATCAATTAAGGCCATTTAAATTGTATCTGGTTTGGTGTCGTTCGGTCGGTCGACCAATTCAGTTTGTCTCAGTATGCAACGTTAGCCCGGCATTTGTGTCCAAGGAAGCTATGACGAACAAGAGGGGGTGGTGGTACTAGTGAAGGACACGAGGGCACAACTTGGTTGAGTTTTAACGTGATTATGAGGCTCAGAAATCAATTTTGTTAATTAGACAAATTGCTAAATACAAACTACACCGACATACATACATACGTATGCATAAAATTATATTCACATATGAGGAAATCTGGGTAAATATGGGGCAAAAATGGTGGAAACTTTAAAACTAATTACTATAAAGATGTCAATAAAAAAAAGAGTCAAGATTTGTGGTAGAGAAAGAGTGTAACTCTGATAACTTTTCTACTTTAAGAATACTTTTCTATTGATAACAGAAAAATAATCACCTTTCAACTTTTCTCTTCCTTCCAGCCGAATATTCCATGCTCATGGTCAACTTCCATCTGCAACGTCACATGGGCAACTTTCTCATTCAAGTTTACGGGCCCTGTTGCCTACTGGTCGTCCTTTCGTGGGTCTCCTTCTGGCTGAATCGTGAAGCAACTGCTGATCGCGTATCACTGGGCATAACCACCGTCCTAACCATGACTTTTTTGGGTCTGGAAGCTCGCACCGATCTGCCCAAGGTGCCCTATCCCACAGCCTTGGATTTCTTTGTATTTCTCTCGTTTGCCTTCATTTTCGCCACGATTCTACAATTTGCCGTTGTTCACTATTTCACAAAGTACGGTTCGGGTGAATGTTATTTCATAATCGAGGAATTGGATTCCGATACGGAAATGAACAGTGCGGTCCGGCAAACACATAAATTGGGTGGCTTGAGTCCGCAATATACCACCAGCAGCAGTACCGAGTCGAAAATCTACGAAGTGATACCGCTCTCAATGTGTTCCATAAATATACCCAATCGTAAGGATGGCAGTGCGAAACGACGACGTTCCAAGGACAGGAGATATCGGGGACATACGGGTTTCATGCATAGCTTGAAAGAGCTCTGGAATTGGTCGTGCTGGAAACCGAAACGTGGTCGGCGCAAAGCTCAGTTTGGTTCATCAGATGAAGATGGCGAAGAGATTCATCTCAGGGCCAGTGAGGGTAAGTGGTAAAATACTTCGTGTTTGGACAAACTCATTTCACTATGTTTATTTCTTACAGATCCCACTCCCAAGCGTTACTCCGGTCGCCGTCGCATGTCCTATTATCGCCGTGAAGAACTCGATGCCCGACGCAAGGGCAAGCGCACACCCCAATACAATTCGGTATCCAAAATCGATCGAGCTTCTCGCATTGTGTTTCCCATTCTGTTCCTCCTGATCAATGTGTTCTACTGGTACGGCTACTTGTCGCGCAGCTCTCGCCTGTTGGTTCACAATAACACGGCCACCTGATGTTACCTTTTGGCAATTTAGACGAATCGAGTAGAAGAAATCAAAGCAGAAGATATCGAAATCTAAACAGTTAACACGAATGGGTAAAGCCCGTCTACAGGGGGGATCAATTTGGTAATAGTGTACCATTTTAACTAAAAGACGCCTAAATATGCTGCTTCTTACGCTGCTGCACTTCTGCTTTCTCTGATTATGGTTTCTTCTAACTAAATTGCCAAACTATGCAAATTTTCTGTATTTAAGTTTAAACAGTAATCTAAGTTCTAAGTAAAAACTCATTGTCATTCATTAGCTCTGACAGCATTTGAATTAAGTTTTAAAACAGTTGATTGCGTTTCGTAAAATTAAGCAAAACATTGTAATATAAGCTTTTTAAAATTGCCTGTAAGCTATTCGAAACGTAATTAAAGTTCTTATGATAATAAGTCGTTACGAATACGTTGAAGACTTTACATGAACTGTAGAAACGGTGTAGTTGTTAAGCTTCAACAAAAAGTGGTGTCTACCAAAATATTCAACATCGTGTGAGAATATCAGTTCAGCTTGCATAACTTCCTAAGGCTTTCTCAAACATGGGTAATGTTTTTAAAACCTCCCCGAAGCTTCATAATTACAAGTGACGCTTCCTAAAGCTTTCTGACGTTTTATTGAAGCTTTCTCAAGCGATGGTAATTGTTTGAAAGTCTCCCTGAAGCTTTGTAAAGCTTTCTGATGCTTTGTTAAATATTTTTAAAGATTAGGCAAAGCTTTATGATGTATTGGTAACGCTTTTACGTAAAGCTTTTTGAGGCTTTATTAAATATTTCTGAAGCTTTACTGAAGTTTTGTAAATATGTTAGTTTAGGTAAAGCTTTTGTGAATATGTTAGCTTAGAAAAAACTTTAGCGAAGTTTTTGTACAGTTTTTGAAGTTCTTGTAAGGGTTGAAGCTTCTTCTTTTTCTTCGGCAAAGCTGTATTAGGTTAGGTAAAGTCTTCTAAAGTTTTGGCAACTTGCTGACTAATTTGCAAAGCTTTCTGACATTTATAACGTCTTAGTATAAACTGCTGAAGATTTGCACATATTTGATATTTAAGTTTATAGAATAAAATTATTTAAGGCTATAAAAACTAAATTTCGAAAAGCTTTCATTATTTCATTTAATGCATTAGCAAATGTTGAATACGCTTTAGCAAAGCTTACATATGTTTTAACAAAAAGTCCATAAGCTTTAGTAAATCATTCATAAATCAGCTTTATTACAGCTTTTATACTGTTTATAGTGTTCCATATGCTTTAGAAAAGCTTAAAATAAGCTTTAATAAGCTTTAGAAACGCTTGAATAAGCTTTAGAAACGCTTGAATAAGCTTTAGAAAATCTTTAAAAAGTTTAAATAAGCTTTAGAAAAGCTTAAATACGCCTTTGCAAAACTTGAATTAGCTTTTGCAATGCTTCCATTTGGTTTATCAAAGCGTCATACACTTTAGTAAATCTTTCATAAGCTTTAGTACAGCTTCCATACATTTTTAAAGCATTAGTAAAGCTGTAGAAAAACATTCATACATTTGTATAGGCTTTCGCCAGGAGGTCACATTTTATAAGTTTAAGTAAAGCTTTCATAATCTGCGAAAATATTACATAAGCTTTAGGCGAACTTGCATGCGATTCATAAAGCTTTCATAAGGATTTATAGAGCTTTCATAAGGTTTGGTAAATCTTTAAAAAGCTTTCAGAAGTTTTAAAAACCTTTACTGACACTTCCTTTAGTTTTTGCCATGTTTCAGTTAAACTTCGTCCGGTTGACTTGAATTATAAAAGCGTCACATACAACGTAGTTAACAATAGAACATATACGTTTACTTATACTCAGGCATACAACTTTCATAGAATTCTGGCATACAGTATAAGTGGAAAAATTACTTGGCGTACATAGAAATATACGTATTTAGAAACAAATTAACAACAACCATATTGCTCTCTAACAAATAATCAATCGAAAAAGACGTTTTTGTATGAATGCGAATAACATCTCAAAATTGCAATAGTTTTTTTTTAATAGAAAAGTTGTGTTTTTTCGGTTACTTTATTTTGGAATATGGGTTCGGATAACTTTTAGAAAATTGGTTAATTTCGACTTTTCGTCAGATAGAGAAAACACTACTTGACCTATGTTTCCATTTAGAAAAGTTACCTTTAATACTTTGTTTATAGTGTCCCCGTGAGAAATGAACAAATAGTTTGTGAGAAATTTGAAATAGATAATGAGGAATTGCTCAAAATTAGAGATTTGAAAGTCATTTGAAACTATTTGGCCAATTTTTCTGCAACGGAATAGGGTATGGACACGAGTGTGGTATCAATTTAAAGCTAGACTTTGGGACTATAATTTACCCTCTGAGAATTGTATGATACAATCAGTTTCACAGGATTTATTGTGTATTCAAAAGCACACTCTTAAAATTTTATTTTGACTATTATTCTGTAAGGGTTAATGTTATACAATCTTTGGGTGGTTATATTTACATAATTTTGAATGCAGAATACACCTAAGAGCAAAAGATTTTGAAATTCGAAAATACTTTTTTTTACCAAAAAATAAGACAAGGGGTTAACCAATCCAAATTTTTGAATTTTTGAAAAAAATGGATTTCGCTGAAATTTTGCACATGTATAGTGAAAATTAATCTGAACAAGATGAGGGAAATGGGTTTTCTCAAAACGGGAGAATTGAAAGTCACTTGAAACTATTTGGCCAATTTTTCAGCAACGGACTAAGGAATCGAAACGAATGTGTTATCAAATTAAAGCTAGAGTTTAGGACTATTATTAACCCACTGAGAGTTGTTTCTGTTTTTAGATTGAATGAAGAGTTTGAGATAACTTGGGAACAGAAAATGGGGAATTGCTCAAAATTAGAGATTTGAAAGTCATTTGAAACTATTTGGCCAATTTTTCTGCAACGGAATAGGGTATGGAAACGAGTGTGGTATCAATTTAAAGCTAGACTTTGGGACTATAACTAACCCTCGGAGAATTGTATGTTACAATCTGTTTCACAGGATTTATTGTGTATTCAAAAGGGCACTCACAAAATGTGTATTTTGACCATTATTCTGTAAGGGCTAATGTTATATAAACTTTGGGTGGTTATAATTACATAATTTTGAATTAATTTGCAAAAGATTTTGAAATTCGAAAATAATTTTTTTCACCAAAAAATAAAACAAGGGGTTAACCCATTCAAATTTTTGATTTTTTGAAAAAAATAGATTTGTCTGAAATTTTGCACATGTATAGTGAAAATTCATCTGAACAGGATGATGGTTTCATTTTTTAGTTTGGACGGATATTTTGGGAGAAATTCAGGAAATGGGTTTTCTCCAAATTAGAGATTTGAAAGTCACTTGAAACTATTTGGCCAATTTTTCAGCAACGGGCTAAGGTATCGAAACGAATGTGTTATCAAATTAAAGCTAGATTTTAGGACTATTATCAACCCACTGAGAGTTGTTTCTGTTTTTAGATTGAATGAAGAGTTTGGGAGAATTTGGGAACAGAAAATGGGGAATTACTCGAAATTAGAGATTTGAAAGTCATTTGAAACTATTTGGCCAATTTTTCTGCAACGGAAAAGGGTATGGAAACGAGTGTGGTATCAATTTAAAGCTAGACTAAAGGGACTATAACTAACCCTCGGAGAATTGTATGCTACAATCAGTTTCACAGGATTTATTGTGTATTCAAAAGGGCATTCACAAAATGTATATTTTGACCATTATTCTGTAAGGGCTAATGTTATATAAACTTTGGGTGGTTATAATTACATAATTTTGAATGTAGAATACACCTAAGAGCAAAAGATTTTGAAATTCGAAAATAATTTTTTTTACCAAAAAAAAAAACCAAGGGGTTAACCCATCCAAATTTTCGAATTTTTGAAAAAAAAATAGATTTGTCTGAAACATGTATAGTGAAAATTAATCTGAACAGGATGATGTTTTCATTTTTTAGTTTGGACGGATATTTTGGGAGAAATTCAGGAAATGGGTTTTCTCAAAACTGGAGAATTGAAAGTCACTTGAAACTATTTGGCCAATTTTTCAGCAACGGACTAAGGTATCGAAGCGAGTGTGTTATCAAATTAATGCTTGGATTTTGAACTGTTATTAAGCCACTGAGATCATGTGAAACGCCGGTCTTATCTATGAAGATGATTTGTTTTCTTGAGGATAAATTACATTACATTTCCTAAATTCAAATGCTTTTGTGAAAAACTCAGCACCGTG
This sequence comes from Hydrotaea cyrtoneurina, assembly GCA_958296145.1. Classification (NCBI taxonomy): domain Eukaryota; kingdom Metazoa; phylum Arthropoda; class Insecta; order Diptera; family Muscidae; genus Hydrotaea; species Hydrotaea cyrtoneurina. Next base: position 80,958,817 of record OY282515.1, read on the forward strand.
AACGCTTGAGAAAGCTTTTTCTATTTGTACTACACAGTTGCCATAAGTTAAAAAATTTTATTAAAATCGAATTATAAACATTAAAATTTATTTATAACTCCATCTAACTCTATCTTTAATTTATATTTTATAATGTCTGTATGATAAGAAACTTTAATTTAAGCATTTCAACTAAGAACGTATATTTTGCAAACAACATTCCGTATGTGTAGGTGTACAAAAGAAGCTTTATTTAACAATAATTATGTGATAATTGTTAATTTTTAAAATACATACATACATATTTATTATTAATAAAGATACAAAAACAAACAAAAAACAAAATACAAACATTACATTGCCATTGTTCAAACAGAAATTGTGTTATTTCTTGAAACAGCGGTAGGCTCTTATAGGAAAGTCTTCAAATCGCCCAACGATGATAGATAATAATCGGGAATATATTCACAGCTGCCATTCTCAACTAATGCCTCTACATCGCTCCATTTATAGCGACCGGTGCCGACCAATAAAGTGGAGAAGCCGCAATTTTTACCAAATACAACATCCGTTTTGTAGCTGAAAAACGAAAAGAAAAACAGAATGAGATTTTTTTTTGTTGGAAAATATTGAAATATTGATTTCTCAACAAAGAATAAACCCAATTTGAACAAAAACTATTTTTTTTAAAGAAAATTTCTGAAAAAATCAATTTCTCCCAAACTATCTGTCCAATCTAAAAAATGAAAACATTATCTTGTTCAGATTAATTTTCACTATGCATGTACAAAATTTCAGACAAATCTATTTTCAAAAATTCAAAAATTCAAAAATTTGGATGGGTTAACCCCTTGTTTAATTTTTTGGTAAAAAATATTTTTTTGGAATTTCCAAATCTTTTACACTTGGATGTATTCTGCATTCGAAATGGTGTAATTGTAACCACCTAAAGTTTATATAACATTGGCCATTACAGAATAATGGTCAAAATATACATTTTGTGAGTGCCCTTTTGAATACACAATAAATCCTGTGAAACTGATTATAGCATACAATTCTCCGGGGGTTAGTTATAGTCCCAAAGTCTAGCTTTAAATTGATACCACACTCGTTTCCATACCCTACTCCGTTGCAGAAAAATTGGCCAAATAGTTTCAAATCTCTAATTTCGAGTAATTCCCATTTTCTGTTCCCAAATTCTCCCAAACTCTTCATTCAATCTAAAACAGAAACAACTCTCAGTGGGTTAATTATAGTCCTAAAGTCTAGCTTTAAATTAATACCACGTTGCTGAAGAAAAAATCAAAGCGAATGACGGCCAAACAGAAATACTGGAAAATCCTAGCAACCTGTGTTCTTTTACCAGTTATGAACAAACTTGACCCATTTATTGGGCCTAGGTTGGCCATCACTTATGAAGTGCAGAAATCTCACAACTCTAAATTTGAATTTTCTAAAAAAAACATACTCTCCAAAGCCAGCTAATAGGAACTTCGTTCCGCTTTATGGGAATATGTCTGAAAGAGGACCTTTTTTTAACACCCACATTAAGGTCCAATTAGTCTTGACGGTTGACGGTAGACGATCAGCTGTTTGAATTGGTGTTTCATTTTGCATGTGTTAGAGAGGGACAACTAAAATTGACGGTAGACATCTGTAGGTTGCAGAATCTACCGTCAACCGTCAAGACCGATCAGCTGTTTATTGTTATAGCTTTCCCTTCGACATTTTGCGCGCGGATATTGTTTACAAGTTGTAAATTAAATTTTAATGTTTAAAGTTATGAGTAATATACTTATAAACGAAGACAGTCTGTCACAACACAAATTCCAAATTATATTTTGTACAAATGCTCTTCGATCAGCTGTTTTTTGTCTTACCGTCGTAACTAATCGCACAATATTGAGTCGAACGTAAGCCGTCAACCGTCAAGACTAATTGGACCTTTAACTTACCAATCTCCCACCATTAACGTTCTCTCCGGCTTCACCTCGCCCGTTCTTAGCAAATGCTCACATACCATGGGATTTGGTTTGCCCATAATCAAAGCCTCACGTCCCACACATGTCTCGATGGCCTTTAAAATTGCTCCCGTACCGGGTATTGAATAGTTGGGAAACTTCGAAACCGCATCGGCATTTGTGGCCAAAAACAGACACTTTCCCTCGTCGTCTCCCAGAAAATTCGACGCTTTAATCATTTTGTTGTAGCTGAACTGATCGTCGAAAGACACGACCACCGCACCGATATTTTCACTTTTTGCCTGTCGATCAATGTCGGCCAGGACATCCACCCATTTACCCTGAACCGTATCGGCACCCAAACCGAAATGCTGAATATTTAACGAGGACAACTCGTTGCCCATGGCCTCGGTGCCGATCACATAGACCTTTTCATTCTCCTTGAGGTGGATTTTCAAATATTGTGCAATGGAAAATGTGGGGGCGATAATTTGTGTCTCCCTAATGTCAAAGTTCATGGTCAGGGCTTTTTGGCAGAGTTGATGGCGGGTCTTGGTGCCATTATTCGTCACGAAGTAGACTCTTTTGCCGATTGCCTGAAGAGTGTTAACGGTCAACGGTACATCTGATATGACCACATCGTCATGCCAGAGAACACCTAAAACGAAACATGAATTTTCATGTTCATTGGCAACCCTTTTGTGGATGAAATCTCTCCATACTCACCATCGCAATCGAACAATATGACATCGAATGAATCCAAGAAGTTGCTCTTCATTTGATTATCATCGATATGGTTCAAATGTATTGTAGACATGTTGTCGGCAGTTGGGCAGTGTTTGTTTTTTTATTTTATTTTTTTTTTTCACTATAAATACCTCAGTGTTCCATAAAATTGTATTATCTTTAGAGCGAAATAAACCATTAAAGCCGCTTGTTTCCACTGCTAATGTTCCCTTAACACTGTGGTTTAACATGCGTTTAGTAAACATTTGTTGTTTATTTAATACGTTTGCTTTGTTGCTCTCTTTCTCTGCGTTCCGTTTTCCGCTCACCTCATCGTCATGATCTGGTGAAGCTTTTGACATTCTCCCCGGCCAGTGGCAGTTTCGTTTAACGGCCAGTTATTTGTTTGTTTGTTTTTCGTTCAATTGGAATTTATAAAGGGTGTTTCCATATGTAGAAAAGGGTGTGTTTTTTGTTTATTTCGAAGAGAAAACGTGCCCACAATTTAATTTATGTGGCTGACTTGGCAGTAGCGCATTGTGTCAACTCAATTACCCAAGAACTTGGTGACGGTGTCTGGCTCTATCTCACGAACTTGTTGATGGTTTCTGTCATTATCTCACAAATGACTGGCTCCATATTCGCCTTAAGGTCCTGAATCGTTAATGAATTGGTCGTTTAACATTGGTGTCTGGCGGTACGCCACACAAATAAAAGTCTAACGTCGTCAAAGCACTCACCGAGTTGGGACGTGGGCAGTGGGATCTTTCCCGCCATCCTGCTGCAACCAAGGGTCGTCCAAGTCCATGCCTTCTTCGGTTTATTATGGCTGTGTGAAATCCTACAGTTAAGGGAAATGTCCTTTCCACCAATGCACCAGTCCGCACAATCCGCACCAAACTGTCGCTCTCAGAAGTCGCTTAGAGTCGCTTTGCAACGATGAAAATGTGGCTTGAAAGAAAAGGTGAGTAGGTGATTTATCAAGAAGAATCGTTGACCATTTCTTACCATTTCTCCAAACTGAAGCGGATGATCGTATAACCTCAATCAACGAGTCAATAGGATCTTACATGCGAGCTGGTGTATACAGTATTGGGTTGTTGCGATTGATGACGAGACTACGTTCCAGGACTGAGTCGCTCTCTCTTGGCAATGACAGCAAAAGTGAATTTGCAAGCTGAATCGTTGTCCATTTCGGTCTGTTTCAAGCCCCAAACTGAGAAGCGGTAACGAAGCGGACAGTATGGCCTCAATTGGGCCTTGTAAGTAAAAATGTTAGGCTGGTGAATGCAATCTTGAGTTGTTGAGATTGATGGCAAGAGCTGAGTCGCACACTCTTGGCTATGACAGCCACATTCTCATGGAGCCCGTATGCCAGTCTCAAAAAGGTTTGTTTTTAAATTTTTTTATGAATACGGCGGTAAAAATTTATATTTTTCAAATTCAATTATAAATGCTTGACACAAAAACCCCTCTCCTGTAAAATTTTCTTATTGGCACTTAGGTCTTTTAAGCGGTTAATGGCTGGCTATGATACTGATTTATATAATTTCTATATCATGGTCCAACCGCAAAAACATTCCTTCGAACTATTAAAATTCCCGAGGATGGCAATCACGTTCGCACGCACAACATTTCTTTGCTGAAGCTTTTCACAGCTGATTGTCAGGTGAGGCCTTAAAAACTCTCTCTCTCTCACACACATATGATTTCGTCACACAGAAACCCACCCTACAGTCAGCCGTACGGATACCGTGTTCATTTGTTTTTTTTTTTTTTTTGGTTAAAATTGTTTACAATTTTATTTGGTTTATGGTATTTTTGTTTTTTTTTCTAACAACACAAACTAAACGATAACAAAAGCGCGCTCCAACCTTGTAATCATCCGGGTAATCAGTATTAGAAAATGTCATGATTCTTACATCGTAGGAGAGATAGATACAAAACAAAAGTAAGTAAGAAAGATAATGGATAAATTCACATGAAGGGCAGTAAATCTCCTAGTTTGGGTAAATACACATCTGGTATTAGTTTATGCAATTCGGGATCTGTTGACGTATTCCATGCATCGACATCGTTCAGTTGGTGTATGCCACTGCCCACCAGTAATGTTTGAAAACCGCAGTTATATCCCAGCAGTATATCTGTATTACATCTACAACAATAACGATAAAAAAATATTCTATTATCTGTTCTTATCTCTAGGTGTTAACATGTAGACGACACATCTAGTACACAATTATCACTCACCTATCGCCAATCATTAGGGTTCGTGCAGGCACTATGGTGCCATCGTTGATAAGATGTTCACATATCGCTGTATTGGGCTTTCCTATAACGGTGGCCTTGCGCTCCGCACATGTTTCAATGGCACGTACAAAACTGCCCGTACCCGGCACCACCATATTCGGCATGGGAAATCGTTCATCTGTATTGGTGGCGATGAATAAGCAATCTGGCCGATTAAGATAAGAGGCGGCTTTTGTCATTTTCGGAAAGCTAAAGTACTCATCGAATCCCACAACTACAGCGCCTATATTTTCGTCTAGCGAAAAATGATTGGATAGGTATTGTTGTAATGTGCCAGGCATGTGATCGGGTCCTACTTGGGTGTGTTCAATGCCCACAGCATCCAATTCTTTGGTGATGCCCTCGGAGCCAATGACAAAGGCTTTCTTATTGAAATTTCGAGTTTTCAAATAGGCGGCCAATGAATTTGCCGTCGAAATGACTTCCTCCTCTGTTATGTCGAAACCCATGCTGTGCGATTTGGTCAAGAGCTCCTTGCGTGTTTTCGTTGAATTGTTGGTACAGAAGAAAATCTTCTTGCCGATTTCTTTAAAACGATTCATAACATCCACCGAGCCGGGAATGACATCGCCGTAAACCCAAAGGACGCCTTGAAAAGAAACAAAAACAGAATAGCAATACAAAATATCTGTTATTATAAGTCTGAAAAGGGAGATTTATTTGTTAGGAAATTAAGGGGGCACAACTTCAGGGACTCGATAAAGAATGAACAATTTGGGTCACAAAATATATTTTTATTAATTCTCCAGCTCTTTTCAACCTCTTTAAATTTCAATTTCCTTACAAACGGTTAAGAATTGTCCTACAATTTGTCCAACATCGTAATATTGACAAATATGAGACCAAAAATTTAAAAAATATTGCGAGTTTTGGCCAAAATGACCCTAAAGAAACTGACGATATGAGAAGAGGGGAAATTCTCCTGGGGCAAATGGGTGCTCACTTCAGGAAATCGCATGGGGGTGAAAAAAATAAAAAAAAAAATGGAAAATTGTGGGAGTGGCCATAGGTGGAGTCGCCCTTTATATAAATGTGAGTGGGTACTCAAACTTCAGGAAATAAGGATGAATAATATGAAAATTGTATTACATTAAAAAAATATTTTTTAAAAAAATTCAAATATTAGGAAATTATTTTTTTTTAAAATTTAATTGTAGAAAATTAAATTAAATTTTTCTCAAATATTTTTTTACAAATTTAATTATATGTCCATAATTTTAAACCATCGATTTTTTTTTCTATAAAAATATTTTTTTTTAAAAAATGTAAATAATTTTTTTTGTATTTAACATAAAGAGCGTTTGTTAAAAATAAAAAAATAAATGAATTATTCAAAAAATCTATAAAAATATTTTTTTTCTAAAAATTTAATTAATTTTATTAAATTAAAAAAATATTTTTTTTTTTTAAAAAATTAAATATTAAAAAATTTTTTTTTTTAATTAAATTTTTTTTTAAATTTAATTTAAAAAATTAAATTAATTTTTTTTTAACAAACGGCTTTTTAACTTCTTATGTCCATAATTTTGAAACATCGTTTTTTTCTATAAAAATATTTTCTATAAAAAAAAAGTTTTTTTTTAAAAAATTTAAATATTAACATATTTTTGATTTTTTTTTTTGAACAAATGGCTTTTTACGTCTTATGTCCATAATTTTTTAATGTCGATTTTTTTATACTGGTCATTTTTAAAATATTTTTTTTTTGAAATTATAATGTTTAAAAATTTATTTATTCAATTAATTAAATTAAATTGTTATTTTTAACACATGCACTTTTAAGGCTTATGTCCATAATTATAAACCAACGATTATTCTCTATAAAAATGTTTTTTTTTTTAAAAAAAATTTAATTAAATTTTTTTTGTACAAATGAATTGGTACGTCTTTTGTCCATAAAACCATCTATTATATGCATTTACCTACAGTTGGAGGGCCTCCTATGGACCTAGAGGAAATTTGCCCCTTCTCATAAGGTTTTCCGTAATCAGTGGACATTTCTGAAGGGGTGGCAATTTCAGTTTTTTTATGAGGGAGCTTACGCCCTTTAAAATGCATTTCAGCCGCGTTTCTATTGTATTTCCTGAAGTCACAGTAAATGTTGACTTTGAATTGTCATTTCGTTGGATCCCGGAGATCCAAGTTAATATGATTTTCGCTAAATGTACATACATTTGTAGGTGATGGTTAAGAGGTCGTCCAATAGGTACACACAACATGTTTGTCAAAAATGATATTTAGCCCTAAAACGAGTAAGAATTGATAGTATTTTCCAACGCAAAGTATTACCAACTATCCGGTGACATACTGCAGACTGTAGGGTACTGCATGTAAATGGACGTTCCTGTTAAGGTCATTAACAACATCAGATCACACAACGACGACAACGACACCCATACACACCCAGACTTTTTCTTTTTCATCTACGGCACAGGTACAGACACAATTCCAATTCATAAATACAACATATGAAACTTATGCAATTTTTGTTTGCAGTTTCTTAAATGAAACTTAAACTATTTTACATCGATGAGTAGGCATTAGTGTAATTCAATTATTTATGTACCCACCATCGCAATCGCTAATAACTGAATCAAATGAATTCAGCCATTCCGTCACCTTGTCGGCGTTATTTTCCAAAAGTTTGTTCGTTTTTTTGAACATGCTGAGCCTCCTTAACATCAACACGGTACTGCTGCTGTCGACCGACCAAACGCACAATTTTAATAAATTTATTATACTTTTGTTGTTGTTAATTATTTAATTATTCTAGTCTTTTAATAGTTTGCAACCGCAAACGCAGCAAAATAAACTTGATTGAAAGAAGAAAAAATGTACACAACTCTCTCTGACCGAATCCAGAAACTAATCAACTATCAAACAAATGAGAGAATAGCCGAATAGAAATGTCAAAATGTATCTGCCAAAACAGCTGAGCAGAGAGCACAGACTAACAACAACAAAACATTCATTCAACCCGCTCTGTTTGTTACAAAAGTTGTCCATTTTCATTCTTGTGAAATCAAGCAGAGTGGCGTACGTTTTTTCGTACATTTGTCCGCTTCAGATGTTTCTTGGTACTATTCATCGTAGACCTGTTCTCGTTAGTTCCATACATGTTGGTGTAATGAAAACTAAATCCCCATACTCGTCGATGTACGTTGCGAAACGGAAATGAAAATGTTCGAGGCAGAGTCATCTCAACACTTTTCTTATTTGTATTGGAAGACTTTTTCGTTATTTGACGGGAAACACGTAGAAATTTAAATAAATCGACAATTCCAAAAATTACTTTGTAATGTTATTGTTGTGCTCTCTCCAATTAGAGAGCATTCAATTGCGAGAAATGCCTTTCAAGTCCACAGCTGTTAGTACATATTTCTGCGAACGGAAAGTTGTTTCTTTTTGAATCAATTATTTCCAAAGTCACAGCGTTCAGTGAAAAGAAAGGATTGGTTCAAAATGAGGCACCCACCCAATTTTCGTTAGACTGTCATTGTAGCGGACAAAGCTCCCGGTCGTCCCTAAGGTGCGCACTGGCGAGAATGTGTCTGCCGCAGACTGGAGTTTGTGACTCAGTCCTGAAACATCGACTTGCCATCGATCTGAACATTTCACACACCAGGCCAATGGGAATTTGGCACAAAACCTCTCAGTATTCGCTTACAGGATTTAATTGGTTCAGCAATTGAAGACACATGATTATTCGCATTAGAGCAGCTCGAAATCGGCACTGATTTGGTTCAAAAATCCATCTTGTTTGCCGCAGCAGTCGCGGGGATCGGAAAAACCCACGTGAACGTCGAGAAGCCATAACATTCTCAGTGCGAATTTTAGAGCATGATTCGCCACATTTTTTTGAAAATGTGGCTGATTTACCATTTCTTGTTGCATGGATTTAGACGATCTTTGATTCCAACACATCACAGTCCATATTTTTCTCATCAAGTTTCGTAAACGAAACATTTGGCCAACTCGGAGTTGGGGTTTCACTTGTTTGTGGGTACCGTACAGGTCGGATTTTATGAGAACTATATCGAGCAAGCTACAAAGGTCTTGGAAGATTGACTTGCCATGATAAGCTATCACCCTTGTACTACGAAAGAAAACACCCCAATTTTCAACTAATATTCAGTTTCTGAAATGCCTACTACGTTGGCTAGCTCGTGCACCATTCGATGGTCATTTCCGGCGTGGCAACCTCAGAGCTCGTGCAGTCACTTCTACCATCCAACATTTTATTGGAGCAGGCCCACCCAGAGGACACAATAGAAACTGTTCAACAGTAATTGAAAAAGATCAAAGGAAATTCCATTTGAAATTCAAAAACTCCTTTTGACTTTCATGAATTCCAATTGCAATTCAACATATTCCAGAATTCCATTTGGAATTCAACATACACCAATTGAAATTCAAAAGAAATTGGGAATATTTAATTAGAAATACCATAGACACCAATTAAAATTCAAAAGATATCAGTTTCAATAGATTTACACAAATTTAAATTCAAAAATGTAAACAAAGGTCCAAAAGAGGTCTTCTGTTCAATGTAAACTTGTGTGGAAGTATCGAGGGTGGCTTTACAATCGATTAAATGTATTTTTGCTGCTCATAGGGTATTTTCCAGCATTTAGCTTAGTGTGAAGATTTCGTGAATCTGGTCTGCTTCCAAATTGGCAAGTGTAGCTGGTTTCGGTTAGCAGTTCTTCTCTACCGTTCAGCTGTGGCATTGTCCATTCACATTCTCTAACGTCTACAGCAGTTCAGATGAACTTCTTTGTAAATGAGAAACATCCTCATTAATTCTCAAGCCGCTTTTCTATGAAGGCCTGTCACAAGTACCACCTTAAGCTTGACATATTCCATACTCCTCCATACTATTCCTTAGGTGGGTGTTTATTTTCCGAATATCGGTGCGGTATCTGCTAAACCATCTCGTCAGCCCACACTCTTTGCCGCATCTAGCAATAGGGGAGGTGATCCAACGAATCATGACGTTGGCTTGACATGTGAGGGGTAATAATTAACCAAATCATCCCTGCCTTGCCTTGGTTTTTTTTTGTAATATTTTTCATTAATGTGAACATCAACTTGTTTCATCTCAAAGCAAACAAATATTTTTGCATTTTTTATAAATTTAATTTATTATTTGATTTTTTTGTTGTTGTTTTCTTTTCCTTCTGTTAAATTTCTAATTATCATTATTATTATTTTCTTTTGCGTACAACTCTTAAATCACTAAATAATATATTTTTTTTTTGTATTTTTTGTTTATAATAAATTTTTCATAAAAAAAGTGTTTATTAAACCTTAATTGCTAGTTGAAAGAAAAAATATTACAAATTTTTATTTAATAAAAAAAAAATAACTAAAACTTGTGAAAACAAGGAGCGGAAGGGTTGGACGAAGAGAACTTAAAAAAAAACTACCGGGCAATTAAATGAGAAATTCGGGGGGGTGAGGGGACCGTTTGGAAAAACAACAGGATGGGTGGGCAGAGAAAAACAAGTCTGTAAATTCTAAAAAAAAAACTATGATGGAAGATCTTTTTGTTTTCTTAATAAAACAGAAAAAGCCTAGAAGTAACGTAGGAAAGGGCAAGGGGTAGGAGGAAGAGGTAAAGGAAGGGGGTTATCTAAACTGAGGGAATGACAAACTGTGGTTTAGTAACTTAGTAACACACCTTATTAACACACAGTAAATGAAAATAAGAAATGGTAAAGGGGGGAATTGGGAAGGAGGGGATCAGCATGTTTGGTGGATTTAGCAGTTGTGGGTCAGAGTGGACGAGATAGTGACAGTTATAATAGTTTTTCATTATCATCTTCTTTGTAAACATAATTTCAACCTAAAAGAAAATCATAAAAAATGACTTAATTTGTTTAGCATTAAATTTAAACTAAAATAAAGAAGCTTGTTGAGGCATCATCATACCGCCAGGGCCCGACATATTTGTGACACCCGCACCAGGCCCCAGTGGATTGTTTGGACCCGTCGCCAGGCCCTGAAGGCTACCACCCATGCCACCTTGCATTGCCATGCCCGATGGCCCACCCATCATGCTACCGCCCTGCTGCGACGGACCGCCCAACATGGGCGATACACCGCCCGATGACGGCGGCTCCGGACTGTGAGATTTCTTTTTGCGTTTCTTTTCCTTTTTACGCTTTTTTCGCTCCTTCTCGTCCTCGTGGCGCTTTTGCTTTTTATGTTTTTTCTCATAAGTCTCTAAACCGGAAGAATCTGTAAGAGATTTTCCTGCATTATTGAAAACCAATTCAAGACAAAAACAACAGATCGCTTGTGCCACTCACCCATTAAATTTGTTTCGGGCGGCTGTTGGCCATCTTTGTGTTTATGTTTTTTATGTTTGTTTTTATGTTTTCGTGCGGGTATTGTATTGAAGGCTCTATACTGTTCCGGTAACTGAAAAATAGACAAGGCAGGCATTAGCATATACTATTGATTAAGGCGGTATAGGCATCGTATTTACAAGGACATGTTAAGCCAGAGACTAAATAAATATTTTGAAAACAATGTCTCATGGGAGTCTACAGTTTATTCAGAGTGGTAGTTACAAACAAACTAGTTCCCTAGCTATCACCCGGCTATGAATTTTGTATAATTACCAGTCTTGAATAAACTATTGATTATTCGTTTAGTTCATTGTTTATTGCACGAATTACTTAATCGCAGGATTAACATTTCTATTGTAAATTCAACAGCGTTTGTTTGATAGGTGGACTACTTACCGGTCCGGGATGTAATCTGAAACCAGCTAATTGTACTGAGGACAAAGGCAAAAGCTCTTTGCCTCCTATGGGTGGTTTATCAATGACACTGCGTAATGTACTGTTTTCCTGTAAGTAAAAGAGATAAACGAAAATTAGCCTGAAGACATGATGGGAGACATTAATTGAACAGACATATGTTTTTTTAATTTAGAAAACTGAAAATACAAATGATATCATTTTTAAAAATATTTAAATTTCAAAGGAATGCGTGGTGAAATAAATAAATAAATAATAATAATAAAGTATTCTGAACGAGGAGTATAGACGTCGAACGAATTCTGAGCTATATCGCGACATGAACTTGGTTAAGCGCACTGAAATTCAGCGCCGGCGAAGGATGGGCCTTTCATCCAGTAGGAAAGGGCAACTGCAGGAGCAAATTGAACAACGTTCTATCCGCGGTAAACCTTATATTTCTTATATTTATTATTATTTAAAGGATTGATAGACATAATAAATTATCAACATAAATATAATTTTATTAGGGACTAACAACTAAGCTTTTCGACCCAAGATAGTTTTCTTATATGCCAATGAATTATTACATGAAAATGGAAGGCGGTGGACTTTCTTAAAATAGGTCACCCTTAAGAGATCACCAGAACTTGTTACCTTTTCTTCTTCAAAATTTAGGATTAATTTTAATCTGGCCAGATATGTAACGACATTAAGGCATAAGTCTACAATCTACAAAATTTATTTGGAAATATTGAACACTGAACACCGCCGACATATGTGAGCTGGAAGTCACCTTATTTAATTTCAATGAACTTCCGCTTATTTAAGAGCACCAGTACCCAAAAGTAATAGAAAATGCATATCACGCACATCCAAAACAAGACACGGGCATGTCACCATCTAACTATAAAATAAAAGTGAAAGTATGGATCAAATCAAAATTTGAATGGAACACTGCTGCATGGCATACAGCTAAATATACCTCAATGCCATTAATGTCGGGTATATTTTCTCAATGCTGACCGCCTTATGGTATATGATTCTTCTAAATGTTGCTGCTCAAGAGATTATGTTCATTTTTCAAATTTTAAATAAAAGTATTAATGAAAGTTTTTTTTTCAATATTTCCCAAGAAAACTATTTTTAGTAAATATGTGTGTTCAAAAGAGACACGCACATACACACACGTGGACTAGATGGTCTGTGTCTGCATTCTGTGCGATCGCACGTGACAAACTGACTAAATCAAAAATATTTAACAAGTTTTTTTTGTTTGTTACTTGAAACGATTCCCCCTCTGCAGACTTTTGCTGGGTTTTTCAGTTATGAGACATGAAGAACTCAACTTCAGATGTTTTAAGGTATCCAAAAATTATATTTTGTTGAAAGAATAAGATCTTTAATATCTGAACTACAATTATACTTATGTATGTATGTAGTATCCGTCTCTGGGATAACCTCCCGTCTAACATTCAACTCATGTGCAATGCAACATTTAACATTTAAAACAGAACTATCTAAACGGCAAGAGTGCCGCCTTAGAACACTCCTTTAGAGGCACATGCGTTAATAGATTATAAAAATTTGGGGGTTAGAGGATTAATTTCTTCAATAGTTTTGTAATATCTCATATTTAAATATAATAAACATCATAATAATTTAATTGTCAAAACATATGTATTGGCCTATTCGCCTCACTACGAAGAAACCCCTCGTCTAGGGGTCTAATCTTCTCATTCGCCATAGAGTATTTTTTTTTATAAATGTATACATTTATTTATTACGAAGAAACCCCCGAAAAGTTTTCTAGGGGTCTAATCTTCTCATGCGTCATAGAGTATTTTTCTTTATAAATGTATACATTTATTTTGCAATCATATAATTCGTTTCATAAAACTGATTGTCAAATTCTGATATTTTCGTTTGAAGTTTTACTTAAAAAGTTATAAAAGTTGTTGTAACAGCTGCTGTTGCGGAAAGTCCATGTCTGGGAAAAAAAACTTTCCATAGATACAGCTGTCGCTGGGTTGACAGTCCTTGGCCGAGATGAAGTCTGGTCGATCCGGAGCGTAGATCCGATTGACGTGATTAGGATTAACTAGTCTGCAACAACGAATTGAAAATCTCCAGACTTATTTTTTGCACATATTGAATTGATAGGGACAATAATTTGTCAATGTTTGCGGCCTTTTAAAATATGATTGATACGTTTATCTTGACATCTGGAGTATTTCGGAACTATTTACATTGAAATAAATTAAATGAAATTAAAATATCTTAGAAACTAGTCAGCCCAAATCACTAAACCTACATGAGATGACATAAAGCTTCAGAGCGGAGCGGGTAACATGAGTCTCACGACAAAACCCCTCTCATACATTTTATAACATTTCGATTTCAGTCTGCCACTATGGTGAATGTAGCCATGCTTGCTTATAAGAGGCTAAAGTGGGTGACATGCAACAGCGCAATTAGACGGGGATTGTAGCCAAACTAATGCCTTTAGAAACGGAGTTAGGTCAAAGACCATATAGAGAATCCAGTCGTTTTCAGAATCATTAGTTCGTCTGCAAACTATAGATGTTATAAATTAGTATGACAGATAAATAGAGCATTTAAAAACTTTTCGTAGAAAATACTGTTAAAAACACAACAAACGCCGTCTCTTGGAAAGGTTTGGCAAACGACTTGCCCGATTTGGCCTCTCGCCTTTAATTCTCCTCATTCTTTCTTTGTCTGAACAGCATACGTTTGGGAAGCTTAGATAGAATGCATACCTCATGCTGGAAAGCTTTCGGCATTAGGAAGATTTTCCTTTTTTTCCTATAAATTTGAATATTTTTGATTTTTTTTAAGGGTTCACTTGTTGAACATTAAAACAAGAATATTGTCTGAGGAAGCCGAAGAAAACGCTTGCTTCTTTTCCGTCAATCAATACTTAGGCATACACATTTCAATATTTTCTGACAAAAGGCTGAATCAAAGAAATTGAACTTTCTTCGGTCTATAGCAAAAAATAGAAATGATATCGGATGTACCCCGGACGACTTTTAATCCATGTCTAACCAGTAATCCCTGTATATTGATTGAGAATATTAAATAGAAACAAAACAACACATCGAGAAGACCACTTTCGTATGCCTAGAGAACTCATTTGTCCTGTGATTGAGAATCTTAATATATATTTACCCTCGACACTGATTCACTGATTCCCTGATTCACTGATTCACTGACTCTGTCACGCAGTACGTAGGAATTTAAATAGGCATTCTATAATAATTCTATAAATAATAATAATAAAAAAAATAATATTTTTTTACAGAAAGAAGAAGAATTACAGAAATTGTGTTTTCCCCAAATTTTTTTTTTACAAAAATTTTTTTTTCCAAATTTTTTTTTTTCAAGAAATTTTTTTTCCAAATTTTTTTTTAAAAAAAATTTTTTTTTTTCCACAAAATTTTTTTTTTCAGGAAAATTTTTTTTTTTCCACAAAAATTTTTTTTTCACAAATTTTATTTTTTTTCGAAATTTTTTTTTACAAAATAGTTTTCTCAAAATATTTTTTACAAAATTTTTAAAATTAAGTAACAAATACTTTCTCAAGCAAATTAACGGGCGCCATAGGCGCATTACAACTTACTAGTATTAAATAGAAACTAAACCTCACATCCAGAAGACCACTTTCGAATGCCTAATAAATTCATTTTCCTGGTTAGTGTGTTTTCATAAGCCTTGGAAACTATAGAATCTGCAAACAAGAATTTCAGAAACAAAATATCTGTTTTTATTTCTACTGTAAGGCACAATTGTTTGGTGTTTCCCCTAACATTTCATAAAGGAAAATACGGGGGAACTTATCTTAAATCAGTGAGCTGTATACACACTGATAGTCAGGTACTGTTTAAAAGACATCTACAGATAGCTCTCTTATTGATATTCTTACCAGGATACGAACCTAGGTTTGCTGAGTGATAGTCACACTCACACACACTACCTATCTACCGCACCTAGTTCGCCGATGGAGGGTTCTGTAGTATATGTTTGCTAGCACGATCTCTGAAGAGACTTCATATATACAGCAAGTCCATCTCAACGCCATGCTCGCACACTCAGGACAGTATTCGATTGTAATTTCTTTGTTGTCGATCTAAAACACCAACGAGAACACTGATATCAGTCTTATAACATTCAATCAGATACTTGATTATATTTCAATCGAACTTCCTACTCGAACATCCATCTTTCTTAAAGCGCGGTTATCGCAGACATCTTCAAACAGAAAAACCTAGTCATAGCTGCCCGATTTGTGAGAAGTTCCCCGGCGATTTGGCCAAACGTAGAGGAACGACCCAATCACATTCATACCAGAGACAGCTGATCTTTGGAGATCTGTATTACCAAAACAATTGTAAAATATTTCCATATTAAATTGAATATTTTGTATTTGGTCCGTTTAGGAAGAATGGGGCCATGCAATTCATATATCAGTACAGATCTGTAAATATTTTAATGCAAAATAGTTTTAAATTTGCGATCACTCGAAAAAGAACCGGAGCCTGGAAACATATATCATGTGGGGAAGGGGGATAGCTCGTCGAAACTTGAATCCCAACATAATTGCAAAATATTTAAGTATAGGAGTAAAAGGTAGTTTAATTATATTTGTATTTCGCCCTTCCGAACAGAGAAGAATGAGGACTTGACGTGATATTTCTTTTTGTGCTCCGGTTCGATTTCAAAGAGCACAGTGGCAAAGCCCATTTTTCGTAACCGAAATCTCCATGAAGCGAGAGAGAGCGTGAGAAATAGTTAAACATCTAAATTGGGTACAAAGTTTGGTAACGGAAAAAATGTTCTGGCCAGTCAAATCTGAATAGAAAGATATGTTGGTTGGTGTTTTCTGTTCAGTTTTCATTATATGCTGGTATTTCCCTAGTCAGTTCCACATGGTAAAATTGCTGAAGATAAGGAACCTACAATCAAAAAACTCAAATTATTAATCTATCAATTAAAATTAAATCTATCAATATTAATCTGCAAATGCCCGTTTCTCGTTAATGTTGTCCGAAATGTCCTCATGGTACGTTGGGATGCCTGCAAGTGTGTATAACGTTTGCAAATAGTTCTTCGAATCCTGTACATTTTGCAAGTCCTTGTTTGTGCCCTTTAAAGGCATCAAAACATACATTCTTGGAAATGTCTACATACGACTACAGTCGACACTAGACACGTGGAGAGGGGCTGCACATGAATAAAACAAAAAAAACACAAGAAGAAAACGAAAGTTGGCCCAAGTTTACATTTTTCAATTTACAATGACATCGAAATAGATGATGAAACTCGATATATCAGGTTTCTCTATAGACATTTTTTTTTTTGGAAGCTACCAAAATCTCAAAAACATTCCGAAAAAATCTACATCTTTCCACACACGAAAAAAACAAAAAAAAACATGTTCTCGTCTTACCAAATTATTCATGCCATCATAGATTCCCGGCAGATTAGGCAGAAATGAGGAGAGTGATTCCTTGACTTTTTTATCCTTAAACTTTGTTAGTGTATGATGTAAACCATATTCAGTCATGAGATCTTTATCACCCGTCAGCTCGCCCTTCCCCGGTGGTTCTTTCATCGAATAGAATGGTCCCGTCTGTATGATCGTTGGCGTTTTCCCCAACGATATGGTGGCCTTCAGCGTTCCCGATGAGTCCTGCCGCGAGACGACGGGCGATCGTCCACCATGCGGTGAGGATTTGGGCGAATAGTTCGAGTCCATTTTGCGAAACTGTTCGCCCATCATCACATTGCTGTAGTTGTTCATCATGATGATGGTCCCTCCTTTATCTGTGGTGTCGTGTTTGGTTGTGTTACTTGTTGTTTGTTTTGTTGTGTTATTATGGCTGGAACCCCTTATGAAAAGGGGATCGACGTGAAAGAGCTCCTTTCCGTACGCGTCTTCTGTGTGCTCTGCTTCCGTAACGAGAGTGAGCAAACCAGATTAATGAAATTCAAAGAGAAACTGCTGTTTTACAACAATGGATCAGTAGTGTTGTTCATTATTTGGTTGCTTTGCTTTTCTCCCCCAAACCACTGCCTAAAGTTTTTTTCTTCTTTTTTTTTTTTGTAGCCTTCACTTGTCTTTTTTTAATGTTCTCTCTAATGGGTTTTTTTTACGTATCTGGCAGACAAAAAATAATTTCATCCACTCAATTTGGCCAAAAAATGCGTCAATTCATAAGATTTTTAGCAGCCACAATTGGGGATCGATTGTTGTTGCGACTCGTTTTGTTTTTATTATGATTTTGAAGTTTATATTGAATTTTCTTGAAAATTTCTGCCGTGAAATCCTCCTTTTTCGTTCACTAGCATTTTTTATCTGAAATTCAGCAATATTTTCTTTTGTTTATATATTGGCTGCACTGCGCTGCAAATGTCATTTCTGCCCCCATACAGAGATGTATTTTCGGGCGCGAATCACCGCAATCTACTACCTCTTCATGCACCACGGTTATCTAAGTTGTCTCATCGTACTCGATTGTTCTCTGCACTCTCGCAGATGTTTGACATTTAATCATTTGCATCAGGGATGGTAAGTCGTGGCACATTGTGCCACATTTGGCACAATCAACTGTTGATGGGCCCCGGTGGCACACTCAAATCGTGTTTGGTACTTTTTCACAAATTAAGTAATTCATTTGCTACTTCGAACTGTAGAACTTATTTGTGTATTGTCTGTTATATATGCAGCTAATGAATTGAATTTTCGTTAAAATAGCGTTGGCGTATTGATCTATCGGCCAAGTAAATCTTCTACGCCTCGGTGGAAGTAACTGGAAATCGAAAAAAAAGAAATTGATTTAAAAATACCTAGTAACTACTCTTATGTTCTTTGTGTTATACGTTTGGGTCATATCAAATAGTATATATACCCTTCTACCCCCCTGAGGGCATAACAACGCATTTAGACCTAAATGATGGAGTTGTGTTATAGGAATTTAATAAGTTCGTTTACGACCACGGAAATATGAAATTATCATTCAGAATCGTACCAAATATACCGCAAAAATGATATTCATTGCCGTTGACAACACTACGAAGATGAAATGGAGGAATCGCCGATCACCGGAATGGATGAATTGCCGCATCGATGAACCATAAAACATTCCATTCCGTTTCATTACTCAGGCAACTAAGCAGCGCCACACTGTTGGCACTATTGGCCCTATTTGGGCACATTCAATTTGTATTGCGGCACAGATTAAAGTTCCCAGAATACCAACTCTGATTTGCATTTCGAATTGGGTTTTTATACGAAGCCGCGCGGGACCGGGGTATTATTACCAGTACAAAAAGAAGAAAAAATCCGAAGAAAGTTTGAAAATATATATCCGATAAAATGCAGTGTACCCTACGTAATGTTTTAATCGGTGCCATCAAGGTGAGGAATTGTATTAGAGCTGACAACACAAAGAAAATTCCAAGTGAAAGGTGTTAACAACGATAAGTGATTTGATGGTGGAGCATGATTATGCAATGTTAATAACCTTGTGCCTTGTGGAGAAAAACGGGCTTAAAAGTTGCGGTGAAAGCAATGAAAATCTAATTAAATGTGTGTCATTTCATTGTAATTAATGCAATCGCAAACATTTTTGGCGAAAATTGAGTTTTTGCGAAAATAATCCCATGAATGTGTGCTCGTTACATTAATTTTTTTCATGGGAGAGGTTTGGGGGTGATGGAATTCTCATCGCGTTATCTAGATAAGAGAGCCGTACGATAGAGTTGCCTCACTCACGATGATGATGATTTAATAAGGGTTTTATGGCCCTTTATATTCACACGGAAAGACGGACGGAAAAAAAACGTAATTCTTATCTTTTAAGGGTATTTCATAAGATGTTGGTTGTCATTCTATGTTGTGATTCAGAAAACATGGCCTTATCGTGTGATTACTCGTAGTCTGGTGATAACGTGCTTTGCCATAAAACTACTGGGGGGGTCAATGCTGGGATTGTCGTAGATAAGGAAGTTAGGCGATAGTGCGAGTCATTTGTTGGGAGTTTGTTTATAAATGAATGGGAGGCTGGTGCGATGAATAGTCACGCGACTATGAATGGTGGATTCCAATCCTTTAGCCATGCATGCATCTAACTTGCCCACGAACTCGATACAAAAAGGAAGTGAAGTGCGGAAAGTTTACATGTGCTAATAATTTCACCATAAGGATTCGCATTGTCACACCCATTTAGGCATTTAATCCTTTTTTCAAATCGAATAATATTTTCGGTAAAGTTTAGTTTCGGCTGTTTTTTTATCCAAAAAGTCTTGAGATTACATCTGAATGCGAAGGTTTCTGGAGAATATAATGGCCAGACTTGTATTTGAAATCGATTTTAATGGTATTTCGACTGCAAATTCCAAATTGTATGGAAATTGCCCCACGGACTCCCTTAGAATGTCTCTATAAACTAGAAATTTTAATTTCCGTTGGCCATCATACACGTTTTCCAGCTAAATCCGACAATATCGACTTTTACATCATCTTTTGGATTTGATCCGCACATCTAATTGATTGTAAAACTCTGGAATGGATGTGTGTATCTCTTGAGTCAAAGCTCTTCCCATATGGAAACGGATGACACCTTTTCGGATTTCGTTCCAGAATGTACTCATTCACCGAATTTAGTGTAGAAACCTATTAAAATGTCATGGCAAGTCCCGTAGTAGTGGAATTAAACAGATGCAATTCATTTGAAGGAGAAAACCAGTTAAGATTTCGTCTATCCACCGGGCGCTACATATTATCTACTATAGCAAGTACTTACTTTAGAATGAAATATGGAACATGATCGATTTTTTCCCCATCATCGCATCGTAGCAGACTTTAAACAGACACTAATTAACCCTTTAACCAGATAAACGAATACGTTGGGGATTATGAAATACTCACAAGCGATTACCAAAATTCTTAGAGAGACGTGGGTCGCGTTGAGACCTGCTAAACCCCCCTGTTAGCTGTTACAAAATATCCTAAGCGTTTATAATTATTTCTAATTATAGTTTATAATTATATCTAATGATTTGAATGTAAGAACAGATTTAAAAAGAAGATAACAAACCTAACTAACTCGGGTTTAATCCGGTCTTTAATATAGCGTCAGAGAGCCACTTTCTCTTTGATAGGATAAAGTCCAATCAACAGTTATAAAAGCGCGCGAGCGCATAGCTTAAGCTTTGCGAGGATTTCTACTCCACCATTTCATCTCCCACACCCATCTTGATAAAATGGAAACTTAGTTGATGACTTATATCATATGGGTCTTGTGATCATAGTTGGCAACTTATATAATCTTTTAAATAACAATATCAATTTTTTCCAGACCCCATTGCGTTCGAATGGAGCTATCTTGGGTGCCTTGAATGGCCGTTTTTACTCTACGACACACGAAGCCGATTTGGTTGTCATTGGTTCCGGACCCGGTGGTTATGTTGCTGCCATTAAAGCCGCCCAATTGGGCATGAAGGTAATTTTGAATTAAGTGCCACCATTTCGAATTAATAGCTCTACCTCTTCGACAGACCGTCAGCATTGAGAAAAACCCCACGTTGGGCGGCACCTGCCTTAACGTCGGCTGTATCCCCTCCAAAGCCCTGCTCAACAACTCTCACTATTATCATATGGCTCACTCCGGTGATTTGGACAGCCGTGGTATCATCTGCGGTAATGTTTCCTTAGATCTCGAAAAGTTGATGGGCCAAAAGAGTAGTGCCGTTAAGGCTTTAACCGGTGGCATTGCCCAATTGTTCAAGAAGAACAAGGTCACACAGCTTACCGGTTTCGGCACCATCACCTCTCCCACCGAAGTACAGGTAAAGAAAGATGATGGCTCTGTGGAGATTGTGCAAACCAAAAACATTATGATTGCCACCGGTTCCGAAGTCACGCCCTTCCCCGGCATCGAAATCGACGAGGAAGTCATAGTTTCATCGACCGGTGCTTTGTCCTTGAGACAGGTACCCGAGAAAATGATTGTTATTGGTGCTGGTGTAATTGGTTTGGAATTGGGCTCGGTATGGTCTCGTTTGGGTTCCGAAGTTACCGCTGTTGAGTTCATGGATACCATCGGTGGTGTTGGTATTGATGGCGAAGTTTCAAAGACTTTCCAAAAGGTTTTGACCAAGCAAGGTTTGATTTTCAAGACCGGTACTAAGGTTTTGTCTGCCAGCCGCAGTGGTGATTATGTTACCGTGCAAGTAGAAAACGCCAAATCTGGCGAAAAGGAGGAACTCACCTGTAACGCCTTGTTGGTGTCCGTTGGCCGCCGTCCATACACTGAAAATTTGGGCTTGGAGAATGTAGGCATTGTCCGGGATGACAAAGGACGCATTCCAGTCAACGATCATTTCCAGTCCACCGTACCCAGTATCTATGCCATCGGCGACTGTATCCATGGCCCCATGTTGGCTCACAAAGCCGAAGATGAGGGCATCATCTGTGTTGAAGGCATGCTTGGTGGTCATGTGCATATCGACTACAACTGTGTTCCCTCCGTTGTGTACACTCATCCCGAAGTTGCGTGGGTTGGCAAATCGGAAGAAGCTTTGAAACAAGAGGGCGTTGAATACAAAGTAGGCAAATTCCCCTTCATGGCAAACTCTCGTGCCAAGACCAACAATGAAACCGATGGCTTCGTCAAGGTATTGGCTGATAAGGCTACAGACCGTGTGCTGGGCACACACATCATTGGCCCCGTGAGTAGAAAAAGAAACACGCTATGAAAGTTCGGAAATATTTACTGAATTTGAACAATTTGCTTTATAGTCTGCCGGTGAACTTATCAATGAAGCCGTATTGGCCATGGAATATGGTGCCTCCGCTGAAGATGTTGCCCGTGTCTGCCATGCCCATCCAGTAAGTTTCCGTTAACTATCAACTGTAGTTTTGCTTGCTGATCTAACTGTTGTTTTACTTTTTTTTCTTAGACCTGTGCTGAAGCTTTGCGTGAAGCCAACGTAGCTGCTGCCTTTGGCAAACCCATCAACTTTTAAGTTAGCTCCTTCCCCGTTAGGATAACTCCCCCCAAATTTCTCACACACTCTAAACACCCCCCACGTCCACTACAACTCCAAAGGCCTTAGTTATTTTAAAACAATGATCAATGAAAACGCCATCGATATCGGTCATCTTATCTCTTTATTGTAATTTATTTCAATTTTTTTTTCATGTCTTTAAATTTGAAAAATTAAACTACAAGTACACTAAAAACGATTTAAATTAAATACATATTAATAAAAAAAACAACGTACAACGTTAACAACCATCAAAAATTATCGACTAAGTTAATAACAAATTGATGTTGGTCAGGCTTTTATATAATTGTTCAGCAACACGGCCAAATTGCACATTACAAACAACAGAAATTGCATCCACTTAAGAACTGTTTTTTTTTAAATAATTGTTCATCTTTTGTGGCTGGGAAAGCGTCACATGCAAAGAATTATTAAAAAAAAATCCTCGAGTTACAGTGTACTCTTTCATAAGCAGGCACATAATGGACTGAGAGTTTTGAGGGAAGTACTCAAGAGGACTGAAGCGGATTGGTACTGAAAAAAGTTTCCGTTTATGAGAGGTGTCCTCTTAACCGAAGTGTCCGCAAGGAGAGAGTACACTGTACTTTTTGTTATTTTTGTAAATTATGATTTTGGGGCCATTTCTTGGCTGACTAGGGTTCCAGGGGCATTCTCCCAATCTCATATCGAGTTTTGTAATTAGTGGGTTATTCTGAAGAGAGTGACCCAATTGTATCTCATTTAGGTCTCTCAACACTAAAGGGGGGCAATAAACCACGAGAGCTTGTTTGTGCATCAACAAGTAGAACTGTCATTTTGACATTAATCAATGTGTCTATATAGTTTTATTTATTTAATTTTAATTGTTTGTAATTAAATTGATTTGTTTTTAAAATCAACTACCGAATACATTAACTATGGAGCTGCGATTTTTTTCGGTGATAAAAAGTACCCACAATAATATTGGTATGGAGTACCCGGTACTCAATATACATTCGCACAACACTAGGCATTTGACAGCGGTTTGTTTACCAACGAAAAATTGTAAAATTTTATTTTACTGAAAATAAAACAAGAAAAAAAATGGATAAATTAACCACTATAAGTGCAACGTTATTTATGGCCGCTGATGTTTTCGCCATCGTGTCGTTGGCAATGCCCGATTGGATTGTCACTGAGGAGGCAGGTTAGTCGACAACTGAAAGAAAATCATGTTTTCCGCTTTCATCCAATCCCACTTCCATTTTCTAGGAGACATACGTCTTGGACTCATGTGGACCTGCATGACATTGTACAATCGTCCACAAGTCTGTTATACACCCGAACTGCAACCCGAATGGCTGGTGGCTCTCGTGTGCATATTCATTGGCTGCATTTGCATAACCACCACCGTCATATTATTGGCTTCCAGTACATGGGATCGTAATGTTATACCCTACGCCCGTTGGGTGGGCTTTACGGCCATGGTATTGTTTTGCCTTGCGGCCGTGGTGTTTCCGCTGGGCTTTCATATCGAAGAGATTGGTGGTCAGGCCTATCAACTGCCAAATACCTATAAAATTGGCATATCATATATTCTGTTTGTGTTGGCCTTGTGGATTACAGTGGTGTCGGAGCTGTTTGCCGGAAAGGTGTGTCTGCCTCATTTCTAATTTATGTGGCCGACCGGACCGCTATAGAGGAAAGATATTTTATATTTGTTCTTGTTCGCATTTGGAGAAGAGAAACTGGTTTACAGACATTTTCGTCAAAAGTGAAACAATGTATGCATGTAATGGGGTCGTATTCCTCATGTATTAAATTTCCCAAAAGATGTTTTTATTGTATTGTTTCTAGTCTGGTTTAATGCGTCTACTTAAGTTTTAATCTCTACACAACTCGAATATGCCAGGAAAAAATTTCCACAACTTCCATATCATTTAGGATATGTACATTTACCTATTTACATTATGATTGTATATATACTTTTGTACGATTTCTTTTATAGTTAAGATCTGAATTTTGTTTTTATTTTGTTTATTAGTATTTAAATACAGTTTTTTTTTTTAGATTTAAGACAACTTAAATAAAAATATCTCAAATATATCTATAGTATAGAACACGTGGAATTAATAGTCATTCAGGACCAGTAGCCAGACCAGTGGCGGAAGTGAGTTGGAAAAGGCCAAATATTGATCAGAAACTCAACTCTGACAATGCAACAGACGGTTACATACGTATACAGCTGAGATGTCTTATCTTCAATGAAGATCAGTGTATAATAAATGTTTGTAGCCATGGCGTCGTTGTAGGATCTCACATCAAAACTTGGTTCCACCTCATAAATGGCTCCAACATTACGAGTAAGGGATTATTAAGAGAGAAGAAGTAAGAATCTGTTTAGTGGAAATTTGTAAACATATAAGGCCAAAAGGCTTGGTTATTGTAATGAAAGTTAATAAATGAAATTAGCACTTCGGAGCCAACAGTAGGTCCCGTTTGGTAAGTTTGGAAATTAAATCGTACCCAGTTCACTGATTTGAGAAAAGTCTGACTCTTCCTCCACCGAATGTTAAGGGAATCACTCAAGTTTTCAGCGACACCATATTGTTCTTAATGCTGTAGGCACTTACGAGTTAGGCTTCTCAAAAATGTACATTTAAAGTTCGATGCATGCATTATACTGTAGGTGAAACTCAATGATATCGCAGGTATCTCACTGATTTAGATACACTTTCTCGCCTAGTTATTAACAAGGGGGAAAAGAAAAACATTTGTTGAAATACAAAAAAAACCCGCGGAGAATGTTTGATTGTTTTTACCATGTTTGATTGTTATTAACAAGATGTTGGGGGAAAAGAAAAACATTTGTTGAAATACAAAAAAAAAACCGCGGAGAATGTTTGATTGTTTTTACCAGGATGCGAACATGCGTTCCGCTGTGCGATAGTCGCACCCACTTCCTGTGACACCACGTCCGTCCTTTTTTTCCCACAATGATTGACAGTTGTAGACGCGAAAGAAACCTTATTCGAATGTAAAAGTTTTCAATGAGATTTTGTCATTAGATGGAGCATATGGTGAAGACAAGTGGCGAGACGTCCTAAGTCAGCTGCAAACTTTTCCTAAAAAGGACAGCTATGGACTTTTCTACGAACGTATTATTGAATATCTGTAAATGACACCATGTCCATCCACCTTTCTCAATGATTGACAGTTGTGGGCCAAAAGAAGACGTGGAAGAATCCTTATTCGAATATAGAAGTTTCAGAAAGACATGTGACAAGAGGGCAGTCGTCCTAAGTCCTAATGATGACAGCTATCGTCTTTTCTACGAACGTTTCATGTATTTCTATAAAAGTATTAATTACATCTGGAGTATGCATTCAATCTAGTGCGTCTGCCCTCTACATAGTCTTTGAATAAGTCTGACAAAGCAGGGTCTTGCTATTTAAATCTAACACAATTGTTTTAAATTATAATATACTAAATGTACTTTTGTCCTATCAGGGAAAAAATTCCGCCTAAGGAATCGTGTCAGAGCGTCAGCAAATGAACGTTCAGCTTAAAGACCCCGGTACAAAACAATAACCTGTGCAAGATTGACGACATACTTAGGATTTTGACAACTCTTATGCCGAGTGTAACTTTGTAGATATAATTAAGGAAAAACCTGGTAAAATTGTCTTTAAAAAGGGTTTTAATTTCTCTTTCTCAAATATAATTTTAATTTAAATAAAAGTCTTTCCGGAATATCACAAACACAAAAATTGAATGGAAATCTGGGACTAATGACAACCGCCTTGACAATGGCTGTGGCATGTGGGCACTCGACTCCCTTTTCGTTTCTGTGATGCTGAGCGACTTCATCGTCATCGGCCACTACGATCTTCCATGGGTTCACTTTAAGATTAGCCTTAACGATGTCCTCCAGACCGCAAAAAAAACTCTAGACGGCGGTGTGCAATTTCGTTATGTCCCGAAGAAGGACAGGGTGTACTATGCAGCGTCTTCAGACCAGCGGCCTAATCACAGTATCCGCATTCACAGCTTTGCATTTTGGTTTACGGTAGTCAATTTCGAAAAATTATTTTGACGACATCCGACCTAAAATGAGAACAAACTAAGAAAAATCGGATGCCATGATCGAAAGAAGTCGAATCATCTACAATTATGTCGATAACGGATGCCGTGGTTAGGCCCCTGATCTAAAGGCGCTGCATGGTACTCCCTATCCTTCTTCTGGATATATCGGAATTGCTCACCACCATCTAGAGTCTCTTTTACAGTCTGATGACGATGTCCTTCAGGCTAATCTATATGTAATTATAAAAGGTAGAAAACTATTGTACAGGAAACGTAAATATTCAATTGTGGCGTGTTCAGTGTGTTATAGCGCACCATTCTTTACTTATTTCCCTTAACATTCCATGGAGGAACTCTCAAATCAGTGAGTTGTGTACGAAATAATTTGTATTCTGTATACTGACCGGGACCTACTGTTTAAAGACGACTCCGAACAGCTAATGCGTTTCTGGAGAAGTTTTACATGGCTTAGAGATTACTCTCTTACTCGTAACGTCGTCAACGTTTACAAGGTGGAAACCGCCGCTGAAAAATGTTAGATGGTCTCACCTACCACACCGCAGCCGCCCACAGCGCATCATTGCGCTGAAACCAAAAATCGTCCAGGTCCATGTCTACACATGTCCGACCACAAAAAATTATTTATAATGCCTCTGTCGAAATGGCATTTCCAGCAGCATGTTCAATGGGCCAATGATGTCACCGCACCAAACTGTCACTCTCTGAGAATATATTGCGTTTTTCGACCATCATGTGCCGGCCAGATGCGGCAGTTTTTATTTTTGGAGCTGCTCTAAGCCCCAAACTGTCAAACGATAATGGAAAGGATGGTGCTGAGCCTTCTATTATTGAGTCAATTTGTCCTTGCAAGAGAATAGGGCGAGGTCTGTGTATAAAATTTTCATCAGTTTGATGCGTGCAATGTTGAGACCGATGTTCCAGGCCTGAAGGGTTAAATCTTGGCTCCGGCAACCACATCGTACGACGACAACAGCATTCCAGTCTCAAAAAGTTGTACACAGACAAGAGTGTAGCAGGAGCAATGGTTTTTTTTCCTTCCCCCCATTACCTGGGCAATGATTGATTTGATTTTTGGAATGTTTCCTCAATTTTCCTGATAAATATTGAATTTAGTAACTACCACTCAAAAATCAATTTAACAGAAAACCCGGCAATAAGTTTTCTCTTTAAAATTCACTCTTTTACTCACGTTGTAAAAAAATGAAAAATATTAGAGAGGTTCGCACAATATGCTTTAGCCTAGTACAATGCAAAGGGTTTTGAATGAACCAAGTTGCGTTTGTGTGAGCCCGCTTAGATCTCAAATGAGACTAATTCCAGGAATGTCAAATTGTGACAGTTCATTGAGAACCATACACCGGCGCGGAAGTAAACGATACGGGTGATTTTCTTTCTTTTCATTAAAATTAGAATTGCAAAATTTGAAAGAAATGTGCAGTGATTTCCACCAAAAAAAAACATGAACATAAAAGTCTTCAGATATGTGTGTTTGTCAGGTAAGCTAATTTGGCAAATTTGTGCCAGTCAAACTTAAGTTAAGGGAAATTTGTCCGAGCCACTCAGGTCTGGAAACGTTGATGTGACAGCTAAGGAAAATAATGGACCACCCGTTATATATTGTATAGTAATAGAGATACTTTTGACCCCTGACTAAATTGTGATTTTATTTATGTGCTGAGAACTAAAGAAAGACTACAGAAAATAACTTTGCCACGGACAACAGACATGTCTATGGAACTATTGGGGGGTTACACAAATCAAGTACGTCAAATTTGTTTGTCTAACTTGTGATGCTTCTTCTTCTTTCGTTGATTTGTGGTTCTTTTTCTTCTTTCTTTGACTGCTCTCACAATCATATGGCCTTCATAGTACAATTTCAACATTTAAAATTTGAAAATTAAACTTTTACTGAATAGTATTCGGTTTAGCTTCAGCTAAAGGAAAAAAACTATCTAGCCTATAGATTGACTTTGTTAGCAAGATTTCATATGAATACTAAATGTGAACAAGATCCTACCGGGGAGGTGGACTTGTTGGGTTCTCAATGACGAAGTGTAGGGAGAAGTCTGTATGTTTGTTTGTTGGGACGTTGGCCAAGAATTGTAGACAAACAGGGGTGCCGTGTACTTGTACATTATTTCTTCGATAATAATGAAAGATTTCTATTGTGGCAAAAATCACCTTCTACATTCTTGATCGAAGAAGAAGAATTAAATTAAGTTTGTTGCAGTACAGCTGTCATCAACAAATTCCAATGCCAGAGATGACACTAATGGTTGAGATCGATGAAATCCAGATCGTCATCGAAAGGATTCGTCCGATCCTCAACAATATGTATCGAATGCCTATGCTTCTTCTTGTGTCATAACATCATATGTTTATTTAGCAGGATTTAAGCCCTCAATTGTGGGTGTGGTCCACTTCTGTCATTTAGTCTATAAAATGTTTGGTTTGGACCTTTTTAAGTAATCCTAATAGTTCGATATCTTAGGCCTTGGGTCTACTCACCATTTATGTATATCAGATCTCCCTTTAGAAAATAACTAGAAAGTAAATCAATGGCATTTTCTGTTGCTAACATTTCATTTTACATTTTTATTGTATGCATGTAATTATTGTACATAGTATATTCATTTATATTATGTTATATTTTATGTAGTACATTTTTTTTTACAATAGTTTCGTTTTTTTTTAAATATATTTTAAATAGCCAAAATAAGTTTCAATCCTTGCACAATAAATATATTTCTGTCTATATGTATAGCGAACGTTTAATTTTTAAATCTTATTCAAAACAAAAGCAAAAAAACATACAAATCATTCCTCAGATCCCAGAAAAAGATTTGAGTTGTTTTCTTCGTCTGCGTCTTGGCGACATACAATAAAAAAAAATTAATCTAAAAACACAATTATAATAATTTAGTATAAAAAATAGTTTTTTTTTGTATTTGTTTGGTTTTTTTTTTATTTTATTTCATTAAAAAATAGAAAATTTTCGATAAATGTTTCAGTTTATTTCACTTTATTTGTTTTGTCATTAGTTTTTGTTTTTCTCTAGAGAGATAGTGGGGTTTCTCCTCTTTGGGGAGGGGAGAAGAAGGAGCAGGTTTCCAAAAAGGTGGGTGGGTTAGTAGAGAGTAACAAGAGAAAACATAAAAAATAAACTTTGAGGTATTCCTTGAGTGGTTAACGCAGTGAAAAAGAACAATTTACATAAATATTCTAAATACAAAATAATAAAAAAAAAAAGAAAAAAACATGAAACGAAATGTTTAACAAAATTAAATTAACATTCTTTGAGTGTGTTTGCATTACGCAAACGTAGAAATAACATTTAAATATTTATAACAAGACAGAAAAAAAACACAAGCAACAATTATGACACCTACGGCTGCTATTGAAGAAACACACAACAAAACACAACATTTTAGCGGTAAAGTTTTATGCTCGCTCTCCCTCTCTCTTTTGAAAACATCCTCCTACATTTATAACACTCTCACTCTTCCTCTGTTGTACACATTTACGTTTTGCCTGCCAAATGACAGGAGAAATCAAACCGAAGTGAGTGCTGGTCGCTGATAAGAGATGCGAGGGCGCACTTTCACCCACTTCCCGTTTTAGCTTTCGTCTGGTTTTATGTACTTTGCTACCCCTCTCCCTTTATCTCTCACTGTATGAAGAGTAATTAAAATTAAAGTTGCCGCTGGTGTAAGACAAGTGGATTCGGCTGGTTCTTTTTTAAAATTGATGCGTTTCATTTTCAAAGGACACCCTTGTGACTTTTTGTCGTTGCCCCCTTATGGGAATAAACTTTAATATTTTAGTGTGTTTGAACGCGAACAGGCGTGTTAGTGGTAAAATATGCTGATGTTGGTATTTTTAATGTGTTCCTCATCGTCAGGATTTAAACCGAAATATGCTGTCAGTCGGATGAAGATGATGTTTAAAAGAATGAAATCATTAAATATTCTTAGGAACATGGGAGTTATAAGGGAAACCGCCTGATGGTTGATGTAGTATAAGAGTTAGACTCGGTAGTCCGTTATTAAAAAAATTACTATCAAATAATGGGGATTCCATAAGAAATCCTTGTGTTTTCTTAAAAAAAACCCCTTGTGTTTCCTTAAAAAAACCCTTGCATTTCCTTAAAAACTCTTTCATTTTTTTTTAAAACCCCTTGTGTTTCCTTAAAAACTCTTGTATTTCCTTCAAAAAACCCCTTTTTGTCTTTTTAAGAAACCTAGGGCTTTAAAACGTTAGGTTTCTTACGGAAATCCTTGCGCTTCTTAAGGAAAACCTTGGATTTCTTATCAAAATAGGTTTCACTACCTTATGTTTCTTAAGGAACTTTTGGATTTCTTTCTTAAAGGAACTCTTGGGTTTCTTTCTTAAAGGAACTCTTGGGTTTCTTTCTTAAAGGAACTCTTGGGTTTCTTTCCTAAAGGAACTCTTGGGTTTCTTTCCTAAAGGAACTCTTGGGTTTCTTTCCTAAAGGAACTCTTGAGTTCCTTTCCTAAAGGAACTCTTGATTTTCTTTCTGAAAGGAACTCTCGGGGTTCTTCCTTAAGATACCCTAGGGATTCTTAAGGAAACTTTACAAGGGCGCCCAACGTTGGAACTGCCGTTCGTGGTACAAACTACACCGAAATTCAGTTAGGATTTTTTTAAACACCCAAGAACTAACACGAATGATTAGAAAATTAATTTTAAAGATTTCTCAAGGCGTTTACTCATGAAAATAGGAAATAGATTTTTTTAATTTTCCAAAGGACAATCGAGTATTTTTTCCTTTTCTCACATTTGTATGCCGGTTTTCCATTACATATCTGTAAACACTCTGGCAACTCCTAGTTTTGTAATACAAGAAATATCGACAGTCTGAGAGGGAGACGACAGGGGTTCGACCTTTCATGTGCGTAGGTATTTGCGGCATTTGATGAATTCATTCCTTTACCACTCTGCTAATGTTTTATACAGTGTTTTCTTCTTCTTTTTTGTTGTTGTTATTATTATTATTTTTTTTTAAAATATATGTATGTATATAAATTAAATGCTTTGGATAATTGTAATGGCTGTATGTAAAATAATGGATACGGTTAGCGAGGTGCTTGGGGTACGGGGCGCAGATGGGCTACAAGAGGGGTTAATTTGAAATTGTTAACATATTTTTTGTTTTCCTTTTTCGACAAATGTGCATCTTGGCTTTGGCTGCTTTTTGTTTTGCGAGGCTATGGAAAACGGCAGACAAGGTACGCTAGGTAATGGGAGTTTGGGAGTGGGAGGTGGTGTGTTATGGCTCTAAGGTTCTAATAATAAATATAATATTTGCTAAATGTTCTTTTATGTTCAGGTTTTCATTTTCTTTGTTTATAATGATAACCATTACAATGCTAATTTGCATAATTTCACTAATTTCCATAATTTGCAATAATTTTGTGATGGTTTCTGTTTTTTTTTTTTTTTTTTGGTTGAGTGTGTTAGTGTTGTGACCGATGTTGTTGATGATTACGTGGTGGTGGTGTTTGTTGTTGTTTTATAAAAACTTTTAAACTTAAACATAAAACCGAAAAAGTGC